>CM056049.1:248509115-249989115 GCA_029574335.1 Rana kukunoris
AGACAAAACAGTGACACACAAACTGCTGCCATAAAAATGGAACTAACTCACCGCTCCTGCCTGCCACCAGGGCTGATCCTAGGGTCACAGGCGCCTGGGTGCAGAAATATTTCTGGCGCCCCCACGTGGGCGTGGTCATCTTGCTAACTCCTCCCCTTTACAAATGTTTCTATGGCAACAACTCACAGAGATGCTCCTCTGAGGAGTCTCTGTTACACTGTACTCCCACCACATTAAAGGTCCTAACATTTCGGCCTTGCAATCAAGGTTCTCAGTGCCCCTTTACATCAGACTCAGCAGAGTTCACAGATTGCAGTAAAGGGCCAATCACATCGGCCCTTTCCCATGTAATCAGCTCTGTTCAATCACCCCATCAGTACCCATCAATGCCCACCTTATAAATACCACCTATCACTATCAGTGCCCATCAGTGCAGCCATATCAGTGCCCATCAGTGCAGCCACATCAGTGAAGGAGAAAAATTACTTATTTGCTAAATTTTATAATAGAAACTTTTTTTATAAAAAACATTCAGTCTTTTTTCAACAGTTTTGCAAAAAATAAAATAAAACTGTGGTGATCAAATACCACCAAAAGAAAGCTCCATTTGTGTAAAAAAAAAGATAACAATTGTATATGGGTACAGTGTTGTTATTGTCATTCAAAGTGTGACAGCGCTAAAATCTGAAAATTGGCCTGGGCAGTAAGGTGGTGTATGCCCTGGTATTGAAGTGATTAAAACATGTACCTTCCACATTCCTAGCACAATAAATAAAATTATCAAAAAAACATAACATTTCATACAAAAATAAATAAAAAAATGGGCATATCTACTGCAAGCTGTTTGCATTGACTTCAGTGTACCATCACCAAGTCAGAGCACATACCAAGCTGATCCCACTCCTGCTCCTGTGCCTGCTGGTACCCCCCCCCCCCCTGGTCTTGGCTCCTCCCCCTCACCCCACATGCCACCAGTTCAGCTGGGATTGTCATCTTTGTGCTGGACTGGTGGATGGGAACTGTTGTTAATTGCAGGGGGCTGGAGCCTACTGTCTGGAGAAGAGAAGCAGTAGGAAAAAAAGGCATTCTTATGCCTGTTACCTGGAAGGGAGGAAGAGTAGCAGCCGGAAGAGTAGATGCAGAGGCATAACTATAACCTTTAGGGCCCCAGTACAAGAAACCATTAAGGGCCCCTGAACAATAGAATGATGGGGTATTGTGAAAGCATGGGGGGGGGGGCAGTGTGACAAAAGAAGGGTATGTGGAAATTGTGACCGGAGGGGGTGTGAAAGAAGGGAGACCGTGTGACAAGAAGGAGCAGTAATGATGGGGGCAGTGTGACAAGAGGGGGCAGTATGACAGGGGGATATTGTGACAAGAGGGGGGCAGTGTGACAGGAAAAGGATACCTGGGAAGTATTACAGGAGGGGCAGTGTAATGAGGAAGCACTGTGAAAGGAGGGGGGCTGTGTAACAAGAGGGGGCAGTATAGCGGGGGGTAGTGTGACAGGAGGGAGGTAAATATGACAGAAGGAACAGTGTGACGAGGGGGCAGAATGACAGGGGGGTAATGTGCCAAGGGGACAGTGTCACAGGTGGGGGAGGCCAGTGTCACAGGTGTGGGGGGGTCAGTGTCACAGGTGGGGAAGTCAGTGTCACAGGTGGGGAAGTCCAGTGTCACAGGTGGAGGGGGCAGTGTCACAGGTGGAGAGTCCAGTGTCACAGGTGGGGGCAGTGTCCACATGTGGGGGTAGTGTCACAAGTGGAGGGGGCAGTGTCACAGGTGGGGAGCAGTGTCACAGGTGAAGGGGTCCAATGTCACAGGTGGGGGAGCAGTGTCACAGGTGGAGGGGTCCAATGTCACAGGTGGGGGAGCAGTGTCACAGGTGGAGGGGTCCAATGTCACATGTGGGGGGGCAGTGTCACAGGTGGAGGAGGGCAGTGTCACAGGTGGAGGAGGGCAGTGTCACAGGTGGAGGGGGGCAGGTTCACAGGTGGAGGAGGGCAGTGTCACAGGTGGAGGGGGCAGGTTCACAGGTGGAGGGGGCAGTTTCACAGGTGGGGGGCAGTGTCACAGGTGGGGGGGCAGTGTCACAGGTGGGGGGGGCAGTGTCACAGGTGGGGGGCAGTGTCACAAGTGGAGGGGGCAGTGTCACAGGTGGAGGGGTCCAATGTCACAGGTGGGGAGGCAGTGTCACAGGTGGAGGAGGGCAGTGTCACAGGTGGAGGGGGCAGGTTCACAGGTGGAGGAGGGCAGTGTCACAGGTGGAGGGGGCAGGTTCACAGGTGGAGGAGGGCAGTGTCACAGGTGGAGGGGGCAGGTTCACAGATGGAGGGGGCAGGTTCACAGGTGGGGGGGCAGTGTCACAGGTGGGGGGGGCAGTGTCACAGGTGGGGGGGCAGTGTCACAGGTGGGGGGCAGTGTCACAAGTGGAGGGGGCAGTGTCAAAAGTGGAGGGGTCCAGTGTCACAGGTGGGGGGGTCCGGTGTCACAGGTGGGGGGGGCAGTGTCACAGGTGGGGGGGGGCAGTGTCACAGGTGGGGGGCAGTGTCACAAGTGGAGGGGGCAGTGTCACAGGTGGAGGGGTCCAATGTCACAGGTGGGGGGGCAGTGTCTCAGGTGAGGAGGGCAGTGTCACAGGTGGAGGAAGGCAGTGTCACAGGTGGAGGGGGCAGGTTCACAGGTGGAGGAGGGCAGTGTCAAAGGTGGAGGGGGCAGGTTCACAGGTGGGGGCAGTGTCACAGGTGGGGGGGTCCAGTGTCACAGGTGGGGGGCAGTTTTACAGGTTGGGGGCAGTGTCACAGGTGGGGGGGGCCAGTGTCACAAGTGGGGGGGCAGTGTCAAAGGTGGAGGGGTCCAGTGTCACAGGTGGGGGGGCAGTGTCACAGGTGGGGGGGCAGTGCTACAAGTGTAGGGGGCAGTCAGTGTCAGGCTTACCTTACATGAGAAGTAAAAATGCAGCAAGCAGCCCTTGTACATGTTTCCTTTGCAATGTCTGCAGCATGTCCCTCCATCCAGCACAGGTCACTTCCTGAGTGTCATGTATACAAGGGGAGGAGCCTCTGACCCCAGCATGTGTCGAGAAGTTTGCAGAGTGTACAAGCAGAGGGACAAACTTGTGCATTGAATCTAGTCTCTGCTCGGGTCAGAAGCCCCTCCTCCCCTCTCCACTGTACACACACTGACACTCGGGACATCACAGAGCTGCTGATCGCCCCCCCCCCTCCCCTGTATAGTAAGAGATGGCAGCGGTACAGGGGGAAGTGGAAACAGCGGCCGAAGATCATATTGTGTGTGGGGGGTCAGAGGCTGTGCTGCCTGTCATGGTGCGCTTTGTGCATGTACTGCTGACTTTTGTTCAGGAACAGTTTGTCACTCCCGGTTCAGTGCCCTCCTCGCGCCCTAGCCAGCTGCCTTACACTAGAACTGGCTCTGTGTGTTACGCAAGGAGAGGAGGAGGGAGGAGAGCAGTCTGACACTTTGGCGCCTTCCCCTCTGCAGCGCTGGGGTGCGGAGCACCCACCGCACCTGCCCAGGACCGGCCCTGCCTGCCACGATCTTCACCGGGCCGAGGCAAGATTCTCAAGCCGGACTTGTAGGGCAATAGGGCTACCCGCTAGTAGCTAGGCTGACTGACCAATGTGCTGCTTGCCTGCCAGTAGCTAAGCCTGTAGCATATTCCAGTGCCTTTTCCATATGCCCACTCCATACCCTGCTAGTAGCTAGGGCTTTTTGGAGAATTGCGACTCCTCTTTTCCAGGGTCGAAGCTTGGCCGGTCCTGAAAAATCTTCGGCTTTTTTTTTAGGGCCAGTTCACACCACAGATGCAGTTCCGCATGCTTTTTTTTTTTTTTTATTTCAACAAAATGCATGCACAGTGTTTTCCATGTATTCCAATGGCTCTAGTTGGCTTTGGTTCCACACCATGCAGTCAGTTTCTGCCACCTAAAAACTGACTGGAAACTGACTGCATGGTGTGCACTATAGCCAACTAGAGCCATTGAAATATATGGAAAACACTGTGCATGCATTTTTAGTGCAGAAAACATGCACACGAAACTGTACGGAACTGCGTCTGTGAACTGGCCCTTAGGAAGACCATCAACTAGGTCCTTCGGAGGAGAACACGAGAAGAACACGACCACTGGCTCAAGGCAAAGATTTATGGGAGTGGAGCCCTATAGGGTAGTAGTAGAGGTGGGACTAAACCCACACGTAGGCTGTCATGGAGTCTGTCAGGAAAACACATTTACAACTGTCTTTCTTTTACAGCTCTGAATGCCGCTGCATTGTTTTTAATGGAGGCATTCACACAGGAGCGTAAAAATGCCCTGCATTCAGATCTGTAACACAAAATCCTAAAAATGTAATCAGAGGACATGCGTATACACATATACCATTGAAAAAAGAACAGATAATATTTAAAAACAAAAAAAACAGATCTATTTAACCACTTGACCACTGGGCACTTAAACCCCCTTAATAACCAGACCGATTTTCAGCTTTCCGTGCTCGTCTCTCACATTTTGAATGACAATAACTCAGTCATACAACACTGTAACCAAATTAAATTTGTGTTCTTTTTTTCCCCACAAATAGAGCTTTCTTTTGTGGTATTTGATCACCTCTGCGGTTTTTATTTTTTTCGCTATTAATGAAAAAAAAAAAGAAAATTTTTGTAAAAATATGAATTTTTCTTCATTTCTATCATAACATTTTGTAAAAAAAAAAGTTTTTCCTCATAAATTTGGCCTAAAATGTATACTGCTACATATTTTTGGTAAAAAAAAAAAATTGGATATTATTTAGTCTGGGTGAAAGTTATAGGGTCTACAAGCTAAGGTACCAATTTCTGAAAATTGATCAATTTGATCACACCTGAAGTACTGACAGCTTCTCTCATTTCTTGAGACCCTAACAAGCCAACAGGCGGCACTGCAGTGGTGCAGGTGGAACTGGTGTGGCACTGGTGGGCACAGATGGCACTGGTGGGCACAGATGGTACTGGTGGGCACATATGGCACTGGTGGGGCACAGGCATCACTGGCGGGGTGCAGATGAGCACCAATTGGCACTGATGGGCACAGGTGGCACTGATGGGCACAAGCAGCACTGATGGGCACAGGCGGCACTGGTGTGGCACAGGCGGCACTCGTGGGCACAGGCGGCACTCGTGGCACAGGTGGCACACGTGGGCACAGGCAGATGGGGCACAGGTGGCACTGCTGTGGCACTTCTGGGGCACTGCTGTGGCACTGCTGGTACACAGGTGGCACTGCTATGGCACTGCTGGGGCAAAGGTGGCACTGCTGGGGCACAGGTGGCACTGCTGGGGCACAGATGGGGCACTGCTGGACACTTACGTTTGGTCACTATTCTCTCTCCTCTTCTCTCACACTGCAATGGTGTGAGGAGAGGAGAGAGATGACCTGCAGATGACCCACACTGCTCCTGTTTGTTTACATTTGTGATCGCGGAGTCATTGGACGGCGCGATCCTTACCACGATCATCGATGCTGCAGGTCCCGTGGACCCGGTGAGCACCGGTGATCGCGGTGCGCCCGGTCGGGCGCGCACACCTGACTCTAACGGAGGACGTCCACGGACGTCCTGTAAGGCCTTGTACACACGAGTGAATAAATCTGCTGAACATGGTCCGACGGACCATTTCAGCCGAAAAATCCGCTCGTGTGTAGGGGCAAACAGATCGTTCTGGCCGGATTCCTCCGGCGGAAAATTTCCAAAGCATGCTTTGGAATTTTTCCGCCGGAGAGCTGTCCGTCAGATATGTCCGCTGGTTAGTACGGCAAACCAGCGGACATATCTGCCCGCACATGCGTCGTATCCTGTGAATGGATCCGACGCATGCACGCGGAAGTGTTTACTTCCTGGTGCGGTGACGTGGCGGCGTCAACGTCACCGCCGCGTCACCGCGCTGTCCGCCGGCGGGGAATTTGATCCGATCGTGTGTACAGCCATCGGATCAAAACATCCCGGCGTAAATATGCGCTGTAAACGGTCCGGGGACCGTTTACAGCGGATATATCCCCTCGTATGTACAAGGCCTGAGGCCTTGTACACACGAGGGAATAAATCCGCTGAAACTGGTCCGACGGACTATTTCAGCCGAAAAATCTGCTCGTCTGTATGGGCAAACGGACCGTTTTGGCTGGATTTCTCCTGCGGACAAATTCCAAAGCATGCTTTGAAATATTTCCGCCGGACACATGTCCGTCGGATATGTCCGCTCTTGAGTACACAAAAGCATCGGACCAAAAACCCGCGCATGCTCAGTCAAAACGATGGGACGGGAGCACTCGTTCTGGTAAAACTTGCGTTTGTTTGGGACCTGGCACATTCGTCACCTAAACTCTCTATATAGTGTCCCGTTTCGAGCGTATTTTTGTTCTTTGTTCTCTTGCTAGAAGCAAGCCGTTCTCTTGCTGATGCAATTTTGTCCCGATGTCACATACTGAAAGTTTGCATTTTCGTTAGTGTTTATTCTATTTCTCACTGTTTGCTAGCCAGATTTCCCCACATTTGTTTCGGTTCTCCACATTTTTATTATGTCTATTTTGACTTAATGTTGAGGGTATCATATTTATTTTTTTGTTGAGTTATTTTTTTGAGTTGTATTTTACGGTTTAGGAATCTTTCCAAATTATGTTATTTTTGTTGTTTCCTCATGGTTTTTTTTTTTCTGTTTAAATTCCCTTTTTTTTTCCCAACTTATGTCATTTTGTTGTTTCATCCTTAATTTTTTTCCTGTTTTTGGGGGGGGGGGTTGAAATTTTTTTAGGCTTCTTTTGGGTTTACCAAGTTCGACCACAAAAGGTCCCCCCCCCCCCAAGGAGTTTGTGTCCTTTGCAAATGCCACATTTTATTTTACAAATGTCTGATGCTTACTCACCACAGTATAAAAACACAATAGACAAGGTTTAAAAGTAACTACAAAAGCCATTTATTTCCTGGCAAAAAAAAGAAATTATAAATCACCAGAACGGCAGCACTTGATGAGATTGCAACATACATGCATACTTGGGAATTACAACATGATGAAGGATAAATTTAGTAACCTCAGGAGTCAATATCAAAAATCAGAATCAGCAGCACATGAACAAAGGAACCCAAGCTGTGCTACTCCAACGAGCTCAGTTTTTTGGACAATCAACTGGATGGCAGGGAATCATCTTCTCGACTTCTTTCCAGACTTCCTTCCAGCGAAACTTCCACGGGTCTGTCCACGGACCCTTGCAGGTGGGGGTGATGTGGCAGCAGGAGGAGGATGATGATGATGGGGAGCAGGCCAGGCCGGGTCACACAGCACAGTGTCCCTGCTCAGCTCTTCCCTTTTCATCTTGGCCAGGACCTGATTAATCAGGTCCTTGGCCAGGCTTTTTTGCTCCTCCCCCCCTTGGTTGAGCTCATTGGCCACAAATGCACTATAGCATTCTGTTGGGTTGAGGGGGGCCCTCATGATTTCTGCAGCCTCCCGTATAACCTCCAGGCTTTCGTCGTGCACCACACTCCTGCGCCTCCTTGCAGCTGGTGGCCTCATCTGGAGGGGAGAAACTTGGCTGATGGTGCTCAGCCTGGGCCTGGGGACCTGCTGCACCTCACTTGGCCCCGCCTCCTCCTGGCTGCCACTCCCCCCTTCTGCCTGGCTGACATGGGCCTCAGGAGCTGCCACCTCCTGGCTGGTCTCTTCTTCCTGTGTATAAAAAAGGGGACATGTTGTAATATTTTGCACAATCAATCACACACATTTTCTTTCTCTAGACTGTTTTAGTTAGTATTAATTTGAATTAAACAGACTGTCCTTCTGACCCCTGCATTTGGCATCCCTGACACCTATTTGTAGGCCCACAACTTTGGTTTCTCTTCCCAAGGTTTTTTTTTTTGTTTACCAGATCAACTCACTAATTCAAAATAAATAGCAGCACCAAAATATGTTGGAAAATACTATACCTCATCGAAGATGGCCAGATCTGGCTCCATGTCAGCCAGCCCCGCTTCAGATTCTGCAGGGCTTCTGGGATCCGGGGAAGTTCCGTTCCGCTGGGAGGAAGGCTGGAAGGTAGTGTTGAATCTGAAGGCCTGCCATCCAGTTCATCATTCAAAAAACTGAGCTCTTTGTAGTACCAGAGCTTGGGTTCCTTTTTCTTAGCTGCTGCTGATCCTGATTTCGGATATTTTCGTTTTTTATACACATTTCTGTAGCTTCTCCTGAGGTTACTAAATTTATCCTTCACCATGTCGCCTGTGCAACTTGGCACCCAAGTGTGCAGGTATGTAGCAATCTCATCAAGTGCTGCTGCTCTCTTCTGGGTATCTAAATATTCTGGGTGCTTGGTGTCCCAAAGAAGGGGCATATCCCGATAGCGGGTTATTAGCTGCATTGTTGCCTCCTTCCCTTTCAGCAAATCCATCTTGACCAGCTTTCACCTCCTAAAAATTATTTCAATAGTAATATCTATAATAGAAAAAGACAAACAAACACAAAGCACAATTTAAAAAAGGCTCAGCTTTGAGATTCTCAAAATATGTGCACATTCATTCATTTTAGAGCAACTACAGTATAAAAAACACAGTGTCTTCTGCTGCTACATATCTGGCCAGCTCTGCCGCATTGTTGTAGCCCCCAAAAAAGGTGTCATGCAGAGCCATTTGTTGAAGTTGTAGCATGTAGCATGTAGATAAGAACACATCCACCATGAATATTAATGCTAGTACTCATCAAGGCACTAGTTCATGTTTAGCCAGGGCCGCCATCATGAATTTTGGGGCCCCTTACACAGCTTCAGGCATGGGCCCCCTGGAGCAGTGAACTGGGGGGGTGCTGCCGCATGATGAAATAGAGAAGCGGGGGGGGCCTTTACAAAAATAAGCAATAAAGGAAAATATATGTAAAAAAGGGGGTAGCAATCCGGGGCCCTGGGGACCTCCGGACCTCTAAAAAAATGACTAAAAAATACAATATTTAGTAATATATATTTTTTTTGGGTGGTTCCCATTCGGGCCCCTGGGGACCCCCGGCTCCTTATACAGGTGTAATGCCTGTACCCCCCTGATGGCGGCCCTGTGGGTAGCTATCATGCCCCTCAGCATTGATGGCAGAAAACACTAACTACTTATCTCTGTACAACCAACACACAACAATACTTGCATGATCTGACTGCATACTCTAAAATCCAAATAAAGAGGATAGAGCATTCTCTACATATATCTTGATGAAGTGATGTGTACAAGCACTTGGCTCTCTAAATGTTATGGTGTGCCCCAAAATGCCTAAATACCAGTAGTACTAAAAGGGTGTGAAACAACATTGAAAAGCCCCATCCCCCCATGGCTGTTCAAATTCTAGGCCTCTGATCCGATGTTTTCATTTACCTTTGTCTCTCTCTCTCCTCGTTTTCCGCTCGAGTAATCTCCGCGTAACCTACGTAATCACGTCGTTTCCATTATATCCCCACGCAATCAAGAAGCGCGCGCCTCGTCTCCGCCCATGACGTACCAATTCCTGTTTTCCACGCCCCTATGCAATGTAGATTGGAAAATATGGCGATGTCACCCGAGCGCACATTAGCCTCTGATCGGGATCTGGAAGGGACAGAGGCCGAACATCCAGATCCAGGCCAAAACGATACAAGGCCACAAACATGTCTCTACAAGAGATGGTGGAGATGGTGTCCATACTGCGACGGAAGGACTATGATAGTGAGCATGGGCCATACAGCACCCCTAACCGGAGGAAGTCCAAAATTATGGATAAGGCGGCGACGAAACTTTTTGAGATTTTTGGGGTCACCAGGTCAAAAGAGCAGCTCCGGAAACGCTGGTCCGACTTAAAACTGCGCGAGGCAAAGCAGTATCGCAAAATCCTGAAAATCATAGAAAAAAGTAAGTACTTTAAAATGTCTTTGGAGTGCCTATTGTTTTTTTCAAATGCTTTGCCATGTCTATTTCGCCATGTGCCTCATTGGCCTGCTTGTATTTTTGAACCCCTGCATTGTAAACTTAGTAATGTTTGTCTAATAAATCCGATGACTTGCCACGATCGTAGGCAACATCGTTCCATCACCTAGTTTCTCCAAAATCCGCGGGTCCGGGAACATCACACCTGGACGTGGCTATTTGGCAAAAAACATCGTTTAGAGAAAACAATGAGGAAAATATGATTTGTTTGTGCAAACGAAGTTGATTTTAAAAGGCAAACAGGATTCATTCATTCACACATTGATGAGATAACCTAATAAGCAGCTGTTTTTACATCTGTAATTTTGAGAACCTGTGTCTCCCCCCCATAAAATACTAATTTGTACTTTTGGTGAAGGGACTCCAAAAACTACTTATTCAGGAGGCCAGCCATGTGTGTCAGCCAGGCTCATTATATCACAGCTTGGAACAAGTCATCTACCACCAAAAAAATATGCTTTTTGCTGGAATAAGCCCAAAACTACAATTCTAACGCCACTTCTAAGCAATGTTTGCAAATTAGGCCCTCCAAAAATATCTGGTTGCTGATGAGTTTCCTTTTTTTGTTGGTTTTTAGGGGAAAGAAGAGGACAGCGCTATGAGGAGTCAGGGAGGCCCACACTGTCTCCAAAACGGCCAAAAAAAAATGTGGAGGAGGAGGATGATGAAGAAGGAAAGGAGGAAAGGAAGGGAGAGAGGAGGAGGAAGGCGGATTGGTGGAGGAAGGCGGATTGGTGGAGGAAGGCAGATTGGTGGAGGAAGGCGGATTGGTGGAATTAGCCGATTGGTGGAGGAAGGAGAAGTTGAAGAAGAAGGAGAAGTTGTAGAAGATGTTGAACTTCTCAGTACAACAAGTCAGTGACACCCCAGCTTTGCAGGGAAAAAGAGATGTAGATAGGCCTGCACCTTACTTACTTACAATGTTTTTTTTTCTTTTTGAAATTTTTAGGGGATGAAGATGGATTAGCACATCTGTTGCTCCTATTTTTTCTCGTGCAAGTGCACAAATCCTAATACAGCAGATAATGGAGTGCAGCACGGAGCTGGCCAATATGAGGGAAAGGATGGTGGTGATGGACCAAAACTTCAAAAACATGCTAGATATTTTGGGACGTATATAGAAGACTATCCCCCCCATCTGCCCCCCGCCCTGGCCCACCCCCCCCTGCCCTCACCCCCAACCACCCCACTCTCAAAGATGTTGTATATTTTTACATTAAAATACGCCAAAATTGGAGGATGCACACACACACACATGGGTTTATTTATTAAAGCTATAACGTGCAAAAGCAGCCTCACTTGGCATATAAACCAATCATGTTTAGATGCAAAAGCTGAATGAATAAGCTCAATTTGCAATTATATGCAGAAATAAGCCTGAGTTTGCACTGTTTTAGTAAATAAACCCCAGTGTGTGTTCACATGTGATATTTGCCATCACAGTACATCGATTGTCTGTGCTTTGTGGGTGCAACCCCTTCCTCGCTTATCAAGTAGGTGAGAGAAAGGGTTGCACCCACAAACCACATACATTGATCACCCATAATGGCAGATAGCACATGTGAACATTTGGCATGGGATCTCAGGCGAGAATACACCATTTGGCACATCACACACACACAGCATGTGTGCATCCTCAAATTTTGGCGGATTCCAGGGTGACATTAGACCATGTCCTGTGTTTGGTATGCTAAATAAAAGGTTGAACTTTGTAAGTTCCATTGTTACATATGTTTGTCAAAACCCAAAAAATGTTGTTGAAGACAAAAATCCTTTCTAAACACATTTTTTTAAGAAAAGCCTAAAGATTTTTGGAAAAACACCAAATACAAAAATAATTTTTTCAACAAAAAAAAACACAAAAAGCAGTGGCTTCTTATTTGTAGGCTCAATACCCAGTTTGTAGAAGAGTGACTAGAATGTGCAATTGTGTGTATTTACTAAAACCTGCTAAGTAAATTGTGCACAAGAAGTGCACTAGTTTCAGAACCTGGAAGACAGATCAAAAGAGAAAAAGCAATAATGACAAACAACTGAATAAGACTTTATTCAGTTGTTTGTCATTATTTTTTTCTCTTTTGATCTGTCTTCCAGGTTCTGAAACTAGTGCACTTCTTGTGCACAATTTACTTAGCAGGTTTTAGTAAATACACACAATGGTCAAATTATTTATTAGTTCTTTGTAATATTTCTTTCTTTTGGGGGCCTGAATTAGAAAGAAATATTAATCTGGCATAGCTATGGCCCCCCGACCCATAAAGTACTCAACATATTTGTCGCGTACCTCACGAGCAGATTCGGTGACCGAGCCAGCAGCGACCAGTGTCCAGCCCAGGAAGGGTATCTGAGGGTAGTCCTGCCTCAGCACCGATGTTGGGTAGGTACGTCTGGGAATGCCTGCGTAAAAAATTATGCAATATGCAGCAGGCCAAAATAACAGAGTTAAATTTATATTCCGCCAGATGTATCGCTGTCTGGAACAGGCGGAACCGGCTGGCGAGTATCCCAAAGGCATTCTCGACTACCCTCCGGGCCCTGGCCAGCCGGAAATTGAAGACCCTCCTCTCCGGGGTGAGGGTCCTCTGGGGAAAAGGCCGCATGAGGTGAGGTCCAAGCCCGAAAGCCTCGTCCGCTAAAAAAAAACAGTCCTTCCTTAACCTCCGAAGGAAGTTACACTTTATATGTTATTTGCACTGTCATTGGTTTGGTAGCCGGTTTAGGCTACATTTAGCACGTTTAATATATATTTCTTATATACACACCACTGTCATTTTCTGACATTACTATGTATAATAGTTAGGTTATTCCTACCTTTTTTTCTTTTTTCCACATATCTAGTTTTTTGCCACACTTCCTCTTCATTTATCCCATCCCCACTTTCTCCCTTACAGCGCAGCACTACACCCCCCCCCCCATTTTATCTGCCTTGGTTGATACACCAATCAGTGCAGCAGCTGTACCCACCCACTCCCCTCTCCCTCCCCCCTCCCCCCGTTTATGGTAAGTGCGGTAATATTCACCCTAACATTCACCTTATAGACGTATTTCGTCTATAGGGCGGTGACTAAGTGGTTAATGATCATTACACAGGTACTTTTGTTCCTTCTTTAATGATTGGTATATTTCAGGCAGTGTTACTTGTGTTGTACTTTATAGTTTTTAGTCAGTAGTTACTACTGTAAGTTATCCATTTTTTAGTCTTTTGCATTAAAAAACATTTCCTTCTCCTGTTTTCTATTTCTTCTATTATTTTCCTGTTATTTTTAGTTGTCCTTTTATCCCATTTGGTATTTCTTGTATGATAAGCCTGTGTGTGCATTTCCTTTTCACCTTTCTTTTCTCTTCAGTATAGTTAGGACAACGTTTTTTAAAACATCATAAATATGTTTTTTTACCCATGTAAATATGACATTTTGTATTTTAATATTTTTCTTTTTTATGGTGAGTGGAGCTGTTTGCTCCTTTCCACAAAGTGTCATCTATCTCTTTGCAACCAGTGGAAAAAAAGCTCGTTATTTACAGATCTGAACAGCTGAAACTACATTTTTTACACATAGCTAAACTATTCTTTAGAATAGTGATTTATCCCTTATTGAGTCAAACAAATGTGGGTTCAGCGCAAATGCCAACTGTTGTGTAAAAAATATATTTTACCTTAAAGGAGTCTCCTAAAAAGGTAACTGCATCATAGTAAAGTACAGTACAATACCCACCAGTACCACCTTCCTTGCAGCTAATCTTAACCTCCCCTACATTTCTCCTATTACCTCCTAGTTATTGCTACAACTGCTTGTTGGCCTACAACAAGTTGTACTACTAATTATTACTTATTAGAAAGGATTATTAATCCAACAGTCTACCCACATGTCTAACCTCACTAACAGATTGTTTATTATTAACTACCTTCTAGGAATATTTATAATTTTTTCATGATTTGTTATTTTATTTCACTACCATATTTCAGTTCTTTTCAGGTTTTAAAAGTTGTCCATTTACAGATGCACAGAATGTTTAGCAGTGGGATGAGCAAAAGGACTCCAGTTCAATTAAACAATCTACAACGTTGAGCTAGTCAAGATTCAATCAATAACTACAATAGGATTTTCAATCTTGCCATATAAGAAAACTAATCAAAGATGTACATTTGTATGACCACATAAGCGCTTTTTTGAATAGTGCACCCCTGTATGGTAAATGTTTGGCAACAGGTCTCTCCTCAGTCTTTAGGTTTGACAGCTTTAATGAGTGTGTAGAAATACTCATCATTAACACTATAGCCACCAGTGTTCTCCAAGCACACATTCAACCATAAAAGTACATGTTCTAGCTGCTTTGGGAGAGGATCTAATTGGACACAAGAGCTTTCACACACTTAAGTATTTGTGCCGCAGTGGGAATGTGCTAAAACATTCCAGCCAAAAGGAGTGTATTTATAAAGCAGCGAATGTGATATTCACCAAACTTTCACTACCGGCGATTCAATCACTAATTGAAAAAAAGTGCTTCCACAAACGAATGTTCCTCTACGGAAAGACACCTCACTCAGTTGGAGTTGTTTTTAACAAGTCAGTCAAAAAGGCTTGTGTGTATAAGACCAGGAAAAAATAGTTGTCAGTTCCTCCACAAATTTTCCATCAGCTCTATAGCAAGTTAGTAAATGTACAACTTTGCCTGCATTTCAAAACAGTTTTTCTCCACATAGATAATACAAAGAAAAGGAGTCCTCCATAGTGGAAGTATGGTTGTTAAGAAAAAAAAAAAAAGAGAAGTACTGCACTTACATTAGAAGAACTGTCACCAGCC
Organism: Rana kukunoris; assembly: GCA_029574335.1. NCBI lineage: Eukaryota > Metazoa > Chordata > Amphibia > Anura > Ranidae > Rana > Rana kukunoris. Next base: position 248,523,894 of record CM056049.1, read on the forward strand.
TATAATAAACTTGGATGGGCAGACCAAGATAATCCTTCAAAAAAGCGCTGTAACACAAACAAATGCAGGAAGTCCCATAATCAAACAAATGTTGTTTATTACCAAAGGGAGTCTGATAAAAAACATATATATTTCCCAAAGATCCAGCTTTATGTTGCAGAATATGCAGTGTGCAGCGTGGATGATCCCAATGGATGTATGTCACCAGACCATAATACACAGCACCATTGCAGACTAGTGTTGCTCGCGAATATTCGCATTGCGAATATTCGCATTGCGAATATTCGCTACGAATATTGCATATTCGAGTATTCGCGAATATCTCGAATATCGCGGCGAATATTCGCTATTTCGAATATTCGTATTTTTCAAATTTCGCAATAAATTTCGCAAAAAAATCGCAATCAATTTCGCATTCGCGAATTTCGCAATGGCGACATTTCGAAATAGCGAAATTTCGCAATTTTTTTTTTTTTTTTTTATAAAATATCACGAATATTCGATATTTACGAATATTCGCGACCGCATATGTGAAATTTTGCTTATTTTTTTTTATAAAATATACCGAATATTCGTAAATATCGAATATTCGTGATATTTTATATAAAAAAAAAAAAAAAACGCGAAATTTCGCATTAGCGAAAATTCGCATTAGCGAAAATTCGCATTGGCGAAAATTCGCAATTTCTTTTTTTTTTTTTTAAATATCACGAATATTCGATATTAACGAATATTCGCGAATATTCTTCGAAATATTAGCGAAATATCGCGAAATCGAATATGGCGTATTCCGCTCATCACTATTGCAGACACAGTAACACTCGTATGGGGCGAATGCCTATCCCACAGGCATACAGTCTCACTCTGAAAGAGGAGGATCCAATGCTAAGTGGCATCCACGGTGGACAGTGACATGCACGCTTACCATGTCCCAGATGGAAGGATGGGCATACGGGGGAGAGATGTCAGTCAAACAACCGAAGGTAAGATGATCATACCAAGTGCTCTTCGCTTAGTCTGGACGCGCGCTCCGTTCAGGCTTTGCAGGACGTCTCACTGACGCTGGACAGGAGGGGTGGAGACAGGACTCGGGAGCAGCTGGTGCTGGATGGGGTGGAAGCTGGCAGGCTAGGAACATGCAAACAAGGTGGGCGGGATCCCAGAATGAGCTGGAAACCGTGTGTGTGAGACGATCTGTGAAGATCTGTGAGGTCTGCAGATTTGCGGTGCAACACGGGATGGAACTATGGATGTGTGGCAGCTACAAACTAGGACGACATGTATCGGGTCTCAGCCCTTCGTCAGGTCCTCTCTTATTCACATCACTCCTGATGTGTTTATCCTTCTAGCAGCTCATACACTTTGCCCATCATCATTTCAGGGCATACTCATTCATCATTATGATTTGGTCATAAGTTTTTTATATGTTTATATAGTCTTCTTTTGGTTTTTGGCGCTGTCTTTGTTCTGTTTGTTTAATAAACTTGGATCTCACCCTCATCCATGTTGGCGACCAGAAACGGTCCTTTGTAAAAATAACCTTTTTCTTTGAAGCACCATAGTGTGTCAAATGTATCATTAGATTGATCACAATCACACAGAAACATATTTTTTGTGGATTTTATATGTGGCAGTTTTTTTTACTAATATTATATTTGATATATAGGTAGTGCTATACATACAATATAAGATACACTTGCAGTAAAGATGAATGTCTTATTCATTGCTTTATAAATATACCCCTAAAGAAGGCTGAAAAAATTGACAAAAACACTGTGGTGACATTGAGGAAAAGTGACCCTAGACTACACCCAGCACAAACCCAGCTATAAACTTACGTTACTGTTTAATATATTATACCTACGGTATATTGTTAGTTTTATATATGTGGTGGTTTATTGGAAAATTATCTTTGTGTGATAGTCAATGAAAAGCTACTGAGCACACAACCTTAATCAGAACAGTGACCCCCATGTAGTGATAAGCAGACTACTCAAGTAAAAACAAAAACAAAAACAAAAAACAGGATATTACACTAAACCTATCAGTCACCGGCTCTCTGCTCTGCCTCTCCCTCCATGCTTAGAGGGGGCTGGAGCGGTCATCAGCTTGCTGAGAGGCTAAGCCGAGTGTTGGTCTAGGACCAGGTCTGTGACGTCAGCGGACAATAGGCCACTGTCTGCTCAAAGCGGGTCACAGGACTGCACTAAAATGAGCTTTGGTTGTACTTCTATACCAGTAATCGAATCAAAGTAATTGGGAGCAGAAGAACTACTGCAACCAGCATATAACTATAACCAAAGGTATATAGATGCACACCAGTATGGAAATAATACAATCTTTGTATAGGAAAAAAATAAAATAATAATACCTACATCCAATGTACAAACAGGTATTACCAACAAGGGGTCCAATCGGAGTCCTGGTGGAATTGTGCACATATGCCGAGGTAAATATAGCTTATTAATAAAGATACTTCCAGATGAGTATTGCTGTAAAGTCTAGTTGCAGGGGCCCCTGAGGATGATCATAATGCAGCATTTGTCTTGGAGTCCAAGATCTGCAATGAGGAGCTGTTGAAACTTTCCACCAGCAGAAACCATGGTGTGGCACTGGAACTCATAGTTTACTCTTAGTGCCTAATAGCATCTGATCTGTCATACAACTGGACCTCTTACTACCAGATGGGCCATCAAATGCCTAACCAGGCTTTAGCCTATACTGGTTATTGAGCCCTAAGCCAAAACTAGCTTTAGAATCCCAGACCAGAAGAGACATAATTAACTAGACTTACAAGAGCTGCATATAAACTCTATTGCAATAAACAGGTACACTACTGCAATAAACAGTAAGGTGACCACTACTTACGCACACACTGTGTGACAAAGCAAACTATCTGGTATAGTGAATGTGAGATAACAACAAGGTGAACAATATACTTCTGTCACCAGTCTTTAAATATATACACCCAGAAGCTATGGGCAACAATATCAGGCTATTAAACACAGGATCACTTGCCTAATAATCCCTGGTTCTGGCCTGAGTTAGTAGCAGCTTCTCAATAGCAGGACATGTGGACTCCCTCTATTTACTTCCTCCCACTGGGATTTTCAACCCAGACACACAGAGACAGGAAGTGATGTACATAAACAACTCTGTGAACATCAAGCAGCACATCCACTTAGACAGTAGAGGGCAGCTGATCCCTACACAAGAAAGATAAAGGGGAAATACAAGCACAAAAAAGAAATTGATGCTAGGGAAGTAATAAATGCGCAAAAAATATATAATATAAGAAACAATATGGTCCCAGAAAGTTATTTCTGTCTTAGGGACCATAAAAACGCATGAATCTAGTCTGCTTATAAAATTGTAAAACTCCCTTTACTACACTGCATTGTTGGAGTAAAATGCTTTTCTTCCAAGAAAATTTTGAGCTGTTACATACCTCCCACAGGGAGAATATTTAAAACCAGTGGTATATATCTCTCACATTGAAGGACTCTATCAGACAGGCAAATAAGTTAAAAGGTAGTTTTTTTTTTAACAAGACTGAATTTGAAATAAATGTATACCATAAAGGAAGGAAGAGATATAAACAATTTGCATAGTCCCATGAGACAGAGAAAGCTGAATTAATTTGATGCAGACAATTAGGCTGTTAAACTGTAAAGCAGAGCGTGCTTTTTTGACTGTATTGGATTGTACCTTTGTGGCTTCCTGGAAACAAGCCTTAGTTCCATTCCAGTCACTTTCTTCCTTTCTAATTGTCATATTGTCTTTCTCCGTCATTTCTCTCCCCATTTATCTGGTTCCTCTGACATTTTTCCCCCAGCCTTGGCCCTGCCGCTGTCTATCTTATCTCACATAATGTCACTGCCTCTTTAGAATCAATTCATCAGAGCGGAAATTAACAAGTGCTGACGGCCATAGCAAAAGAAAATCTACCATCTGTGCATAGGGAAAGGCTGCATTGGTGCCCACAGAGCAACATTAGATGTCAGAGCAAAAATAAAGATAACTGATAGTTATGCCATTTATTTTTTATTTTGAGATATTTGTCGCGTCCAAACAGAAGCAAAAGTTATGTGCTAAATAGCTAATGATGCGAGAGCCGCATTTATAAATACTACATTTTTAATTGGACTCCTTGCAACTAATTTATTTGTTTCTGTGTCATATGTTTGACACTTGTGAGCACTGAGTCCTTCACTTCTTATGCATTACGGCAGAGGAAACTGCAGTGATGATATGCAAAGTGTGTAGTAATCCATAGAAATCAATATGATTTTAGGTTATTGAAGTGATATTTCCAAAAGAAACATTCTTATAGTGCTGTGCACTTTGGGAATTGCTCTTCATAATAAAGTGCATACACAGTTGTAAACAGTTTTTAGTTTATTTTATGAATAGCATCTTTAGGTATTGCCTTACCAGCTATACCATACACTGTATATACAGTTGTGCTCATAAGTATAACACAAAAAAATTCTTTCACTTGTGGTTAGTGTTTGGCTGAAGCCATTTATTATCAATCAACTGTGTTTACTCTTTTTACAACATAATGTCAACGGTCACTACCCAAATGACCATTATCAAAAGTTTACATACCCCAGTTCTTAATACGTGTATTGCCCCCTTTAACATCAATGACAGCTTGAAGTCTTTTGTGATATTTGTGAATGAGGCTCTTTATCTTCTCAGATGGTAAAGCTGTCCATTCCTCTTGGCAAAAAGCCTCCAGTTCCTGTAAAATTCTTGGGTTGTCTTGTATGAACGGCACGTTTGAAATCTCCTCAGAGTGGCTCAATGATATTGAGGTCAGGAGACTGAGATGGCCACTCCAGAACCTTCAATTTTATCTGCTGTAGCCAATGACAGGTCGACTTGGCCTTATGTTTTGGATCATTGTCATCTTGGAATGTCAAAGTACGCCTCATGCGCAGCTTCCTGGCTGATGAATGCAAATGTTCCTCCAGTATTTTTTGAAAACATACTGCATTCATCTTGCCATCAATTTTGACCACATTTCCTGTGCCTTTGTAGCTCACACATCCCCAAAACATCAGCGATCCACCTCCGTGTTTCACAGTAGGAATGGTGTACTTTTCATTATAGGCCTTGTTGATTCCTGTCCAAATTAAGCGTTTATGGTTGTGGCCAAAAAGCAAAATTTTGGTCTCATCACTCCAAATGACTTTGTGCCACAAGGTTTGAGGCTTGTCTCTGTGCTGTTTGGTGTATTGTCAGCGGGATACTTTGTGGCATTTGCATAGTAATGGCTTTCTTCTGGCGACTTGACCATGCAGCCCATCTTTAAGTGTCTCCTTATTGTGCATCTTGAAACAGCCAAACCACATGTTTTCAGAGAATCCCCTATTTCACCTAAAGTTTTTTGTGTGTTTTTCTTTGCATCCCAAACAATTTTCCAGGCAGTTGTGGCTGAAATTTTGGTTGGTTTTTCTGACCCTGGCTTGATTTCAACAGAACTCCTTATTTTCCACTTCTTGATTAGAGTTTGAACACTGCTGATTGGCATTCTCAATTCCGTGAATATCTTTGTATATCCCTTTCCTGTTTTATACAGTTCAACTACCTTTTCCCGCAGATACTTTGTCAATTCTTTTGCTTTCCCCATGACTCAAAATCCAGAAACATCAGTGCAGCACTGGATGAAAGATGCAAGGGTCTGTCAGGAGTCCAGAAACTCATTGACCTTTTATACACAAACATTAAATTACAAGCAAACAGATCACAGGGGAGGATGGTTACCTTTAATAACCATTCAAATCTCTTTGTGTAAAATGGTGTGCATGTTTTCAGGCCAAAATCACCAGGGTATATAAACTTTTGTTCAGGGTCAATTGTCTACTTTCTGTTGTCATTATGATTTTTAAAAGAGTAAACATGGTTGATTGATAATAAATGGTTTCAGCAAAACACTAACCAAGAGTGAAATAAAAGTTTTTGTGTTACCATTCATTCAAAATGGCCAATAAATTATGCAGGGTATGTAAACTTTTGAGCACAACTGTATACACGCACCGCTAGTGGCAGCTGGTGCTCAAAATATTTGGGGGGTGCAAACAAATTCTGAAAGAATTGTAGCCACTATGCCAATCAATTGCAACCTTTCTGTGTCCATTAATTGCAGCCAATGTGCCCATCATATGCAGTAGATATGTGCATTCCCGTTCGTACGAATGTTATTTTCGTACGAAAATGTTCATTTTCGTACCCGCGGGATAATGTGTACATACGAAAACGGTAAAGCACCAAAATACGAAAACGACGGGATAACGGATGAGCCGCATAACGAACGATCCGACGGGAAAAAACGACAAAACGAAAATGGCAAAATAACGAAAATTAAATCTGTATCAAGAGGTTTGCATTGTGTATTTTGTTTGAATCTGTTTTGTGTTCGTTTTCAGTTGTATGTTCATTGTTTAATGACATCTATAACAAAAGAATTTCATTATGTATATTAAATGAATTATTTTTTATTTTTTCTGTGTATTCAAAATACTGAATGCAATTTTTTTGTTATAGGTGTCATATCAACATACGAAAATAACAAAAGAAACAGGTTCAAATGCAAACCTTTTGTTTATGGTTTTTTAATGGCCAGAGAGTTAGGCTGGCCATACATGATTTTCTGTGCAATTTTCTTTAGATTTACCTTCAACTATGTAGTGCAAGGGCCTGCCTGATTGCATACAATTGAAAGTGTTGTTTAGTTTGACCTCATATATGGTTTTTGGTAAATCTAAAAGAAAATTGTACAAGAAAATTGAACATGTATGGCCAGCCTCAGTGACTGAAAGCAGCTTCTCTTTTGTGCAGAGTAGTGAGTACACTTGTATAGTAAAGCCTAATAAACTTTTCTGTGGATTTTCATCTGAGGGGAGATCAGTTGGCCAGACTTCTGAACCAAAAATGGTTTTCTGATGCAGTTTAAAAACGAACAAATTTTCTGAGAACGATCGGAAAACGATCGTTTTTATGTGTGTTGTTAAAATAGTCTGACCAAGTGTATGGGGCTTAACAATAGTATTGTTTTTTGTGCACATGTCTAATATGCAGTCTCACTGTGCCCATTGCTTGCTGCCACGGTGCCCATCAATTGCAGCCACTCTGCCCATCAATTGCAACCAGCGTACCCATCAATTGGAGCCAGTGTGTCCATCAATTGCAACCTCACTGTGTCCATCAATCACAAACACTGTGCCCATCAATTGCAACCCCTGTGCTCATCAATTGCAACTTTATTGTGTCCATCAATTACAGCTACTGTGACCGCCCAGTGGCACCTAACCAGCACAACCCCTGCCCCCCCCCCCCCGAGGCACTTAACTAGCACAACCCTAAACTCCCCCAGCGCCATTTAACCAGCACCCTCCGATCGCCTGCTTGTTGTCTGCCCGATACTTATCCCATCAAGCTGTGGGACAACAGCAACGAGCTGTGGGGTAGGCGGCGGGTCAGGCAGTGGGTTAGGCAGCAGCCAGCTGTGGGACGGGTGTCTATTCTTTCCTCCTTCTAGGTGCCCAAAAGGATCGCCTGTCCTTTCAGTCAATCAGGTGACGTGTATCAGACCCAGGTAGTAACTGGGATTGCCAGGGACTAGTTGTCATTGTCTCTCCTTACCAGAGGAGGCTCACTTCCCTGGTTTAAAAGATTTGGCTAATAGTGTATAAACGTTTAGGTTCCCTCAATCCAGTGTAACCAATCCAAAAACTGCTAGATAGATAGGGCAATAAGCAGTCAGATCTTAGCAAAAGCTTTGCATAAAGAATATTGAATGGTTTAAAAAGTAAAATACTTTTCAAAAGGAGAAGAGATCCATCAGCAAAAAACTTGTGTCACACGGAGTGGGCAGAGTTATGAGTACGCTCTATGGTCGCCCATTAAACATTTTCATCAGTGCTAAGTCCTGCGTCCTGTACTGTATGATTAACCACTTGCTTACTGGGCACTTATACCCCCCTCCTGCCCAGGTGATATTTCAGCTTCCGGCACTGCGTCGCTTTAACTGACAATTGCGCGGTCGTGCGACGTGGCTCCCAAACAAAATTGACGTCCTTTTTTCCCCACAAGTAGAGCTTTCTTTTGGTGGTATTTGATCACCTCTGCGGTTTTTATTTTTTGCGCTATAAACAAAAAAGAGCGACAATTTTGAAAAAAATACAATATTTTTTACTTGTTGCTGTAATAAATATCCCAATTAAAAAAAAAAAAAACGTTTTTTTTCTCTGTTTAGGGCGATGCGTATTCTTCTACATATTTTTGGTAAAAAAAAAAAAAAAAAATCGCAATAAGCGTCTGGTTTGCGCAAAATTTATAGTGCCTACAAAATAGGGGACAGAATTATTATTTTTTATTATTTATTTTTTTACTAGAAATGGCGGCGATCTGCGATTTTTATTGTGACTGCGACGTTATGGCGGACACATCGGACACTTTTGACACATTTTTGGCGTCATTCACATTTATACTGCGATTGGTGCTATAAATATGCACTAATTACAGTATAAATGTGACTGGCATTGAAGGGGTTAACACTAGGGGGTGAGGAAGGGGTTAAATGTATTCCCTGCATAGTGTTCTAACTGTAGGTGGAGGGGGGGGGGGTGACTGGGGAGGTGACCGATCTGTGTCTCTATGTACAAGAGACACAGATCCGTCTCCTGCTCTCCAGAGACAGAACGCTGTCTCTATGTAAAACGGCAATGAGAGATGATCTATGAGATCATCTCTCATTGGCCGCACAGATCACATCGCAAACGGCCACTCTGATTGGCCGTTCGCGGCGATCTGTGATTGGCTGTGTCCAAGGGACACGGGCAACACAGTGTTTCCCCGCAGCGCGCTCTGGAGCGCGCGCCGGGAAACAGCTAGTGACAAGCCGTCAATTGACGGCTTGTTGACAATTTAGATTCGCGCTAGAGCCGTCATTCGGCTGTAGCGCGGATCTCAAGTAGTTAAGATAAAAGGTTTAGTTGTAGCTCTCCTTTGAGGCAGCAATTCAGCCAAAAATTTGATAATGTAATAGCCTGTTAAAAGATGAAATAACAAAACCAGCTTTAGTTGCAATAATTACCTTCAATCCGGAGATTTCCCCCCACAGCAATTTGTTCTGCCACTAGTTGATGGCCATCATTCAACTTTTTCTCTGTATAGATAGATCTTGCATAAAACACAGGGCGACTACCACTGTGAATGCCAATATAGCAAGGTACCAATGTCCCGATAATGTGTAACTAGGAATAGAACTGGGCTAATAAAGGTGGACTTTAGACGGTACAGGTAGGTATAGTAAAAATACTATGGGTATGCTTATTCATAAAAATAGAACATTTACAGAACAAGAAATAATAAACAATACTTTGTGAACATGATACTTATAATAAAGGCATATTATTCACAGTGCATACATAGGAGAAGTTTCATACAAGTTCGTACTAGTGCATGTATGTTACTAAAATAGAAATCATACAGCGCCAGAAATAATATTACACAAACTTATAGATCAGCGTTGAATATGTAGAGTGATGGAGATTACTCAACATGTTTCGCGTTGAAAAAAAGCTTCCTCAGGAGTGTAACGGTCTAATAGTACATGAAATATGACACGAACAAGAAAACATCAAAAAAACATTTCAATTAGTACAGATATTGAAACATAACAGATCAGTACAGAACACATGTGTGAAAAATAAAAACTGCTGAAAAACTTTGCTGGTAGTGTGTGATAGACCAAAGAACCCCTCCAAAAAAGGGGGGGGGATGAAGAACACCCAGAAAGATGAGAGTAAACAAGAGAAGGATAATGTTGTAAGACAGAATGGGGATGATGAAATAGATAGGATCAATATGTAAACTTACGAGTCCAATAAGGCTCAACAGAAGTGTTTAAAACAAACCACCGAGAGTAGTAATGTGGCATATATAGTGATGTTACCTTGCCCGCATGGTATACTGTTGCCAGGTAATTTTAAAACATCTGAAAAATACAAAACAGAGAGAAAGACCATTGCCCTAATGACATAAGGTTGATGCAGTTGGTAGTGGAAAGGGAAAGGGGGTAGTAGGGGGGGGGGGAGGGGGGGAAGGGGATGTGGAGGTAGTAGTCCTCCAAAGAGATGAAGTCAGAACAATTATTGATAGATGAGGATGAGATAATAATCAAAATGAAAGAAAATCTCACCAAAATATATACATGTAGAAAACTTTGCCTGGTGCATAAAAGTATAAAAGGTAAAAACGATTTGTATAGGGCGACAAGAAATACTCCATAAAAGGTCCCAATGTCGAAACCAGGATTGATAGCCAGCGAATCTGGATAGCATGTAGGCTAGAAAGTAATATAGAAAGAAAAAAATATCCATATGTAAAGGAGGGCATGATGATGTGCATAGCACAAAACCCGACCTCACCCTTAGCTTCAAAAAGCAGGGGGAAGAGAGAGGGAGGGAAGAAAAAAAACAAAAAAACAGAAGGGAGGCCAACAAGGTCCAATATGTAATCTATAATAGAGACTGAACACGAAAGCCAAAAAATCGGTAACAGAAAATCTCAAAGGGGTAAGGTTGGGAAAGTATGTACTACCTTAATATCAAACAGAGCCTGGAAAACCGGTCCGAACGGGAGCCCACAGGAGTATATGGTGTCAGTGTCGCACCAAACATGTGCAGCAATGGAGCCATGGCGTCAGCTGTCTTAAAAAGGCAACTTTTTCTCTGTGCCCAAGTCATTCTGTACCTGCTCTAGCCTGTTCCTGGGAAGTTAACCTCCCTGGCGTTATGATTCTGTCTGGAATTACGTACCAAAAGCGGTACAATTATTTTGCATGGAAATTCTGCGTTTTATACTGTAGGCCTGCAATTTTTAGGAATAACTCACTTAAATTTGTCCAAACCAGAGTCTAGTAGACATCCCGGGTATGATAAAGTTTGAAACACAAAATCATAAAATTATAATATAATAAATAACTATAAATAATTATAACAAATAATAATGTAATTATAATAAAAATTATTCACTAATGTAATCAAATCAAAATCACTGAAATTTGCTCAGTTGCAGAATTGTCGCTGTCATTACTTTTATTTTTTTATGACGAATTTCCCCACAAATCGCTATCGCTCAATTCTGCAAGTGATTATAATTTATTATCGCTGTTTTCTAGCTGCTCTAAAATCACTTTTGACATAAAGGGACACTTTTGGTTGCTATGGACAATCTACAGTTTGCAGGGAGAAAAAAAATGTTTTTATTATGTAAAAGAACATGCAGGGCACTGGGCAGACCACTAGGGACAGGGGGGGTGTGTACTTTTTACATACAGTACTGTAATCTATAAGATTACAGTATTCTGTATGTAATGTGTTTGTTTACTTTTTTGAATTTGCCGCCGGTCTCCGCCCCCGTGCGCCGTTACGTCGCAGGGAACGGAGATCGGCGGCGCGCGGGCACTGTGTGAGTCGAATGGAGGACACCACTCGCTCACACAGCGGGGATGCATCGCTGGATCCAGGGACAAGGTAAGTACAGTAACCCTGCCTGGATCCAAGGTAAGCCAGCGCGCGCTGCAGGCTCTGCATTCACCCCGAGCGCGACTCGGGGATATTGATTTTTACATGAAAATTCCAACCCGAGTCGCGCTTGGGGATACCGGCAGGGGGGTTAAAGGAAAAGCAGCGAGGCAATGAGCTCATCCCTTTGTCACTCTGCTGTATCTTCCTATCAGCATGCTTGTTTTCAGCCCTTGATCTGATTGGCTCCTTCTTCTTCTTCTGACACTCCAGCTCTGCTGTTCAGAAACTGCAATAGGCTGATACCAGATTAAATTCAGGTACTTACTCTGCATTTGAAAAATGCATTAAAGATTATAGTGCTGCAAAAATTAGTATTTGCCTAGAATTTACCTTTAACTGTAATAATTTTTTCACATTTTTACATTCATTTTAAGCCCTGGTTCACACTGGTGCGTTTTGACATGCGATTTGGCATGTCAAATCGCATGTCAAAACGGCGGATTTTGCCGCAAATTGCCGGCAATGGCACTGTCCTAATCGGCGCGACGCTGCATCTGCGGCGCTGCACCGATTTCAAAAAGTAGTCTCTGTACTACTTTTTGCGATTTCAGCCCGCGATTTACATTGACATCTGTGCAGAAACCCGCACAGATGTCTCTTAAATCGCGGCCGAAATCGGGACTGCCAGCGGGAGTGAAATCGTGCGAGTTCAGCTGAACTTGCACGGCTTCACTCCCGCAGCCCAGTGTGAACCAGGGCTAAACTTTATTTTCAAATGTTTGGATAAATAGTCAAACAATGTAGTCGGCATCCCTGCAGAAGAAAACTACTGGGATTACAGGATCTTTCATAGAGCAGATTGAAAGAAAGAAATAAAGAAACAATAAAGCCCACTTGCTAAGCAGCACTAAAATGATAGATAGGTTGTTTAGGTAGCGTCGTTTACGGGTGATCCTAGTCCCGAACGAGTTACGTAAACAAAAAAAAAATATATATAAATTCGAAGCGGGAACGACGGCCATACTTAACATGGGCTACGTAACGTTAGAGCAGCAAAAAGCTGCTCTAACATTACGTACAAAAAAATAGACGAAAGCGATTGCGACGACCACTCGTATCTTCGGGAATCGCCGTAAAAAAACATTTGCATATCCTGACGCATCAAAACGACGCGAACTCCTCCCAGCGGCCGCAAATAGATGGCAGCGTAGATCCGAAGGCTTACGAAGACGTAAGCCTCTCGGATCGAAGCCCGAAGCCGCCGTATCATGGTTTGAGGATTCAAACTAGTGATACAGCGCGCGAAATTTGAAATTACTCCTGTCTAACACCAGTTAGACAGGCGTAATTGCTCTATGAATCTGGCCCTATGTATTTTTATTTAAAAACAAGACGGAAGACCAATAAAATAATATTGCTTATACCCTTTAAATCATCTATTAGTAGCAGTTACCAAGAAATAGGATATAGGATACTTATATAATGGTACCCTACACCTATGAAAAAATGATTTTCTCACTCAACTCCCCTACTTTCCTACCACTGTGGAGAGAATAAAAAGTCACTCTTTTACATCTACCAGTTATGTCCCAAATTCCCACAAAGCTTTTGGCTCAAGGCAGCTAAACCAATAACATAAATTATGGTCATAATTGTGCATACACCGGGGAAGCTGCTGTCTGCTTACTACATTTTATCTCACAGAAGGCAAATCAATAAAAATAATCACCCCTGCCGGATCTCAGATACCATATCTTTGAAAAAAAGGCCACTGTTGCCTCGCTTAAATGATAGCCAACGAGACTCAAAAACATATCAACTAAGCTAGGTTTCACTGGTTTCCCTACAAAGACATACAGTAATCTTAAAGTGTTTGTTAACCCCCAAAAAATACAGATCCTGGTCGCTGAAAGCAGATTACACAACACAGTGCTTGTTCTGTGTAATCTGCCCCCCTCTAAACGAAACCTGCCTGAACCTGACACTTCCTGTATCCCCCTCTTTGTGCTCACCACGAAAATCGGGGCTGCTGAGCCCTGACCACTGTGGTCAGAGTACATCTCTGCATCATACACTGCTGTCCCCTCTGCTCTCCTCTCTCCCCCTCACTCCCTCCTTCCTGCCTGTCAGCTACCTCTATGTGTCTGTCTACGCCTCCCACTGCTGTTATTGAAAGAAAAGACATAAAATTGCCAATGCCAGCCCCTCTCTTAGCCGCTGGCATAGCACACTATGAAAGTTGTTTAAAAAAAATGAGCGTTGTAAATACAGATTTTGAGCAGTCTTCAGGCCGGTCACCTGACTCGCGGCCGATTTACAGCTACGAGACAGGGCTTCTGCTGGAGGAGACAAGTGGCCATGTGATCTCCCTGGCTGACATCAGAGGGACATCCTCCCGCAAAAGGCACCCATCAGAGCTGTAAAGCGGCCATGAGTCATGTGACCGGTCTGAAGACAGCTCAAAATTAGTATTTACAATGCTCGTTTTTTAAAACAACATACATAGTGTGCTATGCCAGCCTCATAAAAAGGGTCTGGCAGTGACTTATAAAAATGGGTTAACAAATGCTTTAAACTCAACTCCAAGCAATCAACAATTAATGTAGTTATTTATATTTTTTAAAAAGCATTACATTTAGATAAACACACCTAAGTAGTATTAAACAAACCTGAGGCCGCGTACACACGTCCGAGAACCTCGTCGGGCTAAACCCATCGTTCCGCCCGACGAGGTTCCCGATGAGCGGTCGAAAAGGTCGTCGAGCCAAATTTCCTCATTGAACAATGAGGAAAAAGAGAGCATGCTCTCTTTTTGGCTCGACGAGCTTCCCGACGGGACGCTCATCGAAAAGTGTACACACGATCGAGCTTCTCGCCAGAATATGTCTCCCAGCGAGCTTCTTCGTGTGTACGCCGCCTAAGTCTTAGGCCTTGTAAATTTGTTTTTCCTGACGAGATTCTTGGCAAGAATCTCTTGCCGCCCAAGTGTACACATTGACCTTTCAAACGAACCGCGGTTCGTTTGAAAGGCAAGAAAGCGTTGACGTCATCGCATGCGCTCATCACATTCGATACCGTCATTTTGAGAATGCGCAGGTTTCCACAGCGACAGGTAAGTATACACACTCTCAGGTTTCTCGTCAGGAAACAGGCCGACAAGAATCCCGACGACATAATAAAGAGCCGGATCTCTATTTTTCTCGTCAAGATTCTGGACAGATTTCCTGACGAGAAACCTGAAAGCCTCGTACACACGCTCGGTTTATTCGGGAAGAAAGCTCTGACAGCAGTTTTTTTGCTGGGTCTTACCGAGAAAACCGATCTCGTGTATGAGGCCTGAGCCTTAGCTTCTTAAAAGCACCTGTGCACAAGAGCTGGCTGTGAACTAGCATACAATAGAGCACGGAATGAGCAGATGAATGACAATACTTGTGTGCTTGACTTTTATTGTCCAGTCTACCATTTTACCTGTTCTGGACCAAGCTGTGTTGCTGCTGCAGTGGAGGTCAAGCATCTGGCTGTGGTGTCTGGGTCAGAAAACAGATCGCACAGATCTACACATGCTCTGCCAAGTAAAACCAGTTTCCATAAATGTTATTCAGCTGTGTCCAGCTGCTGGTTTGGAGTTCAGCTTTAAAGCAGAACTAACGACAAACAAAACAATTTAGGGATGGACAGGCTCTTTATTGCAGGAGAGACATGCAGTGCTTAATCCTCTGCTGAATGCACGCTGAATGCACACAGAGCTTTGCATGTGCCAGTTTACATTTCTGGTTGAACTAGATGGACTTGTGTCTTTTTTCAACCTAACTATGTGACTTTGGTGCCAGTGTGGTGGAATAAATGACTCCTGCGCATGTGTGGGAGTGATTGTGACTCATGCTGGTCCATTAGGACAGCCAAAGACCGGTGATGTAAAATTTCATCGGACCTATGAAAACCTCGGACCCGCGTCACTTCCGGTGCTCGTACGTCAGAGCACAGCTGATCGCGGGTCCACGGCGCATGCGCTGCGCATGCGCCGACGCCTTTTTTGGTTCATGAAAATCCTCGACTCGGGTGGGCGGGCGGAGGCGGAGCTGGATTCTCAATTACATCACCGCCAGCACCGCCTCCAGCCCCGTCCCTAAGCATAGGCTTAATCAGGTCCGAGAAAAATATAGACTCGGATGGGCGGGCGGAGGCGGAGCAACATTCTGAATGACATTATCTCCAGCACCGCCTCCAGCCCCGTCCCCAAGCACAGGCTTATTGAAATCCATGAAAAACATAGACTTGGGTGGGCGGGTGGAGGCTTATAAACCATCAATAGCCATCCATGTATAATAACGTGTTACATTCTTTTTCGACGTTGCGCGGGTGTGCGCAATATTAATGTAAGATGTTATTATACATGGATGGCTATTGATGCTTTAAAAGCCTCCACCCGCCCACCCGGTGCTGGCGGTGATGTAATTGAGAATCCAGCTCCGCCTCCGCCCGCCCACCCGAGTCGAGGATTTTCATAGACGAAAAAGACGTCTGCGCATGCGCCGCGCATGCTCTGTGAACCCGTGATCAGCTGTGCTCTGACGTACGAGCACCGGAAGTGATGCGGTCCGATTTTTTCATAGGTCCGATGGAATTTTACATCACCGGCACCCAGAAAAAGCAGAGGAGAGGTTGACAGCAAAGGACTGTTGGAGCAAAGGTAAATATTACTGTCTATAGGTCCACTTTAAATGCTATCCCCACCTTTCTGAGTATAGCTTCATGTTACACTCATGTTTAGGGCGTAACATGAAACATGGTTAGTGTGTACCCCACTATTAAACCACCACCCCCTCCTCTTATCCTTCACACCCACTCACTTATAAAATCCAGGGATTCTTCTCTCCACTTCCAATCTTCCGTCAGATTTTAAATCAGCACTGCTATGCTGAGATCTGTATGCACAGCCACATTATTCATTCACAGGAATCTGTGAATGAAAAACTACAAGCCCCATCTGCCATTACAGTATAGCAGAGGCGGCTCTAGGCTTTGTGAGGCCCCACTCATGCCCATAATGGGTAAAATAATTCAAACAAAAATGGCTGCAGAAAGATGCAGGGATCTAGCACACAGTAATTGAGCAGAGGCAAATTAGGCAGCCGCAAGGCCCCTGTGAGTGCAAGGCCTTAGGTGACCACCTAATTTGCCTAATTAACCACTTGCCCACCAAGCCTGTTTTTCAGATTCGGTGTTTACAAGACTAAAACTGTTTTTTTTGCTAGAAAATTACTTAAACCCCCCAAACATTATATTTTTTTTTTTTCTAACACCCTAGAGAATAAAATGGCAGTCATTGCAATACTTTTCGTCACACCGTATTTGCGCAGCGGTCTTACAAGCGCACTTTTTTTGGAAAAAAATTCACTTTTTTGAATAAAAATATAATACATTTGGCCCAATTTTTTTATATATTGTGAAAGATAATGTTACGCCGAGTAAAATGAACATGTCACGCTTAAAAATTGCGCCCGCTCGTGGCATGGCGTCAAACTTTTACCCTTAAAAATCTCGATAGGCGACGTTTAAAAAATTCTACAGGTTGCATTTTTTGAGATACAGAGGAGGTCTAGGGCTAGAATTATTGCTCTTGCTCTAACGATCGCGGCGATACCTCACTTGTGTGGTTTGAACACCGCTTTCATATGCGGGAGCTACTCGCGTATGCGTTCGCTTCTGTGCGCGAGCTCGTTGGGATGGGGCGTTTTAAAAAATTTTTTTTTTGTTTTCTTATTTATTTTAAATTAGTTTATAATTGTATACACCGAAATATTAAAATAAAAAATTATCACTTTTATTCCTATTACAAGGAATGTAAACATCCCTTGTAATAGAAAAAAGCATGACAGGTCCTCTTAAATATGAGATCTGGGGTCAAAAAGACCTCAGATCTCATATTTAGGCTTAAATGCAAAAAAAAAAAAAAAAAAGAAAAATGTAATTTTTCAAATGTCAGAAAAAAAAAATGTTTCTTTAAGACGCTGGGCGGGACTGACGTTTTGACGTCACTTCCGCCCAGCAGAGCTATGGGGGACGGGTGGGGGCGATTTTTCCCTCACTCGTATCCCAACACAGCTGCCGACAGGACCCGATCGCCTCCGCCGCTACCGACGGCTCCGGTAAGCGGCGGAGGGCGCGGGAGAGCGGCGGGAGGGGCCCCTCTCCCGCCACCGATAATGGCGATCTCGCGGCGAATCCGCCGCGGAGACCACCGTTATCGTGTACAGGACTGCCCACGGAAAAGATGGATATCTCGGTTGTGGCAGCAGCTGCTGCCGTTACCGAGATATCCATCTTTAAAAACATGACGTCTTTTTACCATGACGCCGTGGGCAAGTGGTTAAAGAGCCGCCTCTGCAGCATAGGGACTGTAGTTTTCAATGTACACTTGTGTTCTTTTGATAGTTACTGCAGCTCTGTAGCTAAAAGTCTATACCCCTGTAGGAATAGTCTGATCACAGTTACAATTGTTTGCAGGCTGAAATACAAAGCAAAATAGTAAATGCTAATTTTTGCTTTTTTCTAAAAATTATTATTATTTTATTTTAGGTGGAATTGTCCTTTAAAGATGACCAACAGCAAACAAACAATCAAAACAGACTTAGAAAACCCTTGCAACAAATGCAGTATCTTGTTTCTCAGAAGTGCTGACAAAGAATGCTATATCCCTCCCCCTATCCCTCCTCCCTTTCTTTATTCCCAGTTGTTTTTTTATTGGGCACATTTTTATTTGTATGGGTTACATAATTACAGTCATGCACTTCTATCAAATAACAACTTTGTATATTTATACTACTGTGAAAATAAAGGATTAAAACAACTAAATTAAAAAATAGAGACACTGGATTACAGAACTCAAAGGAGCAAATCATGAATAATGGCGCGTACACACGACTGTTTTTCGGGTTGTAAAAAATTACGTTTTTTTTATGTCATTAAAAACTACCATGTGTGGGCTTCAGAACAGTTTTCGGGTTCTGAAAAACGGGCAAAAAAAAAATCAGTTTTTCGGGTTGTAAAAAATGGTCGTGTGTGAGCTTTAACGACGTGAAAAATCCACACATGCTCAGAAGCAAGTTATGAGACGGGAGCGCTGGTTCTGGTAAAACTACCGTTCGTAATGGAGTAAGCACATTCATCACTCTGTAACAGACAGAAAAGCGCGAGTCGTCTTTTACTAACACGAAATCAGCTAAAGCAGCCCAAAGGGTGGCGTTACTTCCCCTTTATACGGCTACGTACGTGTTGTAAGTCACTGCGCTTTGCTAGAGCATTTTTTTTCCCACGATCGTGTGTAGGCAAGGCCGTTTTAATGATCGGGTTGAAAAAAACATAGTTTTTTCTAGAGCCTGAAAAACGTCATTTTTTACAACCCGAAAAATGGTCGTGTGTAGGCATAAGTCTTTGCTTACCTCCACAAAACATTTCCTGTGGGCATGGTTCTGGGCAAGCCTTTTGTGTTCCTGGCATTAAAGACCATTAAATTAGCAGCTATAAAAACTTACATGGATTTTTCATATGAACACTCATGTCATTCTGCAGCCTGCTCACGATTTAACCCTTTAACCACTTTTATATACACCTCATTACCGGGCCTATTCTGGCACTCCTCTCCTACATGTACAAATCATCATTCTTTTGCTAGAACATTATGCAGAACCCCCAAACATTATATATGTTTTTTTTAGCAGACACCCTAGGGCAGTGTTTCTCAACTGGGGTTCCACGGGAAGTCCCCAGGGGTTCCGCGGGAAATCTATGGTGTTTCCCAGTCCCGATGACAGTTTCCGTCAGGCTGATGATTTAAAAGCCGCGCCGCCGCTTCAAAAACCGCGCTTTCTCCTCAGCATGTTCCGTGATAGGCGGAACACAAATTTTCCCAGCAGGGCCTCTGTTCAGTGTTTCCGCCTATCATGGACGTCCTCTCGTCCGAGGATGAGAAGGCATCCCTGATAGGCGGAACACTGAACAGAGGCCCTGCTGGGAAAATTTGTGTTCCGCCTATCACGGAACATTCTGAGGGGAAGGTGAGGTTTTTGAAGCGGCGGTGCGGCACGGCTTTTAAATCATCAGCACGGCTTTTAAATCATGGATGCCCACAGCCTGGAAGCCAGAATAAGGTAGGGCGATCGTCTTGGCCGGCACAGTGGGGGCAAGTGGTGGCACAGTGGGGGCAAGTGATGGCACAGTGGTGGCAAAGTGATGGCACAGTGGTAGCAAGTGATGGAAAAGTGATGGCACAGTGGTAGCAAGTGATGGCACAGTGGTGGCACAGTGGTGGCAAGTGATGGCACAGTGGGGGCAAGTGGTGGCACAGTGATGGCAAGTGGGGGCAAGTGGTGGCACACTGGGGGCAAGTGATGGCACAGTGGTGGCACAGTGGTAGAAAGTGATGGCACAGTGGTGGCAAAGTGATGGCACAGTGGTGGCACAGTGATGGCACAGTGGTGGCAAAGTGATGGCACAGTGGTGGCAAGTGGTGGCACAGTGGTGGCAAGTGGTGGCAAGTGGATGCAAGCGGTGGCACAGTGATGGCACAGTGGTGGCACAGTGGGGGCATGTAATGTAATGTAATGGCATAGTGAGATTTGAAAAAAGCCTGTTTCTGTCAGCGGTTGTTCCTGTCAGTGGTTGTTACCCCTCAGCTTCCAGAAAAGCTGCGTTTGTCACTGGTATAGCTGCATTTTTCCTGTCACTGGTAAAGCTGCTCATCTCAAGTTCGACCCAGAATTGAGCATCTTTGCAGAAAAAAGCAAGACCAAGTTTAACATTAAGGGGGCAAGTGTTTTTACAATATTTATTCTATTATTTGATACTGTTTCTTTATTGCTGTTGTATCTACAACACGTTGATCAGATCCAATGATCCGTGAGCTTTAGATTTGAATTTTTTTTTCAGGGGTTCCCCCGAGATCTCAAACTTTTTGCCAAGGGTTCCCCGAAGGCAAAAAGGTTGAGAAACACTGCCCTAGGGAATAAAACAACGGTCGTTGCAACGTTTTATCTTGCATGCTATTTGCGCAATAATTTTTCAAACGCTTTTTTTTTTGGAAAAAAATTGTTTCATGAATTCAAAAAATAACAAAACAGTAAAGTTAGCCCAATTTTTTTTGTAAAATATGAAAGATTATGTTACACAGAGTAAATAGATACCTAACATGTCACACTTTAAAATTGTGCACACTCATGGCGCCAAACTTCGGTACTTAAAAATCTCCATAGGCAACGCTTTACAGGTTACCAGTTTAGATTTACAGAGGAGATCTAGAGCTAGAATTGTTGCTGACACGCTAACGCATGCGGCGATACCTCACATATGTGGTTTAAACGGCGTTTACATATGTCGGCGTGCATTCGCTTCTGCGTGCGAGCTACCGGGGACAGGGGCGTTTTAATTTTATTTTTATATTTTTTTACATTTTTTTTTTTTGTAGTCAGAGTCTACACCGAGGAATACGATACCCTAACTACCCAGGCCTGAGGTGTGCCATTAGCCTCGCTGGACAGTACGCCTATAAGTGGGCATACCCTGAGGTAATTATGAAGAAATGAATGAAGAAAATGATAACATGAAAACAGGGGGGAACGGGTGGGTGGGTACCCAGAAACCCCACCGACGCCGGACATTAGAGGGGAGGAGGGATAAATAGCCCTCCGACTCCTCCTACAAACTCAGGCACGCCTGCGGCCCCGCCTTCCACTTGTAGTCAGAGTCTACACCGAGGAATACGATACCCTAACTACCCAGGCCTGAGGTGTGCCATTAGCCTCGCTGGACAGTACGCCTATAAGTGGGCAAAAAGACCCAGAAGTAGGTGTGATAAAAGAAATGGAAGGGCACGAATATCTGTCTGGTAGAGAAGCACGCCCTGACAGTCTTCAAGAACGGCTCCGATAACCATCTGTTACGACAGCAGAAAAAAACAGCGTCCCAAGAACCGATGATTGGAAGGAACCCCGAAACCAAATGACTGTCCCGTGCCTGACCGACTAAGCTTTCCACCAAAAGCACAGACATGGGACCCACTGCTGGTGGCGAGAGGATACGTGGGGGAATGGAACAAGGGCCGCCCTGAGGAGCCCTGTGAAAGCAACACCATCCAATAGGAAGCAACCAGTGACCCATGTCAAACACCCACAACCACTGACCTAACTATCCATACCTGGTAAGGGGACGTGAGAAGGAGAGATGCAAAAAATGGACAACTGATAGGAGGGAAGGGGTTTGAGAGCCGGGTACCCGAAAGATGAGTCGCTGATGTTAATGGACGAGGCCACCACGCAGTAGCGATATGCAACGATACAGAGACAGAACCAGACATGGAATGACCCGACCTACCCGAGTAACTGGGACCCCCCCTATCAACAGGCTGGGCAATGGACCAAGAGCCTGGCCTGATGGACTCGCCCCGACGATCTGGCAACCTATGAACAAGAGAACAGCCCCAAAGATAAGAAGCAACGACTCCATGGATGAGAACCCTAATAAAATTGTCCTAGCAGGAACGGCCAGAACACGCTCAATGCTGATATGTGAAGCAGCCGGGATGGAACTGGACCCAAACTGAAATGTACCGCCTACTCTGCTGCGGCCGGAAAAAAGGAAAACCCCTTGTAGCCTTACCACCCTGCTGAGCCAAGTACGGGCCAACCCCTGAGTGACGGCGTACTGCCATGCTCTGTACCCCCCACGTGGAGCAGGCGGGATGCACCAGAATGTGTCGCCCCCTAAACGTGCCGCACGCCCAACCCTAGAAAACTGAAAGAAAAGACAACAGACAACAAAACATGAGACACCCCCCCCCCCCCCACTGTAGCTACCTGGGCCAATATGTTAGCAGAAATGACCAGACCTCAGCGCGTGAATGAACCTGACGACAGATCCTACCCAAGTGTATGTGACAAGTGTAAGCAGTAAGCGAGCCCGAGTAACCTGCCGCGCAGACAGGTCATTAAAAACGAAACACTCAAGGCGATGTACCCACAGACCTTGGTGGGTAGATGTATAGGCGTAAGAATGAACGTGCACGTATGACGTATGTTATACAGGCGAGAAGATTGTGGTCAACAATCATTTAAAAACGAAACCTCAGCCCGTATGGATCTGTAGACGTGACAGATCCTGAGATGCGCACCCTGGCTAACTATACCCGACAGAACGGTATGACGAGACAAAGAAAACAAATAAAGCTACAAGGCTGTTTGTGTGCTGTGACTGCATGGCACCGACAAGCTAAGTGACCAACCCACGCTGGAGTAGGACCCCCAACAGAAACACAACCCCCTCTGTGCCTACCCAAGTATGAAGACATGTCAGTGACGGAGGGACCCCAGCATGTCAAAGAACCCGACGACCCCCCCCCCCGTGAATAACGTGAGTGAGTGCGAGTGACCTGCTGCACAGCAGAACACTGAGGACCCGTGCACCCACAGACTGTGGTGAGTAGTCCTGCCCGTGAAATGAAACCCAATGCTTAGCCAGACGTGACATGACAGGCGAGAAGTTTGAGGTGAACAATCGTCTGGAAAACAAAAACCTCAGCCCGAATGGATCTGTAGACGTGACAGACCCCGAGATGCGAGCCCTAGCCAACCGGACCAGGAAAGCAACCTATGCAAAATAATGAGACATGGAAATGAACAAAGCTAGAACGGCCACTGGTGCAAGCTGAACCTGCGTGACGACAGAAACACGCCATGACAGAAACACGCCATGACAGAAACACGCCATGACAGAAACACGCCATGACAGAAACACGCCCTGACAGAAACACGCCCTGACAGAAACATGCCCTGACAGAAACACGCCATGACAGAAACACGCCATGACAGAAACACGCCATGACAGAAACACGCCATGACAGAAACACGTCATGACAGAAACACGCCATGACAGAAACACGCCATGACAGAAACACGTCATGACAGAAACACGCCATGGACTGAGCTGCTGTGACCGAAACTGATGACAGAGCGGCGACAGAGAAAATGCTCCGCGACAGAAGCATGCTGCTGACCGCATCGCTACGTCATGACAGGAAACAGACAGAAAACATACCGCTGACAGAACCGCTGAGACAAAACATGCTGACAGAACCGCTGAGACAAAACATACTGACAGAACTGCTGAGACAAAACATACTGACAGAACCGCTGAGACAAAACATACTGACAGAACCGCTGAGACAAAACATACTGACAGAACCGCTGAGACAAAACATACTGACAGAACCGCTGAGACAAAACATACTGACAGAACCGCTGAGACAAAACATACTGACAGAACCGCTGAGACAAAACATACTGACAGAACCGCTGAGACAAAACATACTGACAGAACCGCCGAGACAAAACACACTGACAGAACCGCCAAAACAAAACATACTGACAGAACCGCCGAGACAAAACATACTGACAGAACCGCTGAGACAAAAAACATACTGACAGAACCGCTGAGACAAAAAACATACTGACAGAACCTACTGACAGAACCGCTGAGACAGAAACATACTGACAGAACCGCTGAGACAAAAAACATACTGACAGAACCGCTGAGACAAAAAACATACTGACAGAACCGCTGAGACAAAAAACATACTGACAGAACCGCTGAGACAGAAACATACTGACAGAACCGCTGAGACAAAAAACATACTGACAGAACCGCTGAGACAAAAAACATACTGACAGAACCGCTGAGACAAAAAACATACTGACAGAACCGCTGAGACAGAAACATACTGACAGGACCGCTGAGACAGAAACATACTGACAGAAACATACTGACAGAACCGCTGAGACAGAAACATACTGACAGGACCGCTGAGACAGAAACATACTGACAGAACCGCTGAGACAGAAACATACTGACAGAACCGCTGAGACAGAAACATACTGACAGAACCGCTGAGACAGAAACATACTGACAGAACCGCTGAGACAGAAACATACTGACAGAACCTGCTGTGACAAAAAACAAAAACATACTGACAAGAAACATGCAATGACATCCCACCAACTCCCCCCCCCCTTTTCCAGAACCGCTGAGACACCGGACAGAGTCCTAGCCGAGGCTTAACAGGATGGGTGGGTGGGTGGACTGATGTGTGTGTCGTCGTCCCAAACCCCCCCCCCCCCCGGCGCGAGCACCGGGCGGCCTCCTAAAAGGTAGACTGAGCCCTGCAGCATGCGTGGATGTGCGCCCCCCCCCCCAGCACTGGGATGAGCGGGAGGACACAAGCTAGATGAGCCTGCCAGCGTGAGAGAGCGGGCGAGTGTGAGGTCCCCCCCGAGCCCTGGGAGAAGCGGGCGGCCTCCTAGCAGCCAGAGAGCACTCCGGCATCATTGGTGGGCGAATGGCTAGATGGACACACCACTGCTGCACTGAGCTCCGGGCGGCCGACCCCTCCATGCTACCGGATGGCGCCCAGGGAAAGGATGTCTGCAGAACCCCCCTCCCCCCGGCGCGAGCACTGGGAGAGGCAGCCGGGCGGACGGATGCCCCCCCCTCTCCCAGTGTAACCCAAAGGAGCCGGAGGGTGGACGGAGGGGTGCCCCACATGCGTGATCCCGGAAGGAGAAGCGGGCGGCCCCCTCACTGCCAGATCGAGCCCAGGCAGCGTGCGTGGGTGTGGATGGACGGGTGCCCCCCTCCCCCTGCGTGAGAAATAACTGCAATGGTGGATGCCTGGCGAAAGCTCCGGAAGTCTGTGAGCGGGGCACCCCCCCCCCCAGCTCGGTGTGAGCGCTGGTAAAAAGGGGGGGGGCTGTGCCTGTATGTAGCCAGACGAGGGTTTGCCCAGTAGATGAACCATAGTGAGACACCTGGTCTTGCAGCCGCCCTGCAAGAACCGGAAGTGACGCGGCTACCCAGAAACCCCACCGACGCCGGACATTAGAGGGGAGGAGGGATAAATAGCCCTCCGACTCCTCCTACAAACTCAGGCACGCCTGCGGCCCCACCTTCCACTAATCACTTTTATTACTATTACAAGGAATGTAAACATCCCTTGTAATAGGAAATGTGTGTGACAGGTCCTCTTTATGGAGAGATGCGGGGTCAAAAAGACCCCACATCTCTCCTCCAGGCTGGGAAGCATGAGATTGGTGAAAAAAATTCACAGATCTCATGATCGGTGTTGCTCACTAGCCGCAATTGCGGCTTTGTTTACTTACGGGGACCCGGGCGTGATGTCATCACATCGCGCCCGGGTCCTCCGACGGTCATAGAGATGACTGGTGACCATCTGGTCACCAGTCATCTCTATGCTTCCTGCAAGTGCCGGACGATTCCTTCTCCGGGCCCCCCGATGGCACGGGAGAGCCCGGAGAAGCACCGGATGGCGGCAGGAGGGGTGGTGTCCCCTCCCGCTGCCTATAAGAACGATCAAGCGGCGGAACCGCCGCTATGATCGTTCTTATGGTGCGCAGGATCGCCGGCTGAAGACATGGATATCTGAATGATGCCTCTAGCAGCAGGCATCATTCAGATATCCCCGGGCAAAGCCCAGGACGTCATATGAAGTCCACCTAGGGTGGGAGATCCCACCTGTGGACGTCATATGACAATAGGTGGGTATTGAAGTGGTTAAAATGTACTTCTGATATGAGAAATATCACTGTCACATCTGGTTTACCAAATCTGCAGTCAAAATTTTATGGATGTGATGAAGTGCAGGGTTAGCTTAAAAATAGGTGTTTTATGGACTTCACTGGTCGAAATATACAGAATTGATCTGCGTTCTGCCTATTTAGTGGCAGGTCTGAAAGCACAGATGTGTATTGGGTATTGCCAATTCACCTGTAATTACGTTTTATTTTGGCATTGCATATGAATAACCTGCCTGTTTTGGCACAGCTCCTACCTACAGGTATGGATGTACACAGGGTCGACATTGAGGCTCAAATTGTTCTGCACTTTTCAATCTGCAGACTCTCACCCCAATATGTGTGTGTATGGATTGGTCTCAGATTGGTCTCTACTATCAAAATAATGTAATCAAAGTACACAGGACATATGAAGTATGTCCAGTCCTTATGCTCGTCTTCTCACACCTCTCTTCCCCAATTGCCAGCAATTCTCAGCTCCGAAATGCAGCTGGCAGTTGCGGTGTACATACTGCAGGTCTAGCAGCTGCTGCTGTTTAAAAATATTAAAAAAAAATCATCTTGTGTTTGACCTGTTACTTTATATCTTTAGTTACTGTCTGAAGTAGGGATGAACTTCAATTTGTAGATGATGTTAGTTAAAGCAATCAGACAAGGTAAAAAAAAAAAAAATTGTCCATTAACCCCTTACTAAACCCTAATCAGCTCTAATTAATCCCTTCCTCCCTGTCAGTTATTATTTTTACTGTGTTTTTATTTATATTTTACTAGTCATTAATATTTAAAAAAATAAAAATACACGTGTTTCATAATAATATTTACTGAATCATTTTCAAGAGCAATTTACATTACATTATAAAGGCCTCATTTCCACTGGCGTTTTTACAGCCACGTTTCTGAGCGTTTTTTACAGCTTAAAAACGCCTGTCCATGTTATTCTATGGCATCATTCCCACATAGGCGTTTTTGAGCTGCAAATGGCCTAGGCGTTTTCGAGCTGTAAAAAAAACGCAGGAGCAGGGCGTTCTGAAGCTCCTAAAACACAGCTGTAAAAACGCTCGACCTTAAAAAAACGCGCACCGCTGCGCTTTTGAGCTGCAGGGATTTCATAAAAAATCTCATATATATAGCCTAGAGATTTATTTTTTTCAAAAAAACGCTGCCTAACGCTAGCGTTAAAAACGCGCAAAAACGTGCAAAAACGCGCATGCAAAACCGCGGTAAATTTCGAGTTTTTAACGCAAATTTTTCCAGGCATACCTAGCTGTTTTACAGCTCACTTTTAAAACACCAGTGGAAATGAAGCCTAATGGTTACAACCATGGTAACAGAGGTGAAGAAAAGTAGTCTAATACAGTTTTGCAAACAACAGTTTACAGTAACACTAAGATAAACCATCTTGGTGAAAAAATGCAAGAAATATTTAAAAGAAGAAAAAGACAAGGAAAAAAAGGGGGGAGGGGTGTTAGAGGGGAAAGGAAAAAGGCCATAAGTGTGGAAAGAGAGAAAGAGGAAGTAGGATGAGTGCCTGCCTGTTGGCAACCCCTATATTGAATCGCTCTTCTTCCAAGAGGTACCTAAAAAAGAAGAGGAATGAGTACTAGTGATAGCTACTATCAGCTTTTTTAACAAAACATGATATTGGAGTAGGCTGGTTTCAACTTTAAAGTGATTGTAAAGGCTTGTTTTTGTTTTTATTGTAAATAACAAACATGTTATACTTGCATCCTCTGTGCAGTTGGTTTTTCACAGAGCAGCTCATATCCTCCTCTTCTCTGTTCCCTCTTTGCTGTTAGTCCCTCCCGAATCTAAGCTGCGTTAAAAAGGGTTCTGTGCGAGTTTGACCCGTGTGCAATGCAAATTCAGCTCTATGGACTGGCATTCCCTGAAATCGCGACCGCTAATCGCGGAAAATTCACGGTAAAATTGCACAATTTTGAAGACGCAGTAGTGTGAACCGGGCATTAGGGTAGCCTTATGTATAGTAATATGTATATGTTCCCAATCCTCCTCTGAAAAATGGAGCCCCAATTCTGCTTTTCACTTTTTTCAGAAAGTTCCTAAGTTTGAAAGAATATGAATGGTCATTAGCGTATAGGTGGTAGATATAGGAAGTAATTGTGGGTCGAAAGGCACAAAAGTTTCAAAAGGTGATGGATTTCGGCTATACACCTGTCTGGAGGCAAGCTGATTCAGAAAGTGTCTGATTTGGAGGTAAATCCACATAGGGAGCGAACTAAGTGGTATATCCAGCGAGTGATGAAATTAGCTAGTTTTGTATTTGTATTAGTCTGTAGCAACTATCATAGGGTGCGGCCTTTGATCTCTCAAAAGGGAGGCTTTGAGGCCTGGGAGAAAGTTGAGGATGCCTTGGACAGGCATCATTGGACCTGGAACCGTTGAAATTAAAGTGTGTGAGCACACCTTTTGAAAAGTTTGTACAGTAGCTCCAATGAGTGGATGGGTATGAAGATCCATGTAAGCTGTATGAGAGGTAAGCCAATGGTTGGTGTTTAGGTCATGGGGGGGGGGGGAGAGAAAGCATTGCAGAGAAACCCAATCCTTAGAAGGTGCATTTAAATACCAGTCCTTCCTGCTCATGAAATGGCAGTGTCAAATAGGTAAAATTAAGCCTGGGGGTTTTATTTTGCCAAATAAAAGTGTTGAAAAGTCTGCGCAAAGATATAAACAAGGTAGAAGGCAGTCTAATTAATCCGTATTGCCAGAATTCTTTCATCTTTAAGATGTTGGACCTGCTGAACCAGGAGAGACAGGGTCTGTTCCAAATCTTATGCCGCGTACACACGATAATTTTTTGTGATGAAAAAAAACGACGTTTTCTGTGAAGTAAAAAACAACGTTTTTGAAACGTCACTTTTCAAAGACAATTTTGCATACACACCATCGTTTTTTTCACAAAAAGCGAGGTTACGTTCACCACTCTTTTCCATTGAAGCTCGCTTCATAACTAGCTTCTGGGCATGCGCGGGTTGAAAAACGTCGTTTTAAACGACGTTTTTGCTACACACGGTGACTTTTTGTGTAACAAAAAACGACGTTTTGAAAAATGACACAAAAAATTCAAGCATGTTGGAATTTTTTTTTGGTCGTTTTTTTGAAGACAAAAAACAACGTTTTGCCCACACACGATCAATTTAAATGACGTTTTAAAAAACGTCGTTTTTTTTCATCGCAAAAAACGACCGTGTGTACGCGGCATTAAGATCAGTGTGTATCGTTTGGAGGGGAGGGAGATCATTTTTAGGATATTGGTCAGACAGCCTAACTGGTAATTGAATACCCAAGTAAGGTATAGCGTCAGTTTTCCACTTGAAGGGAATGTTTACAAAAGTCAACCACATCGGGTGATAAAGAAATGTTCAGTGTGTGTAACTTAGTGTAATTGATTTTTAAGGCTGGACAAGCACCTAAAAGCCTTAAATTTCTTTAATAAATTTGGAGTGATAATATGAGATTCAGTGAGAAAGAGTAGCAAAAGCAGCAATTTTCTATTCCTTTTCATGCACTGTAAGGCCGCGTACACACGATCGAACATGTCTGCTGAAACTGGTCTGCAGACCAGTTTTAGTGGACAGATTCGATCGTGTGTACGGCCTAGCGGACAGGTTTCCAGCAGACAAAAGTTTTAAAACATGCTTTAAAACTTTTAGGCTGGAAACCTGTCTGTCGGACATGTCCGCTGGTTAGTACGCCTCCCGCATGCGTCGAATGGATTCAACACATGCGTGGAAGCATTTTACTTCCTGGTTTGCGGACGTTGCTGCGTCAACGTCACCGCCACGTCACCGCAGGGATTTTGGTTTGATCGTGTGTACACACATCAGACCAAAACATCCCAGGAGACCGGACCGTTTTCATCGGACATGTCTCCTCGCGTGTACGCGGCCTAACTTCTTTTACATTTATGTTGGCTCTCAGGCACAAAGAATGGTTCCAGGGTAAAAACATAAATTTGTGCAGAGAGGGGACACCCTTGTCTTGTACTGTTGGCAATCGGTGCAAGCAAATAGGTATCCTTGCACACATATTACACCCCAAACCCAGAGCTTCCAAATTTGCATGCAAAAAATCCCAGGCCACTCTGTTAAATGCCTTTTCAGTATCAAGAGAGAGAAAAGGCCTTGGGGCGGTACATCAATAGCCAATGGTGAAAAATAGGGCTTTTATTGTATTATCACGGGCCTTCCCCGGGACAAACCCTGCTTGATCCAGTGATATGCAGGAAGGGAGAAGAGGAACAAGTCTATTGGCTTGACGTTGACGTTTAGCTCAGAAATTAGTCTGTAGTTAACTAATTGCTTGGAATCTTTCCACTTGGGTTATACAAGCCTCAAAAGAATTAGGGGCATATAACAGAGCAATCTGTGAGAGAGTTGAAAACCAAAAGGAAGCATGAAGCTAGAATATCGTCAACATTTTTATAATATTGCTCTCCTTGCCTGGCCTGTCAGTTTTGGTGGACGGCTATGTCTTGGTAGTTTTTCAGTTGTGCCATATTCTTTCCATTTTCGGATGATGGATTGAACACAGTGCTCTGTGAGATGTTCAAAGCCTGGGATTTTTTTTATAACCTAACCCTGCTTTAAACTTCTCAACAACAAACCATTGAGGGCTTCACAGAACAGCTGTATTTAAATTGAGAATACATTAAACACAGGTGGACTCTGTTTACTAATTAGGTGACTTCTGAAGGCAATTGGTTCCACTAGATTTTAGTTAGTGGTATCAGAATGAAGGGGGCTGAATACAAATGCACCTCCCACTTTTAAGATATTTATTTGTAAAAAAAAAAATTGGAAAACCATTTATCATTTTCCTTCCACTTCACAATTATGTGCCACTCTTTGTTGGTCTATCATATAAAATACCTTTAAGTTTTTGGTTGTAACATGACAAAACGTGCAAAATGTCAAGGGGTATGAATACCTTTTCAAGACACTATGGGCCAGATCCACAAAGCTGCTGCGCTTTGTGAGCCTAACCCATTTACTCTATGTCGCTGTAAGTTACAGCGGCGTATTACTTATCCTCAAAGAAATAGCGCCGTTACTTAAGGCGGTGTAGAGTAAATGGGCCGGCTTTCGCGTGTGTAATTCAAATGGGTTGTTGGTGGGCGAGTTTTATTAAAATTATCAATGACCCGACGCAAACGACGGATTTTTTGAACTGCGCATGCGCCGGCCGTGGACGTATCCCAGTGTGCATGCGTGAAATCACGTCACAAATAGTCAATGAAAATGACGTGTACGTAACTTACGCAATTCCCTATTCGCAAACGGGTTACGCAAACGACGTGGATGGAAAATTCGACACTGGCCCGACATCCATACTTAACATTGGCTGCGCCTCCATATAGCAGGGGTAGCTTTACGCCGGAGATACGCTTACGCAAACGACGTAAAGGGAATGCGCCGGCCGCTCGTACGTTCGTGGATTGGCGTAACTCGCTCATTTGCATATATTAATGTTACACCAGTCGTATCTTAGCGTAATTCCGGCGTATCTTGTTTTGTGGATACAAAACAAAGATACGCCGGCGGGAAATTGAAATTATGTTGGCGTTTCTGTAGATACGCTGCGTAATTTCTTTGTGGATCTGGCCCTGAATATACAAACTGGGGGAAGATTTATAAAGAAGCGCTCTTGGGGAGCGAATCTGGAAAAAGCTGCTGGAGGGAAGATATACTCTTAAAACGCTAAAAGACCCATTTATGGGGTGTCATGGAGATCTGGCGAGTGTGGTGTTCACAAAGGAATCACATCGATCACTATAAGTGAAGATACTGGATAATCTATCTCTGGGCACAAGACACTTTTTAAAGAGCACTTTATGAACACTGAATCTCAACACAGGTTATTGGATATATGTACTTCACACAGAGACTTGTGTCACAGACTTTTGCATAGAATTCCTTTTTTAATTTATTTATGCACCATATTGCACAGTAATTGTTATAGTTGAAATATTGTGGTATTGGTTTATGCATTTTACTTAGTTAAGGATACAACTGAGCAAGGTACATTGTAGTACAGTTCCATGGGTATAGAGTCACTGAAGGGAATTTATTTACTTCCTTGTATAGGGGAATTGTTGTGTTGTAGTATTTCAAGCGCCATACATACCATATTATCTCTACTTACCTTGGTTGTATTCTATTTATAGGATAGAAGCACGATGGGAGCAGCAGCAACTGTTAACAGACCCATAGTGTGGAGTATTGAATTGATGGATTTATCTAAGTTTATTTGCCATTTTACAGGCATGCTCAATTTTGAGGCTTGGCATTATATTGTGTTTGCCCCAAAATGCATTTTAGTGTATTTTCCCTGAAAATATGTAGTTGATAAAAACAGCTATGACAATATTGTGCAACAGAATTTTTTTTGCAATTGCCACAATTTTATTCTACAGGGCCCTTGTATGTAAAATTACTGTTTGGGGGTTCCAAGTAATTTTCAAGCACAAAATTGCTGATTTTTAACATGTGAAAATTTTAGAAATTGCCATGGTTAGAAAAGGGTTAAAGCAGTATTAAACTCAGAACACACATTTATTATATTGCAGATTACCAATTCTTGACGGCTGCATTTTTTAGACTCTTTTTTTTCCGTTTCAGCCGGTGATCTGGCCAGTAATCAGTCACTCAGAGGGTTGAGAAAAACGATTTACCGTATTTTTTGGACCATTAGACGCACTTTTTTCCCCTAAAAATATAAAGGAAAAAGTCTATGCGTCTAATAGTCCGAATGAACATCTGGCACCACCCCCCGCCGCCGTTGTCAACGCCCCTGCCACAAAAAAAGCCACCCCCGCCCACACGAAAACCCCCCGACCTGAACTTTCAAGTCCCGGTTCCCGCAGCCTCCTCCCACACAGTTGTCGCATTTGCCGATGCCCAGCTTACTGCTCCAGCCGCCGCTGCAGCCACGGAGGTGCCTGGTCAGTTACAAAGCCTTGTGAATATTACAGAACACTGCCCCACTATGCAGCTTGTCATGCCGCCCAGACTCTGGTAGGACACTATAGTGAGAGGAGAGTGGGGAGGAATTTATGGCAGCCAAAGAGTGAGTGGATGGAAGGCTGTGCTGTGTTTGGATGACAGGTGACAGCACACTCTGCTGGGACTTGTAGTGCCTCTGTGGGGGCTGAGATATGGCAACCTGCTCTGCTGGGAATTGTAGTGCCTCTGTGGGGGCTGAGATATGACAACCTGCTCTTCTGGGACTTGTAGTGCCTCTGTGGGGGGCTGAGATATGGCAACCTGCTCTGCTGGGACTTGTAGTGCCTCTGTGGAGGGACTGAGGATTCCTCAGTTTCCCCACAGTATAGGGCACTACAAGTCCCAGCAGTGCAGGTTGCCATATCTCAGCCCCCCACAGAGGCACTACAAGTCCCAGCAGAGCAGGTTGCCATATCTCAGCCCCCCACAGAGGCACTACAAGTCCCAGCAGAGCGGGCTGCTTTTACAGAACAGAAGCAGCTGGAGGAGGGGGGTTTGTACTGGAAGGGGAGAGAAGACGGCACAAGTTTGAGATGGGGAGGTGAGTGAGGGTTTATGCTGGGAGGGATTTCTTTGGCACAGGTAAGGCTGCATTCCATGGGCATTGGTAAATAGTTTAGTGGACCATTTGGTTCAGAATATTTTTTTTCTTGTTTTCCTCCTCGAAAACCTAGGTGCGTCTTATGGTCAGGTGCGTCTTATAGAGCGAAAAATATGGTACTACTGACAGGGATACTTACAATGATGAGCTTTTATTTATGTTTCCATCCCAAAAAAAAAAAATTTTGATACGGCTTATAAAGTATTAGCTGGAGGTCCGCTTCAATTTGTTAGTGTATCTAAATCTGCTTGTACAGTTAACACTCCCCTTCCCCCAGATTAACAATGCGGCTGTCCAAAGATGCCCTTGTGCGCCTTCGTCCAAAGTTGAGACACCCTGATAAAGGAGGTATCAAAGTGAACCACTTCCTGCACTAATCAAAAAAACTATACCAATAACCCCTTTTACCAAAAATAAATAAATATATAAAAAATATAAAAATTCTGCAGTAGGCAGATAAATAATAGACAGCAGCTGACATCAAAAAGCATACACCAATCTGTGCAAATGCAAAAAATTATTATTATATTATACTAGTGTATCGCTTATTTTACAATAAATAGCTTGGTGCATATAATGTACAATTCATACTAATCAATCAAAATACCATAGAATTAGTAATAAAAAAAAAATCATAAATAAAATATTATAGAAAGTGTATGAAGATGGATTTTACACTTTATATATTATTTATGATTTTCTTTCACTAATTCTATGGCATTTGCTGATTGATTAGTATGAATTATACATTATATACACAGAGTAATATATTGTAAGATAAGAGTTACACTAGTATATTATGATCTAATACAGGAGGTTTGTTACTGGCCAGATTACCATATAAAAATAGAAGGGGGGGGGGGGAATGGATGCAGCCATTGCATCCGATTGGCAGGGTGCAATATATTACAGTTTTGATTTGGTTTTGGGTTAAATACTGCTTTAAAATACTAGGTATGTGATATAGGCATACATGATCATAATGCGTGAAATAGAAAGACGCACAGATCAATTAAAGCATATCCAAAACACATAAATGTTATATTTTTTTGCTTACCAGCCCTAAATGCAATGGCTGCATTAGATTCCTTTTTTCTATGTTTTTCATTTATTTTCTCCTGGTGATCCTGTTAGTAACACTTTCTGTCTTTTGACAGGATCAACAAGAATGTCTCTGTAGTTGCAGCAAATATACCTGGCCTGAGAAAAGAAAACAAATGAAACCACCATATATAAGCTGCCATTTAAAATGTATTAGAGTGGCCAAGTGGTTAGCACTTCTGCCTAGCAGCACAAGGGTCGTTTGGTTCAAATCCCAACCATGGCCCTACCTTGGAATTTGCATGTTCTCCCTGTGCCTGTGTGGGTTTCCTCCCACACTCCAAAGACATGCTGGTAAGTTAATTAGCCCTAGTATGTGTTGTGTATGAATGCGAGTTTGGGACCTTAGATTGTAAGGTCCTTGAGGGCAGGGACTGAATGTGCCATGTATGTGTAAATTGATGGCACTATACAAGTATCTTTAATAAATATATTCTGAATTTAATTAAAGCATTCTCTGTAAAGTGGCACTTTATATAAAGTTCATAAAAGCAATAAATTAGGGGTTATGTTTTTTTCAAAATGTTTTTACTGAAAGAGTAAAGGACAAGCATAACAAAAGACAAAGATGAGGATAGTGAAAAACTTCCGAATGTCCATCAGTATAACTAAATACATTAGAAAACTAGCTAGGGTACAAATGAGAACAGATCTCTCTGCCAACAAGCAATAACTGCAAAATGTGGGTCTATATTTCAAAGTATGTTCAGATGTTATGCACGCTCTACTTGTTACACAGGGGAGTACCAAAGAATTTACAACAAAAAGCATTTAATGTCTGCTCTCAAGGAAACCTTTTTTGGAAAAGAACTATAAAAACTGCTATTGCTGACTTCTCGTTCTGCAATTGCTACTTGTCTAGCAGTTATACTATGGGGTGTATTTGAAAAAAAAAAAAAAAAAATAATCTAAAACTGCAAGTACCTTCATTCTGTGCCAACTAGGGGCTATTTTCTCTCTAGGTCAAATGTAAATCAGGAAAATACTGCTCTATGCAGTATTATGGCCATTAGATGGAGATAATGATCATAGGAAATTGTTCAGTGAAATAAAAACGGACTTACAGACAAAAACCTTAGTCTGTTCCGCCCCCTTGCTGTGAGTGACATGCTATTTACATATCTCATGTACTAGCTTCAGACAGGCATTATTTTTTAATTCCCACCCCCACTTATTTTCTGAAGTCATGTGGTTACTTTTCTGGATTTTGACTGGATGTTAGTGATCATAGCAGAATTCAATGCGAGTCAGGGGTGCCCAACCTTTTGAAGGCCGAGGGCCACTTAAGAGACTTATTAGCCAGATGTGGGCCACAATGAGAGGAGCGGGCAGATGACAGGTCTGTGTCTGCATATGCGACACAGACACAGTCCAATCTAATCTATGGGCCCTCTGATCTATTTCAGATGGAAGGGAACGGATCCACTTCTGTCTTTTTTTTTAACAGATTTGATTGGAGGTAGGTGGGTGTAAACGGACAGACCGTTTATATCTGCTGCTCCATAGAGGTGAATGGAGGGTCAAATTGGGTAGGACTGATCGTTTGAAAAGGCCCCAAGGCTGCTTTTACACCGATGCATCTACAGTCTACCCACACCGCAGGTGCTGTGCAGTGCACCTGTGGTTTTCCCGCCTGTTAGCTTTCCCGCCATGCAGATGTCTCTGGAGCACATAAACACAGGGACTAGTTGCAAAGAAGCTGCAGGGATTCATCAGCAGTGAGATTTTAACAATGATTTAAAAAAAAAAAAATAGGGTAAATTTGTATGAGGAAAGGAGGAAAAAAATTCTATATAGTAAACCAGCAAAAAATATTCAAGGCTTACATATACTTTAAAGTGGATGCAAGCCTGATTCATTGAATTTTGACCTAGGCACATATATCTGCAGTGTTTTCTTATCTCACTCCAAAGCACTAAGTCATGTGTCTTTCTGCTGCACCGTTCTTCTGTTAACTTCTGACAACCGATATAAAACCAGACTGAAATTTGTGTCAGGGCAAGTGCTATAAGGCTTGATTCACATATATGCATTTTTAGTGCTTTTTGCACTACAGAACGTGTTCCATAGGAAACCATGGTAAATAGATAAGCAGAGAGCTGGTCTATTCACAGCACAGCTCTGCACATTCCTACTTCTGCCTGTGTGGAGAGGGGGGGGGGGGGATTTTCCTGCAATAAGCTGTCACACAGTGTATGCCAAGAATCCACACCCTTAACAGAAAGAAAAAAATCTAAGCGAGTATCTAAAAAAATTATAATCGAAAGAGTATAGCAAGCTAAAGCAGATATAAATGTAAAAAATTTATATAGGGAGGTTTGTTTCATCCCTGTGTATCATCTGAGGCTGTTCACTTTACTGAGTACATGCAAGGGTTTATGTCCACTTTAACTTAAATTTTAATCTAAACTGGCAGTAAAAACACTGAGCACTTTTGAAGCACTTTTCAGGTGCTTTTGAAAAGCTTTCAATTCATTTAAATGGAGAAGGAAATTTTTCACAGCCCTGCCAGCACACTGCCCAGTGTGAAAGCATTCATTGATTAAATGGAAATAAGTTTTTGCAAGCTTTTTAGGAGCTGTTTTTAGCGTAAAAGCGCCTGAAAAGTGCCTCAGTGTGAAAGTGGTCTAAACATTTTCTATTTGGTGCCACAGGTCCGCTTTTATCATATCAGGATTTGCTGACGACTAGTCCAAGATGCCGATTATGTGACTACACACATTTAGAGGTTGATTTACTAAAGGCAAACAGACTGCAAGTGCAGTTGCTCCAGAGCTTAGTAGATGAGGTGAAAAAATGCGTTTTTTTTCCCCCCTTGCATGCGATTGGGTATTCTTTGTGAAGCTTCATCTCATTTGCTAAGCTTTGAAGCAACTGTAATTTCAAAGTGCATAGTCTCTTTGGCGATAGTAAATTGATCCCATAGTGTTTTATCAGCTCATAAAAACTGCGGTTGGTGCTCTGTAAGCAATAGAAAAAAACGCAAGAAATATAATAATTCCATTTTATGTTTTTTCTTCTTTTAAAACTAAAAATACATTTCTCCAAACCAACAATTTGATTTCACACAGCGGCATCTCTGGTTGGTGTGATGACTGATAGCTGGTAACAGGTAATACCCCATTATTAAAGCTTTGCATTTTTTATGTGTGTCAGTAAGGCAAGCAGTTGTAATACAATCTTCATGAGATACGCAAGTCCATGATGGTGCTCCACAATGTAATATCCAAGGGCTAAATATAGGTTATACATTTCTGAAAGCCCTTATAATATCTTGTGGCAATGACAAAGAAGGATGCAAAGAAACACCTGGGGCTCCGATACTGGTCTCCCAGCACTGATAACCACAGTCCGTGAGCTGCTGCTTGGCCGCTTCCACCACACTTCGGTCTACATCTAAAAGAAGAATAGAACTGCTATTAGGAGTTTGATTTTACAGTATATTTATGCTATAAGCAACTTCCCATATATATGTTCATTTGCTTTTTACTACTTTTATGTGCTTGTGTAACAATTTATTGATAGAGATAGAGACACAATTTATGATTAATCAGCACACACAGAGAATTAGCCAATCTAGACTTCACAGTTTATTATAACCTGGGAAATACTGCCACCTAGCAACCATTCCTGGTACTGCCTTTACTTGGTATATGTCTATAATTTCCTAATCAAAATGGAACATTTTTATTGTTTATAATTTCCGAATCAAAATGGAACATTTTTATTGTTTAATGCACACCTTAACGAATTAAAGATCCTTGGATTTGATAGAGATGTCCGACTGCTGGTCATCTAATCAGTGGTCTGTTAATGCTATTCCGGAAAAAAAAACCACAGCTGCTAAATCCACAGCACTGCATCTCATCAGGGGATCAGTGAGCACACACTCCATTGAAACATGCGGTTCTGTGCGTTCTTGGACAATCAACATCTGACTTGATACAGTCCAATGCGATTAGGTAAATATAACAGAGTTACCCCTAACAATTAACTCTCATTCTAACCCGAGGCGATTCAGTTTGCATGTGGTGCGCTATATAAGTTTTTCACTCACTTACTCCTAAAATGGGCCCTTGCAGCCCCAAAATCCCCCCCAATAATGTAGCCTCTTAATTCGATAATAACAGTGATGCGATCAGTGCAGAAGAAACAGACCTCGTCTTGCAATGTATACAGCGGCACCATAAGGGCAGGGCTGTCTTAATGAGAGGGCACACCTGGGCACTACCCAGGGGCCCTAGCTGCATGGGGGGCCCTGCACTTTTCCCAAAGCAGCTGGTCCTTGAGCCCATGCTGCCCGAAATTGGGGGCCCCATGATGGCACTGAGAGTGATAGATGCAAAGGGGAGTCAGTCTGCCTCCTACCTACTTAATGTCTGTTTACCTGCACTGTCATCATTGTAGGGGCCCCAGAGCATTACTTTGCCCAGGGGCCCATGATGCTATTAAGACGGCCCTGCATAAGGGCAACATCTGGTTCCAAAAACTAAAGGTTTAAGCATTCGGCCTCAAAAGAGCTGAAGTTTTACTTGAAGCTACATGTGAAGTGCTGACTTTTTTTGTTCAGAAGGACCAAGATAAGTGTCATTTACAGTACATCATTGCAGCAATATCACTAAAATGATTTTGGCTTTGCTTTCCTTTCAACCATAATCGCCTGTTCACATGCTACTGGTTGCTAACACGACATGGGAACCACAATAAAAACAATTGTCTAAAACAATGTACACTGAACAGTTTTGAGGAGTTGAAAAAATCTTACAAAAAAAAAAAAAGTGTGAAGAGGGGAACAAAAATTCCTTTATTCACAATTATATCTTCTATACAGAAAGGACAATTGCATACTTTCTGTTGTAGTAAGGAGATATCAGTCACATGACAGAAGAAAACATTCCTTCATCTTTTATTCTCGACTGCAAGGAAAGCTAAAATCCACAGGGAATGTGTTTTCAGGTTCCTCTCACAACAGTCATGACATGACAAATGAGTGTAATACTTACCGGGTCGCAGTAAAGTTATTGCGCAGCCACCTCCTCCAGCACCTGTCAGTTTACTGTGCAGACCATGCAAAACAGTCACCTGACAGAGCCTGTCCAATGAAGGATGCCCAACACCAATCACATTTAGGTGATGTTGATTGATGTCAATCAGTTCCTGGAAGAGCAATACAATATTTCACAACTAATGCAGAAATCACATAAAATGATATTTTTCTATTCTCATGCAAACAAATATTTTTCATATGTATTATTAAATATTACGGAAAATCATTTGACCAGTTAGTAGATTATGCCGAGCTTGATTTTATTTAAAAATAAGTTAAATGAGGAATTGTCTATTGTTGTCATACTATTTTCTAGCCTGCACTAGACAGATGAAGAAGTGGACTGGTTTCTGCAGGCAGCACAATTCCTATTTCAGGCAAGTCGTCACCAAGTACAGTGGCGTCTCATATCTACTATGTCCAATCTATCATCCACATGGAAAATTGAAGCATTTTGAGGGTTGGCAGATGTCAAGCAGGGAACCCTTCTCATTGCAGGGATGCTGGGACTCGCCTCTTTTTTGTGCAAGCTCCTACAATGCGAGTCTAGGACACATGCACCTAAATCTGTGCAAATGAGTGTTTCCAGCATTAGAAATGCTCATTGTAGGCACAAACCTTATGATCAAAATAGCCAGTTTTCCTGAGGCAACAGGATTTGACCATTTATGTACAGACACTACATTATGCCTATTTCTTTACACATTTAGCCCAGGTTAAAACTGGGCCGCGAAAAAGCGAAGCCGTGCGAGTTCAGCTAAACGCGCACAATTTCACTCCCGCTGGCAGTCCCGATTTCGGCCGCGATTACAGAGACATCTTTGCAGGTTTCTGCACAGATGTCAATGTAAATCGCAGCCCGAAATCTCAAAAAGTAGCACAGAAGCATCGCAGGTGCATCGTAATACCGATTAAGACAGTGCCATTGCTGGCAAATGCCGCCAATTTGAAATGTCAAATCGCATTAGTGTGAACCAGTGCTAAAAAGGAATAGGAAATCTGGGTACAATCAATCAATGAGAAGCACTACATTTTAACTTAAATATCAACATTTTGTAATACTGCATCTCCTGAAATCCTCAAGATTCATTTTTTTTGTGATCAATGTATAAAAAATGATATAGAAAACAAAATAATAATGCACAGGATTCAGGGGTAGATTTACTAAAGGCAAATCCACTCTGCACTACAAGTGCACTTGGAAGTGCAGTCGCTGTAGATCTTAGGGGAAGATCTAAAATAAGGGGAGGCTCTGCTTATTTTAACATCCAATCATGTGCAGGCTAAAATGCTGTTTTTTATTTTCCTTGTATGTCCCCCTTAAGATCTACAGTGACTGCACTTCCACTTTGCACTGCAAGTGCACTTGGATTTGCCTTCAGTAAATAACCCCCCTCAGTCTTCATTATTAAAGTGGAGATCCCGTCTCCTTGTAAAATTAATAAAAAAGCACCCCCATGATTTTATACAAGTACAAGTGAAAGTGTAAAAACTTATCAGGGTGATCATTGATGTGGCTTATAAATCTTTGTTTACTTACAGCGTCCCTGGTATGCAGACAGCGCTCATTACTAATGTGGGCATTTGAAGCCTGCTTGTACTTGTTTCTGGGATTTGGTGCAGCTGGCTACCCAGCATGCACCTCCTGATCTCGCGCCTGCGCAGGCAGGATACAGCGCGGTGCACTGCAGAAATAACACAATGGCAGCGGAGGATGCCCAAAATATCTTGACTCCTGTGATATCAATGTCATCAATCCCAGGAGTCAAGGAGTCAAGATATGATGTACATCGTCGCAACTAGGGCTATATAGGCTACCAGTGGGGCCGTGGGTGTAGGAAAGGGTGGAACTCTGCTTTAACATGATCTCAAGTACAACAACATACATTTGAGTCACTCTACAACAAAATACATTGGGGATTGGTTTACTAAAGGCAAGCATACCATGCACTGCAAGTGCACTTGCTCCAGAGCTTAGTAAATGAAGTAAAAGTTTCACTTTTCAAAGAATACCCAATTACATGCAAGAAAAATAAAAAAAAACAGCATTTCTGCTTGCAAATGAATGGATGATAGAAATCAGCAGAGCATCCCCTCAATTTAGAGCTTCCCCTCAGATCTAAAGCAAGTGCACAGTATATTAACCTAATTTTCTTTAGTAATAAACTTTTATATGGGCTGCTTTAACTTTGTGCTACAGAAACCTTACTCATTTGTGTTACATATAACAAACAAAAGCATTGCTATGCCCTCAGCTAGATTACCTCTAACACAGAATACTGGTCCATAGACAATCCTGAAGTTGAAGCTTCTAGTATGTGCTGGCACTCCTGAGAAATTGCATGTATTGAGGACAGGACCGGTTCTATAATGCCTGGATACTGTAAGAAAAAAAATTGCACAATGTGAGTACCATATAACTTACTAACGATTAACCATTTTATTCGAGTAAATGTAAGCAAAAAAAAAAAAAGAAGGATACAATGGGATTTTTGTACTTCCTGGAAAATCTATTTATTGGAGTACATTAGGGGGACACAAAAATTCTGAGTTTTAGGTTACACTGCCATCTACAGGCGGGTTGTAAATTGTGGGGCAGCAAAGTATTAACCCCCCCACACCTAGCATGCCTTGGTTTTTTGGTAAAGCAGCACCAAGTCACTCGATGGACTTTACAACCACTTTAAAGATGAGACCAAAACATCCATCTGGTAAAACATGTGAACAGAAGACTTAGGCCGCGTACACATGAGGAGACATATCCGATGAAAACGGTCCGACAGACCGTTTTCATCGGACATGTCTCCTGGGATGTTTTGGTTTGATGTGTGTACACACGATCAAACCAAAATCCCTGCGGACAGACAGCGCGGTGACGTTGACGCCGCCACGTCACCGAACCAGGAAGTAAAATACTTCCACGCATGCGTCAAATCCATTCGACACATGCGGGAGATATCGGTCCGCTGGTTAGGCGTACTAACCAGCGGACATATCCGACAGACTGCTTTCCAGCAAACAAGTTTTAAAGCATGCTTTAAAACTTTTGTCTGCTGGAAACCTGTCTGCTAGCCCGTACAGACGATCGGATATGTCCGCTGAAACTGGTCTGCGGACCAGTTTCAGCAGATATGTTTGATCGTGTGTACGCGGCCTAACAGTTTTACAGTTGCTTGATGTTGAACAGAAAATCTAGTAGGAGTGTGTCTTGGCAGGAACGGGTGGAACCTATTCATTAAGACCATAATCTTTAATGATAGGCTGTCTGAGCCACTGACAAATGGTGGGACGAGACGCAGGTTCCACCTTTCGGGGACCCTCAGTAATGACAAATAAAAAAAGGAGACACAGATTTCCTAATGGAAGCTTATTCAGCGATCACATCATTACAACAAATAGCAAAGTTTTGGAGCCTCGTAAGGCCCCTTTCTCAGGCATGTAACCCCTGATGACATGCCTGATGAAGCGGTCCTGCGAGAAACGCTGCCATTTGCTGTGATCCCTGAATAAAGCTTTAGACCTATTCTGGAGATCCAGTGTGCTGGTGACATTCTCTCGCTCTGAGTATTCACGGTTCCAGCTGGTGGTCACTTCAGCACCCACTTATATGCACAGCCATATCCACAGGAATGTATATGTTGGGAGTAGTACGTTGGAATAGCAGTAAGGTAAAGGGGCCAGCATCTTGGTACACCCGATGTGCAAAAGATAGGTGTCAGGGCCACATACTGCAAGTAAAGCGGACCCACAGAAAGCAAAAGAGTTGCTGATACACTGAAAACTGGGGACATGGAATCATGCGTTCTTGATGTCTACAGTTATCAGAAAGCCTCCTTGATAAATGAAGACTATGAAAAAAAACTAGTGTATTCATATATAAATTCATGGACCAAAATGAAGACATTTAAGGGCCTTAAGATGCAAATTGATGCCCCCTTTCGGTTCGGGAAGTCCACAAAGACTTGGGCAATGACAGGAGGAGACTGAGAAAATAACTTTAGTATGTAGGCCCCATAAACCATCTAGCATTCACAAAGGCTAACAGATGTCCCCCTACTTTGTAAAGTAGGTAGCCCCCTAATGAAAGAGGATTTATCAGAGGGTTTGGGGAATTTTGAAAGTCAAGGATTTGGGTGGACTC
This sequence comes from Rana kukunoris, assembly GCA_029574335.1. Classification (NCBI taxonomy): domain Eukaryota; kingdom Metazoa; phylum Chordata; class Amphibia; order Anura; family Ranidae; genus Rana; species Rana kukunoris. Next base: position 248,567,982 of record CM056049.1, read on the forward strand.
CGTGCCAGACTTAGGAGTAACCAGCCTTCTGGTTGGTAGCCTTCTGCCACACTGAGTCCTTGACTTCTTTATCTGAAGAAGATGTGTAATCTTGCTGCAGGTGATATCCTTAAAATCAAGAAATTTTGGAAGCAGTGCTTCCTGATTTCTAATAGGCAGTTTGTGGGGTCTTTTATGCGAGTGCAATACTTTGTTTTTCTTACATAATAAAGCAGTTTTACACTATAGGAGGTTCTCCTCCCTCTCCCTTATGGTCATACTTGATGCACAATTATGAACCATATGAGGAAAGACCATAACGAGCAGAATGGAAGATAAATAAAAGTTCATATTAACGTGAACCATATTGAGTGCTTATTGACTCCCTTGATAACATAACGGGTCAAACCCATCCACTGAGTACATTGCGTACCGGGCGGCACTACAGGTCTGTTTGGAGTAATTCCAACGCAGAGCACATTTGATGTCATTTGGAGTAGCACAGAGCACATTATCACTACTGGAACGTTTGAACAATCTGTAGATTTTGAACTATATGATTTATTTGTATATTAGTAGGACATTAGGACTAGCAGTGGAAAAGTGATTCCTCAATGCTGAATGATAGGAGAAAGTAGAGTGCATGCCATATTCCACCCAGAAGATGATGATATCAGTGCTCCATTCAGCAGTGTTAACCCCTTCTGCTGTAATACTAACAGTAAGCAGGAAATGTAACAGCACCCAGTGATGCCAACATAAAAAAAAATGTGCCGCTTACTCAAATAAGTGATGAATTCTAATAAATAACAACCTGATTTAATAAGTGAACAAATATAAATGGAATAAATACTTCACAAAAAAAACTGTGCAATATTCCGCAAACAATACCAAGGACAATCTGGTGCAAATAATAGTAGATCTTCAATACAATGCAAATAATGAATAAATATGATAAATTAATTTTCCAAGCTCTTCCTCCTCATCATATGAAGTTTACCGTATTTATCGGCATATACCGCGCGCCGGCGTATAACGCAAACCTCAAGCTTAGACGGGAAGTTTTTAGGAAAAAAAAAAAACTTACATTTTGGATGCCCAGCCTTGTCGGTGTCTATCTGCTGTCTTGCGCGGCGTCCATCGGCGACCTTGTCCGGCGTCCGTCTGCGACCTTGCAGGTGTCCGTCTGCGGCTTTGGAGGTGTCCATCAGCACCTTGCCCGGGGCTGCAGCGTTGTGTGTTTGAGTTTGGCGCCTCAGTCGAGCTGTGCAGAGCCGGATTTCCTGCATGTTCGGCTACCCTTGCATGGCTGCGGGCGGAGCCTAGCTGAGTGCGTAGTACACTCGGCTCGGTCTATGTCGGAGACAGTGGGGATCGGCGTATAATGCGCACCCACGAGTTTCCACTGATTTTAAGGGGAAAAAAGTGCGCGTTATACGCAGATAAATACGGTACTTGCAATTAATAAAAAAAGGGGGCTTCCTGGTGTAGTATTCAAAAACGTAGTAACACGGCTCCTCCCTGTCGCGTTGTGTCACTGATCACGTGACTTCAAAAGGGTATGGAGTCAGGTGTAGGATTCCGGCCTTATATAGAACACAATCCACTGTCATGGCAACAATGGTCTAAACAGCTCCTATTCTGCCATATAGTCTAAATCTGGATACAGCGTAATCATAAAGCCTTTGAAAATAACATGATTTTTCCCAAACCTGAAATTAAACAGGTACACATTTGTATGAAAGGTTAATATATATACTTTAAAAATGGGAAAGCCAAACCTTGAGTAGCTTATCTTTCACTCCTGCCACCAGGATCTTTGTGCTGCGTGGTACTCTTGTGTTGGTGAGCAAAATCTGTAGCAATGGTACCCTGGAAAGAGGCCACAATAAATTATACTGGGTCCACTGTAACATTTCAGCAACCTGCTGGAAAACAGAAAGAATGTTTCGCTTATAGAAAATCCAGGAGTAAAATTAACTTCTACAATAGATAGATTTTAATATGATCCTTTGGACTTACAGTATTTATTACACAAATCTTGATGAAACTTACAGTGTTTGAAAATTTAAATTTCTCTATAGGAGGACAAACTCACATATGTTGGCCAAAATACAAGCAAACCAGAATACCTAAAGTTTGGTATGGGTTTTGGTCTTCTAGGGAGTGTTTTAAAAGATATATTTGAGATGACTATCAGCCTGCACAAACAAAAAGTCACATTTTGTATGTTGCCTTAGGCCTTGTACACACGACGGGAAATATCCGCTGTAAACGGTCCCCGGACCGTTTACAGCGTATATTTGCGCCGGGATGTTTTGATCCGATGGCTGTACACACCATCGGATCAAATTCCCCGCCGGCGGACAGCGCGGTGACGCGGCGGTGACGTTGACGCCGCCACGTGACCGCCACGTCACCGCACCAGGAAGTAAACACTTCCGCACGCATGCGTCGGATCCATTCACAGGATACGACGCATGTGCGGCAAGATATGTCCGCTGGTTTGCCGTACTAACCAGCGGACATATCTGCCAGCCAGCTATCCGGCGGAAATATTTCAAAGCATGCTTTGGAATTTTTCCGCCGGATGAATCCGGCAAAAAGCGTCCGTTTGCCCCTACAGACGAGGGGATTTTTCCGCTGAAATGGTCCGTCGGACCATCTTCAGCGGATTTATTCCCTCGTGTGTACAATGCCTCAGAATACAAAGTGCAGAGTTAATGAAATTTGGTCTGGACCAAGCGCACAAAACCAAAACAAAAACATATTTTTTTGTAATAGTTTTGTAAAAGTGTAACAGAAAAAAGAAAATTAACCTTGCACACTTAGTGTCAGTTTGGCCTGCCCTTTGTACAATTTAACCCTAATTTTGGCCACAAGAAACTGCCATTAAAGTACCAACAGGAAGAATCAAGACAGTATTTTTACACAGGAAATGTCACAGCTTTCGGGTGAGGATGATGGTCTTGGGGGCTCCAACTCTAATAGACTTCTGAAAGTATTCTCAAATAAATCTACAGTAGGTGCCAGCACTTTATGCAAATGGCCAACTCCCGTTTTTTTTTTTTTTTTATTACCAGGTCTATTATAAAGCTGAATTCAGAAACATATATAGAAACTAATAAAACACACACACACACCTCTTATTAGTCAAGTTATAACCTGTTTTTTTTTTTAAAGTTGCTTTATTGTTTTTTGTAAAACTATTGTTTTAGGTTTCAATTTTATTTAGTCTAGCTTGTAAAAAAACATAAAAATAAAAGAAAATATGCATAGTGCTTAAATTGGGTGTCTCACCACTAGCTCCCTTGCAATAACCCTGTGTGCCAGTTTGATTTGTACTCCACTTATACTTATTGTCGGATAAAAAAAAAAAAAATTATTATGAAGATGCAGAATTTCTTGTTTATTTAAAAGACAGCAGTAGTCACCTCCGACATGTTTCATGATGAAGAGAGCTTTATCAGAAAATCTTGCCATTTTAATAAACAAGAAAACTTGCTGCAGCTCAAAGAATAATGATTACATTTTTTTCTGCATTTCAAAGGTTGTTGAACGTTGATTGCAAATAATAATAAATGTACAGGTGGTCCCCGGGTTGCGAACACAATAGGGACTGTAGGTTTGTTGTTAAGTGGAATTTGTGTGTAAGTCGGAACACTGCATTTTTAAAGTGCAACTTCAGCCTGTGCAGGTATGTGGATGTTTCGGGCGCTTCTGGGCATGAAGTTATGTTATCTGGGGCTCTTCTTGCCATGCAGTACATGAACTACTGCCGTGTGGGATGTGTCCGGCGCTGCAAGATAGCTGCTCGGAGATATCCAGGACCAGAGTGGAGGACAAGCGGCCGGGATTGAGGTTCGTTCGTAACTCTTGGGGACTGCGTGTATCTTTTTTTTTTTTTTAGTTTTACACATTCGGTAAGTGTAAATTAAATAGAAATGAACAAAACAAATGCAAACATTTGAAAGACCTTGTGTTCTCACATGACAGTACCAGTTGAAGATGGATGGCAAGTATGTACAGTACTTATTGTATACAAATACATATTGGATATTGATCAGACAACTTTTGCGAATCAGAGCAAAGTTACCTAGTGTGGGCTTCCAGGGTTATAGTGGTATGTTAACCTGTAGTTAGCAGTAGGAGCTGCCACCCAGACCATTCTAAAAAAAGCTTTTGGGGAGCTAATGACATCGAGGCCAATCCCAGTAAGAACAACCATGGATCCCACCGTTTTACTAAATTTACTGGGACAACCTTTATTTTAAAAAGATAAGCTTTTCTCTAGGAAGTTTGTTAACCTACAAAAACATGGAATATCCAGGCTCCATCTTACCAACCAATCAGCAACCAACCAAAATTCACCTGTCTAACAGTGTGCGTTAAAAGGTTTAGTTGCACACATTTGCAAATGCACATGTAAGCTGCAGGCCCCGTCAAGGCTCTCTGTATACTGCAGTCCTAACTATAACATTGCATTTTAAGTCTCCTCAGTAGGAGCACATGACTGCTGATGGATAGATAAGGGGCAGGTGACTGGGGGTAGCCATTTTGACACAATGTTCTCTAAGGTAGGGTGACCAGACATCCCCAGTTTCAGGGGACAGTCCCCTGATTGAGGACACTGTCCCCGGACCAAGTCTGTCCCTGGTTTTGTCCCCAGATTGGATTTTATAGGGGGCAGGGGCAATTTCAAAGACAGTCAGTGCATAATTAAAATTAAAACATTTGAATTACACACCCCCGCTCTGCCGTGCCTACTAGCATAGGGGGGTTGTATTTTTCCCATTATCTGTGCCCCTTTCTGATGATCATGTGCTGGTCAGTGCGGAGGGAATATTTCTTCAGTTTCAGGTGCATGCCCTTTCAGCTCCACTCGCATGTTCTTCTGCCTTGGTTTAAATCCTGGCCAGCCACCTGCCCATCTCCTTGCCTTCCCTGGTGGAGTGATCTTCCTCCACTCCCCATCCAGTAGTAGCCGGGGAGCGAAGAGTAAGACTTGAGAGACTGTGAGGCAGGCGGCGACGGGCAGAAAGTCGCTGATTGTTGCCATTACTAGTAAAGAAAAACTATGTCCCTGGATTTCATTTTAAAAATCTGGTCATCTTACTCTAAGGCCCTAAACACACGATCAGACATGTCTGATGAAACTTGTCTGACGGACCGCTTTCATCAGACAACTCTGAACTTGTCTGATGTGCGTACACCATCGGACCAAAATTCGATCAGACCAAAACGCGGTGACGTAAAACACGACGTGATGAAAAAACGAAGTTCAATGCTTCCAAGCATGCATCGTCTTGATTCTGAGCATGCGCAGGTTTTTGGTCCGATGGTTTTGTGTACTAACCATTGAACCTGTCCGGACAGACAGGTTTCCATCGGACAGGTTTTAAAGCATGTTTTAAAACTTTGGTCCGCTTGAAAACGGTCAGATAGGCCGTACACACGATCGAACATGTCCACTGAAACTGGTCTGTGGACCAGTTTCAGTGGACATGTTCGATCGTGTGTACGCGGCCTTAGGTGAAAGAAAGAGTAAACCGTTAATTGGAGCAAAAACATCCGGTAATAATACCTCATCTAACGTTCCTAGGAGACAGGATCAGGATCTAAGGCAATGTTCGCCATTATACTATTTATAATAGCTATAACTGATTGCCAGAAACAGAAAGGCCCATTGCAGCTTCCTTAATATATGAATTTGTGTACTCATGTATATTAGTACTAGTTACCCTGTTCAGGTTGATCCTGCATTGTATAAACTTGTTTTTCTTTTCACCCATCTGTTGCATTCAGTGTTCTCTATGACAACACTAACTAAATGAAAAGTATACAAAAATAATAACAATGAAAAAGGTCAGAATAAAATATATACCTCTTCATTGGGGTTATTTGTCCAGCTTGATACTGTAAAGCACCACCTAAAAGGGAAACGAGTCAAGTTACATTATTAAAGCTGCATCAAGCAAAAAGCAGTCCAACAGAATAAAAATATATCAGCCAATGAATAATTCAGAGAACCAGAGGAGATGTAATCTGCATATTTCGGCTGAGTTTTTTTTCCTCAAGCGGCTTTCAAAGCCATTCATATTAGTCCTATAAATTTCACAATCTATTGTCCTGACCAGAGATAAAAATGTGGAAACTAGAGATGCACCGAAACATTTTGACCTAAAATGGCACAGAAAAAAAACCATAGAATTTTACTGTGACTTAACAGCAAATTTTTGTAGATTTTACTGTGATTTTACTGTGCTTATGGTGTGATTTTCATGGGTCATGCGACTCAAAAACCTCATCAAAAGTGTAACACGGGTGCGTTAATTATGCGTTCTTGCTGCGTTTTTGATGCATTTCAACTGGGAAGTGCGTTTTTTTGTGATTTTTTTTTAACCGACCAGAAATGCAGCAAGTAGGATTCTTAACACCACAATGGAAGCCCAACGGACCAGTGCGCAGATTTTCTTGAGGTTTCCTTGCGCTAAAAAGTGCCAATAATGGCCAACAACAAATTCATATTCATTTAAATAGATATTAATTAAAAAGTCAAATATAATAAAAATCATATATAAAAATATATATATATTTTTTAAACTGCCAGGTTGGGTTTCGGTTTTTGGTGCATCCTGCATTTTTAGTACCAAAATTTCGAATTTGGCACACCTCTAGTGGAAACCCAAATCAGGGTGGATGCCAATTGACATGGATTGTAGGGGGGAATACAGGAACACCCAGAAACACCCAGAAATACATACAGACATAAGGAGAACATGAAAACTTCATGCAGACAGTGTTTCGGGTGGGAATTGTGTCCAGGACCCTTGAGCTACCAATAAAGAGATTTTTTAATACAGCTTACCTGTAAAATCTTTTTCTTGGAGTACATCACAGGACACAGAGCAGCATATTCATTACTATATGGTCTATATGGGTTATATGGAGTACCTTCAGGTGTGGACACTGGCAATCTCAAACAAACAGGAAGTCCCTCCCTATATAACCCCCTCCCATAGAGGAAGTACCTCAGTTTTGTAGCAAGCAGTATGCCTCCCAAAAATGTTCCCCAAAAGAGGGGTGGGAGCTCTGTGTCCCGTGATGTACTCCAAGAAAAAGATTTTACAGGTAAGCTGTATTAAAAAATCTCTTTTTCTTTCTCGTACATCACGGGACACAGAGCAGCATATTCATTACTATATGGGATGTCCGAAAGCAATGCTTTAATGAGGGGAGGGAGACATCTTCCAAAGAAGGATTTAATTTAGAGGTATACTCAAATACTAGTAAATCCAACTTAAACAAGAAATGTAAATCTCAAATCAAATCAAGGGAGCCCCCTCAGATCCTGAGGAGCTTGAATCGCGGCCTGTAGTACTGACTGCCCAAAGGCTGTATCCGCATTCCTTCTTACGTCCAATTGATAAAATGTTGTAAACATGTGGACTGACGACCACGTTGCTGCCTTGCATATTCGAGCCATAGAGATCTGATGATGTGCTGCCCAGGAGGTGCCCATGGCCCTGGTAGAATGGGCCTTTGCCGACAAAGGAGGAGGCAACCTCTTCAAACCGCAGGCCTGAACGATTAATTGTTTAATCCATCTTGCGATGGTGGATCAAGCAGCTGCCTGACCCATCTTGGGCCCTTCCGGTAAAACGAACACCGCATCTGTTTTCCGAACCTTCTCTGTAGCTTTAAGATAGGCCTTTATGGCCCTGACAATATCCAACGTATGCAGCAACCCCTCCTTTCTAGAGGTGGGTTTTGGAAGAAGGATGGAAGTACCACATCCTGGTTCAGGTGGAAACTGGATATAACCTTTGGTAGAAAGGAAGAATGAGGACGGAAACCCGCCCTATCCTTATGTAAAATTAGATATGGTTCCTTACAAGATAAGGCTGCCAATTCCGATACTCTCCTGGCCGAAACTATGGCGATCAGAAATACCGACTTTCTAGTCAGTAAAACCAAAGGTACCTCAGCCAACGGCTCAAAGGGTTGTTTCTGTAGAGTTGACAGAACAAGATTTAAGTCCCATGGACAAAGTGGTGATTTGACCGGAGGATTAACATGTAAGACTCCCTGTACGAAGATCTTAACCAGCGAGTGGGCGGCCAGCGGCCTCTGAAACCACACTGATAAGGCTGAAATCTGTCCTTAGATCGTGCTTAATGCCAGGCCTTTATCCACTCCTAGCTGGAGAAAACTTAATACTCTATCAATGGTATACTTGCGGGAAAACCATCTCTTAGACTCACACCAGCCTACGTAGGCCCTCCAAACCCTGTAACAAATTACCCTGGAGGCCGGCTTTCTAGGCTTAATGAGGGTAGGGATTACCTGCCTAGACAGACCTCTACCCCTGAGAATTAGGGATTCAGCCGCCAGGCCGTCAAATTTAGACGCCGTAATGCAGGGTGGAGGATCGGGCCTTGTGAGAGTAGGTCTGGCCCTAGAGGAAGAGTCCAAGGGCCTCCCGCTGCCACTTTCAGGACTAGTGAGTACCATGCCCTCCGGTACCAAGCTGGGGCTACCAGGATAACCGGCCTGTGCTATGATCCTGCGCCACAGGCGGGGTAGTAACTGCAGTGGGGGAAATGCATATAGAAGTTATGATTGATGCCAAGGGCAAACCAACACATCGGTTCCGCAGGCCATAGGGTCCCTCGTTCGAGACATGAACCTGTCTAGCTTCTTGTTGAATCCTGATGCCATGACCTCCACGTCTGGCACTCCCCACTTCTGGCAGATTGTCTGAAAAAACCTTGTGGATGCAGAGACCACTCCCCCGGCGACAGGGTTTGGCGACTTAGGAAGTACGCCTGCAGGTTGTCCACCTCGGGAATGAATGTCGCCGATATGCAGGGTACATAAACCTCTGCCCACCGAAAACCCAAGCTCCTCTCACTCTGAGTGGCTTGACTCTTGGTTCCCTCTTGGTGGTTCACCTATATGCCACCGCTGTGGCATTGTCTGAATGACTTCTCACCGAGGACCCCTGTAATCTGGATGTCTATGCCAGGCGGGCTAGCCGAGCCGCTCTGAACTCCCAGACCTTGATGGGCAGCTGCCTCTCCGTCTCTGCCCAAGTTCCCTGGCGAGTGAACTTGTTCAAGACCGCTCCCCAGCCTTCCAGACCACTGGGCAGAACCAAGCTGCTAGAATTGCTGCCTGTAGGACACGAGTGTGGAAGCGTGTGGTATCGCCTCGAACATGGCCATCGCATACATAGGCGAATAGTTGGTTCTTTTTTGCTTAGAACCAACTGAATCAATCTTTTGATAGCCTCGACCTTTACCAGGGGCAGGAACATCCATCTTCTGTTCTATGTCTAATCTCATGCCGAGATATTCCAACTGCTTTGTAGGTTGAAATGCTGATCTTTCCCCGGTTTAGGACTCAGCCGAACCTCTCGAGGTACTGAACCATGAGGGCTACTACTCATTCCACCAAGGAAGCGAGTGATCTTATGATTAAGAGGTCGTCCAGGTATGCTAGGACCGAGATCCCTTGGATCCTTTAGACTGACTAGAATAGGAGCTAGGACCTTCGTGAATACCCAGGGGCCGTAGCCAGCCCGAAGGGGGCGCCACGAATTGGAAGTGACGTTGTATCACTGCGAAGCGTAAAAACAAAAATATTTGATGTGGCTGAAAGACCTGGTACATGAAGGTAACCATCCTTTATGTCTATAGAAGCCAGATCCTTCTGGAGTGTGGCGGCTGCTGACCGAACGGATTCCATCCGGAAAGAGCGAACCCTTAGGTAAGCATTTAAACCTTTTAGGTCCAAAATTGGTCTGACATTGCCGATGAGCCTTGGTATGACAAACAGATTGGAATAGAAACCTAGCCCCTGTTCTTGGGCTGGTACCTCTACCATTATGCCCTGGTGAAGCAGATGATCCAATGCCGCCCGCATTGAGGCCTTCCTTGTGGAGGAAATTTTAGAAATTCTAATCTGTAGCCTGCGGCCACAGATGATCGGACCCCCTCTGTCGGGGACCGATCCCCAGAGGCCTGTCCTTGCGATCCATTGTTAAAAGTTTGATCGCGCAGGAGGTCCGTACTGCCTGGAATTTGAGGGCCCCGGAACCGGTGGGAGCTGCCTTTTAAACGCAGGACCCCGGAACTTCTTTTGACTGGTAAAAGGGTACTTTTGCCACCTGAAACAGTCTGAATGTATTTATCCAGATCTTTCCATGGAAGGGCAAACCTGCCAGCAGTCTTTTACATGGGGCTCGGCCGCCCAGTTCTTCAACCATAAGAGCCTTCTCATACGCACTAAAAATAGTGACAACGAGACGCCTGCTGGATGGAGTCTTTTTATAACCTCTACCGCAAAGCACAGAGCTCTGGGAATATCCAATAACTCCTCTGCCTATTGGGCAGGGATGTCTTAAGCATCTGTTTTGTCTGATTCTTTAACGCCTGACAAAACTCCAATTGCAGCCACTGCTGGCTGTAGCCAGGGATGCTGGAAAAAGTGTCTCTAAACGTTTATCGACCGGGACCTTAAACATTTGTATGTTTCCCCTTAGGCCAGTTAATGATTTATTCACCCATGAGATGGCTGCGTCCACAGTTGGGAGTGCCCCCTTTCTTAGAAAAATGTCTTTTCCATAGGGTAAATAACAGAAAACCTTCCAGGTGGTCTCCCATACAGGCACTAACCAGGCCCGACCCTGCTTAGCCTCCGAGATCAGACGAGATCGGGCGCTTTCCGGGAGATGTGGCCTCAAGGACCTCACGGGTAGTTGAAAAGCAGTGCCCGAACCGGGACCTGAACCCTGGACCCTCAGACCAAAAGTCTGATGCTCTACCGACTGAGCCATCCGGGCCCCTTTTAAAGAGCACTTGGTCAGGGGAAAGAGTGCCTGTAAGCACAAATATTTCCTGGCAGACGTGCATAAAGACTACCCTCTTGTCAGCTTTAGGCGGCAGAAAAAATTTTGTCCGGTCGTCCCAATCCTGGAAAAACCAATTCCTCTTACAGAGGATGGACCGGAAAAGCTGCGTTGCTTAAAGGCGCTTTTAAAAGAACCCAAAGAGGATACCACAGGAACCTGAGGCTCTGGAAATGGCAAATTAAATGCCAAGCGGACCATGTCTGTCAAAGACTGGACCCACAGACTCTCCGTCTGGGAGGCTGAAAACGATTCTTCAGTGGTAGATCCTCTAGGTTCTGTCCCTTTTGGCGATGGGGATCTAGTCCGCTTCTTGCCAGAAAAAGAGCCAGCGATCATAGCTGTTAACCTTTTTTCTCTAGCCCCCCTAGGGTGACGGCTAGCATCTCCTCTGTGATAACACAGGGTTGGGCCGACCTGGGCCAGCCTCAGCACCAGACCCCCTTAATGGCTTATCCAGGGTGACCCCTATAGGAATAACCTGTGGGGAAAGTATTGGCATATCATCAGACCCAGAGGAGGAACCCCCTTTGTCTTTGCCTTTTCTTTTTTTTTTTTTTTTTTTTTTTTTGTGTTTTGATCCTGAACCCTTGGAAGCCATAATACAAAACCGAAGGACTCCGCTTACAACAACAGACTGTTATAGCCAGGAGTACAAAAAAATAAGGTTTAGGGGACAATAGGATCACTAATGCCCAAAAACGGTGGGGCTCAGTATGTTTTCTTTTATAATATTATTCACCACATACAGCCCCACCCCCAACATGTTTGCCAGCATTCAACCTGTTGCCAAGGGGATTTTGGCTTAACAAAAAGTATTGGAGCTGACTCCAGCATGTAGTACCCCTTCTCGCCACCGGGAGTCACTGTGCTGCCAGCTCTACGTCCTCTCTCTCCAGCTCAGCTCTGAACTGAGCTAAGAACGCGCCTGCTGTGTATAACAGCAATTGAAGGCATGCCCACTCTACACTGCAGTCACGCTCCCCGCCCCCCCCCCCCCCCCTCCCGAACGGCGCGTAAATTTTCTATATGCATGCGCGCGTGCACGACTGTCGGGGGAGGAGAGCCCAGGAGGAGACGCACTCTGGAGCCCAGGAATGCAGGTTGGAGGACGCATCAGGCGGCAGATTTTGAATCCCGGCAAGGTAAGGCTAAAACAGGCACCTAAGGAGTCCCTTTAGCCTAGAGACAGATCTGTTTTTTTGTTTTTTATAAAAAAGATCTTCAACCAGCGAGCAGCAGGTAGCTAGCAAACATACATAGATAGGTAGGGGGATCAAGTGATGGGGGGGAAACATTTCAGGGCATCCTGTCCATCAGACATAGTGACCATGGTGCCAATGCAGAGCATACTCAGGCTACCCCCCTTAAGATCTCCCCTGGAGAGCCTGCTGTCGAACCAAGTCCCGCAGGCTCCCCTCTTACCTGCTCCATGCCGCAGGACGTTTTGCAAAACGGTCCAATCTTCTCCCATCTCCGTGGGTAGCGTAGTAGACCTTCAGGCCCTGGGGTCCTATGAAGGTACCCACTGTCCTGGACCTATATAGCACCCTGGCAAACAGGAACTTATGGTCTTTACGAACTCCAAGTCCTGGGCCCAGGGTCCAGCTCTCCAAAGAGGAGCATTATAGGCAAAACCCCACGGTTTGGGGCCCGGGTACTGTCCACTTTGGCACTGAGGCTCCTTGGACAGATCCAGTTAGCCCGCCCTTAATCCCAAGGATGTGGAGCAAAGCTATTCCGTGACCAACACCTAAGACACTGGCGAAAAAACTGAGGTACTTCCTCTATGGGAGGGGGTTATATAGGGAGGGACTTCCTGTTTGTTTGAGATTGCCAGTGTCCACACCTGAAGGTACTCCATATAACCCATATAGACCATATAGTAATGAATATGCTGCTCTGTGTCCCGTGATGTACGAGAAAGAAAAGGGTGCTAGCCACACGTTTAGCCACATACTTACAGACTGAAATTCACAATGCACTGAAATATTTATGGACCTACTGTAAACTATGTGTTTCTGATCACTTACAGATATACTAAGCATACAGTCACTAAAGAGGTTTTTAACAAATAGTGGTGAACCTAGAGGGCCAGATTCTCAGAGGCGTTACGACGGAGTATCTCAGATACCCCGTCGTATCGCCTTTTCTTTTGTCTCGTATCTATGCGAGTGATGCTTAGCATCACTTTTGCATACATACGCTTCTACATCCGACAAGTGTAATACAATTACACTTTCGGATCGTAGGTGTAATGACAACTCCGGCCACTAGGTGGCCTTTACGTTGTTTTTTCATTTGCATATGCAAATGAAGTAGTACGCCGATTCTCGATCGCTTTTACGCCGCCCCGTCGTCACGTACGTCGTTTACGAACTCGTAAGGTTACCCCAGCTTCTATGTGGAGTAACCTTACGAGGTCCCGTCGGATGCCGTCGTGTCCCGTCGGACGCCATGTTAAGTATGGCGTCGGGTCAGCGTCGGCTTTTTCCGTCGCTTACGTCGTTTTACTAACTCGTTCGCGAATAGGGACTTGCGTAAATGACGCTCACGTCGTTTTGACGTCGGTTTCAACGACGCTTCCCGACGTGAGCTGGAGCATGCGCACTGGGCTTTTTCCCCGGCCGGCACATGCGCAGTTCGTTCGACGCGGGGGCGCACTTAATTTAAATACAAGCCGCCCCATTCGATTTACGAGACGCCAACGCAAACTACGGAGCAAGTACTTAGAGAATAAAGCACTTGCTCTAGTACGCAGCGGCGGCGTAGTGTAAATGGCTTACGCTACGCCGCCGCAAATATATGAGAATCTGGCCCATAGTCAGTGACACACAGTAAGCACAAACAAGAACAGCACTTGTATCCGCTTAGACTATGTATGATACCCTACTGCTTGGACTTCTGGACATTACTACTTACCCAGTGTTGCTACAGCATTGTCCACACCAGATGGATTCCCGTGGATGACCTTTTCTCCCTGAAATGCCCAACTATTAATGAGCTTTAATTCAGTCTCTGTCCACCTATCAAAAAATATGGTTTTAGTATTTTGGTTACCAAGGTTAAAAAAAAAAAAACACAACAGACATACAAAGAATATCACAGTATGTATATTTAAAAAAATGATCATGTGTGAAGCGAATAATGTCGATAAGCCTATGTTATACATCAATATTGGAAGTCACACTTAAAAGGGGTTGTAAAGGATAATTTTAGATATTTTTTCTAAATAACAAACATGTTATACTTACCTCCACTGTGCAGTTTGTTTTGCACAGAGTGGCCCCGATCCACGTCTTCTGGGGTCCCTCGGCGGCTGCCTCGGCTCCTCCCCGCAAGAACTTACCCCCTTGCAAGCTCTCTCCCATGGGGGTTAGCTCTTGAGGGTGCGCTACCGCGAAACAGCCGGCGGTTGTAGCCGCTCAATGTATCACTTGGCCCCACCCCTCGGCAGCCACGTCATTGGATGTGATTGACAGCAGCGCGAGCCAATGGCTGCGCCGCTATCAATCCATCCACTCTAGCCAATTAACGGCCATACTGAGCGTATAAGAGGACATCGGGGGCGAGCGCAGCAGGTGAACGGGCTTAGGCAAGTAAAACGGGTGGGGGACGTTGTAGTGTCACATTCCGCTCCCTATCACAGAATGCTGCGGAAGTGATGTTTTGTCGCCGCCATCTTGCTACACCCCACACTCCTGCACAGTAATGATAGAGTGTGAAGGGGGCAAGCGGACATCTTGTTACACCCACCAGAGTTTTAGATTTCACAGTTATTTTGAACCCAAACTGAGTTTATGTGCTTACAGACAGTACTTGAAAATCCGACGGACGGTTTAAATGTTACATTTCTTTTTTTTTTTTTGTTTACAAACTTTTATTAGTAAAGATAAATGGTGGTACAAATCCATATAATGAAGGGATATACAAAAAGATGGATACAACACATGAAAAGTCAGTCAGTGAACATACATTAATACAGCTTTTAAAGGCTACAATCATATATATTGATAACAGGAAAATTGAAGACGGGGGCAAAAGCAGCAGCAAACCTACTGACCTTACATGGTTGCTAATGTGACAAAACACCTCCGATTTTCACATTTAACATGTAAACAGTCCGTCGGATTTAAAAACACTGGCCCAGATTCACAGAGCGATTACGCCTGTCTAACTGGTGTTAGACAGGAGTAATTTCAAATTTTGCGCGCCGTATCACTAGTTTGAATCCTCAAACCATGATACGGCGGCTTCGGGCTTCGATCCGAGAGGCTTACGTCTTCGTAAGCCTTCGGGTCTACGCTGCAAACTTTTTGCGGCCGCTGGGAGGAGTCTGCGTAGTTTTCAGCGTCGGGATATGCAAATGACTTTTTACGGCGATCCACGAAGATACGAGCGGCCTTCGCAATCGCTTACGTCATTTTTTTGCTACGTACTGTTAGACCAGCTATTTGCTGGTCTAACGGTGCGTAGCCCATGTTAAGTATGGCCGTCGTTCCCGCGTCGAATGAAATTTTTTTTTTACGTAACTCGTTCGGGAATAGGAATGTCCGTAAATGACGCTACTCAAAAAAAAAATGACGTAACGACGTGATTTCGCGCAATGCACGGCGGGAAATTTCTGAACGGAGCATGCGCAGTTCGATCGCCGCGGGAACGCGCCTATTTTAAAGGCTTCACGCCCCCTACTCGCGTAGATGGCTTGCGCCGGGAGAAATACACTACGCTGCCATAGTTTACTGGACAAAATCTACCGGGATTCCACGTAGAGCCAGGTGAAATACGGCGGCGTAGAGTATTTCTGATACTCTACGCGAATCTAATTGTATGTGAATCTGGGCCACTGTATTTAAGCAAATAATCTCCGTTATGTGTTGAATATAACTGTGGAATCTAAAACTCCGATGGGTGTAACAAGATGTCCACCTGGCCCCTTCACACTCTATCATTACAGTGCAATGGTGTTGGGTGTAGCAAGATGGCCGCGATGGAACGTCACTTCCGTAGCATTCTGTGATGGGGAGCAGAATGTGACAACACACCGTAACCGTCAGATGTTTTTTCACCTTTAAAGCATAGAATGGATTAAGGTGAAAAAACATTAACCTTTACAACCCCTTTAAATGTAGTCAGTAGTGTGGACTACACCAGCCCTCAAAATTTCCACTCGCCTACTAGCATTTGGCGAGTGATGACAGGGCTGCATGACCAATCTCCCTCCAATCTGTACCTAAACTTAGAGCCCCAATGCGATTGGCGGTCGAAGAGGAAAGGTGCATGCTCGGGAAAAGTAGTCTGGTGAGTTGCTCACAGGCAGAGCAGTACACAGGTCCCATGGCTTAATGAGAATTGTAAGGAGAGTACCTAACAGTATGACCTCTCTGAGCCTGCCCCCCTCCCCCTGACCAATGTAGCTGGAGAGCAGGGAGCAGGAAGTAATGAGTGAGGTGAAGGATTGCAAAAATGACCATTCCGGGTGTCCCAGTAGGCAGTGCAGCGCTCTCTGAAAGTTGCCCTGACACGAGAGCGACAGCCTTCCAGTTTGTGCAAGTAAGTGTCCAGCAGTTCAGCCTGAGCACTGCGAGCAGACTGATCTCAATGTGTGCTGTGCGGTGTCAGTGTGCGCTGTGCTATGGTGTCAATGGCTGTGCAGTTGTGTGGATCTCAGCGCTGGATTGTACTCCCTTCCGCTGTGCTGCAGCTCCTCTCCTCACTGCCAGCCTAAATAAAAGGGGGAAGTGGGGACATGCAAGCGTGGAGCCGCACACACAGGCTCCTGATGATGAGATGAATAGGAGAAGGAGGGAGAGGGAGAGGGAGAGGGAGAGGGAGAGGGAGAGGGAGAGGGAGAGGGAGAGGGAGAGGGAGAGGGAGAGGGAGAGGGAGAGGGAGAGAGAGAGAGAGGATGGATGGGAGTTGCAGAGGAGACTGGATGGATGGGAGTTGCAAGAGAATGGGGAAGAGATCCAGTTCTAGTGCCGCGTCCCTCTGGTCTGCTCCCAGTGCCCTGTCCCTCTGGTCTGCCCCCAGTGCCCTGTCCCTCTGGTCTGCCCCCAGTGCCCTGTCCCTCTGGTCTGCCCCCAGTGCCCTGTCCCTCTGGTCTGCCCCCAGTGCCCTGTCCCTCTGGTCTGCCCCCAGTGCCCCGTCCCTCTGGTCTGCCCCCAGTGCCCCGTCCCTCTTGGTCTGCCCCCAGTGCCCTGTCCCTCTTGGTCTGCCCCCAGTGCCCTGTCCCTCTTGGTCTGCCCCCAGTGCCCTGTCCCTCTTGGTCTGCCCCCAGTGCCCTGTCCCTCTTGGTCTGCCCCCAGTGCCCTGTCCCTCTTGGTCTGCCCCCAGTGCCCTGTCCCTCTTGGTCTGCCCCAAGTGCCCTCTCCCTCTTGGTCTGCCCCAAGTGCCCTCTCCCTCTTGGTCTGCCCCAAGTGCCCTCTCCCTCTTGGTCTGCCCCCATGCCCTGTCCCATTTTGTTAAAGTTGTTGGTAATATTTAATTGTGTAACTTGATTCTGCATTAAACATTTAACAGTGTCATTCCATGACATAATCTACAAGGGCGTGTTAACCTCCCTGGCGGTATGATTCTTTCAGATTTTAGGTGCTAAAAGGGGTACCATTATTTGCAAGGGAATTTGGCGTTTTATACTGTAGGCTTGTAATTCTTAGGAATAACTCACTGAAATCTATCCAAACAAGAGTCTAATAGGCATCCTGGGTATGATTTTTTTTTTTTTTTTTCTTATTAAAAATTATAATATAATAAATAATTATAAAAAATTATAACAAATAATAATATAATTATAGTAAAAATTATTCAATAATGTAATCAAATCAAAATCACTGAAATTTGCTCAGTTGCAGAATTTTTGCTGTCATTATTTTTTTTTTTTTTATGACGAATTTCCCCATAAATCGCTATCGCTAAATTCTGCAAGTGATTCTGATTTATTATCGCTGTTTTTTAGCTGCTCTAAAACAATTTTTGCCATAAAGGGACACTTTTGGTTGCTATGGGCAATCTACAGTTTGTAGGGAGAAAGAACAGTTTTTATTATATAAAAGGACATGTAGTGTACAGGGCAGACCACTAGGGACATGGGGGGTGTGTATTTTTTACATACAGTACTGTAATCTATAAGATTACAGTGTACTGTATGTATAGTGTTTGTTTACTTTTTTAAATTTGGCGCCGTTCCCCCCCCTACGTCGCGACGCTCGCAGGGAAGGGAATCGGCGGGAACACACAGCATCAGGCGGACATCCGCCCGCCGTGTACTGCGGGGATTCATCGCTGTATCGCAGAGAAAAGGTAAGTAAACTTTTTTCTGCATCCAGCGAGGCAAGTCCGTGTGTGGCACGGGGTTACCGATCGTAGCTTTAAAATCTCACCCCGTGCCACACACGGGAAGACCGCCAGGGAGGTTAAGGGGCGCAATTAGGCACAGGGCAGTGTATGAATGGGCTGTTAGGTGGGGCAACTGGTGGCGAGTAACTCTTGAGGCCTGGCTAGTAGCTCAGGGCTTGAAATTTTGAGCCCTGGACTACACCATGCATAAAATGTCCCAATTAAAACCATACTGGAATAAAGCAAACTTCATACCTGCCATCTTCTGTGCCTTCATGAACTGGGCATGAAATCCTTCCAGAGACAGTTAGCAAGGCAGCAGCCAGACAAACAGAATAGGCAGCGCTAGACCCCAAACCGGCTCCTGGAGGTAGCTGGGACCAAACCACGATATTCAACCCCTTGATATCTCTAGAACAATTATACAAGTTTAGAAAGCATTCAGTTGTACAGTTTAACAATTCTCAACCATCTCTTAGTGCCGTTTGGAAGTACAGTATCCAGTGTCTCAAATTTAAAGGCAGCATTGAGGACTATAATACTTTATGGGATAAGCACTTACCCGTAGATCACAGACTAAAGATAAAACAAGGTTTACATTTGTTATAAGAAAACACATGTAAAACTCAAAATTGGCGCAGGCCCACTTTATACAATATAGAAGATGTAAAATGACTATGATTAAGCAATAACAGATGTATTACTCTGTCCCTAGAGAAATATTACTGAGCATTTATAGGCGTCTTTCAAATGTCAACCAATGCATTTCAGTGAGTTGAAGAGCAGGCAAGGATGACTTGAGTTGCACCTTTTGGTACCTAGATTTTGACATAGCAGTAATTGAAGAATAGTAGGTAGAAATAAACTTGGTACTATCTGGACTCTTCAGAAGTTTTTCAAAGGGAATTAAAAATTGTTGGGTTATTATAGGTTCTGTATTACATGCGAAGTGCAAGCCAAGGCTAGCAATAGTAAAATAAAGAAGTCAAAGGGAGACTCAAATTCCTCCCTTAAAGTTGAACTATGGGCAAAACTTTAGGAGTGTGTCTATGGGAGCATTTGACCATTCTTCCAGAAGCGCATTTGAGAGGTCAGGCACTGATGTTGGATAAGGCCTGGCTTGCAGTCTCCGCTCTAATTCATTCCAAAGGTGTTCTATCGGTTGAGGTCAGGACTGTTTGTAAGTTACTCCACTCCAAACTCACTCATCTGTGTCTTTATGGTCCTTGCTATGTGCACTGGTCCAAACCATTTGGTGGAGGAGAGATTATGGTGTCGGGTTGTTTTTCACGGGTTGGGCTTGGCCCGTTAGTTCCAGTAAAGGGAACGCTTAAGGCATCAGCATACCAAGACATTTTGGACAATTTCATGCTTCCAACTTTGTGGGAACAGTTTAGGGATGGCCCTTTCCTGTTCCAACATGGCTGCACACCAATGTACAAAGCAAGGTCCATAAAGACATAAATGAGTGAGTTTGGGGTGGAGGAACTTGACTGGCCTGCACAATAGAACACCTTTGGGATGAATTAGAGCGGAGACTGCGAGTCAGGCTTTCTCGTGCACATCAGTGCCTGACCTCCCAAATGAGCTTCTGGAAGAATGGTCAAACATTCCCATAGCCACACTCCTAAACCTTGTGGACAGCCTTCCCAGAAGAGTTGAAGAAGATGTTATAGCTGCAAAGGGGGAGCCAACTCAATACTGAACCCTACGACCTAAGATTGAGATGCCATTAAAGTTCATGTGCATGTAAAGGCAGGTGTCCCAATACTTTTGGTAATATAGTGTATGTCTTGAAGGACATTATCTGCCAGTGTGTGACCTTATTTTCAGCTGTGGCTCATTTACTATAAGAAAGAAGGGGCGCCGTTTGTCATCCCCTTTACTTCTGAGCAGAGAATCTTTTGAACTAAACAATTCTTCAGAAACAATGGGTGTAGGCGAGCCTCATTACGCTCATAACTTTAGATATCTTGGTACACAGCCCAAATTTTCAAGGAATTTGAGAAATATGTGACAGGGAATTGACACATAAAACACTACTCTTCAGTGGTTGTTCATGATAATTCATTAGACCTAGTTTAAATATTTATATGAAGTGTCACTCACCGCCCACAGATAGAAAGGTAGAGGTAGAGGAAAGCCAGGGCAGCAAGTCTTTCAGTGTCGTTAGATCCTTCAGGAAAGCCTGCAAATGTCTTCAGTAAATCCAGCTGTTCTGAACTGGGGCTCACAGGCTCGTGTCCAGGGTCACCTACAGAAAATAAATAAAAATAAATAAAAATAAATGCAGCATAAATTTAGCTCATGGGTTGTGTACAAACAAAACACCAAAACTGTTTTTTATTTTTTTATTTAGAGTAGAAAACGTTAGAACCTCTGTTGGGTTTTTATTACAGGAAGCACACTCCATACTTCAGTAGGGAGAATTCCCTTTCACCTATCTTTGTGACACAGAGGGAGATTTACTAAAACTGGAGCACAGTTCTGGTGCAGCTGTGCCTAGTAACCAGCTTCCAACTTCAGATTGTTCAATTAACCACTTTAATACCAGGCTCTTATACACCTTCCTGCCCAAGCCAATTTTCAGCTTTCAGCGCCGTCGCACTTTGAATGACAATTGCGCGGTCATGCTACACTGTACCCAAACAAAATTTTTGTCATTTTGTTCCCACAAATAGAGCTTTATTTTGGTGGTATTTGATCACCTCTGCGGTTTATATTTTTTTTGCTCAAAAAAACACGACAGAAAATGTTGAAAAAATTAAATAAAAAAAAGTTTTCTTTGTTTCAGTTTTTTTTTGTAAATAAAGTATGTTTTCTACTTCAATGACAGGCACTGATAAGGCGGCACCGATGGGCACTGATGATAGACACTAATAGGAGGCACTAATAGGCGGCACTGATGGGCACCAATAGGCATCACTGCTGGGAACTTATGGGTGGCACTGATGGTCACTGATAGGTGGGCACAAATGGGCACTGATGGATGGCATTGCTGGGCATCACAGCTTTAAGGTCTTTCACAATGGTGCCAATCAGTGCCCATTTGTGGGCACTGATTGGCACATATTTGGCATCAATTTGCATGTACCTGGCCATCCACATGCTTGAGGCTTCCCTGGTGGTCCTGGCGGCTTCCCTGGTGGTCCAGTGTGGGCATCCGTGGGGGGGGCTGCGCTGATAAACAATCAACGCAAAACCCCACCTGTCAGGAGAGCCACCGATCGGCTCTCCTCTACTCATGTCTGTCAGATGCGAGTGAGGAAGAGCTAATCAACGGCTCCTCCTGTTTACATCGTGATCAGCCGTGATTGGACACGGCTGATCGTGTGGCGTGACGTCCAGTCAGGATAACAGAACCACTTCCCGAAAGTCAATTGTCTATTGACCGGGTGGGAAGTGGTTAAAGTATAACTAAAGGCAATACTTTATTTTAGCTTTGGATAGAGTGGAGTGGGATTAGAACTTTTGTCAGGTTTTTATTCCCATCTGTGTTGTGTCCCAGTTATGGAGAGTCATGCTCTCCATTTGTCCCGTTTACCATTATCATTGAAAATCCCACGTTTTGGGCTGTCCTCAGAAAAGTAATAAAGAGAAAATCCTCTAAGGAGGACATTAATTCTGGTGACCTGGGGGACCCCCAAGATATTCCCTTAATTTGCAGTGATTTCCTCTCACTTCCTGTTTTGGCTATGGGACAGGAAGTGAAGGTAAATTTCTCCAATGGGACAAAGACAGCAAATAAAAAATAAACTGACAGGGGTTATAATCCATCCTTACTCTATCCAAAATAAAAAAAGTTTTGCCTATAGTTCTACATTTTTTTTAAATAGTTTTTATTAAGGTAATTTTAAAGTCTTGAGTTACAAAACAGGGCCATACCCCGGCCAAACATTGCACGTAGGAACGTGCACAAAAAAAAAAACAGAGTAAAAAACAAAGAAACAACAAAAACAGCAGAACAATTAGTCTTCATACCATTGCCTATAGTTCTACTTTAAATTTTCTATGCCAAGCTGCACCAGATTTTGCAATCTCCAGTTTAAGTAAATCCCCTCAAAAACAAGAAATGGGGAGAAAATGGGTCACTGAGAGCCCAGGTTCACACTGCTGCGGGATTGAAATTGTGCGAGTTCAGGTGAACTCGCACCATTTCATTCCTGCATGTCAGTCAGTCATGTTCACACAGGTCCGGTGCAGCCAAAGAGTGGAATTAGTACAAATTGAAAAAGAAAGTCTGTTTTCTCAGCAGTGCGGTCTGGCTCAGGCGCGAATTCAGGCCCATTGACTTTGATGGAAACGCTTCTGAATCACACATGTCAATTCAGTTGTGAACAGGATACAATCCTGACTTCATCAAAAACTGACCTGAAAACGCTGAACAACTATTTTGTCAATTAGCTGCGAAAACGGAGCTTCAATTCGCACCGCTAATGTGTAAACCCAGCCTAAGCCCCCATGCTGTAAATAAATACATACATACAAGAACAATCACTACTTATTGTTGAGTAACTTTTACAGCAAACAGCTTATTTTACAATGCTGTGTGCACAGCAGGTAAATATTCTAAAGCCCCGTACACGCGATCGGATATTCCGACAACATATGTCCTATCGATGTGTTTTGTCGGATAAACTGACTGTCTGTATGCTCCATCGGACAATTGTTGTCGGAATTTCTGACAACAAATGTTGGATGGTAATGCTCTCAAATTGTGTTATGTTGGATTATCTGATCGTGTGTACACAAAGCCATCAGACTAAAATCCAAAGTACAAACACGCATGCTCCGAACCAATGCTAACCAAAAGACAACGTTAGCAGAAGTTGCCCAAAGGGTGGCGGTAAAGAGCAGAAAAAACACGTCGTTTCGTGAATGTTGCCTGGAAGAGTTCTGCCGTCTTGTATGCAGAACAAGTTCACGGCCAACGCCCTTCACACAAAATTCTGGAAGTCTGATCGTGTGTATAAGGCTTAAGGCTTAACACCGATCTGTCAGCCAGTTCAAAGGAGTTAGGAACCTTTTTGGACATCTTCTGTTAAAATAATCATTTATATTTTTTTTATCTTAGTTCATGACCTGAAACATGTAAATTGCTGCAGCAATATCTCTTTTGAACCCCCTGGAGCATCTGACTAATATCTCCCCTGTACATAGTCTGGAATGATGCGGAGATAACAGGGATACAGAGGGAGATGTAGCGGAATAGAATGTTAATACCCCTATATAATGGGGCATTTCTATTATATTGTGTGTACGGTGAGGACGCTGCAGCTATTACGTGTGCAGGCTTTGCTTGCTCTTGCACATGAATATAGCTTATACAATTCAAAGCAAAATAAACTGCTGACTAACTGAAAAATACACTGCGAAAACATTCTCCAACTATGACAGAAAAACCACCTCTATGACATGGGCTTTGAAGAACAACTCCAGCCAAACTGCACAACTAAAAAGGTACCCACAGATATATGACAGTAGTCTGATTTGACTTAAAATGGTCAGATCAGGCAATGATTTCATGTCTACAATAAGCCTTGAACACCCTCTTTGATTGGCCACTGCTGGGGGACTAGTTCTAGGATCTGGTCCCATTACTTTTAATAGGCCAACACAGGTCCCCTGACATCTATATAAACTTGTAATGTCAGCAGATCTTGCAGTGAGGCACTTTTCAAACAAAGGGCCAGTTTATTGTCCTTCAGACATTAGGGGGGGCGGATTGTGGCCAGCAGGGGCAGAAAATGTCATATGCTTGTCATGAGTAAGAGTAAATATGGTTGGTGGTAAATAGGAGTAGTGTTCCTATTAAAGCGGATGGCCCATTAAAAAAAAATTAAAAAAATACTGCAGCTGCTGACTTTTAAAAATAGGACACCTACCTGTCCTGGAGTCCAGCGGCGTCCGCAGCAGAGGACGAGCGATCGCTCGTCTCTCTGCTGCTCACCCCTCCATCCACGGTGAGGGAACCAGGAACCCGGTTCCCTACGGCGCATGCGCGAGTCGCGCTGCGCCCGCCGATTCGCTCCCGCTGTGTGCTGGGAGCCGAGAGTTCCTAGCACACAACTGGAAAAACCCGACTTTTGCCCGAGACTGCGGGCCGGAAGTGGGTGAAGATACCTGTCTTTAGACAGGTATCTGCACCCCCCTCCCCCTGAAAGGTGTCAAATGTGACACCGGAGGGGGGGAGGGTTCCGATCAGCGGATCTTCACTTTAGAGTGGAGATCCGCTTTAATAGGAGGAATAGTATCCCATCATTGGTATCAGTGGAAGAAATAGTGCCCCATTGTTGGTGTCAGAGGGAGGAATAGTGCACCAAGGGCCTGATAAAGACTGGCAAAGGGCCAAATCTGGCCCTCGGGCCACAGTTTGGAGACCCCTGTACTACACCCATGAAAATATAAAAAACAGAGAATCCTTGAAATAGTCAGTCGATTTTCATGTGGTTGCAAACAAGCGTTGTTACTATGAATAACCAAACTCACCTTGGAATCTGGCTAGTAGAGGCTGAAGTTCACTGACATCCCAGGTAAGCTTAGTTCCAATATTTGGCAAGTTTATTAACACAGTGCTGTCCCTGTGAGGTTTGACTTGAATAAACGTTCTTAAATTTAATCCCACTGCCAAAGCCATCTAAAAAAAAAATAAAAATAAAAAAAATGGACATTAAGTAACAGAGCATATGACAAAGAGTTCAAGGAGTAATTTAACTATAGTTAAAAAAGTAAAATTAACTACGTTTTCAAAAGCCTCAGCCAATTTACCCTGTAAAGAGCTTTTTACTAAATTGCAAATAACATGAAGTGGGTCTCGGATTAAATTAATTTGATTTTGCAAATTAAAAAGACTTTCTGCAATTGCAAAACTTTAGCTGTCAATTTTGGGGGGGGATCAATGCTGGTAGTTGGTGGAGAGCTCCCAGCAGAGACCAATGGACTACCCCAAGCCCCACACACTAACCATACCTGTAACACTACCCATCCCATGGATTTGTGCTTTTGATGCCAACCTTTGCAGCAAGTTCATTTTTATCTGTTCTCCTGCCATTCCATGAACCAAGAAGCAGAAGTCCTATGAAAGCTTCCAGTTGCAATTTGGAGCTTACACAGTGTTATGGACCCCATCCCCCCTTCGTGCAACAGTGCAGGGAACCTAAGCAGCTAATCATAAACCGCCAGTGACGCCACGTAGGAGCAATGACAGTTTGCTTCCACTAATGAATGAAGAGGCAGAGTAACAAAGTGAAGATATGTACACTTGTGGAGGCAGCAATAAATCAAACCTTAGTGTGTGTGTTATTTCACCGGCGCTCATCACGCCTCGGTTCCTGAGAGGTTCAGCGTGACACCATATCAAGCCCTTTTATTATAGGAACTATTTCGCCCCATTAGGAAAGGAAAGCAGCAGGAGAGCTGCGAGGAAAGGGAAAGCTTCTCAGATCTGGGAAACGTGTTGATATCCCTATAGGCAATTATCATAGCTTGTTCCGGTGAGCGCATATTTTGTAAATAGGTGGTGGTGACACAACGGGTGGAAGAGTCACTAACATTTGGTTGATTTAATTTGTTCTTTTATTATATGAACTCAAATGTCCCGGTTTGACTTGAACACCCCTTGTAGCATTGCTGAGACACTAATTATATGTGTAAAAATATATATATGTGAAGCTACAGTATCTACAAAGCTACTAAAAGTCTGCAATATCAGATGTTGACTTCAAACTACCCAGGCTGTGACAATTAAATTTAGAAATTGGCAATCTTTATTGAATTAGGCCATTACTAGTCAAAGCATCCCTACTCAAGTACTATAAACATGGGGAGAGGTAATAGAACAGTCAGATCCGAGCAGATGTCGTGGGCAGGTAGCAGGCAACAGAAAAGTCAGGTCTAGGCAGAGGTTGTGAGCAGGCAGCAGTCAAGAAACTAATCTGGTCCGGGCAGAAGTCGTGGGCAGGTGGCAGTCAGAGTAGTCAAGCCTGGGCAGAGGCCATGGGTAGGCAAGAGCGTAGTTAGGTTGGGGCAGAGGTCGTGGACAGGCAGCAGTCAACACAATCCATTTGAGCAATAAGCAAGGCATTCAGTAAGTATATTAGCTCTTTTGCCAAAATCTAACTAAGCCTAAATCTGCTCCCACCCCCATTCTAAGCCTAAAGTCCCATAGACTTTGTAACGGTCACCACCGCTTACGACCTTCCATCCATCCACGACAAGCTTATCCGACACACTCCGACAATATTGCATACACGATCCATATCCATTCCCATAAACAAGACGAGACTCAAGCTCTGCACTTGCTTTCAAAGATATGACAATTTATTGGTATTTTCTCAGCTTCTTATACAGTCTCAAGCATAATGCAGTTAATCACAGGACAATGCAATCTCCACCCCCCTATTCACTCACTGAGGATAATTCTTTAATTGGTAGCTAGACATGACGGCACCGTATTATCAATAGGGTTCAATTAACCTTGAATAGTAACACAGACATCTAGTTGAATAAGTTATCTAGACAGTTTTATCACACAATGGCAGAGTCTTGTGAGAGTGGGTGCAATCAACACCTTCAACGGAATGTCTTTACAGTGAATAGCCAACACCTTAAGATATTTCAATAGCCTATTATACAAAAGGTATGACTCACTGTCTGGCTGACCTGGTCATGTCATCATGAACTCCTTGTGATATCTCAGGCCGTGTACACACGGCAGAGAACCTCGACGGGCAGAACACATCGTTCCGCCCGTCGAGGTTCTCTGCCAGCCGTCGAGATCGGCGACCCGCCCGTCGGGAATGGCAACCAGCCATTCATCCAGGCGGGCCGTCGAGCAAAAAGAGAGCGTGCTCTCTTTTCGCTCGACGGGATTCCCGACGGGCGGGGCGAGCCAGGAGCGTACACACGGCCGAGGTCCTCGCTGGAATGCAGCTTCCAGCGAGGTTCTCGCTGGTTTCCAGCGAGAACCTCGGTCGTGTGTACGCCGCCTCAGTCCTGAAATATGAAGTATTAATAATGTCCCATCTCATGTAATATATGAATTATGATTCTTTGTCACCCTATAGCCCTAGTGGACATAAGGTGACCCTAGACATAGGAATATCTCAGTCTGTCACGGGTCACTCCGTTACACACACGATCAGAATTTCCGATAGAAAAAGTCAGATGGACTTTTTCCATCAGAAATTCTGACCCTGTGTATACCCCATCGGAAATTCCGATGAATTACATCGGAGTATAGATAGAGAACATGTTCCGTCGGAATTCCTATGTGATTTTGGTCGGACAAAGGTCCGATCGTGTGTACGGGGCTTTATGCGAACTACCTTGTAAAGGAAATATCTGTATACGTCCCCTATTTAAGGGTGCTCCGGTTTGGTCATGTGATTGGGTGCCAGCGCCGCCTTAGGTGTAAAGATGGGACAGCTGACAACAGATGCCCCATAGTAAGTCTATGTGTGACATCACCGGCCAAGCTCTGCAGCCATTGTTGTAGCTCCCTTCTCTCTAGAGAAGTCAGTTGCTGGGGAGATCACGTGACTGGACCTGAGCGCCATTAGATCAGGTAAGTATACACAGGACAGTTAGCATAGGGCTTAGAATGGGGGTAGGTTTAAGCTTAGTTTTGGCCGGACATCTAATTTAAAATACCTTTTTGGACAGAGGACACGTCACTTGGGGAATTCTGGAAGTCCTGGCAGGGATCCTGAAGGTCCCGTAACAGCAACAATAAACAAACAGACAGGTTCTAACCCTTGTCCACTTCAAAAATAAAAGAAAATGTTTGGACCCGAGTATGACCTATAAACACCTAATAAAAAACTAGAAGCCTACACATGCAACACACAACATGATAAGAAGTAATACTAGTAGACATCATATACACTACCTTCCCATGGACCACAGCATGTTCACCATGTAATATTACTTTTCCAGGCGCAGATATGAATAATTCTTGGTCCATTGCTACGTAGTTCTGCCAAAAGAAGGTATTCTTAGTCAAAGAACAATCTGAAAACTTAAAGCTAAACTTAGCTGAAATAAATATTTTATTAGTAACCCCCCCCCCTCTCAAAAGTAAGCTCTAATATTAGAGGGATAATTAAGTTAATCTTTGTTCCCCAGCAGTGAGATCTCTCCTCCCCAGAATGTGGGCAGGCAGGTGGGATAGCCAAGTGTCAGATTATGCCCCGCCACTACGGGGCGTGTTTTGTGCGTGTTGCAGGGCGTCTTCGGGGTGTTGAACGATGGGTTTTACAATACAACCTTAGACACAGGCATAACCCCCGTTCAACACACTGAAGACGCCCTACAACACGCACAAAACGTGCCCCGCAGCAGCATAATCTGACACTTACGTTCTCCCTCCGTTGTTTGCATAGAATCGGATTATGCCACGTACAATCTGCGCAATCGCCATGTTCAGGTCCTGCAAGCTGATCAACATATCAGCTGGAGTCACATTCCATAGCACACACGCGCATACCCATCGGAGGCATTTTTAGATGGAGCACTATTCAATAGAACACCAGCTTTCCGATAAAAGTGATCCCAGCAGCAGGATCCCTCTTAAAAGCGTCTGGAGAAGTACCCCCCCCTCTCCCGCCGCTTTCCAGGCTTACGTTACCAAACGCTGAGCATTCCAGCTTCAGGAGGGTCTCGCCATAGAGATAAGCGATGGCTATATGCCCTTGGAGGACCAGAGCAACATCATGACATCACTTCCAGTTCCTGGACCATGTAAACATGTTTTCTTTTGTTCTTAAAGCAAAAGTTGAAAAAAAACAAGATATTTGGAGTCTTTAAAACCACAGATATCCCCATAAGGAGGACCTATCATGCTGTATTGTTATTGCGGGGGATGTTTACATTCCTTGCTATGTCCAAAAAGTGATAAAAATAAATGTTTTTTAAAGTACCGTAGTTCGGCGCCACTCAACGAGCATGTGCAATTTTACAGCATGACATTTGAGGTATCTATTTACTCGGCATAACATCATCTTTCATATCATACAAAAAAAATGGGGGTATATATTGTTTTCTGTAGAAAAATGCAGCACTAAAAGATTCAATGTAAAGTTTAAAAAGTTCATAAACTGTTTCTTAAAGTGCAAACAGTCTTCAAATACTCCCAAAATAGCTGAATGTCTCACTCATCAGAAATCCTTAAGTGCAGCAATAACGCTGAATCCAATATATAATTTGTTTCTTTTTTTTTATTTGTTAAAGTGTACGGCCCAGATTCACGTAGATCGGCGCATTATCGGTCCGGCGTAGCGCACCACTTTTCCGTTAGACTTGCGCAATCTAGCCGCGTAATCCCGCGATTCACGTAGCTTTTACGCAAGAGATTGCGCAAGCGTAAGGTTTTTTCCGGAGGCGTAAGGAGGAGTAATACAAATTGGGAGGGACGTGGGCGTGTTACATTGAAATGAGCCGTGACCCCATGCAAATGAAGGGCCGGCCGACTCGCGCATGCGCGCGTGAAGGAAACTATGTCAGCTCCGTTGTGCGCATGCTCACAACTCGGGAGCGGCGCAATCAGTGAAATTGGAAATGGACTAGGGCAACGTTGTGAACTACGCAGACAGCATAAATAGACACACACAAACGCACTTCCTTTGCAAAAGTACATCCCTTTGTGTTGTTCGTTAGAGTGTGTTTTGTAGTTGTCAGATTAGTGTTCTGTGTGATCTAGTGCTTGTTGGTAGTTTTGTGAAAGTGTATTTTGATAAGTGTTTGAGACTGTTTGTTTGATTGATAGATTTCTGAGCGTTTGTTTTCTTGCTTTATTTTTTCATCTGATTTTTTTGTGTCTGTTTCTTGCTGAGTGCTAGTGTGATTTTTGGGTGTTCTTTTTCTCTTTGTGTGTGTTCTTGTCTGATTGGTTGTGATTGTATTTGTGACAGATTTTTGGTGACTGCTAGTGAGTTTGTTTGGAAGTATGACTGAGAGAAAAAGAACGCTTAATTTTACAGTGGGGGAAAAAAGAATTCTTGCCCAGGCCATTACCGACTATGGGCGTTTTCTCCACGGCCCGCAGAGTGCCGCCACCACCCTGGCCAGGAGGAGGGAGATATTGGATATGATCACGGAGCAGGTCAATTCATCGGGGGAGGGGGAGACACGGACCCGGTCTGGGATTGAAAAGAAAATAAATGACCTCCGGCGTGAGGTGAAAAAAAAACTGGCCGCAATAAATGCCCATGCCAGGGGCACAGGAGGGGGCCCACCATGCCGGGTTAGATTTACAGCGACGGAGCGTGTGGTGGCCCTGACCTTTCACCGGCATGAAGTGGAGGGCCTGCCAGGCTTTGACACAAGTCCGGTCCCCGCGGTGCCAGGCAAGGTTTTTATTTCTCTCAGGTGTGTAGCATGTGTGGGGGAGGGGGTGAAAGGGAATATGTGCCAAGTGTGTGGATCCTCCAACCTGTGAATGGTTTGTGTCATCCACAGATGTGCAGGAGGGTGCAGGGCCATCTGGCCTGACCGCTCCAACGCCAGGACAGCAGCCTAATGAGGCCCCCCCAACAAGGCCAGAGTCCGCGGAGGAGGAACAAGAGGAGGAGGAGGATCATGCGGAGGACGATCATGAGGAGGAGGAGAATCATGAGGAGGAGGAGTCCATGGAAGGCACTGGCCGTTTGGTTTCTGCGGACTCTTCCCCTCTGGCTGCAAGAAGCCTGCCCTCCCTAAGGGTGAGCCCCCCCCCCCTCCTCCCCCAACATGGCTCCCCTCACAAGGGCCTCCCCTTCTCCCCGGCCACAACCATCAGCTGGAGCCAGGAGGTCATCCCAGAGCACCAGGGGGGCGCCCAATCTCCTGCCCGCCTGTCTGAGAAGGAACCTGGCCACCCAGACCCGCCTTCTGAGACAGCTCTGCCAGACTATGGGGCGGGTGGATCAGAGCCTGTCCTCCATCAACGATAGGCTGGGTAACCTGGACTCCCACTCCCGGGCCTCCACAACCTGCCTAAATGACCTGCAAACTACAGCAGCAGGCGTTGGGCAGGATGTGAGGGCCCTTACCCAGGCTATCCAGGGCAACACGGCAACACTTGGTGCTGCCCTGGACAGAATAGCCGTGGCCTTGGAGGGCAGGCCGCCAGGTGGGCAGATCTCAGGGGCTGCTCCTCCTTCCCCGGCTTTTCCCCTCCACCATGCGTCTCCCCTGAGGGTCCGGGGCCGTGGCCGGGGGCGCCCCAGGCGTGGCTCAGGCAGAGGGCATTAATTTTTTTTTCCCCCTTTTTTTGGTTTGAAAGCATTTTTATTTTTGTTCTCTGCATTTTTTTTTTTCTATGCATTTTTTTTTTTTTTTGCTGACATTTTTGGCATTTTTTGGGTTGTGAATGATGTTTGAATGTGGGGGTGACATTCCTGCTGGAAAAGGGGTGTCATCCTCAATTTGGGTGGAGAAGGGTTCCCCAGGACCAGGGAGAAGTGATTCCCAGGTCTGTGTGAATGGTGTATGAATGTACAGTGACATAATTGGAGCCTTGACGTGGCGTTACTGCTCACCAGTCGTGCATGGTGGACTGGTGCCAATCCAATTTGATGAGGATGTGGGGTGTGTGTGCTAGGGACCACAGTGGTGTGCATGCATGCATTCTCATTGTGCCATGATTAATGTGTGTGTTTAACGTGCAAAGATGCATAATGTGAGCTGGCATGAGATGGGGTCAGGAGATGGGGTACCAGTGCATATGCAGAGTCACCTTGAAGGGAAAAGACAGGAGGATGTTAGTCATGCATGTGCCACTTGTGAGGTGTGCATCACGGGAGGGGATAGTCATGCCTGACTCCCATGTCACTCACCAACCAGCCAGCTGTCCCCATACATGTTCTGTTTGAAATCTGTGGGGATGGGGCTCTGATTGTATATGTAGCTGTCATGGGTGTCATGGGTGGTGCCATGTGTTGGGCTGCTGATGTCCTCCTGCAAGGTTGTGGTAATTCCAGGATGGCATGAGGGGTGAATCTGAAGATGCGAGACACCTCAGAATCTCTCATGCCAAAGATGTCTATGCGTGTGTGATATATCAAGTGAAGAGTGAGGGGCTTGTATCAGATAAGAATATTGTATTAGATTAGATTAAATTGTAAATTTTATATAAGCAAAAAAAAAAAAAACATCTCCCGTGCCCTCCTTAGTGCCATCCTCCGTGCCCTCATCCTTCTTTGTTCATCTAAAGTCAGTAGTATAGCTATGCGCGACGATGCCCCTGGCATGTTGGCATACAGATTGTTGGGCAACACGTGTGACTGCTGAGCTCCTCACTAACAGTGTTGCTTTATCTGACAATTAGACTTTTTTTCAAAATTTAGACCAGCTTTTAGGTCCTCTAACTTTAGACAGGACATTTTGCTGTTGCGCACATCGCGTAGCCTGCGCAGCAACTGCGTTTTTTTGTGAATCCCCGTAACTCCCTCATTAGCATATTTGACTAGCAAATCAATGGTGTGTCTAGCGCAGTTTTGCGCGAAGGGAAGCGAATGTCTAATTCAATTACGCCGGACCAAAAAACGTAGATTTCTGGCGTATATTGTTTTGTGAATCGCGTCCAACTATACGCACGCGCACATTTAGACTTACGCACGCGCAACAGCAGTTGCGCAGGCGTAATCGCTCTGTGAATCTGGGCCTACATTTCCAAGAATAAATTGCATTTAAAAAACCACGGCGCGGCTAGCGGAGGCCTCCACGGCAACCGCAGACTGATTGAGCATGTATATAGGGTCACCCTACGGGTGGATGTGATATTGATACATTGGGTGATTTGGTATTTTTATTTATCTACTTTTATTATTGTAATCTCTATTGTGGGTTTATTGGATATCTACTATTGTCCCTTGGGTCTCGACTGAAAGATCTGATCCTTAGACATTTCAAGTGAGCAGGAGCCTATGCCGCACTAGGTTGTTTGTTCTTTTCTTGTGGACTTGCTGCAGTTGTATGCTACCAATGATGGAAGCAGCCCATTGCCGGCTGGCACGGACTCCTGCGTGGGGGCTAGTCCCTCTGCTGTGGCAGGTTCACTGATGTTTGCTTGTTTGTTGTTTGTATGTCATTATACTCAATAAAAAGATTTTAAAAAAAAATCACGGCGCAAAAACGGAGTGACAAAAAGAATTCCAACGACCGACATTTTATTCTCTAGGGTATATATAAACCTTAAACATATATAATAATAAAATATATATATATATATATATATATATATATATATATATATATATATATATATATATATATATATATATATATTTATTTTTATTATTATATATGTTTAAGGTTCTAAGTAATTTTCTAGCAAAAAAAAAAAAATACAGATTTTTACTTTACAAATGTCAAAAAAAGGCTGGGTGCTTAAAGCGGAAAAACCAGCCTGTATTAAAAAAAAAAAAAAAAAAAGTCAGCAGCTACAAATACCATAGCCGCTGAATTTTAACCACTTGGCATCCACGCTATAGCCCAATGACGGCCACAGACTGGACCCCTTACCACGTGATCAGCTGTCAGCCAATGCCACTTCTTAGTTCCCACCAGTGCCACCCATCAGTGCAACCTCTCAGTGCCCACCAGTGCCGCCTTATCGGTGCCCATTAATGCAGCCTCATCAGCGTACATCAATAAAGGAGAAAAATTACCCGTTTGCAAAATTCAAAGTGCGACAGCGCTGAAAGCTGAAAATTGGTCTGGGCAGGAGGGGGTTTAAGTGGCAAGTAAGCAAGTAGTTAAAATAAGGACACTTACACCTTTAGTGAGGACTCTGTGACTTTGGCTCCCAGGACGCAGTTTGATCCCTGTGGGGGCGTTCGGGAAGCCGAGAGTCGTGGGGTCTGAACTCCTGACATGTTTCTGTATAAGGTCAGGCTTGACGTCCACTAGGGTAGTTTAATCTATGCTACCTCCATAGTTTGGTCATGTTAGCAGGCTTTGTTATCTTACTGATTGGACACATATTGCTCCAGTACTGTTATGGGGGTCTATCTTGGCCCCGTTCTATCGGATGTCATTGTCTATTTTTCTTATTGTTATTGTGAAAAATTTCGATAAAACTCTTTAAACATAACAAATAAGGACACTTACCTGTCCAGGTATCCTGCAATGTCGGCCCCCCTAGCCAATCCATCCATCAGCTCCGGGAGCAGGCGCCGGCATCTTCACTAAAAGAAACAGGGAATGAAGCCTTTCAGCTTCACAGACTGTTTCCTACTGTGCATGTGTGAGTCTTGCTGCACTTTCTGAATGGTGTTGTCTTCTGGGACCCGTGTGTGTCTCGCAGCATGCAGTGGGGGGGGGGGGGGGGGGGGGGGGGGGGATTTCATAGATCGCTACATCGTTGTGCAGCGATCTTACCCAAAACTAGGAATGGGCACCTGGTTTTGACAGGTATCAGCTCTCCCCCCCCCCCAGATAAAGTGCCAAATGTGACAGTGGAGGGTGCGAACAATTGGAGCTTCCACTTTTGGGTGGTGCTCTGCTGTAAGCGGTTATTTGACCCCCGCAGACGATCACATGAGCACTACAACTGCAATGCGATACTGAAAACTCAGCGTTTCCCACATCACATCAGTGTGAACCAGAGCTAAATCTATTTACATCAGGTGCAATACTACGCATGCTTCTGTATAGATCCACACACAGTACAATCTGATTGTACAATCTACTGACAACTGTGCTCAAAGACCTGCCCGATTGGATGCAACTTGGCTGGATAGATAAGGCAGGCACGAATATTACTTAGTTTTAGCACATTTAAAGCTGATTGTAACATTTCTGGATCACTACATCTAAAACATATGATGCATTGCTGAGCACTAGAACAAAGACAAAGGTTCTGTTATACATACATAGACTGCAGACAGGTGACACACCTTCTATCAGGAGATCCTGCTGTCACAGCTGTCACCTCACTTCGGTTCCATACACTTCCAATGCGATCAATGAACTCCACACTGTACACATCCCTACACCAATCAACATCAGTACAGCCCAGCCACTTCTAACCAATCGGTTTCAACAGCTGCACTTCCCTTATTTCCTCCAATCAGCAGAGACCCCGCCTCACCTGTTCTCCCAACCAGAGAATACTTCGACCTAACAGGCCGCGTCGCACGGGACCGTGCCCAATAAGTGTAGGTTGTGTGACCTAGCCAGAGCAGGAGGGCCAATCAGCTGCAGTGTAGAGTATGAGGCGAGCGGTGGGCGGGGTGTAGTCATGGCGGCGACCGTAGCCAGGTTGTCATTATGGAGAGTGGTGCGCGGATTGGGGCAGAGCAGGCGCCTGTATAGTGACAGTGCGGCTGAGGGCAGGTGAGAGGCTGCTGTGCTCATGTATACAGGCTACAGTGCTGGGGAGGGACATAGGGAGTCACCTTTCCCAGCATGGCCAGGCTCCAACACAGGGGTCTCAAACTAGTATGTCCCGCGTGACATCCGGCTGGCCCCTTTTGCAGGTTTAGATTTGTAAAACATTAATATAAGTGCCTAAACTGTGTAAAGCCCAGTAATACTCAGGGGGTTATTTACGAAAGGCAAATCCACTTTGCACTACAAGTGCAAACTGAAGTGCAGTCGCTGTAGATCTGAGGGGATCTGCTGATATAATCCAATTATGTGCAAGCTAAAATGCTGTTTTTTTTATTAACCTTGCATGTCCCCCTCGGATCTACAGCGACTGCACTTTCAAGTGCACTTGTAGTGCAAAGTGGATTTGCCTTTCGTAAATAACCCCCATTGTCTCACCCTGCTCTGCACATGCTTAGTTGCACTGCCAAGTTTGTAGAGGCAGATCTGCTGATCGGACATGCGCGAAAATTTTCCTCGTACAATGTCAGATCGTACGATTTTCGTTTAGTCAGTACAGCCGTCGTTCGACAATACAAATACATTACATCACGTGACATCACTTCCGATCTTTTTTTTCTGTCGTACGAGAATTTTCGTGAGTTTAATAACCTATTTTATTTTACTTGCGATTATTAAGCGAAAAAAGTTGTACGATCCATCGGCCGATATTCGGAACGTGTGTATGGGCCATTAGTAATCACCACAGCCATTTCATCTGAGGGAAAGCCTGAAAACTTGACCTGTTGGTGTGCCTTGAGGACTGGAGTTGAAAAACACTGTTGTAGGCAATATAACTTTTGCGCAAACCAGTCACTATACAGTTATTGCGATTTTATTTTTATTTTTTTTACCAAAAATATGTAGAAGAATACGTATCGGCCTAAACTAAGATAAATAAAAAAAAAATGCATATTTATTATAGCAAAAATTTAAAAAAATTGTGTTTTTTTTAAAAAAAAAATGTACGCTCTTTTTTGTTTATAGCCCAAAAAATAAAAACCGCACAGGCGATCAAATACCACCAAAAGAAAGCTCTATTTGTGGGAAAAAAAGGATGTCAATTTTGTTTGGGAGCCACGTCGCATGACCGCGCAATTATCAGTTAAATCGACGCAGTGCCGGAAGCTAAAATTTTGTCTGGGCAGGAAGGGTGTAGGTGCACAGTAGGCAAGTGTTTAAAGTGGATGTAAAGCCACTCTCATCCTTTCTAAACTACTGCCATAGTGCTGATCTATAAGGATATAAATGCCTCCTGCATGTATCCTTACCTGTCAAATGTTTCCCCTCTGTCTGTTATAAGAACTGAAAAACTGCAGAGCCTATGGGCGGGTCTGTTGTCTGGAGCTTGGTGGGTGGAGTCGTGATGTCAGTAGACTCCCCGCCCACCTCTACACTTCCCTTGTCAACATGCATTTTCTCCTATGTATTCCTTACACTAAATTCTGCTATGATCACTAACATCCAGTCAAAATCCAGAAAAGTAACCACATGACTTCAGAAAAGGAGTGGGGGTGGGAATTAAAAAATAATGCCAGTCTCCAGGCTAGTGCATGAGATATGTAAATAACCTGTCACTCACAGCAAGGGGGCGGAACAGACTAAGGTTTTTCTCTGTAAGTCCGTTTTATTTCACTGAAAATTAAAAGTGGATTGCTCATAGCTGGATTAACTCTGTGTGGCAAGACTGGGCACAGATGGTAGGAAATTTTATACTATAACATTGTGACAGCAAAATAATAATAAAAAAAATTGGGTTTACAGCTTTAATTAAACCCCATATCCTTTACTTCCAAGGGAGATGCTTCTGTTTGATCTGCAAATGCCATGGTGCTGCACATGTGATAAGTTATGATACCAGCCATTTAAAGCGGTTGTATACCCGAACATGGGGGGAAAAAAAACTGCAAAGCAAAGGCATAATGAGCTAGTATGTGTGCTACTGAAGGGGGCATTGAAGCATTATCCTTGCAGTGTGTATGGTTTACTTAGAGGGGAAACTAGTATTCATACCATTTTTTTTGTGACAGCTCCCAAACAGAAGCTGCAGCAAAGAAGTTCCCAAGAATTTACACAAAAACTGGAGATAAAGGTACTGCTATCAATGATGTAGGACAGGAACTGAAGGCACGGATTGTATAATATTCTGTATTCTTCTCTAGGTTTCTCTAGCACTTACACAGGAGAAAGAAGACCTAAGGATGACTTGGTGTTTGAAGCACTGGGAGCTACTGATGAACTGAGCTCAGCTATTGGGTAAGTTGTGCCAACTTGTATCCTTGTTTTGTTTTACATGTATTGAAAAAAGAAATAAAAACATATTGGAATTTACTATAAAGAGAACCTGTCATGAGAGAAAACTAGAGGCTGTGCATACTGCCTTTATTCAAAAAATGCTATAGGCCTGGATTCTATGCTGTTGCAAGGTAGAGTACCCTGAGGCCTCCTGGGACACATGATGTGGTGTCCCGGGAGGCTACATGCATCTTAGGACATCATTCTTGCCTGGGTAAGAATCCTCAAAAGCATGAAAAGGGTTCCCAATTTTTAAAACAAATAAATAAATTTGCAGCTGTAATAGAGGAGAGGGGTAGGAGTGAAATCATGGAAAGTTCAAACCTACTTTAATGAAGATACACTGTATTGTGTTTGTCTATTGTGTTAGATGTAAGTGCTTTTTATTTTATTTTAGCCCTCCTCAATAAAAGCTACATAAGTTAAACGTTGCATAATAGTTTTCTGTTCCAAAGCCTGCACTGATAAGGCACAAATTGCCAGAAACTATTTTATGTAAGTGGAGATAAACAATTTTGTGAATTTAGTCTGTAGCTACACTTGGACCGCGTACACACGTCCGAGAACCTCGTCGGGCTAAACTCATCGTTCCGCTCGACGACGTTCCCGATGAGCGGTCAGAAAAGCTCGTCGAGCCAAAGTCCTCATTGAACAACGAGGAAAAAGAGAGCGTGCTCTCTTTTTTGGCTCAACGAGCTTCCCGACGGGACGCTCGTCGGAAGTGTACTCACGACCGAGAACCTCGGCGGAATATGTCTCCCAGCGAGCTTCTCGCTGGATTCTGCCGAGAAGCTTGGTCGTGTGTACGGGGCTTCAGATGTGAACATTAGCTTTACCTATATAGCAGGGATATGCAATCAGCGGACCTTCAGTTTTCGCAAAACTACAAGGCCCATCATCCCGCTGGGTGTCATGCTTGTGGATGTCAGTCTTGCTATGCCTCATGGGACTTGTAGTTCTGCAACAGCTGGAGGTCCACTAAATGCATATCCCTGCTATATAGGATGAGGATAAACAATGTATTCAATATAATTTATATAAGCTCAAGAATACGGAATACTTTAATGATATTTCTCTGTAGAGGCTTCAGATGGAAGGGGTTGTGGTGCTCATTCTGTTCTAATTAGTCTCATCTGCTTTCCAGACTGGCCAGAGAATTCTGTCTGGATGCTAATCTCCAGTTTGTGTCTGAACTTGAGAAGGTAATGACTCATTGTTATGTTTGTACTCTCATACAAATAGATAATTTTTTTCTCATTATCCATTGTAATTAGCTGTAAGGGCTTTTAAGTTCATATTTTAACTCAGGGCTCCACAAACCCTGGGCGTCAGGTCGCATTAGCGATCTGGCACCTGGGGTGGCACAGCTGGGGTATCCTGTCTCCATGCTAACCCCCCGTGCTACCGCACCAGCCGGTAATTGAGGTGGTGGCTTTGCGGCCTTCTGCAGTCATATGGTTTCTTCTGAAATCTGGCGCCCTCTTGTGGTGGCTGTTGGTATGACAAGACAACCAGCAATGCTAATGGAGCTTCTCCTGCCTGTTTTCACTGTCTGTCCATCTCCTTCCCTTTACTTAGAACCCCCAAATATCTTATTTATGTTATATATATATATATATATATATATATATATATATATATATATATTATTCTTTATTTTTTATTTAATTTGTTTATTTATTTTTTATTCAAACACCCTAGAGAATAAAATGGCGGTCGTTGCAATACTTTCTGTCACACCATATTTAAGCAGCGGTCTTACAAGCACACTTTTTTGTGCAAAAATTACACTTTTTTGTGTAAAAATTACACTTTTTTATTAAAATATAAGACAACAGTAAAGTTAGCCCAATTTTTTTTTTTATATTGTGAAAGATAAGGTTACTCCAAGTAAATTGATATCCAAGATGTCACGCTTCAAAATTGCATCCGCTCGTGGAATGGGGACAAACTTTTCCCCTTTTAAAATCTCCATTAATGAGGTTTAAAAAATTCTACAGGTTGCATATTTTGAGTTATAGAGGAGGTCTAGGGCTAGAATTATTGCTCTCGCTCTACCAATCGCGGTGATATCTCATATGTGTGGTTTGAACACCGATTTCATATGCGGGCGCTACTCACTTATGCGTTCGCTTCTGCACGCGAGCTCGGAGGGGCAGGGCGCGTTCCTGGCTCCTAGATTCCAAGCAAATTTGTCTAGCCCCGTTTTAACTGTATATGGAGATCTGTTTGCCACCTAACTTGTATATAAACTAGGGTTGTCCCGATACCACTTTTTTAGGACCGAGTACAAGTACCGATACTTTTTTTCATGTTATCGCCGATACCGAATACCGATACTTTTTTTTAAATGTCATGTGACAGTTTTCAAACCACAATACAGACTAAGGATATTTTCTTTAGAATTATGAAGAACTCTAACTCAAGACATTATAAAAGAATAAAAATGAGTAAAAATGAATAAAAATGTTTTATTTGCTTGTCACGCAGTAGTAAAAAACTCAAAGAATTTTCACAGAACATGTTGATAAATACAAAAAAAGTATTCGGGCAGGCATCGGGAGCATTTGTGCGAGTACAAGTACTCCCGCAAATACTCGGTATCGGTCCCGATACCGATACTAGTATTGGTATCTGGACAACCCTAATATAAACCTAATCATTAAACCTCACATAAGAGTTAACGTTTTAATGTAATTTCAAAAGCTATTTAATCATTATAAATCTCCAGCTTTTATTAAAATAATAGCTGCTGATCCTGCCATGTCCTTGACTCCTAATTGCAATATGGCTACCATATTGGCTTCTGAAGGAGACAACAAGTAGCCATTTCAACACAAATTGCACAAGCATAGTCAACTGTTATCACCAAAAAGGCAGTTATTTATGGTACACAGTGCTTTTGAAATGGAAAAGTAGAGTATAAGTCTACCATGTACAGTTTAAAAAATGGTGCTTCAGCAGTTGTCCTCAACCTTATGGCTCGGTTCACACTTATGCGATGCAAGAATCCAGCGCTATTCAAGTACAGGTTGCCACACCGCATCTCACTCGCAGGCAGTTTCACAAGTTAAAAGTTAATGACACCCCCAAATCGTTTCTCAGATCACAGTGGGAACTGTCAAATGGTACAGGAATCGGATCGCATGGGTGTGAACACACCATAAAAAGGGTCCTGCCCTAACCCCGGTGGGCCAAGTTAATCTTATTAAAATGTCGGTATTGCCTAAGTTTACTTACCTTTTTAGACAGACCCGGTACCTCTGCCTCATCGTTTCTTCAAGAAACTGGATAGTATCACCACCTCATTTGTTTGGAACGGGAGAGAATCCTAGAATAGCGAGGGCGACCCTACAACTGCCGGTCATGCTGGGGGGCCTGGCCCTTCCATGTTTTATGAAATACTCCTAAGCGGCGGTCCTAGTCACTGTCAAATGGTGTCTTTCTGAGGAGCCGGCTAATCCCGCATCTACGCTGGAGGCGGCGCTGCTTGGTTCATACTCTTAGCTGCGTAATCTGGTGCGTAGGGGCCCGCGGTCCAACATGCGGGTGACTCTCACTATGTGTATGACCTTTCGAGTGGGGGATACTGTTGCTAAGAAACATGGAGAGCCCAATGTTTGGTCTCCGGTTACCCCCCTCTGGGGCAGTCCAGCGTGCGGGGAACATTACAGGCAGCTTTCGTTTGAATAGCTGTGTTCCCCGCCACACCGCGTATAGACACTCCCCCTTGCTCGGGATTGGACGGGTGACCTGTCCAATCCCGAGCAAGGGGGAGTGTCTATACACGGCTGCCTATAATGTTCCCCACATGCTGACTAACGCGGCGGCGGCGGCATCATCATCTAAGGTATGTGGGGAATCAGATATAGCCGCCAACTAAACAAGCCTGACAAGCCTTAGTCAATACAACTCTTCCGCTATATAAACTGACATATTTAGGAAGGAACTGCCCAAAGAAATTTGATAAAATTTGGGCAGCGTGGGTGAAGACAAAACATCTGACCCTAGAGTAGAACCCACGTTTGACCCATGCGTGCAACCCTGCGGCTCCCTCCCCTTATGTCACCTGCTTCCCCCAACACTCCTTTACACTAGGCTCTAATATGTAGGCTATGGGTTTAACATCGGATAGGTTATCCAGTGCAGCTAATATGCATGCATTCATAATCTGAAACAATTCAGTTCTTAAACTACAGTCCATATTCAATATAATTTTAAATCAGTTTGAGATGCTTCTGACATCATTCACAGTAATGGACAAGTGTATTTGACCTGCAATTAAAGAGGAAGTAAACCCTCTCTTAAAACACAAACCAAAAAAAACCCTGCAAGACAAAGGCATAATGAGCTAGTATGCATAGCATACTAGCTCATTAATGAATTACTAACCTGAGAATGAAGCCCCCGCAGCGGTCCTCGGACACCACCTCCGTAGCTGCCATGATACCCGGAGTGACTTCCGGGTATCGCTGCTCCGGCACTGTGACTGGCCGGAGCAGCGATGAAGTCACTCCTGCGCATGCACGTGGGAGCCGCCACTAACGCCATGATGCCGTTAGTAGCGGCACGCTCGGTGTGCCTGCGCGCTGTTGGACATCGGTGCTATCTTTCTTGGAAATATCTCCTTAACCGTGTAGGTTAAGGAGATATTTCTTGGACCTACAGGTAAGCCTTAATCTAGGCTTACCT
Source organism: Rana kukunoris (assembly GCA_029574335.1). Taxonomy (NCBI): domain Eukaryota; kingdom Metazoa; phylum Chordata; class Amphibia; order Anura; family Ranidae; genus Rana; species Rana kukunoris. The sequence goes on from CM056049.1 coordinate 248,610,547, forward strand.
GTAGGTCAAAGTGGTCTGTAAGGGTTAACAACCACTTTAATCTCTTTTTGACCTGCATTTGGTTCAATGACCTGTTTTTACTGTCCCATGGCTGCCCATGTGAGAGAGGCCTCAGGCCCCAGTATAAACCCAATGAGGGGCATTTAGTAAAGCTGTTGTGCCATTTTTCTTGCATTAATCCTTCTTGTTAATGTATTGTGCCAACTTCAAGAAGCATTTGTGACACTTTTGGCTCTGACAGCAATTTGTGCACTAAATTCAGGTAGTTCTAAAATGCCCCACTTTTTTTGTATCGCCTGAAGCTAATTAAAGTGGTTGTAAACCCTTTTTTTGCAACTTTATGCTACAGGTAAGCTTATATTGAGGCTTACCTGTAGCTACCCTGGATATCTCCTAAACCTGCACGGTTTAGGAGATATCCCCCTGTGTCTGCATGTGCCAAACTCATTGGCACATGCGCACTAGGGCAAACTGAAGCAATGGCACCTATGTGCCTTTGCTTCAGTCTTCGTGCCATTACCAGCGGCGCGATACCCGGAAGCAAGCCCCTGGCGATATGCCGGCGGCCGGAGGGGGAGACGAGGATGGCTGTGGGGGCTTCGATGTGAGGTTTTCGATGTACAGGGGTTTTTATTTTATTTTTTGTCTTTGGGTTTACAGCCTCTTTAAGACACTTTTTCTTTTGCATAGAGAAATGCTCGCTCAGATTTTGTGACTGTCTCATCATGCGCATTCTAAAAGTGGCGCAGCATGAGCCAAACTCAAATAAAAGTTCTAAATAGGCCTGTCACTGGTTCCAAAAAAAAACGATTTAGGACTCGGGTATTTCCGGCGCAATACGGCGCCTGCGCACAGACCTAGGAGCTGACTGCGCAGGCGCCGTATTTCTCCGAGTCCTACGGCTATGGCGCGTCACGCCCTCCGAAAAAAGCCGAGATAGGACTCGGAGAAATACGGCTCCTAGGTCTGTGCGCAGGCGCCATATTGCGCCAGAAATACCCGAGTCCTAAATCGGGTAGTTTCGGTACTAGTGACAGGCTATACACGCGCCATCCCCCGCTGGGGAGATAAATCAAAATTGAATATAATACAGTAAGTGAGGCATTTAAAAAAAAAAAAACAGCATACTGGCGCTGACGCCAGTATGCTGGATCACCTGGAAAAGTGTATATTTAGGGTGAACCCCTCTTTAAATTACATGCCCATCTATCTCCCAATGATGTTTTCCTTTAACTGCAAGGAGGCCTGGACCTGGTCATCCTTTCTGGCAGGGGTGCCCGGGTCAGAATACAGGTTGAAAAGAATTACAAATAATTTTTCCTAACCCTGTTATTTGGAAGCAGCAGGAGACGGCTCCATATAAATCTATGTAGTTGTAAAATGTTCATGCTTTGTCAGGATGTTAATAAACACCGGAGGCAGAGGGGGAGGGTGGGTTACTTTAAGACTGTGCATGGGGGCAAAGACAGCAAGTGCTTTTTGTCTTGAAACGTGCTTATCCTTTAATCAAGTTTTAGCACAAGTAAGTATTTTTAGTAGACTATTTTCAAACAGTATATTTTTATATCACGTACCATTTTTGGAGGGAGAATAGAGATAGAGAATGAATGCAAGCTTGTTTACAGTTGTGCATATGTGATGTATGAAAAATATCCCCACAGATCCAGTGCATGCTTCAGGATGTTGGCTCAAACATTGCAACGCCTTTGTCCTCTGCCAGGGAAAGCCACAAAGGTAATGTTGGTATGCTTCATTTTAGAAATTCACGTTTTAACCTAATAGAGAAGTGCATGATTCAAAAAAAATAAACATTCATACTCACCTATGTAGTTGTAGAATTGATTTGATGCTGTAGCTGTCCCCAACCAGCTTTACACCAAGAACTGAGTTATTAAAGTTTGCTAGTCGCTCAGTTCTTGGGTCTGTTCGGAGCACGCTGCGGTGACTGTCAGTCACCGCTCTGTGCTCTACCCCTCCAGTGCACACTGAAGTAGTGGGAAGGAGAGGAGGCAGGAGCAGCTGGCTCAGGCTCTCAGCAGTGCACCGAGAGGCTGAGCCAGCTGCTGGTTAGGCATCTGGGCAGATCCCTACATCATTGTCAGGATCCCTGTAGAGCCTGGACTGGCTCTGTGATGTCAGCCGACAGCCAACTGAATCTTGGTCTCAGGATTGCAGAACTAAGTACACTCCTGTGACAAACAGGAGATGTATGGCCAAGAGAGCTTTGATTACTTGACTATTTCAAGTGTGGCTTTAGTTTTGTGGTGTTCTGTATAATGTAGAGGCAGAGAATAGGCAATAGGAGCATTGGGGTTTATTCACTAAAGCTGATGCTGATACTCCTCCCCTATTCCGAGGCTAAGCCTCGATTATGGAGTAATGCAGCAGCAGGATCGGCTCCCTATTCGCTATACACGGTTGCCATGGTAAAACTGGAAGAAAAAAAGGCTTGGCTTTGGGAACTAATGCGCATGCGTGGGATTATGGCCACAGAGACCAAGTGATGGTAGAAATAAAATGCTGTTTAGACGCGGAAGACAAGAGTTATAATGGCAGCGGCTGCATACAAGGAGCTTTCAGAAAGTTTCTTCTTTCAAGTAAGAACGTTCTATTTGCCTTCTGTATGCAGCGCATAGCTTCTAAACACCAACAGGCAATTCCATATTTATTATTTGGGGTAAAATTATCTGAGTTTACTATCGTTTAACACTTTATTTTGTGTGTCTTTTATGTATATTGCACTGTTGTAATTTATGTAGCTGGATAAATGTGTATGTTTTGCGTGCCATTTATTTATATTGGCATTTACTATAATATAGCTTCACATTCATTTCTTTTGTTTCCATAGTACGAACATCATTTAGTGCCGATCCTGCCCAGGAGCTTGAGCAGTGGATTGATAAATACTCTGCACAACTTCCCCCCTTGACCAACTTCATTCTTCCCGTAAGTTTTTTTTTAATGAAACCAAAGTACAATACAGTGTTATTTTATACTCGTATAGCTGGAAGTTGAAGACCTAAAGCTGACTCCCCCTGCTTAAAGGATCACTAAAGGAAACATTTTTTTTAGCTAAATAGCTTCTTTTACCTTACTGCAGTACTGGTTTCATGTCCTTATTGTTCGTTTTTGCTTTGAAGTTGCTGTAATCCTGCTCTGTTCTCCACACTTCCTGCTTGTCTGTTTCCTTATAACCACAGTACTGGGAGCTTTCTCACGGTGGTCTAAGCTGTCATTACTGTGTGTCTAAAACTTCCCAGAACCAATCAGATTCATTTTAAAAACAAAACACTGCCCTGGATTTGTTTATTTTTGTTCTGTGTGTCTATTTCTACTTCACAGAAACATGAAGCCAGTTCAAAAGTAAAACTAACCTGCAGGCACATTATATGATTGATTTTTATCTATTTTTAATCATTTTGAAAAGGAATCAGTTAACTTTTATGTCTCTATACCCTGTAAACAGTCATTTCAGCAAAAAAAATGTTTTCCTTTAGTGACCCTTTAAGAGTCAGTCCTTAGTACATTAATTTTCTATGGGCAGGAAGATAATATTTTATACCCAGTCTTAGGGAGACAATACACAACCTGATTTTGTACCCACTAAAACAATCCAGGGATAGGATTGGGCAATGTGGCAAACTTTACAAACAATAAAAATAGATATCACAAACATTCAGTACCGTGCAAAAATTTTAGGTTGGTGTGAAAAAATACTGTAAATTAAGAAGTGTTAGTTTATTTTTATAAAATGGAAAGTTAACTGATGAGAAATGCAAACCAAATCAATATTTGCCTTCAAGTCAGTATCAATTCTTCTAGCTACACTTGCACACAGTTTTTGAAGGAACGCGGTAGGTAGGTTGTTCAAAACATCTAACTGGAGAGAGAATTAAATAATAAAGCTTGGCCCGATGCTGCTTCCACAGTGAGATGGGTGGCTTGACTAAACATGTTTCATAGGCAGTTAATGGCACTTCATCATCAGTATCATTATTGGTGATAAAATAGATGGATCATACAATAAAGTATAAGAGTTTACATATAAAATATATATACACATCTCACATAATGCATAGCTCCATAAAGGACAGATACATATGATTATATCCACAATAATAATGTATGTTCAACAGATTTTTACCCCTCAGGGCAAAAAAACAAGTCAGTAACTTCCTACGCCGCCCCCTCCACATCATGCCATGCACAAAGGCACCTATAGAGCCAGGGGCCCATCCCCAAAACATCTATGCAAACTGGTCATATTAGTAAACAGATAAACCACGAGTTTGGGAATTAAAGTGGTTAAAAAAAACCTAAAAAAGATTCTACCTTGATACATTACGGTAAAAAATGTTTAGGCATCAGTGTCCCCTCACCTTTCTTACCTACCTGAGCTGTAATTCGATGCAGTGCTGTGTCTGTTTGCATCTTATCTCTCCCCCTTCCAGGTCTCGAAGGCTTTGGTGAGGCTCCCACTGCTGTAAATCACAGCCTGGGACGGGGTTGAGTCCTGCTGTCTGTGTCTATCTAACAGACAAGCTCGGGAGCGAGCTTACACAAGTGCCCCCATAGGAATTGGTTGTCTATGGGGGCACTCACCAGAGAGAAAGAGGCAGAAGCACCGGCGGGGGAACTGAGAAAAGGAGGTTCAGGGCTGCTCTGTGCAATTCCATTGCTTAGAGCAGGTAAAATAAACCTGTTTGTTCTTTGTAGGAAAAAAAAACCACTTATGATCACTTTAACCACTTAATACCCGGACCAAAATGCAGGTAAAGGACCTTGCCCCTTTTTGCGATTCGGCACTGCGTCGTTTTAACTGACAATTGCGCGGTCGTGCGACGTGGCTCCCAAACAAAATTGGCGTCCTTTTTTCCCCACAAATAGAGCTTTCTTTTGGTGGTATTTGATCACCTCTGCGGTTTTTATTTTTTGCGCTATAAACAAAAATAGAGCGACAATTAAAAAAAAAATGCAATATTTTTTACTTTTTGCTATAATAAATATCCTCCAAAAAACATTGTTTTTCCTCAGTTTAGGCCGATACGTATTCTTCTACCTATTTTTGGTAAAAAAAATCGCAATAAGCGTTTATCGGTTGCTTTTCGCAAAATGTATAGCGTTTACAAAATAAGGGATAGTTTTATTGCATTTTTATTAATTATTATTTTTTTACTACTAATAGCGGCGATCAGCAATTTTTTTCGTGACTGCGACATTATGGCGGACACTTCGGCAAATTTTGACACATTTTTGGGACAATTGTAATTTTCACAGCAAAAAATGCATTTAAATTGCATTGTTTACTGTGGAAATGACAGTTGCAGTTTGGGAGTTAACCACAGGTGGTGCTGTAGGGGATGTGTGACCTATGTGTTGTGTTTACAACTGTAGGGGGGTGTGGCTGTAGGTGTGACGTCATCGATCGCGTCCCCCTATTACAGGGATGACGCGATCGATGCTACAGCCACAGAGAAGCACGGGGAAGCCGTGTTTACACACGGCTCTCCCCGTTCTTCCGCTCCAGGGACTGATCGCCACACTGCACGGCTGGGTACTAAAATCAACGTATATATACGTTGATGTGCCCAGCCGTGCCATTCTGCCGACTTGTGCAGTAGGCGGTCCTTAAGTGGTTAATAAGCCCAGTAATAAAGCAGGAACTCATGTGGGTATACCTACCACATTGCATATCTTTTTCCAGTGCTTATGTTTACACTGGCAATTTATTTCTGACTTGACACAAATTCCTTAAACATTCCCAGAAGACTATAAAGGTCTTTACCCACATTTTATAGTGGTGCATTTTTTTTTTCCACACATGTTAAAGTATGCATTTTTTGCTAGAAAATTACTTTAAACCCCTGAAAATATTTATTTCTTGAAAGCAGTGGCCCCATAAAATAAAATGGTAGCAGCTGCAATTTTTATGTTGCATGATATTTGCGCAACTGTTCATCAAAATGTATATTTTTTTGTCCAAAATGTCCGAAAACGAACTTTGGTATACATAAAGACACTATAATAACCATTTACAGTGCGGAAAATAAGTATTTGAACACCCTGCTATTTTGCAAGTTCTCCCACTTGGAAATCATGGAGGGGTCTGAAATTGTCATCGTAGGTGCATGTCCACTGTGAGAGACATAATCCAAAAAAAAAATTCCAGAAATCACAATTTATGATTTTTTAACTATTTATTTGTATGATACAGCTGCAAAGAAGTATTTGAACACCTGTCTATCAGCTAGAATTCTGACCCTCAAAGACCTGTTAGTCTGCCTTTAAAATGTCCACCTCCACTCCATTTATTATCCTAAATTAGATGCACCTGTTTGAGGTCATTAGCTGCATAAAGACACCTGTCCACCCCATACAATCAGTAAGAATCCAACTACTAACATGGCCAAGACCAAAGAGCTGTCCAAAGACACTAGAGACAAAATTGTACACCTCCACAAGGCTGGAAAGGGCTACGGGGAAATTGCCAAGCAGCTTGGTGAAAAAAGTTCCACTGTTGGAGCAATCATTAGAAAATGGAAGAAGCTAAACATGACTGTCAATCTCCCTCGGACTGGGGCTCCATGCAAAATCTCACCTCGTGGGGGGGTCTCAATGATCCTAAGAAAGGTGAGAAATCAGCCCAGGACTACACGGGAGGAGCTGGTCAATGACCTGAAAAGAGCTGGGACCACCGTTTCCAAGGTTACTGTTGGTAATACACTAAGACGTTCATGGTTTGAAATCATGCATGGCACGGAAGGTTCCCCTGCTTAAACCAGCACATGTCAAGGCCCGTCTTAAGTTTGCCAATGACCATTTGGATGATCCAGAGGAGTCATGGGAGAAAGTCATGTGGTCAGATGAGACCAAAATAGAACTTTTTGGTCATAATTCCACTAACCGTGTTTGGAGGAAGAAGAATGATGAGTACCATCCCAAGAACACCATCCCTACTGTGAAGCATGGGGGTGGTAGCATCATGCTTTGGGGGTGTTTTTCTGCACATGGGACAGGGCGACTGCACTGTATTAAGGAGAGGATGACCAGGGCCATGTATTGCGAGATTTTGGGCAACAACCTCCTTCCCTCAGTTAGAGCTTTGAAGATGGGTCGAGGCTGGGTCTTCCAACATGACAATGACCCGAAGCACACAGCCAGGATAACCAAGGAGTGGCTCTGTAAGAAGCATATCAAGGTTCTGGCGTGGCCTAGCCAGTCTCCAGACCTAAACCCAATAGAGAATCTTTGGAGGGAGCTCAAACTCTGTGTTTCTCAGCGACAGCCCAGAAACCTGACTGATCTAGAGAAGATCTGTGTGGAGGAGTGAGCCAAAATCCCTCCTCCAGTGTGTGCAAACCTGGTGAAAAACTACAAGAAACGTTTGACCTCTGTAATTGCAAACAAAGGCTACTGTACCAAATATTAACATTGATTTTCTCAGGTGTTCAAATACTTCTTTGCAGCTGTATCATACAAATAAATAGTTAAAAAAATCATACATTGTGATTTCTGGCATTTTCTTTTTTGATTATGTATCTCACAGTGGACATGCACCTACGATAACAATTTCAGACCCCTCCATGATTTCCAAGTGGGAGAACTTGCAAAATAGCAGGGTGTTCAAATACTAATTTTCTGCACTGTATTTGTAGAATAAAAAATTGGGGTTGCATACAAATGATAACAAACATGTCAAGCCTTAAAATTGCACATGCCGATAGAATGGCAAAAAACTTTGGGATGCAAAATTGTCTATATGCAACAATTTAACCACTTGTCTACATGGCACTTTCACCGCCTTCCTGCCCAGGACAATTTATAGCTTTCAGCGCTGTCGCACTTTGAATGACAATTGCGTGGTCATGCAACACTGCACCCAAATTAAATTTTTATCGTTTTCTTCCCAAAAAAAATAGCTTTCTTTTGGTGGTATTTAATCACCGCTGGGTTATTTATTTGTTGCTAAAAAAAAAAAAGATTGAAAATTGTATTTAAAAAAAAAAAGTTTCTGTCAGTACATTTTGTAAAGTAATTTTTCTCCTTCACTGATGGGCAGCACTGAAGGGCACTGATTAGGAGGCACTAATATGTCACACTGATAGGAAGCACTGACTGGCATTGATTGGTGTCACTGCTGGGGCTACATTGATAATCATGGCACTGATGAGCTGTGCCCTGATTACCTCTACACACACAAACACACTGCTTACAGGAGATCCCGCTGATTGGCTCTCCTTGTCTCACACTGACAGAGTGTGAACCAAGGAAAGCCAAAAAACGCCACTTCCATGTTTACAAGTAAACGACTGTGATTGGACATAGCTCATTAAATGACTAAAGAGCTGAGTCATTGGCTCTTTACCCAGATCAGGGTCACGCGTGTTCTTGCCGCGCTGCACGCCCCAGAATGAGATGGGATCCCGTCTGCTGTCATTTTAATATATGGTGGGTGGTAGTTAGTTAAAACCCTTTTACATATTATCAGTTTGGAGTTATTAATGAATTATGGCCTAGAAACATTACTTTCGCTCTGAGATTCACAATGATACCCCACATGTGTGGCACAATTGCTGTTTACAGAACACAAACACATTTGAATTTAACAGGGATGTTTTTCTGTTTTTTTTGTTTTGTTTTTTTTATCCTTTTAGATTCTCAATTTCACCTATGCCCTCCACTGCATCTCATCAATGGCAGCTTTGAACCCGGAAGTGACTGAATGCTAATTGCTTCCGAGTTCATTTATTACAGAGGAGATTGGGGAATAGATGTTCCCCAAGCTCTTCCCACACAGTGTGCTGATGCATTTCACAGCAGCTCAGGCTTTCTGGAGTAATGGGAGAGCTTGCCAGCCACCATGGGCACCAGCACCTTCTTTGTAAAATTGAAAGCCTCCCAGAGCACTTTCACATGAAAAAACATTTACATGGTCGCTGGCTTAAAATAAGCAATACCAAGCTTGTGGGTGCAGCAGAAGTCGTGAGTTTGTTTTAGTCCCTTGAATAGCAGAATGTTTAATAATGTACCTTAGTAGACAAAGGGTTAAATGAATAAACAGAACACTGTTCATAAGTCTGCCTGTATTAACATTTTTTCCCTTTTTTTCCTATAGTCGGGAGGTAAAGCTAGTGCATCCTTGCATGTGGCCAGAGCTGTATGCCGAAGAGCTGAGAGAATGTAAGTTCCTTCCACCTCCTGAACCTTTTCTGAGAAAATTACAGAGGGAGTCATTGCCTTCTAGAAATGTTGTTGTCTGGCTATCCCTGCCTTCGCTACTTTTAGCACCACTGACCTTAAACAAGCATGCAGCAAGTTAGTTCCTAGTGAAGTCATAATACCTTATGTGCATACCGTTCCAAGGACTGAAGCCATTAGATTAGCATTGCAGCCACACAGGTAACATTTTCAGAAGGAAAGGTCAGCGATGGCAGACCCCTTGTTCCTTTCACCACAATTTGAATGGTTACAATAAAACTTTGTAATACTAATAATTTGTCTTTCTTGCAATAACAGTAAAAAAAACTGTCATATTTTCTTTCTCGTACATCACGGGACACAGAGCGGCATATTCATTACTATATGGGTTATATGGAGTACCTTCAGGTGTGGACACTGGCAATCTCAAACAGGAAGTCCCCTCCCTATATAAACCCTCCCCTAGAGGGAGTCCCTCAGTTTTTTCGCCAGTGTCTTAGGTGTTGGTCACGGAATAGCTTTGCTCCACATCCTTGGGATTAAGGGCGGGCTAACCGGATCTGTCCAAGGAGCCTCAGTGCCAAAGTGGACAGTACCCGGGCCCCAAACCGTGGGGTTTTGCCTATAATGCTCCTCTTTGGAGGGCTGGACCCTGGGCCCAGGACTTGGAGTTTGTAAAAACCATAAGTTCCTGTTTGCCAGGGTGCTATATAGGTCCAGGACAGTGGGTACCTTCATAGGACCCCAGGGCCTGAAGGTCTACTACGCTACCCACGGAGATGGGAGAAGATTGGATCGTTTTGCTGGACAAACATCCTGCAGCATGGAGCAGGTAAGAAGGGGGCCTGCGGGACTTGGTTCGACAGCAGGCTCTCCGGGGTAACCTAAAAGGGGGGTACCCTAAGTATGCTCTGCATTGGCAACCTTGCTCACTATGTCTGAGAAAGACAGGATGACCCCTTTTCCCCCATTACTAGGTTCCCCTGTCTAAGAATGGTGTTGCTAGCTACCTGCTGCTTTCTTCCTAGGACTGGTAAGGATCCCTATGGGGCCTTTTGAAGAGTCCTACCTGGCCGGGGGTTTGAATCTGCCGCCTGATTCTGCAGTCCTGAGTCTCCAGCAGCGCGGCTCCTCCATGTTCCTCCTGCTCCGGCATACGCGCGCGTGCGCGCGCACGTCTTATAGACGTTTTTCGCGCCGTTCGGAGAGGAGGGCGGGGGGGGCGTGCCTGCAGCGTCATACAGGGGCGCGCCTTGTGCTGTTATAGATCAGCAGGCATTGTCAGTGCTCAGTCTGAGGCTGATCTCAGAGGGAGAGGACGCAGAGCGGCAGAACAGTGACTCCCGGTGGCGGAAGAGGGGTAGTACATGCTGGACTTTGTTCCAATGCCTTTTTTGTTAAGCCAAGAAATTCCCCTTTTTTGCAGCAGGTTGGAGGCTGGCAAACTAAGTTTGGGGTCACTGTATGTTTGAAAAAAAAAAAAAAAAGAAAGACTTATATATATTAAAAAAAAAAAAAAAAACATACGGGGCCCCATCAGTTTTTGGGCATTAGTGATCTATTGTCCCCTAAGCTCTAGTTTTGTACTCCTGGCCACTACAGTCTGTTGTTGTTGGCGGAGTCCCTCGATTTTGTATTATGGCTTCCAAAGGTTCGGGGTCAAAGGGTACAAAAAAGACCAAAAAAACAAAGGGGTTCCCCCTCTGATTCTGATGATATGCCGATACTTTCCCCGCAACTTATTCCCATAAAGGGCGCCTTGGATGAGCCATTAGGGGGGTCTGGTGCGGAGGCTGGCCCAGATCAGCCCAGCCCTGTGTTTATCACAGAGGAGATGCTAGCCGTATCCCTAGGGGGGCTAGAAGAGAGAATAGCAGCATTGATCGCTAGAGCTATTCCTGGCAAGAAACGGGTTAGATCCCCATCACCAAGAGGTGTATCCTCAGATGCTGAGATTCTCTCTCCGGAGGAATTGGAATCGCAGGAGGATCAACTAGACCTGAACCAAGAGGGTTCAGGGATTGAGGGATCTACCTCTGAGGAACCATTTTCAGACTCCCAGACAGAGAGACTGTGGGTACAGTCTTTTGACGGACATGGTCCGCTCGGCATTTAGTTTACCATTGCCAGAGCCTCAGGTTCCTCCGGTATCCTCTCTGGGCTCTTTGAAAGCTCCGTTAAGCAACGCAGTTTTTCCGGTCCATCCTCTCTTGGAGGAATTGATCTTTCGGGATTGGGTACGGCCGGACAGGATTTTTCTGCCACCGAAGAGATTTGCGGTCATTTACCCCATGGAGGAAAAATTCTCCAAGAGGTGGAGGCTCCCAGTGGTGGATGCAGCCATCTCATGTGTGAATAAATCACTAACTTGCCCGGTGGAAAACATACATATGTTTAAAGATCCGGTTGATAAACGGTTAGAGACACTTTTAAAAGCATCCTTTGCTACGGCAGGAGCAGTGGTACAGCCAGCTGTGGCTGCAATTGGAGTTTGTCAGGCGTTAAAGGACCAGACAAAAGAAATGTTAAAGGACATGCCTACCCAACAAGCAGAAGAGTTTTCTGACATTCCCAGAGCTCTGTGTTTTGCTGTAGATGCTATAAAGGATTCCATCCAGCAGGCCTCTCGTTTATCACTATTTTTGGTGCACATGAGAAGGCTCTTATGGTTGAAGAACTGGGCGGCGGAGCCCCCATGCAAAAAGCTTCTGGCAGGGTTTCCCTTCCATGGAGGACGACTCTTCGGGGAGGATCTGGATAAATACATTCAGACTATTTCAAGTGGCAAAAGTACCCTTTTACCGGTCAAAAAGACATTCCGGGGTCCTACATTTAAAAGGCAGCTCTTTCCTGTCTCAGGGCCCTCAAATTCCAGGCAGTATCGACGGCCGCCTGCACAATCCAACGTTAACAGTAGATCGCAGGGACAGGCCCCTGGGGGTAAGAGGCCATGGTATCGCAAGCCGACAAAGACAGCCCCTAAGTCTGCCTTATGAAGGGGCGCCCCCACTCTCACGGGTGGGGGGAAGGCTTTGTTTCTTCTCAGAAGTTTGGGAAGCCAAGATCCCCGACAAATGGGTCCGGGCGTCTGTAACCGCAGGCTACAGACTGGAGTTTCTAAACTTTCCTCCGCCTCATTTTCAAGAGTCAAGGCTACCAAAGGATCCAGCAAGGAAGGCCTCAATGCTGGCAGCTTTGGATCACCTGCTTTGCCAGGACGTAATAATAGAGGTGCCAGCCCAAGAGCAAGGGCTAGGTTTCTATTCCAATCTCTTTGTCATACCAAAGCCCAACGGCGATGTCAGGCCAATCTTGGACCTAAAGAGGTTAAACGGTTACCTAAGGGTTCGTTCCTTCCGGATGGAATCCATCCGGTCAGCAGCCGCCGCGCTTCAGAGGGACGATTTTCTGGCCTCCATAGACATAAAGGATGCTTACCTTCATGTACCAATCTTTCAGTCGCATCAAAGATTTTTACGCTTCGCGGTGGGGCAGCGACACTTCCAATTCAGGGCGCTCCCCTTCGGGCTGGCCACGGCCCCCCGGGTATTCACGAAGATCCTAGCCCCAGTTCTGGCCAATCTAAGGATCCAAGGGGTCACAGTCCTAGCGTACTTGGACGACCTTTTAATCATAGATCACTCACGGCCGTGTCTGCAACAGGCAGTAAACCTCACGGTTCGGTACCTCGAAGGATTCGGCTGGGTCCTAAACCGGGAAAAGTCAGCGTTCCAACCTACAAAGCAGTTGGAATACCTCGGCATGAGGTTAGACACAGAACAGCAAAGGGTGTTCCTGCCCCTTGTAAAGATCGAGGCTATCAAGGGGTTGGTTCAGTTGGTTCTAAGCAAGAAAAAACCAACTACTCGCCTGTGTATGCGATTACTAGGCAAGCTAGTGGCCACGTTCGAGGCAGTACCATACGCTCAGATCCACACTCGCGTCCTACAGGCAGCCATTCTAGCAGCCTGGGGCAAGAGAGCACATGCCTTAGAGTCCCCTTTGACGCTATCATCAAGGGTCCGACAAAGCCTGGCCTGGTGGTTGAACCCTCAGAATCTTCTAAAGGGAAGATCCTTCAGCCCTGTTGTCTGGAAGGTAGTTACCACAGACGCCAGCCTGGCAGGCTGGGGGGCGGTCTTCGAGGGGTTCTCTCGCCAGGGAACTTGGGTGAAAACAGAGAGGCAGCTCCCCATCAATATCTTGGAGATCAGAGCTGCTCGCCTAGCCCTTCTGGCATGGACCTCCAGATTACAGGGGTTCCCGGTGAGAATCCAGTCAGACAATGCCACAGCGGTGGCATACATAAACCACCAAGGGGGAACCAGGAGTCAGGCCGCTCAGAGGGAGGTGAGCTTGATTTTTCAGTGGGCAGAGGTTCATGTACCCTGCATTTCGGCGATATTCATTCCCGGAGTGGACAACCTGCAGGCAGACTTCTTAAGTCGCCAGAGTCTGTTGCCAGGGGAGTGGTCTCTGCATCCCCAGGTCTTTCAGACAATCTGCCAGAGGTGGGGAATGCCAGACGTAGATATAATGGCATCCAGGTTCAACAAGAAACTAGACAGGTTCGTGTCTCGAGCGAGGGACCCTATGGCCTGCGGAACCGATGCGTTGGTTTGCCCTTGGCATCAATTCAAACTTCTATATGCATTCCCTCCGCTACAGTTACTTCCTCGCCTGTTGCGCAGGATCAGAGTGGAGCACAAGCCGGTCATTCTAGTAGCTCCAGCTTGGCCCCGGAGGACATGGTACTCACTAATCCTGAAGATGGCAGTAGGAGACCCTTGGGCTCTTCCTCTACGACCAGACCTACTCTCACAAGGCCCGATCCTCCACCCTACATTACAACGTCTAAATTTGACGGCCTGGAGGCTGAATCCCTGATTCTCAGGGGTAGAGGTCTGTCTAGGCAGGTAATTCCTACCCTGATTAGGGCTAGAAAGCCGGCCTCCAGGGTGATTTATTACAGGGTGTGGAGGAACTATGTAGGCTGGTGTGAATCCAAAAGATGGAATTCCCGCAAATATACTATTGATAGGGTGTTAAGTTTTCTCCAGCTAGGAGTGGATAAAGGCCTGGCATTAAGCACAATCAAGGGACAGATTTCAGCTCTGTCAGTGTGGTTTCAGAGGCCGCTGGCCACCCACTCGCTGGTAAAGACCTTCATACAGGGGGTCTTGCGTATTAATCCTCCTGTCAAGTCACCAATTTGTCCATGGGACTTAAATCTTGTCCTGTCCACTCTACAGAAACAACCCTTTGAGCCGTTGGCTGAGATTCCTTTAGTTTTACTGACAAGAAAGTTGGTTTTCTTGGTCGCCATAGTTTCGGCCAGGAGAGTGTCAGAATTAGCAGCCTTATCGTGTAAGGAACCATATCTCGTTCTGCATAAGGACAGGGCAGTTCTCCGGCCCCATCCTTCCTTTCTACCAAAGGTTATATCCAATTTTCACTTGAACCAGGATTTGGTACTTCCATCCTTCTTTCCGAAACCCACATCTAGAAAGGAGGGGTTGCTGCATACCTTGGATATTGTCCGGGCCATGAAGGCCTATCTTAAAGCTACAGAAAAGATCCGGAAAACAGATGTGTTGTTCGTTCTACCAGATGGCCCCAAGAAGGGGCAGGCAGCTGCAAAATCCACCATCTCGAGATGGATTAGACAATTAATCATTCAAGCCTACGGTTTGAAGAGGTTGCCTCCTCCTTTGTCGGTAAAGGCCCATTCTACCAGGGCCATGGGCGCCTCCTGGGCAGCACACCATCAGATCTCTATGGCTCAGATATGCAAGGCAGCGACGTGGTCATCAGTCCACACGTTTACAAAGTTTTATCAACTAGACGTGAGAAGGATTGCGGATTCTGCCTTTGGACAGGCAGTACTACAGGCTGCAGTTTAAGATCCTCGGGATCAGAGGCACCCTTGGTTGTAAAAAAGAAAAAAAAAAAAAAGTTTTTTCTTGACTAAGTTGGAATTATTATTATTTGAGTATACCTCTAAATTGAATCCTTCTTTGGAAGATGTCTCCCTCCCCTCATTAAAGCATTGCTTTCGGACATCCCATATAGTAATGAATATGCCGCTCTGTGTCCCGTGATGTACGAGAAAGAAAAAGGGATTTTTAAATACAGCTTACCTGTAAAATCCTTTTCTTGGAGTACATCACGGGACACAGAGCTCCCACCCCTCTTTTGGGTGACCATTTTGGGAGGCATACTGCTTGCTACAAAACTGAGGGACTCCCTCTAGGGGAGGGGGTTATATAGGGAGGGGACTTCCTGTTTGAGATTGCCAGTGTCCACACCTGAAGGTACTCCATATAACCCACATAGTAATGAATATGCCGCTCTGTGTCCCGTGATGTACTCCAAGAAAAGGATTTTACAGGTAAGCTGTATTTAAAAATCCCTTTTTTTTTCAGCACATTCAAATTGCTGCAAAAAGAAGAGGCAGATCCAAACATTGGAAAATACTTAAACAGGTAAAGGAATTCAAACTTTATAGCTCCCATCAGAGGGATCTCATATGTCCATAATGATTAGTGTATATTAACCGCTTAAGCCCTGGACCATTTTGGTGGTTAAAGACCGGGCCACTTTTTGCGATTCGGCACTGCGACTTTTTAACTGACAGTTGCGCGGCCGTGCGACGTGGCTCCCAAACAAAATTTTTTTTTTTCCCACAAATAGAGCTTTCTTTTGGTGGTATTTGATCACCTATGCGATTTAAAAAAAAAATGCACTAAAAAAGAGCGACAATTTTGAAAAAAAAAAACTATTTTTGACTTTTTGCTATAATAAATATCCCCCCATGGCATTTTTATTAATGTTTTTTTTTTACTAGTTATGGCGGCGATCAGCGATCTTTTTTTTTTTTTTTATCGTGACTTAATGGGTGGACACTTTTCACACGATTTTGGGACCATTGTAATTTTTACAGCGATCAGTGCTATAAAAATGCACTGGTTACTGTAAAAATGACACTGCCAGTGAAGGGGTTAACCACTGGGTGACACTGCAGGGGTTAAGTGTTCCCTAGGAAGCGATTCTTACTGTTAGGGGGCGTGGCTACACACGATCACGGGAACGGTCATCAGTGACAGTGTCACTAGGCAGAATAGGGGAATGCCTTGTTTACAAAGCCATTCCCCCGTTCTGCTTTTGCTGGCCGCAATCACAGGACTCCCGGGAACATCGACTTCCCGAGACCCGCGGCCGCACTCGAGGGGCACCCCCAGTGGCAGATTCAAATGGACGTACCTGTACGCCAATCTGCCTGCCCGTGCCATTCTGTCGACGTACATAGGCATGCGATGGTCGGCAAGTGGTTAAGGAAACAAGTCCTGCTGGATTGTCATTCATACTAGTGGTAGATACCAAATGACTTGTTCTTTTAGCATTAGGGAATCTGATGTTTTTAACCACTTTCCGACCGCCCACCGCAGGTATACGTCGGCACTTTGAGGATGGATATCTCGGTAACGGCAGCAGCTGCTGCCACAAACCGAGATATTTCTCTTCTGTGGGCGGTCTTAGGGTAAACGATAATGGCGGTCTTTGCCGCGGCGGAATCGCCGCGAGATCGCCGTTATCGGTAGCGGACGAGCGTGCCCCCCCCCTCCCGCTGCGCTCCCGCGCTCTCCGCCGCTTACCGGAGCCGTCGGTAGCGGCGGAGGCGATCGGGTGCGCTCGTCTGGTCAGCGGGGATGCGAGTGAGGGAAAAAATTTCCCTCGTCCATCCCCGTAGCTCTGCTGGGCGGAAGTGACGTCAAACGTCAGTTCCGCCCAGCCTCTTAAAGAGACATTTTTTTTTAAATGTCATTTGAAAAATGACATTTAAAAATTTTTATTTTTTTTTTTGCATTTTAGCCTAAATATGAGATCTGAGGTCTTTTTGAC
This sequence comes from Rana kukunoris, assembly GCA_029574335.1. Classification (NCBI taxonomy): domain Eukaryota; kingdom Metazoa; phylum Chordata; class Amphibia; order Anura; family Ranidae; genus Rana; species Rana kukunoris. The sequence continues at coordinate 248,627,647 of CM056049.1, forward strand.
CCCAGATCTCATATTTAAGAGGACCTGTCATGCTTTTTTCTATTACAAGGGATGTTTACATTTCTTGTAATAGGAATAAAAGTGATAATTTTTTTATTTTTTTTTTATTTTAGTGTTAAAAATTGGTAAAATTAATACAAATAAATACGAAAACAAAAAAAAAAATGTTTTAAATCGCCCCGTCCCGACGAGCTCGCGCGCAGAAGCGAACGCATACGCGAGTAGCGCCCGCATATGAAAACGGTGTTCAAACCACACAAGTGAGGTATCGCCGCGATCGTTAGAGCGAGAGCAATATTCTAGCCCTAGACCTCCTCTGTATTCAAAAAATGCAACCTGTAGAATTTTTTAAACATCGCCTATCGAGATTTTAAGGGTAAAAGTTTGACGCCATGCCACGAGCGGGCGCAATTTTTAAGCGTGACATGTTGGGTATCATTTTACTTGGCGTAACATTATCTTTCACAATATGTAAAAAAATTGGGCCAAATTTATTGTTGTCTTATTTTTTTATTTAAAAAAGTGAATTTTTTCCAAAAAAAGTGCGCTTGTAAGACCGCTGCGCAAATACGGTGTAACAAAAAGTATTGCAATGACTGCCATTTTATTCTCTAGAGTGTTAGAAAAAAAAAATATATAATGTTTGGGGGTTTTAAGTAATTTTATAGCAAAAAAAAATGTTTTAGTCTCGTAAACACCGAATCTGAAAAACAGGCCCGGGGCTAAAGTGGTTAATGTCTGTAGCTTCATCGCTCAGTACAGGGGACCTGTCAGTGATGAGTTTTTCAAAACTATGTAGAAGAATACACATCGGCCTAAACTGATGACATTTTTTTTTATTTAATTTTTTTTATTTTGGGGATATTATAGCAAAAAGCACAAAATATTTTGTTTTTGTTTTTTTTTCAAAATTCAGATCCACAGCAGTAGGACTGTCGTTTTCGTACCAGTGTGAAAGGGACATTAATCTTTCTGATAACTGTTACACTTTAGATAATAATCTGATGCTTTTTTACTTGCAGATTGAGTGATTACCTCTTCACATTGGCAAGATATGCAGCCAAAGCTGAAGGAAGACCCGAGACAAAATATACAAGAATACAGCCATGACATCTCAACATTTTCTATGAGTTTTGCTCTCCCTGGTGGTTTGCATATTTCCTGCAGAGAAAAAGCAATTTTTGATGAGTTATGAGCCCAGCTATCAAAATAAGATGAACTTTAAAGTGGAAGTAAACCCTCCTATTATTTTCAGCCAAGGAAGCTGCCATCTTGGCTTCTGTTTAAACTTCAACTGCCATGGTGCTGCACATGTGATCAGTTATGACACCAGCATTTGGATTTTTTGACAGTGTCAGGAATTCAACCGTTTTTTTTAAACTGATAAATCAATGGGTTTACTTACACTCTAACATCTTTAGAACTAAGGAAGTTTTATATTTATTGTTATATTAAATCAGCATGAGAGTACAATCTTGAAAACTAAAAGTGATGCTGAATAGTGTGCACTAAATTGTGCAGAGATCAATAAGTGCTGCTGGACCCCCGACCAGCCTAGCCCCCCCCCCCCCCCCCCCCCCCAACTTAGAAGAGGTTTGTGATCATTTTGCAGATCCCTAATGATGCCTGCTATGTACTATGACTTCATTTTGTATAGGTGTACTTGTAAATGACTGGAAACCAGTCTGGTTTCTGCAGATTATCTTAATTTTGGTGCAACACAAAGGAATCATATGAGTATGTACAGAGCCATACTATTTTATCACACTTTTCCAACAGCCATGCGCTAAGTGCTTAATATCAATGAACATCAGTGTGTCCAGTCGAACAATACTTCCAAAGTGTAGGCAGACATTTGCTTTGATAATACTTCAGTCCATGGAACCTGGGTGTGCTCTGTATAAACGGGCCTCAAATACTGTCTGCAGTGAGGCTAAGCCTTATCGGCTGAAATAACACAATCCCTATCGGCCCCTAAGCTTTATCATTGGGATATAGAATGGTGGGAAGAAGCCTTGGCTCCAAGTTGGGTTGAGGTCAAAGCAATCAGTTTGCAGTGCCCTTGGGACCCATGAGCTCAGTATCAAAGGTATCTAATGCCTGTACTTCAGTAGTATTGTACATTACTACATGCCCAAGCTAACAGGTTTAACAGTCACACGTTCCATATTCTTATTAAGTGTCCAAGTCTTCCTTTCTTCATGTTCTGTATATTTGTGTTTGTATATTTATTTACTATTCTGTATACATTTAATGAAAGATTAAACACTAAGAAATTGCAATTATACTTGCTTGGTCAAATTCTCAAAACTAGTAGCATACCTAGTTTAGAATTAAAATAATGTCTTGCATTGTCCTTTACATTTAACAGGCAATTAAATTGTTCAGAGTTTCCTAGGCAGTATTCCAGTTAGCAATTATTTTTATAATCGATTTTTGGGGCCAATTTGTTGTTGGGCAGATTACAAAACACAAATTGCCGCAAAAACACATTACATGCTTTTCTGCAGCTTCTCCATTGAAGTATTTTGAACCAAAAAAACAAAATAGCCCCGTTTTGCGTTAAAAAGTCCTGTCCTTTCCAAATACGCAGCAGCTGAAAAAAATCATGGATGTGGACGTGTCCCATAGGATTAGTTGTCAATCGATTCGTTGTTTCGGCCCCAATTCCATCTGTTAACACATTTTAAAACAAATATAAAAAGGGAAATTTTAAAGTAGACATAAACCCTACAATAAGTAGATTACATTTAGTTTGCAGCACTGGGTATTGTAAGCATTTTATTGTTATTTTTATACATCAGTACTGTTGGTATTCTCCTTTAGCTACTTTGAAGCCACTTCTTCCTGGTTAGAACAGTAAGAGCCAGTTCACATCACAATTTCTGCAAGCGAGTTCGTTTTTTAAAGATATGTTTGAGTTTTGCAAATATAGAAAGCACATAAACAAACAGAAGTTGCGTACTCCATGACTAATTTATGCATTATCCAGAACCCCAAAAGGACAACATAATATTTTAGAATTAGAGAGGTCAAAGTACGGGATTTATAATGTGCAAGCGTGTTGTTGATGCGTTGTATATTTCCCCGTCACCTCAGTTAAGGCCTTTTTGATGCATTCGGTACCGAAAAAATACAGCATGTTCTACTTTTGTTAACTGCACTGGTGTGAACTAGGGCCATTGGAATCTATGTTTAACACTGTCCATGCAATTTTGATGCAGAGTAAAAATGCACTGGACTGCATTTGGTGTAAACCAGCCCTATAACACAGCTAAGCAAGGTGTGTTGGCAAGGCAAATGACCATGTGATAACAATGCAGAGGAATAATTGGAAGACTTGTGTCATGGACCTTCGGATGCTAAAGTGTTTCTACTTGACATCTGTTACACAGGAGAGGGTGGCTAATAAATCATAATTCATGTATGACATGAGATTGGAGAATATTACAGGTGATTTCATGTGGACCAGAGTGACTCATTCCTCTGTGTAACAGACTGTTGAAATGCTAATGTCCCACCACCAGCCAGCTCTCTATTCTAAAGGTTAATTGAATGTTTTGTGTTTGTGTAACAGGTGAGGGGAACGTATAGTGTTTTGTTTGAATTCCATTGATAAAGGAATGTGATGTGTCAAGCTGTAGTAATTACCTCCTCTTCATGCGGAGCCAAGCTGCCTAGATAACGCACTCTGTTACAATTAGTAATTAACTTCACTGATGTCATTTTCTAAAGGAATGCAATCTCTCAGGTGTAGTAATTAAGTCATGTTAAATAGACCGGGCTATTGTGTACATTGATTGCCCCCTGGGGCTTCTGTCTCTTTACGCAGTCTTTCTATCCAAGCTTTGGGACCAATCTCTGTTGACTCATTTTGAAGTCCTCATTTGCATGGGAGAGGACCTGATGGACTGCTTGGACTTTACAATGGACCAATAGGAAAGCGGTTGTTGGGGGTAGGATGTTCAAAATTCTGTATAAAAGTGTGCTGTGTACTTGAAAATAAAGAGTCCTGTTTGAACATACAGCCTGCCTGGTGTCTGTTATAATGGGTCTGAACGGCACATTGTAGTTCGGATCCCGGAACCTTGGAGGACGGAACCATCAGATGTTGCAATCTGCAATCTGATCCAATAGTAGCAGGGGAGTGTCGGGAGAGCGGAAGCAAGCGAGCGAGCAAGCGTCTGTTATGACCCTGCTAGATATTAGGACACTGGATAGTAGTCTGGATCTCAGCTGCGGAGGTTACTCAGGTCAGAGCCACCAGTTACTCTATAGAAACACAGAGATTATGGGGTCTTTGTCATCACAGCCTCCAAAGAGAAACAACCTTTGCACAAGGATAGCAATATAAGCAACATGCAACTATAGGGAGCGATGCACTGAACTGTATGGTCTGTTAGAGGCTGGGATGGTGTGTGGATTGCAAGAGGAATAGATCTATATGTAAACAGTAGGGGTAGCCTGCAATCCTTATGGTGATACAGCTTACAGCAATAGATGACAGCACACACAGAAAGATCACAGTCCTAAAGATACTGCAGTATAGGCAAAGCTTAGCGACACAGTATTAGCCACATGGGGTACTTGCGGTACTGAAGTGTAGGTGGTTAGAATCCTTCCTTCTGGGTAGTGAGGTCCATGTAGGCTTGTGGCAGATTGCTGAGGTGCAGGTGCTGGGTGACCTGGGTCTTTTAAGGTTGGTGTCCGGGTCCCTGGTGGCGGCAGGCGTCCAACAGGAATAAACGAACACCCTGCCGCCATATCAGGGGATTTAAATAGCGCGCCTGGAGCGCGGAATTGTACGGGTCGCACTTCCGCGTTCCAGCGTGGAGCGCAGACGTCCGCGCACCGGAAGTGACGCAGACGAGATGTAGAACGAAGCGCGGCTGTCAATACAATGTACAGCTGCGCTCGTTCTATCAAGAGTAACGCAGATGGCGTTACATACTCCCCTCCTCAAGGGGGTACCAACAGAGTACCCAATAGGAGCTGGCCGATCAGGATGTTTGTGATGAAACTGTTTAATGAGTCGGGGAGCATGAATGTGTGAGGAATCTTCCCAGGAATCATCAAGATGACTATAACCTTTCCAGCGAATAAGATATTGAATAGTAGAACCTCTCTTTTTGGAGTCGAGAATAGGAGGAGGGGGGTGAGGATCTCTGTTAGGGAACGGGTTTGGTGTGAAAGGTTTGACAAGTGAGACGTGAAAAGAGGGATGTATCTTCCAATCTGGAGGCAGGAGTAATCTAACCGCATTCTTGTTAATTATATGAGAGATTGGGAAGGGTCCAGCAAATTGACGACCAAGTTTTTTTGAAGGAATCTTAAGACGTAAGTTGCGAGTGGAGAGCCAAACCATATCGCCGACTTTGTATATAGGAGGTCTTGTCCTGTGAGAATCATAATATTTTTTTTGTTTCTGTTGGGCAGCTTCAAGGTTGGAACGGAGAATAGTCAGATTCTTTTTCAAGGTGGTAAGGTAATTATCCACAGAGGGAACATTATTTGTGGGAAAAGAGGATGGTAAGCTGTTGGGATGAAATCCATAGTTGGCGTAGAAAGGTGAGAGATGAGAGGAAGAACTCCTGGCATTGTTATATGCAAATTCGGCGTAGGGAAGTAAATGAAACCAGTCATCCTGTAGATGGGTACAGTAACAACGAAGATACTGTTCAAGTGTCTGGTTGACACGTTTGGTTTGTCCATTTGTTTGTGGGTGGTAAGCGGTGGACATTTTATGATTAATCTTTAAGTTTTGACAAAGGGCTTTCCAGAACCTGGAGACAAATTGAGAACCACGGTCAGTGATGATCTGAGAGGGTAAGCCATGGAGCTTAAGAACGTGAAGTATGAAAGCTTTTGCTGTTTCAAGAGATGTGGGTAATTTCTTTAAAGGGATGAAGTGGGCCATCTTCGTTAAAACGTCAACTGTGACCATGATGGTGTTGGCCCCCTCGGAACGGGGAAGATCGACTATGAAGTCCATTGAAATGACATCCCATGGTCTGTTAGGAATTGGGATGGAAGACAGGAGACCAAAAGGAGGTTTTCTTGAGTGTTTGTTAGTGGCACAAGTAACACAGGAATTAATGTAATCATGGATTGTCTTTGATAAGTGGGGCCACCAGTAATCACGTTTAACTAGGTGGATGGTCTTACTGATGCCAAGGTGCCCTGCTAAAGGGGCATCATGTAGTTGTTTAAGAAGCAAGAGTTGTAATTGAGGTGGTACATAAATCTTGTTATTAAAGGTATAAAGACCGTTAGGGTGTCTAGTGAGACCTTTTGGTAATTGCGTAATCTCTTTAGCATAGCTTTGGGTAAGTAAATGCTTGAAAGAAGCAGAAACTCCAACAAAGCGGTTGGAAGGGATAATAGATTGAGGAGGATCTTCCGTGGTCTGGTCTTCATAGATACGTGAAAGGGAGTCCGCCTTAAGGTTTTGAGAACCGGGGCGGTAGGAGATGACAAAGTCAAATCTGTCGAAGAACAAACTCCACCTAACTTGACGAGCAGACAGTGTCTTACAGGCCCTCAGGTGTTGCAGATTGCGATGGTCTGTAAGGATGGTGATTGGGTAGGTGGAACCTTCCAATAGATGTCTCCAATTACTGAGGGCATCCTTGATTGCAAGGAGTTCTTTTTCTCCAATGGGATAATTCTTTTCTGCTGTAGATAGAGTCCTGGAATAGAAAGCTACAGGATGCAGAGGCTCGGATAGGGTTGGTTGCTGGGAGAGAACAGCACCTAGAGCGTAATGTGAGGCATCCACTTCAAGTGTGAAGTGGAAAAGTGGATTGGGAAGTTGGAGGATGGGAGCGGAGGTGTAACTTTCCTTGAGCATTTCAAAAGATTTCTGAGCATCTCTTGACCAAGAGAAAGGAGTTTTTGTGCTAGTTAAACTACTGAGTGGTTTCACAATAGCGGAAAAGTTCTTGATGAATTTCCTGTAATAATTTGAAAACCCAAGGAATCTTTGTAAGGCCTTCCTAGTAAGTGGTACTGGCCAGGAGAGAATGCAGTCTACCTTGGAAGAATCCATTTGAATGCCCTTTGGGGTAATTAAATATCCGAGAAAAGAGATGCTGGATTGACTGAAAACACACTTCTCAAGCTTTGCATACAGGGAGTGTGTTCTGAGCCTAGCCAGAACCCAGCGCATGTGTTTGGTGTGTTCCTCAGGAGTGTCAGAATAGATTAAGATATCATCCAAATAGATTACGACACAAATGTCAAGTAAATCTCGAAAGATATCATTAATGAACCACTGGAACGTGGCTGGGGCGTTACATAAGCCAAATGGCATCACAGTGTATTCGAATAGTCCATAGCGAGTTTTGAAGGCAGTCTTCCATTCATCACCTGGGCGGATTCTTATCAAATTATAGGCACCTCTAAGATCTAATTTAGTGAAAATTTTGGATGTCTGGAGACGCTCAATTAGCTCTGGGATTAGTGGTAAGGGATATCTATTCTTCACAGTGATGTTGTTAAGAGATCTGTAATCTATTATTGGTCGGAGTGAACCATCTTTATTCTTAACAAAAAACATTGCAGCACTTGCTGGAGAGGTGGAAGGTCTAATAAAACCTTTCTTGAGGTTTTCGTCCAGGTAAATCTTGAGATGTCCAAGCTCCGGTTGCGACAACGGATAAATCCGCGCAGTCGGGATGGGTTTGTCGGGAATGAGGTCTATTGGACAGTCATAAATGCGGTTTGGAGGAAGTCTATCTGCGTTAGTCTTACTGAAGACATCCGTGAAGTCGAGTAGGTGTTCTGGAAGTTGAGCCTGGTGAGACTCCATAAAGGAGATAGAGTAATTGGAGTAACAAGTCTCCATACAAAATTTGGACTGTAATGTTAGCGAACTGGTTGCCCAATGAAAAGTGGGCTGGTGAAGACAAAGCCATGGTAGACCTAGAACAATTGGAAATATCGGTGACGAGATTATGTCAAAAACAAGGGTCTCAGTGTGACCTGAACTATTAGTAACCAAAAGGGGGGAGGTTTGACGAGAAACCGGACCAGAAGGGGATGAAGAACCATCAATAAAAGTGAGTGACACAGGAAATTGCTTTAACACACAGGGGATTTTATTGGAATCTACAATTTTTGAGTCTATGAAATTTCCACAGGCTCCGCTGTCGACCATAGCGTCAAGGGTAATCCTTTCTTGTTCCCACTGTAAAGTAAGAGCAATAAAGATGTATTGGTTAGAGATAGAACCAGAGGTATTGAGCTTATTAATGTGGACATCTTTACCTTCAGAATTCCTCTTTAGAAGAGGACAGTTGGAGACAATATGATCAGGAGCTGAGCAATACAGGCATAGGTTTTGTGCTCTGCGGCGCTGTTTTTCAGCAGAAGATAATGGTCCCTTGATTGCTCCAAGTTCCATTGGAAAATCTTTGGGAGGAGACCTGGCTCTCTTGAACGGAGTAGGTGGAAAAGTGACAGCACGTTCTGCTTTCCTTTCACGAATGCGTCGGTCAATAGCAATAGAAAGATGCATAAGATCCTCTAGAGAAGCAGGAAGCTCGACACGGGCAATCTCATCTTTCATTACTTCCGTTAGGCCTAACCGGAATTGGTTCCGTAGGGCAACATCTGACCACTGGGTCTCTCTGCACCAACATCTGAATTCTGTTATGTAGTCTTCGACCGGTCTTCTTCCCTGCTTGAGATTCCTAATTGAGTTCTCAGCAGTCAGCTGTTTGTTTGAATCCTCATAAAGCTGGGACATCTCCTCCAGGAAAGTGTCAAAAGCACCCAGGAGGTCTCCATGTTCTTCTATGTAAGAGTCAGCCCAGACTCTAGGTTCACCCCTAAGGTAAGAGACTAGCGTGAGGATTTTGACCCTATCGGAGAAGTAGGTGCGGGGCCGTAACTCGAACATTAGTTGACACGAACTTATAAACTGTCGAAAAAGTTTTCTATCCCCTGAGAAAGTTTCTGGGGGGCATACTTTGGGCACAGGTCTCTCTCTGGCTTGTGCTAAATTTTGGTTGCGAAGAGCATCATTCTCTAAACGTAACTCGGCTAAGGAGTTGGTAAGGGTATCTACCCTTTGTGAGAGTCCAACCAAATGGTTTGCAAGCTCCGCTGGATCCATTTTCCTTTTGGGGTTCGTTTATTATGTTATGACCCTGCTAGATATTAGGACACTGGATAGTAGTCTGGATCTCAGCTGCGGAGGTTACTCAGGTCAGAGCCACCAGTTACTCTATAGAAACACAGAGATTATGGGGTCTTTGTCATCACAGCCTCCAAAGAGAAACAACCTTTGCACAAGGATAGCAATATAAGCAACATGCAACTATAGGGAGCGATGCACTGAACTGTATGGTCTGTTAGAGGCTGGGATGGTGTGTGGATTGCAAGAGGAATAGATCTATATGTAAACAGTAGGGGTAGCCTGCAATCCTTATGGTGATACAGCTTACAGCAATAGATGACAGCACACACAGAAAGATCACAGTCCTAAAGATACTGCAGTATAGGCAAAGCTTAGCGACACAGTATTAGCCACATGGGGTACTTGCGGTACTGAAGTGTAGGTGGTTAGAATCCTTCCTTCTGGGTAGTGAGGTCCATGTAGGCTTGTGGCAGATTGCTGAGGTGCAGGTGCTGGGTGACCTGGGTCTTTTAAGGTTGGTGTCCGGGTCCCTGGTGGCGGCAGGCGTCCAACAGGAATAAACGAACACCCTGCCGCCATATCAGGGGATTTAAATAGCGCGCCTGGAGCGCGGAATTGTACGGGTCGCACTTCCGCGTTCCAGCGTGGAGCGCAGACGTCCGCGCACCGGAAGTGACGCGGACGAGATGTAGAACGGAGCGCGGCTGTCAATACAATGTACAGCTGCGCTCGTTCTATCAAGAGTAACGCAGATGGCGTTACAGCGTCTCGTCTTAACATGAAAAACAAAAAGATTGCTGCGCTAATAACTTGTGAACAATATAATAATTGAATATTAATGGTCAGTCCATAAAGTGTCCAAAAATAAAGTAAATCCTTGAAATCATGTATTGTATCATGGGTAATAGATGACAATAACACCCAAAGTGCACATTTCACCATGGAAATAAAAGATGTGCCCTTAGCGGATAGCTAGACACCACATTATAGAAGCCTAGTAAGACATGGTTTCATACATCATGGAGGATCTATCCATCGGAAACAAACAAAAATGGCGTTAAGGCCAACCTTGCTGGTTTTCCCTTTGCTTAATAGTTATAGATTAGGGTGCAAAGGGCCATGGGCAGTCATGGATGATCAGAGTCCCAGTGAAATGGAGAAACCAGCAAGGTTGGCCTCAATGCTATTTCTTTATCGTACATCACGGGACACAGAGCGCATAGCCATTACATATGGGTACCTTCAGGTGTGGACACTGGTGTAATCAACTTCACAGGAAGTTCCTCCCTATATAACCCCCTCCCACTGAGAGTGCTTCAGTTTTTTCGCCAGTGTCTTAGGTGTTGCTCACGTCTAGCTGTCCCTCGGAAGGTCTCGGACCCAGGATAGCTAGCCGGATCCGTCCGAAGTGCTTCAAAGCCAAGGTGTACGGTACCCGGGCCCTGCTTGCGTGGGGTTTTGCCTATAATGCCTCTCCTTGGAGGGCTGGATTCTGGGCTCCAGTGCCTTAGTCTCTTCCAAGAACTAAACGCTACTGATGCCAGGATGCTATATAGGTCCAGGCGTGTGTGTTCCTCAAACACAGGACCCCGGTCCCTGAAGGTCCAAGACAATACCCACGGAGATGGGGGAAGGCTGGGCCTCTTGCAGTTTGCAATACCCTGCGGCGTGGAGCAGGTAAGAGGGAACCTGCGGGACTTGGTTCGACAGTAGGTATCCCCCTGGGGGTTCTGGGTTGGCTAATGGTATGCTTGTGCATCAGCCACTATCTCCACTATGTCTTTTGAGGCAGGATGGGATGTACTAATGTTTACCCAGATAACATGTAGATATATGTATGTTTGTTTAAGATATATATTTTGCTACTCCCCCCAGATCTGCCTGTTAGCATTGATACTGCAGCCCCCACGTACTATAAAGAGGGAATGCTGGTGAAACTCCTGTTTCTTAGGAAGCCTATGGGGACAGCTTCCTCTATGTGTGCACTACATTGAGAATTAGTGCTTACCTGGTGTCAGTTTGGGCTGCTGGCGTTGGTCCATGCTTCTCCTCTGCTCCCTGCTTCCTCCATGTTGATTTCAGCGTGGGGAGGGTGCGCGCGCGTGCACGCCGTCTTTTATGGCGTCCTCGTGCATAGGGGGGGCGGGCCGGCAGAGTCAAGGCTGGTCTTTCCCTTCTGAGAGCGGTGGAGAAAGGACACAGAGCGCGCAGCTGAGCCATTTTTTGGCATGCAGTGACACCTAGTGGCGGTTGGTGGATCTTCAGGTCTGGACTTAAAGTCCACTTTGACCAAAAAAAAAAAAAAAGTCATTGAGGGTGCTGGGGGCAGAGGCAGCCCCCAATCCACCTATTCCCGTTTACGTAACGGAAGAAATGCTAGCGACCACCCTGGGTGGGCTAGAGGAAAGGTTAACGGCTTTGATTGCCCGCTCTTTGCCAGGTGGCAAACGGGCTAGATCCCCGTCACCTAGATTGGTGTTTTCAGATGCGGGGTCTCCTCGCCGGAGGAACAGGACCCACAAGGGGATCAAGCGGACCAGAGTCCCGACGGTTCAGACATGGAGGGTTCCACTCTAGATAAATTTTTTCGGCTTCTCAAGCGGAGAGCCTGTGGTTCCAGTCTCTGACAGATATTGTTCGCACTGCTTTTAAAAACTTCCAGTGTTAGAACTATTAGCCCCTGCAGTATCCTCATTAGGTTCTTTAAAGGCACCATTAACTTGGGTGTCTTTTCCAATTCACCCCCTTCTGGAGAGCGTGTTATTTTCAGGATTGGGCTCGACCTGATAGGATCTTTTTCCCTCCTAAAAGGTTCACTATTTTCTATCCTATGGAAGAAAAATTTGCAAAGAAATGGGCACTCCCTACTGGGGACGCGGCCATTTCCTGCGTGAATAAATCCCTGACCTGTCCGGTTGGAAATGTCCAGATGTTCAAAGATCCGGCCGACAAAAAATTGGAGACCCTACTGAAGGCTTCGTTTACCACAGTAGGTGCCGGGTTCAGCCAGCAGTGGCAGCCATTGGCGTTTGTCAGGCTTTAAAGAAACAGTTTTTAAAAGGACATGCGGGCTCAGCTAACTCGTGAATGGCTGACCTCCCAAGGGCTCTCTGCTTTGCAGTAGATGCTATTAAGGACTCCGTTCAACGGGGTCCCGTCTATCTCTGCTGTTGGTTCATATGCGTCGTCTTTTGTGGCTAAAGAACTGATCAGCAGAGGCACCCTGCAAAAAACTTTTAGCAGGATTTCCCTTTCAGGGTGGAAGACTATTAGGTGAAGACCTAGATAAATATATCCAAACCATATCAAGTGGTAAAAGTTTTTCCTTACCGGTCAAGAAAAGACCGCGCGGGCCCACCTTTAAGCGACAGGCCTTTTACTCGCTCGGCCCCTTTCAGCTTCCCGTCAGTATCGACGGCCTCCCGGCGTTCAACATTTAATAGCCGCCCACAGGGACAAGCCGCAGCAAACAAGAGGCCATGGTCTCGCAAGCCGGCTAAACCTGTCATCAAGTCAGATTCATGAAGGGGCGCCCCCACTCTCTTGGGTGGGCGGAAGACTTCGATTTTTCTCCGAAGTGTGGAAAGCCAGAATTCCCGACTCTTGGGTTCGGTTCGTGGTAGCCACGGGCTACAAACTAGAGTTTCGAGAGGTCCCCCCTCCTCATTTTCGGGGGTCAAAGTCTTCCAAGCGGCCCATTAAAGAGGGCCTCTCTCGTAAAGGCATTGAATCGCCTCTGGCTCCAAGGAGTAATTGTAGAAGTACCAACCCAGGAATGGGGTCTGGGATTCTATTCCAACCTTTTCATAAATACCCAATGGTGACGTCAGGCCTATCTTAGACCTCAAAGGCCAGCCTACATCATGTAGACCTTTCGTATGGAATCCATACGTTCGGTGGCAGCCAGCCTACATCATGACGACTTTCTAGCATCTATAGACATAAAGGATGCTTATCTGCACATGCCAATCTACCCGGCACATCACAAGTTTCTTCATTTTATGATAGATCAACGTCATTTCCAGTTCGTAGCCCTCCCTTTCGGGTTGGCAACAGCTCCGCGGGTATCCACAAAGGTGTTAGCCCCGGTGCTGGCCGTCCTAAAGACAGAAGGCATTTTGGTCCTGGTATACCTGGACGATCTCCTGCTTATCGACAGATCAGCTTCCAACCTCAATCATGCAATAGTCCGCACAGTTCGGCATCTAGAGGAGTTTGGGTGGATTTTAAACCAAGAAAAATCGAGGTTGCAACCCACAAAACAGTTAGAATTTCTAGGCCTTCGGCTAGATACAGTCGGCCAGAGGATATTTTTTTCTCAAGCAAAAGTCAGGTCATTGACTCAAACAGTTCAAATAGTCTTAGGCAAGAAGAGGCCGACTATTCGCCTAGGCATACGACTGCTGGGGAAGAGGGTGGCCGCCTTCGAAGCAGTGCCCTATGCCCAGATCCATACCAGAGTTCTCCAGGCAGCCATTCTCTCTGCTTGAAACAAGTCCATGCAGGCACTAGACCGCCGGTTAGTTCTCTCAGGGGTCCGGCGCAGCCTGTTCTGGTGGCTGGTCCCTCAATATTTGTCAAAGGGGAAATCCTTTTGCCCCATCACATGGAAAATGTTAGGAAGACTGACCCAGCAGGGACAGTGATAGGAGGCAGAAAGACTGCTTCCCATTAATATCCTACAGATCAGAGCTGCTCGGTTGGCCCTGGTCGTCTGGACTCTCCCCCTTCAGGGTCTGCCAGTAAGGGTACAGTCCGACAATGCCACGGTGGTGGCATACATAAACCACCAGGGGGGCACGAGGAGCCTAGTGGCTCAAAGGGAAGTAAACCTGATTTTCTCATGGGCCGAAGCCCATGTACCCTGCATCTCGGCAGTGTTCATCCCAGGGATAGACAATTCTCAAGCAGATTGGTCTCTTCACCCCCAGGTATTCCAAGACATTTGCCAAGGATTCGGAGTTCCCGATGTAGACATCATGGCAACGAGAGTCAACAAGGAATTGGACAAATTCGTATCCTGAGCCAGGGATCCCTCGGCCTACGGGACCAATGCGTTGGTTTGCCCCAGGCACCAGTTTTCTCTCCTGTATGCGTTCCCTCGACTGCAGATGATTCCCCGCCTTCTACGAAGGATCAGGGTGGAGCACAGGCCTGTGATCCTGGTGGCCCCAGCCTGGCCCAGGAGGGCTTGGTACGCGCCCATCGTGAGGATGTCAGTAGGGGCACCGGGGCCACTCCCCCTGCGCCCAGACCGGTTATCTCAGGGCACGATATGCCACCCTGCTTCACAGCAGCTAGATTCAATGGCTTGGCGGCTGAATCCCTAATTCTTAAGGGCAGAGGCCTCTCAACTCAGGTCATATCTACGTTGATTCAGGCTAGGAAACCAGTCTCTAGAAATATCTATTACAGAGTCTGGAGAACCTATGGGGAGTGATGCGAGTCTCAAAGAGGGCATCCTCGTAAGTTTTATCGACAGGATCTTGCGATTCCTCTAGGTTGGCGTTGATAAGGGATTAGCTCTTAGTACTCTAAAGGGGCAGGTGTCTGCCTTATCGATATGGTTTCAAAGGCCTTTGGCCGCGCATTCGCTTGTGAAAACCTTCTTGCAGGGGGTCTTGCATGTAAATCCCCCTATTAGAGCTCCCCTCTGCCCCTGGAATTTAAAACTCGTCTTGTCAGCTTTGCAAAGACAACCGTTTGAACCTCTGACAGAAATCCCTCTTGTGCTGCTAACCCGAAAGTCGGTTTTCTTGGTGGCTATGGCTTCGGCCAGAAGTGTCTCCGAGCTGGCAGCCTTGTCTTGCAGAGAACCGTACCTGATTTGGCATAAGGTCAGAGTGGTTCGGCGGCCTCAACCTTCTTTCCTTCCTAAGGTCATATCCAGTTTTCACTTGAATCAGGACCTAGTCCTACCATCCTTCTTTCCTACTCCCCAGTCCAGAGAGGAAAGACTGCTTCATACTTGGGACGTGGTCCGAGCCATGAGGGTTTATCTCAGGGCTAAAGAGAAGATTCGGAAAACAGATGTTCTTTTTGTTCTTCTGGATGGCCCCAAAAAGGGTCAGCCGGCTGCCAAGTCTTCCTTGGCTAGGTGAAAAATATATATGTACAAAAGTGCATATAACATCGCGCTAACCTATTAAAACATAAAGGAAGCAGCCAACACAACAGAACTGGATAAATCCTGCAAACATGAAAATATGGACAAAAAAGTGTAGCGCTAAAATTATGTGGAAAATAAACAATATAACACTGCAAAGCATCATATGTGACATAGAATGATTAAATATATTACGTGAAGCAACACATAAAACTAATCACCAAGTGTCCAAAATGATCATATCAAAATAGATATGAAAAAAAGGAAAAAACAAAAAATTCTCATTGTGATTCAAAGTGTCCAAAAACGTGACAACAAATGACGTGAATTTTGATAGCAGGTCCACCACCAGAGAGAAAATTGGGAGGCTTACCAGAAAGCGTGGACTCAACTAAGTGTATACCTAATGAGTCAGGCAGACTTGGAACGATGGTAACTGGACATCAACGTTCCTTTGGAAAACCAGGGATGAGGGGTGGGTGTGAATCAGCTTCTCATATGTTGGAAAACCAAGCAGGATTGTAGCAATACCAGGACCAAGAAACTCAAATGTTCTTTAAAAAATCGGGAATGCAATTCCTAAAGAGATCAACGGTCCCAGCGTAATGTCAACATTCCCATTGCACACGCTCCTGGAAAAGGTTTAGAAGTGGCGGGTGCTGCAGCAACAGCCAGCTCCCAAGATAGACGGCATACCACAAAACATGGGCTGCTGGATCCACTTCAAAACTACACAGATGTAATGGCCTCAAGATCACAATTTTAACTCCTCTACTACCTAAAACCAGGGGCGTACCTTTTGAGTTTCTTGGTCCTGGTATTGCTACAATCCTGCTTGGTTTTCCAACATATGAGAAGCTGATTCACACCCACCCCTCATCCCTGGTTTTCCAAAGGAAAGTTGATGTCCAGTTACCATCGTTCCAAGTCTGCCTGACTCATTAGGTATACACTTAGTTGAGTCCACGCTTTCTGGTAAGCCTCCCAATTTTCTCTCTGGTGGTGGACCTGCTATCAAAATTCACGTCATTTGTTGTCACGTTTTTGGACACTTTGAATCACAATGAGAATTTTTTGTTTTTTCCTTTTTTTCATATCTATTTTGATATGATCATTTTGGACACTTGGTGATTAGTTTTATGTGTTGCTTCACGTAATATATTTAATCATTCTATGTCACATATGATGCTTTGCAGTGTTATATTGTTTATTTTCCACATAATTTTAGCGCTACACTTTTTTGTCCATATTTTCCTTGGCTAGGTGGATTAAGCAGCTGATTTTTCAGGCCTATGGTCTGAAGCGCGTTCCACCTCCCTTATCAGTTAAAGCCCATTCTACGAGGGCCATGAGTGCCTCTTGGGTGGCACACCATCAGATCTCTATGGCACAGGTTTGCAAAGCGGCAACCTGGTCTTCCGTACATACGTTTATTAAGTAGTATAAGTTGGACGTCGCAAAAGCTACGGACGCAGCATTTGGGCAGGCGGTCCTACGGGCAGCAGTATAGAATCCTCTGGCCCGGTTCACGCCCCCTTGTTTTTCTGTTGGTGGAGCTATTTTTTCTCCTGATAATGTTTTTGTTTGGCTATTTTTGGCCTTACGGTCTCCCTCCCTTCATGGAGCATTGCTTTGGGACATCCCATATGTAATGGCTATGCGCTCTGTGTCCCGTGATTTACGATAAAGAAAAAGGGATTTTTAATAACAGCTTACCTGTAAAATCCTTTTCTTGAAGTACATCACGGGACACAGAGCTCCCACCCCTCTTTTGGGGAACATTGTATAACCTCGGAGAAATTGCTTGCTACAAAACTGAAGCACTCTCAGTGGGAGGGGGTTATATAGGGAGGAAACTTCCTGTGAAGTTGATTACACCAGTGTCCACACCTGAAGGTACCCATATAACCCATATGTAATGGCTATGCGCTCTGTGTCCCGTGATGTACTTCAAGAAAGGGATTTTACAGGTAAGCTGTTATTAAAAATCCCTTTTTTCGTTTGTTTTCGATAGATGGATCCTCCATGATCTGCGAATCTATGGGGTGGATTTACTAAAGGCAAGTGCACTTGGAAGTGCAGTCACTGGAGATCTGAGGGGGATATGCAAGAAAAAAAAAAAACAGCATTTTTGCTTGTACATGATTGGATGATAAAATCAGCAGAGCTTCCCCTCATTAGTGACTGCACTTGTAATGCAGAGTGGATTTGCCCTTAATAAATCAACCTCTATATCTTACTAGGCTCCTATAATGTGGAGTCTAGCTATCTGGTAAGGGCACATCTTTTATTCTCATGTTGGAAGGTGCACTTTGGGTCTGTCATCTATTAGCCCACGAGACACGATTTCTTCATTTTTGGACCGATTATTATATTGTTCACAAGTTATTAGTGCAGAAATCTTTTGTTTTTTACACAAAGCGTTCTGTTGTGTGATTGCCAGCTGCTTTTTGTTTTATTATTCATCACTACTCTTAACCTGCACAATTACTATATCTCTTTTTCCATAATTGGAAGACAGTTGTCACCCCATAAAAGAAAATGCCTGAATTAGGACTTTCATGGCAGGTTTCCTATATATTTAACAAAAGTAGATATGAGATTTTGATGACAGAGTTTCAGTTGACAATGATTTGAGAAATTATTTAGAACTTGTGTATGCAATTTTATTCTGCTTGTGACCCATGGGGGAATTTTACCTTGCTTCCTTTTCTAGCGACACCAGTACAAGGTATGGGAAAGTACTCTTCACCACAATAAGAGGAAGATGTGGACAGCAATAAAAGCAGAAGTTCAAACACTTCCCCACCCTCAGGTTTCCAATCGCATGGGCAAAACTATTCCCCAACTAAAACTCGAACCTTTCCACGTTCTATGCTTTGGATGGAGTTGGGTTTATTGTACATATCTCAATTGCTACTAGATATAGACAAAGGGCAACTTTAGTTCACACAAAAAGGTATTTGAGCTCTTCATGCTTGCTGACAAGCTTGAATAACATGCTATTTTCCGTTAATCTTCTCTGCTTCCCCTACCATCCAGTGTTCTAATTTTCCACCTTTCACCCTTTCTCTTCTATCAGCTCCCGTAACCACTACCCCAACCCCTATCAACTTATTGTAAGTTAAGCTGGGTGCCCTTGGTTGACAACCTGATGCATTTCATGGCTTCTTGGGGTAAGATGCACATGTATACTGAAAATTAAGTAAACAAAGACCAGTAATGTATAGAATGTTCTCATGAGAAGGGCATGCCAGAGACAACCACAAGCTGAGAATACTTGGAGTAGACCATAAGTTACTGTATGTCCAATTCCAGCAATGGGTTTATAAGGTGCTAGAGACCCACACGATCTCCCAGGGATTATCCCTGTTTGACTATCAGTCAGCCAACCCAGCTTATGTATGGTGGGACTGGATATCCAGCAGCCTCACTTCCAATGTGCTCAGCTCTCTCCCCTCCATCCATCACTCGATGGGGGTAGGGTCTGACCTCAGTGCATAGTCGTTGTGTCAAAACCAGCCCTGCCACTGGTGCAATTAGACGCCGTGAGGCGGGAGCGTGTTTGTATTTCCACCACACACCGCAGTGGAGGTGGGCGGGCACCCACTGGGGTACTATGTATGTATCTATGTACTATGGTTCCATCGCCTCCTTAATGCTGCTTAGATGGTGTTACATGACTTTGGGGGGGACCCAACCAGGACCGGGGGTACATCAGCTGGGACGGACTGGAAGTTCACTCCCCTACTTCTCTTCACAAGGAAAGGATCACTCTGAGCCATACACATAGATTGGCTGGTATACTCGTTTTTACATATATCTACTTTTTACTGTATTTGTTACTTACACGCCCCTAGTGGTGCGCCAATACCATTCATCGATTTTACATACATACATACTCTGCATTACAAACACACACACTTTAGCCCCATTCATGGGCTTAGCTAATATACTCCTCCCTTACACACATATACTCTTCATGCAAATTTATTCAAATATGTGACCAATAGCCATATTAATTTGTGATACAGAATATATATGCATCTTACCCTTGATGATTGGCAAGAAGCCATGAAACGCGTTGGTTGTCAACCAAGGGTGCCCAGCTTAACTTATAGCAATCATGAATTTCAATAATATCATCTTTTGTAACTTATTATGCGATTTGTGTATGTTTAATATATCATTTTTATTGATTTATATATTTATCTGTAATCAGTGTATTAATCATGTCCACTGATTGTTTGCATTAAACTAATCATTATGTGAATCCTTTGATTATATTTGATTATGTTTTCAAAACATCATGGACCACCCTTAAGGGTAAATAATATCAAATCAAGATTACAATTATACCTATTCATATATATATTATCCACAATGACATGGTTCATGTAAAGTCCCACATCCAATTTCTATTTCTTTACAATACAATATAAATTTTCCCAAGGTCATCAGAGAAGTTGAAAAATGTATATTGAACAACTTTCTTTAAATTCATTCTTATCTTAAAGTGCAGCTGGGCCCCGACTATGGACTTTTTTTCTCTTTTTCCATATTCTTAACCAGCCTAAAATTGTTCCGAGTCATTCTCTTCTGTAGGCACACTTTTGCATGCATCATCTGTATATGCACACACAAAATATTGTGAATCTTGACCCTTTATACATTGTGAGACATGTCAGTTATGAATGATATAGCGTTACAGAATTTCTGCAGCTGCTCATTTGGCCAAGCCAATTTTTGTAATTATTACACAGTATCTATAGGAGAGCTATTTTCTGTTCCTAGACTTTATACCTTGGTATCACAATCAGCGTAATTCAGAAAGAAGCAGGATTGGGCAAGGCATTCCTATCATACTCCCAATAGGACTTTCCGTACCCCATAGACGAAAGAAGTAGTAAAAAAAAAAAAAAAGTACCCCATAATCAAAATAAGTTTTACAAAATGTATTACAAAAATAGTAGTGTTTAAAAACAACCATACATCAAATTAAAATAACCAAGCATCCCTTCATATTGTTGAGAATGTTCCTCTTAATATACATGTACAGTGGCACAGACCCCAGAACGCTGGTGGGAAATACAGTGGCACAAGGAAAACAAAGTTCTCAAAACACGGTGTAGTCTTCTACATGTTAAGCAGTTTATATTGCAGATACAGAAGGCAAGAGGGGGACAAATATTTTCCCTGAATAAACAAGAATGAGCAATATTTAGCATCAGCACAGCTCAAATATACACATACAAATGATATTGCAAACACCAGGCTGAGCTGTAGGGCTTGCACACTACAAGATGGCAATAGGCCACATGGGAGATCAACCCCAAGATTCCAGGCTGAAAATCCCTCCCGGGGGTAGACTAATCTTCCAAAACCTATAGGAGTACATGCAGTGGAAAAAATTAATTAAGGCATGGCAAAACTTATCAAGGGCCAATTTCCATTAAAAGTGCATAGGACAAATTGTACTATTAACCTGTTAATATAGGCTCACAGAGCAAGATTCACCAGGGACAGCCACATTAATAATGATGCAACTGTGTTTCTAGAAAACAAGAGGTTAGAGGGCACCAAGCCATCAATGAAATCAGTGGAAAATGGATAAAACCCAAAAGCAGGCCATGTACCCAGTCCAGTAATAACGAGTAGATCTAGGGCCTTGAACCTAGGCCTTTAAAACCACCATGGCGCTAAAGCCAGCGACTGAAGAGCAGGAGATGAATTCAGTTCCTTAGCAGGACCCTCAACATATCTGCAAGAAGTCATACCAAGTTGGCTTGCCAAATCCACCTCGTCCAATCTTGAGCATTACTGGAATTTTCATCAAATAAATCCTGCAGAGCAAATATTTCAGGGGAAGATATGCATAGATCAAGGTGTAATGATCTCACAGAGCATCTGCTGCTTCCACCAGAAGATCCCTGCTTCTAGATACCATCCTGCCAAGTTCTGAAATCCTCCACCTGCCAACTGTTAGATTAAAAAGATGGAACATACTGTTCTGCTCAGGACAGAATCCTCAAATTACCGTAGCTTACTGCAGCGAGACCTCTGGCTCCTCCTGGATGGTTGGCTAATGTCACTTCAGTGGCATTGCCCAAAATAATGAAATATGAGAACCTGAAACACAGTATATTCAATGTCCACAGAAGCCAGAAACTGAGGGGGGGGGATAACAAATCTTGTGAATATAAACCAGAATCTCCAAGCCTTGATGTTCAAGTTGGGCAAATGCCATCTGTACTTGAGAACAGTAAACATGTTGGGCGTAAAAATCTTGTGTACCCAGGCATCTGGAATGCATACCTACATGCGAAGAAAGGATTTTGCAAAACTGGAATAAAACGATATGACGGTGGACAAGAAGCCAAGTTTAGAAGGTTTTAACCCTAAACATTGAGGGGAGTAGAAATAAACAGGCTTCTTACCCTGGGGACTTTTATATTTATTAATAGCTGGTTCAATAAATGTTGAACCTCAAAACGCCAACCAGATCAAAGTTCTCCTACACAGGCGCTCCACAGTCCAGCACTTGTGCCCCAAACATATGAACAAACCGGTACATTCGATGAGAGGCTTCAAGGAAAACTCAGACAACACAGGCTCCTTGAATGAAGCAACGTGCTCTGAACTGAATCCACTGGCGTCAGATGGGTGATAGCCTCCAGGCAGTTATATGTAACCAATGGGCTACAAGGCTTCTATGTGGTTTGGAGACTAACGCTGCATGTGACAGACTGTCATTGCAGTAATCTTAAATTCTCTACAATATGCTACAGTGCTTCCAAATGCTATGAACATTCCATGTGCTTTCCATGATTGCTGAGCCGATCTTATCCACCTACACTTGGATTACTGCCAAGCAAACCCATCTGTAGGTTTGGACGGTTAGTACACCATTGAAACTAATAGCTAGCTGCCAATGTATGTTAAGCCGATGAAGTGGTCAGTTTCCATGGTCTGTAGATACAACCGATAAAACTGCCAGAGTTGTGCGGATACCCAAGTGTTACTAGCTTAAACTGGAATCCTTACAAAAAGGTGAGGATATGCGCCCCTAGCTGGTGGTTCCTGCTGATCAGCTCTACTGTTTCTATACCGACTATGGTATCCACAAAACCCTGAATTTTATTATGTAACTAGGGATTAAACTGGGCTAATGAAATGGACTTTAACGGTAGAGATAGGTATGGTAAAAAAAACTATGGGTATATTTATTCAAAAAAAGTAAAAAGTATACAAAAGAAAATGATATACAGAACTTGGTGAAAATAGTATTACAATATCAGCATATTAATCACATTAATACATAGGAAATAGTGCATAAAAGTTTACACCAATGTATGCATGCTGATCGAACAAGAACATACACCAGAAATTATCTAAAAACTTTTAGATCCTTAGAACTCAATTAGATATGCGGAGTGATGAGGATTGCTTTACACTCGCTTTTACGCTACATGTTTTGCGTTCAACAAAGCTTCATCAGGAGCATAACGATAAATAAGGTAAATCTCTGCAGGAGTGTGTGAAACAATCCATCGAAAATAAGTGTATAGCATATACATTGTTGCCTGGCCGGCTGGTGACAGGTTGTTTAAAACATCAAAGTATATGGATGTGAAAACTTCAGGCTAATGCACAAAGATTATCTGGGTAATTAGTATCTGGCGGCAAGATGTACTCCAAAAAAGGTCCCAATATCAAGTCCCGGAAATGGTAGCCAAAAAGACTGGATAGCTTGTGGGCTTAAATGTCCAGCCAAGCATAGAAGTCCAGGTCAAGTAGGAGCCAGGGGGAGTAGAAAGTATCAAAAAGCGCACAGACACAGACTGAATTTTATTAGTTAAAGCGGAGCTCCAGCCGCGATTTTTTTTTAAGTCAGCAGCTACTAACAGTGTAGCTGCTGACTTTAAATAAGGACACTTACCTTGTCCTACTTGCCCGCGCTGATGGGCCCCCCGATGCCGGTCCCACGATCGCTCCGGGTCCCGCGCCGCCATTCACACTACGGCTTCACTGCCCATTTCCTACTGCGCCTGCGTGAGTCTCACGCTGGCTTGTGAATGGGCGCGCTGGTCTCTGAGAACACACACAGTTCCCAGAAAGCAGCGCGCCCCATTCACAAGGAGAAGAAGGACAAGAAGAAAAGGCACCGCGGAGTAGAAGAGGCAGATTACGGACTTCCGCATAGCAACAGGTATTTCGGGTGAGTATTTTTTTTTTTCAGGTTTTTTTTATTGAATTTTTTTAAACATGGGAAAATGTTGTTTTCCTGGGTGGAGCTCCGCTTTAATTTTGTATCCATGGAATACATTTTTAGCACTATTGTGTCTACCATCCTAATTGCATTAAAAAATATATATATATTTGCAGTCGCTATATAATCTTTGCAACATAATGCAAATGCATTTGCGGTTGGTCTTAATCTAAAGCCCGACTTTGGGCATTAGGGGGTTGACTAGATCTTCCCTGGTCTTACTGCACTGTAGCCCTAGGTTGGCATGATGGGCCCAAAACTCATGGTGTTCCAAGAGGACAACGTTCAGCTTCGTTTTTAAAATGGTGTTTGGAGCTTCCGTATGCAATATACTTTAGGTGTTTAAGTAAATACACTGCAGTTTGTCCTTTATATGAAGCTAGGTTAGTACCCTCTGGTGCTCCAACTTTTTGGTTTAAATTATGCCATTAGCTTCAAGTTACCGCACCAAGAAGTATACGGTGATAATATAAGGTTTATATACTCTAGTTTTTCATTTTGATTATAACGAGGCTTTCAGTAAACCATCACAGCTGAAATGTAACACTACAGCCATCTGCGCAATGTTAAAAGGAGCAAGGAATCGGCAGTGATGGTTAAATCATATATATTTTAAAAAGATGTATGGGTTTAATTTTTATTTTTGATTCATACTTGCCTCAAAAGAATGGAGCATCAGACCGATGCTCCATCTGTCCCCTGTTGTCTCTGCACTGAGAACTGAGCCACGAACACCGCCAATGGCTCGGTTCTCACAGATCCAGGAGGAAAGCTGCTGTCTGTCAGCATCTTTCCTCTGCTTCTCAATGCTCATTGGAGCACTGAACTGTGGAGGGGCGGGAGAGGCCGTCTTCAGTGTCTCGCTGAGCCTGCCATCAATCAGGGCAGCTGACGGATCCCGACTTGGAAGTCGTGATGACACGCTGCCCCGACTGATGACAGTGACATCAGCGGAGAGCGAACTTCAGACCGCTCTCCACCAAAAACGGGTCACAAGAGTGCAAAACAAATTGCACTCCTGTGATTCTTAGGAGAA
This sequence comes from Rana kukunoris, assembly GCA_029574335.1. Lineage (NCBI taxonomy): Eukaryota > Metazoa > Chordata > Amphibia > Anura > Ranidae > Rana > Rana kukunoris. Next base: position 248,652,200 of record CM056049.1, read on the forward strand.
GCCCAGCCTAAAATGCTCAGGCTGGACTTCTGCTTTAACCTTTTAGACGTGGTTTGACAAAGTAAAGTTACAGAGAAAATCATGCGCTGGGCTGGACCCACAATCTAGAATAGAGCTCTTGAAGTCTTTGCACTGCTCTTTTGCTTGGGACCTTGTTAGCAGGTTTATCCTCTACTGGTATGGCAGTCATCCTGTTGAAGGCAAAGCATGGCTGAATCCAGAAGGAACAGACCATTTGTTAACAAAGTTTCACCAAAACAGATACAAATCCAGCAAGCACTTGGGGGGCAGACAACTTAGAAGTTGTAAATGGGGGTGCAAATCTATAAAAGGCTTTGCAGTCTTAAATGATCTTCTAGATTGTAAGCGCCAATGAGGAGGGCCCTCTGATCCCTCCAGTATTGAATTGTATTGCAACTGTACTGTCTGCCCCCATGTTGCAAAGCGCTGCACAACCCGTTGACGTTATTTATTCAGGATTTATATAGCAATGACCCAAAGTTAGCAATCGCAAATGGTAGAAACAGGCTGTTCCTGTTGCTTCAGTGTATTACACACTGCATCAGTAAGAGCCAAAATGGTCTCCTTGAGCATAACAGCAATAGACTGCAACACCTCAGGGTTCAGTCATAGGATTTCAGAAACTCTACCAGTCTTTCTGGCCGATTGTAGCAGATTCTGTACCTGACCTGTTGTGGCTTCTACATCGAGGATGTGGGAGAGTGCTTGTGGCCAGAATATATTAAAATTGAATAATATGGGCTATAAAAGTCCTGCATTACTGTAGTAAGCACCTCAACTGAAAGATTAGAGGACCATGTATACCCAAAACAGTAAAAAGGACTCCAAAAAGAAGATACTTTAGCAACAGAGGACAGCATGACTTTAGGCTGCAGACAATAGCGCATTAACAGACAAGCTGAAAAGCAGCCCCTGAGCAGTTAGTAGAAAGTATACTGTGTCTAGAATCAAACATGTTGAGGCCTTGGTGTGGTTAGGCAAGGAAGGTAAAGGTTTATGGAAAGAGGCAGAGCCTCAGTACCCACGAAACTCAGGCAGCTGGAAGGAGATTTCTTACTTGTACATTCATTTTAAGTAAAAATCTCTCAGCTGTGATAAATCTCTACAAAAAAGCATCAGTTTGCTACCCAACAGCTGGAGTGTATGGCACAAAACTTCCTGACAAGCAAGCAGCCTGATTTTATTTTTATTTTTTTTAAGAAAAATGTACTCCACGCGCTTTTAACCAACTAGATGTTATCTATGCAAAATCAGGAAAGAATAAAAATGCATGCGCACCTATTTAATGAAAACGTAATACTTTAATTGAAAATATATATTATATTATATTAGAACATACAGAAATATAAATAAATATTTGATGCAAGCATCTCAGGTGCTAGAACAGTCCTCGCCTTTTAAAAGCCAAGTACATGTTTGGTTTTAAAAAAAAAAAAAAAAAAAAGCTAGTGACAGTACATGTAAAGCCATACAGTAAGAGAAAGTGAGAAGATCAAATCCAAAAAAGGGAAATATCTGTGCCTTACATTTCTGTCATTCTGTTAAGATTTTAAATTTCCTTTGTCTATGTATAATACCCATTCCCCCCGTCCCACCGAGTCCCTAAAATCAGTCTTCCTAAATACTGCTGAAAAAATGTGCACGTGACATCTGGACATGGAGAAAAAAAAATCATGCATACATTCACATGCCTGCACAGGGCACTGAATGTAGTAATTAGGTGTGTGGAAAGGTGCTAATTTTATTCTTTACTGGCAATGATTCTACAAAATGTTGCACCAGCTGTTAGTTCTGGAAAGTGAGCTGGCCCATTGCATGAGATGAAGCTGTTTCTCAGCATAGGGAGGGTATCGGAGATAAGTAACGCACTCGACCGCAGTGTTGCGCAGCAGGCAGGCACGACTGTGAGAGAAGGTATCAAAGCTGAACTTGCCACCGTAGATTCCTACTCCGTTTCCTATATAAAAAAAAAAAATGATGTATAAACATAAATAATATTCACAAAGCCTGAAAAGGAAAACAAGCAGAAGATGTATCCAAGGTTAGCCCTAAATCTACAGAGAGGTTTGTCAACGTTAATCTGCTTTTTCCATGCACTGCAACAGGCTTTCTCTAAACCCAGCTTAATATACAGTGGGGAAATTATTTGATCCCCTGCAGATTTTGTAAGTTTGCCCAATTACAAAGAAATTAAGGGTCTAAATTTTTATCATAGGTGTTTTTTTTTTTAAATGATAGAGAGCATATGAACCCAAAATTCTTGGGAATAAATAAATTATACAAATCTTATAAAAATGTAGTTTCAGTTCAGTAAGTAAAATTATTTTATCCCCAAGCAAAGCATGACTTTGTACTTGGTTGGGAAATCCTTGTTGGCAAGCACAGAGGCAAGACTGTGGTTAGTGACCAGGTTTGCACACATCTCAGGAGGGATTTTGGTCCTCTCATTTAGAGATCTTCGAAATCCTTAAGCTTTCTTGGCTGTTGCTTGGCAACCTCCATACATTTTCTATAGGATTAAGGCCACTCCATGACTTTAGTGCGCTTCTTCTTGAGCCACTTTGTTGCCTTGGCGGTATGTTTTGGATCATCGTCATGCTGAAAGACCCATCTTCAGTGTTCTGGCGGAAGGAAGGTTCTCATCCAAGATTTTACAATACGTTACCCCATCCATTGGTCGCTCAGTGCGGCAAAGTCGGTCTGTACCTTTAGCAGAGACAGCCTTCTCCCCCACCCATTTTTTACCTGGTGATTGGCGCCTCAACACTTCCTGTCCCATGGTGACACACTCACCATCTATGAAGCAGCAGTGTTATCACCCTAGATTGCTTTTCTGATTTGGACTTGAAATGCCTCCTCCTCTCTATTGCTTCAAGAGATGTTGTAGTTTACAGAGAGAAGATGGCTGGCTGAGAACAGTGAGATTTTAGTTTGGTGCAAAGTCGTAACGACACTGGATAACTGACAGGCTTTTTTTGTACTTGCAGAAAAATATACTTGGCCTAAAAAAATAAAATAATGCAGGCACATACAGACTGGCAAGATTCAATGGATTATGTTTTTTGTTCTTGGGTTTAGATATACTTTAAAAATATGCCATTTAAAGTGCAATTAAATTTTTGTAAAAAACTGCTGCAATAATATTCAAACAGTGAAATACTACATGTTCTAAATAGCCTGTAATTTTTCTCAAGTCTCCAACTTTGAAAGGTTTTCATTGTGCAATCAGCATTTGTATATTTGTTAAGGCTGCATTGATACCTTAAGGCTGCATTCACACTGTAACGCGGCGTATTTTGCCGCGACAAATTGCGGCGTATTGTACTGCGATTTGCCGCGACAAAATGGGTCGTTTTAACCCTTTACAACACATTGTTGTCTATGCCGAACGCCGCCTGAAAAAAAGGGTCCGGGACTTGTTTTGAGCTTCAGGCGTACGGCGTGGAGATGTGAACCATCTCCATAGACAACAATGTAAAATCACCCCTCCAGCGGCACGAGCGTCGGGCGTAAATACGCCAAGGCGTGAATGCAGCTAAGAGTTTTGTTTTCAGGCAGAAAGTTTTGCTTAAGACTACAAAATACTCAGATGTGAACAGGGGCTATTTAACCACCTACGGACTGCACACCATCGTTATATGTCGGCACTTTGAAGAGGGATATCATTATGATAGGAGCTAGCTACCATAGCCCTATTATCCTATTCTTCAGAGGGCAGTCCGCTTTAAGATAAAAGTGGTCTCTGCAGCGAAGTAACCGTAAGATCACTCATCGGCGGTGGGAGAGGCCCCCCCCCCTCCCGCCCCCACTTATACCAGACCTGCATGGCAGAGGTGATCGGGTCCTGTCACGTCTGTGGGGGGGGGGGGAAAGAGGAGGGTTTTAGTAAAAAAAATATACATATAATTTTTATTATGTTTGGGGGGTTTCAAGTAATTATTAAAAAAAATTGGTAGAAAAAACAGTTCAACTTGTAAACACTAAATTTTACAAAGAGGCTCAGGGATCAAGTGGTTAAATTAATAGAATGTTTCTTGTTGGGAGTTTTTCTGGCATTTTACGAGCTGAAAAATGCTCAGGTGGGAATGCAGCCCAATACTGTGCCCTTTGAAGATTTTTTTCCCCAACTAGCTACAAATATATTAGGTCAGCAGGCGAAAGGAATAAATAGAATTCTTATTTTTATCATTTTTAAACTGAAAATGTCATTGCTGCTCCATGCTTTCCACCCTTCATTTTAAAGAATCATGCATTATTCCATCAAAAGAAAATCTATACTGTTCTACCAAGTAGCTTGCCTTAACAGTGCTTAAAACATACAAACCTATCCCACCGCATGGCAATCTTGTGTACAGACATTGAATCATGTTGTCATTTGAGCAGAAACTTCCACTGGATGTCTTCTGCAGGACTTCTGCAATGACCTTAGAACAAGAAACACAGACTGATCGTTTCAGAAGCAAGCTAAATAATAGTACATTGGTACAAAAAGGCAACCAAAAATTGGCACATTGCTAGCATCCTTAAAACTAAAAATGTATAAGGCTGTCTCCCAATACCAAAGCGTTCCTAGGTTTGATGGATGAAGCCATGTCGAAGTATAAAAAGATACATTTATGAAGCTAGGGCTTATCCGAATAAATTTAATAATATTTTGGGGCCTTAGGCGAGACTACCTCTGCCAATTTTTCTTTTTGCATCTGCAGATGTGAACCTGGGCTCAGTGAGGTGAGCTCGTTCTCATTTTTGGTTGTGTGGATTTTGGGATGCGGAGGAGTTGAGAGGGAAGAGATCATAGAAAGGAGTTTTGGCATACTTGGATTGTAGAGGCATATATTTCTTTGAATACAGCTGTATCAGACTACAAAAGACATTTGCAGCTGTGTAACCTGACATTCAGCAATCCTTCTGCTATGCAATATACAGTTAGTAACTAGAAGAAGCGGTTGAAAACCCTGCTAGGTAATTTTTACCTAAAGGTAAGCCTATAATAAGGCTTACCTGTAGGTAAAATGAAAACCCCTATAAACATTTACCATTTAGGAGATATATTCACCCTGCATGCAGCCAGTGACATCTCTAGCGCATGAGCGCTGAAGGTCCGGCATACCTTGCTTCATGCCAGAACCGAGGGCCAATCACAGTACCGAAGTTCATGAACCCAAAAGACAGACGGGGAACAGGTCAGCCCCTCAGCCGCGACTTCACATCGCTGGAAGGCTTTTTTCCAATGCAATGCATTCAATACATTATGCCATTGCTGTTTTTTTTTTTTTTTTTAAACATTAATCTGGACACTGACACGGTTGGCTTGAAGCTAATGAAAGTCATCAAAAACCACCGATTAAAATTTTCAAGAAATTATGCTAAATTTTTCTTTGAGGGAAAGAAACAAAAAACACCCACTTACCTTTTGGCTATTAGAATAGACATAAACTGCTAAAGGTCTGTCTTTTCTGTTCACAAACTGTATAGCTTCTTCAAGTGTTTGCACCGTCAAGATTGGCAGCACTGGCCCCAAAATTTCTTGTTGCATAATGGCATCAGTTTCTTTCACGTCTATTAGCACTGTAGGGGCTAAAAACAGGTGTTTATCAAAAAGACCCATCCTTAAAAAAGGTACACTAAAGTCAGGGATTTAAAAAAAAAAAAAAAAAAAACAACAAACATGTGATACTTACCTCCACTGTGCAGTTCATTTTGCACAGAGTGGCCCGGAAACCTGTCTTCTGGGGTCCCTCGGCGGCTGTCTGGGCTCCTCCTCGCAAAAGCTTTCCTTCTTCATGCGAGGGCGCCATAGCCGCCGACTGTATCACTCGGCTCCGCCCCCCAGCGCGCCGCGTCATCCGCCCTGATTGACAGCAGCGCTAGCCAATAGCTGCGCTGCTATCAATCCGCCCAGCCTAGCCAATCAACGGCCAGGCTGGGAACCGAAGAGGACGACGTGGACGCGCCCAGGAGATTTGAACGGTCAGGTAAATACAACGGGGGCTCGGGGGGGGCCGGTGCTGCTAGATATTTTTTTACCTTCATGCATAGGATGCATGAAGGTAAAAAAACTTGTACCTTTACAACCCCTTTAAATCCCACATCTATAAATACAGTGAGGCGTGGGAGGGTCTCCCCCCCCCCAAAAAAAAATATATATACCAGACCATGTAGCCTAGCAGGTCAGGAAAGGGAAGGAGGGAAGGGGATGAGCAGTTTGTCCTCTGTGTTTATGCGGACAAGGGCCCCTTCCCAACAACCCTGGGACATGGTGTCAAGTTTGCGGGGGGGGGGGCGGTGTGACAGAACCCACTGTCACTGTATGTCTTGGAAAGGATTGTGGGCGTGCCTCCTACCGACAGACTATGGGCCAGAAATATACTGGAGACCTGAAGCTGGCATTATTGTGATGTAATGTAATGTTACAGCCCTACCCCCCCACCCCCCCTCCTCTTGTGCTGGAACAGACAATGGGAGTATCAGACGTCTCTCCGCACAGGCTCCTGCTTACCATAATCTCATTAGGTTTCTGTACACTGTTTCATGTCCATTTCTGTTCCCATTTATTGTTCCTTGTCCCCCTCCCCTCAAAAGGCAAAGGGAGTGTCCCTTACTGTGTGTAAAACTGTATAGTTTGGATTTTAATAAACAGTTAAGTCTGGATGTGTAACCCTAACATGTGTGGATTGTCTCGTGATTGAGGGTTAAGGGCTGGTTATGGCGAATCTGAGGCTGCGGGTGCGTTTGGAGGAAGGAGACACAGGTCTGGCGGATTGCCCAGCAGGGGTACTTGAGGTCCGTCACAGGCGGCACTTACGGAATCCGAAATCCCCCCCCCCCCCATGTGATGGGTATCAGTACATCATACTCCCTATCCATTTACCAAAAAAATGGTATCAAAGTAATAACCACAAGAAAAACTGTTTGACACCACACAATGCCCAATAATCAGGAAAAAAAATTAAAATGCTCCCGCCATACACCCGCTCTGGGGAGCGGGGCTACATCACCCAGTCACCCAGTAGCACCACCTACTTCTGACGTCACGTTGTGAGGTTCCCCTTAAAATCCCGGCCCCGCTCTTGAACAACCAGCTTACACTGCACCCCCGATTGGGCAAAGCTTTGCCCAGTCATGGCTCAGAAGGCACTGTGCAGTTCTTAGTGCATTGCAGGGTGTTAGTCCGAGGGGCAAAAGACCAAACAGGCAAATGTTCGGCCCAAACTCTGAATCATTCGCCCATCCCTACGCAAGGAAAATATCCCTCAACCCCAATTTTTGTGCGTTTCAAATGTTATGCAAATACCAATACAAAAAAGATATACGAGTTGCTTCAGAATTGTATTACATACCTATGAAGCGTTCATGATCATCAGTCTGACCCCCAAATGCCACTTTGCCACAGGACAAAAAATCTTTGACTTCTTTGTAGTGTTCAACACTTGCTATGCGCCCATAATGCTCAGACTCTTGTGGGTTCTTGCCATAAAATTCATGGACACACAATTCAAGTTCCCGAATCAGAGGGTCCCTTAAGTCTGGATGACACAGAACATATTCTGGAGCCAGTGAATTCTGACCAGCATTCATAAATCGAGCCCATGCAATCCTATGGGCAGTCAAAGCTAGATCACATAACTTGTCCACATAGCAGGGATTTTTTCCTCCAAGAATCACAGAAACAGGTGTAATGTGTTTGGCTGCTGCCTGCATCACCTGTCTGCCAGTCAAACGATCACCTGGAACACAGGGGACATTACTTAACATATCTCTGCACAGAGGATCAGGGGTCAACTATAGGGTATGTTCTGAGGTGCATGCGGTTATTTGGCTACGACAGGCTTTTATCATCATGTATGCTTTAAAAAGCCATTTGTCATTTTCTCTGATCTATTGTAAAACACTTATATCATCTTAAAGAATGCCAATGATTCAAAAGAGTAACATTGCTAGATGAAATCTATACTTTAAAGATACTAATACTTAGCAAATCAATATGCTAACTAAAGAGTATATTTCAGCTCTAAAAAACATCCTGGCACCAGTCATGATCAAGTAGTATTTGTATGGAGGGTGTTTGACTTTCCTGCAAGCCCTAAACCAACAATGTAATAAAGGGTTAAAAAAAAAAAAAAAAAAAAAAAACAAGGGAACAAGGGGGTGGGGCAAAAAAAAAAAAAAAGGTTCAACACCTATGAAGAAGATATGGTCAAACTTGTTCTCTAGAATTTCCAGCAGATCCCCATGTCCTGAAGAAAGCACTTGGAAACAGCTCTGAAATACCACAAATGAGTAAAGGTTATAGCACATTCAACATCAATATTGGTCACATTAGGCACTTTTGATACTCAAAAAAAAAACAAAAAAAAAAAACACAACACTATTAAGACATGATGATTATCGCATTTTCACTACCAATCAGTTGCAGGCTTGCTATAGGATCGTGAATCAGATTGGTGGCTGTGGGGAAATAACTCTGTTCTTTAGGTATACTGTACAGAAGGCCCATTTTATTTGAAGAAGAAATAACAACCCACCATAGATCTATACATGTTTATTTTTGTAAAAAGGATTGTGATAAGTCTCTGTACTGGAGTAGCATGGTACCAGGCAAGCTGACGGCAGATATGCAGCTTTACAATATATGAAAAATAGTTAACACGAACGCAAAGTGTTTTCAAACTTTGGTCCATGGATAATGGCATCCTTTGTGGGCCCCAGCCCCAAAGTCCTAACTCAGCATCCCAGACAAGCCATAGATACCTGTTCTCAACCCACAGAGAATCTACACTGTGTGGCCTTTTAGGGCTTACATTTGAAATAAAGTTTGCAGTACACTGGTAGAGCATTGTATGGGGAAAGGCATTAGGGCACACCAATGGTATTTAAAATGCAGTAAGATATACTAGAACGGCGTGAAAAACCCCTAGTCTATGTCCTCACAATCAAGCACAAAAGGTCACACAAGCAAAAATAGAGGCTGACGTTACACAGAGTAGCTAAATTTGATGCCTCCTTGGGTGACCCATCATCTCCCACCTAACTTTGATGAATCCTTATTTCTCCTGTGATTAGCAACTCATTCCAGTCCGAGAAAGGGCGTCTCAAACCCCCCCCCCCCCCCCCTTTGCTCTTCTTCCTGGCTCCCTCTTTTTCCAGTAGCCGTTTGATAATTGGTGCCGATGCTGCTCATATGCGAAATGACCTATAAAAATCTCTACTGTACCTTTTCATCCATACTGTTGCGCTATTCCTAGATCGATGGATCCCCCCTCACACCCCATTTTAAACCCTTCAAATCCCAAAGCTTTAAATACACTGAGCATTTACTCCATTGTTTGACGGAAGCCTCCCCCCACATTGTATTCTATTGATCCTTAGTACATTTCTCCTTGAATATTTATGTATGGACTGCATATTCCATTCTTGTACTTTTTTTGCTTGTGTAACTTTACGGTATTCTAATGCTGTTTATTCATTCACTCTCGACTTCTTTGGATGTGAACTGCCACCATATATGGCTACCATTGTACAACTTATTTGTCTTTAGTCCATTAGTGATCTTGTATTTGTATCATCTATACTTTTTTTTTTCCTTCAATAAAACATTTGAACAAGAAAGTCACTGGAACAATTGGCTCAACGCGAATACTGCACTGGCAATTACATTTTTTTCTACTGAAGGTAAAACCTGTGTCTCGGCTTGACAGAACCACCAGCCTGGTGCTGGTAAGGAGGGGAGATTAGCGGAAATTAATAAGGGGCTTTTGATGGCTGCCACTGGGGCCATTGAAGAACCTATAAAAAGGTCACTGAATAAAAAGGGGCAGAATTTTGCAAATGCGTTTATGCACATAAAGCGCTTGGGCATTTATTCATTTCATTGCCTAGAAAATTAAAAATTTAGTCTGTCCATTAAAATCAAAAGGAAAAAAAAAAAACCCCTCGAGCACTAAAATGCGCCTAGCATTAAGATGCTTTTACATGCATTTTTTTTCCGCCAAAATGCAAAAAAAAAAAAAAAAAAGAAGAAGAGCTGAGCCCATAGCTGTGCTGCCTTCAGTAACTGTAAAATAGTCTTAAAGTAGAGCTAGGCAACAAAAAAATAAAATCAAAACATTGCGGAAATTTTCCTTCCCTTCCTGCACCATAGCGAAAACAAGAGTGATCTTGCAGGCCTAAACCTAGCTTGTTTTAAAGCTCAAGTGGCATAGTTTGGTCTGCATTACTCGATGCCGGCCACTTGGGGGCATTTCTTCTAACATGGAGAGCTACCTTTTATGTTCTTGGGGGTCACAGCATAAGCTGGAGTCTGAATCATTTTACTAAAGGACTTGTGAGGTCAGTTATATCTTCAACAGTGTTCAAGTGCCAATATACTCCATAGGACCTTAACCTGTCAATACAGTCTGGTATACTGGTGGTGTCAGAGATTGAGGCTTCACACAGGGCTAGACCAAGAGCAGGGGACCAAAACTACCAGCAGCTCCTGTGGGGGAATAGTGCTACATCAGCATATACAATAACGATAAAAAATAAAGTGAAAAAGCACGCTAAATTAGTAAAAAAATAAAATTAGATACGATTGGATAAATGTGTGCAAACATGAAAAGTCAGGGGGGTGTCAATGTACGCCTGTGGCTTAACACCCAGCTGGTGCCACACGTCAGATAAGTATGGAGTGGGGCACAAAATAAATATAGCATACAATCCTTTTTTGGAGGTTTATTGTATAAAATCCATAATCTCACAGCATAAAAAAATAAAAAAAATCGCCTAAAGTCTTGTGTGTCGGCCACACACACAGCCCATCCGTCTGGACGCCCAAAGCAAAAGCTTATTTCATCACATCATTACTGTGGACACTTTTGCACTTTAATATAATGACAAATACACACACACACACACACACACACACACACACATATATAGGTTTATAAACTTCATGTTATTTGCACATTTATCCAATTTAGCTCAAATTTGAACTTGTGTTGCACATATTAAATTGCTGCTCATTTATTAGATGGTTTTTGCGCCGTTTACACATTTTTTTGTATACAATAACCAATACAAATTCCACACTTACATTATCCATATAATTGGGAAGGAGCATGTTCAGCAAGTGTGCCGTGTGGGAACAAGTTTCTGAAGGTTTGATCATTACACAATTGCCTGTCAAAACAAAAAACGCACACAAAAAAAAGTTGGAAATGTGTTATTTGGCTTACTTTAAGTACACATTGAAATGAGAAGTCCTCAAAAAAAAAAATTATTCCATGGCTGTAGTCTTTCCATGTCTTTTTTTTTTATAAACTGCTTGGTATTTACTATCAAATCTTTTTGACCACATAAAACCCATATTAAAAAACATAACAGTGCTAAGCAGCAGTGACACGGTTTTGCTAATCTAAATTAATTGCAATATAGGTTGTACTACTTTATGTAAAGCCCAACCAAAAACCTATTTTGTTTTGGACAGCGCAAGGGTTAAAACCTGTCTCCGGGAAAACCACACCCCTCTTTTTTTGTACAGCTTTTACAGGGACCTGAAGAGAAGGAAAATGGAAACCCGACTTGTTAGAAGCTAGGCTTTAAAAGTAATCTTGTCAAACATCTGGACAAATTTAAAACTTTACATATAATAAATAAAAAAAAGTATTTTTTTTTGGGATGGAGTGAGCTTAAATGGTCACAGAAAAAATTACCCCACAATGGTCGAAAGAGAAAAAACACGAGTGTCCTTCCATGGCCCTAGTCAGAGCTCAGACTTGCCCTAGGTTTACATATGTGCGGTGTGGGAACCAGCGCTGGTTCCAGCATCGCTCCTCTCCTGCTGCCAGTTCATAATGCCTTCTGTGAACCGCTGTGGGTGTCATTAACAAAGTTAATGACACCCCCAGTTTCACAGATTATAGTGCGAACTCAGCAATTCGGTTTTTGATTTTTTCTGAAATGTTGGTGTTAAAGCTTTCACTTGGATGGAAGAAAAAAAGATCCTGAAAGCACACCGCCCCAGCGTGAAGTCACTCTAGCTTTTTACACTGGGGAGGCTTGAGAGGCACTATTTTTAGTGCCAAAATGCCTGAAAAGCTCCTTCAGTGTGAAGGGGGATCTAACAGGTATGTCAGTTTTGTAGCATATTTACAGCAAGGGCCCCATGCCACTAGGGGGCCCCCACAGGGTTGCCAGGCTCAATAAAACCTAAACATCTGTGTTTTTTTACATCTGTCCCTGATATGTCCGAAACCGACATGCTTTTGATGTGAAAATCCTTAGATTTTAGCTGCCCTGCCTCTTGGCGTGGTGGCCATCTGTAAGCCCAGGGGGGCCCCATAATCTTCTATTGCCCGGGGGCCCCATGAGTTGTCAGTCTGCCCCTGCCTCCACAGTATTCTCTCCTCGTGTGGTAAATATCACCACCACAAACAAAGCCCCTTACCAGATATTTGTGATTTTACACAGAGATTACAGTAGCAAAATACACCATGACCCACAGAAATAGGATTCTCCAAGTTCCTGAGGCAATACACTTCCAAAAAATGCATTTAAATGCAAAAAAAACACAGCCCACCAAGTTTTGTTACTATGCATTCTGTAAGTGCATTCTTTTTTTAATAAATAAATGTAGCTTGGTAAAATACTACACTATGTGGGCCTCCTTTTGCATTTACATGAAACAGATTTGAGTTACGAGACAGATTTATTGCAGCTTGAATCAAATTCCTCAGCCAGCTGTTCTAAAGTAGCCCTGCAGTGTTCAGAAGCTGCCACAACCACTTCTAGTGTATCCATCTGTGGTGACAATGGTCGTCTAGTTGTAATTCTGCTGGAAACTTGTGCAACTCTGTCTTGGCTGCCTTCCCAGAATTTTGATAATTCATAATTTTCTTTTTTTACATGAAAGGCCAATGCCTAAAAAGTATTTACACATATCATCATTGTATCTACCTGCAGCCACTGCACCAACCATAGGTATAAGGCTAAGCTGCACTGGTAAACTCCATCCAGCAATAATTAAGACAACACCTACTGGCTCCTTTTGTATATAGCAGCTATCCAGTAAGGAAGTCTGGTTTGGGAGAAGAAAAAAAATAAAATAAAAAAGTTACCCACCTGAATCCAATTACAGAGCAATTTTACATTTCTCATTCAAAAAAACACAAAACCGCATACCATACTCTTTTGCACCGGCTCTGGCTTCATCCATTTTTCCAAGTTCTTTATAGCATATATGGCCTCATTTCGTACAGTTGTGATTTCTGATAAAACAGTTTCAAACCTGGGCTACAAAACATGGATGGTGAATTCAAAAGAAGAGATCTTCTAGTAAATGTTAAAAACTAACATGAGATTTTGCATTTCACAGTCTAAACCAAAGCCTTGCTTGAGTGAAGGATCAATCAAAAAAAAAAAAGTGAGCGAGTGCTGAAACCCCCTGCCATCTCTGTCCTTGGTGCATATTCATCCTCCCTATTTATCCTGGTGTAGCACTTGGTTGCTACTAGTAACTAACATCCACCATATCACCCTGCTGCCAGACCATCATCTATCACCTCCGAGACAATGAACAGTCATTTGCGTTTTTTTTGTTTATTGGGGGATATAACTTGGTTGGGGGATAGGGGATGCCCATAGAACATGCTGCTTTGCCATCATAATAAAGAACTTGAAATTTGGTTGAGCATGGAAGTACTGATGCACAGATAATATCTCGTCACTTCCCCTACATCTCCATGCAGACTCTCTCCTCCTCTGCACAACTCCTGCACACTGTTGCTCCCAGGACTTCTCTCCTCCTGCACAAACTTTACTGTAGATCCTTATCTTGGGAAAGCAGATGGATACTAAACCCTTAACACTATAATAAATAAATAAATAAACAAGTAATTAAATAAGAGACAACAGACCACTGTTGGATTTTCAAAAGGCCTCGGTTGTTTAATATTGGCTTCAAAATATTGTGATAATCATTTATCAACAATACAAAATAAATAAGCATTAAAAATTCAGCATTAAAGCTAACCCAACCACTACGGCTCGGGTAGCCGACACAACTCCCCAGCTAATACAATATGAAAATACATAGGAGCTTGATAAATATGTTAAGCAGAGCTAGTCCCCCTTTGCAACTTAAAGGGCAAAGGTGACACTACCACATAAGAAAACAACCGCGACAAGGGTAATTTGAACAGAAAGAGGGGGGGGAAGAACACCACAGCTCTCGACTCTTCTGAGGCGAATGAGCCTGGTTCAAATGAGCCTGCCTTTAAATAGCCCTAACACAGCTGGAGTCCACTGCTTCAGACCGGTTTAAACTGGCCTTTCCCGGGCTTTCTAGACAGACCCCAGGAAAAGGTCAGCCATTGGCCAAAAAGCCCGCAAAAACTCACCCCAGTAGAGGTCACCCGGAGTTCACCAGCTGTTTGAATGACTCGCTCCCGGGCTCTCCAGGCAGACCCCAGGAAAAGGTCATTCAAAGGACAAACTGACCTATTAATTCCAACAGCACCCAAGCCACCAGGGGAGCCAGGGAACTGTTAACCCCCCATCGCTTTCCCATGATGAAAAGGAGGGCAAGAAACTGCCCCCTTTTCCTTTCATGGGAAAGCAGATGGATACTAAACCCTTAACACTATAATAAATAAATAAACAAGTAATTAAATAAGAGACAACAGACCACTGTTGGATTTTCAAAAGGCCGCGGTTGTTTAATATTGGTTTCAAAATATTGTGATAATCATTTATCAACAATACAAAATAAATAAGCATTAAAAATTCAGCATTAAAGCTAACCCAACCACTACGGCTCGGGTAGCCGACACAACTCCCCACAAGGCGGGTGGTATAAAGAACCACCAGCCACAGAGCCCCATACCGCGGCCAATTCCACACAGGAGCTTAGGTCTGCGTTTAAAATGTCTAAACCAATGTCAGATAAATGGACTCCGTCTGCTCTATACAAGCCCGAAAAACCACCCTCCAACTCCAAATGTCTGAAAGAAAATATGCCTGAATTCAGAAGAAGCTTTGCTACCGCCCTGTTTACCCTCTTTCTAATCTTTTCCAAAGGACGTACTGACGGGGGAGAGAGCCAGCATAATCTCTGGACAATTTCTGAAAAAATAATAGCACATTCCGGAAAAATACTTTTAATTTTTTGTAGATCATTTCTGATGGAAAAAATGATCTCCAAAGTTTTACGTTTGCCGATGTCATTACCCCCAAGATGTATTATTAAAATATCAGGTGGGGGAAATTGAAGGCAAAGGCGAGATAGCTCCATGGATAGCTCTGACCACAACATACCCCTCTTACCACTCCAAAAAACCTTATATTTATTAACATCTAAACCCAAATTAGTTGAATAACTTCTGTGCTTTGCTCTGTGGTGTGCCCAATACACAAATGAGTGCCCGACGATCCAAATGATCCGAGGGTTGTCTGAAATTTAAGAAAATTGATTAGGGCGGACATATAACAAATAACTATCTGATTTCCATCTTCCTATCTTCTTGATTTTATTAGCATCCATACCCAGCCTAGCAGCCTCAGTTGCTGCCCCAATCCTAAAGGAATGAGATGTAATCTGGAGGTGATCCAACTGCAGACACTGTAAGCATTTTTTGAGGACACTAATAAACTGGAATTTTGTCAGGGGGAGGCTTGAATCATGCAAGAAGAACTTTGAACTTCTTGAGGGTCTAACCAAATAGTACTTTTTTAACAATAAGACTGGGCAGATGTTAGAGTTATCCCATGCTTCTAGCTGTAACCAATGACCCTTGCCTAATTGATCTGTTTTTGACCTCCCAATCAGAATTTTAACCGATCTGTCTAAAACTTTGACATCAGATGCCTTTAAGGCAATCAGCTCAGACACCCTAAGTGCTGCAAAGAACATTAATGAAAAAACAGCTTGAAAAAGGACAGACTCAAAAGAGGAAAAACAGACCCGGTCTGTGACAAAGCAGATGTCACCTAAAATCTTAGGGGTTATGGGCTTACGAGAATCAACTGAAAACTTGGATTTCTTATAGCCCTTCAAAGCTTGTTTGATTAAGAAAAACTGCATGAAAGAGGGGAGATTATTGATTTTGAGAAAAAACGAAATTCCAGCCAAGGTCTTTTGTACGCAAGACCAAGAGTATTGTTTAGCAAATAAGAAACTCAAAAAACGAACAGCTAAATTTTCAGAAAAAGCAGAGACTGGCTCGTGAATTGATTTTAAAAATTGTAAAAACAACAACCAGGCTGACTGGTATCCTGCCCAGGTTGAGGGAGCCACCGAGTTAGCTATATATTCAGATATGGGTCTTACAACAGATCCCACAGGTTGTGTGGACATGGTGATCCCACACGGTCCGCATCCGGAAATAACTGGAAAAAACGATCCATCTGTTGACGAGATAAAGAATCCGCCAAGTCATTGTCCTTACCAGCTACATGAATAGCCTTTAGCCATATATTTAGGCTCAAACACTTAAAAACCAAATGCCTCAATAGGACAATGACTGGCGGAGACTTGGACATTAAACAGTTGATCGCATATACAACACCCTTGTTATCTGTTCTTATTAAAATCCTCTTTCCCTTAAACAGATGGCCCCAAACCTCCAAGGCAACCACGATTGGAAATAATTCCAATAGAACTATGTTTTTGACAAGACCTTTCACCTTCCAAACTTGGGGCCAGCGGTCTGCACACCAATGGGTCCGCCAAATTGCAGCAAAACCCAGAGAGCCTGCAGAGTCTGTAAAAAGAAAAAATTCTCTGTCCAAAACGAAATCTTCTTGCCAAACAGCTCGGCCGTTGAAGTGACTAAGAAATTGAAGCCAAACCAGTAGGTCTTCCTTCATATCATGTGAAATCCGCACATGAGAAAAAGGAGACTTCAAACCAGCTATTGATGCGTAAAGCCTTCTGGAGAAAATTCTCCCTACCGGCATGATCCTAGTGGCAAATGCTAACATACCCAGTAGGGACTGCATTTCTTTTAATAACGCCTTTTTTTTTACGCACTATAGATAATAACAGGTTAATAAGCTTATCAATTTTTGCCTCCGGTAACCTAAACTCCATTAATTCAGTATCAATTATGATACCCAGAAATTCAATTAAAGTGGATGGCCAAACCGTTTTCTCCAAGGCTAATGGGACACCAAAATCATTGCAGATCTTAAAAAATGTCTCCAATAAATGTCTCCAATAACTTTGCGCACATAGATGAATCGGGAGGTCCTAAGAAAAGAAAATCGTCCAGGTAATGTAATAGTAGTTCCGAACCGGATTCAAAACTGACTGACCACTCAATCAAGGAGGAAAAGGATTCGAAATAGAAGCAGGATAGAGAGCAACCCATGGGCAAACATTTATCGAAATAAAAATAACCATTAAAGAAAAAACCTAGGGAATTGAAACAAAGGATTTATTGGGAGAAGACGGAAAGCTGACTTGATGTCAGCTTTTGCCAACAATGCTCCTCTACCTAAAACCCTCACTTTTTTTAAAGCGTCCTCAAATGATGCATAAGATACTGAAGAAAGGCTATCTTCAATCTGATCATTAAGGGATTCTCCTTTGGGAAAGGATAGGTGATGTATCAACCTAAAGGAACCTTTCTCTTTCTTAGGGACAATGCCTAAAGGGGAAATTCTAAAATTCTTAAAAGGAGGAGACGGAAAAGGACCTCCGACTCTTCCTTCCAAAATTTCAAAATTAATTTTTTCTAAAACTATTTCTGGGTATTGGTTAACTGATTTGAGGTTGTTCACCAATGAACAACCCTGGCCAGAAAAAACTGGGAGCATGAAACCTTCTCTAAAACCTTCAGTGAGGAGCTGTGCCCTCAACCGATCTGGGTAAAGGCTGAGCCATGGTAGCATATCTTGTAACCTCACTGGCGTTACTGCCTTTGAGAAGATTTCCTGACTGCTGATTGGCTGCTGATATTTTTTTTAAACATTTGGAGACCGAATGGCTACCTGCGCAGAAGGCACATTCGTGTCTGTACTTACAAGTATTTGGCCATTTGCACTGGCTGTCATTGAAATTGAAGCAAATTCCTCTTTTGTATCCGGAATTGCTCGTAAACTGTGCACTAGTATTTGTTTTGATAAAAGCTGGTCTTTGGGGAAGAAAAAGATTTAACCATAACCCTACATCTTTAACGCCCCATCTCAGAGAAGGATGCACTGACAGTTTTTGGCGAAAAGCTTTGTCGTAGCTAAACCAGGCAGTGCCTCCAAAACTTTTGTAAGCCTCAATAATAATAATATCCAAATGCTGGAATAAACCAGTGCTTTTCCCAGGGAATTTTTCGCATAGAATCCCTGAGAAAATACAAAAAGCCTGTAACCAGTTGTTAAAAGTTTTTTGTACCGGCCTACGCCTTTCTTCCTCTTCTTTTTTGTCAGATTTGCTCATGAATTCTTTAGCGGATGGAAGTAAAGCTAAAATGTCAATGAATTCCCCCCGCCAAATTTTCTCTTTGATAGACATAGCTAGATGAAAACCTGTGACACTTCACAGGACATGGTTTCTTTAAGACATGTCTCAGGTAGATTCTGAGACTTAGCAGAAAGAAAATCAGGATTTGTTTTACTTTGAGAAGGCTGGGTGCTATTATCAGATGCCCCACCAGGTGGCGACCATACATTAATAACCGAATTATCAGCGGCTAAAACAGAGCTACTGTTCGATACCTGTGCATTAGTTGGCACAATATTACTACTTAAAACCTGAAGATTTGCTGGCACCATGATATTACCTAACGCCGGAGGGTCACCTGACACAGAGTTACTATTAGAAGCCTGTGTATTAGCATTTAGTTCTCTAGCCACCTGAGCTAACAATTCAGCAATGTTAGTAAGTAAAACATGTGAAGAGGGTTCATCCATACCTGGTCGATCTGACAGACCCAGGGAAACATTAGGTACCGAGATCTCCTGTGCTGACGCCTCTTCTGTAGTAGGCACTGCATTCGCCCTGGGAGCAGCCCTTGCTGAGGCTTGCGGAGACATCTGTTGTGCTGCAGACGGCTGTTGAGAAGCCCATCCGTGGAAAGTCGACCTGCTCATCCCTCCTCTGGCACCGCCTCTTGACCTCGCCGATGGTCCACCTCTCGGAGATCCTGAGTACCTGTGGGGAGAAAAATTAGAATACCCCCCGGACCTGCCCCTGGTTCCGCCCTTGGCCCTGCTACCGGATCTTGTGTTACGGTCCTCAGAAGGACCAGCTCTTTGTGTGCTAGCTGCGCGGGGAGGAGAGGGGGTGTAGGCTCTGCGTGGAGTGCGCTTCCTTTTCGCCGCCTCCGGATGCCGAACGGGTGACCCGCCTCTTCCACGCCGCTGACTTGAGACCTCCTCTTCCCTTTCCTGCGCGGCTTCTTCCCGGGTCTCTTCGCGCGCCTCCGACTGCCGCTCCGGAAAAGCAGACCCAGAAACGGAAGCTCCGCTGACCATTGCGGCTCCCACCGGAGCCTCTTGACACGCCGGACGAGGTAGGTCTAGACACCGGCGAATCCAATCTTCTCCGCCAGTTTCCCCCGCTCTCTCGATTAGCCGGCGAAGCAGGCTCATTTCTTGTCGCAGAAGATGCTGTCCGTTCGGGAAAGAACACCACAGCTCTTGACTCTTCTGAGGCGAATGAGCCTGGTTTAAATGAGCCTGCCTTTAAATAGCCCTAACACAGCTGGAGTCCACTGCTTCAGACCGGTTTAAACTGGCCTTTCCCGGGCTTTCTAGACAGACCCCAGGAAAAGGTCAGCCATTGGCCAAAAAGCCCGCAAAAACTCACCCCAGTAGAGGTCACCCGGAGTTCACCAGCTGTTTGAATGACTCACTCCCGGGCTCTCCAGGCAGACCCCAGGAAAAGGTAATTCAAAGGACAAACTGACCTATTAATTCCAACAGCACCCAAGCCACCAGGGGAGCCAGGGAACTGTTAACCCCCCATCGCTTTCCCATGATGAAAAGGAGGGCAAGAAACTGCCCCCTTTTCCTTTCATTCTTGTCACATCAGCCTCTCTAATTTAGTAGCACATGTAGCTTGGTGGACTACTGTTCCCAGCTAGCCCAGACTGCAAATCCTGCGCCCTGAGGCTGCATCAATTTGGCACGTTTCCCACAGTCTCTCCTCTGGCCTCGCACCCAGCTCCCCTGGCATGGCTCATCCAGAAATCCACTGTGATCCACTCACCGAACTTTCCCTGCCCTGGGTCCATGAATAACTAACTGAACACATGTTCCGACAGCTTCTGCAGCCCCTCTGTTTCAGGACACTCCATGACCAAGTAAGGATGCATCTCCCTCCCAGCTCTCCCGGGCTCCTCTGCGATCGGCGCACCCCCCCCCCATATGGGGATGACCTCCTGCTGCCGAATTCTCCATATCTCCTGGCCGACAACTCCTCCCCAATGGGCTGGGACCTGAGCTTATATGGGAGGCCTGCCCCCTGCCAATTTCAAATAGGGATTGGTCAGGGCTCCACACATGAGCTCCCTGTCACTCCAGTCATGTGCCCTAACTCTCTTCCAGATCATTCTCCCTGGAAGCAGGAGTAGGTGCCCCAGAGCACAGGTGGTCACACCCACTGCTACACTAACCACTCCCTGCCCCCAGATCAAAACAAGCAGGCCTAGCCTGAAGCATAGGCCTGCCTAAATTTACCTGCACTGGCAGTTTCCCCTAGAAAAAATCCTATTCTATTCTAACACCTACTTACAGCCCTATCAACCACCAAAGAAAAGCACATAAAAGGGTCTGCCCTGCAGTCTTCCTGTGCTTGGCAGGTCATGGGGCCAATGTTAGACCATATTATGTTTAAAGCTAAAATGATTCAGGTGTTGCCAATTTCCGTGACTCAGCCCTCTGAAACAGGTATATAGCAGCATTATTTTTATAAGACATTGACACAGGGCACATTACAGTACAACATAGAAAGGATGGTGTAATATTAACTATAATTTGAGCAGCAGGTGGGGAGTGACGTGGACACAGAGCCGACGGGGGGGGGTCGTCACAGGAGAGGGTTGTGGATGATGGGGGCATGTTAACTGACCACAGTGTCAGGGCTCAGCAGCCGTGATACACCGTGGTCAGTTTACAGCAGGCATCCGCAAACTACGGCCCTCCAGCTGTTGCGGAACTACAAATCCCATGAGGCATTGTGAAACTCTGACATTCACAGACATGACTGAGCATGATGGGAAATGAGCATGATGGGAAATGTAGTTCCTGAACAACTGGAGGGCCATAGTTTGAGGACCCCTGGTTTACAGGGAGGAGGCTATAGCCAAGCAGGTATTACAGGTGTTAGAGGGGTCCATATTATATAGCACAAGCACTGTGCTGCATAACATGCGGAAGCATGATTTTATCTTTGGGGTTTAGCCCTGGTCCACATTGATGCCATTTGGCATGTTAAATCGCATGGCAAAGCAACAGCCATTGCCTGCAATGGAACTGTCCGAATCAGTGCGTCACTGCACCGATTTCCAAAAGTAGTTTCTGTACTACTTTTGGCGATTTCAATAGACATCTGTGCAGGAAACTGCAAAGATGTCTCCGAAATCGTCGGACTGACATGCGGGAACGAAATTGTGCGAGTTCAGCTGAACTCGCCAGATTTCAATCCCGCATCAATGTGAACAAGGGCTCACAAACACTTTAAACTTTTCATAAGACACAGCCTGTGAAGGGGATCTTTAACTAGCAACAGCAATTATGAAGTCTCCTCCTGTGTCAACAGCAGCACTTGAATGGAAATGTCACAGGTGGTACAGGGTTGGTGTCCACAGCAACCTCTCAATCCCTAATGATACTGGATTTGTGTCATTACACGCACATATATTTTCCCTTGTTTAGGTTGCCTCAAAAACCCCTGAAGGAATCCTGTTCTTCCCCCAAGCACCATAGCAGCCATGCAACTGTCCCTGTAATAATCCATACATATTCAATGCGTCAAGAAAAAAAGAAAAATAAAGAGTGCATTTGTTGCTTTTAAAAATCCAGATATTTAAAGAGTAATATGAACAGTTTTCTTTAGCAGGAAAATAGGATATATTGATATCCAGCTTCTTTAGTTTCTCACCCCCCGTTTTTTTTTTTAAACTGTTCAAACCTACAGTAAAAATCATACTGTATCATTATGAATCGTGAACTGACCTTATGCATATCTTTTTCCAGTGCGGTGACGATCTCCTTTTCATGTTGATCCAGCATTTGCAATATGGCTTGTAGCTGTTGAATTCTAAATGAGAAAGTCTTGGTTTTGCCGGAAGAAAATGCCTCTCTAGTTTTTTTCAGAGTTTCTTCACATAAAGATGAGGTAGAGGATTTCCTTGTTTGACTTTCACCAGATACCGTCCTATAATGTATGCATTTAGTCCGATTTACTAAAAGAGTAAAAGCTGTTCACTAAGCAAAGTGCATGTAGAAAAATCTCTGCCCCGCCACATAATTATCAGTGGCATATTATTATAGAAAAGAGTTGGACTTGCTGCAGAGAGAAGGAAGTAGGAAAACACTAGTGGTCGAGCAACCTAGGCAGCAGTGCGCCCTAGGTGGCTGCCTGATGATTCTAAACTCACTATTGGAAGAGCCCAATCCAGACAACATCCAATAGGGACTTTACAAACAAGCATTCTGAGTGTGTGTGTGTGTGTGTGTGTGTCTGAAGACAGAAAAGGGGGGTGAAAAAGCCTAAGCTGCTTCAGACAGCTGGCCCCTAAAACATTAGATCAGTCTGGAGAAGTACCTGCTACATTAGGATTGCTCATAGCAGTATATTACGTTGCTATAAGCATTCATTCGGTTTGTTTTGTTGCGATTAGTCAAAAGCTCATCACATGGTACAGATGGGCTTTGATTGGCCCGGTCTGTACCATGTGATCACACTGACCAATTGCAGCTAATAACTGTACACAATGGATGGCATGAAAGGAAGCCATCCATTGTGTACAACAGTCATGTGACCTGCTGTGATTGGTCACATGGTACCGGCAGCGAGCCGGGACACTGGTCAAAGATCGGCTCTGGAAACAGCCTGTGACAGATCGCGCCACGAGGATGTCATACGACGTCCATTCAGAAGGGTAAAGCCACTGCCCAGCTGTCATTCTGCTAAAGGGCCAGACGGAAAGGTGTTAACCACTTCAGGACCCACGCACAACCATATACATCCTCTTTTTGAAGAGAGATATCTAGGTAACGGCAGAAGCTGCTGGCACATCCATCTCTTCAGGCGCCGGTCCTGTAAACCATAATGGTGGTCTCTCGCCACTTAACGGAGCCGTCAGCAGCGGTGGAAGCGATCTGGTCCTTCTCCCTCTGTGGCATGGATACGAGTGAGGGCAAGATTCCCCCCACCCATCTCCATACCATAGTAGCACGGAAGCGGCGTCAAAACATCACTTCTGCCCATACTTGCATTTTAGCCTAAAAATTAGATTCAAGGTCTTTTTGACCCCAGATCTCATATTTTTATTCTTTTTTCTATTACAAGTGATATTTACATTACTTGTAATAGGAATAAAAGTGACAATTTTTTATTTACTTTTTTAAAAGTGTAAAAAATAAATAAAAAGTAAAATAAGAAAAAAAAATTGCACGCAGAAGCGAATGCATATGCGAGTAGCGCCCACATATTAAAACGGTGTTAAAAAAACACACACGCGATCGTTGGAGCAATTATTCTAGCCCTATACCTCCTCAAAACATGCAACCTGTAAAAAAAATAAAAAATGTAAACGTCGCCCTTGGAGATTTTTAAGGGTAAAAGTTTGACGCCATTCCACGAGAGGGCGCAATTTTGAAGTGCGACATGTTGGGTATCATGTTACTCGGCGTAACATCTTTCACAATATAAAAAATAAAACAAAAAAAATCCAAAAAAGTGCACTTATAAGACCGCAGCGCAAATACGGTGTGACAAAAATTATTGCAATGACCGCCATTTTATTCTCTAGAGTGTTGGAAAAAAAATATGTATGTTTGGGGGTTCTAAGTAATTTTCTAGGAAAAAAAAAATTGTTAACACCGAGTCTTAAAAACAGGCAAGTC
Organism: Rana kukunoris; assembly: GCA_029574335.1. Taxonomy (NCBI): domain Eukaryota; kingdom Metazoa; phylum Chordata; class Amphibia; order Anura; family Ranidae; genus Rana; species Rana kukunoris. The sequence continues at coordinate 248,676,269 of CM056049.1, forward strand.
CATTTTTTCCCCCCACAAATAGAGCTCCTCTGCGTTTTTTATTTTTTGCGCTATAAAAACAAAAGCGTAAAACAATTTTGAAAAAAAAAAAAAAATGCAATATTTTTTGCTATAAATAAATATCCCCCAAAAATATATAAAAAAAAAAATGTTCCTCAGTTTAGGCCGATACGTATTTTTTTTTATTTTTTTATTTTTTAACCACTTGCCTACTGTGCACCTACACCCCCTTCCTGCCCAGACAAAATGTAAGCTTCCGGCACTGCGTCGCTTTAACTGACAATTGCGCGGTCGTGCGACGTGGCTCCCAAACAAAATTGGCGTCCTTTTTTTCCCACAAATAGAGCTTTCTTTTGGTGGTATTTTATCACCTCTGCGGTTTTTATTTTTTGCGCTATAAACAAAAATAGAGCATCAATTTTTAAAAAAATGCAATATTTTTTTACTTTTTGCTGTAATAAATAACCCAAAAAATATATAAAAAAAATATTTTTCTCCTCAGTTTAGGCCGATACGTATTCTTCTACATATTTTTGGTAAAAAAAAAATAAGCGTTTATCGATTGGTTTGCGCAAAATTTATAGCGTTTACAAAATAGGGGATAGTTTATGGCATTTTTTTTTTTTTTTACTATTAATGGCGGCGATCTGCGATTTTTTTATTGGGACTGCGACGTTATGGCGGACACTTCGGACACTTTTGGGACCATTTATATTTATACAGTGAACAATGCTATAAATATGCATTGATTACTGTATAAATGTGACTGGCAGTGAAGGGGTTAACCACTAGGGGGCGGGGAAGGGGTTAAATGTGTGTCCTATGAGTGTTCTAACTGTGGGGGGAGGGGGGGTGACTGGGGGAAGTGACCGATTGTGTCCCTATGTACAAGGGACACAGCAACGGTCTCCTCTCTCCATGACAGGACGTGGAGCTCTGTGTTTACATACAGAGCTCCACGTCCCCGCTCAGTTACTGAGCAATCGCGTGTGCCCGGCGGCGATCGTTGCCGCCGGGCACTCGCACGGGATCCCAGCAGAGCGGCCGGTTGCGTCATATGACGTGATGTCAGGATAATGGAGTCCTCCGCCCGCCGTCATTTGACGGTGGGCAGAGGACAAGTGGTTAACAAAATCGCAATAAGCGTTTATCGATTGGTTTGCACAAAAGTTATAGCATTTACAAAACAGGGGATAGTTTTATGTCATTTTAATATATATATTTTTTTTTACTAGTATTGGCGGCGATTTTTTTTTCCGTGACTGCAACATGTGAAAAGGACAATGGCAGTGAGGGGGGTTAACCACTAGGTGGCTCTAAGGGGTTTGTGCCCTAAAGGAGGGATTCTTACTGTAGCCCCCCTACTGTGGCTGTAGGCGTGACGTCACCGATCGTCGTTCCTTATAACAGGGAACAGATGATCAGTGTCACTGCCAAAGAGAAGAACGGGGAAGGTGTTTATACTCGCCTCTCCCTGTTCTTCAGCTCCTGTGACCGTTTGGGTCCGTGGGTCCAGCGGGCGCAGAGCTTCGGACCGGGTCACGTGCACGACCCACAGCTGGGCTCTTAAAGGCGACATACAGGTGCGCGCCTGTGCCCAGCCGTGCCATTCTGCCAACGTATATGTGCAGGAGGTGGTTCTCAAGTGGTTAAAGACTTAAAGGGGAGGTTCACCCTCCAAACAAATTTCAGGCATGCCATGGAGCCCACCCACCCGACCGTTTTTTTTTCCCCCTATACATACCTTTTTACGGGCTCTCGTCCCCTCCGGGACTCGGCATTTACAATTACAGGCTGTGATTGACGTCCCTCAGCCAGGCGCAGACAGTACGTCACGAGATGCCAAAGGAACCCGAATGTCGCTGCGCAGGCGCCGTATAGGGCCACACCAGAGTTCGGGTTCCTTCGGCATCTCGTGACGCGCTGCCTGCGCCGGGCTGAGGGACGTCAATCACAGCCTGTGATTGGAAACGCCCAGTCACGTGCGATCGCCGGAGGGGACAAGAGCCCGTAAAAAAGAACGTATAGGAAAAAAAAAAAAAAAAAAACACTGACAAACTGCCAGTCGGGTGGGTGGGCTCCAATGCATGCCTGAAATTTGTTTGGAGGGTGAACTCCCACTTTAATGAAAGCTACCTGAAGCTTGCTGTACACACTGCTCTTACAGGCTGAAGCTCATGTGATTTAGGCCTAAGCCCCCCATTCACACTTGGGAGTGTTTTTCTGCTCAGGGGTGCACGGCTTCTAAATTTGACATACACGCAGGTGCAAGGCCCCGAATGCACACCGTGTCCATGCAGCCAATGCTTCTCAATCCACTTGAGTAGGATTGGCTGAACAGGCATGCACCTACATATCCTTATATGGGAAAACACAGCCTTTGCATGACCATATATGCTGCAGTACACCCATGTGAACGAGGCCCAAGTGTTTAGTTACCAGTCACAGATACTAACCTTCTTAAAACCCGAAACCAACGAGATGGAGAGGGAGAAGCATTTGCGTTATCCATAGCTTTTTTCCTTTTCTCTTCACATCCATTAGCTAGCTTAGTTACATCAGCCTGAGAAAAAAAAAAAAGTTTATACAAGTTCCTAGCTGTGGCAACCAGTGTTTGTTTTTTGTTTTTGGGGGGGGGGGGGGGGGGGCGCAACCTCCTCCCCCAGTGCATTTTGTATGCTTTTTCTAGTCATTTCAATAAGACCCATGCTTTTCCTTTGGGTGGTTTTGGACCAAAAATGCAGGGCTTTTCAAAACACACTAAACCCACAGCACTGTGGTGTGAAGAGTCCCATAGGGTTTAAAGGGATTGTGGTTTTGTTATACAGAAAGATTTTCTATTGTAGATTTTTTATTTTATTTTTCCCAGAAAAAAGAAAAGAGACAGATTTAGGCTTCTTTCACACGGATACAATTTTGCTGTTTTTCCCACTGTCCCTGTGCCGAGTTCCCTGGTCTGTACACCTGCTGAGCCCATTATGATGGGTTCCCAGTGATGCAGCGCAGCCAGGAGCAGCACACAGGGGCTGGGAGACATAGTAGGGATATTTTCATGCTTCGTAATTAAAATTAATATATAAAAAAAATAATAATGAAGCGATTACTTTATTTAATCAAATCAGCGCAAGCTGATGCATTGTTCAATGGTAATAAAGGATGTGGTAATACTGCGCTGTCAATAAACAAAATGAAGATGCTGCAACTTTAAATGTGAGACACACACAAATTAAGCAAATATAGAAAAAACAAACTGCACAATAGGATGTGAAAATTCAAACAAAAAAAAAAAATATTGTGACGCAATTAAAGTGTTGGTGTGTTGAATTCACTACAACAAATAGGTTGCCCTATTTCTATCACAGTCTGAATAGTCCCAGTAAAAATGTATATATATTTTTTACTAGTAATGGTGACAATCGGCAACTCTCTGCCCATTGCCACCGTCACGGCCCCTCTCACCGCCTGTCAAGCCTAATGGCCCATACACACGATCCGAATATCGGACGAAAACGATCGTCCGAAAATCATACGATCCATCATCGGATCGTGTGTACACTACTTTCGACAACCGATCACGACCGTTCATCCGATTAAATTCGATCGGACAAGCGCGAAAATTTTTCTCATCCGATGTCCGATTTTCGTTTAGTCAGTACAGCCGTCGTCCAACAATACAATACAAATACATTACAACACGTGACATCACTTCCGATCGTTTTTTTCTATCGTACGATAATTTTCATGAGTTTAAAAACCTATTTTATTTTACTCGCGATTATTAAGCGAAAAAAGTCGTACGATCCGTCGGCCGATATTCGGATCGTGTGTATGGGCCATTACTCTCTGGGCCCCCGGGTACTACGGGTTGGGGAGCGGAGGAAGATCACTCCGCCAGGGAAGGTAGGAAAATAGGCAGGTGGCTGGCCGGGACTTGAGCCAACGCAGAAGAACATGCGAGCGGAGCTGAATGGGCATGCACCCGAAACGGAAGAAATAGTCCCTCCGCTCCAACCAGCGCATGATCATCAGAAAGGGGCACAGATAATGAAAAAAATACACCCCCAAAGCTAGTAGGAGTGGCAGAGCGGGGGGGGGGGTGAAATTCAGATTTGTATTTTTTATTTTGTACTGACTGTCTTCGAAATTGCTCCAGCCCCTGTTCAAATCTAATCTGGGGACAAAACTGGGGACAGACTTGGTCCAGGAACAGTGTCCTCAATTCTGGGACTGTCCCCAGAAAACAGGGATGTCTGTTCACCCTACCTCAAAAAGGACTTGTCCCCCCCCCCCCCCTTTGTTTCTTATTCATACATTTTTAAATTGTGACTAGCAGCGCCTGTGCACCCCCTAAGGATGGGCCACCGCTGGTTCTGGGAAAACTAGAGTAAAATTATATATATATATATATATATATATATATATATATATATATATATATATGTAAGAAATTTCCTGTTCAAGCTCCAGACTTTGGTGTTTATTATTCACTTGTTTAATCCCCTTTAAGCCTAGGTTCACACAGTGTGGGAATGAATGCTGAACTTGCACAATTTCATTCCCGCATGGCAGTCTCAATATCGGGGACATTTGTGTGGAAATTACATCGCAAAAAGTAGAACAAAAATTACTTTTGTGAATCGGTGCGGCATCGCACCAATTCAGACACTGCCATTGCCACCTATTTGGCATGTGATTTGACATGTCAAATCGTATCAATGTGAACAGGGCTAAAAGTTACACCAAAACTTAAAAGTCCGCAGTTCGATGTACTTATATACTAGCTTTCATCTGTAGTCAAATGATAGGAGTGCATACACATTTTTCTAAGCATTAGAGATCTATGCCATTATCCTTACTTTCTACAATTAACATCTACATGAAAAAGAACATTGTAGCTAGCATGTTACAGAAACTTAGACTAAGCCCAGCCTAAGGCAATGTAAAGCCAACAGTTACAAATATGTGCTAAAAGTTCTTTAAAACAGTTGTAAAACATTTTAATTTTCATGTATGTAAGAGCAAACTACTTAACCATCTATGACATTACAGCTGAGCAAATTCCAAACCTGACAAAGTAACTCTTCAGGAATATTATTAACCTCATGTAGCCACTACTACAGCCCAGGGCCTCCACACCAAACCAACTAGTAGACTTGTGCAACAAATCCAATCCCTAACAAGCCAATAAGAAGCACCTTTGTTCAAAGTGTTTGATTAACCCATTTATTTCCCTAATAAAACCTTTTGCAACTGCTAACTTACAGCATGCATGTATGCAAGAACAACCATAACATTCTATATTGACACATTGCATCTATGGAGAAAACTGTTGTTTTTTTTGGGAGAAATAACACTTTACAGTACTTTACATCAGTCACAGATCGAGTTGCTATGGGTTAATGCATGTCATACAGGATTTAAAGCTGTATAAGACCTGGTTCACACCAGTGTGGCTTTGAAATCACGCCACTTCAGCACGATTTCAAGGCCTCAGATCAGTGCGATTTGCACGTCCAATTTCCCTGCAGATTGCCACTAGGTTTAACATAAATCTATGCAAGTTGCAATGATATTGGAAAAAAAGTAGTGCAGGAACCTTTTTCAAAGTCGCTGCCAAATGAGTCGCACCAATTTGAACAGTTGCATTGCTGTCAATGGGATGCAACTTTTCTTGCGATTGCATGACAAATCACACAAGGGCTTAATGTGTCACTAAAGGCAAAATGTTCTGTCTATTTAAGATAGAGTAATGGCCCATACACACGATCCGAATATCGGCCGATGGATCGTACGACTTTTTTCGCTTAATAATCGCGAGTAAATTAAAATAGGTTTTTAAACTCACGAAAATTCTCGTACGATAGAAAAAAACGATCGGAAGTGATGTCACGTGTTGTAATGTATTTGTATTGTATTGTCGGACGACGGCTGTACTGACTAAACGAAAATCGGACGATCGGACATCGGACGAGAAAAATTTTCGCGCTTGTCCGATCGAATTTAATCGTATGAACGGTCGTGATCGGCTGTCGAAAGTAGTGTACACACGATCCGAAAATCGTACGATCCATCATCGGACGATCGTTTTCGTCCGATATTCGGATCGTGTGTATGGGCCATAAGGAAGAGTTAAAATCCCAGTTTTTTTTTGTTGCCATCTGTGTCCCATTGGGAAGATTTCCCTTCACTTCCTGTTGCATAGGCAAAACAGGAAGTGAGGGGAAATCCAAAAAACCGCCCAAGTGAGAAAATCCTGCTTTGACACCAGGGTCACTAGAACTAGTGTCCCCTTTGTAAGATTTCTCCTCTTTTACTATTGTAGCACAAGCCCCTTAAAAGCCACTGGATTTGGGTTCCCCTTTGTCTGCACAGCCAGGCAACACACATTTTCAGCAGGCACATGTAGTCATTAAACCAGTCCAAAGGGCTTTGTTTTTGTTATACATTAGGGGTAAATAACTTGTAAATAACCTGGAGTGTATATATACACTATAATTACACAGCAAATAAATATCAGTCCTTGTCACTAGCTAACTGGATATACAAGGCAAACTATGTACATGAGACATAGTAAATCAGCAGAAGCGTCTGCAGAGGGGACCCTTCTCTGACACAATATCAAAAAGGTGAAGCAGAGCCCACTTGAATCCAATGAACCACCTAGTGTTCAGGAGTAGCCAGGCAGTCTTCTTCAAAGCTCTGAAAGATAGGACTAATCTAGCTGAACTATCTGCAAATAGTAGGGGGTTATGATCAGTGTTGCCAACCATCAGTATGTTAACTGGCAGACAGTAAAAAAAATGGGCACTTTCTCCTGCCAGTAAATGGCAGCACCAGGAAAAGGTTGCCAGTAAAAAATATGGCTGTGACGTTCGGCTTGGAACTGAAAATGCGCAGGTCTGCTTCGTAGCTGGCCAAGACCATCTGAGTGCCTGTTACAGTGTGTTCGGGTAGCGCCTGCATAGGGTAGAGGCGGTACCTGAGCATGTTGTGTGATGTCATGATGCAAGAGAGCCGAGCCGAGCGGACCGGAGCCTAATGTGCGGGTCTGCAGGATGGGAAGCCGGGAACGGGATTGTTAATGTTGTTTGGACTGAAGTGGACTGAAGAGACCACCTGGCATGGAAAGAGAGTGTCACTGTGACTCAGGAGGGGACATGTCATGTCGGTGAGGTGTTATCATCATCTGTGCTGCAACACTGGTTATAATCCCAATAAATGTCTTTGGCCCTGTCCCTTTTCTTCTACATGTACAGGTTTTCCTTTTTGTTTGCTCCACTATCAAATTGATCAGTTCCAACACCTGAAATATCATTTTGTCACGTACTTTATTTGGAGACCGATTTGACAAAAGAGATTCCCTTTCAGCTCTGCTCCACGCACTCTTGAATGCGGTGGCAGAGGTACAAGGAAGCACGGGTGTCGGTAGCTTGGCAGCGGGTGATTGGCATGGATAGAGAGGTAGTCAAGGTGAGCCAGGGTCAGACGCAGTAAGGCAGCAGCATGGATAGGAAGCAGGCACAGCAAGGTCCAGTAGCAGGCCAAGATCAGTAGCAGGGAAGCAGATAGAGCAAGGTCCAATAGCAGGCCAGGGTCAGTACCAGGAAAGCAGGCAGAGGCAACCAAGGTTGGTATCCAGAATCGTGAAACAAAAATTCTCCTGTGCTCTGGTGTTTCGCTAAACACAGGTAGTGTAGTTGAGTCTTAAGGTAAGGTCTAGAGTCTTGCAGCCCTTCTCAGAACAGTGGGTGTTCATACAGCTGAAGAAATAAACAAAAAAAGGAGGGCACACCGACCTAGTGCATTACCACTTATAAGTTTTATTGAAAATAGAATAAAAGCAATAATCCTACTCACAAAATAATCTTTTTGGGGTAAGGATTTGCAGTTGTTGGTTTTCCACTTTTATTTTCCCACTGTTTGCACTGTTTGGTTAGCACTAGTGGAGGCTGGTGCTATGGTGCCCCCACTTTGGTCACTGTGGTCTGTGAATTGGCTACCTCTCATGGGGGTGGTAATGTGGGATTCCCATCCCCATGGGCGGTAGAAGCCATAATTGAGGGGTGGGGTTTTGATGATTCATGGTCACCTGAGCTGGGGCCCCTTGGTACATGAGTACACATATATATTGAGGGCACACAGGAGAGAGACACCATAAACCATCTAGGCTCTGAAAAAAGGGGTGCGCTCCAGAAAGGCGTCAGCCATTCAGACGTTAGAGGTATCATCTGATACTCCTTGTCATCAACTCCTGCTGGCAGGTGCCAAGTGTGTTTTTATTTTATTTTTTATTAAAACTTATAAGTGGTAATGCACTAGGTCGGTGCACCCTCCTTTTCTCTTTTCTTGGTATCCAGAATTCACAGAACAAGGTCAGGATCAAGCCGGCTCAGCAACGTAAGATCAGTCAGCAAAAACAGGAACACAGGTCCTGGGAAAGCTGAAGAGCACCTGGAAATAAACACGCACCAGGATCTCTTTTAACCTCTTAAGGACCGCCTCCTGCACATGTACGTCGGCAGAATGGCACGGCTGGGCACGAGCACGTACCTGTACGTCCCCTTTAAGTGCCCAGCCGTGGGTCCGTAGCTCCACGCCGCGGGACCCACCGACCCGATCGCCGCCGGTGTCCCGCGATCGGTCACAGAAACTGAAGAATGGGGAAGGTGTGTTTACACGCACCTCTCCCCGTTCTTCACAGTGTCATTGATCGTCTGTTTCCTGATATAGGGAAAGACGATCAATGATGTCACAAGTCCAGCCCTGCCCCCTACAGTTAGATACACATATGAGGTCAGACTTAACCCCTACAGCGCACCCTAGTGGTTAACTCCTAAATTGCAATTGTAATTTTCACAGTAATCAATGCATTTTAATAGCACTTTTTGCTGTGAAAATGACAATGGTCCCAAAAATGTGTCAAAACTGTCCGATGTGTCCGCCATAATGTAGCAGTCACGAAAAAAAAGGTGATCGCCATCATTAGTAGTAAAAAAAATGCCATAAAACTATCCCCTATTTTGTAAACGCTATAAATTTTGAGCAAACCAATTGTTAAGCTCTTATTGCGATTTTTTTTTTACCAAAAATAGGTAGAAGAATACGTATCGGCCTAAACTGAGGAAAAAAAAACTTTTTTTATATCTTTTTGAGGGATATTTATTTAAGCAAAAAATGAAAAATAATGCATTTTTTTCAAAAATGGCGCTCTATTTTTGTTTATAGCGCAAAAAATAAAAACCGCAGAGGTGATCAAATACCACCAAAAGAAAGCTCTATTTGTGGGGAAAAAAGGACGCCAATTTTGTTTGGGAGTCACGTTGCACGACCGTGCAATTGTCAGTTAAATCGACGCAGTGCCGAATCGCAAAAAGGGGTAAGGTCCTTTAGCTGCATAATGGTCCGGGTCTTAAGTGGTTAAATAGGCAGCTTGGCGCCAATGTTTGTCAGTGCACACTGGATATTAGCCCGAAATAATCTTTCATTGGTACATGTGCACAAGCCTTAGCTGTACATAAAAGAGCAGTAGCTGCACAGGAATATGCATTAGCTGCATGGCAATGAGCATGAGCTGAACCTGTTTCCTCCATTCCTTAAGAACTCTAATACCCTTTTTCTTACAATTCCTAATTCCTCCGTTTTCATATTTTCCTTCAGAACCATTTACTCCATAACCCTCAGATCATGGGCTATACACTTCTCTTTCCACCGCTTAGGAAATCTTTCAGTCAGGGCCACATTAACATAGGGGCTATTGGAGCTGCAGCACCAGGCCCCCTACCATAATATAGGCATGTGCTGGCCAGATTCACTGTCACCGCTATTTTCTATCACTTGTAAACACAGAAGCCTGGCTTCTGTGCTACAAGTGACAGCGCACTGCTCCCTCAGAACCGCCGGAAACAGACGCCAGAGCACGGATATTATGAGCATCACCAGAGGGCTTGCTGGCTGAGAAACAGCCTGGTGCTCGAATGCCAGTGCCCCCTGCTGGATGATCTCACTCTGTGTGTTACTCTCTCCAGAACACAGCACTCTGTATTACGCTTTCCTGATCCCTGTGTTATGCATTCCTGGTCTTATTGAATTTCCCTTTAAGACCCTCCCACTGTACAATTTGGCCACACCCACCCTAAAACGTGGTGTGCTCCCCCACAGGAAGGGGGGCTTCCTGCACCTATTTTCTGAGAAAAAAAGCCATGGGCCCAGACATCCGTCTGCAGTTCCTGGTCATACCACTGTGTCTATGTTCCCCCACTACTCCCACTACTCCGCCAGAAGTTCTGGTCCAGCACTGCTGCTAGCACCCCTACCAGGCACTTGTGCAACTCTGGACTCCCACGTCTCCTGTCTGCTCTATTAGGGGCCTCGAGTCAGAGGTGTAAGAGAGGCTGTCCTCTGCATAACGGGCTCTACCGCCAGGTACGGGACACCAGTAACTCTGTGTATTACGCTCTCCAGAACCCAGCGCTCTTGTTTACACTCTCCTGACCCCAGCACGGTTTTATTGAACAATGTCACTTTAAGACTCTCCCACTGTACAATTTGGCCACACCCACCCTAAAAACGTGATGTGCTTCCCCCAGGAAGGGGGGGGGGGTTCCTGCATCTATTCTCTGAGAAGAAAAGCCATGGGCCCAGCTGCCCAAATAGAACAGGCCACGCACGGAAAAGCAATGGGCCAACATGGAGAGATCTCCCCTGGCCTGACCGGCCCTGCATTCCGCCTGTGCCACCTGGGCTGGGTGGTGGGATTAATTAAAGGGCACCATGGAGAGTCCTAATGGAAGCCAGGTATTTAGCTTCTGTAGTGTTGTAGTGTTGCGTTAGGTTTGCACAGCTGTGCTCTTCAACCTCACCTCAGGGCGCGCCACGCACGCTGATGCAGGGCTCTTTTGGAAGCCTGGGACTTCCATAGCATTGGGCCTGTGCCGCTGCACCCTTTCACATCAGGATGCACGCTGACGCACAGCCCTTAAGGCCCACCAAAATCCTCAGCATCAGATCCTTAATGTTCTTAATCTGTCCCTGCTTTCAGTATGTACATGTGATCCCAGGATTAATTGCTTCCTTAAGCCCCTAGCAATAATACTTTTCCCAATATATGATTCAACTAAGCATCTATCCCATGTATACCATCAAATGTCTCAGGCAGATTTTTTCGCGATTTTAGTTACACTGTGGTATCAACAACAGTTTATTTTTAAAATGCCATACGCATCCTTGTTCCATATTATTTACAATCTGCTACAGTTATCAAACACTTTAAACAATGTTGGGGCATGCTAGAAAATACCCCTAACCCACATTTGTGGGGTATAATGTGCTTTAGTTTGTCACCAGAGCACAACCCCATTTGCTCTCTGGCCACTTTTACCACAGGTCCACTGCCTTCTGGCCATCCTTGCCCAGAATGACATTTGCACTTCTGGTCATCCCCATTTCCAGTTGGCCAATCATACCCACAAGACCCCAATTGTATCCAGCCCCTGTGGGCAAGCCCCAAAATTGGCTTCCATGACCCACAACACCATCCCCACCCTTAACTTTTGGACCAGCTCCAGTAGGCCAATTACACCTACAACACCCCCTTGTGGCCCAGCCCAGGTGACTATTGGACCAACTTTAGTTCACCAATCCTTATATCTGGCCATTCTTACCAGCCCTATCCTTGACCACCCCACAACACTGCCGTAACATGGCTCTGTGGCCACCCTTACCCAGAACACCCGTCAGTTGGCCAGTCATACCTAAAACACTCCATGTCTCTCACTTACCCCAGGACGGCCCAGCCCCGATGACTATTGGACCAGCTCCAGTTAGCCAATCATACCTACAACACCCCTTTTCCCCCCCTTCCTTGGCCAGCCCTTGTGCCCACTCTTAACCTCATGACCAGCTCCAGTTCACCCACTCCAGTACGTATACCAGGCCAACCAATGTGGTAAGGCCCTCTACACCATGTATCTCTTAGGCCTGGAAGCCACTTTCCATATTAGGTTTTTGTCAAACACTGTGTGGCCACTCTTACCCAGAATGCCACTTGCACTCAACCCATCTCTAAGCAGGGTTAACCCACCCTTACCTTCAACACCGATTGACCCCCCCCCTTCCTTGGCCTTATTCTTACAGGACCACCTCTTGTGCCCACTCTTAAACTCAGGACCAGCTCCAGTTTCTCATAGTGAAAGGGTTCTTTTTCCCAATTGCCGTTTTTGAGATCTCTCCACAGGTGCTCTATGGGATTTAGATCTGGACTAATTATTTAATGATGCCATGCACACGGTCAAGACATCCAGTGCCTAAAGAAGGCACTAATTCCCCTAAACATCAGTGAACCTCCACCATGTTTGACTGTATTCTTTTCTTTAAAGGCCTCATTTCTTTTTCTGAAAACAGTAGAATGATGGGCTTTACCAAAAAGCTGCAATTTTGTTTCATCGGTCTGCAGCTCATGATTATTTGGGATGATGGTATTTCCTTCAAAACACTTCTACATGGTTCGCAATTCAATTCAATAATTCATCAGTACAAAATAAATGAAAACAAATATGTAATTGTAAAATTTTCACTTACCCTCTTAGAGCCCTGGCTGTGTGGTCAATTTTATTTGGATGCTGCTGTATCCAGGATTTAAAATCATCCCTGGGACACGACTATGGGCCCTAAACCTTTGTGTCTGATGCGACACCCCACTCTTAGTTGTTTGCCTATCATCTGTGTGTACAGCGCGCTGCTGATGGTTGCCTGCTGCTCTTTGGAGCACCTCATTCTTTTTGTAGGCACCCTTTCCACCTCCGATTCGTTTATTGACCCACTGCTTTTCATGGGTTTGTACTCAGAACCCATATCCTACAGTGAGAGCTCCCTCATGCTCTTATCTGTCACGATAACGATGTGAAATTACTTCTTGCTGGTGTACACATTTTTTGAACATGGCTTTCAGGTTTTTGCCATCTGGTGACACTATACTGGTTTGATGGTGATCAATTCTTGGTGCGACAGTGACACACGATGATAGATATTGACAGTGCACTGGGGAAAGACAGATGTTGATCCTGCACTGCAATCAGGCTCTGTAGAGGGGTGTGTGTGTGTTTTTGGCACTGAAATCACTATACAATTATAGCTCACTCACAGATAAGCTCTAATGAGCTCTCTGTGTGAAGACAAAGAGTCGATACACCAACTTGAGACTTTTGTTAATATGTGTGATCTACTGTGATTGTACACAGCGATCACATGATACAGGGCCAATAAAAGATCACGTTGTTGCACGGCCTCAAGCCTGTACGAGAGCACCAAAAGTGGAAGGACGCGTGGGTGCATCCTCCCAGAATGACACTGCTTTCACTTGGCTGCATATCTGCAGTGGCTAGGTGCAAAGTGATTTATAAATCAGCCTCAAAAGAAAAATGTATACAACTTAGAAAATGGAAAGCTCTTTGGCACATTTGGAATGTAATACTTCATAAATATTATTCACTCGAGACATTAATTCCATCCCCATTTCAACAGAATCATTTGGTTAAAAACATTTTCTCCCTGTGATTTGCATGAGGTACAATATAGGAACTACAGTGCCTTGAAAAAGTATTCATACCCCTTGAAATTTTCCACATTTTGTCATGCTACAGCCAAAAACGTAAATTTATTTTAATTGGGATTTTATGTGATAGACCAACACAAAGTGGCACATAATTGTGAAGTGGAAGGAAAATAATAAATGGTTTTCCATTTTTTTTTTTAACAAATAAATATCTGAAACCTGTGGCATGCATTTGTATTCAGCTCCCTTTTACTCCGACAGCCCCAACTAAAATCTAGTGAAACCAAATGCCTTTAGAAGTCACCTAATTAGTAAATAGAGTCCACCTGTGTGCAATTTAATCTCAGTAAAATTACAGCTGTCCTGTGAAGCCCTCAGATTTTAGTTAAGAGAACCTTAGTGAACAAACAGCATCATGAAGGCCAATGAACACACCAGACAGGCCAGGGATAAAGTTGTGAACACATTTAAAGCAGGATTAGGTTATAAAAAAAATTATCACAAGTTTTAAACATCTCACAGAGCACTGTTCCATCCATCATCTGAAAATGGAAAGAGTATTCCACAACTGCAAACCTACAAAGACATGACAATCTACCTCAACTGACAGGCCGGGCAAGGAGAGCATTAATCAGAGAAGCAGCCAAGAGGCCCATGGTAACTCTGGAGGAGCTGCAGAGATTCACAGCTCAGGTCGGAGAATCTGTCTACAGGACAACAATTAGTTGTGCACTCCAAAAATCTGGCCTTTATGCAACAGTGGTGAGAAGAAAGCAATTAGAAATACCATTTGCAGTTTTGCGAGAAGCCACGTGGGAGACACAGCAAACATGTGGAATAAGGTGCTCTGGTCAGATGAGACCAAAACTTTTTGGTCTAAAATCAAAAAACGCTATGTGCCAAAAAATTACACTGCACATCACTCTGAACACACCATCCCCACCTTGAAAACATGGCGTGGCATCATCGCGTTGGGAGGATGATTTTCTTCAGAAAGGACAGGGAAGCTGGTCAGAGTTGGGAAGATGGTTGGTGCCAAAAACAGAGCAATCTTAAAAGAAAACCTGGACTGGGGTGGACCTTATACATACAGCCAGCGCTACAATGGAATGGTTTAGAACAGGGGTCTTCAAACTATGGCCCTCCAGTTGTTCAGGAACTACAATTCCCATTATGTCTAGTCATGTCTGTGAATGTCAGAGTTTTACAATGCCTCGTGGGATGTGTAGTTCTACAACAGCTGGAGGGCCGTAGTTTGAGGATCCCCGATTTAGAACTTTAGATCAAAGCATATTCATGTGTTAGAATGGCCAGTCAAAGTCCAGACCTAGATCCAATTAAGAATCTGTGGCAAGGGGGGCGTGGCCAGCGCGGCATGTGAACAGACGCAGGTTCACAGAGCTCCGCAGTGATCCTGATCTTACCCGGTTTCCGGCACCCAGAACACCTGGATTTTTGTCTCTGCGGGCAGGGGAACGTTCCCTCGTCACTCGGCTGCAACTTACACGCTGCGGGAGGGCATGATGACCCGGGGACAGAAGCAAGACGGCTCGAGGCAGGAATTCCAAGATGGCGCCGCCCCACCATCAGCTCAGAAGGCGCGCGGAGGGGATAAAGGGAAGGAGGGGGTGAGTAAAACCCTGAAAAAGGCCAAAGAGGGCTCCGGAGACCCCCCCAAGGACATGAGGTACTATGCCAAGAAGCTGACAGAGAAACCCAGTGTGACAGGCGCGCAGCCAATGGATGACTGTGCCTCCCTCAGTGACATTGAAACAGAGGAGGGGGAGAATGTGCAGGGAGCGGGGGCCATATTGGAACAGGCTGGGAGCAGCTCCAGCCTGCAGTGGGAGGCTAATGACCCGGAGGAGGAGGGGGGGATCAGCCCACACTTGCTGCCATACTGAAGGCAGTGAATAAATGCACAGCCTCTGTGAATGGCCTACGTCTCAGATTTGGAAGTTTGGAGAAGGAGGTGTGCCTGATCAGGCATGACATACAGAAAATGAGGGAGAGGACCACGGCCGCGGAGGGGAGGATTAGTGACCTGGAAGACAAGCTACCCCCACTGATTAGAGAGGCCCAGACCACCTCAAGGCTTGCCAGGGCGGTTGATATTCGCGCAGAAGATTTTGAGAAACGTCTTAGGCGCAATAACGTCCGCATAGTTGGACTACCAGAGAAGGTGGAGGGCAGGGACCCCACACAGTTTGTGGAGCAGTGGATGGCTGACGTGTTTGGCAAAGACGCTCTTACACATCTATATGCGGTTGAGAGGGCCCACAGAGTGCCAACTAGGCCTCTCCCGCCGGGCAACCCCCCTCGCCCGATTCTGGCCCGCCTATTAAATTACAGAGACAGAGAAATAATACTGAGGCTGGCCAGGGAAAAAAGGAATGTCCAATACAACGGCACCCTGGTGTCATTTTATCCGGACTTCTCTGCTGCAGTACAGAAGAGCCGAGCTAGATTTACAGAGATTAAGAAACGCCTGCAGAAGGTGCAGGCCCCATATGCCATGCTGTATCCTGCGACACTTCGGGTTATTTTGAATGGCCAGGCCCACTTTTTTGAACACCCTGCTGATGCCTCGGACTGGCTGGATGCTAATGAAGGTGCCCTCCGACAGGTTAGGAGACCTCCGATGGAAGAGGACTGACATCCTGGTTCAATATCACTGGTCCTGCCTAAGTTGACCCCTCGGCCGAGGGAACTGCCGGAAACATACAACACCCTATCTTTTTGCTCTGCAATGCGAGTTCGGAAATGCTGTTATTAACGCACCCAGCAAAGATGACTGCTGAAGCTGTTACCGTAGGTGTCGATCACCTGGAAGAGTTCAGGGACCTGTTGTCCCACAGCTGCCCGTTGGCGCCCCAAAGTTTGAGCGTCCAGTGGGCCTGCGAGATGTCGGGCGCACACCCCTTACAGGCGAAAGGCCTGCAACGAAAGAGATCCGCGGCTTTCATTGATACACGGCTGTGTATCTCAGTTGGTTACCCAATTTTAGTTCACTCCAGAGCTTTTTACAATTTTTCTTTTTTTTCTTTTTTCCACTGTGGGAGTCTACACTTTTTCACCAGCATTTGGTTTACGGCCCTGTACCTATTACATGCCCATCCGGCCGCTTCGGACACTTCAACTGAGGGGGTGGCGGGTGGATGGGGTGGAGGAGTTTTTTCCCACTTCAGTGATATGCCTCAACTTCCCTGATGGCGGCGGTCACTGTGTTATCATGGAATGTTCGGGGACTACAGGACCCGCTGAAGCGGACTATGGTGTCGTCCCTGATGAGGAAGCAACTGCCTGCTATCTGTGCTCTTCAGGAGACTCATTTGACCCCTGACTCTGTGCCTTGTTTGGGATATCGGTGGGTGGGTAAGGTGTATCATTCCACTCACACCTCGTATTCAAGGGGGGTGAGTGTGATGGTGCACAGTTCATTAGATTACGAGGAACTGAATGCTGATGTGGATGTTGATGGGAGATATGTTTTTCTGCTATGCAAGCTGTTTGCCTTTAAATGTATACTTGCTTTTGTATATGTGCCCCCCCCCCCCGTACAACAATGAGGTACTGAGGGCATTGGTTCGGTTCCAGTTGCTGTTTCCCGGAGGTGCCACTGTTTGCCTTCGGGGACTTCAACTGTTACATGGACCCTCTCTTGGATAAGCATCCACCGGGAGGGGGACACGCCGGATGGCCCTGAGAAAACTGGCAGAGGAAGTGGGGTGGAGGGACCCTTGGAGGGCTAGGAATCCTGGGGACAAACAATTTTCATGTTTTTCTAAGAGCTACTCATCCCTGTCTAGGATAGATCTGTGCTTGTGTTCGCATGCTGCTGAGAGATATGTTTTAGAGGAGGCGTATGGTCTGAGAACTGTTTCGGATCATTCTCCACTGCTTGTAACCCTGGGGGTGCGTCCCTCTTCCGCGGTGGCCAAGGCCCCGTGGAAGATGAACGCCTTCTGGCTGAGCCTTTTCCCGTCCCACGAGCATATAGAGGCCTGCATTGAGGAATACTGGCGTATACACACCGGCACTGACAACATAGCGATCACTTGGGAGGCCTTTAAGGCCGTCCTGCGGGGCATGTTTATCACGGAGATTCAGGCCATCAAGGCACGGACGAATGCACAAAGAGAGGGGGTGGAGCGGTTGGCAGAGAGGCTGGAGGACACATTCATTGTAGACCGATCTGACACAAATAGGGAGGCGTGGCTTTCGGCGCAGGATGCTCTGTACCGAATCACGACCTCGGGGGCGGAGAGGAAACGCTTTTTCCAAAAAGCGGCATTTTATGAGGAGGGTGAACACACTGGTCGCATGCTAGCAACTATTGCCCACGCCTAGCAAATGTCCCCCTCCATAGGGGCGCTGCGCACTACCGGAGGGAGGGTTACGAACCTCCCCGACCAAGTCCTGGATGAACTAGTCGGGTTTTACTCCTCTCTGTACGACTCCAGGAGCACACACTCGCTGGACTCTCTGAGAGAATATCTAGACCCGGTGCAGTTACCAAAGCTGTCGGCCTCCAATAGGGAGATGCTAGATGCCCCTTTGACCCTGGGCGAATTACAGATGGCGACCAGCCTGTTCCCTAACTCAAAGGCTCCCGGGGACGACGGTCTCCCTGTGGAAATATACAAGCAATATGGGGAACAGATACTCCCGCACTTGCTGAAGGTGTTTAATGCTGCGAGGGAGGAGGGCACTCTTCCCATATCCATGACCAGGGCAAACATTGTCCTGATTCTGAAACCAGACAAGGATCCGCTCGACCCGGGGTCCTACAGACCGATTTCCCTTTTACAAAATGATGTAAAGATTCTTGCCAAGGTCCTGGCGGTCAGACTGAATGGGGCCATCTCCACTATCATACATTCTGACCAATCGGGATTTATGCCACAAAAGTCGACGGCAATAAACTTGAGGAGACTCTATCTCAATATGCAATCGCGAGCCGATAACATGGGGGACAGAGCCTTGCTGTCTCTCGACGCCCACAAGGCGTTTGACAGCGTCGAGTGGGACTTTCTCTGGGCGGTAATGCGGAGGTTTGGGTTTGGAGATGGTTTCATTACTTGGGTCCAGCTCCTATACTCATCCCCGGTAGCGGCGATAAGAGAGGGGGAGGGGGGGGGGGATGTCTCGCACTTTTAACCTATACGGGGTACCCGGCAGGGGTGCCCACTCTCTCCCCATCTCTTTGCCCTGGCCATTGAGCCTCTGGCAGCCATGATTCGGACGGATCCTTTGGTGCGGGGCTTCCAATATGGGGACCTGCACGGGAAGATCATGTTATATGCGGACGATACCATGTTGCTTCTGGGGGATACCGCCGGGTCGCTCGCTGAGGCCATGACTGTGGTCCGACGGTTCGGCGAATACTCGGGCCTGACCATTAATTGGACTAAGTCCTCCCTCCTTCTGCTTGATAGCCGGCTTCCTCAGCCCATAAGTACAATACATTACATCCCAGTCTCTTTCTCTTTCCGCTATCTGGGTATCCAGGTTACCGCATGCCCGCTGGACTATGTCCGCCTCAATCTTACCCCCTTACTTAATCGGTGTCGGGATCGGGTCAAGGTTTGGAGTAAATTAAAACTGTCGCAGGTCGGGAGGGTCAACCTGATAAAGATGATCCTTATGCCACAATTGCTATACATACTGCACAACTCCCCAATGGTCATCCCCCTGAAACAGTTTAGAGTCATTAATTCTATTTTCCGCTCACTGATTTGGCTCACAAAGCCCCCTAGGGTTAAACTTGAGCAACTGCAGCGCCAGAAGGAGGCCGGTGGATTGGCATTGCCCAATCCTTGGCTCTACTATTTGGCCTCTCAGGTGCAGCACATCGCGAGGGTGGCAGGCCCTCAACAGGATCTGCAGCTAAATCTGAGGGACCCCTCGGTTCGGTTGCTCAGATTCACGACAGGGGGGGAGGTGATGGTGGGATTGGAGGCCTTGCAGTATGCGAAATCTAATAGACGGTTCCCCACATATGCACTTATGCAGAAGATTTGGAATAAAGTTAGGATGCTGCAGGGGGTGTCAGGGTTCACTAAATTCAGCCCCATATGGGATAACCTCTACTACCGGGGAAATAGCTAAACTACCGTACGGCCTGAAGTGGAAACAGTATGGGGTATCCCTCATGTCGCACATAGTTAGGGCAGGCCAGTTGAGGTCCTTCACTGAGCTCAGGGCAGACTTTCAGCTTCCAGCATCGATGCACTTTTACTACCTGCAACTCAAACACGCATTTGATGCTCAGAGGGAGGCTGATATATGGTCCTTGGACCCGGCACCAGTCTTTAACTTCCTGTCCGAGGCGTCCACCTGCAAGGGGTTCATATCCAGCTGCTATGCTATGTTATTAAACCTCTTCCTACCGAGTGCCCCTCTCAAGGTGGTGGCTCGGTGGGAGAGGGACGTGGGAGCATTCGAAAATGAACAGTGGGAGGAGGCCCTGCAGGCGGTTCCCATGTGCTCCCTGAATGTGGCACAGGCTGTCGCAGCTTTACATCCTCTTACGGGTACATTATACACCAGCTAGGCTTGCGCAATATGGAATGGGTGTAGACCCCTGCTGCACTAGGTGCTGCAGGGATCATGGCGATCTCATCCACCTTTTGTGGAGATGCCCGAAGCTCCATCGGTATTGGGCAGGGGTGGTTGACACTATTAACGGGGCCTTCCAGGTACAAGTTCCTTTGGAACCCAAGGTTTGTCTGCTGGGGATTACCGGGGACCTCCCAGTGGAGGATATCCCTAGACAGGCAATAGGCCGGGCCCTGTTCCAGGCCCGCTTAGGGATATTGAGGCACTGGAAGGACACTGAACCACCCACGGTGCAGGAATGGATCAAGCAGATGGGAGTCACCTTGAGGCTGGAGAAGGTGGTGTATCAGAGAAGAGGGTCTAGCGGTAAATATGAAAAGTTATGGGCCCAGTGGCTTGATGTTCCGGGGCTAGCCCCGATAGATCTTGTGTATGACAGGCTATGTTAGATCTGCAGTAGACTGGCTCCTGGATACTCGAATATGTTCGCAGGAGGGGGTGGAGGGTTGTAGGGCTATTTACCACACTAAGTGGCTTTTGATGAAGTGTCATGCTATGCTATGTGTGTACTCTCCCATGGAAAGTCAATTATGATTATGCTCTGGAGTTTTGCAAGCGGCTTTCTTTCTTAAATTTGCTCAATAAAAACCTTTGTTTGAGAAAAAAAATAAAGAATCTGTGGCAAGATTTGAAAATTGCCGTTCACAGATGCTCTCCATTGAATCTGAAAGAGCTTGAGCTATTTTGCTAAGAAGAATGGGCACACATTTCACTCTATATGTGCAAAGCTGGTAGAGACATACCCAAAAAAGACTTGTAGCTGTAATTGCAGCAAAAGGGTGGTTCTACAAAGTAATGACTCAGGGGGGCTGAATACAAATGCAAGCCACCTTTTCACATATTTATTTATATATATAAAAAAAAAAAAAAAAAATTAAAACCATTTATAACTTTCCTTCCACTTCACAATTATGTGCCACTTTGTGTTGGTTTATCACATAAAATCCCAATAAAATACATTTACGGTTTTTGGTTGTAACATGACCAACTGTAGAAAATTCCAAGGGGTATGAATATTTATAAGTATACAAACAAACAAATTCAAGATTAAAACAGTGTCTGTAGTTAAATTTATTAAAGACATGGGGCAATATAAATTATTTAATACATATAAAGAACCAAGGCTACGTAAAAACAGGAAGGAAAATATACAGAATATTAGTTTTGACATAAAAAGAAAGTCAAATACTTAAAGGTGCATTGCTTGTGTGGGCGATTAAGATACAGCCCAAAATGATTGCTATAAAGCCACAAAAGGTTCATTGTCGACTTAAAATTCAAAATGTTAAAAAGTAACAAAAAGGCATCCGTGTACTGTACATGTGTTAAATTCAGAGCTGAACAGTAATGCAGCAGGAACAGCTGAATACAAACTGACTAATAAATGGAAACCTCCACAGAGCCAACTACAATATTGGTTTGCTGGTTTGTTATACAGTATACAGACAACATGTACCAATAAATATCAAGCAATGCTTTCACAACATAATCAGTCCATTTGAATAAGGTTTTGTCTTTATTTCCACATCTGTAATACCCTACGTTGTCTCTTTATTTGCAGGTTTACAACTTTACTACCAATACCAACTTAGAACTGATAAAATCCCCACACAAGCAAATACTAAAATTCATTGTCCTTTCAATGCGATTTAAATAAATCACCATAAAGTATAACAGTTTTGTCTGGTCTTTAACTTCCAAGCAGGTGACGACCTCAACAGATCTTCTTTTCCTACATGGGTTTGGGCTTAAAGAAAGCAGACAGATCTCTTGTGGACGGAAGAAAAAAAATGCGATGAACAACAAGTCCTACTGATGGAGATGCGCTCTATCATCCGGCCTTTTGATGTGGATTCGCCTAACTCTCTCAATGCGATCCCGTTCATCATCATCATCTAAGTGATGGGAACGGCCTGCTGCTCCTCCTGTGGCCTCCAACAGAGCATTATCTGGTCCCCGTCCATCTTGTGCTTCATACAGCAAAATGTTTAGAGTCTCTTCATATATTCTTGCCTCTGGAAACTCCACCTGAACAATAGCACACAATAACTTATTTGCATCCTTGAAAACTACCACAAAATAAAATGCATTACATAATACAGTGTCCATCAAGATTAACCACTTAGCAACCACCTGCCGAAAAATAACG
Source organism: Rana kukunoris (assembly GCA_029574335.1). Taxonomy (NCBI): domain Eukaryota; kingdom Metazoa; phylum Chordata; class Amphibia; order Anura; family Ranidae; genus Rana; species Rana kukunoris. The sequence continues at coordinate 248,698,588 of CM056049.1, forward strand.
GCGGCAAGGTGGTTGCTTAACTCTGGGATCACGTTATATAACGTGATTCCAGAGTCGCGCTCCCGCGCGCCCCCCTGGGGCGCGCACACGGGAATGTCCGTGACCGCCGGGTCCAGAGGACCCGGCGGGTCACGGATCATGGTAAATCGCCGCTGATAGCGGCGGTTTACCACGTGATCGCGCCGTCCAATGACGCCGCGATCAGATGTAAACAGACCGGCGTCATTTGATGACGCCGGTTCCTCCCTCCTCTCTCTGTACCGATCGGTACAGTGTGAGAGGAGAGGGGAGGGAGCGGATGGCAGCGCCAGTGCTGCGGGCTGGATCTGTGACAAATGTAGTCACAGATCCATCCATCCATCCCTGCTCAGCCATCCCTGCTGCACATACTCTGCAATGCTGGGCAATACTCTGGGGGGGGCAACACTCTGGGGGGGGCAACACTCCGCAATACTCTGGGCATACGCTGGGCATACTCTGGGGGGCATACTCCGCAATACTCCGCAATACTCCGCAATACTCTGGGCATACAGCACCCCTGTCCCCGTGAGCTCGCATGCAGAAGCGAACGCATACGCAAGTCCCGCCCACATATGAAAACGGTGTTCAAACCACACATGTGAGGTATCGCTGCGAACGTTAGAGCGAGAGCAATAATTTTGGCCCTAGACCTTTTCTCCAACTAAAATGATGTAACCAGTAAAAATATTTAAAGCGTCACCTATGGGGATTTTTAAGTCGCAAAGTTTGGCGCCATTCCATGTGGCCACGCTGTGTCAAAAAGTCCCACACATGGGGTATCGCCATACTCGGGAGGAATAGCAGAATGTGTTTTGGGGTGTAATTTGTGGTATGCATATGCTGTGTGTGAGAAATAACCCGCTAATATGAAAATTTTGTGGAAAGAAAATAAAAATGAAAAAAATCTTGATTTTGCAAAGAATTGTGGGAAAAATTACAACTTCAAAAAACTCACAATGCCTCTTTCTAAATACCTTGGAATGTCTTCTTTCCAAAAAGGGGTCATTTGGGGGGTATTTGTACTTTTCTGGCATGTTAGGGTCTCAAGAAATGAGAGAGGATGTCAGTACATCAGATGTGATCAAATTGATCAATTTTCAGTAATTGGTACCATAGCTTTTAGACCCTATAACTTTCACCCAGACTAAATAATATCTAAATTTTTTTTGTTTTGTTACCAAAGATATGTAGCAGTATACATTTTAGGCCAAGTTTATGAAGAAAAATTAATTTTTTGCAAAATGTTATAATAGAAATGAAGAAAAATTCATTTTTTTTACAAAATTTTCGTTCTTTTTTCATTTATAGTGAAAAAAATTAAAACCGCAGAGGTGATAAAATACCACCAAAAGAAAGCTCTATTTGTGGGAAAAAAAGGACAAAAATTTCATTTGGTTATAGTGTTGTATGACTGAGTTATTGTTATTCAAAATGTGAGAGCACCGAAAGCTGAAAATTGGTCTGGTTATTAAGTGGGTTTAAGTGCCCAGTAGTCAAGTGGTTAAAGTGGTATTAAACCCAAAAGTAAACATTGTATTATGGCTTGCCAATTCTTAAGCCTGGTACACACTACAGTTTTTTTCCCATGCAATCCAGCGGGTTGCAAGAACAATAAAATAAAAAATCTGTCAGCTCCGGTCAGAGATGATGTACTAATGATCCGACATTAGTGCAGCGATCTCCCCCGCTGAGCTGTTGTGTTGTGACCGGGGGACAGCTCCCCCGCAAGAACAATCAGACAGCGCTCTCTACCATTAATAGAGAGCACGATCGGGGAGTACAGTTTTTTTTTTTTTTAACTGCCCGACGTCTCTCGACATTCAGCCAGTGTGTACCCAGCTTTAGATGTGGTGGCTACATTTGTTTTTATTTTTAGGTTTTCTTTCCCTTATTTTCACCTAGTGATCTAGCCAGTAATTCTTACCCCCCCCAACACAAGCTCTTCTGCAAATTCATCAGTTAAAAGTTTTGTCTTGAAACTCTTACCACTGACAGGGGTGCTTTAACCTTTTATTTATTCATGTAAAACCTTTATTCTAAAAGAAAACATTGCTGCAACAGCTCAGATTAATCATGCTGTCCATATGTGCCCCCTGTGCTTATTCATCCAGTGTGGGGGCATTCTAATACGGTTTCCAAAGTAGACTTGGTATCTTCCAGAAGAGGATGCAAAGAGCAACTCGTAAGTGGCGTGTGCGTTTTGGATTATTTATAATAGGGGGGGGGGGGGGTCTTTCCAGCGTCTGGCCAATGATAGCCGGGTTGCTAGTAATATGTGTATTATTAGGGTTTTTGTCTTTTGTGGTATAGATTCAAGATCTAGGGAAAAAGTCGTACCTGCTGAATTTGGAATTGCCAGCCTGAAAATTTGATTGATCAACCCAAAAGGGAAGAGACCTCCAGGTATGTCCATATGATGTGATGGTGTGTGCCCATGGCTCCACATCCCCTCCAGCATAGCGGGGAGGTCTGTGGAGCAAATTTTGAGATTGTGTATGGGGTTAAATATCAACGTAGGAGCAGCTTCTGAGTCATTTTGCAAAGGTTAATATTTTTGGTGGCAGTGTAAGTTGAGCATAAAGCTTTTTGCCAAACACAATAAACACACTTGATGGCACTCAAAACACCACAGGAACGTGACAAATTGCTAGGTAAACAAATGTATCATGGTCTTCTGCAAAAGGCACTGGAGCTACTTTGGCATGTTTAGGCAGCCCATTCAAGTTACTGGCTTGCCCTATGCTGTTGTGGGGGGGGGGGGGGAAGCAATGTGCACATGTGAATGCAGCTTTAGGGTTTGTGACTTTGGTCTGAATTTCCGGTGAAAAATCCTTTTCCTCTGAGTTTTACAAGGATGTACAGGACAGCAGGCTACAAATAAGCAGGTACAACTTATGCAGGAGGATTTAATTGCTGTATCACTTGAGACATTCACTTCCCTGCAAAGCACCAGTTTTTTTTTTATTCTTTAAAATTAGTGTTGCAAGTGGTTTGTCTGAACTCCTATTTGGTATTTTATTAACCCAGGAAATGCACACAAAAACAAAGCCAGGGATAATTGTCTATACTGCCTACTGGCATGCAACTTAAAAATAAGATCTGATTGAACCTGTAACTCTGTCCAGAGATGTATTTCTATGGCACTGTTCAATCTGCCCTAGCTATACATCTGTACTCTTTTTTTTTCAACTTTTGACAAAAATATTAAATTAAAATAAGTTAAAAAAGAGGGGGGGGGTGGGACTTTGAATGAGGCATATAGCGAACTTGCCATAGGCCTCCATCCCTGTAAATGGATACAAATTGTAAAAGTGGGACTTTGAATGAGATGCGATTTTAGCAATATGCAATTAAATATAAACATGGAAAATAAATTGTATGTAACCATGTGACCAGGCTCAGAGTTGTCAACCAAAAAGCACTAAACCAAATTAATCTGTCAAACTGGTGTAAGTAAAAACAGAGGTTTAGTTGCAAGCATTTGCAAATACCTGGGAAGCTGCAGCGCCAACTCCACGGCACTCTGCATGGCTGCAGTCCTATCTATAATTTTAAGGTCTCCTGAAAGGGAGCCCAGGTGTGCTAATCACCAGGCAGAGGACAGGTGATGGCCTAAAACCCGCCCCTACCTAGAGTTGGTATGGCAAATGAGAGCACTAAAGGCAGACCGACTCCAACTGGGTCCACCAGTAAAAAAATGACAATGCATTAAAGAACTGATCAGTGGTAAATCTGTGCAGGCACTCCATTCCACTCCTAAATCGCATCTCCATCCCGGGATAATGTTTAAAAAGAGGGGGGGTGGGACTTTGAATGAGGCATATAACAAACTTGCCATAGGCCTCCATCCCTGTAAATGGATAAAAATGGTAAAAGTGGGACTTTGAATGAGATGCGATTGCATCTCATTCAAAGTCCCACTTTTACCATTTTTATCCAAATGAAAATAAGTTTGCCACTATACCTTGGTTTGCTTCTTCTCTGTAGCATATACAATGGATGTACAGCACACCTCTGCGATTTTTCGACCTTGACCATAGAATGACCAGCAGCAGATTTCATCGCCAATTACATCTTTAATAAATAAAACCCTCCCATTAAATCGTAAGGACAACTTATCAAACAGCTCAATGTTCTTCAGCATGTTGTCATCAGAATTGCTGAAAAGATATAAAAAAAAATCTGAATTAAACATACTGAAGCAGAAGAAGAAAAAAGAAAAGAAAACTTGATAACTGGTTGGAAAATCTACAGCAGAGAGGATTGGTTAATATATAATTATAACAGAGATGCCTTAAACACATTTTTAAAAATAGGATAGAGACTATACTGTACAACTAATTGTTGACATTTACCCAATGACTAGTACACGCTATCATTTTTTTCCCCCCATTAAACTCAGCGTGCTGAAAAAAAAAAAAAAAAAAACTTGGGAAGAGATCGATGTACTAAAATTGGATAGTTAGTACACAATCACCCCCGCTGAGCTAATGCATTCTGACAGGGGGGACTGCCCCCCCCCTGCCAAATCACACTGCTTAGCGCTCACAGCCGATGGCTGCCAGCTCTGATTGGGCATGCTGGTAAATCAGCATCCGTTCGGCCATCTTCTGTCAGACAGACTGGTGTACACACGGGTCGAATATCGGGTCATACATTTCGCTATGACAATTAATGATTGCTTTTGATGTAAATCTTTTATGTAACATTCACTGGAAGACAGAGTACCTTATCAAAGATCCCATACTTTGACGGCCAACTCAGTGATGCCTACATTATGACAATAGATGCTTGTGTTACACCTAATCAAATGCTGGCATTATACATTTACTGCTCCCAAGTAGAGTTGAGCGAACACCTGGATGTTCGGGTTCGGACCCGAACCTTGGGAAAAAAATAAAAAAAAATAAAAAAAGTCAATGGGGACCCGGACTTTTGACTACTAAAATTTCTCTAAAAAACAAAGGGAAAGGGCTGCAAATGGCAGCAAAATGTCGGGAAGAGCATGGCAAGTAGATAGGGAAATAACTTAAAAATAAATAAAAATAAAATCATTTTGACCTAGGAGGACGAGGTCCATATGGAGTAGGAGGTTGAGGTAGCGGTGGATGTGGCGGTGTAGGTGGAAGCGGCGGTGGAGGAGGATGAGGTAGCCAACACAGCAGGTTTTGGTTTTTAATCGATTTTTTAAATTAGGGTACACCCCAAAAGAGTGAGAAAGATCTAGGGTTGCTACCTCATCCCTTTAAACCTGAACACAGAGTAATGACACAGGTTCTGGGGCTAATTTACTGTCGATAAGGCACCAAGTGAGTTTAATTAGCAGCACCTTAATCAGCCAGAGAACCTGTGTAATTAAAATGTGTTTGCTTTTAAAGGGATGAGGTGGCAACCCTAGAAAGATCAGAAAAAAACAACAATGGCTGGGTAAGGCCGGCCCGGTGTCTATTCTGCACAAGGTACAGACAAGTCCCCTGGGATCCATGCCTGGTTCATTTTAATGAACGTGAGCTTGTCCACATTGGCTCTGGACAGGCGGCTGCGCTTGTCTGTGATAACGCCACCTGCCGTGCTAAATACACGTTCAGATAATACTCTGGCTGCAGGGCAGACCAGCACCTCCAAGGCGTAGAGGGCAAGCTCAGGCCATGTGCCCAATTTGGAGACCCAGAAGTTTAAGGGGGCATAGCTGTCATTTAGCAGGAACCTAGCCCTAAACAATGTACTGCACAGACAGTATATCATAGGGGACAGGTGGAGTGCTGGTGAAATATGCAGAGATTCACCTATATAATTCTATCCCTATAGCAACAAGCAGGAATCTAGCCCTAAATTATAAGATGCAGATCTCACAGAAAGAAACAGTGCTCAAGCAGGATAATCCTATCTAACACTCTCCCTCAATCAGCAGCAGCCTGTCCCTACCCTAGCTAAAGCAAAGTGATGAGCCGTGCGCCTCTATCTGATATAGAGGCTGGTCACATGCTGCACTGGCTAATCACAGGCATGCAATTAGTAGGCATGGCTATGATGGCTTCCTAGTCACAGTAGTAAAACAAATGGCGATTGGCTGCCGTGCCCGAACTTTTTACAATTATTCAGGTTCGGGTACCAAAAAAAAAACAAATTCTGTACCGAGCCTTAAAAGGTGCCAATAAATTCATACTAATTTAAATTGATGACATTAAAAGGGGTTGTAAAGGTTTTATTTTTAATTTTCTAAATAGGTTCCTTTAAGCTAGTGCATTGTTGGTTCACTTACCTTTTCTTTCGATTTCCCTCCTAAATGTTTTTTTTCTTTGTCTGAATTTCTCACTTCCTGTTCCCCCTCAGTAAGCTGTTTTGGCCAACTAACCCCCAGCCAGATGATGGGGGCAAGCTTACTGAGGAACAGGAAGTGAGAAATTCAGACAAAGAAAAAAAACATTTAGAAGGGAAATCGAAAGAAAAGGTAAGTGAACCGACAATGCACTAGCTTAAAGGAACCTATTTAAAAAATAAAAAACAAACCTTTACAACCCATTTCAATAAAAACAGAATTATATATATATATAAAAAAAAATTTAAACTCATTTTCAGTTTTCAGCCAAGTGCATCCTGCATTTTTGGTTTTGGCACAAAAAAACAAACTCATTCGGTGCACCTTTACATTAGGATATTACAGATTACATGCATTTTAAAGTTTTAACAAGAACCCATACTGGGAGTAGGACCAACCATACCTGGTGTACGAGTACTTGTTATTGCTTCTGTTGTAGAGCAACTTGACTGCTGGCTGTGGGAAGTAAAACAAAAACTATCACTGGCTTTATCAATGTAATTATTTTACAAAATGAAAAAAAAAAAGTATTAAAACAAAATTCAAATGTTTTATAAAAGCTTACTGAACAATCTTAAAAGAGAAGTATAGTTTTTTTTTTATTGGCCCATCATACATATACCTAGGTGGATACAGCATCAGTCTGATGCTGCATCTGTCCCCTGCTGCCTCTTCACTGAGAACCGAGCCACAGGACATCCCTACTCACCTCGCCGAGTAGCGAGCTGCTGCCCGTCAATTAGCAGCTCTCCTGCTCTGCTCCTCCTATGCTGCCAACAGTCCAGGCCCTTGCTAATCCAGACTTCGGAAGTCCGGATGACAGTGCCTGGACTGATCCTGGTGATGTCAGCAGACAGTGGACTTCAGAACGCTCTCTGCTGAAAACGGGTCACAGGAGTGCAAAACTAATTGCATTCCTGTGACCCATAGGAGAAGCCCAGCCTAACAAGCTTAGGCTAATCTTCTCCTCTAAGTAAGAACAATCTTAAAAGGCATTGTAAAGGCAGAAGTTTTTTTTCATCTTAATGTATTCTTATAATTATTTTTTCCCCTACTGGATATACTGACCAGTACATCGCCACCCACTCAAAGGGCTTCCAGGTGCACAACAGAATCCTAAACTACTTCAACCCCATAAGACATACCTGTATGTCCTTAGGTTGAAGTGGTTATAGAGGGACAAAGGCTGCAGCCATCATCCCAGTACAAACATTTTCAGTTGGAAATGAGTGTTACTTTAGAAGTGATCACTTCTACAGGGCACCGAAGGGGGCCCTCCAACCTTTATTGGGCTCTCTCTCAAGCAATCTGAGAGCCAAGTACCACCACCACTCAAATCCCTGGTGTACTGAAAGGGAAGAAATGTACATCTGTACCCTCCTTTCTTCTGTGGTGCAAGAAACTGGCAATGACAAGAATATTACCACTTCTGGTTTCAGTTTGATGTTTACAAGCCATCACTAGCTTGTAAAGCACGTGATCGACGTGATCACATTTCTGAGGGCAAGGCAGAGGAGAGATCTGGGATCTAAGACACCCCATATCTTTCAATAAAGAGAACCTGTCATGCCCCATGCTATCATAAGGGATGTTGTTCATTACAGCAATAAAAAATGTTTTATAAATTCATACATTATATTGGTCTTTCTTGACAGCTTTTAAATTGCCCACAAGTGCTTGTTTAGGCTGCTGAAAGTCCAGGTACTGCTAGGCAATGACTAGTGGGCACTGCATCAATTAGTGTGTCCACAGTAAAAAGCATCTGGCAGAAAGCCATAGCTTCTACCTCAAAGTGCAGGGGAAGGAAAATCCTCTACGGTCTCTGCTGCAAAATCAGAGTCCTCAATGCTTTCCTCCAAAATATCCTCATGCTTCAGTTTGAGGAGGAATGAAGGATGTATTGTGTCTCTGGCTTCTGGTGGAATTGAGAGTTCTCCAAAAGAACACCAGGCATGGACAGGGTGGATAGGCCAGGTTGTGAAATCACAATATCTACCATGTCTATGCAAAAAAACATCTTGCATTTGCTGAATTGAATATCTTCAGCTTACATAGGGACTGTGAGAGAGCAGGAGAAGACCCCGGAGAGTGGGAGGAGACCCCCCAGCCGCCGAAGACGTCGAAAGAAGCCCGCCGGGTGGTGGGCGCTTTTATCAAAGCGCCCCCCCCGGCGGCGGAAGAGAACCAGACGGCGGCACCCACCCCCCACAGAAGCCCGCCGGAGGGGGGCGCTTTTATAAAAGCGATCATACACACCCCCCCCCCCCCCCCCCGGCGGCCAACTAATAAAATATTTCAATACCCTGTGTGGTTTATTTGTGTTTACACTTTTTATTTGCAGGTGAATGGGTAGGGGTACAATGTACCCCATACTCATTCACTTAGGGTGGGGGGCCGGTATCTGGGGGCCCCCTTATTAAGGGGGGCTTCCAGATTCCGATAAGCCTCCCGCCCGCATACCCCGACAACCAACGGTCAGGGTTGTCGGGAAGGGGCCCTTTCCTCATCAACATGGGGACAGGGTGCTCTGGGGTGGGGGGCCGGTACGGCTCAGGAGGGGGGGGGGGGCGCTCGCTCGCCCCCACTCCCTTCCTGACCGGCCGGCGTGCTTTGGATACGGGTCTGTTATGGATTGTGGGGGGACCCCACGCCGTTTTTTCGGCGTAGGGGGTCTCCTTACAACCCATAACAGACCTAAGGGCCCGTTATGCTCCTGAGGGGGGAACCCATGCCGGATTTTTTTTTTAAATCCGGCGGGGATTTCTCCTTCAGGATTCATAACAAACAAAAATTCATAACAAACTCCGCCCACGTGTAGAATTGGCGGGAATCCGCGTCGGATCCCCGTCGCTTCTATGACGGCTTTGTCTCCATCGCGGCAAGCCAGCTCGGCACTGGCTCTCGCGATGGGGCTCGCAAGTGCTCAATCTCGCCGAGAAAGGGAGCGAGATTGACACAATATCCCAGTCACCTACTGTATATATATATATAAAATAAATATATATTTTTTTATATCTAAATTACACATACAAGTGCACTGATTGGAGGCTTGTTGTATTTAAATGTAAGAAATGTTCTGTATTACTTAGCAGGGCAATAATGGAACTTCCGCTTTTCCTAATCCCCCCCCTCTGGTGTCACATTTGGTACCTTTCAGGGGGAAGGGGGGCAGATACCTGCGTAATCCAAGGTATTTGCTCCCTCTTCCGGGCATAGATCACTGCGGTGACTGTGGTGATCTACACCACATCTGGTGCTTAATCCGCCCCCAGCTTTCTTCTGGGAGACGCACAGGTCCCAGAAGACAGCAGGGACCAGTGGGATTGCGCAGCGCGTCTTGCGCATGCACAGTAGGGAACCAGGAAGTGAAGCCGCAAGGCTTCACTTCCTGATTCCCTTACGGAAGATGGTGGCCGAAGCACCCGAGAGAGAGAGATCGGCTTTGGGTGCCAGCATTGTGGCCACCCACGACAGGTAAGTGTCCATATATTAAAAGTCAACAGCTGCAGTATTTGTAGCTGCTGACTTATTTTTTCCGCAGAACTCCGCTGCCTAAACACTGGACCATCATTCTAGCAGCGCTATTTGGCTGCTAGTGGGGTGCTTATATCCCAGCTAGCGGCTGATTAAGGGGTTAAATGCTCCCATGTAGCACCACTGCAGAAGCGCTTTGCAGGTGTTCATCTAAATGAGCAGGAGTGGTGGAGGAGCCGCTCCAAAGATGCTGCTTGCAGGACTTTTCTTTAATGTCCTGCCAGCGCACCGCCTCAATGTGAAAGCACTCGGGCTTTCAGACTGAGACTGCAAGGGAGCAGTTTTGCAGGCACTTTACAGGTGCTATTTTTAGCCCAAAAGTGCCTGAAAACGCCCCAGTGTGAAAGGGGTCTAACTGTTAGATTTTATGAAATGAAGGGGGGGGGGAAATCGGCTTAACTTATCGGCCCAAAAAAAAAAAATCGGCATCATAAATCGGCTATCGGCCGCCGCGATTTCTGAATATCGGCATCGGCATCGGCCAGAGAAAAACCCATATCGGTCGACCTCTAATACAAATACAGGTGGTGAGAATAGCAACTACATAGATGTTTTTCCCTTTCAAAAAACGCACTTGACAATTATCATACATAACCATGTTTATACAGTACAATGAAAATTGAAATCTATTACATGAACAAGACAAAAAAAAGGTAAAACTCTGGTTTCTTTTTTTTACTCTCATATGACAGTATACAATATTTTTCTTACCTTATTGGATGTAGCAATAAGCTTCTGCTCCTCTTTTGAAGATGTGATTACAGGAACTTTGCAAAAAGGTTCATAAACATCTTTATTCTGCCGAGATAAAAAAACACAGTTATAAAAGAATGGAATTAAAACATAATAATCAAACTGCATGTGCAGTCCTAATAGTGACTCAAGATCCGTACCGATTATGCGATCGATGGATTGCCCTCCAAATGTTTACAATTATGTTTTGCTCACGTCCTACTACTATGTCTACCACAGTGAAGTGACATACTCCTCACCTTCAGGTAGGTAAACCATAAGACACTCCCCTTCTTCCACAATTCAGCACCAATAGTGGTCTAACTGCCGGGGCCGTGGGGAAGGGAGTGGGGTGTCAGCAGCACAAGGGTAGGCTCCACTGGCCTGAAGAAAAAAAAAATCCCACAAGGATTTTTAATCTTCTATGACAGCCAAACAGATCAGTGGGGAGTAAACAGAAGTGGGTGCAGGATATTACATAAATCAGTTAGACCCCAGACACACTTTTGTTTCTCATATTTTCTTTAGATTTACCAAAACCATGTAGTGCAAGGGCCTGCCTGATTGCATACAAATTTAAACTCTTAAGGTTTAACCTCATATTAGATGGTTTTGGTAAATCTGACAGAAAAAAATAAAAATAAATACCCGACAGAAAATGGTTTGGTGTGTATCCAGCTTAAAACGGAGGTTCAAACAAAAAGTGAACCTCTGCTTTTTGGATCCCTCCCCCCCTCTGGTGTCACATGTGCCACCTTTCAGGGGGGTGCAAATACCTGTCTAAGACAGGTATTTGCACCACTTCTGGGTTCCGACTCCTGCAGGAGTCCAGTCTCTTCACGTCAACGCCCCCTCCCGGTGTCTTCTAGGAAACACTGTTCCCAGGAGAGAGCGGGGACCAGTGACGGCGCGTCGCAAAATTTGGGCATGTGCAGTAGGGAATCGGCAATTGCTCAGCCTCGTCTGCCGACATCGCGGGCACGCTGGACAGGTAAGTCTCCATTTTTTTTAAAGTCAGCAGCTGCAGTATTTGTAGATGCTGGCTTTTTAACCACTTAAGGACCTCCTCACGCACATTTACGGCCACAGAATGGCACGGCTGGGCACAAGGGCGTAAATTTACGTCCTCGCCCAGTAGCGGGTCCGATCGGGACCCCTCCGCGGCGTGCGGCGGTCCCCGTGTCTCCGGGAGCGATCCGGGACGAGCGGGCGGATGTCCGTGTTTGCCCGCCCCCCCGCGATCGCTCCCAGCCAATTGCTGCGCTCCCCCTTCGTGTCACTTCCTCCTCCTGTGTAAACACAGGAAGGGGGAAGTGATGTAATCTCTCATCGCAGCGGTATTTCCAACCGCTGCGATGAGAGGAACACCTCACAGTAAGTGTGCACTAACACTAAACTGACATACACACACACTTAACCCCTTGCGATCTGCCCCCCCCACCCCCCCTGTCACAGTGTCACTGAATGCAGTGATCTAATCACACTTTAGTGTCAGTGTGACAGGCAGTGTAAAAGTCAGTTAGTGTTAGGTTCAGGATAGCCCCCCCACCCTCCCTAATAAAGTTTTAACCCCCTGATCACCGCCCTAGTTAACCCTTTCACTCCCTATTGCCAGCGTCACTAAGCGATCATTTTTCTGATCGCTGTATTAGTGTCGCTGTTCCCGCTAGGTAGCTATTTTGTTTTATTGCGATTTTTTTTTTACTAAAGACATGTGGCTAAATACATTTTGGCCTAAATGTTTGACTAAAATTTAGTTTATTTGATTTTTTTTTTAACAAAAAGTAAAAAAGTGTTTTTTTTTCAAAAATGTCGCTCTACTTTTGTATATAGCGCAAAAAATAAAAATCGCAGAGGTGATCAAATACCACCAAAAGAAAGCTCTATTTGTGGGAAGAAAAGGACGCACATTTTGTTTGGGAGCCACGTCGCACGACCGCGCAATTGTCTGTTAAAGCGACGCAGTGCCGAATCGCAAAAACACCTTGGGTCATTTACCAGCGTATTGGTCCGGGTCTTAAGTGGTTAAAAAAAAAAAAATTTGGGTGGACCTCCGCTTTAAGGTTCACAAAATAAATGTTTCCATTTAGTGATTTAGTGGTTAATGGTGAAGCATACCATTTAAAAGCATATCTATGGTAAAAGAATATATATGGTCAACATTTTAAATCATATTCATTTTCACATTGTGAAGATCCCCACACAATTGTATTTATTTTTTTATTCTGTAACACGTATTCACTATGCCCAGTGAGCAGACATTTTACAAAGCCTGCCTGCTGAACTAAAGGTGCCGAGAGGAGTTTCAAGAGGCAAAGGCAGTACATGAATGACTGCTTGCAGGCAGCAAGGAACCATGGGATATATAATGCTTAAATATTGAACGGAAACAGTATAAGAGAAGCTGCAAAGCATGCAGGGAATCCAGGAGTTGTGGAAAGAAATGGCCAGCAGAAAGGCAAACATTTACAACACAAAAGTCTGTTTTGAATAACTTCACAAATGAAACACACTTCCCATAAACCACAACATTTTAAAACTAGACTATAAATTCAATTTCATTTAAGCTGGCCATAGATGGATAGAATTTCAAACAAAAATTCTAAGCAAAAAAAAAAAAAGTTGAAAATTTGTACACAAAATAAAAAGTCAGAACATGCACATTGTTGTTTAAAAGATTTGCCCCCACCCCCCCCCCCCCCCAAAAAAACAATTGGGCCCCCTGCAGGGTTATGCAATAATGTGCCAGTATGCACCGCATACTAGCATATTATGACAGAATGCCACGCTTCCTGACGCTTTCATATTTGCCTGGTTTTACTTCCATGTTAGGAGGCCTCGGCTGTATGAATGGCCAGGGCCATGATGACGTCACTCCTGCACATGTGGGCAGGAGCCCCAACATGTAGCTCTGGAGGTACAGCACGGGTATGCTGTTTCTTCAGAGTGCATATTGCCTGTAATGTCACTGGCTGCATCCCGTGTGAAAATCTGTGCATGTTTAGAAGATATTCACTGTACCTACAGGTAAGCCCTATTGTAGGCTTACCTGTAGGTACAAGTTAAAAAGTGGACTTCACTTCCACTTTAACATTTGATTTTGGAATGAATGGACTTCATCAAATGAAAACCATATACTGTACACTGTTAGAAATTTAGAAATTTTATATCACTGAAAGTGAAGGTCAATTTGACTAATGTACGATTAGAAACATTTTCTAAACTTTCATTATATTGTGCATTCTTTTTTTTTAAAGAATTTTCATTCAAAAATCTATGCATCTATGGCCAGCTTTACATACAATTATGTTCAAGAACAGCAGGAAAAAATAAAATAAAAATCAGGTTTTGCTGCTTAAGCGATTTACTAGAACATTCTTCATCCTGTAAAAATAGTATTTCTCCTTGCTGCTCAATGCCGAGATCTCTACACACACGCTACCTGGAGAGACGCTTGACATTCATCTGCCAGTCCTTGCACCAAGTAATACTTTGCTTCTGCCAAGAGTTCCTCAATCTCCCTCCGACTCTCTGGAAGAGGAACAGCTCCATCACGCAGGTAGTTTAATATGGTCCCAAAATGTTTGCCACACCGATCAATTAAAATCCAACCTGCACAAAACACAACAAATACTTATGGGTGGGCATCCCATCATTCTTCACCTCCTTTAATTACATAAACAGAAATAAATAAAACATGACATAATGGGGTTTATTGACTGAAGCTGGAGAGTGCAAAATCGGGCTCACTTCCGCATAGAAACCAATCAGCTTCTAACCTCAGCTTGTTTAATTGAGCTTTGGCAATAAAACATGGAAGTTGATTGGTTTATATGCAGAAGTGAGCCTGATTTTTCACTTTCCAGCTTTAGTAAATAAACCCCAATTTGTCTTCCATTTCCCTTGTAACAGCATTATACATAGTATATAAAGTATTCAAATTTATCAATTTTATAATAGGCGTGGAAATGCTCAGACACCAAAAAAATGACTGTAGCTTGTCACCACATAGCTGTCCTCTACCTACTGCCTTACCAGCCTTGAAGTGCTGGTAAACGCTCACTTTTTTTTCTCTGGAAAAAAAAAAAAGGGAGGTTATACTTACTTTCTCTACACAAGGCTATTGCACAGAGCAGCCTTACCTCCTTCCTCTGGAGTACCCTGCCAGGACTGTCCACTATCTCACCCGATTGCACCCACATAGCAAGATGTGTGCTATGGTGGCACATGTGCACGCTTCCTCCTGAGCTCAGCTGCGTGCATCTACAGACAGACACACACACACAGTGTGGCTCAGCCATGCCCCCAGCTCCCTCCACACTGGATTTGACTGACAACTGCAGAAAGCATTGCTCTCGCTCTGTCTTGTGAAAGCAGGGAGTGGGAACAGCACCATTGCGGATGGGCACAGTGCTTGATCAAGAGATGCATTGAGGTAAAAAAACGTTTTTTTTGCCCCAATTCAACCAAACCGCTTATTCATGAACATAAAAATTAAAGGCAATAACAGAAAAGCATTACAGCACTGAAACAATCACACTTCTGCACAGTCATTAGTAGGGCTGCGCATCTTCACCGGTCTCACGATTCGATGCGATTACTATTATCAATGCCACGATGCGATTCCGCGATGCATCACGATTGCAGCGCAAGTGCGCATGGCTTTCATCAAAAAAAAAAGTAAGTACTCCAAACAAAAAAACAACACACAATAACACTTCCTGCATGTAGCAAAGTCTAAACACAGCAGACATGCTACAGGAGATGGTCAGAGACTGCGGACATGCTACAGGAGATGGTCAGAGACTGCGGACATGCTACAGGAGATGGTCAGAGACTGCGGACATGCTACAGGAGATGGTCAGACTGCGGACATGCTACAGGAGATGGTCAGACTGCGGACATGCTACAGGAGATGGTCAGACTGCGGACATGCTACAGGAGATGGTCAGACTGCGGACATGCTACAGGAGATGGTCAGACTGCGGACATGCTACAGGAGATGGTCAGACTGCGGACATGCTACAGGAGATGGTCAGACTGCGGACATGCTACAGGAGATGGTCAGACTGCGGACATGCTACAGGAGATGGTCAGACTGCGGACATGCTACAGGAGATGGTCAGACTGCGGACATGCTACAGGAGATGGTCAGACTGCGGACATGCTACAGGAGATGGTCAGACTGCGGACATGCTACAGGAGATGGTCAGACTGCGGACATGCTACAGGAGATGGTCAGACTGCGGACATGCTACAGGAGATGGTCAGACTGCGGACATGCTACAGGAGATGGTCAGACTGCGGACATGCTACAGGAGATGGTCAGACTGCGGACATGCTACAGGAGATGGTCAGACTGCGGACATGCTACAGGAGATGGTCAGACTGCGGACATGCTACAGGAGATGGTCAGACTGCGGACATGCTACAGGAGATGGTCAGACTGCGGACATGCTACAGGAGATGGTCAGAGACTGCGGACATGCTACAGGAGATGGTCAGAGACTGCGGACATAGTACAGGAAATGGTCAGAGACTGCGGACATAGTACAGGAAATGGTCAGAGACTGCGGACATAGTACAGGAGATGGTCTATATTTCTCCTCCATACAGCCCAGTCCCTGCCTGCAGTGACAATGACTTGTCACAGGTGACAGTACACCTCCAATATTCCAATACATGCCCATACCCCGTGTCCCTGGATCACAACACCCCCCCCCTCCTCCTCTGTACTTACATGCTGCTCTGCACAGAGGATGATTAGAGGGAACTTGCAGCCTTGTAGTGAGATGGGCGATCTGCCAGCTCACCATCCCCCGATCTCCATTCCAGCTCTTCATTCTCTCTCTCTCTCTCTCTCTCTCTCTCCACTGTCGGCCAGGAATTCTCAGCGTTGTACATATATTTATGTGACTGACTGCCCGCCTCTCTCCAGTCTCCGTCGGCCCCGCTCACTGACTAGAACTTCAGATTAGTAGAGGATAGTGTTTGTAAATGCCGCGCTAACGTGATTGACTGCACGGCTTGCCTATCTCCTATGTCCACTCGGCTCTTACGTCTCTCCTGGCATCAGCCCCTCCCGCCTTTCTACTGATCCAATCATTAGGCAGTGGGCGGGGCTGACGCCAGGAGAGACGTAAGAGCCGAGTGGAGATAGGAAAGCCGTGCAGTCAGTCAGCGTGGCATATAGACACTATCCTCTACTAAGCTGAAGTTCTAGTCAGTGGGTGGGGCTGACGCCAGGAGAGACGTTAGAGCGGAGTGGACCGTAGGAGAGAGGCGGGCCGGGCAGTCACACAAGCGCTGAAAACAAAGGTACCATAGAACGGAGCACTCTCCCGGGAGGGACGGGGGCGGGGCTAGGCATCGATTTTCGCGGTCGCATGCATCGGAATCGCATCGGGTACACCCGAATCGCGATGCAGCGATTATATTTGACACCCCTAGTCATTAGTTGCAACAGCTCTGGAACACAAATGGAAAAACTTGGATTTAGCATCTTGTAGACTTGTAAAAAATTTGGAAAACCCCTATAAGCTATTTTGTTGCTGATCTAAAAGCAGTAGCTACCATTTTGTGAATGGAGTCCGTTTTCACTAAAGCTTTATTTGTATCACATAGCAGACTTTTTTGTCCCCCTATGTGATTGATATAAACTGATTCTTCTTCCATCCATTGAAGCCAATGGAAAGCAGGTAGCGCATCACTGCGTAAGGTATTTTTGTTAGCTCATGTAGCTTTTGGCTGCAAGCCACGGGAGCATGAATGAATGATCATATGTGAACAGTCATCATTGTAATACATGGGATTTTGGATGTTCAGCATTTTGAGCTTGAAGATGCAAAAAAAAAGCACAGGTGAAAAATGGGGCCTAAGGTCTGTATGTGCAATGATAAAACAATACAATGAAACCTTGAATTATGAGCATAATTTGTTCCAGAAAAATGCTTATAATCCAAAAGCACTTGTATATCAAAGTGAGTTTTCCAATAGAAGTCAATGGGAACTTAGATAATTAGTTCCGCAGTACCTCATGTGGCCAGAGGTGGAAACTGTTTATTACAAAATACCTTTATCATAATCATCCATTTACACAGCACTATGGAACACGCTG
The DNA here is from genome assembly GCA_029574335.1 of Rana kukunoris. Classification (NCBI taxonomy): domain Eukaryota; kingdom Metazoa; phylum Chordata; class Amphibia; order Anura; family Ranidae; genus Rana; species Rana kukunoris. The sequence continues at coordinate 248,716,311 of CM056049.1, forward strand.
AAGCAAGGCAAATGGGATTCATGCTTTCATACCTTCACTGTCTGTTAATACTTCCATTCTCCCACTGAACATTGCTTTCAGCATTGTGTCTTGCTTGGTGAGTGTCTGCATGGTGGTGTAGTACAGCGCACCACCCACATTCAGCTTCACATACTTTGAACTGGTGCTGGCACATTTAAATGAAGTGGTCCTAGTTGTAGCTGCTGGTACCACGGTACTCACCACACTCTCTCCTGACATTTCTTCCTGCAAGCAAGCAAAGGGACAGAATTCAAATCAAAGATAAAAAACGTGGCAACAAAAATGTCCCAAAAAAGTTCATAAATCGTGCAGAAATAAATTAAAGCTTTGCGTGATAAAATATCACTGACGTGACCCATCACCCAGTGCAAGATGGACTCTTACCAAAGTTTCAGGACTCTATTACAGAGTCAAACGCACTCAATATGGTGTATCATCAGATATCATTCAGGGACAGACAAGTTCAGTGCTTCCAGTATGTCTTAACGGACGTAGTAAAAATGATTTCGACAAACGCCTCAAGTTCGCCCCCCCGCAGGATTTGCTGTTGTGTTTCACACCACTATCCAAACAACAAAACTAGGCAGTTGACAAGCCTTATTTCCTCTTCAATACAGTTCATGTTAATGCATTAAAGGGGTTGTAAAGGTTCTTATTTTTTCACCTTAATGCATCCTATGCATTAAGGTGAAAAAACACGAGCCCGTTCACCTCAATCAAATCCAATAGGGCCGAGTCATACACTCGGCGTCTATGGCGTTTATTCAGCATGAAATGGAGTTATGTATCATGAAGCTGTATATTCTGCAATACTTAAATTTTTGGTAGACTCATTCAATGAATCCAAGCACTGGCAATGTTATTGTTTTAATCGCATTTGAAATCTCCAACTATGTGTGATTAACTCATTAACCTAAAATCGGTTCTGCCATCGTTTTACTAACCTGACAGCTTATTATTCTAAATAGGAAATCTTCATTTTGGTTGCAGATATTAAAGATTTTAACTACCAGCAAGAATAAGTCCTTACATTTAAAGAGTACTGTATTTGCTGGCATATAAGACTACCTTTTACACTAAAAAAAAAAATGGCCAAAAAGCAGGGGTCGTCTTATACACCGAGTCAGCTGCTCGGATGCCTGCTGGATGTGCGGTAATACTGTATGTAGCTTCGGCTACATACAGTATATACCGCTTAGCCAATCCCGGTGAGCGATGTATTCAAATGAATACAGAGCCTGCTCTGATTGGAGTAACAACCTCTGCCAATCCGAGCAGGCTACATACAGTAGCCTGCTCAGATTGGCTTTGAGAGTCAGAGAGGCGTGGGCTGAAGTTACAACCTCTGCCAATCCAAGCAGGCTTTATATTCATTAATAGAATACATTGCTCCCTGTGATTGGCTCCAGCAAGAAGGAAAGATATGGCTCCAGAAGGAAGAAATATGAAGCGTCGAAAGGGGGGGGTCGTCCTATACAATGAGTACAGGCAAAAAAAAAATGTTAATTGCCTTCACCTATACACTTATCTGTAAAGGCCCGTACACACGATCGGATTCCCCAACAGGTATTGTGTGATGGCAAGCTGTTGCCGGAAAATCCGACTGTTTTATAATCTGACAATTGTTGTCGGATTTTCCGATCCAATTCTTTGCCGTTTGTATACAATGCAAGTTCACGGGTAATGCCCTTCGAACAAAAGTCCTACACTTTGTCCACAGAAAATCTGATTGTGTGTACCAGGCTTAAAGCGGAGCTCCACCCTAAAGTGGAACTTCCGCTCATTGGATTCCCCCCCTCCGGTGCCACAATTGGCACCTTTTGGGGGGGGGGGGACAAATATCCTTTCCCACTTCCGGGAGTCTGGCCGTGGACGTGACCGCGGGGCTCCCTCCTCCTCCTCCTCCTCCTCTGGCCGTCGGGCTAATAGGAAAGAGGGGCGGGCCTCGCGCACACGCAGTAGGGTTTCTGGCGTGAAGCCAAAAGGCTACACTGCCATGTTCCCTTATCCACATTGGGGGCGCCAGTGTAGTCTTTCGGCTTTACGCCGGGAACCTTACTGCTGACGTCGCTGGACTCCAGAACAGGTAAGTGTCCATTTATTAAAAGCCATCAGCTGCAGTATGTGTAGCTGTTGGCCTTTAATATCCCCCCCCCGGACCTCCTCTTTAAGGATGAGCTCAGCCGTGTTCGCAACTCCACTGCGTAGTGTCACCAGGAAGCTGACACTACGCAGTGCTAATCACAGAGATATTTCCTGAGCTGTGCAGCTGGGATCAGGAAATGTCTCACCGCCTGTGATTAGCGCTGCACAGTGTCAGCTTCCTGGTGGAGCTGCTAACACCCCGAACCCATCCTTACTTATCTGCATAGGCAATAAATGTGAACTAACCTTTTAGTGGGGATTTGGCTAGAAGGAAAAGGAAGGTAGTGGGGAGCATGGTAAATATGACCATATACTATATAATCGCCTTTAGATTTACCATTGACTATGCAGTACAAGGGCCTGCCTGATTGGATGGCTTAGGTGCTCGTGTTATACGATTCTGGTAAATCTATAGAAGGACGTATGGACATTGTATAGTGTATAGCCAGTGGATCTTCCTTGAAATGTTGGACGGATATGCCATTGGTGAACGTTTCTTTTCTTCCAATCCTTGCCTTGTATGTAATATAGCTGAACCCCAGGATAACACACTCAGCCCACTATATTACCATGGATTGTATATCTCAGCTGCTCCTGCATCTCCCATGGCTTACAGGAGGTCTATCTATTAGGTGACCCACTCCTCATGAAAAAACGCCGGCCATCCTCCTAACCACCCAGCCCTGTCACCACAAATACATTATTAAAGGCTCTATACTCACCATCAACCCCGATAAACTTCCCTCAGGCCAGAATTCGGGAGCCACCCAGTCCAGCTCAAACACTTCCGCCCGTCACTGACGCACTTCCGCTACATTCATCCCCTCAGCCCCCTGGGACCTGCAAACTTCCCCTTTCCTGCCTAGAATAATGGCATGACGCTGGAACAAGGACAGGCCGGCAAACACGCATAAACCAAATGATTAGAGGGCCATAGACATATCGGAGCCGCCCGTTCAATCAGATACACATCACTAGTCACCTAAGCGCTGTTAGTCACGAATAAAGTTTGTTTGACCATAAGCTGCGCCCACAACAATGATGGCTTCTACTTCACTTCCGGTTGGTGATACTGGGGTCCGTGCCAGTTCAGCTTTTGTGTTCTTTGACGTATTTCCGCCCTCACTTTGTGCACTGGCGAAAACAGTCCGATGAGAGGCAGCTGGAGTTGTTGTCTGCAGCCGGGAGTGGCTCTTGTTTTGGGAGATCTAGGACATTTTGTGCCCCTCTAAGGTTAGAAACCCCCCTGTGACCCTTAACCCTGGCCTTCCCAGAGCTCTTTATGAAGCCTGAGCTATGCAGTACAGGACAGATAAACCGTGCTCGTCTGATGCTATAGTGGAATAGGGATTAGACAGCTCAGGTGGTCTTCAATAAACATATTAAAGTAGGGAATCCATGACATGCTGGGGCAGGGAATGTCTTTGGGAACTCATCAGACACTTGTACTGTAGTACTCAGGGCTGATGGCAATGTTTTCTACACTGTCTGTACAGGATATAGTGGAAGGGAATGATTCCTGATTGAGGTTATATGAATAGGAGAAAAGAGAACCCTATAGTCTGACTATATACATTATAACCTGACAATATACATTATAATCTGACTATATACATTATAGCCCGATTATATACATTATAACCTGACTATACACATTATAACCTGACTATATACGTTATAACCTGACTATATACATTATAACCTGACTATATACGTTATAACCTGACTATATACGTTATAACCTGACTATATACGTTATAACCTGACTATATACGTTATAACCTGACTATATACGTTATAATCCTGACTATACACATTATAATCTGACAATACACATTATAATCTGACTGTACACAATATAATTTTACTATACACATTATAACCTGACTATACACATTATAACCTGACTATACACATTATAACCTGACTATATACATTATAACCTGACTATATACGTTATAACCTGACTATATACGTTATAACCTGACTATACACATTATAACCTGACTATACACATTATAAGACATTGCACCGCATTGCTGTGCAGATCACAGGCGATGTCTGCAAATTGTATGGCTGAATTCACATCGCATTCGGACCAATCTTGTACAGGACCCTTTTTTTTCACCCATGCGACCCGATTCCTGTCCAAATTCACAGTTTTCACTGCAAACCAATCTGGAGGTGTCATTTAACTTTATATTGACACTCCCAGTGGTTCGCATAGGGCAGTGTGAACCGCTGGCTATTCAGGAGCGATTAGTGTTGCCACCTGTCCAGGATTCACCCCGACAGTGTGGGTGTCAGTCCACCTCAAACCTGGACACACTATACAGACTGGGTCCCCAAGTATCCAAGATAGTCGCACACAAATCTGTTGCCGTTTGGGGGCAGGTTTGGCATCAATGAAGGGTGGGGCGATGATGTCAGCAACTCCCCAAGGTAATACATAAAATCTGGCTTGTTAGTGGGCCCTGAGGATAGGTTGATGATGACCATCGCTTTACCTGACAATTGTACCCAAACAAAATTGATGTCCTTTTTTTCCCACAAATATAGGATTCTTTTGGTGGTATTTGATCGCCTCCCGCGGTTTTTATTTTTTGCGCTATAAACAAAAAAAGACAGACAATTAAAATACTTTTTTTTTTTAAACTTTCTGCTATAATACATATCCCAATTTTTTATATATATATATATATATATATATATATATATATATATATACTCATCAGAGTTTAGGCCGATATATATTTTTCTACATATTTTTGGTAAAAAAAAAAAAAAAAAAAAAAATATATTGATTGGTTTGCGCAAAAGTTATCGCGTCTACAAACTACGGGATAGATTTAGGCACTTTTTTTTTATTATTGTTCTTTCTTGTAATGGCGGCGATTTGCGATTTTTAGCGGGACAAATCTGACCCCAAATGACACTTTTTGGGGACCAGTGACATTATTACATTGATCAGTGCTATAAAAATGCACTGATCAATGTTCAAATTACACTGGCAGGGAAGGGGTTAACACTAGGGGGCGATCAAGGGGTTAAATGTGTTCCCTGGGTGTGTTCTAACTGTAGGGGAGATGGGCTGCCAGGGACATGACAGAGATCACTTTCCTGATGACTGGGAACAGAAGATCTCTGACATGTAGTTAGGCAGAACGGGGAATCACCTTGTTTACATAGGCAGTTCCCTGTTCTGCCTCTGTACACAGCGATTGTGGGTCGCCGGCGGACATCGCTCCTCCTTGCACAGACCAACGTACGCATATGGCGGTTTGCGCAGGAGAGTCGACCTGCTACATAGTATAATGATGGAGGCTGGTTGGCAGAGGTTAAAGTGGTTGTAAACGCCCAGTGAAGTGACTGGCATCAGATGATACACAGGGATTAAAGAAATTCTTCTACATAAGTTGTACCTGTTTATCTGTAGTCTTCTCTTCTGTACACTTGTTCAAAAACCCGAAATTTTTGAACTTGTCTGAACTGTCAAGAAAAAGGGGCAAAGAGCTGAAATTACACTCTGCAGAGTTCAGTGAAGAGAGCTCTGAGAGCTGATTGGAGGGAAGGGAAACCTTCGCACAGGAACAGAGCTGAGGCTCTCAATCAGCTGGAGCTCTCTCCCCGTCACCTTTTTTCTTTTGGTGTTAGGAAAACTTGTCATAAGGGACCAACCAGTAAGTCTGTTATTTTTCAACTACCTTTAGCAGAACAAGCAATACAAAAAAAGTGGCAGTTAGGGGGTTGAGACAAACCATTTACCACTGACAAGGGTGCATAAAGCGGAACTAAATACATTCGTTTAACAATTTAAAAACAGTGCTGGGAACCGTCACATTGGTTGTGCTCTCAATCAAACTGTCAAATGACTGGTGTCATAACTGATCACATGTGCAGCACTATGGCAGTTGAAGATTAAACAGAAGCAGCTTCCCTGGCTAAAAATGATAGGAGGGTTTCATTCTGCTTTAAGTGATCAGCGTTTGTTTATTTATTTACGTAAAACCTTTATTACAAAAAACTGTTTGCTGTGACTGCTTATAAAGTGTTAATTGGAGTTCAGCTTCAATTTGTTAGTCAAGGCCATCTAAGGCAGGCCATACACGATTCGAATTTCGAACGAGCCGTCGAGCGATAAACGAACGTGGCGCTCACGATTACGTACGAAAATCGAGCGAGAAAACACAATGTTTTCATACCATAGAGGAAGTGATGTAATCTTCTGTGACCTTTTAAACATACCCCCTACTGTCAAAAGTCGGGTCGCGCCAACTCGGATCATGCGCAGTTATGTTTCTTGGGAAAAATCGTCCAACTCTACCATTAACGATACGATTTTTGGACGTTTTTCAGAAAAAAAAACAACATGTTGGTTTTTGAAATTTCGCCTGTCGTTCGAAAATCGCGTGTCGAACAAGCACACTAATGATACGAAAATCGGCCGATTTCACGCTCGTATGCGATTTTCGATCGAAATTCGAATCGTGTATGGCCTGCTTAAGTCTGCGAGTCTAACACCCCCTCCCCCAGATTGATATTGCTGTTGTTTTAAACCCTTGTGTTTTTTCACCTTAATGCATCCTATGCATTAAGGTGAAAAAAAATTTGACACTGAGCAGCCCCCCGTTTTACTCACCTAAGCCCGTTCGTTCCCTTGGCGAGGATGCACTGTACCTCGCTGCCCCGGGTTCTCAGCTCTTGATTGGATAGATTGATAGCAGCGCAACCGTTGGCCCCTGTCAAATGCAGGCATTTGCTATCACATCTGACGGAAAAGCGCTGCAGATTCTGCGATGAACTACGCCATGTCTGGCCCCTCCTCCTTCCCCCAGTGCTGTCTTCTGCGAGACAGACAGGTCCCAGAAGACAGCAGGAACCACTCAGACTCGTGTATGAGCAGTAGGGAACCAGGCTATGCATGGAAAAAAGAAATGTTCCTGGACTGCCGCACTCTGATTTATTGAAACAAAATGAACAAAGGATAAAATCCAAAGCTGTATAACACCCACAAATACATGCAACACTTCAATCAATGGTAGAAAGTGGACATAGGGGACAAAAAAGCTAACATGTTTCACATCATGGATAGATGCTTAGTCATAGCATCCTTTGTTCATTTTTTTTCAATAAATCATCTATAAGAGTGCGGCAGTCCAGGAACATTTATTTTTTCCACGGATCAGCACAGAGTCTGCACCTGTCAGTACTACAGGGCGGGAGCACAGCATAGGTCGCAGGGCTTGAAGAGGTACTCTTCCATTGTGAACCAGGCTATGCAGCCGCAAGGCTTCACTTCCTGATTCCCTTATCAAAGATGGCAGCACCTCCACCCTGAGGGTCGGTTCGCCTTCAGGTGAGGACATCGCAGGCCCCCTGGACAGGTAAATGTCCTTATAATAAAAATCAGAAGTGGCAGTATTTGTAGCTGCTGACTTTAAATTTAAAAAAAAAATTGCAGGCCGAACTCCGCTTTAAGCCAATAACACACGGGCCGAATGCCAAGCAACATGGGCCAGTTCCACTAAAATCTTGCTTGTGTATATGGCAGCAGGTCTGACAGAAGGCGTATCTAGGGTATGGCAGCCATGGCAAGTGCCATGGACGCCATATGAAGGGGGCGCTGTTGAGTGGCTGGGCAGCAAGGCACTTCCCAGGGTTTGAGGGTCTCCTATTCCCTCCTCCTGAGCATAGGCAGGATCTCCTTTTCAGCACCTTTGCTAATGGTCAATGGCAGCGCAATCCCTGCTGAGTTCAGCCACAGCCCTCCCCTGTTCTCTCAGGCTCTCCCATTCCATCTGGTCGGATTGGCAGCGCAAAAAGAAGGATTTCATCACTTCCAGTATTGGTTCTGCATTCATCTGGCCTTGGAAGGCAGAGGAGGGATCAGGGGTCTAATAAACCCCAGATTTCTCCATAAAGAGGATATGTCACTACCAAAGGTATCACAAGGGATGATAAATATCACTAGTTTTGTTAGCTGTTTTTTTTTTTGTTATGGTTATCTAAAAGATGGGTTTTAAATATTTAGACAGGGGCGTACTTTCAGTGCTTGCCATAGGCACTATTTTCACTAGATACGCCTCTGCCTGTCCCCCTGTCAGAACACAATCGCTCAGTAGAGGAGATCGATGTACTAACATCAGATTGTTGGCACAGCGGCTCCGAGCTGAGCTATCAGCTGTCACTGATAGTGTGTACTAGGCTTTAGTGAGAGGCTGCTGCAGGGGAGAGGAAGGAGTGCTGAGTGATTGGGGATTACTCTCTCACTGACACAAGCGTACATGTGACTGGACCAGAGCAGACTGTAAATAGGTCAGTATATACACTTTGTTAACACAGGTTAGGCCGGCCATGCATGGAGCAAATTGTGCAGATTTTTTTATTTTTTTATAGATTCCCCCCATCGACATAGACAGTGTTGGTGGGAAATCCCTCGTGTCGGGCTATTGTCTTCTGCCAGCACTGGTGGGGGAAGCTGTCCCTGTCAGGAAAAGACAGTGATTATCACTAGCAGCTATAGCAGCCACGTGTGATAATTGCAAGAGAATCTGACAACCTGCTTGTACCCAAGCTGATCGATCGATCAAACAACTTGGTACATTCAGCCTGCCCATTAGTGGTTTGAATCTTGGCCGGTTACTAATGAACTGGCCAAGTTCTGCTTCAAAGGCTTCTGGAATTTGCCTAGGTGAATAAAGGGGTGCTGCCTGTGCCTCCTGGGATGTATGACGTGCAGTCCCATTAAAGTGGAAGTAAACCCTTCAATTTGATAGTTACAAAAAACAGTCAACATTCCGGCATGCCGGAATGCTAACTGTCACATTTGCTTGTGCTCTCAACCAAACTGTCAAACCATCCAATGGCTAGTGTCATAACAGGTCACATGTGCAGCATCATGGCAGTTGCAGATTAAACAGAGGTCAAGATGGCCCCTTCCTTGGCTGAAAACGATAGGAGGGTTTACTACCACTTTAAGGAGGAGGGAGGCTGGCCTGCCTGCACACAAAGGAGCCGGAAGCTGTCAGGCGGCGTACACACGGCCGAGGTTCTCGGCAGAAACCAGCACGAACCTCGCTGGGAGCTGCATTCTGCCGAGAACCTCGGCCGTGTGTACGCTCCTGGCTTGCCCCGCCCGTCGGGAATCCCGTCGAGCGAATAGAGAGCAGGCTCTCTATTTGCTCGACGGCCCGCCTGGATGAATGGCTGGTTGCCATTCCCGACGGGCGGGTCGCTGATTTCGACGGCCGGCAGAGAACCTCGACGGGCGGAACGATGTGTTCCGCCCGTCGAGGTTCTCGTACGTGTGTACGCCGCCTCACAGGCAACATGGTGGCGCCAGACCTGTGCAGCAGCTGCAGAGAGCAGCTCAATGCTGGATCCGCTGGCTAGGTGAGTACGCTTATGCCGCGTACACATGATCGGAATTTCCAACAACAAATGTTCGATGTGAGCTTTTGGTCGTATATACCGACCGTGTGTAGGCTCCATCGGACATTTGCCGTCGGAATTTCCAACAACAAATGTTTGAGAGCTGGTTCTTAATTTTTCCGACAACAAAAGTTCTTGTTAGAAATTCTGATCGTGTGTGTGCAATTCTGACACACAAAAAAACACGCATGCTCGGAATAAAGCAGAAGAGCCGCACTGGCTATTGAACTTTGTAAGACCGTTTGCATGCAGCAGAAGTTTGAGCCAACATCCCATCGGGAAAAAAATTCACGGTTTTGTTGTCGGAATGTCCGCGGCATTGCTGTGCGGAAGACAGTAAAAGGTGAGCAGTGGAAATAAAATGGGAGGAGGGAGAAGTTCCTCTTCTAGGACTCTTTCACACGGAACTGGTCCATTTCCATCAGCATGTGATCCATCAGTTTTTTGACAACCGTCCTTGCTAGGTTTGTGCTCAGATGACTTATGACAGCCCTGCAGGCGGGTGTAAATGTGCAGGCGGGTGTAAATTGACTCCGCTGCCTGTTTACATTAGGCTACCTTTGATCTGTCATGTCTGTTTACATCCACCTGCCCATAGAGATGCATGGATCCAATCAGGTCCGCCTGAAAAACTGATTGGAAAGCTTGTGTGAAACGAGAATCAAGGATATTTTTCTATGTACGGTATAAGAAGCTGGCACAGTTTGTTTCCCCAATTGGAAGACAAGCGATATTAAATAGACATTATTTTTCACTTTTTTTTTTGGTTTATTGTAGAGTCTGAAGACAGATGGCAGAATGTGGATTACAAGCCAGATAGTTCTCAATAAAAGACTACGGTAAGCTCTTCTATAGCACATCCTTTGGGTGTTTTTTATTGTTTGTGTAATAACAAAAGAGCTTTTAGTTTTTATATTTTTTATTTCGTCTTTTTATGAAAGGTAATTTTGAAGGGGTTGTAAAGAATTTTTTTTTTTCTTAAATAGCTTCCTTTACAGGCCATTAGGCAGTAAAGCATTCTTAAAGCGGAGTTCCACCCAAAAATGGAACTTCCGCTTAATCCACTCCACGCCCCCTTACATGCCACATTTGGCATGTAATTTTGTTTGGGGGGAGTGGGGGCTTTAGGAGGAGTGGGACATCCTGTCCCACTTCCTCCTTCCGCCGAGGGGCTGGTAAGGCGAATAGCTTAATCGCCTTACTGCAGCCCCTCCCTGTAGGCGATTGCCTGTCCAATCGGACGGCGCAGCGCCGCTCGCGCATGCGCAGTGACGCTCGCGCATGCGCAGTGACGCTCGCGCATACGCAGTGACGCTCGCGCATGCGCAGTGACGCTCGCGCATACGCAGTGGGTGCCCGGTCGTGAAGCCGAAAGCTGTCACGGCTGGGTGCCCACACTTGGAATGAAGACGCCGGCTGGAGAGGAGGGGAGCCCCGGCCGGCGCGTCGCTGGAACCGTGGAGCAGGTAAGTGTCTGTTTATTAAAAGCAGCGCAGTGACGCTCGCGCATGCGCAGTGACGCTCGTGCATGCGCAGTGACGCTCGTGCATGCGCAGTGGGTGCCCGGTCGTGAAGCCGAAAGCTGTCACGGCCGGGTGCCCACACTTGGAATGAAGACGCCGGCTGGAGAGGAGGGGAGCCCCGGCCGGCGCGTCGCTGGAACCGTGGAGCAGGTAAGTGTCTGTTTATTAAAAGCCAGCAGCTACACTTTTTGTAGCTGCTGACTTTAAATAAACATAAAAAAAGGCTGGAACTCCCCTTAAAGCCCTGTACACACGATCGGTTTGTCTGATGAAAACAGACCGATGGACCGATCGTGTATGGGCCCCATTGGTTTGTTTTCCATCGGTGAAAAATATAGAACATGTTTTAAAATTTTCTTATGGTTAAAAAAACGATAGAAAAAAAAAGATCGTTTGTGTGGAAGTCCATCGGTCAAAAATCCATGCATGCTCAGAATCAAGTCGACGCATGCTCGGAAGCATTGAACTTCATTTTTCTTAGCACATCGTAGTGTTTTACGTCACCGCATTGGACACGGTCAGATTTTTGACTGATGGTGTGAAGCAAAACTGATGAAAGTCAGCTTCATCGGATATCCGACGAAAAAATCCATCGGATTAGATTCCATCAGATATCCGATCGCGTGTACAGGGCATTACTTTGTTATTTCCAGGTGACATTCCAGTGTCTACTTTGGAAAACAAGGATTCATTGACAAATATGCAAATGACTAAATATGCAGCTTGCCCGATATTCCCTTTGCACAGTGAGGGCCGGTTCACACCCGAAAAATGCACTCCAGATTTGTTCTGCATGTGCATTTCTAACTCGTTTTTGATGCGTTCCAGTGCATTTTTTTATTGTGTTTCCAGAATCATTCCAGATGCTTTTGTCCCTCTTTTTCCTGTTTTTTTTTTCCCCCACTGTACTGGGGTCTGGTGCCTTTTTGATGCATTTTACTACGTTCCAGTGCAGGAAAAATACAGCATGCTTTTCTTTTTCTTTTCCTGGAACTGGCCGCGCTGGTGTGAACTACGCCGTTGGAAACCATATAAATTACTTTCCATGCATTTTTGATGCAGAAAAAAACACACTGGACTGCATGTATGTGAACTGGCCCTGAATGTGGTGAAAACTCACTTTGCAAAGAATGCCCGGTAACATGCAAGGAAAATAATAGAAATAGTATATAGCTTAAATACCTGTAGGAAATCAATGTCAGTATCCTATTCTGCCCCAACAACTGTTAAAGCGGATGTAAACCCTCACATATGCTCAGTGAAGTGAATAGCCTCATATGATACACAGAGATGAAACAGCTTTCTACACTGTTTACAAAGTAAAAATCTTGTTTAGAAATGTTTATTCCTGTTCCAACACTGGGTGTGGAGTCTTGGTATACACTGTGTGACAGCTGAATGGAGGAAAGGCACACCCCCTCCACATAGGCAGAGGAAGGAAGAAACATGCAGAGCTGTACTGTGAATATACAAGCTCTCTGCTAATCTATCTCTATGCACCCACCCGACACAAATTTCCAGCTGCTGTTATCTTGTGTGTCGGAGAGCTTGTCGGAAGTGACTCATACTGATTACAGAGGAATGGAGCAGCGGAAAGACACAGGACTTAGAGCTTTGGAGAGAGATAATTAAACACTGCAGATATATGGGCCCAGGTCAAATTTCATGAATGGGGTTTACATCAACTTTAAGGTATTTTTGCAGTGAACGTGTACTCACTGAAGTAAACTGCTATTTTCCATTTAATGTAACTCTGTCACCGTTTTTTTAAAAAGCACTCTACAAAAAATAGTGTCTTGTAGTGACATAGGGGCCAGTGGGAGGGGTTCAGTTGGGTTCTTGAATGTTCTTAAAACATGATCTTGGTAACATGCTGTCAGGGGAATCGATTGGGTGGGTTGGCATTTGCCAGTCCAAGTTTCCTATCTTTGCTGTGTAGCTGGGAAAAGGGTGAATCCGTGAAAAGCCTCAACGTCCAACATGGTAAATTCCAGACTTGCGTTGCCTTATGCCTAAAAATAATTCTGCAGTAGCGAGTGACAGCTGAAGAAATTAGGTATCCTAGGAAGGACCAGGCCTTGTTCTGAGGGAGGGTCTATGTTTGATTAATCTGGAAAGAATCTCATTAAAGGTTTTGCGTTTGACCTGGCTCTCATTCCATGGCAGACTCTATGTGAGGGGGGAACCTGACTGTTATTGTGGTGGGGTGGAGAAGACTATGGGTCATTTCTTGCTTTATTGTCCCTTCAATACTCTCTAGGATTATGAGATATCTTTCTTAGTTGGCTTTAGTAGTTTATTACTTCATGTGGAATCCATGGCATCAGGTACACATTTGGAAAAATGTCATTCCCGTCGAGGTGGTGGTTCACAATATTCGGGGAGAGGGTGGAAAAATCTTGAGTCTTGATAAAAATAGATGGTAGCAGGAGGCCGGGACAAAGGCATGGAGGAAAGTTTGTTATTTGTAGCCGTCTTCTGTTGATCTCGGGGTGTGTGGCTTTTTTATTTTCTGTCCTTTCAGGCCTTGTACACACGAGGGAATTTATCCGATGGGAACGGTCCGACATATCGGAATTTATCCGATATGTCCGCTGGTTTGCCGTACTAACCAGCGGACATATCTGACGGACAGCTCTCCGGCGGAAAAATTCCAAAGCATGCTTTGGAATTTTTCCGCCGGAGGAATCCGGCCAAAGCGGTCCGTTTGCCCCTACACACAAGCAGATTTTTCGGCTGTCCATGTTCAGCGGAAATATTCCCTCGTGTGTACAAGGCCTCACACGCCTTAGATTTTGGTAATAGTAAGTTCAAGATTCCAAAAAAAAAAAGCTGCATGCATGTATGTATACGTTGGACGTTTCTTAGCCTATGTTTGAATTTTGGTTTTGAGGTAGAGTTTGTTGGTTTTGGTTTATAATAATGATATTAGCAAAGAATAATATTAAGTAATCTGAGTTTGTATATTCCTTTATTATGTTTCTTTTGGGCAAATAGCAGTTTTTTTTTGCTGTGTTCATTTTATACTGATGTAAGTTTTTTTTATTTATTTTGTATATATGTAAAAATGTTCATATGAGAGATTTGCAATATTTTAATAAAACAAACCTTTCCAGTGGGAGGCCAGGCATCTAACACAACCAGTCATATAGTGGATGCTGAAGATACTTTGGTGGATGTAGCTCTTCAGGAAAACAAAGGTGGGAATCACCATCCGCCAGACAGGTAAGTGTTAATAATATTTTTAAAAATATGACAACTGAGTTGATTTAATCAGGTAGTAACATTGTTTTATTAAATGTTATGTTTTTTTTTTTTTTTCTCCTCCCACAGTTTTAAACATGTTTGGGGCATCTCAGGCTACAAAGGATCAGTTTTTAGACAAAGCAAGGCAGGCACGTGAAGAAAGAAAAGGCCTCAAAGAACGAGAGAGGGCTGCAATAAAAATCCAAGCTCTTATTAGACGATTCCTGTGCAGATGTCGGCTGCAGAGGGAAATCAGGTACTACTATCTCATCAAAGAAGTTCTATGATAAGCCAGTGTGTAATATGGAGTTTATTATAACATTTACTAAGTCTTTATGTTCTGTTTGTTTTCTTTTCTGCTGAACACAGACAAGAAGTGGATGTATTTTTAGAAGGCCTAGAAAATGGAACAGTCAAAACCAATGCTCTTTCTATTTTTCGAACAGCTCGTAAACTGTTGGTAATATTCCGTTTACAGGCGGACAAAATGGTAGGTGTCTTTTTTTTTTTTTTTTTTTGTTGGTTGCTTTAGAAGTGTATGTTTGTTTTTTTTTTTGGTTATAACTCTCTCCCTGTTGAGAAAGAGATATATATATATATATATATATATATACACAGTAGATGGATAGATCTATTAGGCCACGTACACACGATCAAATCTGTCTGCAGCAGACAGATTCGATCGTGTGTACGGGCGAGCCGACGGATTTGGCCAGCCGACGGATTTGGCCAACCGACAGATTTAAAAGCATGCTTTCAAATCTGTCGGCTGGGAACCCGTCCGCCCGACATGTCTGCTGGTTAGTACGCTAACCAGCAGACATGTCTTCTCACACACGCGTCGAATGGTTTCGACGCATGCGCGGAAGTGTTTTACTTCCTGGTGCGGTGACGTGGCGGCATCAACGTCACCGCCACGTCAGCGCGCCATCTGCCGGCGGGGATTTTGGTTTGATCGTGTGTACACGATCAAACCAATACGTCCCCAGCAGACAGATTTGTTCAAATCGGTCTGTCCCACCGATTTGAACAAATCTGTCTGCTCGTGTGTATGGGGCCTTAGGAACAGAATGCAGAATAAAAAAATTAAGTAATAATTATATCCCAGTATCCCTGAATTGTAAGTAAATGTGTGTAATAGTGATCTCCCACGCTCAAAATAACAAACAAAATTACAAACAATGCTGCTACTTGCAACCATAAATATGAAAAACCAGTAAAAATTAAATATATATACCAAGGCGCATATATAGCAAAATTCACAGTAGCGCAACAATAACACCTAGTTATTTCAGTGTTCAATACAAACATGTAATGCTCAAAAAAAAAAATTATATTAATATATATCTATATATAGATATATATATAAAAATAAAATAAAAGATAATACAATTAAAATGTCATAAAAAAACATGATATACGGATATTGAGCCTATGTCTTCTATATGTGAATACGACATTTATCTTTCGCTTATATCGGTGTCCTTTATTGTTGGGGTCAAGTTATCGGTCAGATTTAGGACCAGCTGTACCAGTCGAGTTGACTGATTTAGAAGCCTTTGCGACTTGGGAGGTATATGCCTCTCCAGGTCACCGTTATCTGGTAAGCCGCCTCCTATCATTGGTGGGGGTTTTTCTGATACTTCTGTTTGCATCTAGAGAAGGGGTGTCAAACTCAATTTCTTCGTGGGCCGCATCAGCATTATGGTTGCCCTCAAAAGGGCTGGTTGTATCTGTAAGATTAGATGTCCAGCACATCCCCTCCCCTTACATTAGATGTCAAGAGCCACCCCACCATCAGAAGTTGAGTCCCCCCTCTCCCTTGCATCACAGTGCACCCCCCTTTCCTTATGCTGCTGCTGGGAAGAAGTTGGATGCATTGCTTGAAAGCAGAAAGTAAGGGTCTGGAGGATGACTGGAGAGGTGCCAGGGCCACATGAAATGGCCTTGTGTTTGCCACCTCTGATCTAGAGGGTCACACCTGAGCTGGAGTCTTCTGATCTTTGAATACATCTATATTTTTTTGGACTTTGTTCACTTATTATTGCACTTATTATGCATAATATGATTTTTACTGTTTGAGGTGTCATCTGTCATCTTTTCTGAACTATTATATTAAGTGAATATATAACAGTGATTAAATAAACACTTATGTATATTTAAATAGCGCTAAACTACCATTTCTTTCTCGTACATCACGGGACACAGAGCGGCATATTCATTACTATGTGGGTTATATGGAGTACCTTCAGGTGTGGACACTGGCAATCTCAAACAGGAAGTCCCCTCCCTATATAACCCCCTCCCCTAGAGGGAGTCCCTCAGTTTTTTCGCGAGTGTCTTAGGTGTTGGTCACGGAATAGCTTTGCTCCACATCCTTGGGTTTAAGGGCGGGCTAACCGGATCTGTCCAAGGAGCCTCAGTGCCAAAGTGGACAGTACCCGGGCCCCAAGCCGTGGGGTTTTGCCTATAATGCTCCTCTTTGGAGGGCTGGACCCTGGGCCCAGGACTTGGAGTTTGTAAAAACCATAAGTTCCTGTTTGCCAGGGTGCTATATAGGTCCAGGACAGTGGGTACCTTCATAGGACCCCAGGGCCTGAAGGTCTACTACGCTACCCACGGAGATGGGAGAAGATTGGATCAGTTTGCTGGACAAACATCCTGCAGCATGGAGCAGGTAAGGGGGAGCCTGCGGGACTTGGTTCGACAGCAGGCTCTCCGGGGTAACCTAAAAGGGGGATAGCCTAAGTATGCTCTGCATGGGCAACCTTGTTCACTATGTCTAAGAGAGACAGGATGACACCCCTTTTCTCCCCCATCACTAGGTTCCCCTGTCTAAGAATGTGTTGCTAGCTAAACCTGCTGTTTCTTCCTAGGGCTAGTAAGGATCCCTAGGGGCCTTTGGAGAGTCCTACCTGACCGGGGGTTTGAATCTGCCGCCTGTTTCTGCGTTCCTGGATCTCCAGCAGCGCGGCTCCTCCATGTTCCTCCTGTTTCCGGCATACGCGCGCGCGCGCGCGTGCGCGCGCACGTCTTATAGACGTTTTTTCGCGCCGTTCAGACAGGAGGGCGGGGGGGGGCGTGCCTGCGGCGTCATACAGGGGCGCGCCTTTGTGCTGTTATAGACAGCAGGCATTGTCAGTGCTCAGTCTGAGGCTGATTTTCAGAAGGAGAGGACGCAGAGCGGCAGAACAGTGACTCCCGGGGGCGGAAGAGGGGTAGTACATGCTGGACTTTGTTCCAATGCCTTTTTTGTTAAGCCAGGAAATTCCCCTTTTTGCAGCAGGTTGGAGGCTGGCAAACTTAGTTTGGGGTCACTGTATGTGGTAAAAAGAAAATATATAATATATATAATATATATTTAAAAAAAAAAAAAAAAAAAACATACGGGATCCCATCAGTTTTTGGGCATTAGTGATCTATTGTCCCCTAAACTCTGGTTTTGTACTCCTGCCCACTACAGTCTGTTGTGTGGGCGGAGTCCCTCGATTTTGTATTATGGCTTCCAAAGGTTCGGGGTCAAAGGGTACAAAAAAGACCAAAAAACAAAAGGGTTCCCTTTCTGATTCTGATGATATGCCGATACTTTCCCCGCAACTTATTAACATAAAAAGCGCCTTGGATGGGCCATTAGGGGGATCTGGTGCGGAGGCTGGCCCAGATCAGCCCAGCCCTGTGTTTATCACAGAGGAGATGCTAGCCGTATCCCTAGGGGGGCTAGAAGAGAGAATAGCAGCATTGATCGCTAGAGCTATTCCTGGTAAGAAACGGGTTAGATCCCCATCACCAAGAGGTGTATCCTCAGATGCTGAGATTCTCTCTCTGGAGGAATTGGAATCACAGGAGGATCAACTAGACCTGAACCAAGAGGGTTCAGGGATTGAGGGGTCTGCCTCGGAGGAACCATTTTCAGACTCCCAGACAGAAAGACTGTGGGTACAGTCTTTGACGGACATGGTCCGCTCGGCATTTAGTTTACCATTGCCAGAGCCTCAGGTTTCTCCGGTATCCTCTCTGGGCTCTTTGAAAGCTCCGTTAAGCAACGCAGTTTTTCCAGTCCATCCTCTTTTGGAGGAATTGATCTTTCGGGATTGGGTACGGCCGGACAGGATTTTTCTGCCACCGAAAAGATTTGCGGTCATTTACCCCATGGAGGAAAAATTCTCCAAGAGGTGGAGGCTCCCAGTAGTGGATGCAGCCATCTCATGTGTGAATAAATCACTAACTTGCCAGGTGGAAAACATACATATGTTTAAAGATCCGGTTGATAAAAGGTTAGAGACACTTTTAAAAGCATCCTTTGCTACGGCAGGAGCAGTGGTGCAGCCAGCGGTGGCTGCGATTGGTGTTTGTCAGGCGTTAAAAGACCAGACAAAGGAAATGTTAAAGGACATGCCTACCCAACAAGCAGAAGAGTTTTCTGACATTCCCAGAGCTCTGTGTTTTGCTGTAGATGCTATAAAAGATTCCATCCAGCAGGCCTCTCGTTTATCACTATTTTTGGTGCACATGAGAAGGCTCTTATGGTTGAAGAACTGGGCGGCGGAGCCCCCATGCAAAAAGCTTCTGGCAGGGTTTCCCTTCCATGGAGGACGACTCTTCGGAGAGGATCTGGATAAATATATTCAGACTATTTCAAATGGCAAGAGTACCCTTTTACCGGTCAAAAAGACATTCCGGGCTCCTACATTTAAAAGGCAGCTCTTTCCTGTCTCGGGGCCCTCAAATTCCAGGCAGTATCGACGGCCGCCTGCACGATCCAACGTTAACAGTAGATCGCAGGGACAGGCCCCTGGGGGTAAGAGGCCGTGGTATCGCAAGCCGTCAAAGACAGCCCCTAAGTCGGCCTTATGAAGGGGCGCCCCCACTCTCGCGGGTGGGGGGAAGGCTTCGTTTCTTCTCAGAAGTTTGGGAAGCCAAGATCCCCGACAAATGGGTCCGGGCATCTGTAACCACAGGTTACAGACTGGAGTTTCTAAGGTATCCTCCGCCTCATTTTCAAGAATCAAGGCTACCAAGAGATCCAGCAGGGGAGGCCTCAATGCTGGCAGCTTTGGATCACCTGCTTTGCCAGGACGTAATTATAGAAGTGCCAGCCCAAGAGCAAGGGCTAGGTTTCTATTCCAATCTCTTTGTCATACCAAAGCCCAACGGCGATGTCAGGCCAATCTTGGATCTAAAGAGGTTAAACGGTTACCTAAGGGTTCGTTCCTTCCGGATGGAATCCATCCGGTCAGCAGCCGCCGCGCCTCAGAAGGACGATTTTCTGGCCTCCATAGACATAAAGGATGCTTACCTTCATGTACCAATCTTTCAGTTGCATCAAAGATTTTTACGCTTCGCGGTGGGGCAGCGACACTTCCAATTCAGGGCGCTCCCCTTTGGGCTGGCCACGGCCCCCCGGGTATTCACGAAGATCCTAGCCCCAGTTCTGGCCAATTTAAGGATCCAGGGGGTCACAGTCCTAGCATACTTGGACGACCTTTTAATCATAGATCACTCACGGTCGGGTCTGCAAAAGGCAGTAAACCTCACGGTTCGGTACCTCGAAGAATTCGGCTGGGTCCTAAACCGGGGAAAGTCAGCGTTCCAGCCTACAAAGCAGTTGGAATACCTCGGCATGAGGTTAGACACAGAACAGCAAAGGGTGTTCCTGCCCCTGGTAAAGATCGAAGCTATCAAGGGGTTGGTTCAGTTGGTTCTAAACAAGAAAAGACCAACTATTCGCCTGTGTATGCGAGTACTAGGCAAGCTAGTGGCCACGTTCGAGGCAGTACCATACGCTCAGATCCACACTCGCGTCCTACAGGCAGCCATTCTAGCAGCCTGGGGCAAGAGGGCACATGCCTTAGAGTCCCCTTTGACGCTATCATCAAGGGTCCGACAAAGCCTGGCCTGGTGGTTGAACCCTCAGAACCTTCTAAAGGGAAAATCCTTCAGCCCTGTTGTCTGGAAGGTAGTTACCACAGACGCCAGCCTGGCAGGCTGGGGGGCGGTCTTCGAGGGGTTCTCTCGCCAGGGAACTTGGGTGAGAGCAGAAAGGCAGCTCCCCATCAATATCTTGGAGATCAGAGCTGCTCGCCTAGCCCTTCTGGCATGGACCTCCAGATTAAAGGGGTTCCCGGTGAGAATCCAGTCAGACAATGCCACGGCGGTGGCATACATAAACCACCAAGGGGGAACCAGGAGTCAGGCCGCTCAGAGGGAGGTGAGCTTGATTTTTCAGTGGGCAGAGGTTCATGTACCCTGCATTTCGGCGATATTCATTCCCGGAGTGGACAACCTGCAGGCAGACTTCTTAAGTCGCCAGAGTCTGTTGCCAGGGGAGTGGTCTCTGCATCCCCAGGTCTTTCAGACAATCTGCCAGAGGTGGGGAATGCCGGACGTAGATATAATGGCATCCAGGTTCAACAAGAAACTAGACAGGTTCGTGTCTCGAGCGAGGGATCCGATGGCCTGCGGAACCGATGCGTTGGTTTGCCCTTGGCATCAATTCAAACTTCTATATGCATTCCCTCCACTACAGTTACTCCCTCGCCTGTTGCGCAAGATCAGAGTGGAGCACAAGCCAGTCATTCTAGTAGCTCCGGCTTGGCCCCGGAGGACTTGGTACTCACTAGTCCTGAAGATGGCAGTGGGAGACCCTTGGACTCTTCCTCTACAACCAGACCTACTCTCACAAGGCCCGATCCTCCACCCTACATTACAGCGTCTAAATTTGACGGCCTGGAGGCTGAATCCCTGATTCTTAGGGGTAGAGGTCTGTCTAGGCAGGTAATCCCTACCCTGATTAGGGCTAGAAAGCCGGTCTCCAGGGTGATTTATTACAGGGTGTGGAGGAACTACGTAGGCTGGTGTGAATCCAAAAGATGGAATTCCCGCAAATATACTATTGATAGGGTGTTAAGTTTTCTCCAGCTAGGAGTGGATAAAGGCCTGGCACTAAGCACAATCAAGGGACAGATCTCAGCTCTGTCAGTGTGGTTTCAGAGGCCGCTGGCCACCCACTCGCTGGTAAAGACCTTCTTACAGGGGGTCTTGCGTATTAATCCTCCTGCCAAGTCACCAATTTGTCCATGGGACTTAAATCTGGTCCTGTCCACTTTACAGAAACAACCCTTTGAGCCGTTGGCTGAGATTCCTTTAGTCTTACTGACAAGAAAGTTGGTTTTCTTGGTCGCCATAGTTTCGGCCAGGAGAGTGTCAGAATTAGCAGCCTTATCGTGTAAGGAACCATATCTCGTTCTGCATAAGGACAGGGCAGTTCTCCGGCCCCATCCTTCCTTTCTACCAAAGGTTATATCCAAATTTCACTTAAACCAGGATTTGGTACTTCCATCCTTCTTTCCAAAACCTACATCTAGAAAGGAGGGGTTGCTGCATACCTTGGATATTGTCCGGGCCATGAAGGCCTATCTTAAAGCTACAGAAAAGATCCGGAAGACAGATGTATTATTCGTTCTACCAGATGGCCCCAAGAAGGGGCAGGCAGCGGCAAAATCCACCATCTCGAGATGGATTAGACAATTAATCATTCAAGCCTACGGTTTGAAGAGGTTACCTCCTCCGTTGTCGGTAAAGGCCCATTCTACCAGGGCCATGGGCGCCTCTTGGGCAGCACACCATCAGATCTCTATGGCTCAGATATGCAAGGCGGCAACGTGGTCATCAGTCCACACGTTTACAAGGTTTTATCAACTAGACGTGAGAAGGAATGCGGATTCTGCCTTTGGACAGGCAGTACTACAGGCTGCAGTTTGAAATCCTCGGGATCAGAAGCACCCTTGGTTGTAAAAAAAAAAAAAAAAAAGTTTTTTCTTGACTAAGTTGGAATTATTATTATTATTTGAGTTTACCTCTAAATTGAATCCTTCTTTGGAAGATGTCTCCCTCCCCTCATTAAAGCATTGCTTTCGGACATCCCACATAGTAATGAATATGCCGCTCTGTGTCCCGTGATGTACGAGAAAGAAAAAGGGATTTTTAAATACAGCTTACCTGTAAAATCCTTTTCTTGGAGTACATCACGGGACACAGAGCTCCCACCCCTCTTTTGGGTGACCATTTTGGGAGGCATACTGCTTGCTACAAAACTGAGGGACTCCCTCTAGGGGAGGGGGTTATATAGGGAGGGGACTTCCTGTTTGAGATTGCCAGTGTCCACACCTGAAGGTACTCCATATAACCCACATAGTAATGAATATGCCGCTCTGTGTCCCGTGATGTACTCCAAGAAAAGGATTTTACAGGTAAGCTGTATTTAAAAATCCCTTTTTTTTTGTCATGTGACATCCTCCTAGAACAAGAGGGCACCCGCCTGCCCATCATTTGACAATATGGCGGGCGGGAAGCAGTTAATCTCCTAGAACAGTGGTGGTGAACCTTGGCACCCCATGTTTTGGAACTACATTTCCCATGATGCTCATGCACTCTGCAGGTGTAGTGGAGCATCATGGGAAATGTAGTTCCAAAACATCTGGAGTGCCAAGGTTCGCCATCACTGCCCTAGAATGAGCCCTCACAAAGCTTCTCACAGGTTCACTGGGAGTCTGCTATCTGACACACAAACTGCATATCTCTGTCTCCTGCATCAACAATCACATTCATATATCATGCGTAATGTAATGAAAGAAAATCGCATAGCATGATACCGAGTAGTATTTAAGGTAACTATAAAATTGAACTATAGAATTGAATATTCACATTTTAGAAGATCATCTTAGGCGTGACTTCTACATGAGAATACAACATTTATCGATCAGCAGCATATCCTCACAATGAAAATCTGCATAGATAATGAGGGCACTGATCACCTGTGCAGCCCCATCAGTGATGCCAATCAGTGATTCCTGTTAGTGCTGCCTTTCAGTTCCCATCAGTGAAGCCTCATCAGCGCACATCAATGAAGGAGAAAAATTATTTATTTACAACATTTTAAAACGAATCAAAGAAAACATTTTTGGTATTTCTTTATCGTACATCACGGGACACAGAGCGGCAATCCATTACTATGTGGGTTATAGAGTCTACCTTCAGGTGTGGACACTGGTGTAATTAACTACACAGGAAGTTCCCTCCCTATATAACCCCCTCCCATACTGGGAGCTCCTCAGTTTTTTCATCAGTGTCTAAGGTGTTGGTCACGAGTGAACATGTGCTCTTAGGAGCTCCACTGGAGGGATCCATGCTGGATGTAAAAAACCTCCATAAATCCGGATCCGTCCAAGGTGCTTCATAGCCAAAGTGGACGGTACCCGGGCATCGGTACGAAGAACGAGGTTTAGCCTATAATGCCTCTCTGCGGAGGGCTGGATCCTGGGTTCCAGAACTTTGTGCCTTCTAAGGACCAAATGTTTTTTCTGCTGCCAGGATGCTATATAGGTCCAGGGGAGTTGGTGTTCCTGCCATGGACCCCGGTCCCTGAAGGTCTAGGACAATACCCACGGTGAAGGGGGAAGATTGGTACTCTTGCTTGGCAATACCCTGCAGCGTGGAGAAGGTAAGAGGAGGGCCTACGGGACTTGGTTCGACAGTGGGTCCTCCGTGGGGGACTTGGGTCTCGCCTATATTATGCTTCTATGCATGGGCAATGTAAACCACTATGTCTTCTGAGACAGGATGGCTCAGGGCACCCATATACCTCCCCTAGCCGGCATGCAGCCTGGCCCACCATGTCTGTTAGACAGGATGGCTGCAGTACCTATATATCTCCCCTTGAAGGGGCCGGTACATAAAAAAAAAAAAAAAATATGCCCTTAATCCTATACAAAGGATTGTCTTCCGTGAGTAGTTGCAAGTCTTATCTGTGTTTCCACTACTATGGGCAGTAGAAGACATGCCTGATGTTTTTGCTTACCATGCTTTCCAGAAAACGGAAGCTTAAGATCTATTGTGTCCCACTTCCTCCGCTTCAGGCTCTACCATGTTGCACGTGCTCACAGGCTCAGTGCAGTCGCAGAGAAGGCTCTTCAAAGGGCCCGGACGTCAGAGCTCTGTAAAGCTAGGGGGACACAAACGTAAGCACCCTGTGTGAGTTGGATACAGATTCATCTAAGATGCCTACTCGCATCTAGCTGTGCAGATTAGCAGGCATTGTGTCAGACTAAATTCAGCTATTTGATGCACCTGGGTTAAGTGCCTCTGCTTTAGCTTAGGACTTGGTCTCCCCATTGAATAAGGTCAGGGGTAGGAATATAAAGAGGGATCGCCACCTGAACCTGGTGGACCCTTATTCTCCTCTGAAGAGACTTAAACAGCTCATAGATTGAGCCATCAGACCTGTCAGGCAATGCAGCCTTCCCCCAACATTGCAATCACTTTGCATGTGTTTTGTGTTTTGCAAGAAAAAAAAAAGGGGGCTTTAATCCTGAAACAAAGGGATTAGAAAGCTTGGGGATAAAAGCTTCACTGTCAGAGGACAGGAGACAGGAGCTGCAGCCTAACAAGGAGAAGCTATCAAAAGCTCTACAGGTTCTGATTACACCTCTATCTTCTCCTTAGAGTGTAAAGAGAGGTTTTCCTATAGGTGGCTAGTAAGACCTCCATATAATCCTCAGCCTGGTGTCGGCTTTAGGCTAACCAAATGCATCGGAGGTATGCACAGTTGCGGGCACACATTGCTAATGTCTCTTAATTGAGGAAACGCACATCTGCAGAGGATAATTTCCTCTTTACCAGTCCGCATGTTGCATAACATACATGAGTTTGGAATGCATGTGGGATAAAAACAAGTAACAGAGCAGATTCTATTGTGGATCGCATAAACATACATGTTTCTGTCTATATGGTGCTGCATGTTTCCACAAAAGAGGTCGCATAAAAGATGCTTGTAATGCTGAATCGCATAAAGACGTTTGTAGGCATAAAAATGCTGAATCACACATGATTACCTGATCACCCAAGTCCTTGTTTCCCCAAGGATGTTTGGTTACACAGAAGAGGTTTGTTTCCACAGAAAGGCCTAAAATCGCATAAAGTTGCTTGGATGCAAAAAAGATGCTGGATCACACATGGTTAACTGATCATCAGCGTCCTGGATTACCCAAGGATGTTTGGTCACACAAATAGGCTTGTTTCCACAAAGGTACCTAAAGTCGCATAAAGATGCTTGTATGCATAAAAATGCTGAATCACACATGATTACCTGATCACCCAAGTCCTTGTTTCCCCCAAGGATGTTTGGTTACACAGAAGAGGTTTGTTTCCACAGAAAGGCCTAAAATCGCATAAAGTTGCTTGGATACAAAAAAGATGCTGGATCACACATGGTTACCTGATCATCAGCGTCCTGGATTACCCAAGGATGTTTGGTCACACAAATAGGCTTGTTTCCACAAAAGTACCTAAAGTCGCATAAAGATGCTTGTATGCATAAAAATGCTGAATCGCATAAAGGATGCTTGTATGCATAAAAAGGTTGAATCACACAGGATTACATGATCACCCAAGTCCTTGATTCCCCAAGGATATTTGGTCACGCAAAGAGGCTTGTTCCCACAGAAATGCCTAGAATCGCATAAAGAGGCCTGAAGGTATAAAAATGCTGAATCACACAGGATTACCCGATCACCCAAGTCCTGGATTACTCAAGTCCTAAAGGGATAGCTTAAAGATGCTTGAATGCAAAAAGAAGCTGGATCACACATGGTTGTTGGATCAACAGAGTCCTGGATTACCCAGGGATACTTGATCACATAGAGAGGCTTGTTTCACAGGAATGCCTAAAGTCGCATTAAGATGCTTGGGTGCATAAGGATGTTGGAACGCACAGGGGTGCTTGGTCACACAAGGGTTCTTGTCCGCACAGTAGTGCTTAAAATGCATAAGATGTTGATCGCATGGAAGATGCGGAATCGCATGCATGGTTACTTTAAAGTTGCACATGGTGGCTTAATTAAGCAACACAGGATGCCTTGTGTTTGCATAGAGATACGTGTCTGCATGGGTTCATGCTGCACATTGTTGCATAACACGTTTATAGCACATGCTTGCTTGCTTGCAAGGATGCTCGTTCCAGAGCACACATGCTATATGCATGTTTGGCGTGAGACATATTTATATGATTTCATGCTTCCATGAACACACACTGCCATGTACACACGCCTCCATTGAGGCATATGGCTTTAACACTTGCCACATACACATATTGGGAGCCAGTTGCATATGTGTTTATTTACTTGGGACTGCAGAGGTTGTCTGCGTTGTGCAGGGGAACAGCACTATCTCCAGTTGGTGGTCTTGCCCTTTTGGGTTAGCCTCCGTGTCTGGGTTGTCAGGGTGCTAGGGCCCGCCTCTAGCAGGTCTGTAGGCCCAGGGTATAGCAGTAATGGCAGTACGGAAGCAGACTCCTGCTGATGGATCAGTCAGATGCATGGCTGGACCTAAGGGTGTCCAGCATGGTCAGGTATCTGGATCTCCTAGGTTAGGATTCCAGTCTAAAGATACATTCTTCATTGACAAGAAGCTGGGTATGTTTTGCACCAGGAGAGTACTTTTGGCCTAAGACAAGACCATCGCTATAAGAAAGCTGGTCTAGGTGGTTACGGCAAGGAACAGTTCCTTACTTTTGGCTTTCTGCTTAAGGCACTAGAGAAGATGCTGCTTCATTCAAGACAGTTCCCTATACTTTTATTCAGGACTGTTATAAACAGTATTGTGTTGGCCTAGAAGGAGTGGATCTTGACCTAGCATTATCCAAAGAACCGGTCCCAGAGATAGGCTGGAATTCCTCTTGGTGGTTCTTAACTAAAGGGTTTGCCAGGTCAGGAAGAGACCTTGGCCCAGGGGAAGTAGTCGAGCTCCAAGGGAGCCTTATCTGTCAGCTAGAGCTACCGAGGGAGCATCTGGCTTAGGGGCCTGAACGTTCAGGGGCTGGTTGGTTCGGTCAGAGTTCAATCAGACTATACCATATTAAGTGATTTACTTAATTTACCAAGGAGGAGCTTGTGCCTTGCCTATTGACATTCGTCATTTCATGAAATGCAGAATTGGCAGGCGATTCGCTGTAGCCGTCGACAAGTGTCTCAAGAAGAAGGACCTCTACACCCCGACTGTTTTCCTGACCAAGGGCCACAGAAATAGTACCCTGTACAGAAGATGTATTGGCGTCCAGGCTCAACAAGAAATTGAACAGCTTGAGGTCAAGGACAAGGGATCCACCCGCATGCGGGGCAGATGTGTTAGTAATCTGGTGGGACCAGTGGTCACTGGTTATGTCTCTCCCCCCAGTGCCGTGGCGTTTGTGGCTTCCATGCAACATTAGAGGATGGCGGAAGCTGGCCTGATTACTCGGCATAGCCCTGACGACCTTTTCTGTGCAGGGACAGTAGGGGTGGTAGTAGAGGACCCACGGTCCCTTACATCTTGTCCAGGCCTACTTCGAAGGGGGTATTACATCCTGTCGTGCAACAGGTGAATTAATGGTCTGGCTATTTTAGCCCACATTCTTCAGGATCAGGGTTTTTAGAATCAACGGCACTTCCTTGATTCATACAGGAAGGCTGGCCTCCAGGACCAGATATCCCAGGATCGGGAGAGCCCATGTTCCTGGTATGAAACAGATGGTGGCATCCTTGGAAGTTTGTCAAAGATAAAATTCCTGCCTTCCTGCATTTGGAAAGGAGACGGAGCCAGCCTTAAGTTACATCAAGGATCCGATCTCGGCCTTGCCTCCAAAGGTCGCTTGCTTCACACTCTTTGTTCCGAGCCATTATACAAGGGGTGACGCGCATAAGTCCACCAGTTTAGTCGCCCTTGTGCTTGGAGGATTGGCTCTAGTTTTGTCGGCTTACAGGGTCAGCTCTGTGGGCCGATGCACCATATTTCCCTTGAGCCTTTAACAAGGGAATTGGTGTTCTTGGTTGTGGTAGCCTCCAAGAGAGTTTCAGTATTGGCAACCTCTTGGTATAAAACCATACTTATTCTTACTAGTAGGGTGATGTTAATCCTCACCCAGCCTTATTTACTAGAAGGATCTAGTGTTCATTTGAATCTAGATATTCTTACCTTCCCCTTTTTCAAAACCTTGTTTTCAGAAGGAAAGTTTATTGCTTTCTCTCAGTAGAGATGAGAGCAGTTAAATATCTATCTGAAGGTTCAGATATAGAAATCTGAAGTTTTTATTGTGCTGCCAGAAGACCCTAGATGTGGGCAGGCAGTGTTCAGTTCAGCTATTAAAATGGTTACACTCTCTCCTTTGGAGTAGAAGGGTCAAGGCCTATCTGAAGCGGCTGTTTGGATACGGAAAGCTGATGTTATTGCGCTACCAGGAGGCCCCAGGAAGGGGCAGGCAGCGTCTAAAATCAACTGTTTTCAAGATTGATTCATCAGGGTATTATTCAGGCTTGTGGTTCGGAGAGTGGGACTCCCCTTGTTTCTTGGGGGGGGGGGGGTGCTCCGTACCAGGATAGTAAGCGCTTTATGCGCGATGCTTTACCGAGCCTTTATGACGCAGATTTTCAGGGCCGCAACTTGGCGTCTGTGCTTAGGTTCACTGATTCTTGTCAGATGTACATAGGAGGGCAAGAGGATGCAGCTTTTTGGCGCAGTATGCATCTGGCAGCATTATAGATTCTCACATCTGATGGCGGCCTGCGTTGTTTGTGTCTCCCTCCCCTCAGTAAGCATTGCTTTCGGACATCCCACATAGTAATGGATTGTCGCTCTGTGTCCCGTGATGTACGATAAAGAAAATAGGATTTTTTATGACAGCTTACCTGTAAAATCCTTTTCTTGGAGTACATCACGGGACACAGAGCTCCCGCCCCTCTTGTTTGGGGATATTGGGACACTTATTGCTTTGCTACAAAAACTGAGGAGCTCCCAGTATGGGAGGGGTTATATAGGGAGGGAACTTCCTGTGTAGTTAATTACACCAGTGTCCACACCTGAAGGTAGACTCTATAACCCACATAGTAATGGATTGCCGCTCTGTGTCCCGTGATGTACTCCAAGAAAAGGATTTTACAGGTAAGCTGTCATAAAAAATCCTATTTTTTTTCATTTGTTGAGCAAAAAAAACTCAGTGGTGATTAAGTTCCACCAAAAGAAAGCTCTATCCATCTTAAAAAAAAAAAAATGGATACAGTGTTGCATGACTGCGCAATTGTCATTCAAAGTGTGACCGCTCTAAAAGTTGGCCTTGGCAGGAATGGGGTAAAAGTGCCCAGTAGGCTAGTGGTTAAAGATTATTGTAAACTGGGAGGCATGGCCTGACCACAGGAATAGATGGACTCTAAGTGCTGCTGCTTCCAAACCCCTGCCTCAGCCTACATAATATCCTGCACCCTGTATACCTCCTATGGCACCCCCAACCTATGTAACACCACTTTTCACCATCCAAAATTGTGAAAATCGGGCAAAGCAAGCAGCCGAGCATGACAAAAATCATAACCCAATTCTAGCATCCACAAGGCAATGCCACAGCAATGTGCACCAACTCTTGCTGCAGAGACACAGGACTCCAAATCAGCAGCTTCCTCCAGCCCAAAACAAGAGAACAATTGTGGTGAATGGGGCTTCTTGGTAAGAATGATGAATTCTTTTCATGCTGATGCTAATATTTTATTATGTCTATTTAATCCTCATCCGAATCTGTAACCTTACACATATTTTGTCATTTTTACAGAGATTTGAAAAACTTTGTCGTTGTATTCTTAACAGTATGGAGTGTGAGAATGAGCCCAAGGTATGTATTCTAGGCAATGATACTATTGTGACCCTTTGTAGCTGATTTATTGGAACTTGAGAAAATAAAACGTGTAGAAATATGGAGTTTTAAAAAATGACAACCAGTCATATTTCAATTTTCATTTTATTGAAAAATGAAACAAGAATCTGGTTTGGTTGTTATAGGCAACACCTTTAGTTTTGTGTTTCTTTTTTGTTATCTAATTTAAATAAACCATTCTTTATGTACAGGATTAAAGTATATCTATATCCTAAACTTAGGAAAATATTAGAATCCTGTCAGATTTTACTTCTATCCAGGGCAGAGAGTTTTCCCCTCACTTTCTCTTTTGGAGACGGCCTTTTATCAGAGAAGAAGTGAGGGAAAATCTTCAACAGACAATTAAAGACTGTCAGAGGTTCTAATATTCCCCTAAAAAAGCATTTTTACTTCAGTCTGTGTTGCTGTCAGGAAGATTTCCCTTCACTTCATGTCTTGGGGACGACCTTTTTACTGGAAAGGAACTTAGGGAATCTCATCAACGGAGTCACCATTGACAGGAATTCTAATCCTTTCCCACTCTATTCCAAACTAAAAAAATAATTGAGCTATAGATGCACTTTAAATACACCGGTACTAAAAGAAATATGGAGGCTTCCATTATTTATTTTATTTTTTATTTGATTACCTGGTTAAAGCATGCAGCAAAGCGATGCAGGTTAAATTCCAAACTTAACATCTGTATAATGTTCTGGGTCAGCTTCTAATGTTAATGAAAAAAAAAAAAAATATATATATATATATATATACAGTGCAGAAAATAAGTATTTGAACACCCTGCTATTTTGCAAGTTCTCCCACTTGGAAATCATGGAGGGGTCTGAAATTGTCATCGTAGGTGCATGTCCACTGTGAGAGACATAATCAAAAAAAAAAAATCCAGAAATCACAATGTATGATTTTTTAAACTATTTATTTGTATGATACAGCTGCAAATAAGTATTTGAACACCGGAGAAAATCAATGTTAATATTTGGTACAGTAGCCTTTGTTTGCAATTACAGAGGTCAAACGTTTCTTGTAGTTTTTCACCAGGTTTGCACACACTGGAGGAGGGATTTTGGCCCACTCCTCCACACAGATCTTCTCTAGATCAGTCAGGTTTCTGGGCTGTCGCTGAGAAACACGGAGTTTGAGCTCCCTCCAAAGATTCTCTATTGGGTTTAGGTCTGGAGACTGGCTAGGCCACGCCAGAACCTTGATATGCTTCTTACAGAGCCACTCCTTGGTTATCCTGGCTGTGTGCTTCGGGTCATTGTCATGTTGGAAGACCCAGCCTCGACCCATCTTCAAAGCTCTAACTGAGGGAAGGAGGTTGTTGCCCAAAATCTCGCAATACATGGCACCGGTCATCCTCTCCTTAATGCAGTGCAGTCGCCCTGTCCCATGTGCAGAAAAACACCCCCAAAGCATGATGCTACCACCCCCATGCTTCACAGTTGGGATGGTGTTCTTGGGATGGTACTCATCATTCGTCTTCCTCCAAACACGGTTAGTGGAATTATGAGCAAAAAGTTCTATTTTGGTCTCATCTGACCACATGACTTTCTCCCATGACTCCTCTGGATCATCCAAATGGTCATTGGCAAACTTAAGACGGGCCTTGACATGTGCTGGTTTAAGCAGGGGAACCTTCTGTGCCATGCATGATTTCAAACCATGACGTCTTAGTGTATTACCAACAGTAACCTTGGAAACGGTGGTCCCAGCTCTTTTCAGGTCATTGACCAGCTCCTCCCGTGTAGTCCTGGGCTGATTTCTCACCTTTCTTAGGATCATTGAGACCCCACGAGGTGAGATTTTGCATGGAGCCCCAGTCCGAGGGAGATTGACAGTCATGTTTAGCTTCTTCCATTTTCTAATGATTGCTCCAACAGTGGACATTTTTTCACCAAGCTGCTTGGCAATTTCCCCGTAGCCCTTTCCAGCCTTGTGGAGGTGTACAATTTTGTCTCTAGTGTCTTTGGACAGCTCTTTGGTCTTGGCCATGTTAGTAGTTGGATTCTTACTGATTGTATGGGGTGGACAGGTGTCTTTATGCAGCTAATGACCTCAAACAGGTGCATCTAATTTAGGATAATAAATGGAGTGGAGGTGGACATTTTAAAGGCAGACTAACAGGTCTTTGAGGGTCAGAATTCTAGCTGATAGACAGGTGTTCAAATACTTCTTTGCAGCTGTATCATACAAATAAATAGTTAAAAATTCATAAATTGTGATTTCTGGAATTATTTTTTTTTTATTATGTCTCTCACAGTGGACATGCACCTACGATGACAATTTCAGACCCCTCCATGATTTCCAAGTGGGAGAACTTGCAAAATAGCAGGGTGTTCAAATACTTATTTTCTGCACTGTATATATATATATATATATTTGTGGGTGTAAATACAAGCACGTATGGCATTTAAATGTAAATGCATTTTTCCGGGCAGGATATTAATTTATTGTGGCCGTTGGAATACATTTACACACATGCATATTTATGCGCATTTAGACACATATACCGGTATACCTGTTTTTTCTGCTTCAAAACTCCTCTCAAAGTGTGTATTTGTCGTGTTTTTTTCTGCCTGTACACTCTTTAACCACTTAAGGACCCTGCACTGTATATATACGTCCTCTTTTTAAAGATGGATATCTCGGTAACGGCAGCAGCTGCTGCCACAACCGAGATATCCATCTCTTCAGTGCAGGGTCCTGTGTACAATAACGGCGGTCTCCGCGGCGGATTCGCCGCGAGATCGCCGTTATCGGTGACCGGAGAGGTGCCCCCCTCCCGCTGCTTTCCCGTGCTCTCCGCCGCTTACCGTTGCCGTCGGTGGCGGCGGAGGCGATCGGGTCTGTGCGGCTCCTCTGCTGGGATACGAGTGAGGGGAAAATCGCCCCCACCCGTTCCCCATAGCAGCGCTGGGCGGAAGTGACGTCAAAACGTCATTTCCGCCCACTGTCTTAAAGAGATATTTTTTCTTTTTAAGGCTATTTAAAAAATGACATTTTCCTTTTTTTTTTTTTTTTTTCTTTTTAAGCCTAAATATGAGATCTGAGGTCTTTTTGACCCCAGATCTCATATTTAAGAGGACCTGTCATGCTTTTTTCTATTACAAGGGATGTTTACATTTCTTGTAATAGGAATAAAAGTGATCAATTATTATATATTTTTTTTTTTCAGTGTAAAAAATGTTAAAATAAATACAAATAAATAGGAAAACAAAATTTTTTTTTTTTAAAGCGCCCCGTTCCGACGAGCTCGCGCGCAGAAGCGAACGCATACGCGAGTAGCGCCCGCATATGAAAACGGTGTTCAAACCACACAAGTGAGGTATCGCCGCGATCGTTAGAGCGAGAGCAATAATTCTAGCCCTAGACCTCCTCTGTATCTAAAAAAATGCAACCTATAGAATTTTTTAAATGTCGCCTATGGAGATTTTTAAGGGTAAAAGTTTGACGCCATGCTACGAGCGGGCGCAATTTCTAAACGTGACATGTTGGGTGTCATTTTACTCGGCGTAACATTATCTTTCACAATATATAAAAAAATTGGACCAAATTTATTGTTGTCTTATTTTTTAATTCAAAAAAAGTGTGTTTTTTCCAAAAAAAGTGCGTTGTAAGACCGCTGCGCAAATACGATGTGACAAAAAGTATTGCAATGACCACTATTTTATTCTCTAGGGTGTTAGAAAAAAAATATATATAATGTTTGGGGGTTTTAAGTAATTTTCTAGCAGAAAAAACTGTTTCAGTCTTGCAAACACCAAAACTGAAAAACACCCAAGGTCCTTAAGTGGTTAAATATGCATGTAAACGCATGGCCACATGACTAACATAGAGGTGTTTTTTTCAGCCCAAAAAAAGCTAAACTCCCTTAAGCGGCATTGTTTTAGGCTCCGTTAGCATGACGCCTACATTGTTAGTGTAAGGATGTCCCCCAAATGTGCACACACATAAGAGACTGAACAATGTATTACCTTTATCCCCTTACAGAAACTATTTTATCAGATTTTGAATTATTAGAAGAGAAATATTGTTTTCCATAAAGTGGTACTAGTTAAATTTTTATGAAAAACATATCAAAGTTGTAGCTTTCATTTTACAGTGCCAGAGGACAGAACATTCAACTCCTAAATGAACTTTGATGCTTGTTTTTAATTCTATATATATTTTAATGTCTTCTTTTTTTATAACGTATGCCTGCTGTACATATCAAAGTTATTCACTTAGCTGATATACAGCAATATGTTTTCTTGTTAATTTTATTTAATGCTAGATCTAAATATTATTATATATAACATACAGTTAAGTGCATAACTTATATACCGATATATCTTGTTAAAGCGATGTATAGACAGTTATTGTTCACCATTATTTGTCTTGCAGGTGTGGTTTGTGTCTCTTGCACTGTCTAAAGACCTTACTCTTTTGTGGATAAAACAAATTAAAGACATCTTATGGATATGCTGTGAGTTTCTGAAGACATTAAAAGTGAGTCTTCTTGTCCTGAAATATATTTTTGTATACATTGCAAAGCTACAAGAGGGAGTTTTTGACATGTGAGAGTATTTATCTATGAGATAATGATAGTGATATGATAATGATAGATTTTCTTAATCTTCACTCAGCCGGACATCCTGCAGGACTCCAAGCTGATCACTGTCTACCTCACCATGCTTGTCAACTTCACAGACACCTCCACCTGGAAGATATTTAGAGGGAAAGGTGTGTTTTCAGTTTTTAACAATTCTGACATTTTAGTGCACATATAGTACTGGATATTCCCTTGTAAATATTGTATATCAGAACACACCAAGTTATTTTTGGCATAAAGCTATAATAATCTCATAAAAAAAGCCCAGTTCCAGCTCTCTGGCTTAAAAATGCAGAAGGTGCCCTCTCTGCTAGAAGTAAGTGACGGGGGAGTGCGTAACTCTGGTTTCTTTATCGTACATCACGGGACACAGAGCGCATAGCCATTACATATGGGTTATATGGGTACCTTCAGGTGTGGACACTGGTGTAATCAACTTCACAGGAAGTTCCTCCCTATATAACCCCCTCCCACTGAGAGTGCTTCAGTTTTTTCGCCAGTGTCTTAGGTGTTGGTCACGTCTAGCTGTCCCTCGGAGGTCTCGGGACCCAGGATAGCTAGCCGGATCCGTCCGAAGTGCTTCAAAGCCAAGAAGTACGGTACCCGGGCCCTGCCTGCGTGGGGTGTTGCCTATAATGCCTCTCCTTGGAGGGCTGGATTCTGGGCTCCAGTGCCTTGGTCTCTCCCAGGACTAAACGCTACTGATGCCAGGATGCTATATAGGTCCAGGGGTGTGGGTTCCTTAAACACAGGACCCCGGTCCCTGAAGGTCCGAGACAATACCCACGGAGATGGGAGAAGATTGGGCCTCTTGCAGTTTGCAATACCCTGCGGCGTGGAGCAGGTAAGAGGGAACCTGCGGGACTTGGTTCGACAGTAGGTATCCCCCTGGGGGTTCTGGGTTGGCTAATGGTATGCTTGTGCATCAGCCACTATCTCCACTATGTCTTTTTAGGCAGGATGGGATGTACTAATGTTTACCCAGATAACATGTAGATATATGTATACTTGTTTAAGATATATATTTGCTACTCACCCCAGGTCTGCCTGTTAGCATTGATACTGCAGCCCCACGTACTATAAAGAGGGAATTGCTGGTGAAAACTCCTGTTTCTTAGGAAGCCTATGGGGACAGCTTCCTCTCTGTGTGCACTACAGTAAGGATTAGTGCTTACCTGGTGTCTGTTGGTGCTGCTGGCGCTGGTCCATGTTTTTCCTCTGCTCTCTGCTTCCTCCATGTTGTTCAGCGTGGGGGGTGGGCGCGTGCACGCCGCCTTTTATAGCGTCGGCGTGCGTTGGGGGGGGGGGCCAGCAGCGTCAGGGTCAGTTAAAAGTAAAACGTTTCTCTCTGGCTGGTCTTTTCCCTCCTGGAAGCAGAGGAAGAAGGACACAGAGCGCGCAGCTGGGTCTTTTGGCCACAGTGACACCCAGTGGCGGTTTGTGGATCTTCAGGTCTAGGACTTAGTTCCACTATTGACCAGGAAAAAAAAAAAATGAGTTTTTTTGCTTAAAGGGACTCGGCCTTAGATCCAGCAGTATCTGAGTCAACCTTGGACTCCGGCTTACGGGCATTGGTGTTGCAATACTCACAGGTTTTCCTCAGTATTGCCACCTCCCAGGCGGGTAAAAAAAAATAAAAAAATTTTTTTGGAAAAAAAAAAACAAAAAAAAAAAAATATATATATACAAAATTTTTCATTTTCCTCAGCCTGTTCTCATATTAATTACTCCTAGCTACAACAGTCAGGTGTTGGCTATAGGGGTGACTCAAGGTTGTGCAATGGCTCCAAAGGGATCAGGACCAGCCAAGGCTGCAAAAGGTGCCAAGAAACAAAAGGGGTCTCCATCGGGGTCAGAGGATTTGGGCCAGGCTTCAACGGCCCCACCCTCACCAGTTAGACCACCGAGTAGCATAGTACAAGAGCCATTGGGGGTGCTGGGGGCAGAGGCGGCCCCCGATCCACCCATTCCCGTTTACGTAACGGAAGAAATGCTAGCAGCCACCATGGGTGGGCTAGAGAAAAGGTTAACTGCTTTGTTTGCCCGCCCTTTGCCAAGTAGCAAATGGGCTAGATCCCCCTCACCTAGTTTGGTGTTTTCAGATGCGGAGGTCTCCTCTTCGGAGGAACGGGACCCACAAGGGGATCAAGCGGACCCAAGTCCCGACGGTTCAGACATGTAGGGTTCCACTGTAGATGAATATTTTTCGGCCTCTCAAGCGGAGAGCCTGTGGATCCAGTCTTTGACCGATATGGTTCGCACTGCTTTTAAACTTCCAGTGCCAGAACTAGTAGCCCCTGTGGTATCCTCATTGGGTTCTTTAAAGGCTCCATTAACTTGTGTGTCTTTTCCGATTCACCCCCTTCTGCGGAGCGTGATTTACCAGGATTGGGCTCGACCTGATAGGATCTTTATCCCTCCTAAGAGGTTCTCTATTCTCTATCCTATGGAAGAGGAATTTTTAAAGAAATGGGCACTCCCCACAGTGGACGCGGCCATTTCCTGCGTGAATAAATCCCTGACCTGTCCGGTTGAAAATGTCCAGATGTTCAAGGATCCGGTCGACAAAAAATTAGAGACCCTACTGAAGGCTTCTTTCACCACAGAAGTTTGCCATGGTTCAGCCAGCGGTGGCAGCCATTGGCGTTTGTCAGGCCTTAAAGGATCAGGCAAAACAGATATTAAAGGACATGCCGGCTCAGCAAACTCTTGAATTAGCAGATTTCCCTAGGGCTCTCTGCTTTGCAGTAGATGCTATTAAGGACTCCATCCAACAGGCATCCCGTTTATCTCTGCTGGTGGTTCACATGCGTCGTCTTTTGTGGCTAAAGAACTGGTCAGCAGAGGCACCCTGCAAAAAGCTTTTAGCAGGGTTTCCCTTTCATGGGGGAAGACTATTCGGTGAAGACCTAGATAAATATATCCAAACCATATCAAGTGGTAAAAGTTCTTCCTTACCGGTCAAGAAAAGACCGCGCGGGCCCGCGTTTAAATGACAGGCCTTTGCAGGCTCGGCCCCTTCGACTTCCCGTCAGTATCGACGGCCTCCCGGGCGTTCAGCAGTTAATAGCCGCCCACAGGGACAAGCCGCGGCAAACAAGAGGCCCTGGTCTCGCAAGCCGGCTAAACCAGTCATCAAGTCAGATTCATGAAGGGGCGCCCCCACTCTCTTGGGTGGGGGGAAGACTTCAGTTTTTCTCCGAAGTCTGGAAGGCCAGAATTCCCGACTCTTGGGTTCGGTCCGTGGTAGCCACAGGCTACAAACTAGAGTTTCGAGAAATCCCCCCTCCTCATTTTCAGGGGTCAAGTCTTCCAAGCGACCCGTTAAAGAGGGCCTCTCTCGTAAAGGCGTTGGATCGCCTCTTGCTCCAAGGAGTAATTGTAGAAGTACCAACCCAAGAATGGGGTCTGGGATTCTACTCCAACCTTTTTATTATACCAAAACCCAATGGCGACGTCAGGCCTATCCTAGACCTCAAACGCCTAAATCGCTTTCTAAAGATTCAGACCTTTCGTATGGATTCCATACGTTCAGTGACAGCCTGCCTGCATCAAGGCGACTTTCTAGCATCTATAGACATAAAGGATGCATATCTGCATGTGCCGATCTACCCAGCACATCACAATTTTTTTCGTTTTATGATAGATCAAAGTCATTTCCAGTTCGTAGCCCTCCCTTTCGGGTTGGCAACAGCTCCGCGGGTATTCACAAAGGTGTTAGCCCCGGTGCTAGCCGTCCTAAGGACAGAAGGCATTTTGGTCCTGGCATACCTGGACGATCTCCTGGTTATCGACAGATCAGCTTCCAACCTCAATCATGCAGTAGTCCGCACAGTTCGGCATCTACAAGAATTCGGGTGGGTTGTGAACCAAGGAAAATCGAGGTTGCAACCCACAAGACAGTTGGAATATCTAGGCCTTCGGTTAGATACAGAATGCCAGAGGATATTTTTACCTCAAGAAAAGATCAGGTCATTGACTCAAACAATTCAAATAGTCCTAGGCAAAAAGAGGCCGACTATTCGCCTATGCATGCGACTGCTTGGAAAGATGGTAGCCGCCTTCGAAGCAGTGCCCTATGCCCAGATCCATACCAGAGTTCTCCAGGCAGCTATTCTCTCTGCTTGGAACAGATCCATACAGGCATTAGACCGTCCATTAGGTCTTTCCCCAGGAGTCAGGCGCAGCCTGTACTGGTGGCTGGTCCCTTAAAAATTGTCAAAAGGGAAAACCTTTTGCCCCATCACGTGGAAAATAGTAACCACAGATGCCAGCCTAACAGGTTGGGGGGCAATCTTAGGAAAACGGACCCAGCAGGGACAGTGGTCAGAGGCAGAAAGTCTGCTTCCCATCAATGTCCTAGAGATCAGAGCTGCTCGGTTGGCCCTGGTCGCCTGGACTCTCCCCCTGCAGGGTCTGCCAGTAAGGATACAGTCCGACAATGCCACGGCGGTGGCATACATAAACCACCAGGGGGGCACAAGGAGCCTAGCGGCTCAAAGGGAAGTAAACCTGATTTTCTCATGGGCCGAAGCCCATGTACCCTGCATCTCAGCCAGGGGAGGGCTGGGCCAGGGGTCAGGGTGGCAATTGCCTCCCAGGCCACTCTAACTTATGTTCGAAATGGCCAGCATTCGCTGCCCTCTACCATTTTATTTTTTATTCTGCATGTCGGCCAGGGGTACGGCCACAGTGGCTGGCCACTAGCTGTTGCATTCCAGGAGTTTTAGTCAACGCTAAAGCTCCCAGTGGATGGAAAACAGAGAAGCGCAGAGAAAACTACAACTCCCTGAGACTGGAATCTTGGAAGCAGACAGAGGCAGTGTGTGCCAGGGAGTCGGGACGCAGGGCTGGGCGCTGGCTGCAACTTGACCCCAGGACCAGGAGCATTACCCCCCCAGGAGGCCGTGGCGTGCAAGGACCTGCTGAGCTGAGATCACTGAGGTGAGAGACCCTGACAGGCCTATCTGACCCCCCATCCCCCCATACAACCAATGTAGCCTGCCCCAGTGATCAGGCTGCATTAATGGGCACTGGAGTGGGTGAACTGATGAGCGATTAAATAGGCCACTTGACTGGACTTGCCCCCCAGGCCTAAGGCTGCCAGCCCTCCCCTGATCTCAGCAGTGTTCATCCCAGGGATAGACAATTCTCAAGCAGATTTTTTGAGTCGTCAACAGTTACTCCCGGGAGAGTGGTCTCTTCACCCCCAGGTATTCCAAGAGATTTGCCAAAGATTCGGAGTTCCCGATGTGGACATCATGGCAACAAGATTCAACAAGAAATTGGACAAATTCGTATCCCGAGCCAGGGACCCCTCGGCCTACGGGACCGATGCGTTGGTTTGCCCCTGGCACCAGTTTTCTCTCCTGTATGCGTTCCCTCCACTACAGATGATTCCCCGCCTTCTACGAAGGATCAGGGTGGAGCGCAGGCCGGTGATCCTGGTGGCCCCAGCCTGGCCCAGAAGGGCTTGGTACGCACTCATCGTGAGGATGTCAGTAGGGGCACCGTGGCCACTCCCCCTGCACCCAGATCTGCTGTCTCGGGGCCCGATCTACCACCCTGCTTCACAGCAGCTAAATTTGATGGCTTGGCGGCTGAATCCCTAATTCTTAAGGGCAGAGGCCTCTCAGCCCAGGTCATATCTACGTTAATTCAGGCTAGAAAGCCAGTCTCTAGAAATATCTATTACAGAGTCTGGAGGACCTATGTGGAGTGGTGCGAGTCTCAAGGAGGGCATCCTCGCAAGTTTTTTATTGACAGGATCTTGCGATTCCTCCAGGTTGGCGTTGACAAGGGGTTGGCTCTTAGTACTCTAAAGGGGCAGGTGTCGGCCTTATCAATATGGTTTCAAAGGCCTTTGGCCACGCATTCGCTTGTGAAAACCTTCTTGCAGGGGGTCTTGCATGTGAATCCCCCTATTAGAGCTCCCCTCTGCCCCTGGAATTTAAATCTGGTCTTGTCAGCTTTACAAAGGCAGCCGTTTGAACCTCTGACAGAAATCCCTCTTGTGCTGCTAACCCGAAAGGTGGTTTTCTTGGTGGCTATGGCTTCGGCCAGAAGGGTCTCCGAGCTGGCAGCCTTGTCATGCAGGGAGCCGTACCTTATTCTGCATAAGGACAGAGTGGTTCTGCGGCCTCAACCTTCTTTCCTTCCTAAGGTCATATCCAGTTTTCACTTGAATCAGGACCTAGTCCTACCATCCTTCTTTCCTACTCCCCAGTGCAGAGAGGAAAGACTGCTTCATACTTTGGACGTGGTCTGAGCCATGAGGGTTTATCTCAAGGCTACAGAGAAGATTCGGAAAACAGATGTGCTTTTCGTTCTTCCGGATGGCCCCAAAAAGGGTCAGCCGGCTGCCAAGTCTTCCTTGGCTAGGTGGATTAAGCAGCTGATTTTTCAGGCCTATGGTCTGAAGCGCGTTCCACCTCCCTTATCAGTTAAGGCCCATTCTACGAGGGCCATGAGTGCCTCTTGGGCGGCACACCATCAGATCTCTATGGCACAGGTTTGCAAAGCGGCAACCTGGTCTTCCGTACATACGTTTACTAAATTTTATAAGTTGGACGTCGCAAAGGCTACGCA
The DNA here is from genome assembly GCA_029574335.1 of Rana kukunoris. Lineage (NCBI taxonomy): Eukaryota > Metazoa > Chordata > Amphibia > Anura > Ranidae > Rana > Rana kukunoris. The sequence continues at coordinate 248,757,580 of CM056049.1, forward strand.
GGCGGTCCTACGGGCAGCAGTATAGAATCCTCTGGCCCGGTTCACGCCCCCTTGTTTTTCTGTTGGTGGAGCTATTTTACCTCCTGATAATGTTTTTTGTTTGGCTATTTTTGGCCTTACGGTCTCCCTCCCTTCATGGAGCATTGCTTTGGGACATCCCATATGTAATGGCTATGCGCTCTGTGTCCCGTGATGTACGATAAAGAAAAAAGGATTTTTAATAACAGCTTACCTGTAAAATCCTTTTCTTGAAGTACATCACGGGACACAGAGCTCCCACCCCTCTTTTGGGGAACATTGTGTAACCTCGGAGAAATTGCTTGCTACAAAACTGAAGCACTCTCAGTGGGAGGGGGTTATATAGGGAGGAACTTCCTGTGAAGTTGATTACACCAGTGTCCACACCTGAAGGTACCCATATAACCCATATGTAATGGCTATGCGCTCTGTGTCCCGTGATGTACTTCAAGAAAAGGATTTTACAGGTAAGCTGTTATTAAAAATCCTTTTTTTCAGTCACAGCATGAACTATTTGCAACATATGGGCAAATCAGGTTGGTAATTACCGTATTTATCGGCGTATAACACACACCCTAACTTTAAGAGGGAAGTTTCAGGAAAAAAAACTTTCCACCGCCCCCTGTGTATAACACGCAGGCACAGTTTACCCTCTATTTTCAGGGTAAAAAAGTGAGTGTTATACGCCAATAAATACTGTAGGTGACTATTGCCCCAAGCTCGCAACAGGCTGGCTACAAGTGGTAACAATTCATATGCAACATTTTATATTTAACGAGACTAAAACAAAACATGAAAAACTATATGTTTTAGTCCTGAACATAATCATTTAACAAGGTATACAAGGTTATGTTATGGCCTTAAGTGAGCCATGGAGGTAAAGGATGGGCCCTGTAGATAAAATGTGCATCAGAGGTGAAAGCTGTGACCAGCCTGTTTTAAATTCTCACGTAGAACAAGCATCCTGAGTGTAGCCAGGATTACTATGAACCCCCTTATGTCAAAGTGTGCGTATAGTTGAGGCCCGCCCATTAGCACCTTAACAGGCTATAGTGATACTATCATTATTATTATTATACAGGATTTATAAAGCGCCAAAAGTTTGCGCAGCGCTTTACAACATCAGGGAAGACAGTACAGTTACAATACAATTCAATACAGGAGGGATCAGAGGGCCCTGCTCGTTAGAGCTTACAATCTAGAAGGAAGGGTCAAGTGGAACAAAGGGTAGTAGATGTGGAGGTGATCAGATGGACAAAATTAAAATACAGTTATTAAATGTGGGTAGGATAGGCTTCTCTGAAGAGGAGGGTTTTCAGGGATCCTCTAAAAGCTAATAGAGAAGGAGATAGACGGACAGATTGGGGTAAGGAGTTCCATAGGCTTGGAGAGGCTCTGGAAAAGTTCTGGAGACGAGCATGGGAGGAGGTTATGAGAGAGCTAGAGAGCAGGAGGTCTTGAGAAGAACGAAGAGAATGATTAGGTTGGTATTTAGAAACTAGGTCATTGATGTAGCTGGGGGCAGAGTTGTGGATGGCTTTGTAGGTAATTGTTAGTATTTTGAATTAAATTTGTTGGGTGAGTGGAAGCCAGTGGAGGGATTGACAGAGAGGAGCAGCAGAGACAGAGTGGTTGATAGTGGTTGATAATATATAAGGGGCAAGTTTAGCCAAGGCGGCTCTGAGTATTTAATCTATTTAGCAGAATATTCTGTTCACCTGCGAGGTTCACATTTCCATATAGTAAAACTGTATCCGTGGCTAAGAAAACTCAAGGATTTGTTATTATGGTTATTTTTTTATTAACAGTTGTAATAAATCTGTATTTATTTCAGGGGAAAGCTTGAGACCAGCAATGAACCATATCTGTGCAAACATAATGGGTCACCTCAATCAGAAAGGCTTTTACTCAGTGCTACAGGTACTTAACCACAGCATAGACTAGTGTTTCTCAACTGCATAAAATGATGCACCTCCTGTTTGCTAAAACTGTAACTGTCATTATGTGTGGAATTCTTCACAAAGTAAGGTTACAAACTTCAAGATCTTAATGTTTCTTAAGATCTTGAAGTTTGTAACCTTACTTTAACATTAAGAAAGATATTTTTCACCATATGACATCTGCAGCTAGAACAATAATGGCATGTAAATGGAAAAAAAATAAGAGCCCAAACGTTGAAGACTGTATATGTGAAATGAACGAAATGCAATACATGGAAAAACAAATAAGAGAAGAAGGATATATTAACAGTCAAATGCCAGTAATATGGCAAAAATGGGATGAATTCAGGTTCTCAAAAGGAATGGAAGAATATTTATGAAATGAAAATTGGGAAAAATTTGAAGGGGAACCATAAAGGAAAAGGAAAAATACTAAAATCAAGTATGGGGAAAGAGACAATATAGGGGAATGATTTTTTATTTTTTTTCCAGTTGTATGTGGTTGAATGGAGATGGGGATGAATGGTAATGGAAGTAGATTAGGATGTTGTATATATTGTTTTATTGATGGTGAGATTTTTTGTGGATTGATCAGGATTCTGTATATTAAATAATAAGCACATATAGATATATATAATGTAATATAATCCTGTTTAAATATTAAAACTTTTTTGTATAAAAAATAAATAAAAGTATAATAAAGACACATTGAAAACAAACTTCAAGATCTATCAGAATGATAGTAGTAGGCTGGAAATAATTGAAAGTAAATGTGGATCGGAATATAATGATTTTAAATTTTGACCATAGGTGCACTTTATCACATTAGCTATAAGAACAAAATCCACTTTATGAAACATACAGTTCTGAAATGAATAATAAATCCTGCAAAACATATCACTTAGATAAACATCCTTCTAGTGCTAATTAAAACTGTTTACCTTCCAACAGTCAAGAGTGAATAGAAGCAGCTAAAACATTCATCTGATCACATTAATATAGTACTGTGGTCATCAACCCTGTCCTCAGGGCCCACTAACAGGCCAGGTTTGCAAGATAACTGAAATACATGACAGGTGATATCATTTGCTGCTCAGTGATTGCAGGATTCTAGTCTGCATCTCCCCAAGGTAATACATAAAACCTGGACTGTTAGTGGGCCCTGAGGACAGGGTTGATGACCATTGATATGGTACATTATTATACTGCCCTGACTCCGCTATTTCATGCCTTCTTTAAAGTGTTTGTTGCCCATAATTTTTTTTAATAAAAATGGATCTTGTCCAGTGCTGGTACTGTGCAACTTCCCCCCCCCCCGTATCACCTTAAACATCTGGCTGATCTTGCCTGGTTCTGCTCTCTCCTCTGTATGATGATTAAAATATAACAGTGCTCCAAACAGTCCAAAAAAAGTGCTTCAGAAAACATGCTGTGCCGTGTGTCACACTCCCCTCTTGCCACACAGAGCACTGTTAAGATTTTCATAATATAATCATTGGACTGTTTGTATTGGTATTCACAACTCTTAATTGCAAGCGCTGTATTTTTTTTATGTACCTATTTCACGAGTTGTAGCACTTTGTGTACAGCAACTGCATGGTATTTATTGGTCACATTTTTGTTGCTCACATAGCACGAGTAATATCACATTTATAAAATCTATAATATAGGCTTGCTATCCCCTCTGCTATATAATGCTATATGCCCCTGTGTCTGTGCTGTATGAAAAAGATGCAGATTATACCGTATATCTGAGCATCTCCCACCACTCACGTGACTCCTCGGCTCTCTTTCCTGCCCCGGCATCACCGGGAGTGTTCGGCCCCACCCACTATAGGTGTCAGCTGGACAGAGGAGAGAGCTGAGGTGTCTGGTGAGCGCCGGGAGACACTCTGGTATACAGTATAATGGGCATTTTCTTTCTCGTACATCACGGGACACAGAGCGGCATATTCATTACTATATGGGTTATATGGAGTACCTTCAGGTGTGGACACTGGCAATCTCAAACAGGAAGTCCCCTCCCTATATAACCCCCTCCCCTAGAGGGAGTCCCTCAGTTTTTTCGCCAGTGTTTTAGGTGTTGGTCACGGAATAGCTTTGCTCCACATCCTTGGGATTAAGGGCGGGCTAACCGGATCTGTCCAAGGAGCCTCAGTGCCAAAGTGGACAGTACCCGGGCCCCAAACCGTGGGGTTTTGCCTATAATGCTCCTCTTTGGAGGGCTGGACCCTGGGCCCAGGACTTGGAGTTTGTAAAAACCATAAGGTCCTGTTTGCCAGGGTGCTATATAGGTCCAGGACAGTGGGTACCTTCATAGGACCCCAGGGCCTGAAGGTCTACTACGCTACCCACGGAGATGGGAGAAGATTGGATTGTTTTGCTGGACAAACATCCTGCAGCATGGAGCAGGTAAGGGGGAGCCTGCGGGACTTGGTTCGACAGCAGGCTCTCCGGGGTAACCTAAAAGGGGGGTAGCCTAAGTATGCTCTGCATTGGCAACCTTGCTCACTATGTCTGAGAAAGACAGGATGATCCCTTTTCCCCCATCACTAGGTTCCCCTGTCTAAGAATGGTGTTGCTAGCTAACCTGCTGCTTTCTTCCTAGGACTGGTAAGGATCCCTATGGGGCCTTTTGGAGAGTCCTACCTGGCCGGGGGTTTGAATCTGCCGCCTGATACTGCAGTCCTGGGTCTCCAGCAGCGCGGCTCCTCCATGTTCCTCCTGTTCCGGCATACGCGCGCGCGCGTGCGCGCGCACGTCTTACAGACGTTTTTCGCGCCGTTCAGAGAGGAGGGCGGGGGGGGCGTGCCTGCAGCGTCATACAGGGGCGCGCCTTGTGCTGTTATAGATCAGCAGGCATTGTCAGTGCTCAGTCTGAGGCTGATCTCAGAGGGAGAGGACGCAGAGCGGCAGAACAGTGACTCCCGGTGGCGGAAGAGGGGTAGTACATGCTGGACTTTGTTCCAATGCCTTTTTTGTTAAGCCAAGAAATTCCCCTTTTTGCAGCAGGTTGGAGGCTGGCAAACTAAGTTTGGGGTCACTGTATGTTTAAAAAAAAAAGAAAAGAAAGACTTATATATATTTAAAAAAAAAAACATACGGGGCCCCATCAGTTTTTGGGCATTAGTGATCTATTGTCCCCTAAGCTCTAGTTTTGTACTCCTGGCCACTACAGTCTGTTGTTGTTGGCGGAGTCCCTCGATTTTGTATTATGGCTTCCAAAGGTTCGGGGTCAAAGGGTACAAAAAAGACCAAAAAACAAAGGGGTTCCCCCTCTGATTCTGATGATATGCCGATACTTTCCCCGCAACTTATTCCCATAAAGGGCGCCTTGGATGAGCCATTAGGGGGATCTGGTGCGGAGGCTGGCCCAGATCAGCCCAGCCCTGTGTTTATCACAGAGGAGATGCTAGCCGTATCCCTAGGGGGGCTAGAAGAGAGAATAGCAGCATTGATCGCTAGAGCTATTCCTGGTAAGAAACGGGTTAGATCCCCATCACCAAGAGGTGTATCCTCAGATGCTGAGATTCTCTCTCCGGAGGAATTGGAATCGCAGGAGGATCAACTAGACCTGAACCAAGAGGGTTCAGGGATTGAGGGATCTACCTCTGAGGAACCATTTTCAGACTCCCAGACAGAGAGACTGTGGGTACAGTCTTTGACGGACATGGTCCGCTCGGCATTTAGTTTACCATTGCCAGAGCCTCAGGTTCCTCCGGTATCCTCTCTGGGCTCTTTGAAAGCTCCGTTAAGCAACGCAGTTTTTCCGGTCCATCCTCTCTTGGAGGAATTGATCTTTCGGGATTGGGTACGGCCGGACAGAATTTTTCTGCCACCGAAGAGATTTGCGGTCATTTACCCCATGGAGGAAAAATTCTCCAAGAGGTGGAGGCTCCCAGTAGTGGATGCAGCCACCTCATGTGTGAATAAATCACTAACTTGCCCGGTGGAAAACATACATATGTTTAAAGATCCGGTTGATAAACGGTTAGAGACACTTTTAAAAGCATCCTTTGCTACGGCAGGAGCAGTGGTACAGCCAGCTGTGGCTGCAATTGGAGTTTGTCAGGCGTTAAAGGACCAGACAAAAGAGATGTTAAAGGACATGCCTACCCAACAAGCAGAAGAGTTTTCTGACATTCCCAGAGCTCTGTGTTTTGCTGTAGATGCTATAAAAGATTCCATCCAGCAGGCCTCTCGTTTATCACTATTTTTGGTGCACATGAGAAGGCTCTTATGGTTGAAGAACTGGGCGGCGGAGCCCCCATGCAAAAAGCTTCTGGCAGGGTTTCCCTTCCATGGAGGACGACTCTTCGGGGAGGATCTGGATAAATACATTCAGACTATTTCAAGTGGCAAAAGTACCCTTTTACCGGTCAAAAAGACATTCCGGGGTCCTACATTTAAAAGGCAGCTCTTTCCTGTCTCAGGGCCCTCAAATTCCAGGCAGTATCGACGGCCGCCTGCGCGATCCAACGTTAACAGTAGATCGCAGGGACAGGCCCCTGGGGGTAAGAGGCCATGGTATCGCAAGCCGACAAAGACAGCCCCTAAGTCTGCCTTATGAAGGGGCGCCCCCACTCTCGCGGGTGGGGGGAAGGCTTCGTTTCTTCTCAGAAGTTTGGGAAGCCAAGATCCCCGACAAATGGGTCCGGGCGTCTGTAACCACAGGCTACAGACTGGAGTTTCTAAAGTGTCCTCCGCCTCATTTTCAAGAGTCAAGGCTACCAAAGGATCCAGCAAGGAAGGCCTCAATGCTGGCAGCTTTGGATCACCTGCTTTGCCAGGACGTAATAATAGAGGTGCCAGCCCAAGAGCAAGGGCTAGGTTTCTATTCCAATCTCTTTGTCATACCAAAGCCCAACGGCGATGTCAGGCCAATCTTGGACCTAAAGAGGTTAAACGGTTACCTAAGGGTTCGTTCCTTCCGGATGGAATCCATCCGGTCAGCAGCCGCCGCGCTTCAGAGGGACGATTTTCTGGCCTCCATAGACATAAAGGATGCTTACCTTCATGTACCAATCTTTCAGTCGCATCAAAGATTTTTACGATTCGCGGTGGGGCAGCGACACTTCCAATTCAGGGCGCTCCCCTTCGGGCTGGCCACGGGTATTCACGAAGATCCTAGCCCCAGTTCTGGCCAATTTAAGGATCCAAGGGGTCACAGTCCTAGCATACTTGGACGACCTTTTAATCATAGATCACTCACGGCCGTGTCTGCAACAGGCAGTAAACCTCACGGTTCGGTACCTCGAAGGATTCGGCTGGGTCCTAAACCGGGGAAAGTCAGCGTTCCAGCCTACAAAGCAGTTGGAATACCTCGGCATGAGGTTAGACACAGAACAGCAAAGGGTGCTCCTGCCCCTTGTAAAGATCGAGGCTATCAAGGGGTTGGTTCAGTTGGTTCTAAGCAAGAAAGAACCAACTATTCGCCTGTGTATGCGATTACTAGGCAAGCTAGTGGCCACGTTCGAGGCAGTACCATACGCTCAGATCCACACTCGCGTCCTACAGGCAGCCATTCTAGCAGCCTGGGGCAAGAGAGCACATGCCTTAGAGTCCCCTTTGACGCTATCATCAAGGGTCCGACAAAGCCTGGCCTGGTGGTTGAACCCTCAGAATCTTCTAAAGGGAAAATCCTTCAGCCCTGTTGTCTGGAAGGTAGTTACCACAGACGCCAGCCTGGCAGGCTGGGGGGCGGTCTTCGAGGGGTTCTCTCGCCAGGGAACTTGGGTGAAAACAGAGAGGCAGCTCCCCATCAATATCTTGGAGATCAGAGCTGCTCGCCTAGCCCTTCTGGCATGGACCTCCAGATTACAGGGGTTCCCGGTGAGAATCCAGTCAGACAATGCCACAGCGGTGGCATACATAAACCACCAAGGGGGAACCAGGAGTCAGGCCGCTCAGAGGGAGGTGAGCTTGATTTTTCAGTGGGCAGAGGTTCATGTACCCTGCATTTCGGCGATATTCATTCCCGGAGTGGACAACCTGCAGGCAGACTTCTTAAGTCGCCAGAGTCTGTTGCCAGGGGAGTGGTCTCTGCATCCCCAGGTCTTTCAGACAATCTGCCAGAGGTGGGGAATGCCAGACGTAGATATAATGGCATCCAGGTTCAACAAGAAACTAGACAGGTTCGTGTCCCGAGCGAGGGACCCTATGGCCTGCGGAACCGATGCGTTGGTTTGCCCTTGGCATCAATTCAAACTTCTATATGCATTCCCTCCGCTACAGTTACTTCCTCGTCTGTTGCGCAGGATCAGAGTGGAGCACAAGCCGGTCATTCTAGTAGCTCCAGCTTGGCCCCGGAGGACATGGTACTCACTAGTCCTGAAGATGGCAGTAGGAGACCCTTGGACTCTTCCTCTACGACCAGACCTACTCTCACAAGGCCCGATCCTCCACCCTACATTACAACGTCTAAATTTGACGGCCTGGAGGCTGAATCCCTGATTCTCAGGGGTAGAGGTCTGTCTAGGCAGGTAATTCCTACCCTGATTAGGGCTAGAAAGCCGGCCTCCAGGGTGATTTATTACAGGGTGTGGAGGAACTACGTAGGCTGGTGTGAATCCAAAAGATGGAATTCCCGCAAATATACTATTGATAGGGTGTTAAGTTTTCTCCAGCTAGGAGTGGATAAAGGCCTGGCATTAAGCACAATCAAGGGACAGATTTCAGCTCTGTCAGTGTGGTTTCAGAGGCCGCTGGCCACCCACTCGCTGGTAAAGACCTTCATACAGGGGGTCTTGCGTATTAATCCTCCTGTCAAGTCGCCAATTTGTCCATGGGACTTAAATCTTGTCCTGTCCACTCTACAGAAACAACCCTTTGAGCCGTTGGCTGAGATTCCTTTAATCTTACTGACAAGAAAGTTGGTTTTCTTGGTCGCCATAGTTTCGGCCAGGAGAGTGTCAGAATTAGCAGCCTTATCGTGTAAGGAACCATATCTCGTTCTACATAAGGACAGGGCAGTTCTCCGGCCCCATCCTTCCTTTCTACCAAGGGTTATATCCAATTTTCACTTGAACCAGGATTTGGTACTTCCATCCTTCTTTCCAAAACCCACGTCTAGAAAGGAGGGGTTGCTGCATACCTTGGATATTGTCCGGGCCATGAAGGCCTATCTTAAAGCTACAGAAAAGATCCGGAAAACAGATGTGTTATTCGTTCTACCAGATGGCCCCAAGAAGGGGCAGGCAGCTGCAAAATCCACCATCTCGAGATGGATTAGACAATTAATCATTCAAGCCTACGGTTTGAAGAGGTTGCCTCCTCCTTTGTCGGTAAAGGCCCATTCTACCAGGGCCATGGGCGCCTCCTGGGCAGCACACCATCAGATCTCTATGGCTCAGATATGCAAGGCGGCGACGTGGTCATCAGTCCACACGTTTACAAAGTTTTATCAACTAGATGTAAGAAGGAATGCGGATTCTGCCTTTGGACAAGGCAGTACTACAGGCTGCAGTTTGAGATCCTCGGGATCAGAAGCACCCTTGGTTGTAAAAAAGAAAAAAAAAAAAAAAAAAGTTTTTTCTTGACTAAGTTGGAATTATTATTATTATTTGAGTATACCTCTAAATTGAATCCTTCTTTGGAAGATGTCTCCCTCCCCTCATTAAAGCATTGCTTTCGGACATCCCATATAGTAATGAATATGCCGCTCTGTGTCCCGTGATGTACGAGAAAGAAAAAGGGATTTTTAAATACAGCTTACCTGTAAAATCCTTTTCTTGGAGTACATCACGGGACACAGAGCTCCCACCCCTCTTTTGGGGAAACATTTTGGGAGGCATACTGCTTGCTACAAAACTGAGGGACTCCCTCTAGGGGAGGGGGTTATATAGGGAGGGGACTTCCTGTTTGAGATTGCCAGTGTCCACACCTGAAGGTACTCCATATAACCCATATAGTAATGAATATGCCGCTCTGTGTCCCGTGATGTACTCCAAGAAAAGGATTTTACAGGTAAGCTGTATTTAAAAATCCCTTTTTTTTTTATACAGCACTGACACAGGAGCACATAGTGTTATATAACAGAGAGGATAGCATGATTATCAGGTAGTGGGTTAACAACCACCTTAATATTTTGTCATCTATAAGAAAAATCGTCACGATGGACATCATTTGCTTTTAGTGAGCTGTGTTCCTTATGTTGCTGTGTCATCCTTGAAGCGTAATCTATGCATTGAAGATGGGCAGATGATTGATATATCTGCCCCCTATAGTCGCAGATCCTGTTTCATAGAAGCTGTAATAAAATATTATATGAATGGAGCAGCTGGGCAGGCATAGTTGGGCAGCCCCTTCGTTTTTTTAACCACCGTAATTTTTCAGGGCAGTGGAGGCATTGGAGGAGGAAGATTTCAGCAAAAGAAGGACACAGAATGACAATAGATACATATTACTTTGTCCCTTGTGCTGTTTTTTGTTTTAGGTAAATTCAGATTTTAGGTTCGTTATCCAACAGGGTCTGAATATGTTCATTCTATTAAAAGATGAAGTTTAATCTGCTTATATTTCTTCTTCCTTGGGCCCTCCCCTTTTATCAACATGCTAATTAGCATTTTAAATAAAAACGTTACCTTTTGCAATACACATCTTATATTAGACCCAACAACGTCATCACTTTTTTATTTATTTTTGTTCTCTATGCAATCCAGGCAGGTTATAGTTTGTGGAAAGAGCCACAACGCCCTGCCTCAGTTCCCCTTTTAAGAGATCTCAGCCCTGATAGAAGCAGTGGGCTGACTCTTGAGTCATTTTCATTGATGGGTGAGTACAAGTCTGGAGTGTTCCTTGACAGACTGCATAAATGCTGTCATAGGAAAGGCCCACGTGTGATGCTGAATCCCCATGTTTGAAATTTAAATCCAGTTAATTAAAGGGGTGGGCCAGGGACAGTCATGTGATGCTAAATCACTATGTTTAAAACTAAAATCCAATTAATAAAAAGGGAGGGCCAAAGATAGTCAGGCAGGGTGGCAAAGGGCTGTAGGAAACTCGGTGTGCATTAAAATCAGGCTAAGCATTTTCAAAAACAAAGTTAGCCTGCAAACGTGTGCAAGGCTGAAGGTAAAACTGGAGTTCAGATTTATGCTAGTCATTGAAATTCTAGGGCATAATATTTATTACCATTTGATTATGTGATTACAAATGTAAGCCATTGTAGATAATTGAAATCGTACAAAATGATATATGGATTGTTCCTTGCAGATCCTTCTCACAAATGGCCTGGCACGGTCACGCCCATCTCTCTCCAAAGCCACTTTAACAGCCTTATTTTCCCTAGCATTGCGGTAAGATTAATGTGTTTTATGTGTTTTTGTTAACTGGAGGTGAAACTGTAGGCATTTATTAGTACCTTTTGAAACAATTCCAACACTTTATGCTTTTTTAAGGCCTTTATTTTTACTCTGAAAACTAAGAATGTAGAGTTTGGAGAGTTTAGTGGAGTTTTTAAATGCTACTCACCTCTGGACCAGACTGATCCAGTGCTATGCCGACTTAGAACCAGCAGACTGATCCAGTGCTATGCCGACTTAGAACCAGCAGACTGATCCAGTGCTATGCCGACTTAGAACCAGCAGACTGATCCAGTGCTATGCCGACTTAGAACCAGCAGCTAGGGCTTTGTGCACTGGCATTATGCAATCCATTGACTTGGATATCCGGAAAGAGAAAACGAGTTGGCTGCAGATTTTGGAATAAAATTCCAAATCAAATTGCAGCCAATATATTGAGTGGATCAACAGGTAAGTTGTAATATACACAGTTTAAAGCGGATCTCCACCCTAAAGTGAAGATCCCCCAACACTCCCCCCCTCCGGTGTCACAATTGACACCTTTCAGGGGGGAGGGGGGTGCAGATAGACTGTACTGCACCCACTTCCGGCCCAGCATCCAGACGGGCATCCACATTTCCCGCCCGTTGTGTGCTGGGACACTCGGCTCCCAGCCACAGCTGGAGCCAATCGCGGGCGCAGCGCGACTCGCGCATGCGCCGTAGGGAACCGGGCAGTGAAGCCGCAGCGCTTCACTTCCTGGTTCCCTCATTGGAGGGGGGAGCAGCAGGGTCAGCGATCCTCATCCTCTGCTGCCGACTCCATCTTTTGAGCATTTTGTTGCTGCTGGCTTTTAATATTTTTTTTAAGTGAACCATCCGCTTAATAAACCCCCATATCTTTCAGCTGTACACTGTCCAGTCCATTTTCTACACCTGTCTTTACACAACATTGTCAGTCCTGCCGAATCTTTTGAGCATTTAGTTTTAGGAGAAACAAGATTCTCTTTTAAATTTAAAGGTAACCTACGTTGAAGTAATGGTAATAATATTATGAAACCTGAATATTGTTCAGATAGTCGTGCAGCACTTTGCCTCTGGGGCAAGAACTTGGTAAGTCCATTATTCCAAAGCTGTCCATAGATGGATTGAAATTCGGCTGGTTCAGCAGGGACTGGCTGGATTTCGATCCATTTATGGCATTTTCTTTCCAAAATTTTGCTTTGATCAGAGCATGCAGCGATACTGAAATATAAAAGAGGCAAATGTTGGCATTATATTCAAATCTTATTATCTATCTACTGTATGTATCCTAACTCCCTTAAAAGACGAGTATGGCAAAAGCTTTTTTGGCCATATTTATCTCGTGAGTCACACTACTACGCTTACTTTTGCTCTCCTGTGACCCAGAATCAATAGTCATCGGCTATAGCCCGATGTCAGCTGATGTGACGGAGCCACACCAGGCTCTGGAAAGAACTTGTCCATTTTGCAGGGATACATCCAGCTGCCTGATTAACAGCTGGCTACCCTCTCCAGCCCAGCACTCCAGTGAGCACTGGAGGAGCAAAGAGGAGTGCAGTGAATTACAGTCGCTACTCTCTGCTTTGAGCAAACTGTGAACTGAGCAATCAAACGTCAAGTGATCCCTCAGTTTTCAGTCTTAGACCGCGTACACACGATCAAGCCCAAACCGATGAAAACGGACTGAAGTTTAGTTTCATCGGTCCAAACCGACCGTGTGTACGCCCCATCAGTCTGTTGTCCTTCAGTCCAAAAATTTAGAACTTGCTTTAAAATCGGACAGATGGACGCCTACCGATCGGTCAAAACCGATGGTTAGTACGCAAAAGCATCGGTTCAAAACCTGCGCATGCTCAGAATCAAGTTGCCGCATGCTTGGAAGCATTGAACTTAATTTTTTTCTGCACGTCGTTGTGTTTTACCTCACCGCGTTCGGACACGATCGGTTTTGAACTGATGGTGTGTAGGCACAACAGACCATCAGTCTGTAAACCGATGAAACTGAACTTCAGTCCGTTTTCATCAGTTTGGACTGATCGTGTGTACAAGGCCTTAGAGCCTACATTGGACAGCTGCAGCTTCAATGTGTGGATGTGTTATTATTTTTTATTTTTTTCTTGCAACCTCAAATTTCTCCTTTAATTTTTATAGTAACATATTTTTCTTTAATCTTTTCTAGTCCTGTAGTGGTTGCTCAGTTTTCTGACAATCTTCTCCGCTCATTCCTGATCCACATAATGTCAGTTCCAGCTCTGATTGCGCACCTCTCTAGCCTCACTCCAGATGTAAGTCCTACTAACATTCAGGAAAAATATAAATGAATAAAAAATGATATTTACTTTTGTTACTTTGATTTTCATTATAGCGGATGGCTGTAGTAGAATCGAATGGACTCTTTCATAAATTCATTTTGTTTCTGAGTCGAGAAGAGCAGTGCAGAGATGTATGTGTTTGTCTGGAAGGAAGCCACACGCTGTGCTTGCTAGGTAATGGTCATTCGACATGTGTCAGTAACTGTATTTTCTTAGGGAGCATGCGCTACCTCCTACTAGTTCTTTGCTGGTCCATTCTCTCCTCCTCACTTTTACTGTGACTTTTCTGCACTCCAAATCTGTGGTCCATCCTCCCCTTGCTACTGTGCTCTAGCCGTGTGCTTTTCTGCAGTGTTGGCACTCCTTTTCCCACATGGTAATGACAATATATCCATTCCCTTAGCACTCCTTTCTTCTCCATATGCTGTTTTTAGTATCTCCATGCCAGCTCACTCTAATTTAATTGTAGTCTTAATCTGTGACCTTTTCTCCCATCAGATTATGGGTGCCTTTTAGTGTCCATTGAAGCTTTGCAGCCTTGCGGTCTTCTAGTTCCATGCAACCGTGTCTTCCTACTGTGTTGTGCTTAGTGTTTACTCCCACCCTGTATCTAATTTCTGCTAGCCCATGTATTTTTTTTTGTTCCAGACTTTTTAAGGTTCTCTTCTGTGCCAGCTAGCTGTGTGCCTTTCCCATCATTCTCTGATATCCCTCTCTGTGCCCTCAGAGCATCTCTACTCCCACTAGCAATCTTATTTGCTGTTTTTTTTTTATCTTTTTGCTCCACTATCTCAAAAAGTAATTTTAATATTTTTGCTGCATTTTAAGCCTGAATATTAAATAAAACCCCTACAAATGACGTTTCCTGAAAACCATGACCCCGGAGAATATAATGTTGGTTTGTCCTAAAAAAAAATTTGCAACAGTTTCTTGAATGCAAGTTTTTTTTGTAAAAAAATAAATAAATACACTCCACAGTTATATTTAGTGCACACAAATGCAATGTATTACATATTTTTTTATTTTATTTAAAATATGAGGCTGTGACAAGTAAATAGATGTCCAGCATGTCACGCCTTAAAATTGTGTGCACCCTTAAATGGTGACAAACTTTGGTACCTAATATTGCACACAGGCAACATTTTAAAGCTCCTACAGGTCATCAGCTTAGCATTAACCATGGATAATGGCCATAGAATTATTGCTTTCAGTCTGGCATGCATGGCAATATGTAACATGTGTAGTGCAATTTGCGTTTTCACATGTAGGTGAGGGGGAGGGAGTTGTTTATGTACTTGGGTGCAACAATTTTAAAAATACATGTTGCTTCCGGGTTTACTCTAGCTAGATGGTCTCTGGCCTTCCTCTCACCCAGCTACCCAGTGACACACGCCATGCTGGTCCTAGAAGTGCAGGGATAGTGGAGCCTGGGGAGTCATGCTGGAGGGAAAGGCTTATTTCAGGGGGTCTATTGGAAACAACCTAGCTGCTGAAAATGTATACACTGTTCACAGTAGCCATTACTGTAAAACCTCATGCCGGTGCTGACCTAAGACTTAGATCGGTGGCAGCAAAAGCATTAAACATTACCCACAACTGTTTGCCTTCTATCCTGCAAATTACATTTAGGGAGGTCATATCACTTGCCCAAAACGTCCTATGTTTGACCACACCCTGTAGTTTTACATCCAACGCTTCTGACAGCTTTTTTCAGTTCCCATATTTTTCTGCTGTCCCCACAGTATAGTCTTACATTTAGCTCTCATCAGGTAAATTGTCTATAGGTCAGAAGCAGCCCTGTGTGTTTCCCCATGTTTTCTATTGTGTCCATCCCTGTTTGGTCCTGTGCTGGGTTGCACCCAGCAGTCTCATGCCCTGCGCTTCTGAAACATCTTCCTTAATTTCCCATATTATTCTCCAGCCCTCATAGTTTCCAAATCCACCATGCTGTTGTCCTCTCATTTGTCCCCAGGTCAAAAGCAGCTATTGTGTGTTTCAGTCATCTGCATTCCATCATTTCCTATTTCATGCTCCCTTAATTTGCTTTTTTTTCTGGGCCAATGCCGTGCAGTGAGATTCAGCTCCCTCCTGCTCATAGCATGGCCATTTTGATCTACTTTGATTGCATCACTCATATGTTACTGTTCTTCTGAGACTCGCCTCTGTACACTATGCTATCCACTCTCACTCCTACTCCTCCTGTGTACCTATTATCAATTGTTCCTATTATCAATCCACTTAGTGCTCTTTTCTTATATGTCTGTTTTTAACAATATTGATTTATTCTTCTATACTTCTATAGCCCTGGCTTACAATTGTGATGGGAGTCACTTTAGGCAGAGGGCTTGTGGAACCCAGCTTAACTTAGAGAGGTCGGGAAAATCCTTGCCCAGCTCCCCTGGCTTCTCCTATGTGTAGGTCACCCTGTGTCTATTAGGGGCACAGGGTAACCACGAAGCCCAGTCTGGTCTGCACTAATCAGACTCCTAGTACAACCACACCAGACTCAACATTTTGTTTTACCCCTGTTATCCAGGGTTCTATATGAGTGGTGTGTGCTGAATGAATAAAAGGGGGGTTCTTTCACTTGGCACAATATCCCTCAAGGAATATATGAAGATAAATAACTTCACCTTTCAGACTGCTAGATCGTTTGAGTGGGGTGAGGGGTTGTTATGTGTATGTTTTGTGCCTGTATACCAATGTTCTTTTGTTTCTGTCTGCCTTGGGAACAAAGTATTATGGGTTGTATATGTGTATGTGGAGTGGCTTACATGTTACTGGACGAGGTAAAGTCTACCCCATACTGTGTCATCATGCAAAGGAGGGGGGATTGTCCTCTGAGTGTATATCCCTTTGTGCCTTTGTTCAAATAAACAGTTCTTATTCTGGTTGTGGTTCACAACTGGTGTTGCCTAGTTCTTGGGGTAACTATAGCCAGATTCACTGATCTCGTGTTGTCTTGGCAGAGATACCCAGTTGGGGTTTCTGGATTTCGTCACAACAATGAGTTCACTTTCTTTCTCGTACATCACGGGACACAGAGCGGCATATTCATTACTATGTGGGTTATATGGAGTACCTTCAGGTGTGGACACTGGCAATCTCAAACAGGAAGTCCCCTCCCTATATAACCCCCTCCCCTAGAGGGAGTCCCTCAGTTTTTTCGCCAGTGTCTTAGGTGTTGGTCACGGAATAGCTTTGCTCCACATCCTTGGGATTAAGGGCGGGCTAACCGGATCTGTCCAAGGAGCCTCAGTGCCAAAGTGGACAGTACCCGGGCCCCAAACCGTGGGGTTTTGCCTATAATGCTCCTCTTTGGAGGGCTGGACCCTGGGCCCAGGACTTGGAGTTTGTAAAAACCATAAGTTCCTGTTTGCCAGGGTGCTATATAGGTCCAGGACAGTGGGTACCTTCATAGGACCCCAGGGCCTGAAGGTCTACTACGCTACCCACGGAGATGGGAGAAGATTGGATCAGTTTGCTGGACAAACATCCTGCAGCATGGAGCAGGTAAGGGGGAGCCTGCGGGACTTGGTTCGACAGCAGGCTCTCCGGGGTAACCTAAAAGGGGGGATAGCCTAAGTATGCTCTGCATGGGCAACCTTGTTCACTATGTCTGAAGAGAGACAGGATGACACCCTTTCTCCCCCATCACTAGGTTCCCCTGTCTAAGAATGTGTTGCTAGCTAACCTGCTGTTTTCTTCCTAGGACTAGTAAGGATCCCTAGGGGCCTTTTTGAGAGTCCTACCTGGCCGGGGGTTTGAATCTGCCGCCTGTTTCTGCAGTCCTGGATCTCCAGCAGCGCGGCTCCTCCATGTTCCTCCTGTTTCCGGCATACGCGCGCACGTCTTATAGACGTTTTTCGCGCCGTTCACACAGGAGGGCGGGGGGGGCGTGCCTGCGGCGTCATACAGGGGCGCGCCTTGTGCTGTTATAGATCAGCAGGCAATTGTCAGTGCTCAGTCTGAGGCTGATTTCAGAAGGAGAGGACGCAGAGCGGCAGAACAGTGACTCCCGGTGGCGGAAGAGGGGTAGTACATGCTGGACTTTGTTCCAATGCCTTTTTTGTTAAGCCAAGAAATTCCCCTTTTTGCAGCAGGTTGGAGGCTGGCAAACTAAGTTTGGGGTCACTGTATGTTTTAAAAAAAAAAAAAAAGAAAATATATATAATATATATTTAAAAAAAAAAAAGAGAAAAACATACGGGATCCCATCAGTTTTTGGGCATTAGTGATCTATTGTCCCCTAAGCTCTGGTTTTGTACTCCTGGCCACTACAGTCTGTTGTGTGGGCGGAGTCCCTCGATTTTGTATTATGGCTTCCAAAGGTTCGGGGTCAAAGGGTACAAAAAAGACCAAAAAACAAAGGGGTTCCCCTTCTGATTCTGATGATATGCCGATACTTTCCCCGCAACTTATTAACATAAAGAGCGCCTTGGATGAGCCATTAGGGGGATCTGGTGCGGAGGCTGGCCCAGATCAGCCCAGCCCTGTGTTTATCACAGAGGAGATGCTAGCCGTATCCCTAGGGGGGCTAGAAGAGAGAATAGCAGCATTGATCGCTAGAGCTATTCCTGGTAAGAAACGGGTTAGATCCCCATCACCAAGAGGTGTATCCTCAGATGCTGAGATTCTCTCTCCGGAGGAATTGGAATCACAGGAGGATCAACTAGACCTGAACCAAGAGGGTTCAGGGATTGAGGGATCTGCCTCTGAGGAACCATTTTCAGACTCCCAGACAGAAAGACTGTGGGTACAGTCTTTGACGGACATGGTCCGCTCGGCATTTAGTTTACCATTGCCAGAGCCTCAGGTTCCTCCGGTATCCTCTCTGGGCTCTTTGAAAGCTCCGTTAAGCAACGCAGTTTTTCCGGTCCATCCTCTCTTGGAGGAATTGATCTTTCGGGATTGGGTACGGCCGGACAGGATTTTTCTGCCACCGAAAAGATTTGCGGTCATTTACCCCATGGAGGAAAGATTCTCCAAGAGGTGGAGGCTCCCAGTAGTGGATGCAGCCATCTCATGTGTGAATAAATCACTAACTTGCCCGGTGGAAAACATACATATGTTTAAAGATCCGGTTGATAAAAGGTTAGAGACACTTTTAAAAGCATCCTTTGCTACGGCAGGTGCAGTGGTGCAGCCGGCTGTGGCTGCGATTGGTGTTTGTCAGGCGTTAAAGGACCAGACAAAGGAAATGTTAAAGGACATGCCTACCCAACAAGCAGAAGAGTTTTCTGACATTCCCAGAGCTCTGTGTTTTGCTGTAGATGCTATAAAAGATTCCATCCAGCAGGCCTCTCGTTTATCACTATTTTTGGTGCACATGAGAAGGCTCTTATGGTTGAAGAACTGGGCGGCGGAGCCCCCATGCAAAAAGCTTCTGGCAGGGTTTCCCTTCCATGGAGGACGACTCTTCGGAGAGGATCTGGATAAATATATTCAGACTATTTCAAATGGCAAGAGTACCCTTTTACCGGTCAAAAAGACATTCCGGGGTCCTACATTTAAAAGGCAGCTCTTTCCTGTCTCGGGGCCCTCAAATTCCAGGCAGTATCGACGGCCGCCTGCACGATCCAACGTTAACAGTAGATCACAGGGACAGGCCCCTGGGGGTAAGAGGCCACGGTATCGCAAGCCGACAAAGACAGCCCCTAGGTCTGCCTTATGAAGGGGCGCCCCCACTCTCGCGGGTGGGGGGAAGGCTTCGTTTCTTCTCAGAAGTTTGGGAAGCCAAGATCCCCGACAAATGGGTCCGGGCATCTGTAACCACAGGTTACAGACTGGAGTTTCTAAGGTATCCTCCGCCTCATTTTCAAGAATCAAGGCTACCAAGGGATCCAGCAAGGAAGGCCTCAATGCTGGCAGCTTTGGATCACCTGCTTTGCCAGGACGTAATAATAGAGGTGCCAGCCCAAGAGCAAGGGCTAGGTTTCTATTCCAATCTCTTTGTCATACCAAAGCCCAACGGCGATGTCAGGCCAATCTTGGACCTAAAAAGATTAAACGGTTATCTAAGGGTTCGTTCCTTCCGGATGGAATCCATCCGGTCAGCGGCCGCCGCGCTTCAGAAGGACGATTTTCTGGCCTCCATAGACATAAAGGATGCTTACCTTCATGTACCAATCTTTCAGTTGCATCAAAGATTTTTACGCTTCGCGGTGGGGCAGCGACACTTCCAATTCAGGGCGCTCCCCTTCGGGCTGGCCATGGCCCCCCGGGTATTCACGAAGATCCTAGCCCCAGTTCTGGCCAATTTAAGGATCCAAGGGGTCACAGTCCTAGCATACTTGGACGACCTTTTAATCATAGATCACTCACGGCCGGGTCTGCAAAAGGCAGTAAACCTCACGGTTCGGTACCTCGAAGAGTTCGGCTGGGTCCTAAACCGGGGAAAGTCAGCGTTCCAGCCTACAAAACAGTTGGAATACCTCGGCATGAGGTTAGACACAGAACAGCAAAGGGTGTTCCTGCCCCTGGTAAAGATCGAGGCTATCAAGGGGTTGGTTCAGTTGGTTCTAAACAAGAAAAAACCAACTATTCGGCTGTGTATGCGAGTACTAGGCAAGCTAGTGGCCACGTTCGAGGCAGTACCATACGCTCAGATCCACACTCGCGTCCTACAGGCAGCCATTCTAGCAGCCTGGGGCAAGAGGGCACATGCCTTAGAGTCCCCTTTGACGCTATCATCAAGGGTCCGACAAAGCCTGACCTGGTGGTTGAACCCTCAGAACCTTCTAAAGGGAAAATCCTTCAGCCCTGTTGTCTGGAAGGTAGTTACCACAGACGCCAGCCTGGCAGGCTGGGGGGCGGTCTTCGAGGGGTTCTCTCGCCAGGGAACTTGGGTGAAAGCAGAGAGGCAGCTCCCCATCAATATCTTGGAGATCAGAGCTGCTCGCCTAGCCCTTCTGGCATGGACCTCCAGATTAAAGGGGTTCCCGGTGAGAATCCAGTCAGACAATGCCACGGCGGTGGCATACATAAACCACCAAGGGGGAACCAGGAGTCAGGCCGCTCAGAGGGAGGTGAGCTTGATTTTTCAGTGGGCAGAGGTTCATGTACCCTGCATTTCAGCGATATTCATTCCCGGAGTGGACAACCTGCAGGCAGACTTCTTAAGTCGCCAGAGTCTGTTGCCAGGGGAGTGGTCTCTGCATCCCCAGGTCTTTCAGACAATCTGCCAGAGGTGGGGAATGACAGACGTAGATATAATGGCATCCAGGTTCAACAAGAAACTAGACAGGTTCGTGTCTCGAGCGAGGGATCCTATGGCCTGCGGAACCGATGCGTTGGTTTGCCCTTGGCATCAATTCAAACTTCTATATGCATTCCCTCCGCTACAGTTACTCCCTCGCCTGTTGCGCAGGATCAGAGTGGAGCACAAGCCAGTCATTCTAGTAGCTCCGGCTTGGCCCCGGAGGACTTGGTACTTACTAGTCCTGAAGATGGCAGTGGGAGACCCTTGGACTCTTCCTCTACAACCAGACCTACTCTCACAAGGCCCGATCCTCCACCCTACATTACAGCGTCTAAATTTGATGGCCTGGAGGCTGAATCCCTGATTCTCAGGGGTAGAGGTCTGTCTAGGCAGGTAATTCCTACCCTGATTAGGGCTAGAAAGCCGGTCTCCAGGGTGATTTATTACAGGGTGTGGAGGAACTACGTAGGCTGGTGTGAATCCAAAAGATGGAATTCCCGCAAATATACTATTGATAGGGTGTTAAGTTTTCTCCAGCTAGGAGTGGATAAAGGCCTGGCACTAAGCACAATCAAGGGACAGATCTCAGCTCTGTCAGTGTGGTTTCAGAGGCCGCTGGCCACCCACTCGCTGGTAAAGACCTTCTTACAGGGGGTCTTGCGTATTAATCCTCCTGTCAAGTCACCAATTTGTCCATGGGACTTAAATCTTGTCCTGTCCACTCTACAGAAACAACCCTTTGAGCCGTTGGCTGAGATTCCTTTAGTCTTACTGACAAGAAAGTTGGTTTTCTTGGTCGCCATAGTTTCGGCCAGGAGGGTGTCAGAATTAGCAGCATTATCGTGTAAGGAACCATATCTCGTTCTACATAAGGACAGGGCAGTTCTCCGGCCCCATCCTTCCTTTCTACCAAAGGTTATATCCAAATTTCACTTGAACCAGGATTTGGTACTTCCATCCTTCTTTCCAAAACCCACATCTAGAAAGGAGGGGTTGCTGCATACCTTGGATATTGTCCGGGCCATGAAGGCCTATCTTAAAGCTACAGAAAAGATCCGGAAAACAGATGTGTTGTTCGTTCTACCAGATGGCCCCAAGAAGGGGCAGGCAGCTGCAAAATCCACCATCTCGAGATGGATTAGACAATTAATCATTCAAGCCTACGGTTTGAAGAGGTTGCCTCCTCCTTTGTCGGTAAAGGCCCATTCTACCAGGGCCATGGGCGCCTCCTGGGCAGCACACCATCAGATCTCTATGGCTCAGATATGCAAGGCAGCGACGTGGTCGTCAGTCCACACATTTACAAAGTTTTATCAACTAGACGTAAGAAGGAATGCAGATTCTGCCTTTGGACAGGCAGTACTACAGGCTGCAGTTTGAGATCCTCGGGATCAGAAGCACCCTTGGTTGTAAAAAGAAAAAAAAAAAAAAAAAAAAAAAGTTTTTTTTCTTGACTAAGTTGGAATTATTATTATTATTTGAGTTTACCTCTAAATTAAATTCTTCTTTGGGAAGATGTCTCCCTCCCCTCATTAAAGCATTGCTTTCGGACATCCCACATAGTAATGAATATGCCGCTCTGTGTCCCGTGATGTACGAGAAAGAAAAAGGGATTTTTAAATACAGCTTACCTGTAAAATCCTTTTCTTGGAGTACATCACGGGACACAGAGCTCCCACCCCTCTTTTGGGTGACCATTTTGGGAGGCATACTGCTTGCTACAAAACTGAGGGACTCCCTCTAGGGGAGGGGGTTATATAGGGAGGGGACTTCCTGTTTGAGATTGCCAGTGTCCACACCTGAAGGTACTCCATATAACCCACATAGTAATGAATATGCCGCTCTGTGTCCCGTGATGTACTCCAAGAAAAGGATTTTACAGGTAAGCTGTATTTAAAAATCCCTTTTTTTATGTGTGCCTGTAAACTCTGCTTCCATTTTCCTTTGAGATTAACGTATATATTTTCCTGTCAATATTACTGTCCTGTGTTCTGCCCCCCAGTAAACATTCTAAATGACAGAACCACAAATCAATGTAACTACATCATAACATTCTTGTCAAACTAAAAAAATAAAAATTGTTATACCTACACTAATGAAACAAGAAAGTAATTAGTAGAGATCTTTGTGCTTCATTTACCTGTGCTGATGGGGGAGATGGTGCATAATGCATGGTGTACCCGCATATTTGCCTCCTGCCATCTCCTTCCCTTAAGCTGCAGTTAACAGCGGATGGCAGTGTTTACATGCCGCAGTCGTGATGCTTCATGCCCACGGTAAAGTTTACCCAACATATAGCGATCAGCAGACTTGCAACACACTAATTTTTGTCGGCATAAATGGGGTTGAACCAGGTAGTGATTAGACATCACATCACTTCCTCATCATCTGTCAGTCACTCTGAAGAGCAACCCTAAACCGGATGGTCCTTCTGAGGAATAGGAAAATTTATGTGCACATCTAAATCCACCCTTAGGGAGGAGTTATTTTTTACCCTATTGGCTATCAGCAGGTAGGCAACGTTTGACTGAAATTGTCCTTCCTTTTTATTCATTTTTTATTTTTTTACTTTCCCATCTTATTCAGATCAGTAACGCTTCCAATTTTTATAGGTAACCTCATTCACCTTGGACACCTTACTGAGAAGGTGCTGGAAGAAGAAACGGGTCACTTTGTCAGTGTCCTCACTCAGATGTTATCATACTGTCAGCAGTATGTATCGCAGAAGAAATCTAATCTCACACACTGGCACCCTGTGCTTGGCTGGTTCTCTCAGACTGTTGATTATGGGTATGTTTTATAAAAAGTTTCAAGCTATAATAAAAAAATAGTTATTTTGAAAAAGAGACAAGATGTGTATTTTGGGGGTTGTCTTTTTTTTCTTACTAAATTTCTTCTACTTTTAGTTCTTTATTCTTCCATCCCATTTCCCTTCATTTATCTTTTTGCCACTCTTCCATTCATTCCTCCTGTGACACTGACTTTTTCTCTTCCTCAGGTCTTTTATTTTGCACCAGTTTAGTCTTTTTGTTTCTTCCTTTCCATATACAATTCAACTCCATTTTTCCTGTTAAAATCAATGACTTTTAATTGTCTAATGGCACTTAAGTTTTTTTCCTGCATTTTTTCCAGTCTCAATGAGTCCATGCCTTTACTTACCAAGCAGCTTCAGCACTTGTGGGGTGTCCATATGATCCGCATCTTGTTTCGAGAAGTTCTTAGCAAGAAGCTTGCTGAAAATCATGAGATGTCTATTGTGGCCACTCCAAGCTCATCCCCGCAGAACAATCTGCCCATGAAAAGTATGTTCACTGTTAAATGAACAGGGTTCTAGCTTATACTTTATAAATATAACTGTAAGAGGAAGCACTCAGATTTGCATATAGAATATGTAGGCTTTTTTTCTGTTTGAATAGCACTACCTAATGACCCATCTCAGTGCATGGAAAAAAGGCTGGCTGAAAAGAATTGACTCTTAGCCCAGGTTCACACTGGGCTGCGGGAATGAATCCGTGCAAGTTCAGCTGAATTTGCACGATTTCACTCCCGCTTGTCAGCCCCGATTTCAGTCGCAATTACAGAGACATCTGTGCAGGTTTCTGCACAGATGTCAATGTAATACACGTGCCGAAATTGCAAAATGTAGTACAGAAACGACTTTTTGAAATCGATGCATAGCCGCAGATGCGGCGTCGCACTGATTAGGACGGTTCTATTGCCGCCGATTCGAACCAGGGCTTAGGGGTTGGTTTACTAAAACTGTAATGTGCAACATCTGGTGTAAGCTGTGCATGGTAGACAATCAGCTTCTAATTTGAGCTTGTTCAAATAAGCTTTGACAAAATAAAATTTAAGCTGATTGGTTTCTATGCACAGCTGCATCAGATTTTGCAGTCTACAGTTTAAATAAATCAACCCCTTAGGCTGGGTTCACACAGTTGTGGTGTGTACACACCAAGATCCACCACAAACCTGCCTGCACTATTTATTGTAATGAAAGGTAGTATGTTACCATGCGTTATGTGCTCCGCAACACACATATGTTGGCAAGATGCTTAGGGGAACATAACCTGGATAAAGATAACTGAGCTTAGGTGCAGTCATTGAGCAGTGATGCTAATGATGGATCTAGTTATAACCACTAGGGGAAATATTTACACATTAAATACTATATTATTTTTATGGAACATCATGTCAGTAGAAATGTGAACTCCCTCATATAAATACTTTCAGTAAACATCTGAAAATAACTTAAAATTTGTACTTCATAAGAATACAGTACAGTTCCATTTAAAGTGATACTAAACACACTGTTTAATTTACATTGTCCCTTCTATTTCAGTATGTGGACGATTGCACTCTTACTTTTCCAATCAAAAAAACAAAAATAAAATCTAAGCACCCTTTTCCTAATCGATATACAATTGTCACATGACCCAGATCTTTCCCAGCTTGTCTGCAGGGAAACATAAGCAGGAGGAGCTTCTATTCCTCTGCTGCTGGTCACATGTTTAAAATAAAAAACAGACTTTGGAATACAGAGTAAAAGTAAATAAATAGTACAAAGATTTTTGTATTGTCCTACAAATATATATTTGAAATAAAAACTTTATTTTTTGGTAATAACATGGTGTGGGTGGATTTCTGTCAGACACGGGGTCAAGAGGGAGTGGAAATCTCCACTAGTCTACATGTAATATCCCTCCCCCATTGTGTTTAGCTGGTTAGTGGGCATGAATGAAGAGGAAGGGAGTGGGCTACTACTTTTGTATGCGCCCACATGTGTGACTCTATAGTCATATGGGCTGCTCAGAGGTGAGAGGGAGGAAATGCTCAGCATAGAAACTCACCGAAAACTGAGCATGTGCAGAGCTGCAACCACAGCTGCTGAATTGTGGACGTGAGCAGAAGGTGGATATAGAGCGCAAAAGGATCAATTAGTTTTTTTTTTCAGAATACAGAAAACAAATCTCTTAGTGACTGAGTGAGTATGAACAGCATGTAATACAGCATTTATGGATAGTTGTTTATGCTGTGGGTTTAGTGACACTTTACGATTAATTACAGTTGCTTTATTAAACTGATTTTCACTGCACATTATTATAGCTAGCGCCTAATATATCACAGGCTTTCATATTTTTTTTGTTGGACACAAATAATTGTTATTGTGGCTAGTAGATTTGACTTCTACTAGAATTCTCCTAAATATTCATGTCATGTTTGGTACTTACAAATGTTTTTATTGTTAGACGTCTTATAAGATCCTCTTAGATCCTATTTTGCTAATTATCTTTCCCAATTTTGTATGCTTTTTTTTCTAAATAAGTAAAACATGCTAAGTGCAGTGTCTATTGTGTGTTCTTTCCTGCAGACCTATTTAAACGGGCATTTCAGAAATCTGCCTCAGTCCGCCACATCCTGAAACCCGTTGGAGGCAAAAGAGTAGATTCACAAGAAGTCCAAAAAGTGTGCAATATTTGTGTTCTTTACCAGACTGTACTTACTACTCTCACACAAATCCGGCTACAGATCCTCACTGGTAAGTACCATTTTGCTGGAGTTATACCAAAACCTTTCCGTTAGGTTATTATAATCTAGAGTTGCAATATTTTTGAAACTGTAGCCACATATATCACTAGACTGTTGTATTTTGCATTAAAGGTTTTAGGGACGGCTCACACCACAATTTCTGCATTGCGTATGCGTTTTTGATGAGAACGTACTGCACTGGTGTGAACTAGGGTCATTGGAACACATGTAAAACATTGTCCTTGCGTTTTTGATGCAGAATAAAAGCAAACTGGACTGCATCTGGTGTGAACCAGCCCTTAGGGTAGTAAGACCACTAGCCATGAGCTGTATATGTAATATATATATATATATATATATATATATATATATATATGAATATATATATATATATATATATATATATATGAATATATATATATATATATATATGAATATATATATATGTATGTATGTGTATATATATGTGTGTGTATGTGTATATATATATATATAATGTGTATATAGGATTTCTTACAAATTGCTTTTAGGTATTCATAGAGTTCTAGCAAAAAGATGAAGCTATATAATAACCTTTGTAGCTTTTAAAACCTAAAATATAACTATGTAACTAGGCAATCATGTTCTCTTTGGAAACAAGTACTGTACTTCAAAGAGCATTGCCAGTGTTTTGTGAATTTGAATGGCATACTCTTCTACTCACTAGGTCTTACTTATCTGGATGATCTGCTACCAAAGCTGTGGGCATTCATTTGTGAGTTGGGACCACAAGGAGGACTGAAACTCTTTCTCGAGTGTTTAAGTAATGATACGGAGGAGTCCCGCAGACTGTTGGCTATGCTGGTTCTCTTCTGTGATTGTTCCAGACACTTAATTACGTAAGCAATGCTTGTTTATGAATTATGTCTGCAAAAATGTGGGAAATATTAAAAATGCATTTTAATAATTTTTAATTTTAATACATTTAATAAAGATTTAGAATGTGCTCTTCTGTGTAATAGGATTTTGGATGACATTGAGGTTTACGAAGAGCAGATCTCCTTCAAAGTGGAAGAACTTGTCACTATCTCTTCTTTTCTCAACTCCTTCGTATTCAAGATGGTATGGGATGGAATCCTTGGTAAGATTGTCAAATGCTGAAAAAAAATTTCACGTGCTATTTTTAAACAATATAATGATGTACAGGCGGTCCCCTACTTACAAACATCTGATTTGCAAACGACTCCTACTTACAAACGGAGGGAGACAACAGGAAGTGAGAGGAAATCTTCCCCTAGAAAGGGAAATTCTCTCCTGTACGAGTTAATATAGGAAAAGGTGTCTCCTCTCCACTGATGCTTTATCACCAATCCTTGTTTCCCTAACAACCCCAAATTGTCTAAATCCAATTGTCATTGGGACAGAAAATAAGGTGAAATCTTCTGAACAAGGGCCCAGACAGAAAAACAAATGTTACAGGGGTGATAACCCTTCCCTATGCTATCCAAAAAGCTTAAAGATTTTTTTGGCTGGAGCTGCAGTGAAAGTTGGGGCACCCCAGGTAAAAATTTGTATTAATGTGCATAACGAAGCACTTAAAAAAAGTACCTGTTCCGACTTACAAACAGATTCAACTTAAAGGGGTTGTAAAGGAAAAAAAAATGTTTTCATAATAAGCATCCTTTACCTGCAGACATTCCAATTTTCATTCCTCATTGTTTGTTTTTGCTCAGAAGTTGCTCTGTTTCTTCTCTCTTCTGTTCACTTCCTGCTTGTCTGATTTTACTGACCACCGTGAAGGGAGACTTTACTGCGGTGGTCAGTGACGTGCTCGCCCCCTCCTGGGAACTACATCTGTGCGGCAGGAGGCTCTCTACGTGTTAGAGACTTCAAGGAGGTGTGAATTACTGGGCGTGCCGCAATTCATACTGGGAAATGTAGTTCTTACATGAACGAGCGCCACAAACCAGGAAGTGAATGAGAGAACAGAAACTAGAACGCCGGAGTTGATATAGATGAAGGAATTTAATAGGTATTTACTCATTTGTTAACAGAATCATTACACTATTCTGTCTACCTTGCAGACATTAATTTTAGGCAAACATTTTTTTTTTCCTTTACAACTCCTTTAAGAACAAACCTACAGTACCTGTCTTGTTTGTAACTCGGGAACCACCTGTATTTTGAGGCAGTAGTAATCTATTGTTATTTTTTATTTTTTTGCAGAGAATGCAAATGGAGAAACCCTGGAGCTTTTTCATTCGGTCCATGGCTGGCTGATGGTTCTGTATGAAAGAGATTGCCGTAGAAGATTTGCTCCAGAGGACCACTGGCTGCGAAAGTGAGTGTGTGTACATGTGTTAATCCATGGCTGGCACTGATTATACAGTATGCTTTTTTTTATGAATTAGTATACTGAAGGCAACTTGTCATTAGTAAAACAGGGAGGTTGTCATAACTAGACTGACTTTGCTCCAGCTTTTCATACCTGCATACTTGGTTCAGGTCAGTAAATAAAAAAATAAAAATAGGATTTACCCAAGAGAATCCGCTTAAAAGCCAATCAGTTAGCATTTACAGGAAGGACGAGCAATGACAAACTCATATTTTCTCATGGCTTGGTTACTTAAAATATCACTGTGGAAATCCAGTAACTGATTCAGGATTAAAACACATGTTCACCTACTGCACTGAAATAGTATTTTAAGCATTTAACCACTTGCCGCCAAATTGCGTACCTATACGTAATTTGTCTTCTAATGGTTGTACTGGAGTGATGCATGCAGCTGCAGGCATAGTCCCAGTACCATTTTTTTTAAAGCTGACAATCGGCTCTCTTGTAGCAACATCCAATGCGGCTAAGCAGCCGCTCGGGTATTATTACAAGCAGCAGGAAGGGACCTCTGACCCCCCCGCCGCCGCCGCCGCTCACCCAGACTCTCCCATTTTACCGGGAGACCTAAGCGACCAGCCAGCACATCCACTGGCCAGAGACCCGAACAAAGCTTGAATCAGCTTTGATCGGCTCTCGGATATGGTAACCTGGACACAATGTCATGACATCACTTCCGGTTTACTTGGGAGCCAATGGCGCCATTTTTTGAAAATTGAAAGCATTTAAAAAGGATGATCTTGGTGTTTTGAATGCTTTCAAATGCAGAGAAGGGGTTTGGGGTCTTACAGACCCCGGATCTCTCCATAATAATACCTGACACGTGCCTATTGCTGTCAAAAGGGATGTAAGTCATGCCCACAAGTGTAAACCTTGTTAAAACCACGCATGTGAGGTATTGCCGTGATTGCTAGAGCTAGGGAAATAATTCTAGCACTAGACCTCTTCTGTAACTC
Source organism: Rana kukunoris (assembly GCA_029574335.1). Classification (NCBI taxonomy): domain Eukaryota; kingdom Metazoa; phylum Chordata; class Amphibia; order Anura; family Ranidae; genus Rana; species Rana kukunoris. Next base: position 248,787,211 of record CM056049.1, read on the forward strand.
TAAACAGGCAACTGTTAAACATTTTGAAAACATCGCCTATAGAGATTTTTAAATACGTTAGTTTTTCACCATTCCACAAGTGTGCACAATTTTAAAGCATGACATGTTGGGTATCTATTTACTCAGCTTAACATCATCTTTCATATAATACAATGTAGGGCTGACTTCTGTTTTTTTCTTTTTCTTTATTCATTAAAGTGTATTTTTTCCCCAAAAAAATGCTTTAGGAAAGACTGCTGCCCAAATACAGTGTGACATGCAATGAATGCCATTTTATTCTGGGTATCTGCTAAAAAAAATATATATATATATATATATATATGTATATATATATACACATATATATATATATATAGGGCCAGATTCAGAAAGAATTGTCTAAGTTGCCGCGGGCATAGCGTATCTCGTATACACTACGCCGCCGTGACTTAGAGAGGCAGGTTCCGTATTCAGAAAGAACTTTTGCCCTAAGTTACGGCGGCGTAGTGTAAATGGACCGGCGTAAGCCCGTGTAATTCAAAGTAGGCTTGTAGTGGGTGTGTTGTATTACAATGAGCCGTGACCAAAAATGCTCCAAAATCACGTCGGCTAGAGATACGTCGAACACTGCCTACGACGTGAACGTAACTTACGCACAGCCCTATCCACGTACGACTTACGTAAACGACATACAATTCAACGCCGTTCCGACGTCCATACCTAACATTGCCTGCACCTCATATAGCAGGGGTAACTTTACGCCGGAACGTAAACAACGTATATGAATACGCCGGGCGCAACTATGTTCGTGAATCGGCGTATCTAGCTCATTTGCATATTTTAAATGGGAACGCCGAATGCATCCAGCGTAACTATGCGCCCAAGATACGCCGGCGTAGGCAAGTTATGTTTTTCGGTGTATCTTGCTTTCTGAATCGGCGTAAAGATGCGACGGCGCACATTTGAAATTACGGCGGCGTATCAGGAGATATGCCGGCGTACATTCTTTCTGAATCTGGCCCATAATGTTTGAGGGTTCTAAGTAATTTTCTAGCAAAAAAATACTGATTTAAGCAATAAAAAAGGGCCTGGTCTTCAAGTGGTTAAAAAGTACAGAAGTCAGCCCAGTTGTATCTTGAAAATCTGCAGTAATGATGTGCACGTGGTTTGCCATTTTAGTCGGTTTCTAATTGATTTAATTTTACTTCTCCAGGGATCTGAAACCTGCTGTGCTTTTCCAAGAACTGGACAAAGAGAGAAAGAGAGCCCAGCTCTTGCTTCAGTACATCCCTCATGTTATCCCGCACAAAAATGTAAGTTTCATTGTCTGCATTCACACTGCTTGGATATAGACACAGCTATCATAAAGGTAAAGCATTTTTTACCTTAATTCATTCCCTGCATTTTTCCACTTGCTGTCTCGCTGTGTCCTGGATCGAGCGATATGTTTTCTCTCCCCTCTCCCTGCTCTCAATAGCTTGACTGAGACCAGGGGGAGCCATTGGCTCCTGCTGCTGTCAGCCTAATCCTGTGAGCCGAAAACAGAGGGAAGGGACGAGCCATACTGTGTGTGTGTCAATTGATGCACACAGCCCAGTTTGAGATTGAGCCAGCATGTCTGTCAACATAGCAAGCACTTGCTATGGGGGCAGACAGATGGAGAGGAGCCAAAATTACCAATACCTTTGCACAGAGCAGGATGATTATAGCATGTTTATTATTTTTATTTTTTTACTGCTTTTATGATGCTTCATGGTCTTACGGGTGATTGTTTCTTTCTTGCAGAGAGTCCTTTTGTTCAGAAATATAGTAACTAAAGAAAAGGAGAAGCTGGGTTTGGTGGAAACTACCACAGCCTCTCCACATGTTACTCACATCACTATAAGAAGATCACGTATGTTGGAGGTAGGTTCAGATAAACAAACCAGTGTTTATTCACCTTCATTTGTCAGTAACAATATCATGTGATCAATCTATGCTAAAGGACCACTGTCTCAAAAAATATTGTAATATGATAACTGTATTCTGTTAAAAATATGTCATGATATTAATTAGGTGTACAGTTTTATTTTCTTTCTTGTCCATTGACACAGAAAGTAATATATTGTCAGGTTATAATGCTGCCTACGGTAGTATTGGACATTCGCAAGCAAAAAAAAAATGTATGCCAGCCCAGGATAACCCCTTCTGCTCTGTTGGAAAAATTCTAACCATGTTTTTTACTAGCTTTCTCTTTTAAATCATAATTCTTCACAACATCACTGCTTAAGCTCATGTCTCAATGGCAGCTACCTAGATTGGCCTTTCCTTAGCTTTACTTTGGGGTGCGATGCCTGAACCCCACTGGTCTGGACTTTGTGGGGCTAGCCTGGAATGTGATCTTTGGGCTCTTATGTTCTGCATGTGCCACTTTTCAGACACTAAGTACCGGTAAAAGTTAAGGCGTGGTGTGCTTCCCAGGGCCATGGCACTGCCTCAGAGCTTTCCCTTGCTTTTTGTGAGCAGATTGTTAAGTTAAACACTGGAAGCTAATTCAAATTTGGTTTGCTGGGCAACTTTCAAAATCCCCACAACTGCTGGTTTATCACAGAAGGGGTTAACACTGAGGGTTTGAGTGCTAATTACATTGGCTGGGTGGAGTGTTGCACCTTCCCACTGCTGCTCCAGTTTGAAAAGGCCATGTGTAACATTTATCCCACAGCCTGCCTACAGTACCTTGATCGTCCCTGGCCATCTGGCCTTACACCTACTCCCAGCACTTGGGTTCATGAGTACCTAGCGCTAGATTGCCTTTTCTACTCACGGTTCAACATGTGCCAGTTCCACTGTACTAGGGGTCTCCAGCTCACACTCCACTGATCACTGAAATGTTGCTTGATGCATGCCTACTGATGCAACCAACATTTACATCCTAGAGTTTTGCCCTCTGGGAGAGTCTTCCTAATCCCATCATGCAACGTCGCCACCCCTGCTCTATCCATGGAAGACTTTACAGTTTTGCAGAATTTTATGGACCAAAAAAGTAGATAATGACAAAAAGAGAGCAAACGGGGCCTAGGAAAATTGTTAAACTTGGTAATTGTAATGGAAGATAACACACTATCACACTCGCCTTAAAGTATAACTAAAGGGAAAACTTTATTTGTTTTGGATAGAATGACGAGGGATTAGAACACCTGTCAGTTTTGTTTGCTGCCTGTGCCCCTTTAAAGAGATTCACCCTTTCTATTTGTCGTGGTTGCCATTTTCTTTGAACAGTTTTGCCTATAGTTCTACTTTACAGTAAGTAATCTTTAGCATAAAAAACATCCATAGAATCGAGTGCATGGAAACCCCAGCACTGGCAAGCTAGACCTGCCTGCATGAGAGCTATCAAATACCTTTTTCTTTCTCGTACATCACGGGACACAGAGCGGCATATTCATTACTATGTGGGTTATATGGAGTACCTTCAGGTGTGGACACTGGCAATCTCAAACAGGAAGTCCCCTCCCTATATAACCCCCTCCCCTAGAGGGAGTCCCTCAGTTTTTTCGCCAGTGTCTTAGGTGTTGGTCACGGAATAGCTTTGCTCCACATCCTTGGGATTAAGGGCGGGCTAACCGGATCTGTCCAAGGAGCCTCAGTGCCAAAGTGGACAGTACCCGGGCCCCAAGCCGTGGGGTTTTGCCTATAATGCTCCTCTTTGGAGGGCTGGACCCTGGGCCCAGGACTTGGAGTTTGTAAAAACCATAAGTTCCTGTTTGCCAGGGTGCTATATAGGTCCAGGACAGTGGGTACCTTCATAGGACCCCAGGGCCTGAAGGTCTACTACGCTACCCACGGAGATGGGAGAAGATTGGATCAGTTTGCTGGACAAACATCCTGCAGCATGGAGCAGGTAAGGGGGAGCCTGCGGGACTTGGTTCGACAGCAGGCTCTCCGGGGTAACCTAAAAGGGGGGATAGCCTAAGTATGCTCTGCATGGGCAACCTTGTTCACTATGTCTAAAGAGAGACAGGATGACACCTTTTCTCCCCCATCACTAGGTCCCCCTGTCTAAATATGTGTGCTAGCTAAACCTGCTGTTTCTTCCTAGGGCTAGTAAGGATCCCTAGGGGCCTTTGGAGTCCTACCTGGCCGGGGGTTTGAATCTGCCGCCTGTTTCTGCGTTCCTGGATCTCCAGCAGCGCGGCTCCTCCATGTTCCTCCTGTTTCCGGCATACGCGCGCGCGCGCGCACGTCTTATTGACGTTTTTCGCGCCGTTCAGACAGGAGGGCGGGGGGGGGGCGTGCCTGCGGCGTCATACAGGGGCGCGCCTTTGTGCTGTTATAGACAGCAGGCATTGTCAGTGCCCAGTCTGAGGCTGATTTTCAGAGGAGAGGACGCAGAGCGGCAGAACAGTGACTCCCGGTGGCGGAAGAGGGGTAGTACATGTGGACTTTGTTCCAATATCTTTTTGTTAAGCCAAGAAATCCCCCTTTTTTGCAGCAGGTTTGGAGGCTGGCAAACTTAGTTTGGGGTCACGGTATGTTGTCAAAAGAAAATATATAATATATTTAAAAAAAAAAAAAAAAAAAAAAAAGAACATACGGGATCCCATCAGTTTTTGGGCATTAGTGATCTATTGTCCCCTAAACTCTGATTTTTGTACTCCTGCCCACTACAGTCTGTTGTGTGGGCGGAGTCCCTCGATTTGTATTATGGCTTCCAAGGGTTCGGGGTCAAAGGGTACAAAAAAGACCAAAAAACAAAAGGGTTCCCTCTCTGATTCTGATATGCCGATACTTTCCCCGCAACTTATTAACATAAGAAGCGCCTTGGATGAGCCATTAGGGGGATCTGGTGCGGAGGCTGGCCCAGATCAGCCCAGCCCTGTGTTTATCACAGAGGAGATGCTAGCCGTATCCCTAGGGGGGCTAGAAGAGAGAATAGCAGCATTGATCGCTAGAGCTATTCCTGGTAAGAAACGGGTTAGATCCCCATCACCAGGAGGTGTATCCTCAGATGCTGAGATTCTCTCTCCAGAGGAATTGGAATCACAGGAGGATCAACTAGACCTGAACCAAGAGGGTTCAGGGATTGAGGGATCTGCCTCTGAGGAACCATTTTCAGACTCCCAGACAGAAAGACTGTGGGTACAGTCTTTGACGGACATGGTCCGCTCGGCATTTAGTTTACCATTGCCAGAGCCTCAGGTTCCTCCGGTATCCTCTCTGGGCTCTTTGAAAGCTCCGTTAAACAACGCAGTTTTTCCGGTCCATCCTCTCTTGGAGGAATTGATCTTTCGGGATTGGGTACGGCCGGACAGGATTTTTCTGCCACCGAAAAGATTTGCGGTCATTTACCCCATGGAGGAAAAGTTCTCCAAGAGGTGGAGGCTCCCAGTAGTGGATGCAGCCATCTCATGTGTGAATAAATCACTAACTTGCCCGGTGGAAAACATACATATGTTTAAAGATCCGGTTGATAAAAGATTAGAGACACTTTTAAAAGCATCCTTTGCTACGGCAGGAGCAGTGGTGCAGCCAGCGGTGGCTGCAATTGGAGTTTGTCAGGCATTAAAAGACCAGACAAAGGAAATGTTAAGGGACATGCCTACCCAACAAGCAGAAGAGTTTTCTGACATTCCCAGAGCTCTGTGTTTTGCGGTAGATGCTATAAAAGATTCCATCCAGCAGGCCTCTCGTTTATCACTATGTTTGGTGCACATGAGAAGGCTCTTATGGTTGAAGAACTGGGCGGCGGAGCCCCCATGCAAAAAGCTTCTGGCAGGGTTTCCCTTCCATGGAGGACGACTCTTCGGAGAGGATCTGGATAAATATATTCAGACTATTTCAAATGGCAAGAGTACCCTTTTACCGGTCAAAAAGACATTCCGGGGTCCTACATTTAAAAGGCAGCTCTTTCCTGTCTCGGGGCCCTCAAATTCCAGGCAGTATCGACGGCCGCCTGCACGATCCAACGTTAACAGTAGATCGCAGGGACAGACCCCTGGGGGTAAGAGGCCGTGGTATCGCAAGCCGTCAAAGACAGCCCCTAAGTCTGCCTTATGAAGGGGCGCCCCCACTCTTGTGGGTGGGGGGAAGGCTTCGTTTCTTCTCAGAAGTTTGGGAAGCCAAGATCCCCGACAAATGGGTCCGGGCATCTGTAACCACAGGTTACAGACTGGAGTTTCTAAGGTATCCTCCGCCTCATTTTCAAGAATCAAGGCTACCAAGGGATCCAGCGAGAAAGGCCTCAATGCTGGCAGCTTTGGATCACCTGCTTGGCCAGGACGTAATTATAGAAGTGCCAGCCCAAGAGCAAGGCCTAGGTTTCTATTCCAATCTCTTTGTCATACCAAAGCCCAACGGCGATGTCAGGCCAATCTTGGACCTAAAGAGGTTAAACGGTTACCTAAGGGTTCGTTCCTTCCGGATGGAATCCATCCGGTCAGCAGCCGCCGCGCTTCAGAAGGACGATTTTCTGGCCTCCATAGACATAAAGGATGCTTACCTTCATGTACCAATCTTTCAGTCGCATCAAAGGTTTTTACGCTTCGCGGTGGGGCAGCGACACTTCCAATTCAGGGCGCTCCCCTTCGGGCTGGCCACGGCCCCCCGGGTATTCACGAAGATCCTAGCCCCAATGCTGGCCAATTTAAGGATCCAAGGGGTCACAGTCCTAGCATACTTGGACGACCTTTTAATCATAGCTCACTCACGGCCGGGTCTGCAAAAGGCAGTAAACCTCACGGTTCGGTACCTCGAAGAATTCGGCTGGGTCCTGAACCGGGGAAAGTCAGCGTTCCAGCCTACAAAGCAGTTGGAATACCTCGGCATGAGGTTAGACACAGAACATCAAAAGGTGTTCCTGCCCCTTGTAAAGATCGAAGCTATCAAGGGGTTGGTTCAGTTGGTTCTAAACAAGAAAAAACCAACTATTCGCCTGTGTATGCGATTACTAGGCAAGCTAGTGGCCACATTCGAGGCAGTACCATACGCTCAGATCCACACTCGCGTCCTACAGGCAGCCATTCTAGCAGCCTGGGGCAAGAGGGCACATGCCTTAGAGTCCCCTTTGACGCTATCATCAAGGGTCCGACAAAGCCTGGCCTGGTGGTTGAACCCTCAGAATCTTCTAAAGGGAAAATCCTTCAGCCCTGTTGTCTGGAAGGTAGTTACCACAGACGCCAGCCTGGCAGGCTGGGGGGCGGTCTTCGAGGGGTTCTCCCGCCAGGGAACTTGGGTGAAAGCAGAGAGGCAGCTCCCCATCAATATCTTGAAAATCAGAGCTGCTCGCCTAGCCCTTCTGGCTTGGACCTCCAGATTAAAGGGGTTCCCGGTGAGAATCCAGTCAGACAATGCCACGGCGGTGGCATACATAAACCACCAAGGGGGAACCAGGAGCCAGGCCGCTCAGAGGGAGGTGAACTTGATTTTTCAATGGGCAGAGGTTCATGTACCCTGCATTTCAGCGATATTCATTCCCGGAGTGGACAACCTGCAGGCAGACTTCTTAAGTCGCCAGAGTCTGTTGCCAGGGGAGTGGTCTCTGCATCCCCAGGTCTTTCAGACAATCTGCCAGAGGTGGGGAATGCCGGACGTAGATATAATGGCATCCAGGTTCAACAAGAAACTAGACAGGTTCGTGTCGCGAGCGAGGGATCCTATGGCCTGCGGAACCGATGCGTTGGTTTGCCCTTGGCATCAATTCAAACTTCTATATGCATTCCCTCCACTACAGTTACTCCCGCGCCTGTTGCGCAAGGTCAGAGTGGAGAACAAGCCAGTCATTCTAGTAGCTCCGGCTTGGCCCCGGAGGACTTGGTACTCACTAGTCCTGAAGATGGCAGTGGGAGACCCTTGGACTCTTCCTCTACAACCAGACCTACTCTCACAAGGCCCGATCCTCCACCCTACATTACAGCGTCTAAATTTGACGGCCTGGAGGCTGAATCCCTGATTCTCAGGGATAGAGGCCTGTCTAGGCAGGTAATTCCTACCCTGATTAGGGCTAGAAAGCCGGTCTCCAGGGTGATTTATTACAGGGTGTGGAGGAACTACGTAGGCTGGTGTGAATCCAAAAGATGGAATTCCCGCAAATATACTATTGATAGGGTGTTAAGTTTTCTCCAGCTAGGAGTGGATAAAGGCCTGGCACTAAGCACAATCAAGGGACAGATCTCAGCTCTGTCAGTGTGGTTTCAGAGGCCGCTGGCCACCCACTCGCTGGTTAAGACCTTCATACAGGGGGTCTTGCGTATTAATCCTCCTGTCAAGTCACCAATCTGTCCATGGGACTTAAATCTTGTCCTGTCCACTCTACAGAAACAGCCTTTTGAGCCGTTGGCTGAGATTCCTTTAGTCTTACTGACAAGAAAATTGGTTTTCTTGGTCGCCATAGTTTCGGCCAGGAGAGTGTCAGAATTAGCAGCCTTATCGTGTAAGGAACCATATCTCGTTCTGCATAAGGACAGGGCAGTTCTCCGGCCCCATCCTTCCTTTCTACCAAAGGTTATATCCAAATTTCACTTAAACCAGGATTTGGTACTTCCATCCTTCTTTCCAAAACCTACATCTAGAAAGGAGGGGTTGCTGCATACCTTGGATATTGTCCGGGCCATGAAGGCCTATCTTAAAGCTACAGAAAAGATCCGGAAAACAGATGTGTTATTCGTTCTACCAGATGGCCCCAAGAAGGGGCAGGCAGCTGCAAAATCCACCATCTCGAGATGGATTAGACAATTAATCATTCAAGCCTACGGGTTGAAGAGGTTGCCTCCTCCGTTGTCGGTAAAGGCCCATTCTACCAGGGCCATGGGCGCCTCTTGGGCAGCACACCATCAGATCTCTATGGCTCAGATATGCAAGGCGGCAACGTGGTCATCAGTCCACACGTTTACAAGGTTTTATCAACTAGACGTGAGAAGAAATGCGGATGCTGCCTTTGGTCAGGCAGTACTACAGGCTGCAGTTTGAAATCCTCGGGATCAGAAACACCCTTGGATATAAAAAAAAAAAAAAAAAAAAAAAAAAGTTTTTTCTTGACTAAGTTGGAATTATTATTATGATTTGAGTTTATCTCTAAATTGAATCCTTCTTTGGAAGATGTCTCCCTCCCCTCATTAAAGCATTGCTTTCGGACATCCCACATAGTAATGAATATGCCGCTCTGTGTCCCGTGATGTACGAGAAAGAAAAAGGGATTTTTAAATACAGCTTACCTGTAAAATCCTTTTCTTGGAGTACATCACGGGACACAGAGCTCCCACCCCTCTTTTGGGTGACCATTTTGGGAGGCATACTGCTTGCTACAAAACTGAGGGACTCCCTCTAGGGGAGGGGGTTATATAGGGAGGGGACTTCCTGTTTGAGATTGCCAGTGTCCACACCTGAAGGTACTCCATATAACCCACATAGTAATGAATATGCCGCTCTGTGTCCCGTGATGTACTCCAAGAAAAGGATTTTACAGGTAAGCTGTATTTAAAAATCCCTTTATTACAGAATTCCCTCAGTGTCCCTATCTGCTCTCCCTGTGGCCTCTGGACCTTCAGCTGCTAAGAATCTGCCTGACATTGGGGGTTATTTACTAAAGGCAAATCCACTTTGCACTGCGAGTGCACTGCGAGTGCACTTGGAAGTGCAGTTGCTATAGATCTGAGGGGAACATGCAAGGAAAATGAAAAACAGCATTTTTGCTTGCACGTGATTGGCTGATAAAATCAGTAGAGCTTCCCCTCATTTCAGAAATTCCCCTTCTACAGCAATCTACAGAGACTGCACTTCCATGTGCACTTTCAGAGCACTTTTAAGTGCACTTGTAGTGCAAAATGGATTTGCCTTTAGTAAATAACCCCCATTGAGTCGCTACAGTCTTTGAGAAGTCGCTCTCTACTGCCATAACTTCCAAACTGAAAGAGACTGTTACAACTGTTGTTGAAGCTGTACGCAGCACTTTGATGCTTGAGAATCAGCCTGTCCTGCCACTTCTACCAGCGTTGTCCCCCGTCTAGGATCACTTAGAGCTCATTTAGTCTTCCTTTATAGAGACTGGAAATACTGTATCCTGACAAGATTTTTGTACCTTCCAGCTGCCTCTAATTCCTCTTACCATTTAAGATGAACAAAAGTTTGCGCTTTCTGTGGAACCAAGAATATCCCATCTTAACAAAGCATCTACCATCCCAGTGAAGGGTGCACCTTTTTTTAAGGACTCAACCGATAAGTGACTGAAGGCCCTCTCTACAACCCTGTTCTACTTGTCAGGACCTGTGCTGCAACCAGATTTAGCTTTGACTGTGATCTGTCAAACCTTGGCTGACAGGTCTAAGGCTATTAGAAGGGATATGAGCTACAGCATGGATGGTTTCCTACATTTTTCTTCTGTCGGCACACATAAGGGGGATACTTTCGTTAAAGTGCTATATTGCAGAGTCTGCATCGAAAAAAGCACTTGATCCGCTATGCTTAAGGGGCAATGGATTTTTTGGAGATACCCTCATCAAGGAAAACACTGGCAGCAAGATTACTCGTCTTCCTCAGCCAAAGAAGCCTCACCCTAGCTGGAGGCCAAAAACAGTCCTTTTGTTACTCCATGGCCTTTTAATTTCCACCTCAAACCTCAAGATCTGGCTCCTATATCATCCACAAACCCTGGAATTAGACAAGTGGGCTGCTATGCTGAACCACCCATCTGGAGGGTTATCTGAACTTGATTCAGTCAGAGAATGCCACAGCAGTGACATGCACTAACCAATCAGACCAACCAAACTGTGGCAAGAGAAGTGTAACGGATCCTGTCCTTGGCAGAGTTACATGCTTTAGCCTTGTGTGCTGTTTACATTCCAGACATGGACAATAGGCAGACTTTCTCAGACAGCAGTTCCTAGACCCAGAGGAATTGTTCCATACATGCAGGGGTGTTCAAGGACCTGTATTACATGTAAGAGATGTCAGATGTGTGACTCCAGGTTCCATAATAGACATTTGTCTATTATGGAACCTGGAGCCTAATTTGTCTCCAAGCTCAGGGATCCTCTAGCGGTAGTAGTGAATACATTGGTGGCTCCCTGGGATCAGTAGTTCCTGAGCTATGCCTTGCCTCCCCTGAAACTCTCTCCTTGTCTGCTTGGCACTTTCAAGATGGAGGGAATTCCAATGATGTCGTAGCTGTGGATTGGCACAGGTGGATGTGGTAATTCGACCTAAGACACTTGATGGACACTGCAGGAAATTCTCTGTGGGATAAATCCATACCTTTTTTACAGATGGGTCTGGATCAGTATTAAACTTTCATCACCACCAAGACATCTGTACTTGGTCATTTTGGCACACACCTTTTTAAATGATCAATATTTCCTATTTTTTTATTTTTTACCAGAAAATACAATATTTCTTTCCATTCTCACCCACAGGGTTGTGTTGCTTGCTGCCCTCAGTCCTTCAAGTGAAATTGCTTTGCTGGTGAACGTATCCTGTAAAAAAAAAAAAAAAAACGTTGTCTCTTGCACAAGGATAGGGAGGTGTTAAGGCCCAGAGGTTCCTTCCTACCTAGGGCAGTTTCAGCCCTGCACCTCGGCCAGGATATCTTCTTACATCCCTCTGTCTGGATACAGTTCATCAGAAGGAAGACGAAAGATTTGGCACTCATTGTCATTCCTGATGGTCCCCCATTTTTCTATTTTTTGAGGGCTCAGATAAGCTATTATTTAAAGTAGAGTTCCCTACCTTCGGATTCCATACCATGGAATCCAGCGATGTCAGCACCCCAGCTGATACTTGCATTGGCTGTTGGGTGCTGCCACCGTCATTGCCGGTTCCCTATTGCACATGTGCAAAGCGCACTGCACTCTCTTACTGATCCAGCAGCAGGGAAAGGAACAGGAAAGAGGAGGGGGCCTGAACTTTTGACGTACCTCGTGAGGTCCAACAGAAGTGGGGACAGGTACAGATAAGCGAAAGTTCCACTTTTGTGTGGCACTCTGCTTTAAGCTTATGATCCCAGTGGTTGCCGTAGACTTCACTAGATTTGTAAGTACCTCATGGACTCTTCAACACCAGGCTACTGTTTTGCAAATTTGAAAGACTGCCACCTGGTTTTCTATTCACATGTTTTCCAAGTTTTATCAGTTGGGTTTTCAGGGATCAGGATGTTAGCTTTAGGCATAATGTCCTCTTTGTGCTGCAGGCAGTCCCTATTTTTTTTTTTTTTTGTGAGCCTGTTAGTGTTTTGTTTGGTGTTTCCCACTTCTCAGTTAAACTGCTTTTGGTCCTCCTCGCGGTATGACCTCCTGTGTTCCTCAACGGACAAGAAAGAAAATAGGATTTTTGTACACTGAAGGGCAGAGGGTCTCACCCCTCTGTATTTATAATCATGCTCATGCTTTGCCACAAAACTGAGGCATGCTGAGTATAAGAGTTTTTTTTTTTACTGGACTAGCCTAATCTTCATATATAGTGGATACATATATCAAGACTTTTCCGAATGCAGTGATTCTCAAAGAAAAATTAGGACATCATCACTGCGCATATATGCTATGGGACAATAGAACAAGAGCTTTAGATAGCTACACTCACGTTTAGCTTGATAGAGTAACGCTTATAGAGCAGTCAGTACAGACAGCAGAATTCCTCTCCCTCCACATCCAGCACATTCAAGCACCCCCCAAAGCTCTTGTTCTATTGTCCCATAGCAAATTTGCGCAATGACGATGTCCTAATTTTTTATTTGAAAATCACTGCCTTCGGAGAAGTGATGATATGTTTATCCACTATATATGAAGATTATCAGTCTTTGATGTGAGCTCCTATCTGGATAGCACTCCCAGGGATTTTTCTCTCAATCAAGATTGATGTGTGTGTTTTTCTTTTCTCTTGGCAATCCACTAACTAACTGGTGGTGGTGATTATTTGTTTACATATTGGACTTTCACGGCTGCATTCTAATTTTACACTTATTGGGCCAGATTCAGATTCATTTGCCCATAACAGTTGCGGAGGCGTAGCGTAAAGAGCATACGCTACGCCCGCAGAAATTTACGCCCCCTTCTCTGAATCTGGCCCATTGTTTTTTATGTCATTTATGTAATATTGGAAGGTTGATTTTAGTGCATTATTTCTTTATGAATATAGCACATATGGTGATATCAGTACACTTTTAAAATAGTTGCTTTAATTAATTATTAATTTATCTTTTTAATAATTTTGGTTCATATCAGGGCTTTAGTACCCATTTTTTACACAAACTATTGTAACTACTCCTGGCAGTTGTCGCATCTTCAGTCTGGAGTTGATCCACCCCTGGATGTTGCCAGTCTTCTGGGCTTTATGAATGAAAGTCTATCAGCTCAGTTCAGTGCAGCGGTAAGGACTGTCTGCCACTGACAAAGTTGAAGAGGAAGAAGCCATGACGTCATAAGTAAAACAGCAACTTTAGCCTTGACATACTGGGGTTGATTTACTAAAGGCAAATGCACTTTGCAAAGTGTAGTTGCACTCGGGAGGTGCAGTTGGTCCAGACCTTAGTAAATAAACATACGTTCTGTTGTCTTCCATCATCCAATCAAATACTAGCAAAAATGCTGTTTTTTTTTTTTTGTTTGTTTTTTTCCTTGGACGTGATTGGGTATTCATTGCAAAGTGAAACTTTACTTCATTTACTAAGATTTGGAGCGACTGCAGTTGCAAAGTTTTGTAAATCAACTTCAATGTATTTTTATATGTTGTAATAAGTGTGCCAATTCTTTTTTATAGACTGCATAATTGTAATCATTTTAATCATTACTTGTACCTTTTCAGCTGAAGTGAAGTGAAATTTTGTGTTTTGTCATGATTTTTTTTTTCTTGTATTAGCCTTTCGTTACATATTTTTGTGTTTCAGATGATGACTATAGTTGGATTTAATGCAGAAGTATAGGAGAGTAAAACAATGAATTTCCAGATTCAAAAACATATTTATAGCTTATGTGTGCAGTATGTTGTTTTTAACAATAACTGTTCAAATTTCATAACTTTATTCATTTTATAGGATGGTTATGACCAGCTGAGGCAGTTGTCACAAAATGCCATGAAAGGTGTCATCAGAGTAAAATTCGTCAATGACCTTGGGGTTGATGAAGCTGGAATAGACCAAGATGGAGTTTTTAAGGAATTTTTGGAAGAAATTATAAAGAAGGTGTTTGATCCAGCACTGAATCTGTTTAAGGTATTTAAATTATACCCAGGTACTCAAGTTTGATAGAGAGAAAGGAGTCACCGCTCCAGGTGGGATCACTAAATGGTTACAGATGGTGCAGGATACCGAGGGTGCTGGCGGTGTACTAAGCAAAATGAAGACAAAGAAAAATGGATAGCCGCACTCCAAAACCTGATGGGTGGTCTTTTATTCAATAGACAGCATGTACAAAAAGTTTGATGTTATGTACCATATATTTGAGTATAAGCTGACCCGAATATAAGCAGAGGCACCTAATTTTACCACAAAAAACTGGGAAAACATATTGACTCGAGTAAAAGCCTAGGGTGTGCATCTGTATGCCTCACTGTGTCCATGTGCATGCCTCAGTGTGCCAATGCCTCACCTCACTGTGCTCATGACTAGACAGACATTTAACATAGGAGTCTATGAAAGGGGTGCCTGGCTTTGAAAAATCGGTGCTCCCCGGCCGTAGGTCCCCTCGACAACAAACTTTGTACACTTATAGCGGAGAAATGTGTCAAGTTTCAGGTCCAGGGGACTTACAACCAGCTGGTACCGGGTCCCCAAAGTCACCAGAAAAATTACCATTTAACATGGGAGTCTATAGAAGGGGTGCCCGGCTTTGAAAAATCGGTGCTCCCCGGCCATAGGTCCCCCGGACAACAAACTTTGCACACTTGTAGAGAGAGTGGGGTCCTACTATGGCCGGCCGATACCGGGTCCTCAAAGTCCGGGAGATCAGGCGCAAAAAGGTGACTCAATTATAAGCCGAGGGGGGCATATTCAGCACAAAAATGTAAAACTCAACAATAAACTTGTTTGCTCTCTTTTGGCCTGTTGTGTGTCCTAATTGTACAGTACAGGTCAATATAGTTGTATTCATAGACTTCAGGTCTTATGCAGGCTACTTTCAGGTGATTGGACACTGGCAAAAATTTCAACCCTCCTAACCTTTGGATTCCAAACACCAGAAACATTACACTTCTTGCTTCCTCCCTGACTCTTTTCCTGAATCAAAGATGGAACCTTAATATCTATTTGAGGATGAAATGGAGAAAAAAAAAAAGATTAAGGAAAGAAAAGAAAAAAAAAATTCCCCTGCTAGGCAATGTCATAATGTGCTAGTATTCATTGCATACTAGTACATTATGAGAGATTTACCTTAAAACAAAGCCCTCCAAAACATAACTCTCATGGAGTGGTTAGGGTTATAGGAGCAGGTCCTTAGGGGGCCCCAGAAAAAGTTTTTGCCAGTGTCCAGTTACCTAAAAGTAGCCTGCGTATAACCCACAGTTTGTGAATACAATTCATGTGTCCTATACTGTACTCTACGATCAGGAATCTACGGGCATGTAAATTTTTTTTTTTTTTTTATATTTGTGGGGAAAAAAATACCCGCTGATACTTCCAGAAATTCAGTGCTGCCCTGTGCTTTGGGGACTCGCAATGCCAACAATGTTACCAGCTCTGCCTAGTTCAGCTTTGTAAATTACAGAACAAGGATAGATTTGTGTCATTCGAAAACACTTTGGCCTAGATTCACAAAGCGATTACGCCTGTGTAAATGTTGTTAGACTGGAGTAATTTCGACTTACGGGCGTTTTTACGCTAGTCGAAATCCTCAAACCATGAAAAGACACCTGCGGGCTTCATTTCGACTGTATTACGTGTTAGTACGCCTTCAGATCTACGCTGCCAGAAAATTGCGGCCACTGGGCGGACTTCCTGTTGTTTTTCGCCGTCAGGGTATGCTAATGAGCTTTTGCCTGCAATCCACAAAATTTCGCACTTTCAACGCAATCTCTTACGGCACCTTTAGTCATCTTTTTTTTCCGTTTCACTATACCTGCTTTTTGCTGGTCTAATATTAGACAGCCCATGTTAAGTATGGCCGTCGTTCCCGCGTCGAATTTCAACGTTTTCCGATGTCTTTTATTATTTTTAACGTAAGTCGTCCGGGAATAGGAATGTTCGTAAACGCCGCTACTCAAACAACGAATGACGTCACGACGTGATTTCGCGCAATGCACGGCGGGAAATTCCTGAACAGAGCATGCGCAGTTCGATCGTCGCGGGGACGCGCTTAATTTAAATGCTTCACGCCCCCTAATCACGTATTTCGATTGCGCGGCGGAAAAAAAATACGACACAATAGCGTACGCGCAAAAAAACTACCTGAATTCGGTGTAGAGTCTGGTGAAATACGGCAGCGTACCGTATTTCGATTACGCAGCGGAATATTACGTCTTTGTGAATCTGCCCCTTTCTGTTTTAGTGTTCTGCGCCTCCATAGATACAGAGAGTTTTCACTCTAGGACAGGAAGTGTTTCATTGGCAAAACCACCAAGTTACATTAAAGGTAAAAAAAAAAATAATGCAGCCACCACGGGTGGCTCCAAGGGCTGGTAAACTCCAATATAATACATTTTGCAGGGTTTAAATATGCTGTAATCCACCTTTACTACATTTCTTACACCTTTTGTTGCAGACTACAAGCACTGGAGATAGATTATACCCATCTCCTACTTCATATATCCATGAAAACTACCTCCAGTTGTTTGAGTTTGTAGGGAAGATGCTGGGAAAGGCAGTGTATGAGGTAAGTTACCATCTGAGATGCCTGTATGAAAAAAAGCATAATAACATCTGTTCAAATGGCAATGAAATATGTTCTTATTTTAGGGTATTGTCGTAGATGTCCCCTTTGCTTCATTCTTCTTGAGTCAGCTGCTAGGGCATCATCACAGCATATTTTATAGCTCAGTGGATGAGCTACCTTCACTGGATTCTGAGTTCTATAAGAACCTAACCTCCATCAAGGTGAGTACTACATAATACTACAATGCTTTGTGAAGTAGCTGAAACTGATTGTCGTTATGTGTATTTAAATGTATTCATACACAGTGGCGTAGCTAGCACATCCGACACCCGGGGCTGGTCATTCTTTTGACCATGGTATGGGACAATCCTGTTTTCCGAATTCAGATCCTTTGCCACACCAACCCCACTTTTCAAATCCAGGGCCTCCTCTACACTCCACAGTCTAGGGTAGCCTTTCTCAACCTTTTTACCGCTGGGGAGCCCTAAAAAAAAAATTCAGGTCTCGGGGAACCCCTGAAAAAACCCATTCATTGGGCGTCGGTGGGAACAATGCCCCTTACTTTGGTGGTCAGTGAGAAGAATGCCCTTTTTTTACAGTAGTGGTAAGAATGCCCCCCTTACAGAGAACTATGAAGATCATTGGTGTAATATCACTGGCTCCTCCAAATGGAATTGGCTCTGAACTATGTAGGCACCATCAAACAAGAGGTAAATCAGCCACAGCTCAAGAAACCCCTAGCCGCCTCTGGAGGAACCCTGGTTGAGAATGGCTGGTCTAGGGCCTCCAGTGTACTCCCCTCCTAGTCCAGGGCCTCCTCTGCATCACCCAGTCCAGGGCCTTCCCTGCACCCCCTCCCAGTCCAGGGCCTCCTGTGTACTCTTCTCCTAGTCCAGGGCCTCCTATGCACCCCCCTCTCAGCCCAGGGCCTCCACTGCACCCCCTCAGCCCAGGGCCTCCTTCAAGCCCCCCTTATGCTTTCTACTCACCCTCCAGTGTAGAATGGATCTGCTTCTTACCAATCTCAGTTTGCCTATTCTGTATCCCAATACCCCCTACAATGGTCTCGGGCTCACAGAGGAGCAAGGCAAGCCCGAGGACCACAAGAGGGAGCAGGATCTGCAGTGTTTCTTTCAGTGCACCCAACATAAATACACTAAGATGAACACTTCTTAAGTCAGCCTTTTTCAAAACCTTTACCTAGGAAGAACCATTGAAATAATTGTTAGGTCTCGGGTAACCGCTGCTAAACATAATTAAATCTACAGCCCATATTTTTGAAAACTCAAAAAAATAGAATGTATAAAAAAATCTACAGCTCTTGGTATACTATGCAAAATAAAGAATGTGTCGTTTCTAGATTATTTGATACCCAGAGCAGATCATTTTACAACATTCCCCTACTGCAGTGTTTTTAAACTGAGGCGCCATGGCAACAGCTTGGTCTGAGTGTGATCCTGTGTTAACGCCTGTGTACAGAGAGGAGGAGAGAGCACAGCCTGCACCTCCTTCACCCTGCTGCTATCTTTTCTATTTGCAGCAAAACAGAAAACTGTGCAGGCTGCCCACCCGCTTTCTACCAAGCGATGCACTCATTGGTTGCTTATCAGGTGGCCTGCACAGCTTTCTGTTTTGCACAGAAATAGTACAGATAGCAGCAGGGAGGAGAGAGCCGGGAGGAGGTGTGAGCTGTGCTCTCTCCATCCTGTCTGAACACAGCTCAACACCTCCTCCCAACTCCTTTCTCCTGTCTGCTGCTGTCACTACTCCTGCTTGGAAGGGTTGTGCTAGGAGGGAAGGGGGATTGGAACAAAAGGGGGATATGGAAGTATAAGATTTAAAACCTACCAATCTTTGAACACTGCCTCACAGACTATATTTTAGGGCTTGTTCACACTAGGTGCAGTGTGGTAACACATGCAAAATCGTGTGTTTTCCCATACTGCGCAAATATGTGCTGTTTTTTGCAGACGTGTGGGTGCCATTTATTCTTTATTTAAAAAATAATGCATGCGCTCTTTTGCATGTCTCACAGGCATAGAATAGCCCATTAAAAACGTGACATGTGGGAACATGCAAAAACACAAGCCCCAGGATGTGCAATCCTTAATTGAAAAACACTGCCCTACTATATAAGACAATAAAAATCTTAATATAAAATTATTATTAACAATGGCGATAAAATAAACACAAAGTTTTTGCAGCAATATTTTGCCCAATAGAGATATACCGTATTTTTCGCCGTATAAGACGCTCCGGCATATAAGACGCACCCAATTTTAAAGAAGGAAAATGTAGAAATAAAAGATTCTGAACCAAATACTGTAGTAAAATATTTGCCCCCCACTCGACATCACCATCACACCACCCCCACATTAGTAATAGCCAGTAACATTGCCCCCACATTAGTAATAGCCAGTAACATTGCCCCCACATTAGTAATAGCCAGTAACATTGCCCCCACATTAGTAATAGCCAGTAACATTGCCCCCACATTAGTAATAGCCAGTAACATTGCC
Organism: Rana kukunoris; assembly: GCA_029574335.1. Lineage (NCBI taxonomy): Eukaryota > Metazoa > Chordata > Amphibia > Anura > Ranidae > Rana > Rana kukunoris. The sequence goes on from CM056049.1 coordinate 248,806,472, forward strand.
CCCACATTAGTAATAGCCAGTAACCTTGCCCCCACATTAGTAATAGCCAGTAACCTTGCCCCCACATAGTAATAATAGCCAGTAACATTGCCCCCACATTAGTAATAGCCAGTAACATTGCCCCCACATTAGTAATAGCCAGTAACATTGCCCCCACATTAGTAATAGCCAGTAACCTTGCCCCCACATTAGTAATAGCCAGTAACATTGCCCCCACATTAGTAATAGCAGCCAGTAACATTGCCCCCACATAGTAATAATAGCCAGTAACATTGCCCCCACATTAGTAATAGCAGCCAGTAACATTGCCCCCACATAGTAATAATAGCCAGTAACATTGCCCCACATAGTAGTATAGCCAGTAACATTGCCCCCACATAGTAATTATAGCCAGTAACATTGCCCCCATAGTAATTATAAACAAAACAAAATAAAGTTGCGCTGCTGAAGTGTGAGGAGCCAGTAACATTGCCCCCACATAGTAATTATACATAGTAATTATAGCCAGTAACATTGCCCCACATAGTAATTATAGCCAGTAACATTGCCCCCATAGTAATTATAAACAAAACAAAATAAAGTTGCGCTGCTGAAGTGTGAGGAGAGAAAGGAAGCAGCCAGCACTAACAGTGAAACACCCTGTGAGTACACAATAAAAGAAAAATAAGTGCAGCGCTAGTGGGCATGGGATTGCATGAAGCAATGTAGACCAATCCCATTTACATGGGTAACATTATAATGATGTAGTCCAAAAACAAAAAAATAAATAAATATATAAAGGGTGGTGAAACCCTATATGTAAACAGGTGAAGTGTAAATAACAAAACAAGTCCTTCAAATCAAGGCGGGCAAGTCTTCATATAGAGCACTCCTGTCCACCGCTCATATGTTGATGGAGAGACTGATGGTGCCCGTGGTCAGCACGGATGGGCATACAGGTAAACCAAACAGGTAAATGAAAAAAGATGGGTACTCTTACCACAAATGTTGGACACATATGCCAGGAGCAATGTGTCAGATGCGCGTGTAAGAGCTCCTCGGATGGACGGCTCTATGGGGAATGATGATTCAAAAGGTTGTGGATCTTTCCCAGGAATCATAGGGTCCAAGATGGAGAGTAGTTCCAAGATTTCAGATGGAGTAACACTCATATGTATCCAAAAAAAGAGAAAAACTCCACATGGTGTAGTTTGTTTTAAGAAAAGTAAGCCTTTATTAGGCTGAGAAATAGTAAAACAATAAAAGCAGAAATAAAATTGTAGATGCCAGTACTCTGGAGAAGATCTGGCACACGTGATCACATGTGTATAAAAGCGCGTGGTAGTTGGGTATGAGGAAGCTATGTACCCGACATGTTTCGAGCTAATGCTCATCGACAGGGGCATGGCTCCTTCACCCACTCCACGCTATATATATAATGAAAGGGACAGTTCACTGTGTCCAAAAGCAGCTGCAATCAATTCATTAGAATTAACCATACTGATTAACTACGCCCACTGGTGTCTGCAGACAACAGCTATAGTTAGGCTTGTCCAGCCGTATGATGATCCCATTGTGTGCATTCATTGGTCAAAATGAGTGGAAGTGACCTGACTAGTGAGGATCATGGGAAGTGGCCATTGTGTCAGGCAAAGCATCAGCCTATGGGAGATATACTACGAGTGTGTGTTAATGTGTCCCTATGTGGGGATGCGACGCGGTGCGTCATCAGCCTGAGTAGCCTATGGAAACTAGACAGGGAGGCGTGAACGAGGAGACGTACATCCGCGCGACTCCACGACTCGATGAATGAACAACATAGCAACACGACGCAATACGTCACCATCACATCCCCGCGTGAGGGTGCGACGTGGTGCGTCATCAAACGGTGCGACCTATAGGAAATAGGAAGAGGGATGTAAACAGTGGTTGGCGTGCGTGGAGAGGCGTGCGTCAGCGTGGCAACCCGACGCGATGACGGAACAAAGCGACGAGTTGTTCCATTCGCTCAAATTATGACTCTATATTAGAAAGGCACTTTGAGCGAGCAAGAGAACAGGGGGACCCGCATTCAATATACCTCAATGACCCAACAAGTCATGAGAGAAAAAAATTGGATGTTTAATCATGTGCTTCGAAGAAGGTGGACATATGTGTTTCGATGACATTACTAGGGGAATGAGCATGTGTATTCGGATCATGTTAATAGAATGTGTGTATATAAAAATGACATGTTATACTGCATCTATGGGTAATTAACCCATGATTAGGGCAATATTATTAGGTCAAACTGTAAATCATGTTTAATGAGCAAAAAAGAATAAAAAATTGGTGTGTGGCAGAAATACTCCACATGTTAGGCCCATTGATAATAGGAGGGTCGAATCATTCCCATCAATAACTCAGAATTTATCAATTGCAGTGCGTGACACAGTCAATTGTCAATATCAGGTCTTAACACGTATTTAGGAGATACATCAAACAAGTACACAAATATACATGAATTGTACATATAATCTCAACTCCACAAACTCATGTACAAAAACGGTGGAAAAATATTAATCAAGTCCACTGAGATCAGGTAATATTAAGATCTGTTAATAAAAGCGTTAATGTCCCACTCTATATTTAACCCATAAGGTGAGAAGCAGCGAAGCTGGTATATCCAGAACATTTCTAGTTGGGATACTCCTCTAACCCTTGATTCACCTCTCCAGTGAGGGGTGAATTTATCTATGGCCTGAAAGCTGGTTCCTGTAGGGTTTTTATTATGGCATTCCAAGTAGTGTTTAGGCACACTGTGATTAGTTTTGCCTTTCCTGATACGAGTGATGTGTTCATTCACTCTAATTGCAAAGGTACGTATGGTCCTGCCTACATACTGTTTCTTACATGGACATGTAAGAAGATAGACTATGTATTTAGTGTGGCAGGTGACAAAAGATTTGATCTGGTAGGTGGTGGCCGTTACAGTTGAGGTGAAGTTATATATCTTTCTATTTGTTAAGGTGTTAAGCAAACAGACATTGCATGTTCTGCAGGCATGGAAGCCTTTCACTTCCGGAAAAAACGAGGGTTTAGTCGGGGGGTCTGACACATTAGGGGCTAACTGGTTTCTCAAAGACTTTGCCCCTCTGAATATTACACTCGATTTGTCAGGCAAAGCCGGGCCCAAAAGGGGGTCACATTGGAGCACATTCCAGTGACGATTTAAAATCCCTTTTAGCTGTTTGTGTTGTACAGAATATTGAGTAATAAAGGCCCATTTGAACTTATTATCAGGCGTTCGTTTCGGCTTCTCCTTAATGATAGATGCCCTATCAAGGTTGGAGACCCGTTCTATATCACTATCAATGGCTGTGGGTAGATATCCTTTCTCAAGGAATCTAAGCCTGAGTGTTTGTGCTTGTGTATGGAAATCAGTTATGTCTGTGCAATTCCTCCTGATCCGAAGTAGCTGGCTATAGGGGACAGATCTAAGCCAAGAGCTGTGATGGCAACTGTCGGTAGAGATGTAGCCATTCCTATCAGTTGGTTTAAAGAATGTTTTCGTCACAAACTGATTGTCTTTTACTGAAATCTCCAAATCAAGAAAGTGAATACTGTGAGTACTTAAATCGTAGGTTAAAATAATACCCATCTCATTGTCATTGAGAGTCACCATGAAGTCATGGAGAGATTCCTCATCTCCCTGCCTGATTCAAGGGACAAATGGTATGGTTATCATCATGAACATCACTACCATAATCGCACCCCGGTTCGTACGTATAACAGGTTTTCACCATTACGAGATGCTCATTTTAATGATGAGAACACCAGACATCACTCCTACATAGAAAAAGAGTATGATCAATACAACAGATCCCCCTATTTATACAACCATTCACGACCTATGCCTTCCCAGAGTGGGGATTTTCCCAGGGTCCCCATGAGTATCAAAAGATGTGCAGACGGAAACGAGGCACTAGAGGGGGGAGGCGCACCAGGAAAAAGAAGCAAACCTTAGATGCCAATGGCATTTTTAACCTTGGTAAAGGAGAATTTTCAGAGGCAGAAATTAGAACCTTGGATAAGGGACTAAAATTTGCCCCCTCTAAGCAGTTGAACAAGTTCGACACTTTTGTCGATGTTCAAAAATTTGTTCGTAAGTTAAACATTCAAAGATTTTTCCTATCAAACCCAAGCCAATCTAAACAAATTGTAAATCCACCTGGAGCACCCATTCATTCAGGCCTGTCTAATCCCTCCCTATTTAACCCATCCAATACTACCTCTTCATCAATTAAGGTTTTTAGAGACCTAGTTCTCAAAGATCTAGAAACCTTGCCCAAAAAACGCACATACGATCATCCTGACATCAAACTTGGACTCAAATCCCTGTGTGAACGCAAGGATTTGATTATACGCCCCGCAGATAAGGGGGGAGGTCTGGTCATTCTTGATAAGAGCGATTACCATGTAGAAATGTGCCGTATCTTGGATGACACCAGTACTTATTCTCAGCTGTCCCAAGATCCCACCAAAAAATTACACAAGGCACTGTTGGGCCTAATAAATAAAGGTTTCTCGGATGGGATTATAGATAAAAAAGAAAAAGAATACTTGGTACCCGTTGTACCTCGCATACCTGTCATGTACTATCTTCCGAAAATTCATAAGAACATCACAAACCCTCCTGGCCGCCCAATTGTAAGTGGAATCAACTCTGTCACATCCAGAATTGGTAGATACATTGATTTCTATCTCCAGCCTTTAGTTCAACGGGTCCCCTCCTTTTTAAAGGACACGGGTGACACCTTACGCAGACTAAAATCCATAGACTACCAAAGTGGATGTATTCTGGTAACCGCGGATGTAACATCGTTATACACGTGCATTCCGCACAATTTGGGTTTTCAAGCAGTGGAACGATATCTATCCACTAGTGATTTAATCCCTAAGATCCAACAACAGTTCATTATGGACTTGTTGCGATTTGCGACCCAGAGTAACTAATTTTGGTATAATGAAAAATCCTTCCTTCAAACAAGAGGTGTCGCCATGGGGGCCAAGTTTGCCCCTAGTTTGGCGAATCTCTATATGGCTCAGTGGGAGGAGGATGTCGTCTATGCCCTACAGCGACCAGAGGTGATGCTGTGGGCAAGATATATAGACGACATCCTCCTCCTATGGCAGGGAGATGAGGAATCTCTCCATGACTTCATGGTGACTCTCAATGACAATGAGATGGGTATTATTTTAACCTACGATTTAAGTACTCACAGTATTCACTTTCTTGATTTGGAGATTTCAGTAAAAGACAATCAGTTTGTGACGAAAACATTCTTTAAACCAACTGATAGGAATGGCTACATCTCTACCGACAGTTGCCATCACAGCTCTTGGCTTAGATCTGTCCCCTATAGCCAGCTACTTCGGATCAGGAGGAATTGCACAGACATAACTGATTTCCATACACAAGCACAAACACTCAGGCTTAGATTCCTTGAGAAAGGATATCTACCCACAGCCATTGATAGTGATATAGAACGGGTCTCCAACCTTGATAGGGCATCTATCATTAAGGAGAAGCCGAAACGAACGCCTGATAATAAGTTCAAATGGGCCTTTATTACTCAATATTCTGTACAACACAAACGGCTAAAAGGGATTTTAAATCGTCACTGGAATGTGCTCCAATGTGACCCCCTTTTGGGCCCGGCTTTGCCTGACAAATCGAGTGTAATATTCAGAGGGGCAAAGTCTTTGAGAAACCAGTTAGCCCCTAATGTGTCAGACCCCCCGACTAAACCCTCGTTTTTTCCGGAAGTGAAAGGCTTCCATGCCTGCAGAACATGCAATGTCTGTTTGCTTAACACCTTAACAAATAGAAAGATATATAACATCACCTCAACTGTAACTGCCACCACCTACCAGATCAAATCTTTTGTCACCTGCCACACTAAATACATAGTCTATCTTCTTACATGTCCATGTAAGAAACAGTATGTAGGCAGGACCATACGTACCTTTGCAATTAGAGTGAATGAACACATCACTCGTATCAGGAAAGGCAAAACTAATCACAGTGTGCCTAAACACTACTTGGAATGCCATAATAAAAACCCTACAGGAACCAGCTTTCAGGTCATAGATAAATTCACCCCTCACTGGAGAGGTGAATCAAGGGTTAGAGGAGTATCCCAACTAGAAATGTTCTGGATATACCAGCTTCGCTGCTTCTCACCTTATGGGTTAAATATAGAGTGGGACATTAACGCTTTTATTAACAGATCTTAATATTACCTGATCTCAGTGGACTTGATTAATATTTTTCCACCGTTTTTGTACATGAGTTTGTGGAGTTGAGATTATATGTACAATTCATGTATATTTGTGTACTTGTTTGATGTATCTCCTAAATACGTGTTAAGACCTGATATTGACAATTGACTGTGTCACGCACTGCAATTGATAAATTCTGAGTTATTGATGGGAATGATTCGACCCTCCTATTATCAATGGGCCTAACATGTGGAGTATTTCTGCCACACACCAATTTTTTATTCTTTTTTGCTCATTAAACATGATTTACAGTTTGACCTAATAATATTGCCCTAATCATGGGTTAATTACCCATAGATGCAGTATAACATGTCATTTTTATATACACACATTCTATTAACATGATCCGAATACACATGCTCATTCCCCTAGTAATGTCATCGAAACACATATGTCCACCTTCTTCGAAGCACATGATTAAACATCCAATTTTTTTCTCTCATGACTTGTTGGGTCATTGAGGTATATTGAATGCGGGTCCCCCTGTTCTCTTGCTCGCTCAAAGTGCCTTTCTAATATAGAGTCATAATTTGAGCGAATGGAACAACTCGTCGCTTTGTTCCGTCATCGCGTCGGGTTGCCACGCTGACGCACGCCTCTCCACGCACGCCAACCACTGTTTACATCCCTCTTCCTATTTCCTATAGGTCGCACCGTTTGATGACGCACCACGTCGCGCCCTCACGCGGGGATGTGATGGTGACGTATTGCGTCGTGTTGCTATGTTGTTCATTCATCGAGTCGTGGAGTCGCGCGGATGTACGTCTCCTCGTTCACGCCTCCCTGTCTAGTTTCCATAGGCTACTCAGGCTGATGACGCACCGCGTCGCATCCCCACATAGGGAGGCATTAACACACACTCGTAGTATATCTCCCATAGGCTGATGCTTTGCCTGACACAATGGCCACTTCCCATGATCCTCACTAGTTAGGTCACTTCCACTCATTTTGACCAATGAATGCACACAATGGGATCATCATACGGCTGGACAAGCCTAACTATAGCTGTTGTCTGCAGACACCAGTGGGCGTAGTTAATCAGTATGGTTAATTCTAATGAATTGATTGCAGCTGCTTTTGGACACAGTGAACTGTCCCTTTCATTATATATATAGCGTGGAGTGGGTGAAGGAGCCATGCCCCTGTCGATGAGCATTAGCTCGAAACATGTCGGGTACATAGCTTCCTCATACCCAACTACCACGCGCTTTTATACACATGTGATCACGTGTGCCAGATCTTCTCCAGAGTACTGGCATCTACAATTTTATTTCTGCTTTTATTGTTTTACTATTTCTCAGCCTAATAAAGGCTTACTTTTCTTAAAACAAACTACACCATGTGGAGTTTTTCTCTTTTTTTGGATACATATGAGTGTTACTCCATCTGAAATCTTGGAACTACTCTCCATCTTGCACCCTATGATTCCTGGGAAAGATCCACAACCTTTTGAATCATCATTCCCCATAGAGCCGTCCATCCGAGGAGCTCTTACACGCGCATCTGACACATTGCTCCTGGCATATGTGTCCAACATTTGTGGTAAGAGTACCCATCTTTTTTCATTTACCTGTTTGGTTTACCTGTATGCCCATCCGTGCTGACCACGGGCACCATCAGTCTCTCCATCAACATATGAGCGGTGGACAGGAGTGCTCTATATGAAGACTTGCCCGCCTTGATTTGAAGGACTTGTTTTGTTAATTACACTTCACCTGTTTACATATAGGGTTTCACCACCCTTTATATATTTTGTTGTTTTTGGACTACATCATTATAATGTTACCCATGTAAATGGGATTGGTCTACATTGCTTCATGCAATCCCATGCCCACTAGCGCTGCACTTATTTTTCTTTTATCCCATAGTAATTATAGCCAGTAACATTGCCCCACATAGTAATTATAGCCAGTAACATTGCCCCCACATAGTAATTATAGCCAGTAACATTGCCCCCACATAGTAATTATAGCCAGTAACATTGCCCCCACATAGTAATTATAGCCAGTAACATTGCCCCCATAGTAATTATAGCCAGTAACATTGCCCCCATAGTAATTATAGCCAGTAACATTTCCCCCACATAGTAATTATAGCCAGTAACATTGCCCCCATAGTAATTATAGCCAGTAACATTGCCCCCATAGTAATTATAGCCAGTGACATTTCCCCCATAGTAATTATAGCCAGTAACATTGCCCCCCACAACTCACTGTTGTTGCAGATGCATGGCATACCGCGCGCTCTGCTAGGGATAAACAGATCCACAAACAGAGCAGTGATGACGTCAGCGCGCCGGGTGTACTAAGATGGCCGACCGCTCCGGAGCTAGGCCAAAGCCGCGGTCTTTCCTAAGGGCGCGGCGGCGGTGTGCTCCAGAACGCGGATCGGTCAGGCGAAACCGTGTATTATAAGGCGAAAAGGCGAAAAATACGGTAACCTCTTATATTGGCAGTCATTGTAGGTGGGAGACAAATCTTCCACTGTTTAAGAAACCCCTAGCAGCCTCGGTAAGAACCCTTGGGTTCTACAGAATTCAAGTTGAAAAAGCCTGGTTTTTATCTATAACCAATGCTGTATCCTGGCCTAGGCCAACAAGGCTCAGGCCTAGGGCAGAACTTTGCAGGGGGGCAGCACTGAAAGAGTCCCCGCCGGCTTGTGCTACACTGTTAGTGTAACGCTACACTGCTTCTAATTTTGACTGTCCTATCATCCTGGAACACAAACCTTCCTCACTATGCTATATGTTTTCTGCTGCACCATTGGCATGGTTATATCTTCTTGGTATGGTATTATCAGAAATTTGTGCTTAAATTAGAACGATTGGCAACACTTTTTTTTTTCATTTTGGATAGAGTAAGGGAGGGTTAAAGCCCCTGTCAGTTTATTTTTTACCATCCCTGTCCCATTGCAGAGATTTCCCTTCACTTCCTGCCCCATAGCCAAACAGGAAGTGAGAGGAAATCTAAAAGAAATTAAGGGAATCCATTGCTCCCCCCCCCCCCGGCCCTTAGAACTAGTGTCCCCACTCTAAAATTTCAGGGTGGGTCTTAAACAGAAAGGGGTGTGACCTTGACAGGAAGGGTTGGGTCATATTTAAATTGGGGGTTGCATGAGTTTAGTCAGGTCTAGGGCAGCACAAAACCTAAATACCCTACTGTCTATAACCACATTGTTTTCTCATTTATCCATGCTGTAAATACAGGAATCGTAATGAAATAAACCCAAGCCCCTCTTACTTGTGTGCTCTGATTCCCTCTGAACAAATACTATTGGTATATTGTGTTTTTCAGCGTTATGATGGTGATATCAGTGACCTGGGCCTCACACTTTCATATGATGAAGATGTAATGGGACAGGTGGGTATTTTAAAGTGCGTTGATGTATGTGTGTGACTAACCTTCCAAAATGAATAGTACAAAATAAACGGATTGTATAGTGGTCTTGCACTTTATTTCTGACAGGCATTACAAAAAAAATAAAAAATGTAAATCCTTTTTTATTACTTTATTTAGGCAAATCTGAAATATTGCATATTAATATTCAGTATTCTTATACTGAGCCAGCAGGTCTTGGCTCAGTTTTCACATGTTTTTCAATCTCTCCTTAACTCATTTGATAAAATGACTGTTTACCGAATTCAATAGCTCAAGTTGAAATGTACAAACATAAGTCAAAGAGAAATGACTCGTCTCCCTCCCTCCCTACAACTGAAGTTGAAAATCAAAATAGGTTTTAAAATGCAGTTTACTCTGATGCATAAAAAAGGTTTTGTTTTAACTTTAATGCATGTCTTTCTCAGCTGGTGTGTCATGAACTGGTCCCGGGAGGGAAATCGATTACCGTTATTAATGAGAACAAGTAAGCACATTTTACAGTAGCACTGACTTTTATGCATGTTGATTTTGTCATAATGTTTCTCCAAATGTATGTTAAACACTCTGACTACTTGCCACGATGAGGATGGGAGCACCGCTCCAGGTAGGTGTTTTTAAAATGGCACTCTCCTCAAGGTGGAAGTAGCAGTTGCAGGCTAAGCATATAGCAATTAGAAGAAGGAGGGATCTGGACAGCCGCACTTCAATAAAAACGCCTTTATTGTATAAAATAACAAAAGTACAAACCACAGCAAGGTACAAGATAGAATAACTAGATGCCGACCAGCCACCGCAATTCCTACGGCGGCAGGTTGGCTCTCCTGTGTGAGAGCCCGTAGCTCTACGTCGGCTCTCGAAGCGGCCACTAGGGGCGCGTGAGCTCCGCCCAAGGCGCGCGCCCCCCGTTTGCTCCTGACTCCCGCGAGCGCCCCCAGCAGGCGCGATCACCGCTGGGCATCCGCGATCGCTCATTACAGAGCGAGAACCGGGAGCTGTGTGTGAAAGTTCTATTTGTGGGAAAAAAAGGACACCAATTTTGTTTGGAAGCCACGTCGCACGACCGCGCAATTATCAGTTAAAGCGACGCAGTGCCGAAAAAAGTGCTCTGGTCTTTGACCAGCAATATGGTCCGCGGGTTAAGTGGTTAACTGGCGCGTTTCACACTCTTAACCGTGCCTAGACATAGTTACTTGCCAGGATGACTGGGTTGCTGGATCTGTTTTTTAGGCCTTTAGTATTGGAGCTAAATGTAGTAGGATAAGGAGTTATCAGGAACAGCTTATAGGACCTTTTGGTTGACTTTTAGACCAGAAGTGAAGAGTGTGAATGCAGCTACATTAAGTGACAAATATAGACGTTCAAAAATCTTCACTGTTAAAGCCATACTTTTACCATCTTAAAGTGTAACTAAGGGCAATATTTTTTCCATTAGGGATAGAGCAAGGAAGGGTATAACCACTGTCCGTTTTATTTTGCCATCTGTGTCCCATTGGGGAGATGTACCCAAAACAGAAAGTGAGGGAATCCCGTTGTGTCACCAGAATTACTATATCTGTTGGAAGATTTCCCCTCTCTTACTGTTCTGGTGTCAAACCAAAATTTGGGAGAATTAGAAAGTCTAAATCTCTCTGACAGGGGCACAGAAAGCAATAAAAACTGGTGTGTTTTAAGCCCTTTCCACCCTATCCGAAACCCCAACATTTTTTGACCTTTGTTAGATTTTAAGAATGAAGATTGAGGCTGCATTCACACCTGGGCATTTTAATTCACCAGCAGAATTACTGCAATTCTGCCCACAATTTCAATACAGTCTTCTAAAATGACAAATCGCACAATGCGAATTTCTGATGCCATTTATTTTAATGGCACCTCAAAACATGGTGCTGTTCTGCCAAGGTTGTCGTGCAAACAATTTGCGGCAAACTGTATTGCTCGAAAGAAGCTCCTGAACCTTTTTTGGGGCAGCAAGCTTCCCACAATGTGGTTTGCCACGATTAATCGCATGACAATCCATTCTACTAACCAAAATCTACTCCAGATACCCAAGGCCAGATACAAGTCCAAAGGAGAACGAAGATTCAGTTCGCATGTGTCGCGCTGTACAAGTTTTTTACTCGCTCACTCAGAACTGCATTGCGTTTTTAGGTGATATTAAAATAGTGCTATGTGAAGTTCATTTTGTGCAATTTCGCGGGGCAGAATTGAGGTGATTCTGCTCGCGATTCAAAATGCCCAGGTGTGAATGCAGCCTGAGATTACTGCAAGTACCCACACTTGAACTTGATGGCCAGTGTAATTTTTCTGCTTTTCTAACTACGTAACTGTGATTATTTGAAGCGCTAAAGAAAGGTACATACACACCAGAGACTGCACATCAGCAAAGTACTTGATGTTTGCAATTTTGTTTGATCCTGACGGTTTGTTTTTCAGGATAAGTTACATCCACCTCATGGCTCACTTCCGAATGCACACTCAAATTAAAAACCAAACGGCTGCACTAATAAGCGGCTTCCGTTCCATCATCTGGCCAGAGTGGATACGCATGTTTTCTGCTCCAGAACTGCAGCGTCTTATATCGGGGGACAATGCTGAGATTGACCTGGATGATCTAAAGTAAGTTAAGTACATATATGTCATATATGTATAATTGTGGGCCTAGGTTGACACGCTGCCCCTCTATAACCTCTGTCCTCAAGTACCCTCAAGAGGCCATGTGTAAGGAATTTATCTTGGATAAAATACAAAGCCATTAACTCTGATTTAAAGCACTTGTGCAAGATAAAGGAAAACCTGCAAACATGGCCTGTTGGGGATACTTAAGGACCAAGGTTGGGATCCACTGCTCTATAAAAAACAGTACAGTGAGTGAGTGAGCGTTGTTACCCTAGTATTATCCATTTTAATACCTGATCTTAAATCTGATTAAAATGTTTTTTGTTGACAGGAAGCACACGGTATACTATGGCGGGTTCCATGGCAGTCACAGAGTCATTATTTGGCTATGGGATATTCTGGCCAATGACTTTACCTCTGACGAAAAAGCCATGTTTCTAAAGGTATGAAAGTGTAACACAGATGTATCAGTAATACCCATATTCCTTGTCTATGAATTTATGATGTCGTTATGTTTTTTTTTTTTTTTCAGTTTATCACAAGTTGTTCTCGCCCTCCTCTGCTTGGCTTTGCCTACCTCAAACCACCATTTTCCATTCGCTGTGTAGAAGTATCAGATGATCAGGTGAGACACTAGTTTAGAGTATCTATACTGCACCAAGCAAAGATTAAAACTGCGCAGCTTCTGATATTCTGTAATAATGGTTGTTATACCTGAAGGGTTCCACATGTACTGGCACTTTAAGGCTGGCTCCAACCAGCAGTGATGACAAGGGTCAAGGGGTACAGTGGCCATCTTCGAGTGTGCTCATGTAGGAAGCGGATAAGATGTACTGTCCTGAGATGCATGTTGCAGTGTACAGCCTGTACAGAATAAACATCCATTGCTCCAGATCAGAGTCTTGTGTCTCTCACAACACACCATGTATGATATGTGTTGGAAGCTTCCACACATGGTCCAGTGTCTAGTTAGAGATACGATGGTTCCTACTCACATTGCAGGTACTAGCGCCATATTTTTTTTTTGGAGGTACCGTTAAGCATCGTACACACGATCAGTCCATCCGATGAGAACGGTCCGACGACGTTACCCGATGAAGCTGACTGATGGTCTGATGATGTGCCTACACACCATCGGTTAAAAAAACGATCGTGTTAGAACGTGGTGACGTAAAACACGATGACCTGCTGAAAAAAATGAAGTTCAATGCTTCTAAGCATGCGTCGACTTGATTCTGAGTATGCGTGGACTTTTAACCGATGGTCGTCCCCACTAACGATCGGTTTTGACCTATTGGTTAGGAATCCATCAGTTAAATTTAAAGCAAGTTAGGTTATTTAACCTTCGGTTAAAAAAAGCTATGGGGCCCACACACGATCGGTTTTGACCGATGAAAACGGTCCATCAGACCGTTGTCCTCTGGCTATCCTATCGTGTGTACGAGGCCTTATGCTTTCTTTGTTAGAATGGCAGCATTCAGATCAGACAAATCTCTGGCACTCCTCGCTAGTGACGAAACTTACCCAATCCCTCCTGTTTTTTGCATACATTCATATTGGTAAGTAAGGTAGTCCGCCATAGTGATAGGCCAATAGCAATGTTTGGGGGTAGGAGGTAGCAGACAAGTTTGACACTACTTGGAAATATAACCGCTTTGCACATTTTAGAAAAGCTTGGCATTCAGGAGTGGGGAGGGCAATGAAAGCTGCTATGCAGGTATGTGCTGGCACATCTAGGTTCTTTCACTTTGTACCTCCTAGCAGTTTCAATTGTTTGCAGTGCGCTCAGAAAAATCTTTATTAAAAATAAAAGGCACCTTTATCTTTTTTTTAGGATACTGGGGACACCTTGGGCAGTGTGCTGCGTGGCTTCTTTACTATTCGGAAACGAGAGCCAGGGGGTCGTCTGCCCACTTCATCTACATGCTTCAACCTTCTAAAACTTCCAAACTACAGCAAGAAAGCGATCCTGAGAGAGAAGCTCCGCTATGCTATCAGCATGAACACTGGCTTTGAATTGTCTTAGCACTTGTTTATGGACTTCATTCTTACTGTTGTTTTTTAATGGAATGGATTCTCCGCCTTGCGGCAGCACAGTATATTCTATATTTGCTGTGGTGTAAAGGCAGAGGTGTCAGAATCACACTATTTTAAATATGCAGTTTATGTATATTGCATGATTTAAGCCCTCAGGTTGCAGACACTGGAGTTTATCTATGAACGTGTCTGAAAACAGAACTATATGTGTTGACCCTAGCCACCTAGCCTCCACATCCTTTCCTACATAGGCTGTACCACAATGGAATAGGGCAGCTGTATTCCGATAGGTTACTTTGGTCAGCACAGATCTTCTTTGGGATGCTTGCTAAATAACTCTCAAAGCATTTCATTTATAAATTGAGCACAAAACTTCCCTATTAGAAATCTGTAACTTTCCTCTATAGCAGTGGTCTCCAAACTGCGGCCCGGGGGCCAGATGTGGCCCTTTGCTTGCCTTTATCTGGCCCTTGGGGCACTATTCATCTCACTGATGGGAGACGCTATTCTGCCCACTGACACCAACAATGAGGCATAATTCCTGCCACTGACACCAACAATGGAGCACTATTTTCCCCCCTAATACTAAAGATAGGACACTATTTACTCCCACTAATACCTAAAATAAACTCCTATTATTGCTGGCCCCTGTCCGGCCCCCAAAAGTCTGAAGGACATTAAACTGGCCCTTTGTTTAGAAAGTTTGGAGATCCGTGGTCTATAGTGTTGAAAATTAGGATGTATTTTTTAAAGCCCAGGTTTTTTTTTTTTTTTTAACTGTGTGAACCCTGGTTAGGTTTTTAATGTTGTATGTGACACTGTTGAAAAAATTGCCCCCTCAGTTTTTGTCCTTGTCCACACAGTAAGTGATGCAACTAACCCCAAATGGGATCACAGATTGTAGATTTAAATCTAGTCTACTCTACTAAAGCCAAGTGTATAATTGCACTCGAATCCCTGTTGGAGAGATTCTCCTGACATCCTGTCCTGGCACTCCCACACAGGAAGTTAGGACAAATCCTCTGATAGCAAAGATTCTAACCTTTTTTCAGTCTATCAACAACAAGCAAATAAAACTACAATCATAAGCCATAAGAAGAGCTACCTACCTGCATCTTGAATTTGTTATTGGATGTAGTGTTTGGCAAAAAGAAATCACAAAGATGTTAGCTTGTTGTAAAGCTGGGCTGTCATGTAAGGACTTCTGCATACCTTTCTGACAATGCTGGTGTGCAAGTATTATCCTTTGTAGGAAATACTGTATATATGAACTAAAGCAAAGCAGACATACCCAGAAATCACTGCAAGTGATTAGTTATCAATGGAGGTACTGGAGTTCTAAGGATGGTACAGGAACTCATGAAGCTCACGACAAGGCAAGGAAATAACAAGTGGATGTGACATCATCTTACTGTATATACATTTACTGATAAGTATTATTTTAAACTATTTATTGATATTTCAGTAAATGGAATGGAGCTGGCTCCCTCCTTTCAGTAGTAGTGTGGGCTTTATTTTGTTACTGTAGAAATATGTATTTCTCACTGTTATAACAATGTTCATCCATGTAATCACCACTGCAGAGTAATGCCCATCTATTTTGTCTTATATTTTACTTGCCATTTCAATTTTTTCTTCTATCAAGAAAGGCAAGTCTCCATCTGTCTTTTTTTTTTTATATTATTTTGTCTTTCTTTAGAAAATTAGCTTAGATATAGTTTATTTTTAATTTTTTTAAAGGATCACTAAAGTTAAAACATTTTTCTTTTTTAAATAATAAACATGTTATACTTCCCTCCACTGTGCAGTTCATTTTGCACAGAGTGGCCCCAAACTTTCTGGGGTCCCTCGGCGGCTGTCTCGGCTCCCCCCACAAGGACTCAACACCTTAATGCGAGCAAGCTCGCGTGGAGTTGAGTTCTTGCGGGAGCGCTCCCATAGCCGGCGACTGTATCACTCGGCCCCGCCTCCCTGTGCCGCATCATTGGATGTGATTGACAGCAGCGCGAGCCAATGGCTGCGCTGCTTTCAATCAACCAATGAATGAGCCGGGAAGACGACCGAGAAGCCTGCACGTTCACGGTGCGGGACTTTCGAGGGGTCAGGTAAGTAAAGGGGGAGTTTGGGGGCCTCTAATCCGCAGATGTTTTTTCACCTTAATGCAATGAATGCATTAAGCAGATTTTTTTTTTTTTTTTCACCTTTACAACCCCTTTAAGCAACACATAGGGGGTTATTTACGAAAGGCAAATCCACTTTTGCACTACAAGTGCAAAGTGCACTTGGAAGTGCATTCGCTGTAAATCCGAGGGGTAGATCTGAAATGAGGGGAAGCTCTGCTGGTTTTATTATCCAATCATGTGCAAGCTAAAATACTGTTTTTTATTTTCCTTGTACTTCCCCCTCGGATCTACAGCGACTGCACTTCCAAGTGCACTTTTAGTGCAGTTTCAAGTGCACTTTGCACTTGTAGTGCAAAGTGGATTCGCCTTTCCTAAATAACCCAGATAGACTGCAAATGACACAATGTTCAACCATTTTTAGCCATTTTGGGCAACAATCCAGGACTATAGAGTGAGTCAGAAACCCACCAGCCACAATTTCTTAGGGGTAACTTTAGCCGTATAGGTTAGGAAACCAAATTGTTGGCTATGTGTTAGATCACCTCCTCCACTCCTTTACCTATGAATACCTTCATCTATTGTTATCAGTCTGTGATCCTGGAGCTAAAATGATGCTTTCTCTTGCACTGTCCCTCAAAGGTATTTATTTTACTGAGATATAAAAAGCTCCAGATCACCCACCAGATATGTTGTTGGGGTTCCCCTTTGATTATATAGGTTTAGAGGGTTAAAGCATGACTCTGCACAAAACAGAGTTTTATGTGAAGTTGGGTAAGAGTTCAAGCCAACTCTGGGTCTTTACTGACCCACAATACGACTTCCCTTTTTAAAGTCTTGATATGCTAAACTTAACTGAGCTGTAGAAAATTCACTAGATCGAATGGGACATAGAACTACCCTATCACTCACCGCTTGGTGGAATCTCGGTCGTAGTATATGAGGAATTTTTGTAGGTGAAAGAAGTCGGTAGCTCAGTTGAAAAGCCAAGGTTGGAGAGACCAGTTTGCTTGTATCCTGGACAGCAGTAAAGACAACTGATGTTGTTCTACTCCTCCCAGAACAGAAATCAATCTCGAGTGAAGATACATTTTAAAATTCAGCCATTCTGAGATAAAGTGCACCTAGTAGTGTATTAGTTGGCAATCTCAGGGCAGACGAGGAAAGATTAAGCATAATTATAATCAGCATTGTCTTTCTTTGAAAGCCGCCCCAGTGCCTGTAATGGAAAGCATTTGTGTCAGTATATGGCTTTTTTGCTTTCTCCATCCAAAGAAACCTAACAAGCGAGGACTTTGGGTTGCCATAGTATTTTATTGTTTTTGCTGGATATTTTCTAACCATATATATTGACCTGCTGTAGCACATCTGGGCTACTATTTATAGTCCTGCAAAACGGTGGTTATGCTTCTAGTCCCCCTGAAAGAATGCCTCCCCTCCTGATGTATTTTTCATCATATCATAGGTTAAATTGGTTTATCATAGAACATAAATATATTCAAAAGGAAAAATTGGCAAAACTAACCTGAAGCCAGCCTAATATCCAAAGGTGCTGTTATCTTAGTTTCAGATGTCTTCATTAAGGGTGCTTACCACTAACAGCTGAAGGGCTTAAATCTTCCAGTGCTAGATGTCCAGAAAGCAATGAGCAGCACCCTCTTACTGTGTAAAGAGGAAAGCCCTGCCATCATTATCTGCTTGTAAAAACGCTACAAAAATAAATTATTAGGTGATATACTGTAAAATAAAGCAACACTTTATATGTGCTTCAAGGTATTTAATGTCCACTTGTTTAAAATAAAGTACTTCTTTGCTATGTTCCCTTTTAATGTGCCTAAATTAATATATTAAGATAATCTTGTGGTAATTTAAAGAAACACTATCACCTTGTTCATTTTGGAAAAAGCAACATTGTCTTTGTAAGAGCCTCCCTAACCCCTGATACTCACCTTATAAAAGAAATAAGAGGGGGGCGCCTCTCAAGTGTAGGATTAAAACAGTATCATTTATTGCACAAGGTTACCTGGATCGTGCGAGGAGCCTGTGGGACGCAGTAGATCTGCCAGGACTACATACTTATAATACAGAGAAAAAATTGCGCTTGTCACAGTTAAATTATCAATTAGTACCGGTGTGGTCAGTTACTAACATAAAAATAAAAAATAGGGGGGAGGCGGCAGCTCTTGTGCCGAAACACAAGGGTAAATACAACAAAAACAAAGATTTAGAGCTGCGCCTTGTCACCCGGACTCGATACAATCAAAAAGAGTCCATATATCAGTCGTGTGGAGATAAACAATCCTTCAAACATGAGAGAAGTAGTAGGTTGGCTTCAAGACAAATCTCCGCTGGTCTTTAATCAGGATGGACATATAATAAACACCACTGTGCTCGAACTTGGCTTTTCAATGTGGCCCACCACCAGAAGTATAAGCAGCTTACCAGAGGAATGGCTGTAATCAACGGTCGGCTGTGACCCAGCCGCAGCCTTTAGAGAACCAGGACGAATCCCAAATCCTAGGGCAGTGTTTACACCGGGGCTCCACTCAGCAACTCCACCAATTAGATCATATGTAAATGATAAATAGAGGCAGACATAGCGTAATCCCGCTGGGACATTTATTTAAAATAGTAAAAACCAGAATACTCACATGGGAGATGAGTTAGACAGGCATATAAAATACAAAGTTGCCGGCCGGCAAACAGATCAGCAAGGACCCTCCTCCAGAGCGTAATGACGTCACCGCACGTCTACCCAGACGCGTTTCGTCGTATGACGTTGTCAATGGGTCAATGTCATCCCATTGACAACGTCCTACGACGAAACGCGTTTGGGTAGACGTGCGGTGACGTCATTACGCTCTGGAGGAGGGTCCTTGCTGATCTGTTTGCCGGCCGGCAACTTTGTATTTTATATGCCTGTCTAACTCATCTCCCATGTGAGTATTCTGGTTTTTACTATTTTAAATAACTGTTCTAGCGGGATTACGCTATGTCTGCCTCTATTTATCATTTACATATGATCTAATTGGTGGAGTTGCTGAGTGGAGCCCCGGTGTAAACACTGCCCTAGGATTTGGGATTCGTCCTGGTTCTCTAAAGGCCGCGGCTGGGTCACAGCCGACTGTTGATTACAGCCATTCCTCTGGTAAGCTGCTTATACTTCTGGTGGTGGGCCACATTGAAAAGCCAAGTTCGAGCACAGTGGTGTTTATTATATGTCCATCCTGATTAAAGACCAGTGGAGATTTGTCTTGGAGCCAACCTACTACTTCTCTCATGTTTGAAGGATTGTTTATCTCCACACGACTGATATATGGACTCTTTTTGATTGTATCGAGTCCGGGTGACAAGGCGCAGCTCTAAATCTTTGTTTTTGTTTTACTACATACTTATGACAAGCATGACTCCCACTTATATCTTGTAAGTGTTTTTAATCTTGTGCAATGAATAATACTGTTTTAATACTACACTTAAAAAGGCGTTTCTCTATCCCCCCCCCCTCCCTTGTTTCTGTTATATGTTTTGCAGACTTGCTGGACACACTCTGAGGATGGCTGCCTCTTTTTAAATCACCCCCTTACCGTGGTTCAACTTTGTTTTTACCTAAAGACTGACAAATCTAGGGATCCCGAAATTACGGCTCTCCAGCTGTTGCGGAACCACACATCCCATGAGGCATTGTAAAGCTCTGACATTCACAGACATGACTAGGCATGATGGGAATAGTAGTTCCTGAACAACTGGAGGGCCGTAGTTTGAAGATCCCTGGACTAATCAAATGTACATTACAAACTAAGGGCATTGCCTCCTGGAGCGCCAGATACCCAATTTACCTTTACCCGATACTCACCTTATCGCTGCTGTCTCCTCCATCACAGATGTCACTAAAATCCTTAATGTTGGCTGATGTCTAAGGCCTCAAGTACACTGCTGCTGCTTTACACATTATATATATATATATTGTAAGATGGGGGTTATTAGACTCCAGTGATAGATGCAGTTTCCCGTGAGTACACCAAGCCAGAACTTCGATTTTTAAGGGCCTGGTAGCCCAATTTTATTTACAAGCTCACAAAATACAAATAGCAGCCCTCGCAGGGGGTTCCACCATTCCTGTATATTGTCCCCCGGCTGTTTCAGACCTCCAACTCAGGCTCACGTTCTGCTCCTCAGAACTACCCGTTTCCTAACGGTAAGCACACAGCCAACTTACTCCTGACCAGCGTCTTGCTGCTCAATTGCACAAACCTGCCTCATGCAGTAGCTGCACCTATGCAGCGCCTCTGACTCCTCTGAGGGTTTTGGGAGCTCACACCTGGCTCCCAGGACCAGACTTCCTGTCTGCGGGTGGGGCCCTGAGCCACAGCCAGGCCAGCACTAAAGAGCTGAACACACAGCTGTGTCGTTAATGTGTCTGTCCATCCAAAATATGGCGAAAACCAGCCATCTTTCAGGAAGGACAGAGTCAAACCATCACAATATATATACACACACACTTCTAAACGCAACAGCTTTTAGCTTTCTGTGGGATTGTGGGGCAAAAAAATAGCTTGGATGGAAAATTCCATCTTCACAGGACTAGTTTTGTTGTACATCAGTTTAGTTTCGCTAAATTCTTTAAGTGCTACATAATTAATTATCCATGGATGTATCAACAAGTGCTTTGAAATAAACCCATTGTAATTTACACTTACTGGATGTAACAGGCAGTCAGTCTTTAATGGGTTGCTGTCTGTGGTTTTGGGGTGTTTCTCATTTAGTAGCACAGTGATACCTCGGTTCACGAATGTGAAACTCCGCTTTGATTCATGAACACGAGCCGCGCCCATCTTCCCTGCTCTGACACGTTCATATTGAGAAGAGCAATGCAAGATGAGAGTCTAAGGTGAACCTGTCCACTCAGATAGGGGTTATTGCCCCCTGACTACTATGAGGGTAGGCTCACTTGTTTGGGAATCGTGGAAAAACTGTTCATATGAATTCTACAATTTATCGTGCCCTTAGATCAGTGGTTCTCAACCTGGGGGTCGAATGGCAATTTGCCAGGGGTCATCAAATCCTGGTCTGTTGCTGAAGCCCGGACCACTCTTCCAGCCTTTTTGTGGAAGCCCAGCCTGGCTGTCCCTGGAACCTGTGGCCACCCACTCAGCCTTTTCGCAGCCGCCCATTCAGTTCACGGCATGGGTGGGGGGCAGAGACTAGAGGTCAGCTGACTGGTGAGGAATGTGAAGTGGGAGAGGCTGGGGAGACCCCATCTCCTTATTACGGCATAGGTGACCTTGATCAAGAGCACCTAAGTTGGCTGATCAGAACTCTGATCCCACCCCCCGCCAGGACTGCCACTCATCCCATTCCCCCCACCAAGGAGTAAGAGAAGGAATAAAAATTGAGAATACATTGAAGGGAGAGGAAAAGAGGGGGAGGAACAAAGAATAAAGCCCCGTACACACGACCGAGAACCTCGGCAGAATCCAGTGAGAAGCTCGCTGGGAGACATATTCTGCCGAGGTTCTCGGTCGTGTGTACACTTCCGACGAGCGTCCCGTCGGGAAGCTCGTCGAGCCAAAAAAGAGAACACACTCTCTTTTTCCTCGTTGTTCAATGAGGACTTTGGCTCAACGAGCTTTTCCGACCGCTCATCGGGAACCTCGTCGGGCGGAACGATGGGTTTAGCCCGACGAGGTTCTCGGTCGTGTGGACGCGGCCTAAGAGAAAGAACAAGAAAGACGGCCAGAAAAAGGGATGGGGGAAAAAAAAACAAGAAATGAGGATAGAGATAGAAAAAAGGGAAAGAAAGGAGAACAAAAAAAGAGTGGTACATCCCAAAATGTACCATAAGGGGTTTTACTGTACGAGTGGAAGGGACTCAGGCAGCCCTAAATGTCCGTGGTTTAGGGGCGCAAATTACTTGTCTTGCCTTGGGTGCTGACAACCTATTCTATGAAAATAATTTTACTGTTAGGGGTCCCCACAACTTGGGAAATTTTATCAAGGGGTCACGGCACTAGTAAGGTTGAGAACCACTGCCTAAGATGATCTTTTCCTGGATGCACAGTGCTTTTTTTCTGGCCATTAGATTAGTCATTTAAATTGGGTTTTGGGATTGTTTCAAACAAGTATTAAAGAGCAGCTATATATGTTTTTGGTTGGTGTAACATATCTTAAAGCGGAGCTATACTTACCCTTATTCCAACAATGTAGCATCCCGGAGCTCCCAACCAGCTGCTGACATCTTCGGGCAGCCAGCAATCCAGTTTTAGATTGCCAGACGCTTTCATTGGCTTGACCAAAATGACATCACTCTCTCACATGCGCCAGATGTTCATTCATTACAGCATTGCTGAAATTGGGCAATGAGCTGCACGTAATTACCAAGTTTTTTTACAAGTATTTTTTTTAAAGAAGCTCTTCGGATGTCTTCATTTTCTTCTCCCTCCGCTGATGACATCTTCCTCTAGTTCTTCTCCCTCCGTTGTCTTCTTCCTATGTCAGTTCTTTCTCCCGACGCTCGCTCCCCCTGTAATGCTGTGTCTGCCGTGTGCCATTACTTATGTAGCCATGGGGCGTGGCTACCTGATGACATCATTTAGATGCCCCGCCTCCATGGGATGTCACTACCATATCATGCCACTGGCAGTAACGTCACAAGGGGCCTCCGGATGACGTCACCCAGTGGCCGCGCCCTATGGCCATAAAATAAATGGCACACGACAGACCTAGCAATTACAGCGTGAGCGAGTGTTGAGAGAACACAGCAGAGAGAGGAGAACCAGGAGTGAAAGAAGTCATCAGTGGAGGGAGAAGAACTGGAGGATGAAGACATCACCAGAGGGAGAAGGAATCGTAAGACAAAGATACGCTGGAGCTGCTTTAATAAATTACTTTGTCAGAAACCTATGTACTGTTTTTATTTTTGACACTTTTTTGGGGTGAATGGTTAGGGGTACAAAGTACCCAAAACTCATTCACATAAAGGGGGCTTCCAGATTCCGATAAGCCCCCTGCCCACTGACCCACACAACCACCGCCCATGGTTGTTGGGAAGAGGCCCTGGTCCCTATCACCATGGGGACAAGGTGCTTTGGGGTGGGGGTGCAGGGCTTCTCCTGCCCCAAAGCATACACCCTTGTTGAGGGCATGTGGCCTGAAATGGTCTGGGGGGGCTTGCTCCCCCCGTCTGGTATGTATCTTGGGGGGACCCCACACCGTCTTTTTTATTTTGCCATTGGAGTTCCCCTTAAAATCCACACCAGACCCTTCGGACGGAAATTAGACTTCAAGTTGCAGGGCAAAGTCGGATCGACAGTCATACGACTGTTGTACCAGTGTGAACCCAGCCACAAGGCACAAAGGATCGCTAGGAAAAATAAACCAGTGGAAGAGGCATACAGTAGTATTCCTTGTCTGTAGGTTTAGGATGATCAACTGACATGGACAATGGCACAGTATTAGGCAGGTTTAGCAAAGCATTTGTGGGCAGATACCAGTGGTGGAGGTGGGAGGAATCTCTTGGTCTGGTGGGTGGCTTTTCCTGTGGACATGAACGTGTGTTAAATGACGTCAGGGGCTGGAGTACTTCCTCACTCCACTAACTGCTATGCCGTCCTGAAGTTTGCTTAGGACGCATTCCAGGAAGGTATGGAGGAGTCTTTTGTCCAGGAAACTGCTGGCTGAGGTGAAGCCTGGTCATATACACAGGGACAGCATTATCATTGCTGCAAAAGAGCTACATTACTGTCATACTGGTACATAGGGAAGCTGTGCTGTAGAAAAAATAAATAAAGGTGAACTTAGCCTTTAAAAATCCTGCCAGTTCCCCAACTTTATATTTTTTTCATAATGTTCCACTATAAAATACCCAATACCATTTTATCTGCCTCAATCAAGTAGAAGTTTAGGCTAAAACTAAAATCTATCTAGCCCTGTAAAGCAAAAATCGCTATACATACCTGTTCTGTAGCCACTCCAGTCCCATACTGAGCTGTCAGTGGTTACTTCAGTGTGCATCATTTGATACTCATAAACCATTTTAGAATTCTGTATTAAGCACATTAGAGTCTTCTTAAAAGAGACAGTATCTGTATGTCTCGCTTATACCACAAATCCAAGAATTAAAGAATGTATTGCCTATTTTTTGAAAGTTAATGGAGCCATGCAAATCATTAAAGTGATTCGAAAGGCATTTTTTGGGGGAGGGGTTTGCATAGAGCAGCCCTGATCCTCCTTTTCTCGGGTCCCCTGCCCCACGCTGGACACATGGAATTGTCCTGTGAGTGTAAGCCCAAGGAAGGGGGTCAAGTAGGCAAGGGGTGACCTATGAGGGCCAGGGTAGTCATTGTGGCTGGACAGTCCTGCAGGAAGGATGGCCAAATAAAAAGGGGTGTTGTGGGTATGATTGGCCAGCTGGAGGGGTCACATACAAAGGTGTTCTGAGTAAGAGTGGACAGAAGACACTTGTGCTGTGGTAAAGGGTGGCAACAGAAGGGATTGTGTTGTGGGTCAGGGGAGCCAATTAGGTCTTGCCCAGAGGGGGTCATATACAACTGGGGTGGGGATGATTAACCAACTGGAGCTGATGTTAAGGCAATGGCCAGAAGTGCAAATGGCAAGTAAGGGAAGGCAGTTGACCTGTGGTAAGAGTGACCACAGAGCAAATGGGGTGGTGTTGTGGTAAGGATGACAAGCTAGAGGGTGAGGCTTTGTGTAAGGATGGTAGCAGAGCAATGGTAGATGAGGCTGTATTTAGGTAAGGCAATTGTTAACACTGGCTAAATTATGCATTATGTCTTATATCAGGACATTGCTCCTTCTGACCGATAGAGGAGGGGATTTGTTTACAGTTTTTCTCCTGTTTTGTATTCATCACAGTGCATCAAAGACAATAAACCCTCTCCCTGTTTATTTTACATTTAATACTTATACTGTGCCCTTTTTTTAGGTATATGAGCACAGGAATAACAAACTATACACAAGACACATAATCATAATAATAAAAAGTGATTTTAACAGTGAATTTATGGAGGAGGGGCGGGGGTTGGGCAGAGCCGGGAGTGTTTTGGGATGTATATATTGGATGTGCAGTATCGTGGTTCATTTTATTTGGATCTGTATCGGATTGTTTTTGTAGCTTTGATAAATGTTTGTATCACTTGTTCCTCATAAAACTTTTTTTTTCTGGATAAAAAAAAAAGTATGAAAATTTTTAAATGAACTGCTTCCCACCCGACCTATTGAAAAATGACGGCCGAGCAGGAGCTCTGCCATTCTAGGTGGACGTCACATGATGCACATCACGTGCATTCTGTCACCCACTGTGTCCACCAGTGTGCATTAGTACAGCAGTGTACCAAACCGCTGCTTGTACCATGTGATCACTGTGACCAATGACAGCAGGTCACATAATATTTGTACACAATGGGCCGGATTCACGTAGAGAGGCGCATCTTTGTGCGGGCGTAGCGTATCTACTTTACGCTACGCCGGCACAACGTTGAAGTATTTATGGGAATGATCAATACTGCTTATTTTCCTTGATAAGTTTTATCAGATATTACCTTGTAAAGGTTACCATTTGAAATAAGCGTATATTTTCCTTATAAAACATTTGTTAGATGTTTATCTCAGTCTGGAAGCCAAAGTTTATGTTGAAAACCTGGACTTTGCAAGAGGAAGCCAAACAATACCATCCCCCTTTTCCTGTCTGCATTTTCACTGAAGGAATGTGTGTCTCGTGACTTTGAAAGGAAATCTTTGCTTTGGGATGGCTGAAGGAACTTTGAATCGTGTAATAAGAGTCTGGGTGTAAGCAGTGGGTGTGACATATAATGTGAACCAATCAATGCATTTTGTGATGTTTTATGTTTAATAAAACTGGAGAACTGGCTGAGTCCCAGTCTCTTTGGCTGATCATGTTGGAAACGCGAGCATGTGAATCTTTTTGTCTGAGTTCGCACACTCTCATTTAATTTGGAATCAGACCAGTAGAAATGGCTAACCCTGAGAAATTGTGTCAGGAAATCTATTAATTAATTAATGAGCCTTTAGTACCGTATTTTTTGCACTATAAGACGCACCTGACCATAAGACGCACCTAGGTTTTAGAGGAGAAAAGCAAGAAAAAAAATTATTCTGAACCAAATGATGTATTAAAATATTTTATATTATACTACTACTATAGGTGGGTGGTGGACACACAGCAATACCACCCCCACCTATCAAATCAGCTTAGCTACACTATATCTGGTGGTGGTGGCGGACACAGCAACCTCCCCCCTTCCCAAATCTGCTCAGGGTGGCAGGGCAGACACAAACATCCACATTAGCTCAGGTGATGAGCAATGGA
Organism: Rana kukunoris; assembly: GCA_029574335.1. Taxonomy (NCBI): domain Eukaryota; kingdom Metazoa; phylum Chordata; class Amphibia; order Anura; family Ranidae; genus Rana; species Rana kukunoris. Next base: position 248,833,267 of record CM056049.1, read on the forward strand.
TACCATGCCAGCTCACACCTCCCACCCCCTTATCAACAGCTCACCTCAGGCAGTGGAGGACACTGTCTTTATAATGCTCTCTGGCTGGCTGGCTGGCTGGCTGGCTGGCTCTCAGATGTACCCAGGAAGCAGCTAGAAATTAGTTGTGGGGAGAGGCGCATCTTTGTGCGGGCGTAGCGTATCTACTTTACGCTACGCCGGCACAACGTTGAAGTATTTATGGGAATGATCAATACTGCTTATTTTCCTTGATAAGATTTATCAGATATTACCTTGTAAAGGTTACCATTTGAAATAAGCGTATATTTTCCTTATAAAACATTTGTTAGATGTTTAGACGCACCTAGGTTTTAGAGGAGAAAAGCAAGAAAAAAAATTATTCTGAACCAAATGATGTATTAAAATATTTTATATTATACTACTACTATAGGTGGGTGGTGGACACACAGCAATACCACCCCCACCTATCAAATCAGCTTAGCTACACTATATCTGGTGGTGGTGGCGGCGGACACAGCAACCTCCCCCCTTCCCAAATCTGCTCAGGGTGGCAGGGCAGACACAAACATCCACATTAGCTCAGGTGATGAGCAATGGATACCATGCCAGCTCACACCTCCCACCCCCTTATCAACAGCTCACCTCAGGCAGTGGAGGACACTGTCTTTATAATGCTCTCTGGCTGGCTGGCTGGCTGGCTGGCTCTCAGATGTACCCAGGAAGCAGCTAGAAATTAGTTGTGGGGAGAGGCGCATCTTTGTGCGGGCGTAGCGTATCTACTTTACGCTACGCCGGCACAACGTTGAAGTATTTATGGGAATGATCAATACTGCTTATTTTCCTTGATAAGATTTATCAGATATTACCTTGTAAAGGTTACCATTTGAAATAAGCGTATATTTTCCTTATAAAACATTTGTTAGATGTTTAGACGCACCTAGGTTTTAGAGGAGAAAAGCAAGAAAAAAAATTATTCTGAACCAAATGATGTATTAAAATATTTTATATTATACTACTACTATAGGTGGGTGGTGGACACACAGCAATACCACCCCCACCTATCAAATCAGCTTAGCTACACTATATCTGGTGGTGGTGGCGGACACAGCAACCTCCCCCCTTCCCAAATCTGCTCAGGGTGGCAGGGCAGACACAAACATCCACATTAGCTCAGGTGATGAGCAATGGATACCATGCCAGCTCACACCTCCCACCCCCTTATCAACAGCTCACCTCAGGCAGTGGAGGACACTGTCTTTATAATGCTCTCTGGCTGGCTGGCTGGCTGGCTGGCTCTCAGATGTACCCAGGAAGCAGCTAGAAATTAGTTGTGGGGACATTTTACAGCAGCAGCTGCGGGGGAAGGAGCAGGAAGTCAGACAGGACTAGACCACGGCGTCGAAAGGGTGGGGGGTTTTGGCTGAAAAAAAAACCCAGCAAAGGCTTTCACTGCCTTCGGGATGGTGTCACCTCTGGCGGGTGACACCCAATCTGGGTGCGGAGCGCACCCCCATAGCACTGCTACTGAGATCCCCCCTGTTTTGAGAAAAATGTCTCCCCCCCACTCCCTCTTGGTATGCCCCTGCTAGGAAAGCGTCTTACGTCCTGTCCTTTCTGTGAAGGAGAGAGGGATTCTTCTGACACGGCGGCGACGGGGGAGGGAGCAGTGGCTGGTCAGTATTCACACTATAAGACGCAGGGACATTTCACCCCGTTTTTTCTGGGAGGAAAACTGCGTCTTATAGTGCGAAAAATACGGTAATTCTCTTTCAATTGGCGCCCCAACGTTTGATTTGCTCTAATGGAAAGATACGGCACGCCGAGATGCCATGGGGTGCGTCTGTGTGGATTGAGGCTGATCACCTCCATGGATGTGCTTTTTGCCGCCGTCCACTTCTGTGCAGGCTCCCTCCATTCTCTTGGTCTTTGTGCTGTGCCTCATCCATTCAAAGATGGAAAAATGCTTGAGCAAAGATTTTTAACCCATCGCATCTTTCTACCGTTTTGATGTCTGTGTTTTCTGTTTGAAGTTTTATGTTTTCTGTCTGTTTGAATGTGACTGCTTCTGGGGTATGTCTGTCGGCGGTTTGGTTTTCAGGGGTTCTGGGATTTTTGGGGGTTTCTTTGACTAAGAGAGTTCAAAGGTCCTTGACTAAGGCAGTTCAGGGCGGGGTTTAATTAAGGGGTTCATTAAGGGGTACAGGCTGGGATTTTTTTTTTTTTTTTCCTTGACTAAGGCAGATTCAAGGTCCTTGACTAAGTGAGTTTAAGGCGTGGTTTAATTAAAGGGCTCATTAAGGGGTAACGGCTGCTGAGTTGGCTGCGGTGGGCTTTTTACGTAAGGGGTTTTTGGGGGTTGCTTTGGCCTAGCGAGTAGCGCTAGGATTTGGCTTGGCTTGGAATAGTCAAGATTTGGCCTGGCATGGGGCCAGGATTTAGGGGAACTAGGGGTAAGGGTATTTGGCTATATTATACATATGTGTATAGAGACAAAATACGTTTATGTATATTTTTGCTTAGTTATAGTTATATTTGGGGTTAGGGGTACTAGACGCTCCATAGACAGAGGCTGAAACAGTCGCATTCTGTGTTTTTTTTGTGTTTTGTTTTGTTTGTGTCGTGCAGTGACATGCGTTTTTTTTTTTACATGCCTTTTTGTATAGGGGAATCCTGCAGCCCAGTACGATGGGAGACGAGCACACGTGTGCTCTGCAGCCAGTTTTTTTTTCTCTTTTCCTTTTTCACTCCAACCCACCCCCTCCCTTCAGGCACATGGGTTTCCCTCCCACCCTCTCCCCCCCTTTTCAACTCTTTCTCTGCTGGACAGGATTTCTCTTTCATTCACCCCCCCCTCTCCAGCATAGCATACTTAACTCTTTAAACTGTCTTTCTCACCTTCCCTTGCTTTGAAGCCCAGAGTCTATCAGTGAAATTCCTGTTTCCTGCTCAAGAGATTTTTTTTTTCTTTTCAAAGAATGCTGTGCTTTTGTGCTGATGGCCCCCTCCCCGCACAGCATTCTTAACCCTTCCAATGTCTTATTCATCTCATGTTAGCTGTTATACGGGAGGAAAGAAAAGAAAAAGACAGAACAAAGTAAACAAACCCTATTGCCTAGCTCAGCTCAGGTTTCTCTGTCTGTCTGTAAGGTTCTAGGACGAGCTAGCACAGCCATACTACTTTTAAGCATAGGACTAGTGTGTGCCTAATATACTTTTTTGTCAAGACTGCATCTATTGTTTGTTTCTTCGGGCTGAAAAATGTTTTTTTTTTTTGTAACTTAATTCCAGTTCCAACATCTTACATGGCATTACATAATTTTTTCAGAACTACCGTATATAAAGTGTTGCAAACAGTTTTTACAGAGGTATGATGATAAAGTTAAATGGGGTAAACCCCTGACAGATGCCTTTGAAATGTTGGAATGGGATGTGCAGAATGCTATTTCATTGAGTACAATTGAAGTTGGTCCGTGTATGTCTGTTAGATTGTACACTGATTTATCAGAGAATTCGATTTCAGTTACTTTGTAGCAATTTAAAAATAATAATCAGAACATAATAGGATATTTCTCCAGAGGTTTGATACATACGGAAAAGACCTTTGATGCACATACTAAGCAATTGTTAAGTATTTTGCAGTTGTAGGTTGGAGGACCTCCCCCCTTACGCCCCCCTCCTCCTTTGGAAAAAAAAAGTCTAATACACAGTTTTTTTTTCTTCTAAAGAAACCATTGGGGATCTGAGGCAATTTGCTGCAATACTACCAGCCATCACTAAAAAAAGCCCTAAGAACTGAGCGACTTTTGAGAATCGATCGACGATCGACTATCAAAAATCTCAGCTGTTTACCCCAGTCTAAGCATATATCATGTGCTTTGATCAACACAAGGTCGACAGTAAAACACTGACTGGAAATCAATGATTTCATTCTACAATACGATTTAGACTGCCTCTTTATTACAGACAGCTGGCTCACAGCCGACTGCAACACCATTCTAGTAGAACTGGTGCCAGAAAACTATCGTATTTTAACCGAAAACAGAATAGGGCAAAGAGGAGGAGGACTGGCGGTAATCCATAAGACTCATCTTGCGATCACTAAACCAGTCCTTCAAAACCCTCTTCCATTCATGGAAACCCTTACCCTGCAACTGCAAACAAACTCCCAGGAGACAGTCCGGATTCTACTCTGCTATAGGCCACCTGGCCCAAAATCGCAGCTTCTCACATCATTGACGGACTTTATCTCCACCTATACCCTTAACAGCAAACACCTCTTGCTGCTCGGGGACTTCAACCTCTGGGCCAACTCCCCGCAAGACCCTATTGCCGACGCCTGCATCGATCACCTTGAAGGATTAGGGCTACAACAACTAGTATGTGGGCCCACACATGCTTCAGGTCACACACTCGATCTTATTTTCAGACAAGATCTGGAAATAAAAATCTTGGAAAATGAACCGTTGCCATGGACATCTCACCATGCAATTAAATTCATTATTTCCGATTTCCCACCCTTAACTAAAACATCAAATCCAGTGACAGCACACTGGACTAGATGTCAGAAGAAGCTCCACTCGGAACTATTCAAAACCACGTTAAGGAAAAAATAAATACAATTCAGCCGAACCAAACGGCTGAAGAAACACTGGATACCATAAATACAGCCCTATTACAGTCGACTTAAACCTGCATCCGGAAAAATAACTCCAGCTGGTTAAACAACCAACTGGCGTTACTGAAGCAAGAGCGCAGAAGGGCGGAAGCCGCCTGGAAAAGAAGCTCTTTAGATGAGAACCTCAGCGTCTACAAAGCAACAACAAGAAAATACTATTTTTCTAAGGCTATCAACAGCGCCCTTAATCGCCCACGCGAACTCTTCAAGCTGGTCACTCAGACCATGAATCCAGGATGTCTTGAAGCCCCCCAATTCGGACTCACAAGAATTTTGCAATGAATTGTCGGATTACTTTATTAAAAAAAAATCGAGAGGATCCGACAAAGCATTCGGCAAAATAATTCCCCCCTCAACCCTCCCCGTAATTATTTACACAACACCTGCAGTAATTCACCACAACCAGGTAAGTTCACGCTCGAACCTATCTCTATCAATGACACTAATAATATCATCGGTACTTTGCGTAACAGCACCGCGCCGAATGATATCATCCCCACTAAACTGCTGAAGGAATGCGCCGACATCCTGGCACCTCCTATCACGCAGCTTATCAACCAATCTTTCAGGGAAGGCATAGTGCCCTCCCAGTTGAAGGAGGGTATAATTCGACCCATTTTGAAGAAACCCAACCTGGACCCCAAGGACCCACTTCACCATCGTCCAATAACAGGCCTAAATGTACTCTCAAAGGTAATGGAAAAAAGTAGTGGTACAACAGCTGCAACAGCATCTAGATACCCACAACCTACTTGATCCATTTCAATCGGGATTCCGGCCTGGACACAAGACGGAAACCGCATTGCTCAAAATATGGGACGATGCTCTCGAGGCCGCATACGAAGGAGAATCTTGTCTTCTGGTTCTGTTGGACCTAAGCGCAGCCTTCGACACAGTAGACCACAAGCTTTTATTGACTTGGCTAGCTGAAGTAGCCAAAGTCGCAGAAGGCGATTTATCTTGGTTCTCCTCTTTTTTGGAAAACCGATCACAAATAGTGAAGTTAGGACCTTTCACTTCTGAGAAATGCACATTATCGTGCGGGGTCCCTCAAGGATCCCCCCTGTCGCCGGTGTTATTCAACATCTATCTTCGCCCTCTTTTTGAGATTATTAGCAGCCAAAAACTGCTTTACCACTCATATGCAGACGACACGCAACTGTATTTCCGCATTTGCAATAAAAAGGATGATCACCTCATCTAGAGACATGCCTCTCTTTGATAGAGGACTGGATGACAAAGAGTTATCTTAAACTCAACGGAGCGAAAACAGAACTTCTCCTGTTTCACGCCAAGCGTATGATTCAACCTGCAACAACCTGGACCCCCCCGCCCATTCTGGGCAAAATCATCACCCCTAGCGACAAAGTCAAAAGTCTTGGGGTCATCTTCAACTCCTACATGATAATGGATGCACAAATAGGGTCAGTAGTCAGCGAATTTTTACCACCTGCTGCGCCTACTATGCAGACTTACTCCTTTTATTCCCAAGGAAGACATAGCGGTCGTGGTGGGAGCAATTGTAAACTCAAGATTGGACTATGCAAATGCCCTTTACCTCGGACTCCCCAAGTACCAAATCGCTCGTCTGCAAGTCGTTCAAAATACGACCGCTAGACTTGTGACTGGAAAAAAACCCTGGGAATCCATCTCACCTTCGCTGAGATCCCTTCACTGGTTGCCAGTAAAAGACAGAATCACTTTTAAAGCACTCTGTCTAACGCATAGATGTATCCATGGGAATGCCCCCCATTATCTATGCGAAAAAATAAAAGCTCATAATCCCAATCGCGTTTTGCGATCCACCAATCAAAATCTCCTCCAGTTACCGAAAGCCAAGTACAAGTCCAAAGGAGATTCGCGGTCCAAGGTCCCAGACTATGGAACGCTTTACCAACCAGCATTCGGTTGGAGGAGAACCACTTAGCGTTCAGGAGAAAGATCAAGACTCATCTCTTTTGATACCAAAGGAGACAGGAACAACAAGTGCCCAGAGGCGATTAAGTTTGCATGTGCTGCACTATATAAGTTTTCATTCATTCATTCATTCACTCGCTTTGCTGGTGGTATGATCTATGCTTTGATACATAAAGGGCTTTTTGCCAGTTTAGCTGTTGTCATGTGATGCCCAGGCCTGTTCCTATGATTCTTGTCCCTTCCTTCCCCTCCTGTTCTGCCCAAATGTTTGCTGACCGATGCCCGGATGCTCTTCCAGGCTCGAGGCCTTGCCCCGTCCTGCCCCATCCTGAATGCAGTTGGTGTCACCCGCTACCTGGCTGGAGGAAGCATGGGCCTGCCCGGATGCCCTCCTGCCCGCTGCCATACTGGCTTCTGTGCTCTGCGGCCCACCGGCCCTTCTTCTCTTTTTTCGCTTGTCCAGGGAGGTATATGCCATTTCGTGGACAAGCACAGAAGAAAGAGAATTGATACAGGGCCGCAGGCCTCGCCTGGTGGGTGGCCGAGATGGTAGAATAAGGGTGAATAAGTCCTTGCGTTCATTGCTACAGTCCTTGCGCTCACAGTCACAAATGAAGGATGAAGGCCTCTGGGTATCACATCAGAACGGCTTTACATATAACGTTTAAACGGTTTTATTCCACATATCACTCTCAGAGTTAGTGGGCATAGTATCCGGTATTCCCCAAGGGTATTTATTATCCCCTTCTGAAGTCTTGTTTGAAGACAGTCTCTAAATTAGGTTGTTATGGGCGATGACAGTTGCAATTACAGTCTGGTACTTTGAAAATTATGTGACCGCTTTTGAAAAATAATTGACTAATATCCGTGTACGAGTTTCTTGCATTGTTCGATGTAGGTACCGATAATTATCGATATCTGGACTGTGCCACCCACACCTGAATGAAACTATATATCTTTTTTTAAATACATGTGATTGTGACCACTGGGAATTTGTGGGTTGAAATATAGCTGATATATGTGTGATATATTCCCTGATATATAGAGGGGCCCCAGACAAGTTTAAATCAAGAGATAAAGTAATTACAGATTTTGAGTCCCATAATCACTGTGATATATATCTCATAGGATAATTAGTTAATTAATATCAGAGTATAAAGAAGTTCTATAATGAGAAAATTGAGTTTAATATTGTCTGTAAATGTTTATGAATATCTAGCCTGAACAACTGAAAATGTGTTAGGATATGATATGTCAAAGCACAAACATGGGATCAGAACAAAGGTTTAAGTGAAAATTATTGATTAAGGTTGTGTAAAGAATTGTATAAAAACTCAAATGATGGTAAACAGCATGGTATTTGGTATTTAAACAGAAAATCCTACAGATCTGGTTGCAAGCATCTGTTTACAACAGATTCAAAAAATAGTAAAAATATTAAAATATGAAAGTTATGTTCAATCTAAAACATATATAAAAATAGTAAAAACATTAAAAACAAAATAAAAACAAACGAGTGTTAAAAAGTTTTTATAATGTGACGTTGCTGACATAGTGGAGATGCTGGTTGAAAGGAGGAGTTTCTCGTGAAAATGGCCACTTCACAGTTCATTAGGCTGGAGCTTGTCTGTGAATTTCACGAGTTTCTCTTCTAAACGATCTGTTGTCGCTGCTTTAGTAAGAAATGTCATATTGTAATGTAATTTACATAATTTTTGGCAAATGTACAAACCAAATATGTTTAAATTTTTTTGAAAAAGGGTTAAAAATGAGAAAAACGATACAATTCGATTGTATTGTATATGGTGAATCGTATAGATCTTGTCCAATTTGGGCAAAGGGGGGGAGGGACAGATGTTTCCTCTTAAGAGATTGTCAAAGAGATCTTCCCTAGCAGAGGCTGGAGATTAGGTTACACGGCCTGACACACAGTGGTAAAATTACCCTTCTGTCTGGAATGCTAGCTTGAAACCAGACACCTAGTGAAAACATTCTCAACTGATGTGTTATAAATGACTGAGAGTTTGTTGAGAGCTTTTGAAGGCAAAAATATATATTTGTCTGAAGTAAATATGTTATGAACTATAAAAGCATTTTATAGGGTAAATCTTTCTTTAATAATAGAAGGTAATTTGTAGACAATCATTTGAAGATCTGAAAGAAAGCCCTTATTAATAAAATAGATTTTGTTTGAAATAGAGATTTCCTACTCTCTCTCTCTCTCTCTCTCTCTTTCTTTTTCTCTCTCTCTCTCTCTCTCTCTCTCTCTCTCTTTTATTTTTCTCTCTTTCTTTCTTTCTTTCATATTTTACTAAACTGTGGGGTTTTTGCACCATTTGTTTTGAAGAATACCTTACTTAAAGGGTGTCGTTTCAAAGAGAATGAAATATGGTGTTAATTTGCATAGCTTAAGAAAGGTCAGAGAAAATAGTGAAAATTAAAGATACAATATGAACAGATGATACAGCCATATTTATGGATTAACATGTCACTTTCCAGGCTTCAGATTGACGAATGTATTAATGGAGGGAATATTGGGCCCTTATATTTGGATCCATGTAGGGGAACAATGAAACTTCTGTATGTTCGTTTATGCTGAAGGCTTCTATGTTTGTTTAAACAGTCATGCGACAAGAATATTCATGCTGTATGATCAGTTCTGAAAACGAGTGTAATGTAATAACTAAGTTCCTTTAGGAAATAAAATATTTAGGAAAGAGCTCAATATAAAATTAAGGTTCTTCTGAAAAATTAAAATGATTATAAAGGGAGAATACAGAAATTTGGTGAAACCGATGCTTTTATGAAATTTAAGTTAGTAATGGGAATGTAGATTGAGGTTTAATGAAACATATGGCCCTAGTGATCAAGGGGGGTGCATTTAAAATGTATGGACAGTAATTTGGGTGATAACACATTTGTGCTCAGGTATAGCAATTTTTGTTTCTGCTTATATGGGTTACGATAATGTTTTGTTGTATTGACCGTGTCCTTCATTACCATCCTTACCTGTTAAAAAAATATTAATTTAGGGGGGCCTGTGGTGGATGTGAATCAAAATGAATATTTTTGTGTTATGAATGTTGCCTTTCCTTCATGATATCGTTTGTTTCCTTTTTATTGCTTGATCTTTGGAGTTATTATGTATTTATGGGAATGACCAATACTGCTTATTGTCCTTGATAAGATTTATCAGATATAAGCGTATATTTTCCTTATAAAACATTAGTTAGATGTTTATCTCAGTCTGGAAGCCAAAGTTTATGTTGAAAACCTGGACTTTGCAAGAGGAAGCCAAAAAATACCATCCCCCTTTTCCTGTCTGCATTTTCACCGAAGGAATGTGTGTCTCGTGACTTTGAAAGGATATCTTTGCTTTGGGATGGCTGTAGGAACTTTGAATCGTGTAATAAGAGTCTGGGTGTAAGCAGTGGGTGTGACATATAATGTGAACCAATCAATGCATTTTGTGATGTTTTATGTTTAATAAAACTGGAGAACTGGCTGAGTCCCAGTCTCTTTGGCTGATCATGTTGGAAAGGTGAGCATGTGAATCTTTTTGTCTGAGTTCGCACACTCATTTATTTTGGAATCAGACCGGTAGAAATGGCTAACCCTGAGAAATTGTGTCAGGAAATCTATTAATTAATTAATGAGTCTTTAGTAATTCTCTTTCAGCATGACCCCATGCAAATGATGGGCTGAGCTTCAAAAAGCAAACTGCGCATGCGTCGTCTCTTGGACGCATTCCCAGTGCGCATGCTCACAGTTACGTCAAAATAGCTGCCTAAGTTACATCGAACACTGCCTATGACGTGAACGTAACCTACGCCCAGCCCTATTCACGTAGTACTACGTAAACGACGTAACATACGACAGCTGTTCTGACGTCCATACCTTTGCATGGGTTGCGCCACCTTTAGGTGGAATAACTTTACGCAGGACGTGCGGCTTACGTAAATGGCGTATATTACAGCGACGGGTGCAAGTACGTTCGTGAATTGGTGTATCTCGGTCATTTACATATTCACGGGGTAAATCAATGGAAGCGTCCCTCACGGCCAGCGTAAATATGCGCCCACGATACGCCGACGTAGGCAAGTTACATCGGGCGGAGGAAGCCTATTTTTCAACATGCCTAGCGTTGGGAATCGGCGTAAAGATACGACGGCGCACATTTGGACTTACGTCGGCGTATCTGGAGATACGTCGGCGTAAGTCTTTCGTGAATCTGGCCCATCGTCTGGCTTCCATTTATACCATCCATTGTGTATTATTGTGTTGATCACTGTGATTGGTCACAGTGATCAAATGGTATAGGCAGCATAAACCACAGCCTATCTGTACCATGTGATTAGCTGACAGTGATTCATAGCTAATCATAGCTAATCACAATGGTACACACTGAATGAATAGATTTCATTCAGAAAAATGGTTGCTTATAACATAATGATTATCACTTTAATAAACATAGGGCCAGATTCAGGTAGAGTTAGGCTGGAGTATCAGTGATACTCCAGCCTAACTCTCACTTTGAGCCAGTGTTTCTGTTTTCTGTAGTCAGAAAACAAGAAACGCCGGGTTAGAGTTCCTATACGAGCGGCGTAATTGTATTTCGCCGTCGTATCGGAACTGCAATTTTAAAAATGGCGCTCGGGGCGTTCCCGCTGATTAACGCAGAGAATATGCTAATCAGCGAGAATCGGCAATTCACGATCGTATTCGGGCCCGACGCAGTGACTTTCCGACGTTTCCGTAAGAGATACGCGGCGTAAAGAAAAAACAGCCCCCTAGTGGAGTATCCTATGTTAAGTATGGCCGTCGTCATCGCGTCGAATTTAAAAATGTTTGCGTCGTTTGCGTAAAACGTCCGTGAATGGGGATTGACGTCATTGACGTTCCCTGACAGAATTTGGAGCATGCGCACTGACAGTCGACGTATGCGCAGTACGTTCGCCGCGGGATCGCGCCTAGTTATAATAATACACGCCCCCTACCCGCCCAATTTGAATTCCGCCGGCTCATATTCGCTACGCCGCCGCAACTTTAGGAGCAAGTGCTATGTGAATACAGTACTTGCTCCTAAAGTTTCGGCGGAGTAACGTAAATGAGAAACGTTACTCTAAAATAAAGATTCGCCCATCTACCTGAATCTGGCCCATAGTGTGTAAAGAAAAAAAAAATCTTGATCACCTCATCAGAGTAGTATAGTGTTACTAAAAAAAAGAAAATAATAAAAAAAAGAAGATATATAATAAAAAAGTACTTTTTTTTTTACATACTGTCACCAGTCAGTGTCCCTGATCACCGCCACATGAGTTATATGATGATGCTGCACTGCACTGGTGATTGTATGTAAAGAAAAAAGTTAAACTTTTTGGAATTTCTTAATTTTCCCAAAAATTTGGACAAAACTTCAAAAAACTCACCATGCCTCTTTCAAAATACCTTAAACTGTCTACTTTTCAAAAGGGGGTCTTTTAGTGGGTATTCGTCCTGTCCTGGCATTTTTAGGCCTCAAGAAGTGAGATAGGCCGCCAGTACATCAGGACTGAACGATTTTCAGATATACACTATAGTTTGTGGACTTTATAGCTGTCCTACAGACTAAATAATATACACTAATTTGGGTCATTTGCACCAAAGAAATGTAGCTGTATGCAACCTGGCCTTAATCTATGAAGAAAGATTACTTATTTGCAAACTTTTATAACAGAAATGAAGAAAAACATGTTTTCTCTTCCGTTCATTGATGGACACAGCAACTTAAAGGGGTTGTAAACAAATATATATATATATTTTTTTTTAAATAACAAACATGTTATACTTACCTCCACTGTGCAGCTTGTTTTGCACAGAGTTCTGCCTAGTCCTCTCCTGAAGGTAGCGATATAATCTAAGGTCAAGATTAAGTTGCTGTGTCAGTCAATGAACTTCAGAGAAAAGGATTTTACAGTGAGTACAAAAATCCTATTTTTTTTATAATTTTTTGTTGTTTTTTGTTTATTTAGCAAAAAAATGTAAAAACTCAATGTGATTAAAAACAACCAAAAGAAAGCTCCATTTGTGTGAAAAGTTATAACATTTTCATTTGAGTACAATGTTGCATGTCCGTGCAATTGTCATTCAAAAGCTGAAAATTTGCCTGGTCAGGAAGGGGGTAAAAGTACCTGGTATTGAAATCATAAACACATATTCCGCACTTGGCTGAGAGGTTTAAACTTTATTTATTGAATAAACATTACTATTTTGTAACCTGTGTACAAATAATTTATTAACAAAAATACATTTGCATGCACAAATGGCTAATTTATGGTTGTTGGAAATTTGTGAATAAGTCAGAATTTTTCATAGATTATTTTGAGTCCCATTTCAGTTTACACTCAGGAAAATATTCTGCATTTTTTTAGATGAAGACAGAATTAGATGCATAGTACAAATAGTCTGGTATTTCAGTGTACATAAAACATCTTGTCCTACAATTAGCAGCTTTGTTAATAATTAAGGAAGAGGAGAAGAAAGCAAGACTCCAAAGCTGTGTGGGTAACATAGCACTTAATACATTTCTGTGCAAAAGACATCTCATTGTGTCCAGTTATTACAGATAGATGGACATTATTATAAACAGATTCTGTTGGAACTGATATACCAGCAGCTGAGAGTGGACAGCAAATCTTCACAGAGGATAGCATAAAATGCACAACACAGTTGTGATCATTCCATTACTGTGAAATTATTTGAAACACATAGTGCCTCAAAGGCACCTTTGTTTGTTGTGTAATCCCATAACTGTATTTGATGGATGTATTCCCTTTTTGATCCAGATTTTCCCCATTAGGATTTTAATCGGGGAGTCACCTAAAAAAAAAGAAGGGAAAAATCAGCTTAATTTCAGCATAGAGTTCCTTGCATGATAACCTATGTACATATCACATTTTATAAGTTCATATTATGAAAGATTTTGTCAAGTTCATGTTTATTTTTCTCATCCCTTTGTCCATATGCCTCTCTAGTTTGTCACCTCTCCTTTCTGATTTTTTGGTTAGCATTCCTGTCTGATAGATTGTAACAAAAAATAAGCAGTTCTTATATATACTTGATGATCATGGCTATTAAGTAATGCCTTTTTTGGCTAAAAGCATGGGAAACCACAGTGGAGAGCTGCCATCTTTAATATACCCATTTACTGGACATCAGCTAGTAGCCAGATAACAACTTACCTTTTGTTCTTGTATGGCATTGTACATTGCAATGGCAGAACTGGAAGTACAACAAATGCAGCATTTTGCCAAATGTGATGGATAAAATAACATATTTGTTCTCTTTCATAGAAAAACCTACTGTATGCAGTGTACACGTTTTTAAACATTCAGTGCTAAAAGGTCTAAGAATCAGAATCTGCATTAGCAATATACAGCAAAGGAGGCAGAAATAAAGTAACCAGTAATGAGCAAAATATGAGGGCTGCCAATGCTCATTTCCATCTGAAAAAGCTAGTTGCTTGGTTGACTCTGGCTTTAACAAATCTAGGAGATACAAATACAGTTAAAAAAAGAGGCTGCTAAGCCTCGAACACCCTATTGTACATGGGAATCGCTTAACCAATTCCCCCGTTGGACCTCATCACAATAGTGAGTTTACCACATGAACAAAAACATAACAGCTTTACCAGACTTTGCAAACTCTATAATAAAATATGGCAGGGCTGATTTTTAATAACATTCAATATGTGGGTAACGCTATTTATTTTAAATAATCAAATTCTAAAATATCAGGATACTGTTCGTTGTTGGTTGACACTCATCTCTTCAAACTGAAAACATCAAATGTATTACTTTTAAATATTTGCATGGTGGATAATGCTAAATATGACTTGTGACTCCTGTTAAGAAAACCTACCACTGTCAGATGTCCATTCTTGGCTTTGTACACCTGTGACTCGGTCCCTGATGTAAAATCGATAGACCCTTTTTGGTCTTGGAATTGAAATGTCATGCTAGAAGAAAACAATGCATTAGGATACTATCTAGTATAGTTATTCTGCGCTTACAAAATTAATAATGTGATTTATATTGTATGTAATATAATATTGTATGTGATAACAAAAAGTAAAAATGGTGAAAAAATTGAATATTTATGTGAATTCTGTTATCTCGAAGAATTAAATACTCAATTCACAAATATATATAGAAAATAAGATTGCGCAAACATTAAACACATTATTGAATAATCATATAACCATATCAGTAGGTCAATCAATGTGAATCAAATAATATTGTGTTAAAGATGTGCAAACTTGAAGTGAAGTAATAATGAATGCAAGTTTTGATGCAGCACTCAAATCTGCAATAGCAACTGGTCGGTACTTTGTATCCAAGCGGAGAAGTAGGCTAAAAAGCCAGATGTCTTTTTACCGGACAGGATGGACCCCAAATTATAGGGATCAAGCTCACCTGATATGCACAGTAATCCGCTGTGATGTTCCACCTGGACCGCTCCAGACAGTAGCCACTCCTTACTTATGTTTTTTTTTTATGTTAATTTTACTTAATTTTATTTATTTTGACACTTTAAAAAAATAAAAATAATTTGATCACTTTTATTCCTATTACAAGGAATGTAAACATCCCTTGTAATAGGAATATGACATGACAGGATCTCTTTACAGTAAGATATGGGGTCAATAAGACCCCACACCTCACCACTAGACTGGGAGGCGTAAAAAAAAAAAAAAAGGCAGTGCCGTTTTTTGGAATGCAGAGGTCGGGCGTGACGTCATAACATTGCGCCCGGCCTCCGCCGATCATAGAGACTCCGGCAACCATCTGGTCTGCCGAAAATCTCTGTGATCAACATCCGGGCCGGCGGATCCGTTCTCCGACTCACCGATCGCAGTGGTGAGTTGGCAGAAGCACCTGAGGGCAGCAGGAGGGGGGGGGGCGTCCCCTTCCGTTGCTCGTAAAGTGATGGAACAGCTGCTATGATCGTTCTTACGGCTGAAACCGGCAATATCTGAATGATACCTGTAGCTGAATGATATATCATTCAGATATACCACCACAAAGCCCAGGACATCATATGACGTCCTCTGGCCGCCAAGTGGTTAATGTTTGCGCAAACTTCTTTTTTATATTAGGATGAATGAACAATACCTTCCTAGGAGCTGTCCATACAATACAAGTTTGTGAATATTTTATAGAAAGTAGCCTATATGACAGATAATAGAAACAAATTTAACTCATGCTTTACCTTCCATGGCCTATCTTGATTGCATCCTGCTTAGAAGCCAGCATGACCAGCTTAGTGGCAACTTCAAAAATATGATCACACTGTAATACAGCATC
The DNA here is from genome assembly GCA_029574335.1 of Rana kukunoris. Lineage (NCBI taxonomy): Eukaryota > Metazoa > Chordata > Amphibia > Anura > Ranidae > Rana > Rana kukunoris. Next base: position 248,849,203 of record CM056049.1, read on the forward strand.
TCCCTGTAATGAAAAAAAAGCTGCCAGTACTACTAGTGAAACGTGGAAGAAAACTATAGTGAGTTACCATAATATTTAAAAGATTTAGCCATACCATGTTGTGTCCCTCTCCAATTACCCTTCCTTCTATGTAGCATCTACCTCTCTACCCTGCTTCTGTCCTTGATAGCTTTCCTTGTTTCCCACATACTTCCATGGCTTTTCTCAGTCTCTCGCCCCTACCATTTTTTACTGTATCTATACTCATTACTCCCCTCTATCTCCACACCTACATTTTTTCCAGGCGAATCAACAGTTCAGACCACCTATCCACTATTTCAAGCCCATAAGGCCCTGCTAACAATTGTGGGATTTCAGATGTGACTTGAGTCACACAGAATTGCATGACAATGAAAATCACATCGTTTTCAATGGTGCCTATTCACATCAATACACTCGAGCATGGTGAGATTTCAGAAAAGGTTGCTACAGCACGCAGGGCCAAGACAAGGAGTGGTGAGGGGGGGGGGGGTGCTGGCAAAGTGTCTGCTTGTTCTGTTCCTTACTGACAGTAACATAGTCACTCCTGTTAGAAGGAGCAGTGACCATAGCTGCTGAAGGGAGCATTCAGGTTTATCCCTTCTCCAGCCTGTAGGAGGGCGATAGAGAGCTGGCACTGAGTATCACCTCACCTCAGTATCAGTTCAGAGCAGCTGAGGATTGAGAGCACACTGCTCTTCTTCCTCTCTCTCCTTGTATTGTGACAAATCACATGATCAGAGTGTGAAAAAAGGAGAAGTTGCCTTCAATCCCTGGTTGGGTACAATGTTAATATGAGTCATCTGTGAGTACAAGAGAAGGAGAGGAGGGGAAAGACTTTGTCTCAGAACTCCACTCTCCTTCTCAGATCCCCTTTAGGGATTAGATTTGGTCTAGAAATATTTTTTGCCCAACAATCAAGTTCTATATGGGTAACTTTTATTGGTACTTCACCAGTGAAGATAATTATCACTGTGCCACAAATCTTGGCTGAAAGAGTTTCAGGGACAGTCCCACATTTTAAGGACTTGCATCTGGAAAGGTCACCAATTCTGAAAATCATCCACTCCCCAAGTAAATGCCTCTCTACTGGGAGATTGAATGAATGAAAACTTATATAGCGTGGCACATGCGAACTAAATCGCCTCTGGGCGCTTGTTGTTCCTGTCTCCTTTGATATCAAAAGAGATGAGTTTTGATCTTTCTCCTGAATGCTAAGTGGTTTTCCTCCAACCGAATGCTGGTTGGTAAAGCGTTCCATAGTCTGGGACCTTGGACCGCGAATCTTCGTTCTCCTTTGGACTTGTAATTGGCTTTCGGTATCTGGAGCAGATTTTGGTTGGTGGATCGCAGAACGCGATTGGGATTGTGAGCTTTTATTTTTTTCGCATAGATAATGGGGAGCATTCCCATGGATACATCTATGCGTTAGACAGAGAGCTTTAAACGCAATTCTGTCTTTTACTGGTAACCAATGAAGGGATCTCAGTGAAGGTGAGATTGATTCCCAAGGTTTTTTCCCAGTCACAAGTCTGGCGGCCGTATTTTAAACGACTTGCAGACGAGCGATTTGGTACTTTGGGAGTCTGAGGTAAAGGGCATTTGCATAGTCCATTTCTAGTACACTGTTGGAGAGTTCCATCCCTATATGGTCCCATGAGATGATTATTATTCATTCCCTCTTACCTTCTGCTTATTGTCTTCTGGAGATACATGAATTATTAGAAAACCATCACTCATGTCACTGACAGAAATTTCTGAAATGTAATAAACAAAATTAACCATATACCATTGTAGAGACCCTGCCCTATGCAGCTGTGTCTCTCTAAATTTAGTGTGTGCTGTGGCTGAGTCAACCGGTTTGAGCTGTTTATTACCTTTACTGGGTGCTATAGTTTTCCATAAGCTTGGTGGGTTGACTGCTTTAGCCTATTGCTGGAAGGATTTTATTAGAAAAAACACATATATGAGATGAGATAAATTGCAAAATGGGATGGTTCCCCAAGGGGTTTTTAAGAAGCAATGTTAAATGGGTCAAAAAACTGTGACTGATTGTAAAAAGTCTTTACTTTAACAAGGGGAAATTCAATGTCATGTTCCAATTAAAATATGAGCTCTGGTTATACGATACAATACATATTCCACAAAATAGTAAAGTTCCCATAGTGGAGCAGAACATTACATTACAGAATATCAGCCACATTGGCACCCCTTTGACATGCTGTAATGTAATGTTCTGCTCAACTATCGCTATTTTGTGGAATATGTATTGTATCGTATAACCAGAGCTCATATATTAATTGGAACATGACATTGTATTTCACCTTGTTAAAACAAAGACTTTTTATAATCAGTCGCTGTTTTTTTAATCCATTTAACACTGTTGCTTAAAAACCCCTTGTGTGTAATTTCAGCCTTTTGTCATAATTTATCTGTATTCTTTATTTGAAAAAATAAAAATCTATTGAAAGTAAAAAACCCCTTGTGGGAACCATCCCGTTTTGTAAATGTGGGAAGGATGGTTACCACAAGGTCATGAATATTTATCTGACTCAGCCAAACCCTGATGGTGTTGTTCAGTGTTATGCTTTGGGGACAAAAATATGGGAGCACCTTTCCAGTACTCTTTCTCCTAAGTCTTCTCATTTGGAGGGTGTGAAGAATTAAGCCAGCCATAGACAGTTTGAATCTTGGCTGGTTCAGCACAAACCAGCCCAAGATTGGAACCATGTATTGGCTCCGCTGGAAGGATTCCCCTATGAACACAGACTGTGTTAATGGCTAAATCAAGATATTTCCTTTCCTGTAACTAGCGCTGTATCTTGGCCTAGGCCAACAAGACCCAGGCCTAGGACAGCACTTTGCAGGGGGCAGCAAAAAAGCTGCCCAAAACAGCCTCCTCCCTACTCCCACACAAAAAGAGTCCCTGTCCCCTTTTAGAGTACACTTTTAATGTAGTGCTAGTCTTATGGGGTGGACTGGGCCGGGGGCAGGGTCCAGGAGGAAAATTGGTCTTGAGCCCCCATAAAGCCACACTGATGGGCACTAATGAGGTTGCACTGATAAGGCAGCACTGTGTCAGGAACAGACGGAGACAAAAAATGCAGTAAAAATCACACCTTAATAAAATGGTAAAAATGGTACAACTGGTAAAAGTAGTCAAAACATAGCCAAGGCTGCCAAATTGGGGATACAAAGTTCAGCGTAGTCAGAGGCAGCAGACCAGAAGGGACGTCAGCCAGGCAAGTCTTCAACCCCAGTTGAAGAGCTCATGGCTCGAAACATGTCGGGTACATAAGCCCATACGCTATTTGCCTACCACGCTACTTACCCATGTGATCACCTGTACTGGTCTTCCCGCAGTCTTGTACTTTTTAGCTTATTTTTTATTTATTTTTTGCCTATTATTCTGTACACTATTTTATGCCTAATAAAGGCCTTTTTTACTGGAAATAACCACACTATGCGTAGTTGTGTGTGTTTTCTTCCCTACATGATTCTATGATGAATCTACCTGCCACAATGCCATTATCCATAAGTTTCCTCTGAAGGATTTTCTCTCACATTTGGATCCACTCGGCTTCTGATGATCGATTGTCTATTGGCTCAACGGGCTCCCATTGACATCATCGCTTTCCAGGAGTTCGTACACGCTTGATTGACACACCGTCGCTGACGTGTGTGTCCACACCATCCGGTAAGAGTATCCAACTTTTATCTGTATTGTGGATCCTATGAGATTGACCGCTGATGGGGTTTTTTTACTACCTGTTTAAATCACTGAAATATCCAATTCCTGTGTTGATGGACTTATTCTACACGTTTTTGCAATTCCGTTTGCCATAATGTGATTCTGTTCATTTTTATTGGGACTTTTTCATCACCAGAGTTTCCATTTCTTGCTTTTTTATATCGCTATTTACAACATATATTAGTATTTGATCTTTTATCTTTTGACGTATCTTTCCGGGACATTTATTTGTGATACAATTCATTTTCACTTCAGTGTGAAGCACCCTGGTGGTACCATTTGGTATCTCACCTATTTTGATTTCTATTTTTTAGCATTTATAAAAATGTTTGTGCATATTATTTGATATTTACATGTATTGGTCTAGTGCAATTTTATAGATTCACATACTTGCTCCATAATTGGGGCTCCTGATTTGAATACCTTGATCACATATTTGGTTTCACTCCAGATATTATTTAGCGCTGCACTTTTTTTCTTTTTTAAGTCTTCAACAGGAACACAGCAGAGAGTCTCTAGATATGTTTGGCCAGTTTAAAAAGCCAGAAGGGGCTGGCTGTGGGCTTGATTGACGAGCAGGAGATGATCAAAAAGTGAGCAAATGTGGAATGATGAGTTCTTGCAATAAACTGACAGCTGAGCAACCTGAGCACAAAGAAGGAAGGACTGAGAGCCCAGCCCTGACACACTGATATTCTGCACTTATGGGCACTGATATGCTGCACTGATAGGCTGCACTGATGAGGCTGACTTAAAGGCACTGATGGGACTGCACTGATGGCCACTGATGAGGCCGACTTGTAGGCACTCATGGGACTGCACTGATGGGCATTGATAGGCTGCACTGATAGGATGTACTGACGGGCACTGATAAGGCTGCACTAATGGCCACTAATGAGGCTGACTGATGCACTGCACAAAATATACAAGTAAGCACTTGGTATCCACTTTTAATGTACAGAGAGGAAGAGTTTGAGCTCTAAGAGGAAAAAGTGGAGCCTAAAGAGAAAGGGATGTGGTTTAAAGATGACAGGATGGGTGTGACCTTGACAGGAAGGGGTGGATCATATTTAAATTAGGGGGTGCACATGTTTATTCAGGCCTAGGGCAGCACAAAACCTAAATACACCCCTGCCTATAACCATGGTTGCAGGAAAGAAAATCACTATGTCTATGGCCGGCTTTACTGTCTTGTCCTGGCCTCAGCATGGGTCATGTGATAAGGGCCCTGGAAAATACCCTAGAGCTGGAGTTGTCATCTAAATGGAACTGGGCTGAAGCTCAGTGAAAGCTGCTGTCTGGACATTGTAAGAAGGATTCTTTCCCTAGAAACACTGTAACTGCTCTCAAAGGGTCACAGATTTTTCAGTCGGTCCTGTTTATAAGCATTTTGGAGGTCACTCCTATAGTCGCTACTGCTAATTCAGTATATTTGTCCACCTATTTGTGTTTTTCGGGTATCCTGTAACCCTAAACCCTTTCTCCAGTTATGGTAATGCAATAAAAGCCCCAAAATGACTAGAGACAGATTATTGTCAGAGGATTGTCCAAGAGCTGTTGGGTCCATATAGAGGACAGATAGCCACAGGACAGGTAGGAAATACCAATTTATTCCCAGCAGATTCCTAGAGAGTCTCTGCTGCACAATGTTCATTGTTGCAGAATTTTTTTTCTCTTATGCCGCGTACACACAACCGTTTTTCATGACGAGAAAAATGCAATTTTTAAAATTGGTCATTAAAAACGATCGTGTGTATTTTTTCTCGTCGTTCTTTACGTCGTCGTTTTTCACGCTTTTTCAGGCTTTAACGACGGGGAAAAAAACACGCATGCTCAGAAGCAAGTTATGAGAAGGGAAATTTGCATAATCAGCCCAAAGGGTGGTGCTATCCGTATGGAACTTCCCCTTTATAGTGCCATCGTATGTGTTGTACGTCACCGTGCTTTGCTCGAGCACTTTTTTCACGACCGTGCTTTGCTCGAGCACTTTTTTCACGATCGTGTGTATGCAAGGCAGGCTTGACAAGAATCACATCAAGAAAAACGTTGTTTTTTTCCCATGACATGAAAAATGGTCGTGTGTACGCGGCTTTAGCCAGTTTTTATAAAGTATATGCCCAGACAAAACTTTTTCCTGATTTTGGATGGGGAGGGGGGTTAAAACACCTGTCAGGTTTTTGCTGCTAATCAGGTCTTCTTTAGAGAGCTTAAGCCATACGTGGTTGTAAACCTCAGACATGAAATATAAAGCATGTCCCTCTATAGTTAGTACATGTCTCAACTAAGTGCACCAAGTCTGTCTGCTGCTTTGTTTCTCTCCTATCAGCATGAATCACTTCTTTTCCTGACACAAGGAAAAAAAGGTGACAGTGGAGGGAGCTCCAGCTGATTGACAGCCTCAGCTTGGTTTCTGTATGCTGTGTGAAGTGGGAGTGTCCCATCTGTAACACTTTGAAGGCCAGTCACTTAATTGGATATATGTATGGGTTTACAACCACTTTAAATTACTCTCCTGACAGTGTTTTAAAAAGTAGCAAGTGGGGGGAGACTATTCAGCAATAAAAATAGCTTTTTTTTTTATAGTGGTGATAGTAGTGGATGTATATTCTCTTAATTAATGTAGTGCAACATTAAAAAGTTCTCAATTCTGTCCTTTGTATCTGTGAAATATTAACCCCTTAAGGACCGCCGCATGTACATTTACGTCGGCAGAATGTCACAGACAGGCACATCAACGTACCTGTACGTGGCTGCCTTGACGTGGGTCGGGGGTCCCGAGGACCCCCCCCCCCCGGTACATGCGACAGTCCCGGTGGCTGTGCGAGCGATCCGTGCTGAGGGATTTTGTCCGCCCCCTCCGGTTCGCTCCCAGCCAATGCGCGCGCTCGTCTGTGTGTCACTTCCTCCTCCTGTGTAAACACAGGAAAAGGGAAGCAATGTGATCTCTGCTCTCGGCGGTTTTTTCAAACACCGCTGAGGAGAGATCACATCACATAGTAAGTCTGCACAACACTACACTGACACCAGTACACACAGGCACATTAACCCCTTGTGATCACCCCCCTGTCACAGTGTCACTGAATGCAGTGATCATATATGTATGATCACTTTATTTAGTGTCAGTGTGACAGGCAGTTAGTGTTAGGTCCAGGTTAGCCCCCGTACCCCCCCAATAAAGTTTTAACCCCTTGATCACCGCCCTAGTTAACCCTTTCACTCCCTATTGCCAGTGTCACTGTATTAGTGTCGCTGTTCCCGCTAGGTAGCTATTTTTTTTTTATAAACAAAAGAACTGTCAAACAGGAGGTCTCCAAGAATTGGGGAGATCACCGTTGACAAAAGGGGCTACATAGGCAATAATGGGCTATACTCAAATAAGTATATATAAACAAGTTTATTTAGAAAAAATATATTATCTAAAAGCACCCCCCTACCCCAAATATAAAGAGGCTATAACAATCAAAGCCAAACAGGTCTCTAGATAAACAAAGAGTGGCATATCAATGAACAACTAGTCCACTATATAAGTGTTGGATACCAACACACAGAGACAAATACAAACATATAACAACAAATAAAACGGGTGTCCGGACTGTGGTGACCGCACTGATTAAGGTTCCCAGCGGTAATACACCGCATACAAAATATATAATGAAAAAATAATAAATTGAAAAACTACCTGCAACAATTGGATTATGGCAGTACATATAGTAATTTTTCATTAGCCTTGATTCCCTGGTATTAGCCACCGCTATTTCTATCCCCCGCGGGGACGCACTCATTGGGGTTTCCCTTTATATATGCCATTCAATTTATTATTTTTTCATTATATATTTTGTATGCGATGTATTGTAGCCCCTTTTGTCAACGGTGATCTCCCCAATTCTTGGAGACCTCCTGTTTGACAGTTCTTTTGTTTATGCTTATATGTTTTGGCTACGGCAATAACCTCATATTGGAGGAGTGGCTACTCATTGCTATATATAATTAGCCCCCCTACTGTTGCTTTAAATATTATAAGCAACCTCATGCTCTTGGTCACATTCATTTTTTGTTTATAAGCTATTTTTTTTTTATTGCAATTTTTTTTTACTAAAGACATGTGGCTTAATAAATTTTGGCCTAAATGTTTGACTAAAATTTAGTTTATTTGATTTTTCTTATAACAAAAAGTAAAAAATACAGTATTGATTTTTTTTCCAAAATGTTGCTCTATTTTTGTATATAGCGCAAAAAATAAAAATCGCAGAGGCGATCAAATACCACCAAAAAAAAGCTCTATTTGTGGGAAGAAAAGGACGCAAATTTTGTTTGGGAGCCACGTCGCACGACCGCGCAATTGTCAGTTAAAGCGACGCAGTGGCGAATCGCAAAAAGGGGCCTGGTCTTTTACCTGCATTTTGGTCCGGGTCTTAAGTGGTTAAACACCACAGTGCAATTAGTAACAAACACCAATCTTCCGTCTTTCTCCTGTGACACGCGTGCCTCCACCAATAGCCTCCTCTGATCCTACTTTTGGTACCAATTAAAAACACCGTCTACCTCCAAATGTACTTAAGCATCAAGCCATAAGAACATCATAAAACGTAAAAAAGCAGACCATAGTGCTCTCTGTATAAAGCTTTTATTTGCCCTCCAATAGCAAAAAAATACACTTACAGGATATAAAAAAAAATTCAATATATAACTTGTGCGGCTCATCACTTCCCTTGCACTGACATTTGCGAGTATGAAGTCATGGGCTCAGCTCCTCCCCACTAAGAGGACTGGAGGAAGAAGTTTCCTACCAGAGACAATTGGTTTACATGTCGCACGTCACAGGAGAAAGATGGAGGATTGGTGCCTGTCACTAATTGCAATCCAGCGTTTAATATTTCACAGATATGAAGGACAGAATTGAGAACTTTTTGATTTTTCGTTAGATTTTTTGTTTTTTAGCTCAGATGCACAAGTATTTTAATGTTGTGCTACACTAATTGAGAGAATATACAGTAAATTCTTAGGAGGTGTTGTGGAGTCTCAGTACAGTATTTAGCGAGCAACAATTCACATATTAAGTGAGATTTTCACTATTTTTTTTACTGTTTCGCAATATATACACACATTTTTTTTTATGTAGTTTGCGCTGATTCGATTTGCTATGTATTTTGGTAGTAGTGGATGGTTAAGGTAGTGAGGAATGGCTCACAGCGGGGGTCCGGTGCGTCTCTGTTCACTTTTTTAGGTCCGATTTTAGCCCAAATGTTTGGCTGAATTTAGACCTGAAATGGACCAGAAGGCACACCAGAGCCACTGCGGAGATGTGTGAACTGGCTCCATAGACAGCTGGTCACAATCTCCTGACATGCAAATTGGATGGGGCAGAAACTCGCATCCAATTCGCAATAGTGTGAACCCAGCCTTACTCTCTTAATTTTATGTTTTCAAAAAATAACAGAATGGCAAATTGTTTTTATTACCTTTTATGTTTGAGTATTCAATCATCTGCTTGATTTTGACTTGTTCAGTCACATACAGTTTTGTCTGTGTCAACAGGAGCTGTCGAGTTCGAGCCTTAAATCCATGCCTGTCATACTTGATTGCTGAAATGCCATACTGATCACATGTGGAAAAAATATTGTAAAATATTGCAAACATCTTCTGTTTCTGTCTGCACAAAGGTCTAAATTCATATTAAACATTATTGGACTACTTTACAAACTAAGAATGTTAGATTGCCTACAGTATGCGGTAGAACACTTGTATTTTCTTTTTATAATAGAAGATATATTGTCTCAAAAATGCATTATATCACTATCATTGCAGTTTAGATCCCAGTGAATTTTTACATCAGTTGTGATCACAATGGTTTGATAAATAAGGTGGACAAAAAGTAGCTATAAAGTACAAAAATTCAGTAACCCATACCAACCAATAATTGGATAAGCATTGATATGTTGTTATTTGTTCAATTACTTTGCATCTGTGTCTACATTTTTACATGCAAGTGTAGATTTGCTGTCCCCTAGTTATTTTAAATGCACATTTTAAGCCAATATTTTTATGTTTACATTGAAACAGTTTATACAATACATGCACGTATTTGCATTTTGTATAGAAACATACATACAAAGAGAAGCCCTGCTGCATGCGCATTGTACAAGGCTCCTTACCTTAATCTTGTCATAGCTCATGCTCATAAGTAGTTTTGGATTGAGATCCTGTTCACCTATAAAATTAAATCACAACATAAGATCACATATGATTCAATCGATACAAATCTGGTGTTGCAATGAAATAAAAAAAACTTTTAAAGAACAAACTGAAGTGATGTAAAGTTTCTAGAAAACTGTTTAAATTCACACCTATAAAGCTAAAGAGATAATTAAAAGGGTTAAACAAGCAAACATCAGAATAAAGCTGAATGCCAGCTTTATCTTCCATCTTTATCTCCACTCTAGTACCATATACTCGAGTATAAGCCAACCAGAATATAAGCCGAGGCACCTAATTTTACCACAAAAAAACTGAGAAAACATATTAACTCGAGTATAAACCTAGGGTAGGAAATGCAGCAGCTACAATAAGTGGAAAAGAGGGTCAACAATGCCTATTTGCAGCCTCACTGTGCCCATTGCATGCCTCACTGTGCCCATTGCATGCCTCACTGTGCCCATTACATGCATCACTTGAGGGAGTGCACTCTTGTAAAACCCCCTCTGCAGACCTCTGGCACCATGTAACTATGCATCCTACTTATTTCATCCAGCTACAATGACAAGTGAGCCGTCCTGTCTGTAAACCTATGCAGCATATTGAGGATCACAGAGCCGTTGGTATTCTCCTTCTGTTATCTCAGTCACGGACTAAGGACTCCCAATGCACTGAACATATTAATACTCAGAACAGTGCATAGTGTCATCTGCATACCTGATCATGCCTGTGTCATTATTATTATTATTCAGGATTTATATAGCGCCAACAGTTTGCGCAGCGCTTTTCATTCAGTCAGATGGCAGCCATCCAGTGTACAAAAGCCTCGCCTCCTCCTCGTCTTTGTCCGTGATAGGGGAACACTCAGTTTCCCAGCAAGCGAGTCAGTGTTCTGCCTATTACGGACATCCTCTTGTCCTCGTTCATGGGACGAGGATGAGAAGATGTTCATGATAGGCAGAACACTGAACAGTGACTCACTGCTGGTTCCCCATCACGGACAAGGACGAGGAGGAGGCACGGCTTTTTTTCAATAGATGGCCGCCGTTTGAACATGACACAGGCATGATCAGGTATGCATAGTTACATAGTTACATAGTTAGTCAGGTTGAAAAAAGACACAAGTCCATCCAGTTCAACCATAAAAAATAAAAATAAACAAACAAAATAAAACACAGTACATCCCATACACCCAACTCCATACCCACAGTTGATCCAGAGGAAGGCAAAAAACCCCAGCAGAGCATGATCCAATTTGCTACTGGAGGGGAAAAAATTCCTTCCTGATCCCCCGAGAGGCAATCGGATTTACCCCAGATCAACTTTACCTACAGAACTTAGTACTCAGTTATATTATGTGTATTTAGGAAAGAATCCAGGCCCTTCTTAAAGCAATCTACTGAGCTGGCCAGAACCACCTCTGGAGGGAGTCTGTTCCACATTTTCACAGCTCTTACTGTGAAGAAACCTTTCTGTATTTGGAGGTGAAATCTCTTTTCCTCCAGATGTAAAGAGTGCCCCCTTGTCCTCAGCGTTGACCTTAAAGTGAATAACTCAACACCAAGTTCACTATATGGACCTCTTATATATTTGTACATGTTGATCATATCCTCCCTTATTCTCCTCTTCTCAAGAGTGAATAAATTCAGTTGTTCTAATCTTTCCTCATAGCTGAGCTCCTCCATGCCTCTTACCAGTTTAGTTGCCCTTCTCTGCACTTTCTCCAGTTCTCCGATATCCTTTTTGAGAACTGGTGCCCAAAACTGGACTGCATATTCCAGATGAGGTCTTACTAATGATTTGTACAGGGGCAAAATTATATCTCTCTCTCTGGAGTCCATACCTCTCTTAATACAAGAAAGGTCTTTGCTCGCTTTGGAAACCGCAGCTTGGCATTGCATGCCATTATTGAGCTTATGATCAACTAAAACCCCCAGATCCTTCTCCACTACAGATCCCCCCAGTTGAACTCCACCTAGCATGTATGATGCATGCATATTCTTAGCCCCCAAGTGCATAACTTTACATTTATCAACATTAAACCTCATCTGCCACATAGTCGCCCAATTAGACAGAGCATTGAGGTCGGCTTGTAAATTGGAGACATCCTGCAAGGACGTTATTCCACTGCATAGCTTGGTGTCATCTGCAAAAACAGAAATGTTACTTTTGATCTCAGACCCAATATCATTTATAAATATATTGAAAAGTAAGGGACCCAACACCGAACCTTGGGGTACACCACTGATAACCTTGGACCATTCAGAGTAAGAATCATTAACCACAACTCTCTGAATCCTGTCTTTCAGCCAGTTTTCTATCCATTTACAAACTGATATATCTAATCCTGTAGACCTTACCTTACACATGAGCCGTATGTGGGGAACTGTATAGAACGCTTTTGCAAAATCCAAGTATACCACGTCCACTGCCACGCCTCTGTCCAGGGTTTTACTTACCTCTTCATAAAAGGAAATCAGGTTTGTCTGACAACTTCTGTCTTTCATGAATCCATGCTGTCTGCTGCTTAAATAGTTTGTTTCCAGCAAGAACTCATCCATGTGGTCTTTTATTAAACGTTCCAGTATCTTCCCAACTATAGAAGTTAAACTAACAGGTCTATAGTTACTTGGTAAAGACTGTGTTCCCTTTTTAAATATAGGCACCACATTGGCTCTACGCCAATCCAGTGGTACTATTCGTGTCATTAATGAGTCCCTAAATATTAGATACAGTGGCTTTGAAATTTCAGAGCTCAATTCTTTTAGGATCCGTGGGTGGGTGCCATCTGGTCCAGGTGCTTTATCCACCTTTATTCTGTCTAAATATTTCTGGACCATATCACTTTTGAGCCATTGTGGATTTGGGGCTGTGTCACTCCCACCCCCATTATGGACATGAGCTCCCCCATACTCCATTGTATACACAGAGCTGAAGAAAGCATTTAATACATTTGCCTTCTCTATGTCCTCAGTCACCCACTCTAGATTATTTTGTAATCATGAGTGGGTAATCATGCTCAGACTTGACCTTTTTACTATTAATATATTTAAAGAATTTTTGGGGGTTTGTCCTACTATCTTTTGCAATCTGTCGTTCATTTTGAATTTTTGCATCCTTGATTTCCTTTTTACATATTCTATTATATTCTTTGTAACATTTAAACGACACTAGTGTTCCTTCATTTTTATATTTTTTAAAAGCTATTTTCTTATTGTTTATAGCTTTTTTAACTTTGACCGTGAGCCACATAGGTTTTATCTTTAGCCTTTTAAACTTATTGCCCATGGGAATATACTTTGCAGTGAGGTTCCAAAGAGTCTTTTTGAAGAAATCCCATTTCTGTTCTGTGTTCATCTATGCCAATATTCCCTCCCAGTCCAAGCCCTGGAGAGCAGTCCTCATGCTTTGAAAATTTGCTCTCTTGAAATTAAGTGTTTTTATCTTTCCTGTATGTATTTCTTGCTTATAGTTAATATTAAATGAAATCATGTTATGATCACTGCTACCCAGGTGTTCCTTTATCTGAACATTAGTAATAAGCTATGCATGGTTTGAGATTACCAAGTCCAACAGAGCATCATTCCTAGTTGGGGCCTCAATAAACTGGACCATAAAATTGTCCTGCAATAGGTTTTTACATTTTTGTCCTTTAACCCCCCTGCCGATATCCCCGAGCGCGACTCGGGTTGGATTTCTCATGTAAATATCGATATCCCCGAGTCGCGCTCGGGGTCAATATGCAGAGCCTGCAGCGCGCGCTGGCTTACCTTGGATCCAGGCGGGGTACTGTACTTACCTTGTCCCTGGATCCAGCGATGCATCCCCGCTGTGTGAGCGAGTGGCGTCCTCCATTCGACTCACACAGTGCCCGCACGCCGCCGATCTCCGTTCCCTGCGACGTAACGGGGGGCGGAGACAGGCGGCAAATTCAAAAAAGTAAACAAACACATTACATACAGAATACTGTAATCTTATAGATTACAGTACTGTATGTAAAAAGTACACACCCCCTGTCCCTAGTGGTCTGCCCAGTGTCCTGCATGTTCTTTTATATAATAAAAAAAAAATTTTGTGCCTGCAAACTGTAGATTGTCCATAGCAACTAAAAGTGTCCCTTTATGTCAAAAGTGATTTTGGAGCAGCTAGAAAACAGCGATAATAAATTATAATCACTTGCAGAATTGAGCGATAGCGATTTGTGGGGAAATTCGTCATAAAAAAATAAAAGTAATGACAGCGACAATTCTGCAACTGAGCAAATTTCAGTGATTTTGATTGATTACATTAGTGAATAATTTTTATTATAATTACATTATTATTTGTTATAATTATTTATAGTTATTTATTATATTATAATTTTATGATTTTGTGTTTCAAACTTTATCATACCCGGGATGTCTACTAGACTCTGGTTTGGACAAATTTAAGTGAGTTATTCCTAAAAATTGCAGGCCTACAGTATAAAACGCAGATTTTCCATGCAAAATAATTGTACCGCTTTTGGTACGTAATTCCAGACAGAATCATACCGCCAGGGAGGTTAACTGTCCCAGAAATTCTATTATTCCAGTCAATTTCTGGGTAGTTAAAATCCCCCATTATTATCACCGTCCCAGCCCTTGCAGCCCTTTCCATCTGTGCAAGGAGCCGAGTCTCCACCTCCTCATTAACATTGGGTGGTCTATAACAAACTCCAATGATTAACTTTGAACTACGCACATCTGTATGCAGTTCCACCCATAATGCTTCAACTTCTTCACACTCTCCATCAACCAGGTCCTCTTTCATGCTTGCTTTGAGGTCACTTCTCACATAGAGACAGACGCCTCCACCTTTCCTTTTTACCCTGTCTTTCCGAAAGAGAGCATAGCCAGGAATATTATTAGCCCAGTCATGTGAGGATTGAAGCCAAGTTTCAGCAATACCGATTACATCATAGCTCTCCTCATCCACCAGAGCTTCCAACTCACCTGTTTTGCTTGGAAGGCTTCTGGCATTGGTGAACAAACACTTAAATGCAGATGACACAGACTCGAGTATAAGCCAGCTTATACTCGAGTATATACGGTACTGAAATTGCTTATGGCCCGTACACACGATCCAAATATCGGATGACAGATCGTAGGACTTTGTTTGCTTAATAGTCGAAAGTAGAAATTGAATAGATTACTAAAGTCACGAAAATTCTCGCATTACAGAAAAAATAATTGGAAGTTATGTCATGTGTTGTAATGTATTTGTATTGCATTTTCGGACGACAACTACAGATGAAACTTGAAAAATGTGAATATCGTGCAAAAGTTAATTTATTTCACTAATGCAACTTAAAAAGGTGAAACTAATATATAAGATAGTTCAAGCCGTGATTTGTCATACTTGTGATGATTATGATTTACAGCTCATGAAAACCCCAAATCCACAATCTCAGAAAATTTGAATAATACCGTACATGCAATCAACAAAACAAGGATTGTACATAAAACAATATCGGACCTCTGAAAAGTATAAGCGTGCATATGTACTGAGTATTTGGTATGGGCCCCTTTTACAGGGATTAATGCCTCAATGCGGCGTGGCATGGAAGCTATCATCCTGTGGCACTTCTGAGGTGTTATGGAAGACCAGGATGCTTCAATAACGGCCTTTACCTCGTCTGCATTGTTCGGTCTCATGTCTCTCCTCTTTTTCTTGGCAATTCCCCATAGATTCTCAGATCAGGCAAGTTTGCTGGCCAATCAACCACAGTAATCCCATGGTCATTGAACCAGGTTTTGGTGCTTTTGGCAGTGAGGGCAAGTGGCCAGTCCTGCTGAAAAATGAAGTCAGCATCCCCATAGAGCTCGTCTGTGGAAGGCAGCATGAAGTGTTCCAAAATCTCCTGGAGACGGCTGCGTTTACCCTGGACTTAATGAAGCACAGTGGATCAACACCAGCAGATGACATGGCTCCCCAAATCAACACAGACTGTGGAAACTTCACACTGGACTTCAAGCATCTTGAAGTGTGTGCCTCTCCATTCTTGGTTTCCAAATGAGATGCAAAATGTGCTCTCATCAGAAAAGAGGACTTTGGACCACTGAGCAACAGACCAGGTCTTTTTTTCTTTAGCCTAGGTAAGCCTAGGTAAGACACTTCTGACGTTGTTTGTTGTTCAGGAGTGGTTTGACAAGAGGAATACGACATTTGAAGCCCATGTCCAAGATCCGTCTTTGTGTGTTGGCTCTTGATGCACCGACTTCAGCCTCGGTCCACTCCTTGTAAAAGTTCCCTACACTTTTGAATGGCCTTTTCCTGACAATTGTTAGGTATGAGAACGTACCTGGTCATCAGAGCCTAGTCGCAGGAGGCGGCCTCTCATACAACTCTGGCTCAGGAGCCGCTGGATTGGGGACAGCAGACTCGGGAGCGCAGCGGGGTAGGAGTGCCTGGATGATGGCAGGAATCAGGCACGGGTGCTGGTCCTTCCGGGCGGCTGGAGCAGAGGAAGAGAGTCAGCTGGAGCTGGTACAGAAGCTTGCGACTCTGGAGCTGGAAGAAAGCCATGTAAGGACAGCGTGGATTAAGCAGTAGCGGGGTCAGGCAGGCCGGGTCAGACACGTAGGCAGGCAGAGGGTTCAGTAGGCAAAAGCGTAGTCAGATTTCAGGCAGGGGGTCTGGAAACGGTGGACAGCAGTAGGCGAGGTCAAGGCGGGCCAAAGATCGGGCTGGAGAAGTTCGGATGGTCAGACGGAGCCGGGTCGGTACAGGAACAGGTTCAATAGGATAACAGATTAGATGACACATACGCTGCAGATCAGACAGCAAGAAGTTGCTGTAGCCTGCTGGCTTTTAAGCACAAATTGGCGCCAATCGCATGCTAACGTGGCGCATGCGCGCGTACCAGGCGTGCACTGGCGCACAGATAAGGGCAGCTGGTGTTGCTGGGCTGGTACTGGGGTATGCACGCGCATTCGCGCGCCGGGAACCAGTGGCAGATCCCTGACAACAATCCTCTCCAGGCTGCGGTCATCCCTGCTGCTTGTGCACCTTTTTCTTCCACATAACTTTCTATTTATGTGCTTTGATACAGAATTGTGGGAACATCCAACTTCTTTTGCAATTATATTTTGAGGCTTTCTCTCCTTATATAAGGAGGGTGTCAATGATGGTTTTCTGCACAACTGTCAGGTCAGCAGTCTTTCCCATGATTGTGATTCCTACTGAACCAGACTGAGAGACCATTTAAAGGCTCAGGAACCCTTTGCAGGTGTTATGGCTTAATTTGCCGATTAGAGTGGGACACTTTGAGCCTAGAATATTGCAGCTTTTCACAGTATTCTAATATCCTGAGATTGTGGAATTGGGGTTTTCATGAGCTGTAAGCCATAATCATTAATCATCACAATTATGACAAATCACAGCTTGAAGTATCTTGCTTTGCATGGATACAAACCCCCGGACTTTAAAGGTGTCAAAATCTATTCAAAATAAATCAAAATAGATATGTAAAAGACAAAATGTATTGTTTAAACATATATAAATTCATTACACATTAGTTAAAAAATCTCAACATTGATCTCATTTGGCCCCAAAGGACAAACACGGCTCAGACAGGAGCCATCAAGAACCTATATGGAAGATGCTCAACATGTTTCGCACGATTAGAGCTTCATCAGGAGCACATACAGGGTATACTAGAAAATTGAAGAGAAACAATGTCGTAAGGAATATAGCCAGAATGCACTAATTGTAAATTAAACATTCATAAACAAAAATATATTGATTTCCGAAGAAATGTAATCAAGTGATACAATTGGGGGGGGGGGGGGAAACAGTGTATACTGACTAAACGAATATTGTACGATCTGGAATCGTACAAGGAATATTTTCGAGCTTGTCCGATCTAATAATATCGGATGAACTGTAGTGATCGTCTCTCAAAAGCAGTGTACACACGATCCGAAAATCGTACGATTCTTCTTCAGACGACAGTTTTCGTCCGATATTTGGATCGTTTGTACGGTCATTAGCCTGATTTTTCTCCACATTGTGAACTTCTCACAGTGTGTATTAGACACTGGAGAAAATCAGCTAGAGTCCAGCTTATTTTCAGGGTGCAGGACATCTTGTAGCTCCTTCCTTCCCAACCTTACTTTTCCTTGCTTGCCCCTTGCATTAATTGGATTTCAATTTATTCAGTCATGGAGGCTTAACATTACATGTGGGCGTTACCTAAGGCAGTCTATATGCAAATACAATCTACAAATTCCCAATCCTCCAGACTAACATCCACCCATCAAAGAATTTTGACATTTGCATTACTCCTTTCAAGGGCCAGCTCACTGCTTGCATCAAGGTCTTATTATACCACACTCACATAGCCGGGTCTCTTCGAAGGGTTGGCTGACACTTTGCTGATAGCCCTCTTTTTTTCCCTGGAAGAGGTCACTGGCTACAAGTTTCTGCTGCATCTTTATGTACAGAAAACAATTATAAATCAGTACAAATACTGAAATCCAGATCTTTCTTTCAAGTCCTGTAAATAAATATACTAACACAAATAATGTACCTGCTCAATTTTATTTGCAGTAATGGACCTGCAGTATTTTCTCACCAAATTTCTCATGCACAGCTTATAAAGCTTTTCTGAAACCTGAAAAACAGAATGGGGGACATTTATCACTTCTGTCTCACAGTCAGGCAAAGATAAAATGGAGCAGTGAAATCGATTTAAGACAGACTTTAGACAGAAATATGATAATTAGACAGCTACATTCATAAATTCCTCTCACAGCTCCTCTAAAGTATCACTGCTACAAAATAAAATTTGCCCTTAGCTACTTAACAGTTTTTTATTACTGAAAATCTGTCTCATCCATTGGTAAATCTGTTTCTTTTTCTGCCTAGAATTACAGGTGAAGAGGTAACAAATACACATAAAAACGGTTGCATACACTGTGCTAACTGATAGACAGCCTGATTTACATCTACATCCAATTTCCTTGATAAATATCCATCAGTCCTATTTGCAAATGTTAAGAACATTTTTAAAATGGCAGTTGCCACCACAAAACACAAAAGAAATGGAAGCATTCTACAATAAAATGGTACTCATCTTATTAACAAACTGCTCAGCAAATATTTCCTGGAGACCCAGATCTCAAAACACTAGCACTCAGAATAGCATTTACTTCGCTTTGCACTATCCTCCATAAAACATATGAAGCTTGCAGTGTGTCTTCATTCTTTTTCTAAATGCTTCCCACCCTTCCTTCCCCAGCAGATCATCTCACCCAACTAAGCATTTATGCCTCAGAAAAACTTCAATATTTTTTGAAGATATTGTTCAATTTATTATAATCAAACACTAACTATACCTTTTGCATAGCTGATGGGGGAGCCAGCCAATTTTTGTCCAATACATTTTTAGGCACATGGTCTCTAAGTCTGCAGAGGTAGCTGTGATACATTAGGCGAAGGTAGTTTCTATTCTCATCACTGGGAGACTGATTTCGGTTGATAAATCCAACAATATACCTGAATATGAAATATAACATGGGGCATCTTTATACAAGAAGCAGGAACAAGGTTTTTTGATTGTCAAGTTTTAGGCAATAATATGGCAACAGCCTATGCTACACAAATTGTGAAGACATATCTTGTTTCTTCTGTAGATCCTGATATTAAGTATTAAAAAATGCATAAGTGACATTAAAATGATGGTTTTCAATTACTGAAACAACTTGTAAGAGAGCGTGATACTATTTTTCACTTTGGCCACTAGGTGGTGGTTTCCCCAAAAATAGTGGTTTACCATAGAGTTTTGAAAGAGTTCAGACAGAGAATATGCGAGAACAGGAGTGGGACTCCAGGGCTAGTCCCCATGGAACACAGTGGGACCAGTTCTACATGGAGGTAGTGCTTCCAGTATTTAGTATTCTCTAGCTGGAAAATGTATGGAGAGGTCCTGGTGCCCTGGATAGGAGGGAGATGGGGACAGGACATAGATGGGGCAACCTGGGAAAGCGCCAAAATTGGTGAGAAGCTGTATGCCCTGAAGTTGTCATAGTATTTAGTGCTGCTCCTATATTGAACTTCCCCTGTAATGCGTTTTTCTGAGCCTCTTGATAGGGAAGTTTTACAAATTGTTGGAAAATCTTCTTGAGAGCATGCCCAAGCTATTCCACAGATCACACTGGCATTGACAGGGCTGGCACTTCCTCACTATCTATGGTACACCCTAGTCACTACTCTTGGGATTTCTAATTACTAACTAGACACTTGCACTGCCTACTCTCACTTGAAGGGTTTCTGACCTTAGTTATGTTGACATCTAGTAGCCAACTTAGGGAATTAAAAAGGGCTCCCTACATATGTAAACCTTAAAGCGTATTTTGACTGTCCGCCCCTCTTCCACTCTGCTTTCCGAATTTTAGCTTTTTTACCTTTTTTTCTCAAAAGGGGTTCAGTCCCACTTCCGATGCACGTCATTCGCCTTGGTGAATGACATGTACTGTGCCTGTTGTGCTTCTTGGGATATGTATGTCACATATCTCAAAGAGGCCTTGGTGTTTCATTCACAGAGGAGGAGGGGAAAGGCTTAGCAGTGCATCATCGGGAGGCCTACCAGCTAAACTCTGAAGAGCTGGCAGGCTTCCTAATGGTGTCACACAAACATGATGCATGGGACCCTAGTGGCAGCGGCTGAGAATAGGATCTCGACAGGATAACATTGGATCCGCTGGGTGCGTGGGTGGGTGAGTATGTGGACTGTGGAGAAACCACAACAAGATTGTCAAGGGTTAAAAACAAAAACAGAGAGAGTGGGAAGGTAAAGATCTGCTTTAACCCTTTCACTGCCAGGTCTGTACGGCATACAGATCTACAGCATTTCTTCCAGTTGGCCAAGTTTGCCCAGGTAAGGCCGTGCAGACCTATATTGCTCCTCTGCTCTAAGCTCATGGTCACTTCAGACACTGCTGAACAAACTAATATCTCTTCACTGTGCCCTGTAACCCACCATTCCACCTGCCTTTGTCATTTAAATTGCCCTTCTATCCCCCTCTTACTCTCCCCTTACCTGCCGCTTTACCCCCCTACTCTGATTCCCTCCCCCAGTACCGACCCCCCCTCGCAAACCTGATTCCCTTGCACCTGCCCTATAGGTGTCAGCTTCCCTCCGGCTGGCTTTCCATGCTGCAGGGCAGCCACAGAAGTATCATTTTTTTTCCAACCCCCCTCAGTGCCACCCACCTCCCTGATGTCCAGCAACCGACCCTGATGTTTCTAGCCAGTTGTTCCTCAACCCACTCCCAATGGCTGCATGGCTGCAGTGCTCTCTGGCAGCAAGGGCGTCTCTACATTGGAATCCATGGCAGTGAGACAGCCTACCCCTTTGGAATCAATGCCTTCTTGCGCCCTGCATTACGGGCCACCACTGGAGTAGGGTCCTTTTTACTACTAGTCATATAGAGGCTTTTTTTTTACTCTCACTGACATACAGTAGGGGCATTTGTACTTCCACTGACACTGGTGTTGTCTGTTGGGTAGTTTGTACCTTCACTGAGCACCAAAATGGAGGCATTTTTTACTTCCACTGAACACCAACATAGAGGCAGTTTTACTTCCATTTATCATTGATTTAGGGACAATTTTACTCACTGACCAGGACATATTGTTCTCCTCCTTACCATTGATATTTGAACTCCCATTCAGTATCTACTGTACATATTGACATTTTTACTTATACTGACCTCTGATGCTGTTTTTTTCCCCCCTACTGACCACAGTCCATTCCCAAATACTGCAATGGACAGTGAACTGGCACTTTAAAAAATAAATAAATCGTATTCATATAGCATATAATGTATTCTTGCTTACTTCCTGATTGTCTGAGCTGCCCATGCACGCTTCTTGGCAGCCCGGCGGGCTAAAACACCTCTCCAGCATGATTCAAGCTTGACAGCTGTAAAATATAATGTGCACAGTTAGCATAATCTGTTGCACTCATGAATCAGTGAGAAAGGTATCCGTTGTAACAGGTCATGGTCAACACTCAAAGCACAACTTGGTGAATTGGATGTGACCTGGCACACACACTATGGCACACATGGCGACCAGAATCCCTAAAATTGATTTGTAGAAAAGGAGAGCTGTGGGACTTTAAATGAGGCAACCGCCATGTCAGATATGAACAGAAACATAAAATATTACAGTACATAATTTTATGTTACATTGTATCAAAATAGATAGGTAGGCACGTGACTTACGCTAAATATGCTGCTGCATAGCATGCAATACAAATGGCAATTCACATATTAATTGTACAAAAAACAAAAGGGTTAAAAAACATAAAATAATGGGGACAGGTAACTTAGGGCATCTAGTGGCACGCTACGCGTTTCCTGGCATTACAGCCATTCATCAGGAGTGTTGTAACATAATTTACTCGAAAGGAAATGGACAAGAACTAATAATGATACCCTTAAAATAAAGGGGGACAAAGACTGTGTCCCAATAGGTGGGGACCAGTGTTGTAAGTAACGGAGTTAGAATAAACGCAGTTACCTAACGCAGCCCCTTTTGAGGGTAACGAGTAATCTACCTGATTACTCTTCCCCTCACGGTAACGCAGTTCCCATTACTTGGGCGGCGTTACTGCAATTACATCTACCACCACTAGATGGCAGCAGAGTAATTGCTTCTGCCGGCGCTGTGAATATGAATATGGGTGGAACTCCGCTTTAGAATCATGTGTCTTAAAACTCCCAATCGCAAGGAGCCCTGGATACAATGAGCCCCATCTGCCTCACACTGACCTATCACCGGGGAACAACTCACATCGATCACACACACTGTGTGCGCAACCTGATCAATGAGCCGGGGAACACATGGCCGGAACAAAATGTTCCACAGAACAAACGTTCCCTATACAACACAGTGTACACAGCGACATCTAGTGGTCAACATGGTAAGTGCAGGACACCTATACAGACCATAATTAGCAGGTTATTTTTGGTCAGTGATTTCATCTCTTCATCAGACAACAAAGAAAAATCTGACATCCCCATTCTAGATCCCTTGCATCCAATAAAGCTTATATAAGATAAATAAAATAATAAACAATAAACTATAGAAAATTCTTATAAAGCCTAATATAAGATTTTAAATTACAGACTCTGTAAACGTCAAAGAAATGTATATTATAAACATACATTTTAATCCAGCTTATAATTTGGATGTAATGTATAGCAGATGGATAAGGGTTTTAAGTCCTATTAGCTGCACATACATGGTGGGACGGATGCACCTAGGCTGGGATATACACAAGATCACCATTTGTTTCCAGTTTTCTTCTCTCAAGGATCTGGCATTCTTTTGTCTAGGAGTATTAACTCCCTGGCAAGCGCCCACCATCTGCATTCTAGAAAGGAAATCATCTCAACAAAGCATTGTAGAATATTAAAAAAAAAGTCAGTTACTTTGCTGAGTAACTAATTACTTTTTTAATGTAGTAACTGAGTCACTAACGCAATTACTTTTTCGGAGAAGTAATTTGTAACTGTAACAAATTACTTCTTTAAAGTAAGATGAGCAACACTGGTGGGGACCAACTTAAATACTCACTACATAGCCCCAAAGCCAAGCCCAGTGTCCGCCAGGGATATTGGGGGTGACAGGCATGATGTCTCCCCCGAGGTTGAGACGGGGGAACCCTCCAAGGACGGAGAACAGCATCCAGAGTACAGCACGGTGGTCACAGCATGATCCAATGAGCTATGTGTGCACAAAAAATGCATAGTGTTGCTGAGAAAAAACGTATGTCAAAAAGGGAAGTTTAAGTAAATGTGTAGAAATATAAGGTGTGTGAAATGTGAAAAAATATCTATGTGTTCCCACAAGGGGACTACATGAGGGGGTGTATGTAAAATAAAACCAAAAAAGGGGTGGAGAGAGACATACCAAAAGAGGATAGCTGAACTCCCAAGTATGAAGGTAGCCTGTGTGTGAATTCACAGTAGATGTGGGGAGGGAAATCCCAGCTGCATGTGGAGAAACCATCAGCAGTGGGTCTCCACCCATCTCGTGCATGGCTAGAAGTTGGAAAAAGGGACGTTTAAAAACGTCAATGACACCGCTGGATGCGGTGTCAAAGCATGACGCCGATGAGCAGGAGACCAAACCCAGTCCCCACCGAAAAGGGGGGGGAGGGGACAGGCTGCTGCACATCACAACCTCGGAGACAGAAAAAACACCCGACCCCCCTTAAACCCAAGCTAAATCAAGCAGGGGATTGGGGGGTGAGCTGGCAAGTTTGCTGGGTCAAAGATAAGACATGAAAAATATAAACATAGGGATCTAATGGGAATAAAGAATACTTTTAATAACAAGAAAAGGGACAGATTGGAAGAGATAAATACTCTCCCAAAATATGGGATTTTAAAGTGAGAGATGTCAAATGCTATTAAAAGGTAAGCACACCAAACAAAATTTGTTCAAAAGAATATATCAAAATGTAATAGTTGTTAAAAACAAATATTCAGAGATTAATATGGACCACAGTAGTTACAAAAGCAGGATAAATAACAGTATGCAGGTAGCCAACAAGTTTCACACAGATGTGCTTCCTCAGGGCCTTGCTGTCACCTGTATCTGGAAACAATCCCACTATCCTTCTTTTTATATTACTTTTAATAACAAATTGCTAAACAATGTTATAATATAGGGGCAGTAAATCAGAGTTAATGAAGTGCGTTAGGTGTGACCGGTCACTGGGAGCGGGTGTCTTCCACCCAAATATTTATCAAAGCAGTGAACTGGATTTTCCTCTCCACATCTACTGTGCAGTATGGCCAATTAGGCATGACGTTGACGGGGCCCCTCCCTGGAAATGGGAGTATATAGTAGCTCTTGAGCAGCCGGTGGTTCATTTGTTTGATTCAAGCACAAGGAAGCACATACTGAATTCACACACAGGCTACCTTCATCCTTGGGAGTTCAGCTATCCTCTTTTGGTATGTTTCTCTCCCCCCTTTTTTGGTTTTATTTTACATACACCCCCTCATGTAGTCCCCTTGTGGGAACACATAGATATTTTTTCACATTTCACACACCTTACATTTCTACACATTTACTTAAACTTTCCTTTTTGACATACATTTTTTCTCAGGTACACTATGCATTTTTTGTGCACACATAGCTCATTGGATCATGCTGTGACCACCGTGCTGTACTCTGGATGCTGTTCTCCGTCCTTGGAGGGTTCCCCCGTCTCAACCCCGGGGGAGACATCATGCCTATCACCGCCGATCTCCCTGGCGGACACCGGGCTTGGTTTTAGGGCTATGCAGTGAGTATTTAAGTGTATGCCTGCCTTTTGGGACACAGTCTTTGTCCCCCTTTATTTTAAGGGCATCACTATTAGTTCTTGTCCATTTCCTTTCCAGTATATTACGTTACAACACTCCTGATGAATGGCTGCAATGCCAGGAAACGCGTAGGGTACCACTAGATGCCCTAAGTTACCTGTCCCCATTATATTATGTTTTTTAACCTTTTTGTGTTATGTACAATTATTATGTGAATTGCCATTTGTATTGCATGCTATGCAGCAGCATATTTAGCATAAGTCACGTGACTACCTATCTATTTTGACACAATGTAACAATAAATTATGTACTGTAATATTTTATGCTTCTGTTCATATCTGACATGGCGGTTGCCTCATTTAAAGTCCCACAGCTCTCCTTTTCTACAAATCAAAGCACAACTTGTTACCATTTGTATAGTACATAAATATAGTACCCATGGATTTAGTTAACATTTTAAACTCCTAAACTTGCATTCTCAAATGGTACTGACAGGCTCCAAACATACAAAGCAGCCATCAAATGATGCCTGCACATACTGTACCTGTAAATGTATTCTTTAGCAGCCTGGGTGACCCTAATTTCGGGCTGCTGTAACCAGCAAGTTGCAACAACCCTTTGTACTGCTGCTAGAATACATATTTTCCAGACATACAGTATTATTATATCTTTTTCTTTTACCATTTTTAACAGACTTGTAAAAGAGGACAATAGTGCTAAGAATTGTTTTAGGAGTCAGGGATTCTAAATACCTTCCTAAATCTGGCCTCCCTGATTTTTTTTTTTTTTAAATACATATATTAATTACAAGTAGGACAGGATGCATGAATATAATAATGATATTCAGATGATGATAACCCAATAATACTACTTGGCTTATACATAACGAGGATTACTTTTTCCCAACTTTGAACATTAGCGACTAAAGAATGGGAAACATACTTTCCCCTCTGTCCTTATCTCCTTGTTATAGAGCTGAGTATCCTTTGAATAGACATTTCAGTGGAGTAAGGAAATAAGAGCAGAAATCCATGGGTACCTGCTTTCTTCTTTTTCAGAAAAGCTCTTTTTCCTAAGCACCCTTTGTATTTGGCTTGGATTTTTGAAACTAAAATTAGAGAAAAGATACACAAATAATATACATGAAAAACATCATGGGACTAGAATATATTGCAGTCACTGAGACAACATTGTATCTACAAAGCTGTCACATTAAATAAGACACCCAACTTTTTAAAACATAACAATCAACTATTTACAAAGAAAAAACTTCTACTCATTTACAAAACCAGCCAGATTTTCTTTCTCGCAGAACCTGGAGTAGCATTGCGAGAAGGAACAGAAAAACACAACCATGGTACAAAACTGCAAAACAGGAAGAAGAGCTTTTATATGTACATATATAGAAGAAGAGTGTTTATATGTACAAATATGGGCATATATGGCTGTACTTTACAGTGCCTTGAAAAGGTATTCATAGCCCTTGAATTTTTCCAAATTTTTTCAGGTTACAACCAAAAACGTTTGGGGGGGGGGGGGTACCGCCTGAAAAACTCCTCAGTGTGAAAGGGGTCTACAGCTCACCTGTGGGCTCAAAATGAGAATACTAAATGTTAATAGGCAATATTTCATATCTGATTTACAAAAATAAATAAAAAACATCATTTTTTTTACCTAAATAAATACAGGACACACAATATATACAAAACCAGTAAACATTCCCTTTAGTACATATTAACAACTTTATTTACAGCAAGTGGATCTCTTTTAAATATGTTTTATCTTTTAGAGGACAGGCTAGGAAATCTGGAGGAAAAACTTGCACACAATTGGGACTCACACCTACCTTTAAAATTCTGTGCAGGGACCGCCCTGTCTCTCCTCCGCTCTCCCCTATGGGGAATCGGATGAATACGGACCGTGTGTCCGTATTCATCCGATCCGATCCGCCAGACGGAAGAAAAATAGGATTTTTTTCCGTCCGAAAAACCGGATCTTGACGGAGGCGGATGTTTACGGACGTTTACGGACGTTGTGAGTCCGTAAACGGACTTATGAAAAGCGGACCGTTGGTCCGCTCGTGTGAAAGGGCCCTTAAGCCTCATGCACACGGTCTTATTGTTTTGATTTTTGTCAAAAGGGCGTGTGTCAGATTTTGTCTAGCATACTAACTATGCACACATTTTCATTTGACAAACACGAACGTAGTGACGTACTAGTGTATAAAGAGGAAGTTAATTTCTCAACGCACCACCCTTTGGGCCCCTTCTGCTAATTTTGTGTGAACATTGATTTGCGATTTTCAGATCATACAAAACAAATGCCTTTTAAAATACGTTTGGCATAACTACATGCAAAGCAGCTTCATTATTATTCCATTAAAGAAGATGCAAATTTTTAAATTTCATCAATTGCTGCATCACAAATGTTAATTCTAGATTACAAACAGTAGACCAAACTCTTCCCAGTCATTCCTTGATTCCGAGCATGCGTGTTTGTACTTTCAACTTTTGTGTGGCAGATTTATGTACTGACCATCCAAAAATCAGACTTTGAGTTCACATCAGACAACAATTTTATAGCCTGCACATCCATCTTTTGTCTGATGTAAAAGTCAAATCATCTGTCCAATGCACCGTACTAAAGATCCGAAAATCCACAAGCAGCTCGTCTTCAGACTTTTCCCTTCTGATTTTCGAACCGTGTGTACCCCATATACACTATTCGATTTTCTGCAGATTTATGACGTCTATGGGCCAGATTCAGGTAGATGGGCGAATCTTTATTTTGGAGTAACGTTTCTCATTTACGTTACTCCGCCGAAACTTTAGGAGCAAGTACTGTTATTCACATAGCACTTGCTCCTAAAGTTGCGGCGGCGTAGCGAAAATGAGCCGGCGGAATTCAAATTGGGCGGGTATGGGGCGTGTATTATTTAAACTAGGCGCGATCCCGTGGCGAACGTACTGCGCATGCGTCGAATGTCAGTGCGCATGCTCCAAATTCTGTCAGTGAACGTAAATTACGTCAATCCCCATTCACGGACGTTTTACGCAAACGACGCAAATTTTTTTACATTTGACGCGATGACGACGGCCATACTTAACATAGGATACTCCACCTAGGGGGCATGTTTTTCTTTACGCCGCGTATCGCTTACGGAAACGTCGGAAAGTCACTGCATCGGGCCCGAGTACGATCGTGAATTGCCGATTCTCGCTGATTAACATATTCTCGGCGTTAATCAGCGGGAACGCCCCGAGCGCCATTTTTTAAATTGCAGTTCCGATACGATGGCGAAATACAATTACGCCGCTCGTATAGGAACTCCAACCCGGCGTTTCTTGTTTTCTGCTTACAGAAAACAGAGACGCCAGCTCAAAGTGAGAGTTATGCTGGAGTATCACTGATACTCCAGCCTAACTCTACCTGAATCTGGCCCTATAAGTTTAAATTTGTATGGAATCAGGCAGGCCTTGGACTACATGGTTTTGGTAAATCTGAAGACACAAATCTGCAGAAAATCTAATAGTGTGTATGAGGCTTTAGTCACGACTATCCTTTGTTGGGGGTATCGTCGCTGACTATTGTGGGTGGACAGAGTGATTCAGGACACTCATTAGAAAAGTTTATTACAAAAATGTATTTATGTGCTTTTAGACCCAATAAATGGCTGCGATTTTTCAAATATGTTTTTGTGTTTGTTGTTTCATGTATTTAACCTTTTTATTGCAGGAGGTTTTTAATATTTTTATTAAAGGGGTATTTATGGGGTCTGCGATTCCATGAGCTGGAACTATTTTTTTTTTAGCTGTAAATGCCTCTTGGTAATGTCCAGACTTGGCAACAGCAGTATGGCAGTAACAGATGCCACTGTGCAGCCATTGATATCATTTATATACATTTGTAGGTAATGGCCTTGGTACCATTTGTTTATTTTTAAACTTAGTGACAGCAATCTCTCGTTAAATTACCCAGCTGATGCTTTTTCTGTTCAAATGCATCCACAGTGGCAAATAAGGTGCGAGGAAAACGTATGAACAGCTTGGTTCTGAAAAAAAATACAGCACATTTAGCACAAGGGATAACTTGATATATGAATTCTAAAATATTATCTTAAAGTTATATGTACAAATATTTTTGTGGCTTACCTTCCAAGTTTGTACTCATTGGGTTGGTAGCCAATGTACTTCACCAATCTCTCTACACCTTCATGGGCAGATCCAGCCCAATTAGGCCAGGTATATGGACACAGTGATTTATACCTAGGTACATGTGAATGACACTTATTAGTAGGAAGTATTGTTGTCTGCAAATATTTCAGCACTGCTAATGGAACAACACATTTGATGTAAATTGGAACCCAAGAACAAAAAAATTATAATTTGTATTTGACAATCCTGTAGATTCATGCCGAATACTGTGAGCTTTAAATTTCTTGGTCCTGGTGAATTTATGTGCACAATTGGAATGAGCCATTTTTTTTAAATATATACAGTCAGGTCCATAAATATTGGGACATCGACACAATTCTAATCTTTTTGGCTCTATACACCACCACAATGGATTTGAAATGAAAGGAACAAGATGTGCTTTAACTGCAGACTTCCAGCTTTAAATTGAGGGTTTTTACATTCAAATCAGGTGAACGTTGTAGGAATTACAACAGTTTGTATATGTGCCTCCCACTTTTTAAGGGACCAAAAGTAATAGGACAATTGGCTGCTCAGCTGTTCCATGGCCAGGTGTGTGTTATTCCCTCATTATCCCATTTACAGGGAGCAGATAAAAGGTCCAGAGTTCATTTCAAGTGTGCTATTTGCATTTGGAATCTGTTGCTGTCAACTCTCAAGATGAGATCCAAAGAGCTGTCACTATCAGTGAAGCAAGCCATCATTAGGCTTAAAAAAACAAAACAAACCCATCAGAGAGATAGCAAAGACATTAGGTGTGGCTAAATCAACAGTTTGGAACATCCTTAAAAAGAAAGAAAGCACCAGGGAAATAATTCTTTCCCTGGTGAAGAAAACACCCTTCACAACAGTTGGCCAGATGAAGAACACTCTCCAGGAGGTAGGTGTATAAATGTCAAAGTCAACAATCAAGATAATGGAAAATTGTTATTCTTACCTACGGTAATTTTCCTTTCCTGGCCTGTCCTCACGTCAGCACATCATGGGTTAATCCCCTCCTCCGGTCCACCAGTACCACCTTCTTCTAGCTAATAAGTAGGGGGCCCCTCCTCCCCAGTCCTTGTTCCACTAATTTGGCGGACGACAGACTATAGGGAGGGAAAGGCTGTGCTGACGTGAGGACAGGCCAGGAAAGGAAAATTACCGTAGGTAAGAATAACAATTTTCCGTTTTCCTGGCCAGTCCTCCCGTCAGCACATCATGGGATTTAATTTAGCACCCTAGGGCGGGAAAATGTATATAAGACTCGGACTACAACAATAAATGCTGCTTAAGTGAATCTTTCTTTATTTTGCCTGAAAAGGAGCCGATACCACGGCATTTCCGAAACTAGACGCCTTAGATGACGTCACGTCTAGATTGTAATGCTTTGCGAAGGTCTTGCAGGAACTCCAACTGGTCGTCTTGCATATTTCCTCAACTGGTATTTTGGCAAAAGCTGCCCAGGAGGCTGCCACCCCTCTGGTAGAGTGAGCTCTAGTTGCCTGAGGAGGCGTCAGCCCTTGTTTCTCGTACGTGAGCTTTATTACTTTGGTGACCCAGGTCGAGATTATTCTTGTTGAAGCGGCTTGTCCTTTTTTAGGCCCAGATGGTAAGACGAAAAGGGAATCCGTTTTGCGCACTTGTTGAGAACGATGCAGGTAAATTGAGAAAAGGTTGACCATGTCCAGAGGTCTGAGGTCCAGTTCTTCTTCCTGCCTAGGAGGTGATGTAAAGCTAGGTAGCACTGCCTCCCAGTTAAGGTGAAATTTTGAAATGACCTTGGGCGTTGCTATTGGTGAAGGCCTCAGAATTACCTTGTCTGGAAGGATGATACAGTACGGTTCCTTACTGGACAGGGCTGCTAGCTCGGATACCCTTCTTGCCGATGTTACGGCGGTGAGAAAAAACAGTTTAAGTGTCAGAAACCAGAATGGACAAGATTCTGCTGGTACAAAAGGATGTAGAAGCAGTGCTCTTAGCACTGTGCCTAAGTCCCATGCCGGAAATAGAGACTTTCTT
Organism: Rana kukunoris; assembly: GCA_029574335.1. NCBI lineage: Eukaryota > Metazoa > Chordata > Amphibia > Anura > Ranidae > Rana > Rana kukunoris. The sequence continues at coordinate 248,880,708 of CM056049.1, forward strand.
GGAGGATTAATTTTCATGGTCGCTTTTAAGAATTGTTTTACCAGTGGTTCGTCTGCCCACCTGTATCCTGTAAAACACGACAAGGCTGAAATTTGTACCTTCAATGTACTATAGGCTAAGCCTTTGTTTAGAGCAGATTGCAAAAAGTCCAGTACTTGTGCCACATTCGGATCCACCGAAGCAAAATTTTTCTGTAACGCAAACGTTGTAAACTTTGCCCAAATCCTGTTGTAGCTGGCGTTAGTCGAGGCCCTTTTAGACTTTAACAGTGTTGAGATTACTTCCTTTGAAATGCCTTGTGCCTGGAGTCTGGTTGATTCAGCAGCCAGGCCGTCAGTTGCAACCTGTTCGGGTTTGGGTTTACCCATTGGCGCTGCCATAGGAGATCCCTCTTTAGCGGCAGACGTATTGGGGGGGCCTACGCCATGTGTAGGAGTAGCCTGGACACCAATTGGGGTGTCTTTGTATTGACTCTGGTCGCCATTAGATACACTGAGGGTGTCCCCCACTCGGAAAAGATTGGTTCTAGGAACTTCTTGTTCAAGGCCCATTCGTTCTTGTCGGGGAACTCCTGACTTAGATGATCCGCGATGGAATTCTGGCTGCCCGGAATGTAGGCTGCTGTTAGGGCTTCCAGATGTGCTTCGGCTCACACAAATATTTTGGTTGCCACCTGCAGAAGTGGCAAGCTCTTGGTTCCGCCCTGTCTGGCTTTATATGCCACTGCCGCCTTGTTGTCTAACATTAGTTTGACTCGAGCTCCCTGTACTAGCTTCTCGAAGGCCCGCAGGGCCAGGTATGCGGCTTGCAGCTCCAAAAGGTTGGAGTGTCGGGATTCCGTCTTGCTCCAAACTCCCTGCACCTGCCTGCCGAGGCAGTGAGCACCCCAGCCCCGGAGACTGGCACCCAAAGTTATCAGAACCCAGTCCCCGGGGCTGAGGGGCATGCCCCACGACAGGTTCTCTGATGACTTCCACCAAGCTAGGTTCTGTCGAATCTGGTTTGGTATGCAAATCCTCTGGTGGAGAGAGGTACCGTCCCATTGGTTCAAGAAGGTTGCCTGGAAGGCTCTTGTGTGGAACCTTGCCCAGGGAATGGTTGGGCTTGCTGCAGTAAACATCCCGAGTAGGGTCATACAATCTCTTGCCGTTAGCAACGTTGACTTCATCACGCTGCTGACGCAGGCTACCAATTCTGCCTTCTTTCGTTCGGGTAGGAGGACAAGGCCTCTGTTTGTATTGAAAATCAGTCCCAGATATTCCATCTGTTGTAAGGGAATCAATTGGCTCTTTTGCCTGTTGATGATCCAGCCAAATTTTGATAGGATTTTGGAAAACACTCGCGGAGCTGTGCTGATGTCGAACGGCAGACCCTTGAACTGGAAGTGATCTTCCCCTACCAAGAATCTTAGGTATCTTTGGTGGCTCTCGTTGATTGGGACGTGCAAATATGCATCCGTTAGATCGACTGATATCAGCCAGTCTCCTGGTTGCAACACAGAGATGATTGTAAACACAGATTCCATCTTGAACGTCTTGGGTTCTATGAAGTGGTTTAGAATTCTCAGGTCCAGAACTGGTCTAAGATCCCCCGATGCTTTGGGAACTAGAAAGATTGGAGAGTATACCCCTTTTCCTTGTTGGGATAGGGGTACCGGCGACATTGCATTCTTTTGCTGTAAGCCGTCTAAATATTCTTGTAAGCAGTTCCGTTTCCTCTGATCTGTCGGCCATTCTGTGTGGACCACCGTATTGGGTGGTTTCTTCTGAAAGGATATTTTGTAACCGTATCTGACCGTCTTGCGGACCCACTGGTCCTTGACTTCTTCCGCCCATACTTCCCAGAAGGACATTAACCTGGCGCCCACCCAGGGGGTATGGGCGGTTAACCCGTCAAAAAGATTTTTCGTTTTTTTTCGCGGTCTGTGCCGCTCTAGACTTTACTTTCCGCAAGAAAGAATTTTGTGGATTTTTCCAGTAGGGTCTTGTATATTCCCGTCCTGGCCTGTATGTCCTGGCGTCATACGCCTTCTTGTAGTCTGGTTGGGCTGGCCGGGTGGCCTGCTGTGTCTTCCTGGGTCTCTGTGGCATTAGACCCGACTTTCCCCCTGTAGCTCGACTAATAGCTTCTTCTAGGGTCTTTCCGAACAGCACCTTGCCGTTAAACGGAATATTGCAGAGACTCAGTTTTGAGGTGCTGTCTGCTCCCCAATGTCGCAACCAGAGGGCCCTCTTTGCCGTCACTGCAAAAGCCATGATTTTTGCGAGTAACTTTGTCAGGTCCATAGAGGCTTCTGCTATGAAATCGGCGGCAAATTCGAATTCCTCCATTGACTGTATGACTGATTCTGACCCTGTATCTGCTTTTAGGGCTGCTTGGGTTCTCGTGGTCCAAACCTTGAATGCTCTGGAGACTGAGGTTAGGGCAATAGCTGACCGGCACGCTGCACCCGCAGCTGAGTACACCTTTTTTAGGTCTGTGTCTGCACGTCTGTCCATTGGGTCTTTGACGGTTGTAGAATCTTGCAATGGCAACGCGACCTGTTGGGCCAGGCGCTGTAAGGCCGCATCTATGCCCAACGGGGAGTCCCAAAGGTCTGCTTCTGGGGTTTTAAAAGGGTACAACTTTGAGAAACGATTCTGTATGTTTGCCCTCTTTTCCAGCTTTTCCCATTCTTCCTCGAACCATTCTCGGATCTCTGGCAAGAGGGGGAAAGTAACCCCTTGTCTCTTCCGGCTAGGAAAAAATCTTTTAATTTTTTCAGGTGGCTGAACATCTTGATCCCAGTCAATGGCCTCCCTTACGGCTGTGACAAATGATTCAATATATTGAAAATCAAATAAATATTCTGAGGGCTCTTCAGAGTCCGATGAGCCTAGTGATAGCGCCTCCCGGGCAGGTGATTCGTCGCGCACTGGCTGATTGGCGCTACTAACTTTGGATCTTGATCTAGGTGATTTGGTGGCTGAGGCTGACTGAATACCCTCTGCCACTGCTTCTTGAATATAGTCTCTAATTCTTCTCGCCTCTGCTTCCCTGTCTGTAGCCACGTCCTTAATGCAGCCGGTGCATAGAAGTTTGCCAGGTTCGGATGGTGCCGAACATGCCCAACAAAGACCATCGTCTGGGCGGGGTCTTGATACATTTGGCTCTGCTACAGTCGCAGAGTGACAGGATTTGCGTGCTGGACTAGAATGGGACTTATGCGTTGCCCGAGAGCCAGGCGCTTGCGGAGATTTTGACCGGTGGCGGGACTTTTTTCTCCGTTCATGTCTTATCTTAGGGCTTCTGCTCCTAAAAAGACAACCAAGAAACACTACCTTTAGCTCTTGGTATTGCACTCTTTTACATTGTGGCCCCCGTTGACCCCTTCTACCTGTCCGGTGACCTTGGTGCATTCTGAGGCTGTGGTGAGCTCATGCTGTGTAAGAAAGCAGGATATGCACATCAAGCGGTGAAGCAATTGATACCAGCGTACTAAGAAAAAAAAGCGTGTACCTAATTTTGTATTTATTATTTATCTATATATTTTATTTATTTATTTTATTATTATTTATATATATATATATATATATATATATATATATATATATATATATATATATATATATATATATATATTGTAATAGTCAGAGTCCCGGTCCCTATGAAATGGGAGGTAAAATGGACACAGGGTTTGCGTGTCTGCGGACTGCAGAACTACACAGCATAGTTTTTAAATGGAGAAAACTGCTCTGTCAGTTTTCTCCAGGTTTTGCTAGTTTTGAATGGGGCTGTGTAGTTGGAGATCCTGCAGAGACTTGGGCGGGGTGGGGTCTCCAACCCTGTGTCCAGATCTTACAGACAGCCAGCAGGTTGGGTTCCCAGCTGAACACTGACAATATAATCAGGGACTGGTCAGAACAGAGAGAGAGGTGGAAGGTGTGCAGCTGGCTGTTGCTGCAAGACAGACCTGTGTGTGGGGATCTGTCTGTCTGTCTGCCCTGGAGACTACATCCCTGGTGTGGGGGGACTTCGTGTCTGAAGGACTGGGAGGCTGGTGGACCTGAGGTGACTAGCGAGTCCAAGAGGGGCTGAAGGAAGTTCGGAAGTCTGGGAGACAGTGGGCTGGAGAACCTGTTGAGGCCAGGAGTGGGCCAGGTTAGCAGGTACAGCAAGGCTAAGTAAGCCTAGGAGCCAGGAGGCTTGGTATTTTTGAGTTCTATGAACATTAATGGAGAAGAACCCCTGCGTGGGAAATCCTGTATGTGAACTGTTCTTTTGTTTTCTTCAATAAAAATGGGCTGCCATGCCCTCAAACATAACATCTGACTGCTGTGGACTCGCTAAAAAAAACGCATTTACCATTAAGTTAAACCCCCAACGTTTACAATATATATATATATTTTTTTTCTATGCACCCCAAAATAATATCCACTGTATGTATGTACATTTTTTACAACCTCCTCCAGGAAAAATTCCAGGGTGGCAGCAGGTGTTTAGAAAACAAGGATGAAAGTCCTGTTAGACAAGTGAAAAAAAAAAGAAAAAAAGGTACCTTTAAGAATAGTGCAGCGCTGACACAATCTTTCACACACTCCTCCTCAGCTGGAGGCTTACCTAGAGCTTCCTCTCCCAGACAGTGGCAGACCGCACTGAGCCTCCTGCCCTGGAGAGTTTTTATAGCCGATTTGGGCCTGCCCATGGTGCGCCCCCGGCCCCGCCCCCCCTGTGACATCACCGCTGACTAACAGAAAGTGGAGGAAGAAGGGGCGGCGCGCTCCTACGGAGCTCAGATCTGAGTAAGGAGAAGGAGCCACAGCATGTCCTAGCAGATGGACAGGAGACACACCACAGCCCCTGTTAACACAGTAAGCTTCCTACAAGCTAAAACGCCCGCAGCTCATGCACCTGAGCGTCTAGTGTCATAAAGGGGCATACCTTTATTAGTTCTGGACCTTCCAACCCGAGGAGAGGCTGAACCTGGGTGGGGATGGTTCGGCAGGGGGGTTTTTTCTTCCTCTTCGTTCGTAGTTTGTTTGTCTGGAAGAGTCTTAGGTGGTCTGATCGTCCGACCAAAAAAAAGGAACAAGGACTGGGGAGGAGGGGCCCCCTACTTATTAGCTAGAAGAAGGTGGTACTGGTGGACCGGAGGAGGGGATTAACCCATGATGTGCTGACGGGAGGACTGGCCAGGAAAATACTTTACCAGAGTGAATATAGAGGGTTCACCACAAGATGTAAACCATTGGTGGGCCTCAAAAACAGGAAGGCCAGATTAGAGTTTGCCAAACAACATCTAAAAAAGCCTTCACAGTTCTGGAACAACATCCTATGGATAGATGACCAAGATCAACTTGTACTAGAGTGATGGGAAGAGAAGAGTATGGAGAGGGAAAGGAACTGCTCATGATCCAAAGCATACCACCTCATAGTGGTGGTAGTGTCATGGCGTGGGCATGTATGTCTGCCAATGGAACAGGTTCTCTTGTATTTATTGATGATTTGACTGCTGACAAAAGCAGCAGGATTAATTCTGAAGTGTTTTGGGCAATATTATTTTCTGCTTATATTCAGCCAAATGCTTCAGAACTCATTGGATGGCACTTCACAGTGCAGATGGACAATGACCAGAAGTATACTGGGAAAGCAACCAAAGAGTTTTTTAAGGGAAAGAAGTGGAATGTTATGTAATGGCTAAGTCAATCTATGGGGCATTGCCAAGAGAAAGATGAGAGACATGAGACCGAACAATGCAGAAGAGCTGAAAGCCGCTATTGAAGCATCCTGGTCTTCCATAACACCTCAGCAGTGCCACAAGCTGATAGCTTCCATGCCACGCCGCATTGAGGCAGTAATTGCTGCAAAAGGGGCCCAAACCAAGTACTGAGTATAAATGCATGCTTATACTTTTCAGAGGTCTGATATTGTTCTATGTACAATCCTTGTTTTATTGATTGCATGTAATATTCTTATTTTCTGACATTGTGGATTTGGGGTTTATGACAAATCACAGCTTGAACTATCTTGCTTTGGATATAATGGGCCAGATCCACAAACAATTACGGCGGCGGATCTCCAGATCCGCCGCCGTAATTTCAAATCTGCGCCGGCGTATCATTGTTTTGTATCCACAAAACAAGATACGCCGGTTTTCTGCGTAGATACGTTGTCCTACGCTGTCGTCCTAAAGTGTCGTATTTACGCTGGACCATAGGGGCGCTTCCACGTGGAATATGCAAATGAGATATATACGCCGATACACGAACGTAAGTACGCCCGGCGCAGTGTTTTTACCTTGTTTGCATAAGCGTAGGTCCGGCGTAAAGTTACCTCTGCTGTATAGAGGCGTACGTAATGTTAAGTATGGACGTCAGGCCAGCGTCGTTTTTTCCGTCGTTCACGTCGTTTGCGTAAACCGTTCGCGAATAGGGATTTGCGTAAGTTACGTTCACGTCGTTTTCATTGATGTTTTGCGACGTGATTTCGTGCATGCGCACTGGGATACGTCCACAGCCGGCGCATGCGCAGTTAAAAAAAAGCGTTGTTTGCGTCGGGTCATCCATAATTATAATAAAACATACCCCTCCCACTAGTAAATTTGAATTATACCCGCGTACGCCGGCCCATTTACGCTACGCCGTTGTAAGTTACAGCGGCATTTCTTTGTGGATAAGGATACACCACTGTAACTTACAGCGGCGTAGAATAAATGGGACGCGCCGGCAGGGCTGTCTTAATGAGAGGGCACACCTGGGCACTGCCCGGGGCCCCAGCTGCATGGGGGCCCCCTGCACTTTACCCAAAAAAGCTGGTCCTTGAGCCCACCCTGCCCTGAAATTCGGGGCCCCATGATGGCACTGAGAGTGATAGATGCCAACGAGAGTCAGTCTGCCTCCTACCTACTTAATGTCTGTTTACCTGCACTGTCATCATTGTAAGGGCCCCAGAGCATTACTTTGCCCAGGGGCCCATTATGCTATTAAGACGGCCCTGCGCGCCGGCGGGGCAGGTATGTGGATCTGGCCCAATGAGTCTATCTCATATATTAGTTTCACTTTTTATGTTGCATTAGTGAAATAAATAAACTTTTGTATAATATTCAAATTTTTCGAGTATCACCTGTATAAGCTGTTCTGTCCAGAGCAAACTTTTTTTTTCTTTAAAAAAAAACGGGCTTATTTTTCAGAGGGGTGAAATTGTGCAGTGTTCATTTCTTTTGGGGGTATATTGGTTTTTAGTTCATGTTTGTTGGTCTTTCTTTAAGTTGAGATGTTCAAAGTAAAGTGAATATTGGTAATGTGTTCACTACAAATGACTAATACTGCGTTCATACGATCGTACATTCCGACAACAAAACGGATGTTGGCTCAAACTTGTCTTGCATACACACAGTCACACAAATGTTGTTGGAAATTCCGATCTCCAAGAACACGGTGACGTACAACACGTACAACGGCACTATAAAAGGGAAGTTCAATACCAATTGTGCCACCCTTTGGACTCCTTCTGCTAATCTCGTGTTAGTAGAAGTTTGGTGAGAGACGATTTGTGCTTTTCAGCCTCGTGCTTTTCAGTCCGTTACAGTGTGACGAATGTGCTATCTCCATTACGAACGCTAGTTTTACCAGACCGAGCGCTTCCGACTCGTACTTGATTCAGAGCATGTGTGGAATTTTGTTTGTCTGAATTATCTACACGCGGAATTTACGAGAACGAATATTGTTGTTGAAAAATTTGAGAACACAATTCCGACAGCAAATGTCCGATTCAGCCTACACACGGTCGGAATTTCTGAAAGCTCCCATCAAACATTTGCTGTCAGAAATTCCGAAAGTGTGTACGCAGTATAATGGCGTGGGAGGGAAATGTAAAAACAAGATATTTGCTAACGCATGATTGGGTATTTAAAGTGAAGGCAAGTGCATCCTTTTTACCAACAAAAAAGTAGTCACATACCCACTGCTCAGAGTCTGACACCCCTCTCTGGCTTTCATTTGCCCAGTGATATTAAAAGCAAAATACCACAAAGTATATATGTTTTCCCACAGGACATCCAGGCCACCAGGCACAGTTTTTCAGCGCGGCGCACCCCCAGCGGTGCGCGCGGGGACGTCCACCCGCCAGTTGAGAGCCGCGCTGTGGATGTCTTTCGTCTACAGCGCGGGTCTCAAGTGGTTAAGCTTTGTTCTTTTTATTTATTTGTGAAATAAAGCTTTGTTACATTTAAAAAAAATACAAGTTATGATTACTGCCTTTCAAAGTCCTGTGGGAAACACAGATCCTTTCTTATATTGCTTATGAGGATGTGGGCAGTGTAATTTTTGGATCTCTACACCATTTTCAAATAATATACATTCAAAATACTAACAATATACAAGGTCATTCACAATTCTGTCACGAGGTACATTACCAATCTTGTCCCCAAATATCACCCAAACCGTCCGCTCTACTTCTCTTAAAACCTCCTGCTGTCTAGCTTTCTCCTCCTCCCGTGCTCATCTCCAGGACTTCTCCAAAGCCTATCCCATCCTCTGGAACTCTCTACCGCAATCTGTCCGGCTATTTCCTACTCTGGCCACCTTTAAGAGATACCTGAAAACTCATCTCTTCAGGGAAGCCAATCCGCCTCTAACAACTGAACTTTTAACTCTTCTATAAGCTCATCCCCCATAGCTATTACCTTGTGTACCACTTTCCCCACCCTATTAGATTGTAAGCTCTTATGAGCAGGGCCCTTTTAACCCTCCTGTATTTAATTTATCGTAACTGTACTGTCTCCCTTTCTATTGTAAAGCAGCGAGAAACTGTTGGCTATACATAAATCCTGTATAATAATAATACTAATACCATAAAATATGGATCTACTGTATAATAAAAAAAATGGAATAGAAGTAAACACTGGAATGGCAATATTCTGGCCCCAGTAGAATGAAAGATGGTATCTTAAATTAAATACATTTGTCCAGATTGACACATTAAAAAGAGAATTGTTTACATAGTAAATGAAATCCAACAATCTGGGTCTAAAGCTCACTTTATGCTATAATATGTGTGTACAATCTTTGTAGTCTCTTTTTGATTTAACAAAAATTGCAGTATGGGTACCTACCTAAATTATCCATTTAACTTGTATCCCGTACACTATATAGTTGTTGGTGGATCTAAAGGATTAGGCATAGATTGCAATGTGTGTGGTGAGCTTAATTTGTTTAGTCAGTTGGTTTGTCACTTTGCCTAATTACCATCTTGGACAATTTAAACTAAACATGCAAAAATTTAAAAGTAGAGGTTACTTTAAAAAAAAAACTACATACTGTAAAAAAATAGAAAAGATAATTCTTTACAAAAGATAACATCCATGAGTGAAATGATATATATGGGCTGATTGCAAACTAACTGTTTATCGGTAAAACACAGTAGTAGTACTGTAAATGCAGTTGGATGTACCATTAAAATTCAGTCTGTGACTAAAATAAATTAGAAAACGTAATCTTAAATACATCAGTGTTTTTAGTGTAGAGAATTACCTTTGTAAAAAGTTTTCGTATTTTCTACGGTAGGCAAATCCTGCTCTTCTCACCCTTAAATACTCCATTAAACCCAGATATTTCACTTGGTGACGAACCACGATATCATCAAATTTTCCTGTGATACACATGAATACATTTATATAACAGTGTTTTACAAACAGTAAATAGCAAATAAAGAATTTTTTAAATAGGGCCTCCTTCACATAGGTATAACTTAGCGTACACCCGTAGGAGGGCTGTGTTTGCCCACACAGGATGTAGAGGTGTTCCGTTTATCTGTGTGCCGGCAGTCCCATTCATGTCAATTGGGATGTAGCACTGCACAGACATAGCCACTTCTCCCAATCTGACATCTGTGTTAGTGCTAGTGCATGTCCCTGAACACACACTGTCAGCATTTGGGGGCAACTACCCATACTCACACGGATGTCAAATTGGAAGCAGGGGCTGTGTCCATGCAGCCGCGGTGTTCCAACTGACATGAAGAGCATTGCCTGCATGCAGAGGCATGGAACACCTGTGCATCCCATCTGGGCAAACACGGTCCTTACATAGGTGTATGTTTAAAGTGTTACTAAACTCAGGACCTACTCAGGGTTCTTCTTAGCATCAAAAGGGGTCATCTTGAGTTGAATTTTCTGGGCTGGCCACTTGTAGATTTGTTTCCTTACAGAGAATAATGGTTTCTTTCTCGTACATCACGGGACACAGAGCGGCATATTCATTACTATGTGGGTTATATGGAGTACCTTCAGGTGTGGACACTGGCAATCTTCAACAGGAAGTCTCAGGAACTCCCTCCCTATATAACCCCCCCCCCTAGAGGGAGTCCCTCAGTTTTTTCGCCAGTGTCTTAGGTGTTGGTCACGGAATAGCTTTGCTCCACATCCTTTGGGATTAAGGGCGGGCTAACCGGATCTGTCCAAGGAGCCTCAGTGCCAAAGTGGACAGTACCCGGCCCCCAAACCGTGGGGTTTTGCCTATAATGCTCCTCTTTGGAGGGCTGGACCCTGGGCCCAGGACTTGGAGTTTGCAAAAACCATAAGGTTCCTGTTTTGCCAGGGTGCTATATAGGTCCAGGACAGTGGGTACCTTCATAGGACCCCAGGGCCTGAAGGTCTACTACGCTACCCACGGAGATGGGAGAAGACTGGATCAGTTTGCTGGTCAAACATCCTGCAGCATGGAGCAGGTAAGGGGGAGCCTGCGGGACTTGGTTCGACAGCAGGCTCCCCGGGGTAACCTAAAAGGGGGGATAGCCTGAGTATGCTCTGCATGGGCAACTGTGATCACTATGTCTTAGAGACAGGATGACACCCTTTCTCCCCCCATTACTAGGCCCCCCTGTCTAAAGTGTGTTGCTAGCTAACCTGCTGTTTCTTCCTAGAGGCTAGTAAAGGATCCTTAGGGGCCTTAAAAGAGTCCTACCTGGCCGGGAGTTTTTGAATCTGCCGCCGTTTCTCGCGCCATGGATCTCCAGCAGCGCGGCTCCTCCATGTTCTTCCCTGTTTCCGGGTACGCGCGCGCGCGCGTGCACGCGCGCGTCTTATTGACGAATTTTCGCGCCATCCGGACGGGAGGGCGGGGGGGGGCGGGCCTGCGGCGTCATACAGGCGCGCCCTTCTGCTGTTATAGACAGCAGGCCTTGTCAGGGCTCAGTCTGTGGCTGATTGTTTCAAGAGAGGACGCAGGGCGGCAGAACAGTGACTCCCGGTGGCGGAAAAGGGGTAGTACATGTGGACTTTGTCCCAATGTCTATTGTTAAGCCAAAGAATCCCCCTTATTTGACAGCAGGTTGGAGGCTGGCAAACTTAAGTTAGGGGCATTATGTATGGTCATAGAAAATATATAATTATTTAAAAAAAAAAAAAAAAAAAAAAAAAAGACCAACATACAGGCCCATCAGTTTGTGGGGACACTAGTGATCTACTTTCCCCTAAACTCTGGAATTGTACTCCTGGCCACTACAGTCTGTTGTGTGGGCGGAGTCCCTCGATTTTTTTATTATGGCTTCCAAGGGTTCGGGGTCAAAGGGTACAAAAAAAGACCAAAAAACAAAAGGTTCCCTTTCTGATTCTGATATGCCGATTCTTTCCCCGCAGCTTATTAATTTAAGAAGCGCCTTGGATGAGCCATTAGGGGGATCTGGTGCGGAGGCTGGCCCGGATCAGCCCAGCCCTGTGTTTATCACAGAGGAGATGCTAGCCGTATCCCTAGGGGGCTAGAAGAGAGAATAGCAGCATTGATTGCTAGAGCTATTCCTGGTAAGAAACGGTTTAGATCCCCATCACCAGGCAGTGTATCCTCAGATGCTGAGATTCTCTCTCCGGAGGAATTTGAGAATCACAGGAGGATCAACTGGACCTGAACCAAGAGGGTTCAGGGATTGAGGGGTCTACCTCTGAGGAACCATTTTCAGACTCCCAGACAGAAAGACTGTGGGTACAGTCTTTGACGGACATGGTCCGCTCGGCATTTAGCTTGCCATTACCAGAACCTCAGGTTCCTCCGGTATCCTCTCTGGGCTCTTTGAGAGCCCGTTAAGCAACGCAGTTTTTCCGGTCCATCCTCTCTTGGAGGAATTGATCTTTCGGGATTGGGTACGGCCGGACAGGGTTTTTCTGCCACCGAAAAGATTTGCGGTCATTTATCCCATGGAGGAAAAATTCTCCAAGAGATGGAAGCTCCAGTAGTGGATGCAGCCATCTCATGTGTGAATAAATCACTAACTTGCCCGGTGGAAAATATACATATGTTTAGAGATCCGGTTGATAAAAGATTAGAAACACTTTTAAAAGCATCCTTTGCTACGGCAGGAGCAGTGGTGCAGCCAGCGGTAGCTGCAATTGGAGTTTGTCAGGCATTAAAAGACCAGACAAAAGAGATGTTAAAAGACATGCCTACCCAACAAGCAGAAGAAGAGTGTGGCTGACATTCCCAGAGTTCTGTGTTTTGCGGTAGATGCTATAAAAAAGATTCCATCCAGCAGGCTTCTCGTTTATCACTATGTTTGGTACACATGAGAAGGCTCTTATGGTTGAAGAACTGGGCGGCAGAACCCCCATGCAAAAAGCTTCTGGCAGGATTTCCCTTCCATGGAGGGCGACTCTTCGAAGGATCTGGATAAATATATTCAGACTATTTCAAATGGCAAGAGTACCCTTTTACCGGTCAAAAAGACATTCCGGGCTCCTACATTTAAAAGGCAGCTTTTTCCTGTCTCGGGCCTCTAATTCCAGGCAGTATCGACGGCCGCCTGCGCGATCCAACGGTAAACAGTAGATCGCAGGGACAAACCCCTGGGGGTAAGAAGCCGTGGTATCGCAAGCCGTCAAAGGCAGCCCCTAAGTCTGCCTTATGAAGGGGCGCCCCCACTCTCACGGTGGGGGGAAGGCTTCGTCTCTTCTCAGAAGTTTGGGAAGCCAAGATCCCCGACAAATGGGTCCGGGCATCTGTAACCACAGGTTACAGACTGGAATTTCTAAGGTATCCTCCGCCTCATTTTCAAGAATCAAGGCTACCAAGGGATCCAGCAAGGAAGGCCTCAATGCTGGCAGCCTTGGATCACCTGCTTTGCCAGGACGTAATTTTAGAAGTGCCAGCCCAAGAGCAAGGCCTAGGTTTCTATTCCAATCTCTTTGTCATACCAAAGCCCAACGGCGATGTCAGGCAATCTTGGACCTAAAGAGGTTAAACGGTTATCTAAGGGTGCGGTCCTTCCGGATGAATCCATCCGGTCAGCAGCCGCCGCGCTTCAGAAGAACGATTTTCTGGCCTCCATAGACATAAAAGATGCTTACCTTCATGTACCAATCTGTCAGTCGCATCAAAGGTTTTTTACGCTTCGGGTCGGGCAGCGACACTTCCAATTCAGGGCGCTCCCTTTCGGCTGGCCACGGCCCCCCCGGTATTCACGAAGATCCTAGCCCCAGTTCTGGCCAATTTAAGAATCCAAGGAGTCACAGTCCTAGCATACTTGGACGACCTTTTAATTATAGATCATTCACGGACGGGTCTGCAGAAGGCAGTAAACCTCACGGTTCGGTACCTCGAAGAATTCGGCTGGGTCCTAAACCAGGGAAAGTCAGCATTCCAGCCTACAAAGCAGTTGGAATACCTCGGCATGAGGTTAGACACGGAACGTCAAAAGGTGTTCCTGCCCCTGTAAAGATCAAGGCGATCAAGGGGTTGGTTCAGTTGGTTATAAACAAAGAAGAAACCAACTATTCGCCTGTGTATGCTTACTAGGCCAAGCTAGTGGCCACATTCGAGGCAGTACCTTACGCTCAGATCCACACTCGCGTCCTACAGGCAGCCATTTTAGCAGCCTGGGGCAAGAGGGCACATGCCTTAGAGTCCCCTTTGACGCTATCATCAAGGGTCCGACAAAGCCTGGCCTGGTGGTTGAACCCTCAGAACCTTCTAAAGGGAAGATCCTTCAGCCCTGTTGTCTGGAAGGTAGTTACCACAGACGCCAGCCTGGCAGGCTGGGGGGCGGTCTTCGAGGGGTTCTCCCGCCAGGGAACTTGGGTGAAAGCAGAGAGGCAGCTCTCCATCAATATCTTGGAAATCAGAGCGGCTCGCCTAGCCCTGTTGGCGTGGACCTCCAGATTAAAGGGGTTCCCGGTGAGAATCCAGTCAGACAATGCCACGGCGGTGGCATACATAAACCACCAAGGGGGAACCAGGAGCCAGGCCGCTCAAAGGGAAGTGAACTTGATTTTTCAATGGGCAGAGGCTCATGTACCCTGCATTTCAGCGATATTCATTCCAGGAGTGGACAACCTGCAGGCAGACTTCTTAAGTCGCCAGAGTCTGTTGCCAGGGGAGTGGTCTCTGCATCCCCAGGTCTTTCAGACAATCTGCCAGAGGTGGGGAACGCCAGACGTAGATATAATGGCATCCAGGTTCAACAAGAAACTAGACAGGTTCGTGTCGCGAGCGAGGGATCCTATGGCCTGCGGAACCGATGCGTTGGTGTGCCTTGGCATCAATTCAAACTTCTATATGCATTCCCTCCACTACAGTTACTCCCCCGCCTGTTGCGCAGGATCAGAGTGGAGCACAAGCCAGTCATTCTAATAGCTCCAGCTTGGCCCCGAGGGCTTGGTACTCGCTAGTCCTGAATATGGCAGTGGGAGACCCTTGGACTCTTCCTCTACAACCAGACCTACTCTCACAAGGTCCGATCCTCCACCCTACATTACAACGTCTAAATTTGACGGCCTGGAGGCTGAATCCCTGATTCTCAGGGGTAGGGGTCTGTCTAGGCAGGTAATCCCTACCCTGATTAAGGCTAGAAAGCCGGTCTCCAGGGTAATTTATTACAGGGTGTGGAGGAATTATATAGGCTGGTGTGAATCCAAAAGATGGAATTGCCGCAAATATACTATTGATAGGGTGTTAAGTTTTCTCCAGCTAGGAGTGGATAAAGGCCTGGCACTAAGCACAATCAAAGGACAGATCTCAGCTCTGTCAGTGTGGTTTCAGAGGCCGCTGGCCACCCACTCGCTGGTAAAGACCTTCTTACAGGGGGTCTTGCGTATTAATCCTCCTGTCAAGTCACCAGTTTGTCCTTGGGACTTAAATCTTGTCCTGTCCACTCTACAGAAACAGCCTTTTGAGCCTCTGGCTGAGATTCCTTTACTCTTACTGACAAGAAAATTGGTTTTCCTTGGTCGCCATAGTTTCGGCCAGGAGAGTGTCAGAATTAGCAGCCTTATCGTGTAAGGAACCATATCTTGTTCTGCATAAGGACAGGGCAGTTCTCCGGCCCCATCCTTCCTTTCTACCAAAGGTTATATCCAAATTTCACTTAAACCAGGATTTGGTACTTCCATCCTTCTTTCCAAAACCTACATCTAGAAAGGAGGGGTTGCTGCATACCTTGGATATTGTCCGGGCCATGAAGGCCTATCTTAAAGCTACAGAAAAGATCCGGAAAACAGATGTGTTATTCGTTCTACCAGATGGCCCAAGAAGGGGCAGGCAGCTGCAAAATCCACCATCTCAAGATGGATTAGACAATTAATCATTCAAGCCTACGGGTTGAAGAGGTTGCCTCCTCCGTTGTCGGTAAAGGCCCATTCTACCAGGGCCATGGGCGCCTCTTGGGCAGCACATCATCAGATCTCTATGGCTCAGATATGCAAGGCAGCAACGTGGTCATCAGTCCACACGTTTACAAGGTTTTATCAACTAGACGTGAGAAGGAATGCGGATTCTGCCTTTGGACAGGCAGTACTACAGGCTGCAGTTTGAAATCCTCGGGATCAGAAACACCCTTGGTTATAAAAAAAAAAAAAAAAAAAAAAAAAAAAAAAAAAAAAAAAGTTTTTTCTTGACTAAGTTGGAATTATTATGATTTGAGTTTATCTCTAAATTGAATCCTTCTTTGGAAGATGTCTCCTCCCCTCATTAAAGCATTGCTTTCGGACATCCCACATAGTAATGAATATGCCGCTCTGTGTCCCGTGATGTACGAGAAAGAAAAAGGGATTTTTAAATACAGCTTACCTGTAAAATCCTTTTCTTGGAGTACATCACGGGACACAGAGCTCCCACCCCTCTTTTGGGTGACCATTTTGGGAGGCATACTGCTTGCTACAAAACTGAGGGACTCCCTCTAGGGGAGGGGGTTATATAGGGAGGGGACTTCCTGTTTGAAGATTGCCAGTGTCCACACCTGAAGGTACTCCATATAACCCACATAGTAATGAATATGCCGCTCTGTGTCCCGTGATGTACTCCAAGAAAAGGATTTTACAGGTAAGCTGTATTTAAAAATCCCTTTTTTAACTAAATGAATAAAAGCAAACTATTGTAAACATCCTTCTATCTGCTACTTTTGCTACACAGCTTGGCTTGTTAAAGGAAGTTTAAAAATAACAGACTTATGCCGCGTACACACGCTTTGAATTTCCGACAACAAATGTTCAAATGTTCGATGTCCGACAAAAAGATCCCATCCAACATTTGTTGTCGGAAATTCAGAGCGTGAGTACGTGGCATAAGTCTGTTATTTTTTAAACTTCCTTTAACAGGCCTATCTAAGCATGCGCAGCATTTTCTGTTGGAATTTCCGACAACAAAAATTTTAGTGATCCCACATCAGACATCTGAATCCTGATTTGCTGCCAAGGGTCACTGTTTTTTGCACATCACTGCCCTCTGTACTGCTTTATTGAATAAACCCTCAAGTGTAACACTGCCTAATTTTTTAAATACCCTTCTTACCTGGTTGTTTGTCATTATTTGGTTTGATACATCTAATGTAAGCTGGTTCCTTGGACATCAAGATTTCTATAAGGCTTGACAAGCTATTTTTAAACTGAGTGGTTACCTGAAAGGATGGGCAAGGAAATTAATTATTTCCATAGTGTATTTGCAAATTATAAACACATTTTAACCCAAGATTAAAGTTTAAAGGGAACGTTTTGTGCATGGTACAGATATACATTTTTTTTCGGGAAGGTAGGGCAATGAGTAACAAGAGTGTGTAAAGTGCAGTAACCCATAATAACCAGTAGCTCAATTAGCAACCATCCCTATGACAAACCAATTACAGTAAATTAAAACTGGATATGTTGCTATTGGATACTGAATGTGTTGCATTATTATTACTCTTTGCACTGCCTTCATGAATCAGTTGGTGAGAACAAGCCCTTGTAAGTGTGGATGCTGAGTTGTAAATTCTTGATGTTTCAAGGTTTTTATTTCATGCATACAAATGGACTTTTTACTTCAGCACAACAATGTTTGAAAACACAGTAATTCATCTGTTTGGTACTAATACAGTTACAATGTATGTGCCTTCTGTGTTTCTATTATATATGTAACCTATACTGTGAAGGTTGCGTACAGTTCAAAACCAATGTTGGAACCTCTTTTATTTGTGTTTGTGAAAAACCTTTTATAAGAATATTGCAACACAAAAACACAGTAATTTAACATGTTGCCTGCAATGTGGCATGCTATAAAAAGTAGAATACATTATTTTGGTTGGCAGGATAAGTGGAAAAAGCATAATTATCTATATTGCACAGGGGAAGGTAGAGAAGCAACAATTCCCCAATTGATAATGGTTTTATGTCAATGTTAATAAACTTGCTTAGATCATCTATAGTCTGGTCTCAGTTTAGCTATGAAGATCTGGCCATCCTTGTTGCTTAAAGCCTGCTCTCTTTATCCCTTACAAATAGGCTATGTGCAGGTAGTTGTTTATTTAACTTACAGTTTCAGGACGCTTTCTGTTGTCCAGTTCTGATGCATGAAAACAATCCCTTAGGATATAATTTTTGGATTTGATAACCACCTGAAATACAATGCAGTTGGTAAAAATTCTACAAACAAATGTATTTTTTCAATGGGTAAAGGTAAGTTATGCTTTTTAATGGCATACAAAAGAAAGGAAAACATATTAGCAACTCACATGGGATCACTTCTGGTCTACTCTGCATCCCACAAAAAAGCTCTTCAAGCCCCATGCCCCCCCCCCCCACCCAATGTGTTCTCTTGGTCCTGCAGGTGTATTCACCCAGTGCTCCCATCTTGGTCTGAGGTCCCCTTCTGTTGTGAGACTGTCCATCTGAAGCCCTTACTATGTGTTGAACCTGATTTTTACTGTTACAATGTGAGTTGCCATTTGTCTTTTCACCACAGTAAATCAGTTAATATACTACACTCAGGCCTCGTACACATGACCGAGAATCTTGTCATAAATGAAACGTTGTTTTCCTCAACAAGGTTCTTGTCAGGCTTGTCGAGAACCTTGTCAGGCTTTCTTTGCATACACACTGTCAAGACAAAATCTTGTCGTTCTAAAACGCGGTGCAACGCGTACGAAGGCACTATAAAGGGGAAGTTCCATTACACTGGCACAACCCTTGGGGCTGCTTTTGCTAATCTCATGTTACTGCGTGTTAAGTAAAAGTTTGGTAAGAGACGATTCGCGCTTTTCAGCATGACGAATGTGCTATCTCCATTACGAACGCTACTTTTACCGAAGGTGCGCTCCCAACTCATACTCTATTCTGAGCATGCACGGGTTTCTAAGCATACACATGAAAAATGGGGGGAACTAATGCGCATTACCAAATGACCTAATTAATTATGACTATAGCAGCAGCCACCAAATAAAGTGCTCACACACAAAAGATATGAAAAGGGGGGGGGGGTGTGGTGGCGCGTGCTAAACACACATAATGTGATAAGTAAAACAATATATATAAAAAATGTGCTAAATCAGTACAATATAATACATTAACTAAAATAATGCAATAAAAGTGCAAAAAAGTGCTGGGTGATCCAAAAGTGCACAAAAATGCAGGAAATAGTCCATATAAATTGGTAATTCAAAGTACCACAACCCCCCTTTTTCATAAGCATACACATGAACGTGTTTCTCATTGTAAACCAGCCCGACGAGGAACATCACGAGGAAATTGAAACTCCTGACGAGAAAAAAGAAAACATTCTCGACTAAAAACATACACACGACCGTTTTCCTTGGCAAAAATGCTATGCCAGCATTTTTCTGGATTTTGCAGAGGAAAACGGTTGTGTGTACGAGGCCTATGATTGTGCACTGCTGTTCCTCTTATCTGTTTGCCTAGAGATACTTCAGTCTCTTCAGAGGTGCTGCACCTGGTGCATTGAGATCAGCGAAAAGTTATCCTGAACACTCTAATTGGACTAATTGAATTTTTTACTGTTCTGCATAGACCTTTATGTACACACAACACTTATTGCGCCATTTATACCCCATTACTACTCTTCTAGTATACAGCTCATGTTTTAATGTCCTGCATTAAACATATGGTTCTCCCCCCTCCAGCCACCTACTGTAAGCCTTACTACTGGCAATCACTATGATAAGCCATATTGGCCAATAGTGAGCCTTAACAAGGGAAAAGAACAGGCTGTTGACTCAGATAGGTGTCAAGATTTGTGTACTAGAATATCCCAAATTATTTTACATGACCTCTGAAGAGAAAGTCAACTGACCTTAGAATTAGGTCCCTGGATGTGCCTGTCACCTGGTGGCAGCAGTGGTTCGGTCAGATTTTAAAGGGCCAGTAATTTAAAAGTTATTATTCCACAAGTTGCTGGGCTCTAGCACAGAGACCCCCCTGCCAGAATTCATTCTTTGCCCATTCAATCCCACTCTACTGTAAAATACCTGTAAATCAAGGAAAGACAGAAATACCCCCCATAATGGGCATGGCAGATGCATGAAGCTAGGCAATCAGATAATGAAATGTAAGCACCAGGGCTTCCAAGAAATATGGGAAGATAGTGGGAGATTTAACCTTCCAGCATCTAATCAAAACTGAAAAATCAGTGGACCGGCATGATCATTTGTCCATGTTATAAGACCATATAAAATTTACCTCCTTAATGTTCCGGTACAAGAGGTCATTATTCTTCTCCAAAAATCCTAAACAAGAAATTCAAAATGTTGTGTTAGAGCTGCAAATCTGAAAGTTTAATTATCAGAGGGATTAGCATGTGTTACCATGCTATTTATATACACATACAACATACAACAATTATATGTGCTACAACAATTTTTATGTATCATATTGTGATTAGTAGCTATGCATCTAGGTCAGGGATGGGCAAACTACGGCCCGCGGGCCGTATACCGCCCGGCGGACCTTTTAATCCGGCCCCGACCTGCGATCTCGTCGTGCCGTGATTGCCGCTTCGAGGGGGCTGGAGCGAGGCGAGCTTATCGTTCCTAATGTCCTCAAAGTGACTGTCCATTGTTTATAGTTTAGTCTCTGGCTTCTAATTCTCGGGATTTGCTTACTAAACACCACAGCCAATCAGCTCATTTTGGGCTAGTCATATCTTCCCTGACCTAAGATGGCACCCATAGAGCCTAACAAAGAAGCACACATGCTTCGAACGCGTGCACCCCCCTGTGACCGGTACCCGGAAGTGACGTTGCACTGCTGTGCTCCACGGAACGCTGTCCCTCGCTCCCCGGCATCGGAGGTATACCATCCCGCCACTGCGGATGATGGTAGTGTGAAAAACACAGGGATGCCTGCTTTAGATCTCCAGGACCAGCGGAGCACCTGCACCCTGGATGCCTCAGCGGATGATACAACGTACAGATAAGCCCATGTTTTACATTTCCTTGTGAGTGACACCTTTATATGATTTTTCGTTTTTTTTTTACCTATTAAAAAACAAGATTACTACGCTTAAAGGGCCCATCAATTGTCACCACTGTGCCATGCCATCAAAATCAATCACTGTGCCATCAATTGTCACCACTGTAACATGCCAAATGCAGCCACTGTGCCATGCCATCAAACACAGCCACTGTGCCATCAATTGTCACCACTGTGCCATGCCATCAATTGTCACCACTGTGCAGTGCCATCAAACGCAGCCACTGTGCCATCACTTGTCACCACTGAGCCATCAAACACAGCCACTGTGCCATCAATTGTCACCACTGTGCCATGCCATCAATTGTCACCACTGTGCAATGCCATCAATTGTCACCACTGTGCCATGCCATCAATTGTCACCACTGTGCCATGCCATCAAACGCAGCCACTGTGCCATCACTTGTCACCACTGAGCCATCAAACACAGCCACTGTGCCATCAATTGTCACCACTGTGCCATGCCATCAATTGTCACCACTGTGCCATGCCATCAATTGTCACCACTGTGCCATGCCATCAAACGCAGCCACTGTGCCATCACTTGTCACCACTGAGCCATCAAATGCAGCCACTGTGCCATCAATTGTCACCACTGTGCCATGCCATCAATTGTCACCACTGTGCCATGCCATCAATTGTCACCACTGTGCCATGCCATCAATTGTCACCACTGTGCCATGCCATCAAACGCAGCCACTGTGCCATCACTTGTCACCACTGAGCCATCAAATGCAGCCACTGTGCCATCAATTGTCACCACTGTGCCATGCCATCAAACGCAGCCACTGTGCCATCAATTGTCACCACTGTGCCATGCCATCAAACGCAGCCACTGTGCCATCACTTGTCACCACTGTGCCATCAATTGTCACCACTGAGCCATAAAACGCAGCCACTGTGCCATCAATTGTCACTACTGTGCCAAGCCATCAAACGCAGCCACTGTGCCATCACTTGTCACCACTGTGCCATCACTTGTCACCACTGTGCCATCAATTGTCACCACTGAGCCATCAAACGCAGCCACTGTGCCATCAATTGTCACTACTGTGCCATGCCATCAAAAGCAGCCACTGTGCCATCACTTGTCACCACTGTGTCATCACTTGTCACCACTGTGCCATCAATCGTCACCACTGTGCCATCACTTGTCACCACTGTGCCATCACTTGTCACCACTGTGCCATCAATTGTCACCACTGAGCCATCAAACGCAGCCACTGTGCCATCAATTGTCACTACTGTGCCATGCCATCAAACGCAGCCACTGTGCTATCACTTGTCACCACTGTGCCATGCCATCAAATGCAGCCACTGTGCCATCACTTGTCACCACTGTGCCATAAATTGTAGTTTTGTAAAATAACTCTTTTTATGCTGTTCTACCTTAAATTAATCTAAACATTTAATGTTACAAATTTAAATGTAATTTATATTAATTCACACATACACACCGGCCATCTACTCTTGGTCTGGCCCCCGGGTCCACTATATGAACTCATTGCGGCCCTTGAGTCAAAAAGTTTGCCCACCCCTGATCTAGGTGGTAGTATCATGTTTACTGCATTGTTTTCGCTTGTAAAATTACATTTTTATGGTGTAATTTTCTGTCTCTGTGTTCCTGTTTTCCAATAAAACAAGAAGGGCTTAGCCATGTGTCCAGCATCATCTGGACTGGTAGGGTTCATACAGTATATGCAACAGTGTCCAACAAAATATGGGTTTAGCTAAAGGCAGAGTATTAAATACAGCTGCTGATATAGATTTAGCTCAGAGTTACAACAAAACAGTCTCTTAAAAATAAAAATTTCAGAAAGCATATATGATGGCAACTAACAATATTTCATCAAAATATTAATTCGCTAATCTGATGAACCAGAACTACCAGTCCTGGAAATTTAAAATGAAGGTGCTGAGAGAGGGTACATGGAAGAGTATAAAAGAGCTCAGACAAAATCCACCTATAGATGAGGGGGGAAATCAAAAAGGTCAACGTTCTAAAACTCTGAGCACAGAGTAAACTTAAATTGTGCACAGTGTGAAACAGAAATATGGGAGGAGTTACAGAAAGTATATGACAGCATTCTTAGCAATAAACTGTGCTTAAAGAGGAATTTTAGTTTAATTTTATTTTTAAGTCAGCAACTTCAAATATTATAGCTGCTGAAATGTAAAAATCAAGTACTTACCAGTGCCTGGGGTCCAGTGCAGTCTTCCCAAAGCTGGTTCTTCTTACCGTTGTGTGTCACTGGGGGCTGCCATCTTGGATATGGTAGCCAGCTGTGGCTTTCTAAAAAACTACAGCTGCCTCCCCACTGTGCATGCACAAGCTTGTGCAACACTTTGTGAATCATCCTGTGGCCTCCTGGGTCATGTGATGTGTCCCAGGAGGCTGCTGGAGGAGAGAGGAAAGGGTAACGGATGCCATCTATGTCTAGCTGAAGATTGGGAAAGTGGGAGTAGGTACCTAAAAAAAAGTAATCACTGACCTACTCCCAAAAAAAGACCTGTAACTCAATTACAGACTGAGGAGAGGGGGGAAAACCAGGGGGACTTTACTTTTTGAGTGAATTTCTGCTTTACCCTGACACGATTTGCCAGACTAGCACATGCAGGACTATATTAGCTGTACCTTAGAAATGGTAAAACTCCTGCAAGCTATAGAAGAAGAAATACAAGATTTAACCACTAGAGCACTTTTTTCATTTTTTGCACAAGTAAAACTCTGCATTTTTGGCTATAAAACTACTTGAAACCCCCAGAACATTATATATTTCTTGAAAGCAAAGAACCTGTAGAAGTAAAGTTGTAATTTTTTGGTGTTGCACAATATTTGCACAATTGTTTATTAAATGCATATTTGCAGGAAAAAATATAATAAAACGATATATAATAAAATAAATGTTAGTGCAAAACACACACAACATATTACCTATTTAAAAAAAAAAATCTAGTCTTAACCACTTGCCCACTGGGAACCTAAACCCCTTTCCTAACCAAGCCAATTTTCAACTTTCAGTGCTCCCACATTTTGAATGACAATTACTCAGCCATGGAACACTGTACCCATAAGAAATTGTTGTCCTTTTTTTCACACAAATGGAGATTTCTTTTGGTGGTGTTTAACCACTTACTCGCCGTCATTATACAGTGGCAGGTTGGCACGATCCTGCCAACCATCGTAGCTGTACATCAGCTCCTTTAAGCGGGATAGCAGGCACATCACAGGCACATGCCGATGCTCGCGACCGGAGAGGCAGAACAAGGACGTGCGTGTGTAAAAGGTGAGTGTGGCGGCTGTTGTCTTCACAGCTGAGCATTTTGCCAATACACTTCAGGGAGGCAGATTCGAGCTTTCCCTTTTAGGGACTGATTTGGGGGCGGAATCTGCTTATTATGCACAGGTGCGTGTCTTTACACACATAAACACATATATACTTGGAGAGAGCCACAGCAGACTTCTTAGGCTCTGAGGAAAGGAGTGCGCCCCAGAAACGTTAGCCATTCTGTCGTTAAAAGGGTACCATTGAATCCTCGGTATCATCTTTATTTGCTGGCTGGGACCAAGATGACTGATCTGACCAATTGATTAAGCTGTATCTAGACTCTCGTTTGTGAGTATAATTTACTTGTTTTTATTAAAATAAAAATCTCTTGTGATAAATGCACTAGGTCGGTGCGCCCTCCCTCTTTTGTTTTTTTCTCTTAGTTTATGAACACCCATGACACCCAACAGACCTGTGATTCTATCTCACGATTAGACTACAATACCCCATAACAAAAACACCAGAGTGCAGGAGAATTTTTTGTATTGTTACCTACAGTCAAGCATGGTGGTGGGAGTGTCATGGGGTTGCATGAGTGCTGCCAGCACTGGGGAGCTACAATTCATTGAGGGAACCATGAATGCCAACATGTACTGTGACATACTGAAGCAGATAATGATCCTCTCCCTTTGGAGACTGGGCTGCAAGGCAGTATTCTAACATGATAACGGCAGCAAACACACCTCCAAGACAATCACTGCCTTGCTAAAAAAGCTGAGGGTAAAGGTGATGGACTGGCCAAACATGTCTCCAGACCTAAAACCTATTGAGCATCTGTGGGGCATCCTCAAACAGAAGGTGGAGGAGCGCAAGGTCTCTAATATCCACCAGCTCTGTGATGTCATCATGGAGGAGTGGAAGAGGACTCCAGTGGCAACCTGGGAAGCTCTGGTGACCTCCATGCCCAAGAGGGTTAAGACAGTGCTGGAAAATAATGGTGGCTACACAAAATATTGACACTTTGGGTCCAATTTGGACATTTTCACTTTGGGGGGCGTACTCACTTTTGTTGCCAGCAGTTTAGACATTAATGGTTGTGTGTTTTGAGGAGACAGCAAATTTAAACTGTTGTGTGTGTATATAAATTTAAACTGTTATACAAGCCGTACACTCACTACTTTGTACATCGTAGCAGAGTGTCATTTCTTAAGTGTTCAGTGATACTTTATACTGTATGTATATATATATATATATATATATATATGTTTTGGGGGATAAAATTAAACAAATGTTAGAATTCTAGCTGTTTATAAAAATATTTACTTACCCACAGTGCAGTATGTGACCTCCCCTGCATAGTGAAGAAGTTGAAAGTCTACCCAGTCAATAGACTTCCTTGCCCCAGGGCCTGCAAGCTTGCGGCTGTAAAAAACACAGCAGATGATATGGAAAAGAGGGCTTTACTCAGCATAAATACTGTACTGTACGTTCACTGCCCTATACCAAGTACAGGAATTTGACAGAGCTAGCAATAAGGCCACTACTGGTATCAGCCACAGGCCTACCGCCTAGATTGAATACCATCAATATGTGAGGTAAGTAGCCACAAAACAGCACTTACATAATCTTAAACTTTAGTTTAGATTTCAGAAGGACCAGTTAAAGCAGATCTATACACAAAAATTAAGATTTGTTATCTTATATGGAAGATCTAGAAATGTTTAACCACTTGGTTCCCTGAAAAATCTTACTATTCCCTGGAAACATTGCCTAGGCACACCTTTGTGCTTTATTTTTTATGTGTACAACAAATGTTTTATTATTTACTTATACATTGTTTTTAAACAATAATAATATTTATAAGAACGATATCAGCTTTGAAATGTTAACGTTAACACTTACGTTAAGAAATGAGGATGATCCCCAACCTTCTCCTCCAACTTTGCTAGAAAGCTGAGATCTGTGGCTTCACCAGGACGCAAACACTCCTCATCCTGCAGTGGGAAAATGACAAAACAAACAAAGAAAATATAAGTTAGGTTTTATCTGTATGAACTAAAGACTTGCCTGGTAGTAATGATGTATTTGTATTTGATCAAAATTAAGGGTGTATAAGAGTTCAAGCGCCTGGAATACCCCTAAATTCAAGATTATTATAAATGGGAAACAATTTTCATCTCTTTAACCACTTAAGACCCGGACACTTACGCTGCTAAATGACCCAAGGTGTTTTTACAATTCGGCGCTGCGTCGCTTTAACAGACAATTGCGCGGTCGTGCGACGTGGCTCCCAAACAAAATTTGCGTCCTTTTCTTCCCACAAATAGAGCTTTCTTTCGGTGGTATTTGATCGCCTCTGCGATTTTTATTTTTTGCGCTATAAACTAAAATAGAGCGACAATTTTGAAAAAAAATCACTATTTTTTTACTATTTGTTATAAAAAAAATCAAATAAACTACATTTTAGTAAAACATTTAGGCCAAAATTTATTTAGCCACATGTCTTTAGTAAAAAAAAAAATCGTAATAAAAAAAATAGCTACCTAGCGGGAACAGCGACACTAATACAGCGATCAGAAAAATGATCGCTTAGTGACGCTGGCAATAGGGAGTGAAAGGGTTAACTAGGGCGGTGATCAGGGGGTTAAAACTTTATTAGGGGGGGTGGGGGGGCTATCCTGAACCTAACACTAACTGTTTTTTACAGTGCCTGTCACACTGACACTAAATGCAGTGATTAAATCACTGCATTCAGTAACACTGTGACAGGGGGGTGGGGGGGGCGATCACAAGGGGTTAATATGCCTATGTGAGTGTGTGTCAGTGTTGTGTTGGTGCACACTTACTTGGCATGTCTTCTCTCATCAGCAGCGCTGGGAAACAGCGCTGCGATGAGAGAAATGATCATTTCCTCCTTCCTGTGTAAACACAGGAGGAGGAAGTGACAGGCTGGGAGCGCGCTCCCATTGGCTGGGAGCGATCGCGGGGGGGGCGGAAAACACGGACATCCGCCCGCTCGTCGGCGATCGCTCCCAGAGCCAGGGGGACCGCCGCACGCCGCGGAGGGGGTCCCGATGGGACCCCCGAACCGCACTAAGGCGAGGACGTAAATTTACGCCCTTGTGCCTGTACGAGCCATGTTGTGGACGTACATAGGCGTGCGGGGGTCCTTAACTGGTTAAGCTGTACATTTAGGCCCGGATTCACATACATCAGCACATATATATGCCGCCGTAGCGTATCTGTTTTACGCTATGCTGACGCAGCGCAGGGAGGCAAGCATGGAATTCACAAAGTAAATGCTCCCAACGTTGCGCCGGCGTAATGTAATTTCGTAGGCGTAAGCTGGCATAGGTGGAAGTGGGTGTGACCCCATGCAAATGATGGTCCGAGCGTGGTGCAATGCTTTATACCCGGCGTATTATGAACGGCGCATGCTCCGTCACGCGGACGTATGACCAGCACCCCTGTGTGCATGCTCACAACTACGCCGGCGCAACTTCCTGAGATACACCGGCCCATCGGCTTATGCCGAACACATAAATACGCCCAGTTATACGCCCGTCCAGTGCAAAGGTACACCCGTTTGCTTGTTTCCCCCCTGGAGCACAGTACTTTTGTTTGGCCATGGCAGCTGCTAAGTTGGACAAGGACAGGAGGAAGAAAAACTTCTCCTTGGAGGAGAGGGCTATCCTGACCTTTGCGATACGGCAGTATGATATGTACCTCCATGGCGCACAGAGTGCCAGGACCAGTAAGGCACGGAAGAGAGAGATATATGAGAAGATCACCCTGGAGGTCAATGCTCTTGGGCATGAGAGCAGGACCCCCGACGATATCCAGAAGATAAACGATATGAGACGTCGGGTCCATGATGAGGAGGTACATCAGGGGTATGGGAGGAGGACCAGCTTCTGCTCAGAAGTTGACCGATGAGGAGGAGGTCATCACCAGCTGTCTGGAGCGGGAGCAGGTGGAGGGCATGGAGGGCTTTGACTCCAGTGACCAGGACTTGAGGAGAGGCAAGTGTGTTTTATCCCCCATCCGGTGTGTAGCATGTGAGGGGGTGCAAGGGAATATGTGACAAGTGTGTGGGTCCACCAACATGTGAATGTTTTGTGTCATCCACAGATGTGCTGGAGGGAGCTGGGCCGTCGTCTGCCGGTGTCCGACCCATGCCATCCCCGGAACATCCTCTGCCTCAGCCTGACCCCCTGTGAAGCCCGGTAATATTGGTGGACGGGAGGGCCCACACCTCTCCTCTAGAGATAGTTGAGGAGGAGCCGGTGGATCTCCACCAGGAGGAATGCCTCTATTTTGAGGAGGCTTCCACCTTCCCCGGACCCTCAGACACCTCCCCGCCCCTCAGGGGAACCCCCTCCAGGGCTACCCCATCCAGGGGAACCCCCTCCCGGTCTACCCCCTCCAGGGCTACCCAGTCTGGACGGGCACAAGCCTCTCCACCCCCCAGGAAGGCTTTAAGAAAGACCAGGGGTGTAGCTGGATCCCTCCAAGAAGGGCTAGAGAGGGAGCAGGCTAGGCAGACACGCCACATGGGTGATCTAGCCTGTGACCTGCGCCTTGTGGCCGACAGCCTGGCCTCCTCTGCCAAGACCCAGGCTGAGTGCACAGTGGCTGTGCAGGGCACCGCAGCCACTATGCAGCAGTGCCTCATCCAACAGGCTAAGTATACCAGCTCGGTGTCGGACTGCCTGCAGGAGGTGAGCGCTAACTGCGCTGCAATGGTCACGTGTCTCGGTGACCAAACTGAGACCCTGGAGGCCATGCGGCACCACATGGTGGCAGGGGGTCCCTCACCATCTGGGGACCAGGGCTCAGTTGTGCAGGCCAGCCTGGAGCGGCATACCCTGGCCATTGGGGAGCTGCAGGCCACAACAGCAGGCCTCGGAAAGGCAAAACAGGTGACTCCAGCAACAGACCAGCGCCCGCCAGCTGCGGATGCAGGCAGATAATACTTCGGTCCTCACCTGCATTGCCCTAGCGTTGGAGGGCATGCAGGCGGCATCTTCCATCAGACCAGGGGATGAATCTCGACATGATGCGCCACCCCCCCAACCCGAGTCTCCCCCGAGACAATTGAGGAGCCGTACCCGTGGCACCAGGCCTGGCCCACGAGAGGGCAAATTACTTTTTTTTTTGCTCAGAGTATGAGCTTCTTTTTTTTTAGGTTGGACATGCACAGAGGTATGTGCCATCCTCCAGTAAGGGCATGCCATGTCGGCCAATGGAATGATCCCTATTTTTTTTTTTTTTTAGTAACTGCACACGGTTAGGAGTGTAGGCTACAGTGTGACTGGTGTGTGAATGTGTGGGTGACATTCCTGCCAGAGGTTATCCCCACGACCGTGTGAATGTGGTATGAATGGACAGCAATATCATTGGGGCCTAGGCGTGGCGTTGCTGATCCCAAGTATCGTGCGGTGGACTTGGGCTAATCCAATGTGAGGTGGATGTGGTGTGTGTAAGCTAGGGACCACAGTGGTGTACATGTCTGCATTGTCCGTGTGCCATGCTAAATGTGTGTGTTTAACGTGCAAAGATACGTTCCACGAGGCAACTCCTGACTGCTGTTCCTTCAGCAGACATGGTCTCCTCGGGCAGGGGGGGACTGTGTGGTTCAGAGGTCAGGTCATCACATATGTCAATCTCCAGGCCCTTTCTCATGGCGTAGTTGTGCAGCACGTAACATGCACCGATGATCTGGCACACAAAGTTTGGGGAATACAACAGGGCCCCCCTGGAATTATCCAGGCATCGGAAACGGGACTTTAGGATGCCAAATGTGCGCTCCACCACTGCACGGGTGCGTATGTGTGCAGCATTGTATCTTCTCTCTCCTCTGGTTTGGGGAGCCCGGTATGGAGTCAGGAGATGGGGCCCAAGTGCATATCCCGAGTCACCTGGAAGGGAAAAGACTCGTGATGCCTGCATCATGGGGTCGGACAGTCATGCCTGACACCCATGTCACTCACCAACCAGCCAGCTGTCCCTGTACACGTTTTGTTCGAATTCTGTTGGGATGTTGCTTTGACGGTATATGTAGCTGTCGTGGCTGGCACCGGGATGTTTGGCATGGACATGCCATATGAGGCATTGGGCATCGGCTATCACCTGTACGTTGATGGAATGCCACTGCTTACGATTGCGGTATATGTGCTCTGTGGCACGGGGGGGCCGTAGTGCCACATGTGTGCAATCAATGGCCCCCACAGTGCGTGGGAATCCGGCAATTCTGTAGAAATCCTACATTGGCTTCTGCCGCAGATGCTCATGGGTCGGTTTGATGATGTGGTGGGACATGCATGTGAGGATTGCGGGGACAACCTGGTGCACGCATCTGCTCATGGTGGATTGTGACATCCCAGACACGACTCCACTTGTACATTGGAAAGATCCACTGGCGAGGAAATGGAGTGTTGCCAGTACCTTGACCAGTGGCTGCACTGCATGTGAGCATCCCGTCTGGATGGTGATTTCATCATGCAGGGCTGTGGCTAATTTCAGGATGGCATCAGCGCTGAATCTGAAGATGCAATACACCTCCGATTCCCCCAAGCCAAAGACGTTTAATGCGCGTTGGGTATATCCTCTTCTGTGCCCTCCTCTGTGCCTGTGGACACAGTAGTGCTATGACCATGGCTGCCCCTGGCATGTTGGCATACGGATGTGTTGTCCTGCAAGTGTGGTTGCTCAGCTCGTCCGTAACGGTGCTGCTGCAGCTGCTCTCCAGCTGACCTGTTCACATCTGTTGCTGAGTTACACCTCCTTTATGGGGAATAACTTTGCGCCGGGCGTACACTTACGCACGGCGCGCGTAGCCAGCGTCGGGCGCACGTACGTTCAATATTCGGCATATCTCCCTCATTTGCATATTTGAATAGAAAATCAATGGGAGCGCCACATGCATCCAGCGTAAATATGCGCCCACGGTACGCCGGCGTAGGCAAGTTACGTCGGTGGGATGAAGCCTATTTTTAGACATATCTTCGTTTTTGGGTCCGGCGCACAGATACAACGGCGCATATTTGCACTTACGCGGGGTATCTGTAGATACGGCGGCGCAAGTGCTTTGTGAATCCGGGCCATACTGTATTAAGAGAACTAAATGAGTCATTGGGAAAAAAATATTTAATTTCCGCTTTTCGGATTCCCCCCCCTCCCCCCGATGTCACATTTTGCACCTTTCGGGGGGGGGGGGGGCAGATATCTGTCTAAAACAGGCATTTGCTACCACTTCCGTGCACAGATTGCCACAGTATCCGCAATGATCTACGCTATGTCCAGCCCCTCCTCCGTCCCCCCAGCTGTCTTCTGGGAGACACATGTCCCAAAAGACAGCAGCGACTCGCGCATGCACAGTAGGGAATCGGGAAGTCAGCAGCTGCAGTATTTGGAAATGTATTTTATTTTTTCGGCGGAACTCTGCTTTAAGAGCTTTACTGCAGGAATTATCTTTATTGCCAACTTACGTTGGTCTAGCTACTTACCATTTTCTGATACCTAGAAGGCTGCTAGGGATGCTAAAAAACACTGTAGTAGCCCGCGCTACATACAGTGAAAGCCACAATCTTCTGGGTCCTGCTGGAATGGCTTCCCCTCCGCACACTGAAAACATAAGGTTGCTCATTTAGCGTCCCCACCATTTAGAGCAATGTTTGTTGCTGCTGCTGCCGCCAATGGAGCCAGCGATTCGATGAACTGGCCCAGCCCATTGGCGAGTATGGGGTCCTACATTTTGACCCCGATGATGACTCACCTACCTGCCTATTTTATGCTACGTACATTCATTTGATTTACTACTTATATTACAGATATAGCAGAGCATTTACCCCTGAAGAGCGAGCGTAGTCTCACGAAATGTCGTCGGGTACAACCGATGCTTGCACATTTCTCTGATGTTTGTATAATATATACTGTTTACCATGTATGTGGACTGACCTATGTTCACATTGTATGCATATTTTATTGGCCTGTATTAATTGCTGTTTTGTCTTAATAAATCTACTTTTTTACTATCACAGTATGTTTTTTGGCTTACCATATTCACCTCATTTAAAGTCCCAGGGCAAGCCCCATGTATATATATGTTGTAATAGGGATGGAGGTGATGTTGGGGTGATGTTGGGGTGACACAAGACCTGTTAACCATGTTTACAAGAAAGCCTTGTATTTTTTTCAGTGAATACAAGGCATTCTCTAACTGCAGGACCCAGATGATCATCACTATCACTCTATGAAGCGCTGGCTACTACAGTCATTTTCAGTAGGGTTGTCCCGATACCACTTTTTTAGGACCGAGTACAAGTACCGATACTTTTTTTCATGTACTTGCCGATACCGAATACCGATACTTTTTTTAAATGTCATGTGACAGTTTTCAAACCACAATATAGACTAAGGATATTTTCTTTAGAATTATGAAGAACTCTAACTCAAGACAATGAGTAAAAATGAATAAAAATGTTTTATTTTCTTGTCATGCAGTAGTAAAAAACGCAAAGGCCGCGTACACACGGCAGAGAACCTCGACGGGCAGAACACATCGTTCCGCCCGTCGAGGTTCTCTGCCGGCCGTCGAAATCGGCGACCCGCCCGTCGGGAATGGCAACCAGCCATTCATCCAGGCAGGGGCCGTCGAGCAAATAGAGAGCGTGCTCTCTATTTCTGCTCGACGGGCTTCCCGACGGGAAGCTCGCCGAGAGCGTACACACGGCCGAGGTCCTCGCTGGAATGCAGCTTCCAGCGAGGTTCTCGCTGGTTTCCAGCGAGAACCTCGGTCGTGTGTACACGGCCTCAGAATTTTCACAGAACATGTTGATAAATACAAAAAAAGTATTCTATTTAGGTATCGGGAGCATTTGCGCGAGTACAAGTACTCCCGCAAATACTCGGTATCGGTCCCGATACCGATACTAGTATCGGTATCTGGACAACCCTAATTTTCAGCATTTCAAGCAACCTTTCACACATAAGGTTAATACATCATGCCAAGCTGAACCAATGTAAGCTGTCAATAATATAATTCATAGAGCAGAACACAAGTTTTGTTTTTAAACAAACGCACACCTTTTTTTCCCTGCTGTGGGACACAAAAGGTTTATAAAAATAAATACTCTCTACTGTCCAGCAATGCCATTGTCATGGGGCAGAGAGACATTTGCCCCTATACCACAGTGTTTAAGTTTTGGGCTGGCTATCCGGTAGGGACAATGATTTCCTAGCTGCAGACTTCATTCAACATACAGTCATGGCCAAAAATATTGGCACCCCTGCCACAAAAGGTGCAAACAAGCATGCTTCACTGCATATATAGACTGATTTTACTGTTGTGGGTTTAGTAACACTTTAAGCCAAGCCTAGAATGGAACATTTGTATCCCCATGCAGTTCATCTGTCACATGCGATTTGCCTCCCTATGAAATCTATGCATTTTCTCCTAAATATACAAATTCATCCAATAACATGTTTGCAAAGGTAGATTATTGTATTCCCCAAATTATTAGAGAGATGTATGAGGCTGCTATTGCTGACCTCCTTCAAAGAATAGCTTTCTTTGGCTTGAATACTTCTTGAAACACTGACCTAGAACACGCATGCATATTGTAAATTCAAAGTGAAGTCAGAGTTTCTGATATGCATACTGGTAGCTCAGAATTTACAGAATCTCTTGTACCAGCATGACAGCTGTATCTAGCATTTTCAACAATCGCTGCCTACAAATTCTTTCCTATACATAAAAGCACATTTCATTTTAAAATACCATTTGTATAATTCCATGAATGTATTATCTTTGTAAATACAGTAACAGCTAGTAAATGCTCATTTACCATTATAGCAATTATTCCTTTGTGTTTTTCTTCGATTAAATCACAAATAATCTTGTTGTCAAAATATTGGACTGGCTCCCACTAATCAGGAAAGAAAAACATTATTATGAGTTTATAGAAAAAAAAAATAATAATAATAATGTAATATGAATATGCTTAAAACATGAAAGTATGGTCAGAAATGCAGACATGATTTAGTGATGTTTACATAAAGCCCATGTAGATGACATTTGCTGCTCATGTGATTGAGTCACTGCTTCTATCAGCAATTCTTCTCTTCTCAATCTGATCGGTGGATAATAGAACGAAGGTCCTCCCACATCACTAAGGAAGTGATTAGAATGCATGTGTCGGTTTTAAGAGAACAGGGAAAATAAACTGTTTAAAAAAAATACTTTACAAAACAAAATTAACAAAAAACAAAACTAGGATTAATAATTTGGACATATTATGTTAAGCATGCTTGGCACAAAAGAACATACTGCATGAGAATATTTTCAGAGAAATCATAATTCTGAAGAAAATAAATGAAAAAATAGCATGAAGGAGAGTTAAAAGTTTTTTGGATTTGTGCTTAAAGGGGTTATAAACATACAATTTTTTTTTCCTACATAGCTTCCTTTACCCTAGTGCAGTCCTCCTTCACTTATCTCATCCTTCAATTTTGCTTTTAAATGTCCTTATTTCTTCTGAGAAATCCTCACTTCCTGTTCTTCTGTCTGTAACTCCACACAGTAATGCAAGGCTTTCTCCCTGGTGTGGAGTGTCGTGCTCGAACACAGAGTGTCGTGCTCCACAGAAGAGTCAGGACCTCTCTACATTGCAGATAAAGAAAGGAGCTGTGTGTTAGTGGGCATCCTGACTCTTCTGTGGTCCAAGGCAGGGGGCGAGCACGACAATGAGGTAAGTGAAGGAGGACTGCACTAAGGTAAGGAAAGCTATTTAGGGGAAAAAAAATTGTACCTTTATAAACCCTTTAAGAGCTCATTCTGATGATCTCTGCATCTGTATCCACCCTGGAGCTGTGTGCAGGCAGTCTAAAAAAGTGGATATTGAAGGAGTGGCTGCACGAACACAGCCAAATGTCAGAAATCATGATTCCAACATCAGCCACACGTCAGATTTTGACCGTGCAGAGAAACAAAACAGCGGCTCAGCACTCAAGATGGCTGTCAACACCCATCTGAATGAGCCCTAAAACACCAGTATACAGGGAACATCTTGTTTTTTTTTAGAAATTAGTCAATGATTTGCAATACCTCAATTCCCTCTGTTTCATATTCCTCTTGCTCTGTCTTGAGTGTCATAGAAATGAAGAGTTGCTGAAGTTTCTCATTACAATAGTTAATGCAAAACTGTTCAAAGCTACAAACAAAGATACACAATTACTGTTTGATTAGAAATCAAAAAAACTTCCAAAAAAGCTTTACTAAGACCAAAATTCTACAATGGTTCTGTGAGACATTTTACTATCCTAACTTAAGTATATAGCTATATCTAAAGCCAAATTTCTGTTTTCTTTTTGGCTAGAGTAGGGAAAATGTGAAACAAAGAATGTTTTATGTGAAAGTTTTTTAGAAGTATGGAAAGGTGCAGTGTTCAAACTGATTACTGAGAATCTTGAATGTTAACATGCAGTCACACCCCTCTAGGACCTCACATGTAACTGTTTTAGATGTACAGCACAATTCTACAGTCTAATGCCTTGTACACACGACCAGTTTTCCCATCAGGAAAACTGCCGTATTTCCTTTGGCCAGGAAAACCGGCCATGTGTATGCTCCTTAGCAGTTATTTTTTTTCTCACCGCAAATCGCTGCATTTTTTCCCCGCAGTTTTCCTATGGGGAAACACCGCTGTGGAGCATACACACGGACGGTTTTCCCGACCAAAGCTCTCAGGCAGTTTTCCTGTCAGGGAAACCGGCCGTGTATACAGGGAAAAAGTGACCGAGCCGGTTCTCGGTTTTCCCCTAGGGTTTCCCGGCGGTCAAAAGATGAGGGTGATGTGCAGTGTTAGTTTCCTGCTACACGTAGCATTTTGCTTTCAGGCCAAACATCGGACCAGAGCATGTTTGCTGTGTCCCCCACATGACTTCTTGCATACTGCAAACAGGACTTCTTATGTCTTTCTTTCAACAATGGCTTTCTTCTTGCCACTCTTCAATAAAGGCCAGATTTGTGGAGTGCACAACTAATAGTTGTCCTGTGGACAGATTCTCCCACCTGAGCTGTGGAACTCTGCAGCTCCTCCAGAGTTACCATGGGCCTCATGGCTGCTTCTCTGATTAATACTCTCCTTGCCCAGCCTGTTAGTTTAGGTGGACGACCATGACTTGGTAGGTTTGCAGTTGTGACATACTCTTTCCATTTTCGGATGATGGATTGAACAGTGCTCCGTGAGATGTTCAAAGCTTGGGATATATTTTTATACCCTAACCCTGCTTTAAACTTCTCCACAACCTTATCCCTGACCGGTCTGGTGTGTTCCTTGGCCTTCATGATGTTGTTTGTTCACTAAGCTTCTCTAACAAACATCTGAGGGCTTCACAGAACTGAGTTTAAATTACATACAGCTGGACTCTATTTACTAATTAGGTGACTTCTAAAGGCAATAGGTTACACTAGATTTTAGTTAGGTGTATCAGAGTAAAGGGGGCTGAATACAAATGCACGTCACACTTTTCACATATTTATTTGTAAAAAAGTTTGAAACCCATTTATCATTTTCCTTCCACTTCATAATTATGTGCCACTCCCCCCCCCTTTTCTGCATATTTACATTTGTCAAGCATGCCTGATTGATCCCTGCATAAGCCACATATTACTGCAGTAGTTGCTGCTACTACAGTGATAGCAGAAGTCTTCTTGGTCCAGTGCCTAGTGGCTGCAAATCTGCATAGTAACAACAGGTAGTCACTTGTTAAGCACTCAGAGAAAGCCTTGTATTTTTTTTTTTTTTAATGAATATTTTTCTCTGAACAGCGGCAGGACTGAACGAGTGAACCCCTGTGGTTACTATACAGAAGGCAGCTGCTGGGCACAGGATAAAGAAAACTGCTCATATCACTGTAGTAGGAGTGACTACTACTACTATAGTGATTTACAGCTTACAAAGGGAACAGTCAGGTATGGGATATACTGTACAGTACATACTTACATTGGACAAACTATAACACTGCCATGGGCACTTTAACTTACATTTTTTATAACCTAAATTAGATTCAAATGATGGGATCAGTTAGGTACCCCTTACAGTGTTATAGTAAGTCCCATCCCCTGTCACTTTGCCTGGACAGTTTGGTCTGCATGTACATATGGAGTGGAGTGTAAACAGAAGCATGTGAAATATAAGAGGTAAATCATGAATATCATTGTATGTACTAAACACATTCAGTCAAAATACAAGAATTTCCACGAAAGTGGTCCTTACACTTAATAATCATATACTGTTGCCTACCCAAGGATGTGTCCGTAAGAACAAAAAAAGGGAGACATCTGCCCATCCTTAGGTGCAGTAAGACCTAAAAAAAAATTATCCTGCAACTTACTCATTGAGAAGAAGCAGTGCAGATGCAATAACAATTAACATTTTTTGAGGAAAGGATTTGGAAGGTTTTAGTTTTTTTAACAAATTGTGAAGACTAGCTCTTCTAATATCATTATTGCTCATTATTGTTTGTCCCTTGTGTGGCCTTATACTTGCCACTCATCACATGATACTATCTGGGCAGAATAAAGTAATTTATGGGCAGTGTTAGGGTTATCCAAGAGTGGAGTGTTACCTGTTTGATTCAAATACTTCAAAGCCATAAATATCTAAAAGTCCAATAACAGTTTTCTTAGGTGGTTCCTGTTAAACAGTACAAGTTTAAAGACATTAGTATTACAGTCAGTCTTTACTACAGATCAACAAACAAACAGAATAATGAAAACTTCTCACATGTATTCATGAAAATAAGGGGCCTTTGGCATGCATTGGCTAATTTCCTGGTGCTCAACATGAAGCACAACGGGCCGCATGGCTTGATTACAGTGTAGGTCTGAAGCACAGGGTTGTTTATATTCACACAGGAGCCATTGTCTGCTATCCTGTAGCCTTAGTGTAAACAAAACCACAGGCTTGTCAGTACATTATTCTTACAGATAGGGACTTGCTCCTGTATAACTAATCACAAGTGGAGAAGTTGGCACTCGGAATGACATCCAACAATGGTTATCCTTTATTGCAAAACCATCAATAACATCCAATGCATTTCGGCCATCAGGCCTTACTCGTGGCTGAAGTAAAATGGCATTACAAACATTCAAATAGTAAATTAAGTGGTCACATGACCCAAAAACACAGGTGAGTTAAAATGCAAAACCCGAAATGGAATAAAATCAAATAGACAAAAACAATGAAAAGACTAGGCCAGTGCGTAAAGCCTTTAGAGCAGGGATCCTCAAACTATGGCCCTCCAGCTGTTGCGGAACTACACTTCCCATGAGGCATTGTAAAACTCTGACATTCACAGACATGACTAGGCATGATGGGAATTGTAGCTCCTGAACACCTGGAGGGCCATAGTTTGAAGACCCATGCTTTAGAGCATATAGCAGTGATTATCTGAGCATGGTTCACTGCCCGGAAACTCCCTCTAGTGGAGCAGTATATAAACATATTGGATATATAAAAAAAAGTTAACATATACAAAACTGTATATAAAAAGGAAGGGCCAGATTCTCGTAGATGCGCGCCTAATTATGCAGGCGTTGCGCATCTCAGATGCACTACGCCGACGTAACACAGAGTGGCAAGTACCGTATTCCCTAAGTAAATGCGCTCCAAGATGCGCCTGCGTCGCATAAAACCATCGGCGTAATCCGGCGCAACTCCAAAGTAGGAGGGAAGTGGGCGTGTTGCATTGTAATGAAGCGTGACCCCATGCAAATGCAGGCCGGGACGAACGGAGCATGCGCCGTGACATGGATGACCCGCGCCGTGACGTGGTTGACCCGAGCCGTGACGTGGATGCCTTCTGCGCATGCGCAAAGCCTCCCTACGATGCGCCGGCGCAGGGTATATAATGCGCCCACACATGCACCCGTGCAGCGCAAACGTCTCCCATTTTTTTGATAGTGACGGCCAAAGTTTGTGCTGGACAAGATGACAACTGCTGTTAAGGAGAGGAGGAAGAAGAATTTCTCCCCAGAGGAGAGGGCCATTGTCGTGAGGGCCATGGAGAAGTATGACTCGCGGCTCCATGGTGCTGACAGTGCCCGGACCAGCAAGTCCCGGAGGGACCAAATACTTATGAGGGTCGCGTGCCAGGTCAATGCCCTCTCTCATGAGGTACGGACACCGCAGGACATTCAGAAGAAAATGAATGACCTGCGGCGTCATGTGAAGGGCAAGCTGGCTGCCATAGCTCGGCATGCCAGGGGCACTGGAGGGGGCCCACCCTGCCCTGTCCGCCTGACTGAGGAGGAGAAGGTGGTTGCCCGCTGCCTGCAGACGGAGCAGGTAGAGGGAGTTGGGGGCTATGAGTCCCAGAAGCCAGCCGTGAGGACAGGTAAGTGTGTTTTATATTCTATCTGTTGTGTACATGTATGGGGGTGGAAGGGAACATGTGCCAAGTGTGTGGGTCCACCAACATGGGCATCTTTTGTGTCATCCACAGATGTGCAGGAGGGAGCGGGGCCATCTGTTGATGCCAGGGCCCATCAGGATCCATCCCCTGAAGATACAGTCCCTCTGGCTGCCCCCCTGGAACAGGACTTGGAGGGAAGTGGGCACACCTCAACGGAGGAGGTGGTTGAGGAGGGTGTCATAGTCCAGGACCAGGACCTATATGTTGTTGTGGAGGAGGATGGTGGGTTGGCCGGACCAGCCCAGGCTATCCCTCTACCTTTAGCAAACCCCTCAGTGTCCCCCTCCAACCTCTCCAGTCCCTCTCTTCCCCCCCCCCCTCATCTCCGGCCCCTCAACATCCTCCCCTTATGCCCGGTCCCCTGCCACTCCACGTAAGGCAACGTGCAAGACCAGGGGTGTATCCAAGGTCCTGCCGGAACAGCTGGTCAGACAGCAGGACCAGCAAAATCAGCACCTGGCCGAGGTTGTGGAGGAGATGAAGCGCCTGGCCGACAGCCTGGCATCCTCGGGACACATTACAGATGCCATCCAGGATCTTGCTGTCAACAGCGCAGCAACGCTGACCAGCCTGGGGGAGCTGCAGGAAAACACCTCCGAACTTGTGGGGGAGGTTCATGCCCTGCGCCTTGCTGTCGAGGCACAGACTGCTGTGCAGACCCGCATAGCGGTTGCCCTGGAGGGCATGCAGGCAGCCAGGGAGGGACGTGGGGATGCTCCTCCTCAACCTGCCCCCCCCCCATCTGTGGCTGCCCCCAGGCAAGTGAGGGGCAGGACCCGTGGCACCAGGCGGAGCCCCCGCCAGGCCCATTAATTTTCTTTTTGGTTAATATTATGCTCTGGTTAAGAGCTTTTTTTGTTTAATATTATGCTCTGGTTAAGAGCTATTTTTGTTTATTTTTGGATACTGCACACGGTGCAGTGTGAATGGTGTGTGAATGTGAGGGGGTGG
Source organism: Rana kukunoris (assembly GCA_029574335.1). NCBI lineage: Eukaryota > Metazoa > Chordata > Amphibia > Anura > Ranidae > Rana > Rana kukunoris. The sequence continues at coordinate 248,921,103 of CM056049.1, forward strand.
CACTCCTGCCAGTAAGGGGTGTCACCCTCGGCCGTGGTGGTGAAGTTAACCCCACGGCTGTATGAATGATGTGTGAAAGGTGTATGAATGGACAGCAACATCATTGGGGCCTTGACGTGGCGTTGCTGCTCCCAAGTCCTACATGCTGGACTTGGGCTAATCCAATGTGATGTGCATGTGGTGTGTGTGATCTAGGGACATCAGTGGTGTACACGCATGCATTGTCTGTGTGCCATGCTGTATGTGTGTGTTTAACGGTCAAAGATTCGTAACACGAGGACCCTCCTGACTGCTCTTCCATCAGATGACGGGGTCTCCTCTGGCGGGGAGGGCTGTGTGGTTGGGGGGTCAGGTCATCACGTAGGGCAATGTGCAGGCCCTTTCGCATGGCAAAGTTGTGCAGAATACAACATGCACCAATGATCTGACCCACAAAGTTGGGGGAATACAATAGGGCCCCCCCAGATTTATCCAGGCATCGGAAACGGGACTTCAGGAGGCCAAATGTGCGCTCCACCACTGCACGGGTTTTGATGTGTGCTTCATTGTATCTTCTCTCTCCTCTGGTTTGGGGGTTCCGGAAAGGAGTCATGAGATGGGGTCCCAGTGTATATGCAGAGTCACCTGTAAGGGAAAAGACAGGAGCATGGTAGTCATGCATGTGCCACTTCTGTTGTGCATCATGGGAGGGGATAGTCATGGCTGCCACCCATGTCACTCACCAACCAGCCAGCTGTCCCCATACATGTCCTGCTCAAAATCTTCGGGGATGTTGCTTTGACGGTAGATGTAGCTGTCATGGCTGGACCCGGGGTCTTTGGCACGGACGTGCCATATGAGGTATTTGGCATCGGCTATCACCTGTACGTTGATGGAATGCCAATGCTTCCGATTGCGGTATATGTGCTCTGTGACACTGGGGGGCTGTAGTGCCACATGTGTGCAATCAATGGCCCCGATGGTGCGTGGGAATCCGTCAATTCTGTAGAAATCTGTCATTGCCTTCTGCCGCAGGTGCACAGTGGTGGGTCTGATGAACTGGTTGGACATGCGTCTGAGGATTGCGGGGACAACCTGGTGCAGACATCTGCTTATGCTGGTTTGTGACATCCCAGCCACCACTCCACTTGTACGCTGGAATGATCCACTGGCCAGGAAATGCAGTGTTGCCAGTACCTTCACCAGTGGCTGCAGTGCACGTGAGCGGTATGTCTGGCTGGTGATGTCATCCTGCAGGGCTGTGGTTATTTCCAGGATGGCAGCAGGGGTGAATCTGAAGATGCGATACACCTCCTCATCACCCATGCCAAAGAGGCTCATGCGCGCTCGGTAGATCCTCTCACGTGCCCCCCTCCTCCTCCTCCTCCTTCTATGCTCCTCTTCCTCTGCATACCTTAGTAGTGATAAGACCATGGCTGGCCTTGGCATCTTGGCATACGAATGTGTTGTCCAGTAAGTGTGATTGCTCAGCTCGTCCGTTACGGTGCTGCTGTAGTTGCTCTCCAGCTGACTTGCACACGGCCTTGAGCAAAGTTACCCGTGCTTTTATGAGGGGTATGTTTACTCAAGGCTTTCGAGTTACGCGCACCACGAGTAGCCAACGCCGGACGCGCGTAGTTTCGGGAATACGCGCATCTCCCTCATTTGCATATTTGCATGCTAATTCAATGGGAACTGAATATTTTGGATGCGTAACTATGCGCCTACGCCGCGCTAGCTTAATGCATTTTCGCCGCCCAGACGGAAAAAATTTTTGCGCGTATGTGGTTCTGTGTTTACCGCGCATCGATACGCAGGCGCACATTTACTATTACGCCGCGCATATACATTTACGCAGGCGTAGCGCCGCTGAGAATCTGGCCCGAAATATCCACATCCTAACTATAATTCATACCCTGGGGGATGCAAGTTTGCATTTTATGTATCCAATAAGACCTTACACTCAAAAAGCCTATGATATCTATCCTCTCCTCTATCTGCAGGCAGCACTCTCTCTATGCCGCAGAAAGAGAAGGTGGACATATCTCCTTTATGCATGTCTCTACAGTGTTAAGACACATTAGAGACAAGTTTGGCATTGTGGTTCAGTGAATAGGAGGTGATGAACAGTAATGTTCAAAAATACATGAGTGCAAAGGTCTTACAGTACAGCCTACATACTGTACTTTGCAAGCCTCACATTGTGTTAAATATTTTGGCACTGTTTGCTAAAAAAAAATATATATATATATATATATATATATATATATATATATATATATATATATATATATATATATATATGAAAAAAAAAATTAATTAAGGAAAAAAAATGCTTAGTTTAATGCCACTCTGGCCATTAGTTTAACCCACTGTTGTAATATCTGCAGAAAGGTGAAAAAAAAGCAAATATGTTAAAGATTCTGCAAATTGAAAAAAATAATAAAGAAGATCTAATTTCCACCGCTAACCTGGTGTAATTCATTGTATTTTTGAACTGCACATGCTTTACTAGATTATAAACAAGAGGATTATAAAATTATAAACAGAAAATCATATAATATTATAAAAAGAAAATGAGTTCACATGCTTTACCTTATTTGCAAGTGACCCATTGATTTTGTTGACAAGCCAGTTAAAGGATCTTCCATACATAGCTTTGGCAAGGGCATCTCTGGCATAATATGCCAATTCTAAATTGAGAGGACTCAGAACCTACATATAAAAACATGTGCAGAATTGAATAACCTAATTTTAGTAAAAAAAAAAACAAAAAAAACAAGATTGTCAAATTCCAGTAGCCTCAGCCTTGGCTGTAATAAAAAAATGAATACAATTACGCTACATTAGGACAGGTGATTAGTCCAATGTAAATTTCAGAGAACTTTCTGATTCCCGCTTCTGCTGTGAGCAGCTAGCTGTGGCCACCAAGCCTGTATAATGACAGGTCACTGGTGGCCACAGCTGTTTGCGGCTGTCTGCACTTTGGCTACATATGAACAAGAAACTAGGCTTGTGCTAGGCTTGCCACCTCATGCCTTTAAAACCAAACACATATTAATTATACAGGTCCTGCGGCTAATTTAATGCAGATAAGGCACTAAGTGAGTTTATTTAGCAACTTAATCAGCTGTAGAACCTGTACAACTAATATGTGTTTGGTTTTAAAAGGGATGAGGTGGCAACCCTAGCCGGGGCCTTTGCCACCTGTGAGCAACTAGCTGCAGCTGTTGAGCCCTGTACACTTCAGCAAAAGGTCTCTGGTGACCGACCACAGAAAACCATGGCTGTCCACTCAGTCAGTGATTACCTGTGATGATTCCTGTCGCTGCGATTCACTCAGGGCTTAATCCTTAATTTCTGTCTCAGCAGAAAGCAGCTTACAGGTGCCTTTCACATAATAGCGCTATAGCAGCTTTGCAGTTATTTATGATATAAGCATTTTCTGCTATTGTTAAAATGCAGTAAATGACAGACAGAGAGAGAGAGAGAGCCTGCTTAGCAGTGAAAGGGTCCCTGAAATATTAGAGCAGGCATCCCATGAGAGATAACTGATTTGGGACAGATGGATCCTACCTACAACTGCAAGTGGTTGCAATCAGCCAGTGCAAGGTGTGCTACAAGAGCAGTATGAGTGCTAACAGGTGGGAAGCACGTGTACAGGCCTGTCTGACCTAAACAGATGTGTAGCAAGGGAGAGCTGAAGATTGTGGAAATATAGAGGCAGTCACTGTCTTAAGACCCCTTTCACACTGGTGGCGTTTATCAGGCGCTTTAGCACTAAAAATAGCGTCTATATGGCGCCTGAAAAATGCCTCATCTGCAATCCCAGTGTGAAAGCCCGAGTGCTTTTACACTGGAGTGCTGTGCTGGCAGCACGTCAAAAAAAGTCTAGCAAGCAGCTTATTTGAGACGCTTTAGAAGCGGTGTATACACTGCTCCTAAAGCGCACCTGCCCATTGAAATCAATGGGCAGTGCTGCCAAAGCATCAGAATACACTGACCAGCACTGCCAGTTATAGCCAGCGGTGCTGATTGTAATTGAAATTTCCCAACAGGCTGAATTTAATCGGTAGATCGACTCCTGTACAACTATCCTGCCTATACAAGCAGGGACCTGCCACATTTTGATTCATATATGGCCGGGTTGAAGCGGAGCTTCACCCAAAAGGGGAATTCTGCTTTAAGGCCTCCTCCCCCCTCCTCTCTAAATTGAACTTTTTTTCTCCTTAGTTCTCCTTCTCCCCTCCCTTCTCGCAGTCATTTGGGACATGTTACAGGTCCCAGAAGACTGTTGAACCATTCACAGAGCGCAATGCAGCTCACGCATGCGTAGTGGACGACTGGCTGTGAAGCCGCAAACTGTCCAGCACTGGGTAAAGAAGACAGAGAGAAGTAGAACTATAGGCAAGTTTTGTCAAATTTTGGACAATTTTTTTTTTCCATCTGTGTCCCATTTTAAAGATTTCCCTTCATTTCCTGTTTCATAGTCAAACAGGAAGTTAGAGGAAATCCCTTGGAGACCCTCAGGTCACCCAAATTGGTATCACCATTGGAACATTTCTCCTCTATTACTTTTCTGGGGACAAATCAAAATTTGTGATTTTCTTTACTTTCAATGATAATGGTAAACAGGACAAATAGAGAGGAAGAATCTCCTTAATGGGGGCAAAGACAGCAATAACTGACAGGTGTTCTAATCCCTGTCCATGCTATTCAAAACAAAAAAATGCCTTTAGTTATACTTTAGGCAGGAAATAGAAAGAACTGTACAACAAATAGCCAGGCGGCTGAGAATTATTTTTGTTCGTTGTTATAAAGCCCTGTGTGCATGAGGCCTAATGCGGAGCAACCCCTGTGAGGTTAGAACCTTCTACAAGAAAAAAAAAGGATCCTGTTCCTTTAACCACTTTAGCCCCGGGCCTGTTTTTCAGATTCGGTGTTTACGAGACTAAAACATTTTTTTTTGCTATAAAATTACTTAAAACCCCCAAACATTATATATTTTTTTTTCTAACACTCTAGAGAATAAAATGGCAGTCATTGCAATACTTTTTGTTACACCGTATTTGCGCAGCGGTCTTACAAGCGCACTTTTTTTGGAAAAAATTCACTTTTTTAAATAAAAAAATAAGACAACAATAAATTTGGCCCAATTTTTTTACATATTGTGAAAGATAATGTTACGCCGAGTAAAATGATACCCAACATGTCACGCTTAAAAATTGCGCCCGCTCGTGGCATGGCGTCAAACTTTTACCCTTAAAAATCTCGATAGGCGATGTTTAAAAAATTCTACAGGTTGCATTTTTTGAGATACAGAGGAGGTCTAGGGCTAGAATTATTGCTCTCGCTCTAACGATCGCGGCGATACCTCACTTGTGTGGTTTGAACACCGTTCATATGCGGGCGCTACTCGCGTATGCGTTCGCTTCTGCGCGCGAGCTCGTCGGGACGGGGCGATTTAAAAAATTTTTTTTTTTGTTTTCGTATTTATTTGTATTAATTTTACCAATTTTTAACACTAAAATAAAAAAAAAAAAAAAATTATCACTTTTATTCCTATTACAAGAAATGTAAACATCCCTTGTAATAGAAAAAAGCATGACAGGTCCTCTTAAATATGAGATCTGGGGTCAAAAAGACCTCAGATCTCATATTTAGGCTAAAATGCAAAAAAAAAAAAAAAATTTTTAAATGTCATTTTTCAAATGACATTTAAAAAAAAATGTCTCTTTAAGACGCTGTTTGGAACTGACGTTTGACGTCACTTCCGCCCAGCAGAGCTACGGGGATGGACGAGGGAAATTTTTTCCCTCACTCGCATCCCCGCTGACCAGACGAGCGCACCCGATCGCCTCCGCCGCTACCGACGGCTCCGGTAAGCGACGGAGAGCGCGGGAGCGCAGCGGGAGGGGGGGGGGGGCGCTCGTCCGCTACCGATAACGGCGATCTCGCGGCGATTCCGCCGCGGAGACCACCATTATCGTTTACCCGACCGCCCACAGAAGAGATGGATATCTCGGTTGTGGCAGCAGCTGCTGCCGTTACCGAGATATCCATCCTCAAAGTGCCGACGTATACCTGCGGTGGGCGGTCGGGAAGTGGTTAAAGCATGTTATACAGCACAGTTCTTGTGCTATGTAATGTGGCTCTTTCTATCACCTAAAATACCTTGCTGATCCTGCCTGGTTCTGCCCTCCCCCTGTAAACTGACCATGGTCTAAGCCTTGACACTGTGGTCAGTTTAGGTCCCTCCGTCATCCACCGCTTTGCTCTCCCCCATCCTATCCCCTCGCCCCTCCATGCCTGTCAGCTCTGTGTGTGAGCCGCCCCTCCCCTTCTAGCACCAAACTGTCAAACCATCCAATGGCTGGTGTCAGAGCTGATCACATGTGCAGCAAAGATGGCAGCTTCCTTGGCTGAAAACGATAGGAGGGTTTACATACACTTTAATTGAAAAAGTTGAAGGTGGAAGCTGCACCAGATTTTGTACTCTCCATTTTAGTAAATCAATACCTTTGTTAAAAGTTGTTTACCCACACTATTTTTATATGTATCACACAAAAAAGACATACCTGTTCTGACCTTGCCTCAATCTTTTTATGTGTTAATGCTTCTTGTAAAATAGATAGGGGAACCCCCAGAAGCTGTGTAAAGAAACCCAAAAAAGTGTTATGTAATACAAGATGTTTTTTTTTTTTTTTTTTTAGAGACACCATTAGCACAGTCACCTTACAAATGCATAATGCATGTTGTTGTTTATTACATACATTCCATGCAATTACTGGAAATCTTAGTTTAGCAAAAATCATGTTAGAATGCAATCTGTACTTAACATTGGAATAGTAATAATGAGATACAAGCACAGACACTGTATGAGGTGTGTTGTAGATTACTTTTGCAGCCCTCAAAGGAAGTTGGTACATTGGACTGCCTCCTCCTTCTTTTGCCTTGCTAATGGTCAGTAATACGATCAATAAAATGTTTAGACCAATAAGAGGCTAAAGTCCAAGATGCTGACTACCTTGGTGAGGTCTGTAAATGTATTCTATATTGGCAGACCTAGGTCTGTATATGTACGTTGACATATTTATAGTAGACATGTGCAATTTGTTTCTATATGAATACAAATTGTTGGTTGAAATTCGTTTTCATTAGTTTTATACAATTTCCAAATTTTTAAAGGGATTTGAATTCAGATCGTTCAAAAAATGATCAATCAATAAAAATTCTGTGTGAAGAATAGCTGGTTGTTAAGCAGTGGCCTGGGAAAAATTCTGGGGGGAAAAAGCAGCATGCCCCCCCTCCCCCAATCCAAACCAGGCCCTTAAGGTCCGTTATGTATTCAAAGGGGAACCCCATGTCAACATTTTATTTTTTTAAAAGATGTGGGGTCCCCCCAAAATCCATACCAGACCCTGCTGGTCAGGAAAGGGGGGGTCTCATCGAAGGCTCCCCGTCTACTGCCTGCTCCTGCATCTGACATTTTTTAAACAGGTAAGAGGCAGGGTCATCCGATGACATCATCAACCCAGCATGCGCCCGGTCGGTGATGCCCCAAGGGGGCTGGGTTACCCGCTAACATCATCCGGTGACTCTGTCCCTTAGCTCTTTAAGAAATGTCTGATATAGGAGCAGGCAGTCGGTGGGGAGCCTTCGACGAGACCAGAGATTTTTTTTCTTTTTTCAGGTCTGGCGGTGCGGCGGGTGTCACGAGATGATTCTACATCAGGGAACATTGTTTTTTATTTATTTTAAAAGGCATTGTCAAAAAACTAAGTAAACAAAATGAGTTCCGAAACGAATCAATGAAACGAATATAGTAACATAACGAGTCTATCCAAAGCTAAGCAAAGTTCACTGTTCTGTAAATGTCTAATTTCTAGATGTACATGGATATCTGTGCGTGTCTCTATTAACATTATGTTGACCTTTTGTAATGTTAAATTGCCACCTGGTCTTTCCAGTGACAGGAATGAGCACACCAACTCCAGCCGGTGTCTCTGGTCCTGATTGGATAGATTGATAGCAGCGTAGCCATTGGCTCCTGCTGCTGTCAATCAAACCCATGGATGTGAGACAGAGTCCTGCTATCCTTGTCAATGGACGGAGAAGGAGGACACAGGATTGTGCCAGGATGAGTGTCCTGAGAGAGAGCAGCTCTCTAACGGGGCACTTGAGAAGAGAAGGAGCCGGGAGTGCCGCTGAAGGACTCCAGAAGAAGAGAAATGGGGCCACTCGGTGCAAAACAAACTAAACAGAGGAGGTAAGTATGACATGTTTTTTTTTAAACAAACCTTTTCATATCCTTTAACTCTTGGTATCAGAAAATGTTGACAGAAGTGAGTCATGCCGATAACAGAGGAACCAGGTAGCAGAGAGAAACCACACTGCTTTGGAGAGAGGCAAGTACAGAGTATAGAAGAACATGCTTTTTTCCAGTTTTGTTTACACTTCAAACAGTGTATACGCGCATAGCTTTTTCGTTCAACCAGTGGGTTGAACAAAACAGTAAGGTTTTTCCCTTGTCAGAAAACACAGATCAATTCCACGTTCCACTCTAGAATACATGCCAACTGCTTGCCAGAAACACCAGCATCCTGTATTGGGTAGCAGCCAGAACGCACACTTAGCCTAGGCTCTGGGAAGATGCAAATATTGTAGACAGGGCAGCCTGAAAGCAGTTGAAGTGGCTCATGTTATCTGAAGTGCTGATAGAACAATCCTCTATTACAGAATAACTACATTTAATATATTGATTGTTGTGTTAATAGAACAATATTCATATTTATAATAGTATGGATAGATAGATAAATAAATAGGCACATGAACGGGTATGAGGAACATGCACCTTCTGGATTAATAGGCAGTTGTTCAGCATATTATGATTAGGTCAGTGCTAAAATCATAACTCGGTACAGTACTCACACAATATGAATTAATCAGTAATTGAAGATCAACTTATAAAATAAACAAGTATATATATATATATATATATACACACATTATATATGCATACAAACAAAATGAAACAAGAGCAGAGGGTAATTAGTCTAATTAATTGATGATAAAAATGAATTATAAAAAGGTTAAGATAAGCCACTAACTAACCAAAATAAATACATTTTAAAAATGTTTTAAAAAGTTTAAAGTCCCCTTGTTGTCTTTTGGCTTTTGTATGTTTTTGGTTGTTTTATTATTTTTGATAATTAAAAAAGGCAATGCATAAAGTTGTTGGCCCTATTTTTTGTTTGTATTTTATTATCCCTAACACTTATTTAAAAGAATATATTCAAGGTAAATACAATTTATTGCACGCATTGTAAATACCTTAGAAATCCATCGGATCTGTGTGCCGTCCGTGATTATGGCATGCCCATGGCTGTCCTCCTCATACTTTACGTTACCTAAGTGCAGGACACTGGCCACTAATCCAAAAAGATTCTAGAATAGGAAGCAAAAGAGAAATAAAATCATTTATCATGGCTTACTTGCATTGAAAAAAATGTGTTCTGGACTAGCCGAATTGAATAAATTTGGACATTGAGTTAGTGCATGGTCAGCTAAAAACAGATATATCTATCTCTATTCTATATCTAGACAACACATTACATTTACCACTTTCTCTTATTTGGTGAATTGTATAGTTCAGTTGTAGGATTACATATACAGTGGAAGGAAAGTCTACATACCCTTTAAAAATTGCAGGTTTTTGAGATGTAAAATAATCAGATCATGATAAAGCACTTCAGAATTTTTCCATCTTTAATGGGTACAGTATTTCTATAAGAGCCACTGCAACTGAGCAATCCGGTTTCCCCACTTAATTCACACACAGTCAGGCACACAATATTTTCTTCTCAATTTCTGGTGTAATAAAACAGTCTAGGGGTATATTTTTTACTGTATTTGAGTAAAACTTATAGGTATAGGTATGGGGTAGGAATGGGATACCCCAAGAACTGAAGTAACTAAGAACACTTCTCACTATGCTGGCAGGGAACTTCCTCAAAATCAATACTTGCTAAGCAAAGGGCTTTTGACTTGTCTCTGTGTAGAACTGGTAGCTATATACAGTCTCTAGGGCACAGGACTCATGGGTCAGTACTCACAAGCCTCAGGGTCATCAGCTGTCACCTTCTGAATTATTTTAGAGAATAGACCCCCAGCCTTAGCTAAGGCAGGGACCTTAATGAAGTCCACACAGCGTCTCTGTAGAATGCCCAAAGGGACAGAACCTCTTAGGCAGGGGACTCCTCTGACAGAGCTCACCCAGGATCCAAAGACCTGTTCTGTTACTTCAGATTATTTAAGGGCTGTACGACCACCTTCTGGACACACCCCTTTCAGGGATTGTCTGGGTTTCCATAAGTATTCAAGCTGTTCTCCCATTCTTCCTTCCACTGTAATTCTAGAATTTTCCAGACTGCAGGGGAAAGCAATCAGGCAATTAACACGGAGCAGGCTAGAGCAATCAACCCCTGCTCCTCTGCACTAACTAGAGGGGTGCTAAAAATATGACCTATACTCTGTGCAGTTCGATTAAAGACAAACTGAAAACTTTAAAGGGGAAAAAAATTAATAAAAAAAGCTTAAAATAATGTAGTTGCATAAATATGCACACTCTTAAACTAGTACTTTGTTGAAGCACCTTTTCATTTTATGACAGCATTCAGTCTTATGGCGTGGGAGTTCACTGTCGCCGGCTGCTGAAAAGACTGCTCTGGTACTTGCTCAAGCTTAATCACTGTGGTCTCCGGTAATAAGATGGATGGTCCCTTAGTGGCATATGTTTGCCCTTTACATTCGATCACAACTGGTTCCCCATCCGGCGGAACCTTCACAACTCAGTTGGACTCCAATCCTGTAGTCTCAACCCTATGCTGCTTCTCCTGCTCCTGGATAGGCTATAGGCAGCCTAGCAGCCAGGTGTCCCCAGGATAGGCCTCAAGCTTCCAGCCTAGCAGCACGGGGCAACATAACACACATCCTTCCAGACAGCCGTCCAGGTGGCACAGAACCCAGATCACCTGACTCCACCCAAATAAATAGACACTCCCAGCAGGCCAAGGTACTTAAGAGACCTCTGCCTATTGGCTGAGACACCCCATCCATTCATGATCTGTCCTTGCTATGCCCTTGTCGATCTAACGTCACCAGCCACAATGCCACCTAGTGACAGAAGAGAAAAGTGCAGCAACTCCAGAATTATTGGGAAGTCAGTGGATCTCCTAACAATTAGCCAGGACAATTACTGGCAAACTAAATTTGTTAGCAACCCTGCCTAAACACTAGGGTGCTACATCTACAACAGAAATAATGATTTAGAATACAATGTTACCTTTTTGTTTAGTGCATCAGCATCAATGGAAAGAAAGTACTGTGTGTTGTGCATTTTTTAGTACATTTATTAGTGCATAAGTGGGCATACCATGGGTATAGGCTTCGTACCTCTATGTCAGCTTCTGTGAACTCAATAATGGTAAATGCCCTGCGCACTAGCTTCCAGTTGGCCTTGTCACTGATAGAACTTACTTTGGCACACTCTCCCTGGGGGAAAAAGAACAAACATTTCCTGTGATATTTAAAATAAATACCACTTTACAAAACGCCTGCAGATTCTATCCTTACCTGAATGAGGTAACTGTAAAGCTCTGGGTTACGCTCTAGACCCAGCCAACGTATAAGATGATCCTCACCTCCCTCTAATAACTGGTAGAAGATGTGAAAATTCCTCTCCCCATGATTCTGATGGACCACCCGAGACTTCTCTATTAAATAACTAAGTATGTGACCTCCAGCTGGTGCTCCCTGGAAATTAAGATACAACACAAGGCTTACAAATTCCAAAAAAGTCTTTGCTAATGACAATATTGGTTCAATATACCTAATCCAACAACAGCAGCAAACTCGATACAATCAGATTGTACAATACCTGTACAAAATATTACCAACAGCTCTGTAGAGTAAAGATCTACCTAACAATCTGTTTCAATTATATCTATTCAGGCAGGGCCACTCAATACATTGATGATACAACTAAAGTACATTGCAGATTGGAATGTGTGTTGCCTATTTTAGGTATTACGTAGGTCAAACAAAATTTTAGGCATATTGTATGCAAGTCCAGTTTCAAACAGAATTGTAACACTACATTGCTGGTAACTATGCAATAAACGTCTACATTTAAAAAAAATATAACTTTGGTATGAACATATCACATACAAGTACAATATATTCCTAACAATTGATTTCTAATAATCTCCCAATCCTTCATTACTTAGAGACACCTGATTATCTTTGCCATACATTTTGAACATTTTCTAAGTTGCAAAATACACATTACAGTGCACTTGTATCCAGATTATGAACACTAAAGTATTTACATATTTTAAATAAGGATTAAAGTGTTACTAAACCCAACTTGGGTTTGGCCAGAAGTCATGTGAAGCAGTTTGAAAGTAGTTCTATTTACACCTTTAAAATTATATGTTGATGTGTATATTTGTACTGACTTATTTTTTGCCTTAATCCGTATTTTTCTGTTTGCCTTAATCATTTGGTTTTGTACCATCATTTACTTCTTTAATAAAAGTTTGTAAACAAAAAAAAAGAAAGTAGTTTATCAGCCCCCCCAGTGCCCACAACTTGTAAATCATCTTTTTTACATTAAAATACTGCCACTATATACCTTTTTTGGCTGATCTGTATACCACGGTCTCATGATAAACTGCAGGGTCTGCTCAAGTGCTGAGTGTTTAGGAAGGAGGAGATTTCCACTATAGGCTGTGTCCTCACGCTGTTATGGGAGGCAGAGCATCCATCAATATTGATGTGAGATCCCACCCACTGTGTTCTTTTTTAGTTACTGGACATCAAGGAGGAGGGAGGCACTGAGCTGTCATTTAGGATCTGTATACACACCCACATATGTGATGTCAATATCATGGGACCTGAAAAGCTCAACTCAAACAGAAAAATATTTACTCCAGCAATAGAGAGCAAACTGAGCATGTGCAGCTTTACTATTTTGACTGTTTATTATTTGGTCTTGCCAAGGGAAACCCTGCAGGAGTTGGAGGATCTGTACATATAGGATCAAAGAGCCTTTTTACACAATGCAGAGGATTAACCCCTTAAAGTGGAAGTCCGCCCAATTTTTTTTTTTCAAAAGCCAGCAGCTACAATTACTGCAGCTGCCGACTTTTAAAAAATGGACACTTACCTGCTCACCCACGATGTCGGCAGACAAGGCTGAGCAATCGCTCGGTCCTCGGATGCTGCCGCTGCTATGCTCGGTGAGGGAATCAGGCAGTGAAGCCTTGCGGCTTCACTGCCTGGTTCCCTACTGCTCATGCGCGAGTAGCGAGGTGCGCCGTGTTTCCCAGGAGACAGCGTGGGGGACGGGAAGTGTGGTAGACTCCCACGGGAGTCTATGCCTGGAAGTGGGTGCAAATACCTGTCTTAGACAGGTATCTACACCCCCCTCCCACCTGAAAGGTTCCCAAAAGCGGAAGTTCTTATTTTGGGTGGAACTCTGCTTTAAGTTCCATAGTGAGTATAACATGCTGTTCTGCATATACAGACAGATTTTACTGTTGTGGGTTAAGTAACACTTTAAACTAAGTTTAAAACCTGGCCCCTTTAGTTGCTTGTACCATGAAATAGGACTTCTCCATGCACACAGACTAGGTGGATGGCAGATCCCCTGCTGAGACATTGTATTCTGACATCGGCACCCACTACTGTCAGAATACATTGATCAGTGGTTGCAGCTGATTCGCTGCAATCGCTGATCGTCAGAAAATTGTTCAACGAGTTGACAAAAGTTGATTAAGTAATAGGAATTCCCCATCTGCACCTAATTGGGCCAAGTACCGACCATGTGAAAGCTTCACATGACTTCTGGCCAAACCCAAGTTGGTTTGAACATTAGCTCACTGCTAGTAGTGAACTAGCTTGAGCTCTTAACTTTTATTCATATTCTAATATAATGGAGTTACTTTGAAAAAAATGGCTACGGTAATGTATAATAAGATAGCAACCCATTACACATTAAACACCAGATAAATATCATATCTAGCATCTAAAACATGTGTATTCTCAATCTGCTAATTACTATGATGGTTTGTGAATTGTGAAACATTGTCATTTCTAAAAATATATGTGCCCAAAAGAGTTGGCCTTAAGGTTGTGTCAGCTAGACATAACAAAACACTTCAAGTACACTTACCACGTACCCTCTCAGACCCATTAGTTGAAGGGAATTAGTTATGTAGAACCCTCATTAGGCAGATGACGTTTGTTTTAATACCTAAACTACCAAGGATAAGCAGAGTCACATTTCTTGGGGTTAGTGATTCGGCACTAAACCAAAGACCAGCCAGACTGAAAAACATAATTCTTCCCGGCTTTTTTTTCAAGCCCTCCTTACCTGTTGTGCAGCATTCTCCTGGATTCACATGCTCACTTGCCCCATGGATCCAGCATTGCCTCGTACCACCAACTTGGTACTCCTTAGTGAGCCAGTGGCCTCTTCTAGGTAGCCTGCCCACAACGATGAGTGCCAGCACTGCTCTCCCTGTTTGTCCTACTCCTGAGGCACCCTGGGATTTGTGATACGGATATACCAGGAGGCTTCAGGAGCAGGGTCCCATAAAAAAAAAAGGAATTGGCTACTTAGACTGCAGATGGTGTGGGAGTGAAGGAGGGTAATATGACTCAGAAAAGCTTAGGTCTACTTAAAGTATTTTTGCCTTTAAAAACCCTTTTATTTTATGTTGCTAACAGTAAGACTGTTTTTTGATATATGTTCTGTAAATATTTTTTTCATTCTTTTCTTTTCATTAATACATAATACAAAATTTTATAAGCTGAATCTCTGAATGCTCGAACAAGAAATTATAGAGCTTTGCCTTTGTAAAGATGCTTCCATAGTGTAAAATCTATTGCATTAATGCCTGGGCATAAGAACAAAATATACAGACATTCATTTTCTAAAGTTCATAATTGCAACAGCAGATGCTGTGAACAGTGTATGTTTTTGTTAAAACACACACTGGTAACTATCATGTTTGTGTTAAGGGTTAACCTCTCATTTAATCTGCCCCAGTGATGATTACTCTCAGGGCGGTTTCACACTGCGCTTTACCTCTCTGGCAGCGACTTTTTGTGAAACAAAAAACGACGTTTTGAAAAACGACACAAAAAATTCAAGCATGTTGGAATTTTTTTTTGGTCGTTTTTTTGAAGACAAAAAACGACGTTTTGCCCACACACGATCAATTTAACCACTTTGCAACCGCCCTATGCCGAAAGTACGGCTACAGGGCGATTGCTTGATTCTAAGTGGCCGTTAATTAACGGCCTCTCAGAATCGCGCTCCCGCGCGCCTCCTGAGGCGCGCACACGGGAACATCCGTGACCGCCGGGTCCTCCGGACCCGGCGCATCACGGATCACGGTAAATCGCCGCTGATAGCGGCGGTTTACCACGTGATCGCGCCGTCCAATGACGGAGCGATCACTTGTCAACAAAGCGGCGTCATGTGCTGACGCCGGTTCCTCCCTCCTCTCTCTGTACCTATCGGTACAGTGAGAGAGGAGAGGGGAGGGAGCGGATGGCAGCGGCAGTGCTGCGGGCTGGATCTGTGACAAATGTAGTCACAGATCCATCCATCCCTCCCTCCCTGTTCAGCCATCCCTGCTGCAATACTCTGCAATACTGGGCAATAGTCACCTGGGCATACTCTGCAATACTCAGGCATACTCTGGCAATACTCTGGGCATACTCCGCAATACTCTGGGCATACTCTGGCAATACTCTGGCAATACTCTGGGCATACTCTGGCAATACTCTGGGCATACTCTGGCAATACTCTGGGCATACTCCGCAATACTCTGGGCATACTCTGGCAATACTCTGGGCATACTCCGCAATACTCTGGGCATACTCTGGCAATACTCTGGGCATACTCCGCAATACTCTGGGCATACTCTGGCAATACTCTGGGCATACTCCGCAATACTCTGGGCATACTCTGGGCAATACTCTGGGCAATACTCTGGGCAATACTCTGGCAATACTCTGGGAAATACTCTGGGCAATACTCTGGGCATACTCCGCAATACTCTGGGCATACAGCGCCCCTGTCCCCGCGAGCTCGCATGCAGAAGCGAACGCATAAGCAAGTCCCGCCCACATATAAAAACGGTGTTCAAACCACACATGTGAGGTATCTTTATATAATGTTTTGGTGTCCTATGTATTTTTCTAGCAAATAAATGATGATTTTTACATGTAGGAGAGAAATGTCAGAATTGGCCTGGGTGCTCCCTGCATGTTGGGCCTCTGTATGTGGCCGCACTGTGTAAAAGTCTCACACATGGGGTATCGCCATACTCGGGAGGAATAGCAGAATGTGTTTTGGGGTGTAATTTGTGGTATGCATATGCTGTGTGTGAAAAATAACCTAATAATATGAAAATTTTATGAAAAAAAAAAAATCTTGATTTTGCAAAGAATTGTGGGAAAAAATTACAACTTTAAAAAACTCACCAGGCCTCTTTCTAAATACCTTGGAATGTCTTCTTTCCAAAAAGGGGTCATTTGGGGGGTATTTGTACTTTTCTGGCATGTTAGGGTCCCAAGAAATGAGAGAGGCTGTCAGTACATCCGGTGTGATGAAATTGATCAATTTTCAGTAATTGGTACCATAGCTTGTAGACCCTATAACTTTCACCCAGACTAAATAATATCCAACATTTTTTATTTTTTTTACCAAAGATATGTAGCAGTATACATTTTAGGCCAAATTTATGAAGAAAAATTACTTTTTTGCAAAATTTTATAATAGAAATGAAGAAAAATTATTATTTTTTGCAAAATTTTGTTCTTTTTTCATTTATAGCAAAAAAAATAAAAACCGCAGAGGTGATGAAATACCACCAAAAGAAAGCTCTATTTGTGGGGAAAAAAAGGACAAAAATTTCATTTGGTTATAGTGTTGTATGACTGAGTTATTGTCATTCAAACTGTGAGAGCACCGAAAGCTGAAAATTGGTCTGGTTATTAAGGGTGTTTAAGTGCCCAGTGGTCAAGTGGTTAAATGACGTTTTAAAAAACGTCGTTTTTTTTCATCGCAAAAAACGACCGTGTGTACGCGGCATTAGTGTGTAATCCAAAAAGGGGTCATTTGGGGGGGTATTTGTACTTTCCTGGCTTGTTAGTGTCTCAAGAAATGAGTACATCAGGAGTGATCAATTTTTAATGATTGCCACCATGGCTTGTAGACGCTATAACTTTCACAAAGACCGAATAATATCTACTGATTTGGGTTATTTTTACCAAAGATATGCAGCAGTATAACTTTTGGCCAAAATTTAAGAAGAAGAATTACTAATTTGCAAAATGTTATAACCGAAACAAAGAAAAATTATTTTTTTTACAAAATGTTTGGCCTTTTTTTAATTTGTAGCGCAAAAACTAAAAAACACAGTGGTGATTAATTACCACCAAAAGAAAGCTCTATTTGTGTGAAAAAAAGACAAAACAATCATATGGGTATAGTGTTGACTGAGTAATTTTCATTCAAAATGTGAGAGTGCTGAAAGCTAAAAATTGGCCTGGTTAGGAATAGCCCATTTGTTGTTCTGTCCTCAGATCCAGGACATTGTGACAGGATTTGTTTTTGTAACTACTCCAAAATATATTTGTAGTTAGTGCAAAAACAAAATGCAGATCCCAGAAACTAGCTATTAAGATTACACCTTTATTACTGAAGTGTCTCTTAGGCCGCGTACACACGATCAAATTTGTCCGCTGAAAACGGTCCGATGGACCGTTTCAGCAGACAAATCCGATCGTGTGTACGGGCTAGCGGACAGATTTGTCCATCGGACAAATTTCAAAGCATGCTTTGAAATTTGTCCGCTACAAACCTGTCCGTCGGATATGTCCGCTTGTTAGTACGGGAAACCAGCGGACATATCCTCCTGCACATGCGTCGTATCCTGTGAATGGATCCGACGCATGCGCGTGGAAGTGTTTACTTCCTGGTGCGTGACGTCGCGGTGACGTGGTGGCATCAACGTCACCGCCGCGTCACCACGCTGTCTGCCGGCGGGGATTTTGATCCGATGGTGTGTACACGCCATCGGACCGAAATCCGATGAGACATGTCCGCTCTAAACTGTCCGTCAGGCAAGTTTGAGCGGACATATCTCATCGTGTGTACGAGGCCTAAATGTTACATTTATACTATTAAAGGGAAATGCATAGTAAAAGGTGCATTATCACAATGCAAATCAACACACAGGTACAGTAAATGCCACCCTACCACATATGCACAGCAAACAAAAGCACATCTATGCTATAGCTCTATGTGTATACCTTGTGTAATGTGGTATGGCGTGTTGACAAAAATGTTGCAGATGCCTGCGGACTGAAATTAATAGACTGCTAATGCAATGCTCAATAATGCATGCAAACAAAACAAAATGCATTGACACCTGCGTTAAAGCCCTGCCTTACTGTGAATAGGCTATTATATTTTTCCCAGTGCATGAAGTGTACTGAAAACACACACATATACCTTGAAGTCAAATTGTACATCCATATACTTTCCAAATCTGCTTGAGTTGTCATTACGAAGAGTTTTGGCATTTCCAAAAGCCTGAGAAAAATCAAATTTAAATATTAGTGTTTCACTTTTTCGGTCCCATGGTCTGCAGTGTCAGAATTACGCTGATGACACCCAGCTCTATTTGAGGGTGGGAGCGGGATCACTTGATACAGCCACAAAAAAACTTACTGATTGCCTAAAAGGAGTGGAACGTTGGATGGGAGAAAACTATCTGGCGTTAAACAAATTAAAAACTGAGGTACTCGTGGTCAGGAGTTCCGTAAGCGAGATACCTCAAAATTGGACACTGCCATGGCAAGACATGGATGGTAATGGTCCAGGCTGCAGTAAAGTGGTTAAAAATCTGGGATTTTATATAGATGAGGATCTGCTATTTTTGCCACACATTAATCAAGTCACCAAGACTGTTATGTACAAATTAAAAGTACTACGTAGGATCCTTGTGTATTTAGCTCCTATGGATCGCCCTAAAGTTATTGCTGCCCTGGTCTTTCCTCATTTAGACTATGGTAATGCACTTCTAGTGGGCATCCCGGGAACATATATACAAAAACTACAAAAATTACAAAATTTTGCAGTTCGTATTGCAACTGGACTGAGAAAAAGAGATCCAACATCAGAACAATTAAACAGTCTGGGGTGGTTAACTGTCGATAAACGCATTAAATTAAAAATAGCATGTTTAATGTATAAAACATTTAATGCTATGACGCCAAAATATATAATGGATAAGGTTGTCAAACATGTTCCAACGCGACAGTTACGCGAAGATGGATATTATCGCGTAAACATCCCAAAAATAAAGAATATCCGAATTGGTGGTCGCTCATTCTCATACCAAGCGGCGGTGCAATGGAATGCTCTGCCGATTGATATTAGAAGGGCAAAAACTTTTAACCAATTCAAAAAAATGATGAAAGGTCACCTACGCAACCCTGGATCTGATTAGATTATGTAGTTTGATTGAGTACTGTATATAGAAAAATGTAGTCAGTGATATTTGGTATGTGAATTTTGTAATCTAACTCTAAAAATGAACTATTTTAGATATGGATGCCCTAGATGAATGAAAAGTTAATTAACCTAAATGTATATTAATGGACTCAATGTGACAAATTTTTTTCCTCCTTTTAATCATGTTTTAGATTTTCTATGTTTTTGTGTACCTATATGTCTGAACTATGTTGATTTTGTTTCTGATGGCCTCGCAACGAAACCATTAAATTTGTTGTAAAGCGAGTAATTAAGAAATAAAAACAAACAAACAAACAAACTTTTACAATGAAATTTAAACAAACTAAAGTTAATTTTATGAGTTGTCTATCCACCTCCAGAACGGGATTGGAGAGAAGGAGTCGGTCTCTAATTGTTTGAAGCTTTTCTGTAGTTGGACATGCCATTGCCAAGTACTGGAGGATTTTCTTTGATGTTTCAGTTTTTCCAGATCCACTCTCTCCAGAGATGAGGATAAAATGATTGTTTCGCTCAGTACACATTACCCTATATGCATTATCTGCAATAGCATAGCTAAAAAAAGACAGAAAACAGAAATGTATAAAAGTTCTCAAAGCCAATTAATACAGACACGTCATTTAACATTGCTTTCAAAATTGTAATTCAATTTCATGCCTGATGTTGCCTTTGATAGTCAGAACCCTTCTTCTAATACTAGTTTCATTTTATAAAAGCCCAACTCCAGCCAAAGCATTTTTTTTTTTTTTTTAAATAGAGTTGCTGTTTGTTGCTCTCACTTCCAGTATATATTTATAGGCCATACACATGAAGAAAGGTAGGGCCAAAAGGTCAAAAAGCAAACCTACATAAAATGAACAAATGTGCTCAAGGGTAAATAAAAATCAAGAGTATAAAAAAAGGCAATGAACAAAAATCAACACAAAGAGAGAGAGAGATATATATATATATATATATATATATATATATATATAGAGAGAGAGAGAGAGAGAGAGAGAAAGGAGAGAAAGATAGGGGAGAGAGAGAGAGAAAGGAGAGAAATATAGGGGAGATAGAGAGAGAGAGAGAGAGAGAGAGAGAGAGAGAGAAAGGAGAGAAAGATAGGGGGGAGAGAGAGAGAAATATAGGGGGAGAGAGAAAGAGAAAGAAGAGGAAGATAGGGGGGAGAGAGAGAGAGGAGAGAAAGATAGGGAGAGAGAGAGAGAGAGAGAGAGAGAGAGAGAGAGTAAGGAGAGAAAGATAGGGGGAGAGAGAGAGAGAAAGGAGCGGAAGATAGGGGGAAAGAGAGAGAGAAAGGAGAGGAAGATAGGGGGAGAGAGAGAGAGAGAGAGAGAGAGAGAGAGAGAGAGAGAGAGAAAGGAGAGAAAGATAGGGGGGAGAGAGAGAGAGAGAGAGAGAGAGAAGAGTTAAAGGAGATGGAGAGAGGAGAAGGGGTGTAAAGGAGGCAAACAAAGGTGAAAAAGATACAGAAGGAGCAGACAGCAGTGACATGAGACAGAAATAAGAAAGTAACACCCACAAATACTGGTCCACATTATCATTAAACGTGGCATTCTGTTTTAAAAAAAAAAAGGGGCAAGTAGGATTTTCCCGGTACCGTCATAAGACATTACAACAATTTTATAATACCAAATAAAGTTTATTTTATATGTAGTCAACATTACAGTTTACCCCTGTGACGAGACACATATGTAGCAGTCTCCCTGGCTTCCAAGGGCCTGATGGGGACCCCCAGAGCCACGGAGAACTGACATTCCTCCTCGGGGTGCAGGTTACTAGGCATAGTGGGTGTGGTGCAAGAGGTTTTATTTTTCTTAACAGGAATGGTGGGAGAAAGGGTTAGGGCACAGAACACCCTTAGGCAAATGCAACAGCAATTAGGCAAACTCCACAGACAAAAATAGAACTAGGCAGACAGAAATACAGAAAAAGGACATCACAAGGTCCGATACCTGACCGTGCACGTGCCCCGTTGAAGCCCTGAACAGCAGGACAGAATGCCTAGATGCAGGATCTACAGTGGGATTACTGAGAGAGAAGAGGTTTCTATAGAAGACAGCAAGATACAGATTGCTGCATTCAGCTTAAAGTGGATGTCACAATATAGAGTATACGATTTCCTATCATCTGTGCCCAGTCTTGCCACACAGAGTTAATCCAGCGCCGAGTAATCCTCTTTTATTGTTCAGTGAAAATTAACAGAATTCCAGATAAAAACCTGTCTAAATAAAAAGTCTGTTTCTCTCTTCTTGCTTTGAGTGACAGGTTATTTATACAGTATATCTGGCTAGGACATGTTTATCATATGTTATGTTATGTTATGTTTATCATAATATGAGGTGATCCAAAGTTCATTGTATATTACCAGGATGTGTTATGTGGGGGAGGGGTGGATTTCTCACTTTTTATACTGTGACATAACATAACATATGATAAACATGTCCAAGCTAGATATGTAAATAAGCTGTCACTCAAAGCAAGAAGATAGAAACAGACTTTATAATTTGGCAAGTTTTTATCTGGAAATCTGTCAATTTTCACTGAACAACAAAAGATGATTGCTCAGAGCTGGATGAACTCTGTGTGGCAAGACTGGGCACAGATGATAGGAAATCTTATACTCTACATTGTGACATCCACTTTAAGCTGAATGCAGCAATCTGTATCTTGCTGTCTTCTATATGTAGAAACCTTTTCTCTCTCAGTAATCCCACTGTACTTCCTGCATCTAGGCATTCTGTCCTGCTGTTCAGGGCTTCAACGTGGCACGTGCACGATCAGGTATCGGACCTTGTGACGTCATCTTCCAGCGGCCGTGCTGGATGAGCAAGCAAGGTTGGAGCATTATAAAAGGCTTGGTCCTACTTACTTGTTTGACACATGGCGGTGGATGCATGTGGCTGAACCTCTCCATCCAGGTATTGCACAGTTACTTTACAACTGATGGCTTATACCTGTGCATGTATTCGTACACACATATTGAATTAACTCTTCTTCGTTTTTGCAAGACTTCTTTTTGGAATATAATTTTATTCTATACTTTTTTTAATTAATATATATATTTTTCTCATATCCAATTATAGATATTATAACAGCGTTTATCTGCTATTAATTCTGTTGAGAGTGAATGAGTTGGATCCACTCATTCAATACTTTAACATTCAGCCGTGTTCCATCGGTCCCCCTGTATAAGATAAAGATAAAGTCCTGCACTTTTCCTAACATCCCGCAAGCGCTCCGCCCCAGTGAGAAAAGTCACACTGAAATGAATAGGAGGTGATTTTCAGGCACTTTACAGGCATTATTTTTAGCGCTAAAAACACCTGAAAACCGCCTCAGTATGAAAGGGTCTTAAAGTGGTAGTAAAGTATTTTTTAACTTGCACCTATAATAGGGACTTACCTGTAAGTACAGTAAATATCTTCTACCTTGTGGTGTTTAGGAGATATTCACACTGGATGCAGTCGGTGATGTCACCGGCGCATGCACTCTGAAGGTCCGGGGGGCTCCCGTGCACATGCTTAGGAGTGATGTCATCGCGGCCCTAGCCCCCGAGCCTGGCCACTCATACAGCCGGAAGCATACTCGCACATTATACCATTGCCTTGCAGGGGATTTATTTTTATTTTTTTGTGCAGCGGTTTACTACTGCTTTAAGATCTGTGATAAAACTAACATAAAATTGTTTTTTAAAGGAAACAAGCTGAAACCAATATGTACATGGCTCTAAAAAGCAAAACAAAAGACTGGTAACATGATAACATAATAGTTACTGTAACATTTTCATACATGTGTGGTGGCAGCTCAATGAAATTCACTCCTTGGTATATTTCCATTTGCCTCTCAGTATATAGATCAAGTTCCTTGTATGGGTTCACAGACACCAGTAAGGTCCCAATGTATGTCTAAGAATCACAAAATAAAAAAACATGTAAAAATATTGTATGCAGAGTAATATTAAATGATCAGTCTAAAGTCAAAAAAATTAATCAAGGCACTGAATTATAATTTAGAGTATTATTTATATGATATAGAGTATTATTTATATGATGCAGTGACGTCAGAGCGCCGCCTCCCGGAGGCGGCACTCTGACGTCACCGCATCACGTGTGAGGACCCCGGAAGACGGGTACACGCTCCTATAGCCGGCCGGCTGAAATCTTTATATGCTGTTTTTTACAAGGATTGCTGTAAGTGCGCACAATCTTTTATTTATTTCAATAAATACGTTTTTACACTATGTGGATTTCTCTTGATTTTATATCTGGGACCACTGTTGACACACGATCGTTTTGAGTTTTGATCCATTAACTGGTAGAACTGAATGGATGTTCCCCTTGCTCCTTGCTGATGGTGGATACCCCTTTATGCTGTTATTGATCTCAGAGAGATCAGAGACTCTGGTAAGGGTCAGTGTTTTCTGTCCGTGGATTTGCCTTACACTTGGGACTCTTCTTTATGCTAAGAATCACCCTTGATGGACTGTGCATTATTATATGGATATTTATTTCTAATGCTCACTGTTTATTAATATTGTTTTCACTAATGCTATTTTTATGTGTTTTTTCTGCATAATTTTTGTGATAGCCGTATCACTTAATACTCACTGTATACTCACTACACAGTGGTAAATCATTTGTTTATAGTATCATTTGTTTATAGTTTGTAGCGCGACTCAATTTTTTTGTATAATCTATTGGTTGAACTAGATGGACTTTTTTTAACCTGACTATGTAACTAAATTTGTTTAAAAGTGAAACTCTAGGATTTGTATTTATTTTTTTGAGGCACTACAAGTCTGATAGGTTACCTTTATAGTGATGACTAGCATAGTCATCACTATAGAGGTAACCTATCTGACTTGTAGTGCCTCAAAAAAAAAATCCTAGAGTTTCACTTTTAAACAAATTTAGTTACCTCTATAGTGATGACTATGCTATGCCCAGATCACTTCTGTGTACTGTACAAATAATTGCTTCATTGATGCACACAGTACTCTTCGAATTCCAGCTCTCTCTGCATTGCAGGATCCTTTGGTTCACCCTCCCTTTCCTTTCTTCTTGTCCATTCACAAAGTGCTTTGCATTCTGTTCACAGAATGCACGGTGTTCCTTCAACTGACAAAAGGAGAGCCTGTTTTTTACCTGCCTCTCCTCTCCGAGTCCATTTAAAAAATCCCTTGCATTCTGTAAACAATATATAAGGCATTTTCTAAATGGAAGAGGGAATAGAAAAGGCAACACAAGGACCCTTCTGTTTAAGAGCTGAAACTCTCAGTCACATCACTAGATAAAAAGTACTGTGTGTAGTATCCAGCATCCACGAAGGTACGATTTTTACAGTAAACAGGAGCAATCCAGGCAGTTAGTCATCATTAGAGGTAATGTATTTACTGTAACTCATGGTGTTTCCTAAATGTAGTTTCCTGCAGTTTAACTTTAAAGTGCTTGTAAAGGCAGAAGGTTTTTTACTTTTATGCATTCTATACATGACGGTAAAAAACCTTCTGGGTGCAGGCCCTCTAATACTCACCTGAGCCCCCTCTCGATTCAACATGTGCATGAAAGCCTCAGCTGTTCTGGAACTCCCTCTCCTCACTGGCTGAGACAGCAACCAAAGCAATTGATTCCCACTGCTGTCAGACACAATCAGTGAGCCAACGAGAGAGTGGGGGCGGGACCTAGCCACAGCTCTATATGGCTTATAGACACATACAGCAGGGCTCGGGAGAGAGAAAGAATGCACCAGTGTCTTCATAGCAAGTAACTTGCTATTGGGAGCACTGGAGGAGCCAGGAGCGCCAGCGGGGAACCCGAAAAGAAGAGGATCCGGGTTGCTCTGTGCAAAACCACTGGTAAGGGCAGGTAAGTATGACATGTTTGTTATTACCATTTTAATGCCATTTTAACATCTCCAAACTGGAACTGAAGGGTGCAATAAAGGCTTCAGTAAAGCTGTTCATAATCTGCCTAAAGGTAAAAGTCCAGCCTGAGCTTTTTAGGCTGGGCTTCTCCTATGGGTCACATGAGTGCAATTAGTTTTTCACCCCTGTGACCCGTTTTCAGCAGAGAGCAGTCTGAAGTCCGCTCTCCGCTGACGTCACTGCCATCAGTCGAGGCAGCGCATCATCCTGACTTCCAAGTCTGGATCCGCCAGCTGCGTTGACTGATGGCAGTCTCAGCATCTCAGCTAGCCGATGAGATGATGAGACGGCCGCTCCTTCCACAGCTTAGAGCTCCAATGATCGCAGAGAAGTAGAGCAGAAGCAATGATGAATGCCTGCTCGGGGAGGAGTGAGAACCGAGCCATAAGTGGTGTTCGGTGGCTCGGTTCTCAGCGCAGAAATGCCAGGGGACAACTGCAGGATCAGTCTGATGCTGCATCCACCTAGGTAAGTATGACTTGTAAAAAAAAAAAAATTGTCTTTTAAGGGTTTGTGAAAAACAATGCTCCTATCTAAGCTGAAGTCTACAGTAAAATCAGGGTTTCAAGAAAGCTACCTGCTGGCTGATATTGATTACTGTCAGACTATTGTTTACAAACAAGTAAAAAATGTCTACTAGACAAAAAATGTATGTTTATATAGTAAAGTAAATTAAAGATACTGCATTTACAACACAGTTCCCCTACTGGTGTTATGATACCACTGCAGTCAACAAAATATTAAATCCAGAATTACATAAATAAGATTCTCCTGGAATCTCTTGCGCAGGTTGTCCATAAAAGCGGTTTCACTGGTGTGTGAATCTAGCAGCACAAAATCTTGCACGCCAACTTTCTCCCGAGCAGATAGTGAGCCTTCAATGTGCGTATCTGCTCCGTTTTTTTTAGCAATTTCAATCTAGGAAAAGACAAAAAAAAATCAGTTCTGGAAGTCACACACTCTAAGAATATGTCATCTATAAACTGGATTAATGGATTCTTTCAGGATCAATCACTCTCTAAATCAGTGGTTCCCAACGCCTGTCCTTTAGGACCCACTAGCAGGCCAGATTTGCAAGATAACTGAAATACATCACGGGTGATATCATTTGCTGCTCAGTGATCACAGTATTATAGTCTGCATCTCTCCAAGGTAATGCTTAAAATCTGGCCTGTTAGTGGGTCCTGAGGACAGGAGTTGAGAACCACTGCACTAGTTTGGTAACGTTCTCGAGACTCCAGCCAGGGGCAATACTACCCCCCCACAAGGTTCCCAGCTTATAAAAAATGTAAATAAAAATAATTTTGCTTCCAAGAGTTTATTACATACTTAGAGCCAGCTCCCTTTACATTTTTTTAATAGTGTAAATTTGCTGTCCCCTCAAAAGAACACAACACATAGCCATTAATTTCTAAACCGCTGGCAACAAAAGTGAGTACATCCCTAAGTAAAAATTTCTAAATTGGACCCAATTAGCTATTTTCCCTCCCATGTAACTTGTTGGTGTTACAAGGTCTCAGGTGTGAATGGAGAGCAGGTGTGTAAATTTGACGTTATCGCTCAAACTCGGTCATACTGGTCACTGGAAGTTCAACATGGCACCTCATGGCAAAATGTAGAAAGAAGGTCTGTAAACTAAGCTAAGGGGCACTGCTGCAGACACCTAGTGATCTGTCCTAACCAGAAAAAAAAATGTGTCATAGTGATGTCTGCGCTGTGTGACACAAAGGGAAGGGGAAAAATTGTGACTGATGGACACACTAAAAAGCTGTGTAAATCACAATAAAGTCAATGCGTCATCCAATAACATCAAAATCTTCAGCCAAAGATTGGCAGAAAGAACAAAAACAAAATAGCATAAAATGAACAAAAAGTCTCTATGTGGTGATCCCAACACCAGGCTCACATGTGTTGAAAGGAAGGAAGATTCAGTGTGAACACCTCTTGTGTCTCCTAGCATCTTCATGAAGTTACATGATTTGACGATACGCATCGGGATTGGAGCACTAGGTTAATCATTATCTGATGGCAGGAGACTAGCTTGGCGCTCGTGGATGTTATACACCGTAGATTCGTTTCAATGTGAGTTTTTGAACATTGTTCTCATCAATAAAAGTGTTCATTTTTGCGGGGTAATGCGATGTGTCTCCCTTCTTTCATGTTTACTGCCATCTTCTGAGTAACCATTTGATACGACCGGGAGACAAGGAGGATTAAGAGGTGACACACAGGAGGTTTTACAAACTCGGCGTTCGTGGAGATACGCCCACAATCAATTTCTTTTGAGTGAGTGCATCACTGTGTGACCTATTTTTGCCCCAATACTGGTTCTGCAGAGTTACATTTTTATTCATCTTATGCTATTTCGTTTTTGTTCTTTCTGCCAATCTTTGGCTCTTAGGCGGCGTACACGCTGCATTCCAGCGAGGACCTCGGCCGTGTGTACACTCTCGGCGAGCTTCCCGTCGGGAAGCCCGTCGAGCAGAAATAGAGAGCACGCTCTCTATTTGCTCGACGGCCTGCCTGGAAGAATGGCTGGTTGCCATTCCCGACGGGCGGGTCGCCGATTTCGACTGCCGGCAGGGAACCTCGACGGGCGGAACGATGTGTTCTGCCCGTCGAGGTTCCCTGCCGTGTGTACACGGCCTTACATATGTGGTTCACCTTGGATTCATTGTATATGTTTCACTTATGTTTTTTCATTTACCCATTTTCGTTTGCTGAAGATTTTGAAGTTATTGGATCACGCATTTCCTTTATTGTAATTTACACAGCTTTTATTGTAATTTGAGGTTGTCTTTGGGAAATAGACATATTAGTGCTGCCAGCATTGCTGCAGAGGTTTAAGGGGTGGGGGGTCAACCTATCAGTGCTCAGACCATATGCCGCACACTGCATAAAATTGGTCTGCATGGCTGTCATCCCAGAAGGAAGCCTCTTCTAAAGATGATGCACAAGAAAGCCTGCAAACAGTTTGCTGAAGACAAGCAGAGTAAGGACATGGATTACATAAGCCATGTCCTGTGGTCTGATGAGACCAAGATAAACGTATTTGGTTCAGATGGCATCAAGCGTGTGTGGAGGCAAGATGAGGAGTACAAAGACAAGTGTGTCTTGCCTACAGTCAAGCATGGTGGTGGGAGTGTCATGTTCTGGGGCTGCATGAGTGCTGCCGGCACTGGGGAGCTACAGATCATTGAGGGAACCATGAATGCCAACATGTACTGTGACATTCTAAAACAGAGCACAATCTCCTCCCTTCAAAGACTGGGCTGCAGGGCAGTATTCCAACATGATAACAACCCCAAACACACCTCCAAGACGACCACTGCCTTGCAAATGAAGGTGAGGGTAAAGGTGATGGACTGGCAATCCACAAACGAAAGGCCAGAGGAGCGCAAGGTCTCTAACATCCACCAGCTATGTGATGTCATCATGGAGGAGTGGAAGAGGACTCCAGTGGCGACCTGTGAAGCTCTGGTGAACTCCATACCCAAGAGGGTTAATGCAGTGTGTAATGTTTGGGGGACCAGCTTGACCGCAGGACACAGGCTTTTTAAATCAAAACTGAGCTTTATTTTAGAAAACGGCTTCTCAGCAGCAAAACAAAAATAAATAATCAGTCTCACCGACTCGTAGAGCTCAGTACCGCTAACGCAGTTCAACAGTCTTTGTAGGTAAGTCCTTCAGTAGCAGGCTTTCAGGCAAGACACTGCCAAGTCCTCTTAAAGTTGTTCACAGCTTTTCATAGCTTTCACTTCTCCACCATTACCAAGCATAGACTCTACTACACTCCTTCCCCCCTCACCTGCAACTTCCTGTCCTGACTTAAACCATTTCCTGGACAGGTGCATTAACCCTTTTCGTCCTCTTAAAAGGACCACAGCCCAAATAGAGGGGAAACATAACGTCCTTCCAGGAGGCAGCCACAGCGACCTGTACAAGTGCTGGAAAATAATGGTGGTCACACAAAATATTGACACTTTGGGCCAATTTAGACATTTTCACTTAGGGGTGTACTCATATTTGTTGCCAGCTGTTTAGACATTAATGACTGTGTGTTGAGTTATTTTGAGGGGACAGCAAATTTACACTGTTATACAAGCTGTACACTCACTACTTTACATTGTAGCAAAGTGTAATTTCTTCAGTGTTGTCACATGAAAAGGTATAATAAAATATTTACAAAAATGTGAGGGGTGTACTCACTTTTGTGAGATACTGTACAACCAAAGCAGGTTTTTTTACACAACTTTTTGACATACAACTCTAATTTGATCTCTTGAACAAAAAGCTGTCATTTAACCAAGAGCAGGAGAGTATGAGAATTTGTAGTAGTTTTATCATATTCTTAAAACAGCTAGACAGATACATTGATAAAAAGTATATAACCCTTTTGTGTGAGCTAGGCAAGCTACATATACAAGCATGTAGCAGCAATGAATTATTATTATTATTATTATACAGAATTTATATAGTACAAAAGTTTTCAAAATGAAGGGAGACAGAGCAGTTACAGTATATTTTGATACAAGAGGACCCTACCCATGGTACTTTACAATCTAAATGAGAAGGCGAGTAGTACAAAAGGTAATAACTGTAATGCACACGATCGTAATTTCCGAAAACAAAACCGTAGATTTTTTTCCGACGGAATGTTGACTCAAAAGTTCAATGATTCAATGATTCTGAGCATGTGTAGGATTATTAAAAGTCTGCAGCTACAGTGTTTGTAGCTGCTGACTTTAGAAAAAAAAATTGTGGCTAGAACACCGCTTTAACCACTTCCATACTGGGCACTTAAACACCCCTCCTGCCCAGAGCAATTTTCAGCTTTCAGCGCTCTCCCACTTTGAATGACAATTACTCAGTCATGCAACACTGTATCCAAATGATTTTTTTGTCCTTTTTTTCATACAAACAGAGCTTTCTTTTGGTGGTATTTGATCACCTCTGTGTTTTTTATTTTTTGCGCTATTAATGAAAAAAGACCGAAAATTTGGAAAAAAAATGATTTTTTCTTAGTTTCTGTGATAAAATTTTGCAAATGATTAATTTTTCTTCATAAATTTTGCCCAAAATTTATACTGCTACATGTCTTTGATAAAAATAACTCAAAATTTTTGGAAATTATTTGGTCTGTGTGAAAGTTTTAGAGTCTACAAACTATAGTGCAAATCATAAAAATATATCACATCTGATCACACCTGATGTATTGAAGGCCTATCTCATTTCTTGAGACCCTAACAAGCCAGGAAAGTACAAATGCCCCCAAATAACCACTTTTTAGAAAGTAGACATTCCAAGGTATTTATTAATGGGCATGGTGAGTTATTTGAAGTTGTAATTTTTTCCCACAATACTTTGCAAAATTAAGATTTTTATTTTTTATTTAAAAATGTTCTCAAAATTTTCATTGTAATAGCTTATTTCTCTCCCATGGCATGTGCATACCACAAATGACACCCCAACATACATTCTGCTACTCCTCCTGAGTAAAACGATACCCCATGTGTGAGACTTTTTCACTGTCTGGCCACATACGGAGGCCCAACATGCAGGAGTTTTAGGAGCATAAATTGCACATCTAACTAGTTGACTACCTATTACACTTTTGAAGGCCCTGGAACACCAGGACAATGGAATTACCCACAAAATGAACCCATTTTGGAAAGCTAACACCCCAAAGTATCATCAATGAGGCATAATTAGTCTTTTGAACGGTTTATTTGTTTCCAGCAGTTTTTGGAAAATGTGGAAAAAAATGAAAACGCATTTTTTTTTACACAAAGTTGTCAGTTTCTAAGATATTTCCAACACATAGCATGTACATAGCAAAAATGACACCCCAAAATACATTCTGCTACTCCTCCTGAGTAGAATGATACCCCATGTGTGAGACTTTTTCACTGCCTGGCCACATACAGAGGCCCAACATGCAGGAAGCGCCATCAGGGGTTTTAGGAGCATAAATTGCACATCTAACTAGTTGATTACCTATTACACTTTTGAAGGCCCTGGAACACCAGGACAATGGAATTACCCACAAAGTGACCCCATTTTGTAAAGCTAACACCCCAACGTATAATCTATGAGGCATAATGAGTCTTTTGAACAGGTCATTTGTTTCCAGAAGTTTTTGGAACGTGGAAAAAAAATGAAAACGCATATTTTTTTTACACAAAGTTGTCGGTTTCTAAGATATTTCCAACACATAGCATTTAGATAGCAAAAATTACACCCCAAAATACATTCTGCTACTCCTTCTGAGTACAACGATACCACATGTGTGAGACTTCTACACAGCCTGACCACATACAGAGATCCAACATGCAAGGAACAACGTCAGGTGTTCCAGAGACACATAGCATGCACATACCAAGAATTACACCCCAAAATACATTATGCTGAGCAAAGTGTTAACAAAAGATTACCTGTGGTAATAGTAGCGCAGTTCTACACAGCAGGATAGCACTGGTCCAGGCAGCAGGCAGGGACTTGGTCAGCAACGGCATACACAAGTAGTCAGTTCATGCAACCGGCAAAGGCATGATGTCATAGGTCCTACAGGTAACAGGCAGAAGTAGGGCCTCGTTTAGGACAGAATGGGGACAGGGGTAGAGGCTTCTCCCACCCAAATCTCTTTGAAGCCTCCGGGCAACCAGACCCTAATCTAGGATGAGAAAACAAAAAAAAATGTTTTTCTTCATCTAGAAAAACTTTTCTGGAGCCCCTCACATTTGTGAGACCCCTGTGTTAAATCCCACTAGTCCAGTAGCAGGGTACAAGATCAGTCCAAGGGGCAGGCAAAAGGCATGGTCAAACAGTCCGAGGTCAGTTCCAGATCAGGCAGAGGCATTACAGAATCGTTAGGCAGAAGCAGAGCTTTTTTTCTCAGAAAATAGGTGCAGGAACTCAACCACGACCCCGTTCAGATTTCACAAACAGTAGAAGGGTCTTAAAGGGGCATTAAATACCAGAATTGCACTACATACAGAGTGCAGAGTTCAGGGGGGGTTACACACAGAATGCAGAGCTGTCACTTGTAAATACAGAAACCAGACTTCTGTGTTTACAAGTGATTGTGGTGAGCGGGCACCAAAGGGTCTGGGCCAAAGGTGGTGGAACTGAGTTCCCCCAAGTTCCCCCAGAAAAAAAGCCCTGGGCAGAAGAATGGTCAAAAAACAAGCCGGGGTCAGTTCCAGATCAGGCAGAGTTATTACAAAATCGTTAGGCAGAATCGTGGTCAAAAAACAAGCCGGGGTCAGTTACAGAGCAGGCAGTGGCATAAGGGGTGTGAAGGTGTATGAAGGCAGGAACGGAGGATTAATAGTTTAGTTTGGTATGGTAAATCCGAAAACAGTCAGTTAGACAGAGGCCAGGCTGTGAAGGGCAATCGGCACACTGGAAAGTTGTGTCTCGTCTGATTCCTTGACTGGAACACACCTTGCATCTTTTTTGACGTCGTCGGCCTGTTTCTGTGGGAGGGACTCTACCGGGAAAATGACGCTCGACGAGACGACTTAAATAGTTTGGGGTGGGCCGTTCGGGAAAATAAGGGCAGTGATAAGGTCCTCTTGGTAGCCAAGGAAGCGTTTGGGGTTTTGGGTGGAGTTGCGGTATATTACATAAGAGTTGTATATGGCCAATTGAAAAAAATAAATGGCAACTTTTTTGTACCAATGGTACGTCCGCCTTGTGGCAAGATAGGGTTCAAGCATCTGGTCATTGAAGTCAACCCCCCCCCATAAACAAATTATAGTCCTGGATGCATGTTGGCTTTCGAATGACGGTGCCACGCCTTCTGCGGGTTTCAACGACGGTGTCATTGTGGATGGTGGATAGCATGTTAACATCCCTTCTGTCCTTCCACTTCACTGCCAGGACCTCCTTATTTCGCAGACTTGCCGATTCTCCACTTTTCAGCTTCTTATTCACGAGACTTTGAGGAAAGCCTATCCGATTATTCCTGATGGTGCCACATGCTGGCGTCTTCTTCCGGTGCAGGTTGAGGAACAGGGGAAGGGAGGTATAGAAGTTATCCACGTATAGATGGTATCCCTTTTCCAATAGAGGGGTGATGAGGTCCCAAACAATTTTGCCACTTGAACCCAAGTAGTCTGGGCAATTAGGGGGATTCAGTTGGGTGTCCTTGCCTTCGTACACTCTGAAGGCATACAAGTATCCTGTGACTCGGTCACACAATTTGTATATCTTCACGCCATAGCGGGCTCTTTTGCTGGGGATGAATTGTTTTATTTGAAGCCTGCCAGTGAATTTCACAAGGGACTCATCCACACAGATGTGTTGGTCCGGGGTATACAATTGGGGGAATTTTTCAGAAAAATAAGTCAGTAAGGGCCGAATTTTAAAAAGTCTGTCGTGATTTGGGTGATTTCGGGGATGGCACTGGGTGTTATCGTTAAAATGTAGAAATCTCATGATGGCATAGTATCGGGATCTGGGCATGCTGGAGAAGATTGGCATGTGATAAATTGGGTTTTTGGACCAAAAGGCACGTGAAGAATTTTTTGGGTTGAGTCCCATACATAATATGAGGTCTAAAAAAAAATTCAACTCCTCCACCGTAAGGTCTCTCCATTGGAAGGGACGGGCATGATAGGATGTGAGATTTCTTTCAATAAATTGTTGTGCAAATAGGTTGCACTGGGCCACAATTTCAGATAGCATGTCCTCTGTGAACATCAGGTTGAAAAAATCGATCGGGGAAAAATTCTCCGTGTCCACTTGGACTCCTGGCTGGGCCGTGAAAGGGGGAATGTTGGCTTCCCCGGAATTTGGAGGAAGCCACAAAGGGTTCTGAAGGGCATAGGGAAGGCCGGCATGGGTCTTTGGCCTTTCTTGCTGAGGCACTGCGGTGCTGGTGGAAGGCACTGCGGTGCTGGTGGAAGGCACTGCGGTGCTGGTGGAAGGCACTGCAGTGCTGGTGGATGGCACTGCAGTGCTGGTGGATGGCACTGCCTCCTGACCAGAACGCCTTCGTTTAGCGGGCCGGCTATCTTCCTCCTCGGAGTCACTCAGTGTTCCGCTACTGGGGGCTGGCTCATAGTTGACGTCCGACTCAGAAGAAAAATTGGAAGTGGAGTTTGAACGAGAGAGGTCCATGTTGCTCTCATCGGGCGCAGAAATAATTTGGAATGCCTCCTCTAGTGAATAGGATTTTTTTTACATGTTTTGGCGGAGCAGATGGGCACGGATTGGCACAGGTGGGCACTGAGGTGGCACTGATGAGGCGGCACAGGTGGGCACTGATTGGCGGCACAGGTGAGCACTGATTGGCAGCACAGGTGAGCACTGATTGGCGGCACAGGTGAGCACTGATTGGCGGCACAGGTGAGCACTGATTGGCGGCACAACACAGGTGGGCACTGATTGGCGGCACAACACAGGTGGGCACTGATTGGCGGCACAACACAGGTGGGCACTGATTGGCGGCACAACACAGGTGGGCACTGATTGGCGGCACAGGTGAGCACTGATTGGCGGCACAGGTGAGCACTGATTGGCGGCACAACACAGGTGGGCACTGATTGGCGGCACAACACAGGTGGGCACTGATTGGCGGCACAACACAGGTGGGCACTGATTGGCGGCACAGGTGAGCACTGATTGGCGGCACAGGTGAGCACTGATTGGCGGCACAACACAGGTGGGCACTGTCTGGCGGCACAACACAGGTGGGCACTGATTGGCGGCACAACACAGGTGGGCACTGATTGGCGGCACAGGTGAGCACTGATTGGCGGCACAGATGAGCACTGATTGGCGGCACAGGTGAGCACTGATTGGCGGCACAGGTGAGCACTGTATTGGCACAGGTGGCAACTGTATGGGCACAGGTGGCAACTGTATGGGCACAGGTGGCAACTGTATGGGCACAGGTGGCACTGTATGGGCACAGATGTGACACTGTATAGGCACTGTATGGGCACTGTATGGGCACTGTGGTGGCACTGTATGGGCACTGTGGCACTGTATGGGCACTGTGGTGGCACTGTATGGGCACTGTGGCACTGTGATGGCACTGTATGGGCGCTGTATTGAACTCACAGAACTTTCTCCCTCCTCACACGCTGTCTCTGTGTGAGGAGGGAGAAGCGGCGATGAGAGATGATCTCATTTGTTTACATTTGAGATCATCTCTCATTCGTCCTCAGATCGCATCTGAACGGCCACTCCGATTGGCCGTTCAAGGCGATCTGTGATTGGCTGTGTCCAAGGGACACGGCCAGCAACAGAATTTCCCCGACGCGCGCTCCAGAGCGCGCGCAGGGAACCAGGAAGCAACTGCCGTCAAATGACGGCATGTTGGAAATTGAGGTCCGCGCCGTTGCCGTCATTCGGCGATACGGCGGGCCTCAAGTGGTTAAGAACTTATGCCGCGTACACACGATCACTTTATGTGATGAAAAAAAATGACGTTTTTAAAAACGTCAATTTCATTGACCGTGTGTAGGGGAAAACGTTGTTTTATGTCTTGTAAAAAACGACAAAAAAAAATTGAAGCATGCTTCAATTTTATGTGTCGTTTTTCAAAACGTCGTTTTTTGTTTCACAAAAAGTCACCGTGTGTAACAAAAAACATTGTTTAAAACAACGTTTTTCAACCCGCGTATGCCCAGAAGCTAGTTATGCAGCGAGCTTCAATGGAAAAGAGTGGTGAACGTAACCTCGCTTTTTGTGAAAAAACGATGGTGTGTAGGCAACATCGTCTTTGAAAAGTGAAGTTTAAAAAACGTAGGGGCAGATTCACAAAACAATTACGCCTGTCTAACTGGTGTTAGACAGGAGTAATTTCAAATTTCGCGCGGCGTATCACTAGTTTGAATCCTCAAACCATGATACGCCGGCTTCGGGCTTCGATCCGAGAGGCTTACGTCTTCGTAAGCCTTAGGATCTACGCTGCCATCTATTTGCGGCCGCTGGGAGGAGTTCGCGTCGTTTTGGTGCGTCGGGATATGCAAATGTGTTTTTACGGGGATTCACGAACATACGAGCGGGCGTCGCAATCGTTTTCGTCTATTTTTTTGTACGTAATGTTAGAGCAGCTTTTTGCTGCTCTAACTTTACGTAGCCCATGTTAAGTATGGCCGTCGTTCCCGCTTCGAATTTATTTAAATTTTTATTTTGTTTACATAACTCGTCGGGACGTGGATCGGCTGTAAAGTACGCTACATAAACAACAAATGACGTCACGACGTGATTTCGCGCAATGCACGGCGGGAAATTTGCGAACGGAGCATGCGCAGATCGATCGCCGCGGGAACGCGCCTAATTTAAATGTTTCACGCCCCCCTACTCGCGCAGATGGATTGCGACGGGAGAAATACACTACGCCGCCGTCGTTTACCGTAGAAAATCTACCTGAATTCCACGTAGAGCAAGGTAAAAAACGGCGGCGTAGTGTATTTCTGATACGCTACGCTAAGCAAAATGTCTGTGAATCTGCCCCGTTGTTTTTTACTTCACAGAAAACTTCGTTTTTTTTAATCACATAAAGTGATCGTGTGTACGCGGCATTATAGACTTCATTATTTATCAATAATAGTTTAAGTATTTCCTTTCCTCTTTAAGGTCTTTAAGAATATGTAAATTGTTTGGATGTTACCAGAGGGTTTACTACCGCTTAAATATGAAGTGCTATTGTAATTGTATATTGTTGGCATATGTATGGTTTCTAACCACAAGATGGCGCTAATGTCCTCCTCTTGGCTGTATTGTATTACAGTAAAATTTTGGATTGCGAGCATAATTAGTTCCAGAAACATGCTTCTAATCCAAAGCACTTGTATATCAAAGCAAAGTTTCCCATAAGAAATAATGGAAACTCAAATGATTCATTCCAGAACCACATTCCACTTTAGTTTATATAGTCCATATAAAACGATTATAGCAATGTGACCAGGTTGTGTAACTATAAAATGTCCTTCCACAAACGAAAGCCTCCACAAGGGGATTAGAAGCAGGAGCTACAGATTATAAAAGAGAAGAGAGGTGCCTCTACGTGTAGCAATATGTTGCTAAATGTTTTACCTTCATTAAATGTAACCATGTTGTTATACTTAGAGGCGCCTCTCTTCTCTTTTATGCTCAGTTGTGACATGACGCTACTTGTATATCAAGACATCGTTTGTATATCAAGTCAAAATGTATTTAAAATTGTTGCTTGTCTTGCAAAACGCTCTCAAACCAAGGTTTTACTGTATAAGGTTCTATTGATAAGGGTAATAGCTTCGGGGAATATACCGAGGATGCCTGGACATCACTTCCAGCTTTTTACTCTATTATTATGGAGGTTAGTTCCGGTCCTATGTCATTTCTGCATCATTTCCGGTCCTCAATAAAACAACAGTCTCCTGGTTGCAGCATCATTTTCGTTGGAACATATTTTGAGGCCTGGAGTGCGATTAGGGGAGGGTGGTCCCCTCTAACTTTCACCCTATATATGCAGTTAGGTCCATATATATATATATTTGGACACAGGCACAATTTTAGTTTTTTTCAGGTATTTATCAAAACATATTCAAGCCAAAGTTGTATAATGGGCTGCATACTCTCAGGTTTAATTTGAGGGTATTGTGGCAAAGAGAGGCTCTGTCCCTATGAAAATGGTGTTAAAGTGGACACAGAGGGCCAGATTCACAGAGCCATTACGCCGGCGTTACAGGAGATGCGCGGCGTAAGTCTAAATCTGCGCATGCGTATCGATGGGCCGCATTCCCAAAACGATATACGCATGAAATCTAATTTTTTTTCGACCGGCGTAATTTCGATAGACCGGCGCATCCGTGCACGCAAAACTGCGCTAGACACACCATTGATTTGCTATTCAAATATGCAAATGAGGGAGTTACGGGGATCCACAAAAGTAAGTTGGTGCAGCGCAGGCTACGCGCTGTGCGCAACAGCTGCACGTCCTGTCTAAAATTAGTCCATATAAAAGGTGGAATAAAATTAGACAATCCGTCTACATGTCAGCTAAAGCAACACTGTTAGTGAGGAGCTGAGCAGTCACACTTGCTGCACAACAAACTGTATGCCAACATGCCAGGGGCATCCATGCTCATAGCTATACTACTGACTTTAGATGAGCAAAGAAGGAGAAGGGCACGGAGGAGGGTACGGAGGAGGGCACGGGAGAGGATTTTTTTTTTCCAAAAACGTTTTTTTTTTTGCTTTTATAAACATTTAAAAAAAATATATACATACATATATACATCAATACATAACATACATACAAATTACAAACACGGTCTCACTATCTTTCAATAGCCCTTTAAAACCTTGATGGATATAATAATCTAATCCGATACAAGCCCCTCACTCTTCACTTGATATATCACACACGCATAGACATCTTTGGCATGAGTGATTCTGAGGTGTCTCGCATCTTCAGATTCACCCCTCATGCCATCCTGGAATTAACCATAACCCTGCAGGAGGACATCACCAGCCCAACACATGACACCACCCATGACACCCATGACAGCTACATATACAATCCTAGCTCCACCCCCACAGATTTCGAACAGAACATGTATGGGGACAGCTGGCTGGTTGGTGAGTGACATGGGTAGCAGGCATGACTGTCCCCCCCATGATGCTGAAATCACAAGGGGCACATGCACTACTAACTACTATCCTCCTGTCTTATCCCTTCAGGGTGACTCTGCATATGCACTGGGACCCCATCTCATGACTCCTATCCGGAACGCCCCATGGTACCCTGTTGTATTCCCCAAACTTTGTATGCCAGATCATCGGTGGATGTTGCATGCTGCACAACTTTGCAGTGAGAAAGGGCCTGGAGATCGACATAAGTGATGACCTGACCCCTGAACCAGACAATCCCCCCCCTAACCGAGGCTACCCCGTCTTCTGAGGGAAGAGCAGCCAGGAGCCAGCTCACATTAGGCATCTTTGCACGTTAAACACACACATTAATCATGGCACAATGAGAATGCATGCATGCACACCACTGTGGTCCCTAGCACAGACACATCTCATCCTCAATACATTGATTTAGCACAAGCCCACCATGCAGGACTTGTGAGCAGCAACACCACGCCACGGCTCCAATTATGTCACTGTACATTCATACACCATTCACACGGACCTGGGGATCACTTCTCCACCACAAATGAGGGTGACACCCCTTTTCCGGCAGGAATGTCACCCCACATTCCAAAATCATTCACAAACAGAACCAAAAAAAAATGCCCAGCAAAAAAAAAAAAAAAATGCCCAGCAAAAATATAATTAAAAAAAAAACACAACAAAGAAAATACAAAAAAGACAAAAATTACTCTGCAAAACAGTCACCAAATATCTCAAAGACACGTCACAAACAAACAAACGCTAATAAACAACAGAACAAAAGCACCTTGCTGTATAGGGAAGGATACAAAGGGATGTACTTTTGCAAAGGAAGGGCGTTTGTCTCTGTCTATGTAAGCACTCTGCGTAGCTCACTAAGTTGCCCGGGTCCACTTCCAATTTCACTGATTGCGCCGTTCCCGAGTTGTGAGCATGTGCACAGAGGTGCTGACCATGGTCTGCTTCATGTGAGCATGCTCGCTCCGGCCGGCCCTTTATTTGCATGGGGTCACGGCTCATTTCAATGTAACACACCCACGTCCTTCCCAATTTGAATTACTCCGCCTTACGCCTCGGGAATTACGTTGCACCGGCGCAAATTTCTGCGCAAATACTACGAGGATACGGTGATTGCGCCTCTACATTGCGCTGGTCTAACGTAAAGGAGGTGCGCTACTCCGGTCAAAATATGCGCCAATGTAACTGAATCTGGCCCAGAGTCTGCATATCGCCAGATTGCAGAGCCACAGAGCGTAGATTTGAAACTGAGAAAACTGCTCTGGCAGTTTTCTCCGGATCTTGCTATTTCTGGAAGGGGCTCTTTAGTTTGGAGATCCTTCAGAGTCTTGGGTGGGACGGGATCTCCAACCCTGTGTACAGATCTTATAGACAGCCTGCAGGGTGTGTGCCCAGGTGCACACCGCCCATATAATGAAGGGTTGGGGAGAGCAGAAGTAAGAGGAAGGTGGAGTTGGAGCAGTGGCTGGTAGCGAGTGTCTGTGTGAAGATAGAAGCGATGTGCATTGAAGGGCTTCAAAGCTGTGTGCGTTTAGGAAGCCCAAAGCTGTGTGCGTCCAAGACTGTGAGACTGGAAGATGTGGTGGTTTGAGGGACCAGTAACTATGGCAGCAGTGCTGCAGTAGAATATGTTTTGGGTTGTAATTCTAAATATGGCTATGCTGTGTGTTAGAATTATCTTATTATCTTATTAATTGACAACTTTGTCTAAAAAAAAAAATACATTTTCATTCAACATTTTCCAAAAACTTGTGGCTAAAAAAATACGTCTTTTAAAATTAACTTGGAGTGCTTTCTTTCCAAAATGTGGTCATTTTGTAGATGTGCTGGTGCTCTCAGGCCCCCGAAAATGTGATGAGTAGTTAGGAAATTAGATGGTAATTTATAGCCCTAGAAAGCCTTAAGGTGCTCTTTGGATTTTGGGCCTCTATGTGGCTAGGCTGTGAAAAAGTTCACGCATGTGGTATCGCCATATTAGGGAGAAATAGAAGAATGTGTTTTGTGGTGTAATTGTAAGCATTCTTATGCTGTGTGTGAGATTTAACTTATCTTGCATTGTACTGATCTTGCATTTTAGGGCCTCAAGAAATGAAATAGGCAGCCTGAACATCGGGATTGATCAATTTTCAGGTATACTGTATATACCATAGTTTGTAGACTCTAACTTTTACACAGACTAAATAATATATACTGAAATGTAGCAGAATAAATGTTATACATTTATGAAGAAGGATTATATATTTATATAGATACAAAGATTATATATTTATATAGATAACAGAAACGAAAAAAAAAAGAACTTTGCAGTAAGCCAAGCAAACCCCTGAAAAAAAGCCCTCAAAGAAGTAAGACCCTGAAATTACATTCCACAGATAAGGAATATTGAGCAGCACATACTGAAATCTTCCCTAGGCATGGCAATGCTTTCAAAATGACTGCTGCACACTATGTAACCTGCATTGACAGAACACCATTAACAATACCTCTTCACATGCAGAAGCCATCCATTCCTATCCTAAAATTTTCAATCTGCCCTCTCTGCCAACCATATAGGACAATGCTCTGGAATCTTCTATCTCTGTAGAAGAAGTTGCTAACCTGATCATTTCCATAAAGCAGTGAAAAGCCCCAGGACCATATGGTTTCAACTGTTCATATTATAAAACTTTTCAGAAAACTCTATGCTTAATCCTATGTTTTGTATTCAACAACATCTGTTTCATAAGTCTACAATAAATGATAAACTGAGCAAGGTGATTTTCTCCAATGTCTTATCTCAAAACCATTAAAGCCCAGCGCCAGCCAAAACTTTTCTTTATGTTTTGGATAGAGTGGAAAATAGGCTCTCAGTTTTTTTTTATTTATTTTTTATTACTTGTGTTCCTATTACAGTACTTCTATGTCATTCCTAATGGCTTAGAGACATTTTCCCACAAATGTAGCTGTGACAAGTAAACTAGCTTTTATATCACAAAAGTTTTGTTACATTGCCCCCTTGATGGCGCTTCATACAT
This sequence comes from Rana kukunoris, assembly GCA_029574335.1. Taxonomy (NCBI): domain Eukaryota; kingdom Metazoa; phylum Chordata; class Amphibia; order Anura; family Ranidae; genus Rana; species Rana kukunoris. Next base: position 248,963,272 of record CM056049.1, read on the forward strand.
GCATTTACAGAATGCACATTCTATTTGTAGTACATGAATAAGTGTGAAAGGGTCTTTACTTGAATGTGTATACTGTATCTATGTAATGCCTGTAACAGAGAGTGGGTCCTTATGAACTTTACTTCGTATGTAACTGCTTTGCAACAATGACCAATTGCTTTGCATAACAATTTTAACTCTGAATTTGGATGCTTACAGCTACTGAACGAAGAGGATATTTCTATATGCCGCACTTATATGACATTCTGAACAACAAATACAATATGTATACAGGCACACATTCCTTTTACATTTTAATTCATATGTGCTTGTGATCTTAAAGTGGAGTTCCACCCATTTTTTTATGTTTGTCTGTGCTGCATGCCCTAATCTCATAGTGTTCAGAATGGACAATTTTTATTAATTTTTTTGCTTGTAAATACCTTTATTTTGTAGTCCTTCATTACTTCCTCCTCCTTATTAGCCTAGGCTATTAAGTCACAAGGCAATTTGAAAGGGGTTTATGGGATAGGCATCATGTTTCCCAGTAGTCCTTGCAAACCTGACTGAAACCTATTACATTGCTTGTGCAGCACTGAGCATGTGCGAGATATGCAAAGCTGAAATCCAGGAAGTCATACAGTCTGGCTTCATGATGCCCACACTTAAGATGGCCACGGTCTATTTCTAGATCATAAACTCTATCTAAATGCTTTAACAACTTAAACAAAACGGACCTTAGTTTACAGACTAACTTGACTAGAATACATTAAGCTTGTGTATTACAGGGGTATTTATATTTAAAAAGTAAAATTGTGGGTGGAACGCCCCTTTAAGTAATTTAATTGAACATGTTTTCCTTATTTTATACAGCATCACAGACTATGTTTAAGATTCATCAAGTGTAAATGTACAGTAGTGTAGGGCACAGTATAGCCACTAGATGCCCCCATAGCTGTAAGTCTGTGGAGGCTGACTTACAGAGTTGAAGCAGAACTAAACTCCCTAAATTAACATGAACTATTTTTCATTCTTATGCTGCTAGTATTAGTAAATAGATAGGACAGTATATTTTAATTTCTTGTTTTCTGGCTTCCTGGTTTCTGACCTAGGCCAAAATGATGTCATACATCTCAGAAGTTTTCATGGTCATATTTTTTTTATCTGGGGTTTCTAATCTGAGCACACACTCCTTTCTGCATGTCTGAGCTCAGGGCAGATGGATTCCAGGAAATACATGCTACATCTGCCCTTACTCAAGATTGTCATGACTAGAGGTTTGTTTTTTTAAAGTGATTTCTGAACAAAATAAAGCATGCAGACATGGATGGATGCGTGAGTTTGCTTTGAATACTGTATTTATAGTAGAACACTCACCTTTTTACCCTGAAAATAGAGGGTAAACTGTGCCTGCATGTTATAAGCAGGGGGCTGTGGAAATCTTTTTTCAAAAATTCCCTCTTAAAGTTAAGGTGAGTGTTATACGCCGATAAATACGGTATTAAAAATGAATAAAGTAGCATTTGTAGTGCTCAAATACAGTTTAATTACGCTTTAAAGCATAAATAACATCCGCAATACTTCTGCTTAATAATCTGATGCCCGTAAAGGTCCCTCACCGATGCCAGCATCTCCTTGCTGGCTTCTTCCGAGTCTTAATTGGCCAGTACGGGATGACACCACTTCTGCACATGAGCAGACATTTAGTCATCTCTGCACACAGGCACTGTGCCAGAATGTAAACTAACCTGCACATGCAGCTCAGTGTACATTTAAAGAAGACTGCAAGCAGGCATAAGAGAAGTTGCATGTTTCTTCTGTAATAAAAAGCCTGCCTGCTCACATTTTTTTTGTTAACACTTTAGTTCCATTTAAGTGCCAGCCCTAAATGATGCTGGGAGAAGGGACACCTGGATAACAATAAAAACAGCAGGCAAAGCGCTTCCTGGGTTTGTTTCTATGAGGAAAGGGTGATAGATTACTGTTGGTGGACCATGCCAGATCAATTTGTAAGCAGTTGGGCCTTGGTTGTTAAGATTTCCTTTAGCCTGGAGTGCTCAAAGGACTGTATGCCTTTTTGGGACTACTCACATCCCCTTCTTTAGGGGTGCTGGACTCTGGGACTGTCAGAAAGGCACTGACACCAGTACAGCTGAATCTTCCAGAGGTGCAGATGTGCGGGTACAAACCCAAAAAAAGGAAACATAAAGGGCACAGAATTATGTGTGGTAACACACAGTAATATCCCCAAACACTGTTTACCTAGTATAGGTAGTGTCACTCTAGTTAAAAAACTGTATATATATATATATATATATATATATATATATATATATATATATTAGGGTTGTCCCGATACCGATACTAGTATCGGTATCGGGACCGATACCAAGCATTTTCTTGCTGCAGTCTCTCTGCCTCTGTGGCCCCCACCGTGTTTTCCTTCTCCTCCGTGTCCCCCCGCTGTTTCCTTCTCCCTCTGTTTCCCCCGCCTGTGTTTTCCTTCTCCTCTGTGTCCCCCGCTGTTTCCTTCTCTCCACCGTGTCCCCCGCCGGTGTTTTCCTTCTCCTCCGTGTCCCCCGCTGTTTTCTTCTCCCTCCGTGTCCCCCGCTGGTGTTTTCCTTCTCCACCTTCCTCTATTCATCTCAAGTTACCTGTTGCCGAATTGGGCACAAGAATAAAAGCACAGAAAATGACACCTTGCTGTTTGCACATTCTATTATTGCTCACATCATCTACTTTTCATCATACCTCTAAAAAAGAAGGGGTTATGTCCCTACCAAGACAACGGGGAACCAGAGGACCAAATGAGCGACACAGTATACAGTGTAGTGATAATAGTAAAAATATTCAATTTATTAATGAGTAAAATTCAATAAACTCCTCAATGGGAGTTTATTGAATTTTGGCTATTTGGCACAGTGGCCATATAAGCCTTGCGAAAGTATTCGGCCCCCTTAAACTTTGCGACCTTTTGCCACAATTTAGGCTTCAAACACAAAGATATAAAACTGTAATTTTTTTGTGAAGAATCAACAACAAGTAGGACACAATCATGAAGTGGAACGAAATTTATTGGATATTTCAAACTTTTTTAACAAATAAAAAACTGAAAAATTGGGCGTGCAAAATTATTCAGACCCCTTAAGTTAATACTTTGTAGCGCCACCTTTTGCTGCGATTACAGCTGTAAGTCGCTTGGGTATGTCTCTACCAGTTTTGCACACCGAGAGACTGAAAGTTTTGTCCATTCCTCCTTGCAAAACAGCTCGAGCTCAGTGAGGTTGGATGGAGAGCGTTTGTGAACAGCAGTTTTCAGTTCTTTCCACAGATTCTTGATTGGATTCAGGTCTGGACTTTGACTTGGCCATTCTAACACCTGGATATGTTTATTTGTGAACCATTCCATTGTAGATTTTGCTTTATGTTTTGGATCATTGTCTTGTTGGAAGACAAATCTCCGTCCCAGTCTCAGGTCTTTTGCAGACTCCATCAGGGTTTCTTCCAGAATGGTCCTGTATTTGGCTCCATCCATCTTCCCATCAATTTTTACCATCTTCCCTGTCCCTGCTGAAGAAAAGCAGGCCCAAACCATGATGCTGCCACCACCATGTTTGACAGTGGGGATGGTGTGTTCAGGGTAATGAGCTGTGTTGCTTTTACGCCAAACATAAAGTTTTGCATTGTTGCCAAAAAGTTCGATTTTGGTTTCATCTGACAAGAGCACCTTCTTCCACATGTTTGGTGTGTTCCTTGTTCTTTTATGATGCTCTTTTCGCTTTAAACGGACCTCTGAGACTATCACAGTGCAGTAGCATTTATACAGAGACTTGATTACACACAGGTGGATTCTATTTATCATCATTAGTCATTTAGGTCAACATTGGGTCATTCAGAGATCCTCACCGAACTTCTGGAGAGAGTTTGTTGCACTGAAAGTAAAGGGGCTGAATAATTTTGCACGCCCAATTTTAAGTTTTTTATTTGTTAACAAAATTTGAAACATACAATAAATTTCGTTCCACTTCATGATTGTGTCCCACTTGTTGTTGATTCTTCACAAAAAATTACAGTTTTATATCTTTATGTTTGAAGCCTGAAATGTGGCAAAAGGTTGCAAAGTTCAAGGGGGCTGAATACTTTCGCAAGGCACGGTATATGGGATATATGTCACGTTCATGTGCAGATGTGCGGGTGCCTATGTGTCTGTGCATAACCGTGAGAGAACACACATTCGAGCCGTCGCTAATGTTGGCGCCAATTACACTATTTAAACTGCAGTAGTGCTATCAGCCACTGCTGTCTGATCTGCACCTATTACCTTTGTTTCTGCATCTGTTCCTGTTTTAACTCCTGTTTTTGACTCTGCTTGCCTTGACTTTGCTTGAAAGTTTCCTGCCCTGACCTTGGCCTGTCTCTGGATTTTCTGTTTCCTGCTAATCTGCCTGATTTTACATTGCCGACCTTTGCTTGTACCCTGACGATTTTCTGCCTGCTCTTTATGCCTGTATCTGATTGTCTGTTGCCGAACAGGCTTATCTGACTTTGCATCCAGTAATTCTCCAGCCAAGCTCTGCATGTTACCTGTTCCCTGTTGGTTCTTAACCTGCTGAGTGTTACCTATCCTTCTGCACTAGCCATCCGCCAACATCAGTGGTCTCAGAGCCGGGGCTGTACGAGAGGCTTCCCTCTACACATCAGGCAATGCCACAAGGTACGTGACAGGGACACTCCTCCTGTGAGTAATTTTCTTATTTTCTCTCCTTAATGCCACATCTCTCTGAATTAGGCTGGACCATAACTTACGCTGAGTGCCGCCACAATCAAGGGATGGCTTAATTATGTTATCTCTGCTTATTTTGATTCAGTAAACTTTTAAAAGGCATTGCTAGTATGGACGCCTCCTTCATCTAACCTTTATAAAGCGACATCTTCTAGAAATTAAACCTGTGCTCAAGGGGCAGGATGGGATCTATTCAGGGGTGGACTCACAACTCCTGGGGCCCCTGGGCAATAGAAGATTATGTAGCCCCCGGGGCTTACAGATGGCCACCACGCCAGGAGGCAGTGCAGAGGCAGGGCAGCTAAAATCTCAGTATTTACTCATCAAAAGCATGTCGGTTTCAGACATATCAGGGACAGATGTAAAAAAAAAAACATTTTTTTACATACTGTCCCTGGTTTTATTAAGCCTGGAAACCCTGATGGGGCCCCCTAGTGTAAGGTGACCAGATTTTTAAAATTAAATCTGGGGACATATTTTTTTTTACTAGTAATGGAGGTGATCAGTGACTCTCTGCCCATCGCCGCTCGCCTCACAGCCTATCAAGGCTTACTCTCTGGGCCCCGGTTACTACTGGGTGGGGAGTGGAGGGAGATCAGTCCACCAGGGAAGGCACCTGGCCTGGACTTGAGCCAAGGCAGAAGAACATGCGAGTGGTAGCAGAATGGCCATGCACCCAAAACTGAAGAAATATTCCCTCCGCTCCGACCAGCACATGATCATCAGAAAGGGGCACAGATAATGAAAAAAATTCTGAATATTTTTTTTTTAAATTCTGCACTGACTGTCTTTGAAAATGCCCCAGCCTCTGTTCAAACCCAATCAAGGGACAAAACCGGGGACAGACTTGGTCCAGGGACAGTCTCCTCAATCAGGGGACTGTCCCCGGAAACCGGGGATGTCTGGTCATCCTACCCTAGTGGTATGGGGCCCTCGGGCAGTGCAGAGAGTCCCAATGATCAGTCCGCCCCTGGATCCATTAATGTAAGGCCTGATGTAGGAGTGATAGAGCTCTAGTAAAGTCAAATCAAGTCTTTTCAGTGTGCTTTCCTGCATTTTTTTATTCATTGTGGCTACTGACCCAGACTTAATCTGTAAACCTATAGACTATTTCCAATACGATCTCTCTTGGGTTGAGGTTAAGGTAAAGACATTCAGTGATTGCTTACTACCAAATATTTCTTCTGAAAAAAAAACCTTATATGGACATGCATTTCACGTGTAGCAAAGTTCTAATTTGTTCCATATCTTATGTTCACTCAATTGCTTTTGGTTTATAGCTTGACTACTCTTCTGGGCTCAGTTTTGGATGATTAATTTTCTTCAATGTCAGTCAATTTCTCTGTTGATATATAGCAATCCAATGATTAAGTCCTGTGATCATCTGGGTCACACATGTCAAACACAAGGTCCGTGGGCCCGTGGGCCTAATCTGGCCCTCCAGGCTATGTCAAGTGGCCCTCGCACCCAGTTTTGCAGCGAAACATGGTGGAACTCCATTCCACTACCTCCAGCTCTGGCCCTCTGCTCCCCTCTGTAACATGCAAACACAGCGGTTCCCGGCAGGTACAGATCTCCAGAATCTGAGAGAGAGTACAACCTCTTAGCAAGGTGAGGCAGAGCCACCTCTACAGGTAGGTACTAGAGCCAGGCCATGTAGGAGAGAGAGATGCAAGAAAGCTTTGGGGGGGGTTGGGCTGCACACTGTGCATAGTGCATCCCTAAACCCTGCACTCTGTACATAATGCACTTCTGCATTCTGTACATAATGCACTCTGAACATAATGCACTCTGTTAAATATATAACGCACTGCTGAACTCTGCACATAGCACAATCCTGAACTCTGCACTATGTATGTAGTGTACCCCAGATACAACAGGCCATTTGAGGGCAATAAGACTGCTTATGTGGCCATGTGATGAAATTGAGTTTGACACCCCTGATCTAGGTATTTAAAAAAGGAGTGCTGTGGAAAAAGCATCTGAAATAGATGAAGATATCTAAAAGGAGATTTACTATATCTAAACTTACAGATGTTTTTTTTTATCATCATAGAACCTAAAAAAAATTAAAAGTAACTCACCAATCAAGTTTCTTATTTCCTGAATAAAAAAAAATCTTTCTAGATATTGCTATCCAAAAAGCTGCCAGAAAAGCATTACCACTTTGCTGCCAACTGTCCTTTTACCTGAAACCACTTTCAAGCTCATGGTAAAACTGTAAGGAATCGCCCAGTGTTCGCCAGAGCACCTCACCAGGGATGAGGGGTTTTATTGCGGACGGCTCCCAGGTTGCAGCATTCAGTTACATTTGGAGTCACAACACCTGACAGCAGGCAGAAAGAAAACGTGCTACAAAATTGGCAGACAAGATCATAGTTAATCAGGCAAAATGCTATGGTATGCAGATAACAATATCGATGGTTTGTTCCTGGGTTTTGGCAAAGTGGTAGGTGACGTGGCAAGTGACATTCTGCATCTGGTGACAGGCAACGTGGTAGGTGACGTGGCAAGTGTCATTCCGCATCTGGTGACATCTCAGAGAACTCTGCAGGCACTCATACCTCACTGTGCTCATGCGGTCACTGTCTTAACCCCAGTGATCCCGGAACCAGGGCGGTACGAGAGGTCTCCCTCTGCACATCAGACGCATTCCCAAGGTACGTGTCAATTACGTTGGATGCGAGCCTCCAGGGTTGAGGTGCTCATTGCAAGGGACTGTATGCTCAAGGCAGAAGGCTCCCTCAGGTCCCTTGTTCATTAAACCTGCTGGAATTTGCACCAGCCAGAGAAGCTTTTTCTTCCCATTATTATTATTCAGCTATTTCTTATGTCATGAAACAGGGAGGAATAAGCGTGCCAGGTTAGCTTTCTTCAGCAGGGGGATAATCACAGCCCGCTTCAGAATACCTGGCAGTGTTCCGGTGGAGAAAGAAGTATTTACAATATCGGCAATAAAAGGGGCCAATATCTCTGCAGCGTCCTTCACCAGTTGCGCAATGCAAGGATCAAATGATGAGGACGAGGCTCTAAGCGACTTAAGGATGTTCAAAATATCTAAAGTAGAGACGTCCACAAAACTAGAGAATCTTGTACCTTCATAAATGAGACAAGATTCCTCGATATCTACTACTTTGATATTGTTCCTGATAATTTCTATCTTTTCATTAAAATAATTTGATAAAATATTACAGAACTCTGGTGAAGCTTCTTTTTCCGGCTGTCTACATGCTGGATTAGCTAAATTTTTCGCAACTCTAAAGAGTTCAGCAGCTGCATTTTTAGCATTAGCAAATTTTTCTGAAAAATCCCAAGTTTATAACTCCTCAGAGCTGCAGTATATACCTCCTTGGAAGCGGGCGCCGGATTTTTTCTCCATGCCTTCTCCGCTGCTCTGCACTTCCATTTTAAACTTCTGGTCACCTGGGTGAACCAGAGGGGATTATTGTTTGCTTGCCTAATGCAATGATTTCTCTTTAGGGGGGCTAAATAATCAAGCGCTTTTGTAATAGCCGTATTAAAAAAATACATTTTCTCAGCTGCGACCTTAGTAGACTCAAAAGATGCCTTGTCAATATTCCACAAAAAGTGGTTACTAAAAGCCTTAATAGATATATTAGTAAGATTTCTCGAAAATTTTGGAATATCGTTCCTATTAGGAACATGAGGTGACTTTTTGAGAAATTTATGGCTGTGATCAAATAATATTAATTTGTGGTCACTCCATATAATCTTTTTCGGGGGATGTACTTTCTCTATACATCCTGACTGGAAAAACCAGTCCAGGGTATGGCCCGCTTTATGGGTAGCCCCTATGACATCTTGACTATAGCCAATGAAGTTTGCAAATGCAATCAACTGCTGGGCTTCCGAATTATTTGCATCGTCAGCCCAGCAATTGAAATCTCCCAAGACTATAGATTGTGCATATCGCAGGGATTGGGTCGTTAGGAGTTTGCACATCTCCTCACCAAACCTAGCTTTGGCGTTAGGAGGATGATAAATCACTGCCATTCCTATGGTTACTTCAGGGCTCAAGTTGCACTGTAGAAAAAGTGTCTCCATAGACGCATAAGAATCCTGCGTGCAAGTTTTTATAATTTTCAACTTAGCCTTGTATATGCAGGCAGTTCCTCCACCTCTCCCCAAGCTACGGTCACAAGATATTAGCTTATACCCAGGTGGGACCAAGCGGGACCAATTCGTCCAGTCTGGGCGGGGAAGCAGGAGAGAACCAGGTTTCTGTGATTAGCAGGTAATCTAAATCATTCCCTAATAAGGTGTCATAAATGTTCGCGTTTTTTACCGCAGACCGCGCATTAAGAAGTCCTCCTTTTATTGTAGAATTAATTTGTTTATGGGCTAGGGTTTTTTCATCTATCAAAGTATCTGCATTAGCAACTTTTGGTGCTGACAAGATTTTCTCAGCAATAATATTAAAATTAAAATCAAGCAAATTATATTTATTCAATTTCATCAAGGTTCTGACGGGAACATGTCCTTCCATATTAAAAGTTTTTAATTGGACAGAAGAGTACACCGTTCTGCTCTGACTGAGGAATATCATGTTATAATTAGACGTATTATGTCCATAAAACAACTGCTACCTAGAATCACAATCAAATTAAGTACAAGACTCACCTCGAATGCTACATGGTAAAAATTTGTGCCCAACTCAAAAAAGGGGGGGTGGGGGTTTTGGGGGGAAACCCACCCGACCCACCTGTCCCGGACGGGCACAGACGGGCTTCCCTCTGGCGCGCCTCCGGCGCCCGCTGCGCTCCGCACAGCGTCCCACCGCCTTTAAAGGCCTGCTAGACCCCGCCCACAATGGGGGATTAGTCCCAGCTCCTCCCAGAAAGGGAAAACTGATTGCTGATGACACTGCACCTGTGCGGCCTCTCCAGAGGTGACTTAACACAGTGCTGTAGTGGGGAAGGAGATGTTTGAAGAAAGTCACTCCAGGGGACACAGTCAGGTACAGTCAGAAACTGAAATTAAAATAATTCTGCCATCCGCTCACCAGTGAGCCGTCTTGTTGCTGCTTTAACATTATAAAGCTGCAAAACCCTGAAAACAGGAACATAATATTTTATAATACCAGAAAATATTCTAAATAACCCCACAACAGTGTTGAATTTACCCACTGGTGCACTACTTATTAGAATGTGGGTTGATAAATATCAGCATATTTTTTGAAATGATCACTGCCCTTTACTTAAAGGGTTACTAAAGGAATTTTTGCATTAAGGTGAAAAACATTTTTCTTTACAACTCCTTGAACTGCTTGCCGACCGCGTGCCGTCGTTTGACGACAGCAGGTCAGCTCTCCTGGGTGAGAGCCCGTAGCTCTACGTCGGCTCTTTAGCGGCCACTAGGGGGCGCATGCGCGCCGGCGGCGGCCCACGCGCCCCCCGCTCTCCCCTGAGTCCCGTGCGCGTGCCCGGCAGGCACGATCGCCGCCGGGCACCCATGATTGCTCGGTACAGAGCGAGGACCGGGAGCTATGTGTGTAAACACACAGCTCCCGGTCCTGTCAGGGAAAAAAATGCTGATCTTCTGTTCATACAATGTATGAACGGAAGATCAGTGATTTACCCTAGTGAGTCCACCCCCCCATACAGTTAGAACACACCCAGGAACATACTTAACCCCTTCCCTGCCCCCTAATGTTAACCCCTTCACTGCCAATGGCATTTTTATAGTAATCCAATGCATTTTAATAGCACTGATCGCTAAAAAAATGCCAATGGTCCCAAAAATGTGTCAAAAGTGTCCGAAGTGTCCGCCATAATGTCGCAGTACTGAAAAAAAACACTGATCGCCGCCATTACTAGTAAAAAAAAAAATATTAATAAAAATGCCATAAAACTACCCCCTATTTTGTAAATAACTTTTGCGCAAACCAATCAATAAACGCTATAACTTTTGCGCAAACCAATCAATAAACGCTTATTGCGATTTTTTTTAAGAAAAATATATAGAAGAATACGTATCGGCCTAACCTGAGGAAGAAAAAAAAAATTATGTATTTTTGGGGGATATTTATTATAGCAAAAAGTAAAAATAATTGCATTTTTTTCAAAATAGTCGCTCTATTTTTGTTTATAGAGCAAAAAATAAAAACCGCAGAGATGATCAAATACCACCAAAAGAAAGCTCTATTTGTGTGAAAAAAAGGACGCCAATTTTGTTTGGGAGCCACGTCACACAACCGCGCAATTGTCAGTTAAAGCGACGCAGTGCCGAATCACAAAAAGTGCTCTGGTCATTGGGCAGCAATATGAGCCGGGGGTTAAGTGGTTAAAATATTTACATATTTTTTTTATTTGCTATTACTGACAAAAGAATGTATATATTAAATTTAAATGTCTGAATTGAGTAGTAAATTAGATACTAAAAGTAAATGAAATAGTGAACCTTGACTACTATTTTGGTGCATTTCCTATCTGATTAAAATAAAATAAAAAATTCTACCATTAGGTAAAAATAATAACAGCTAAGCATAACTGCAACTTCCAAAATCCATATTGGTGTGACTGACTGCTGTTTTCCTATTGTTTCCTTAGGAGTAGGACCAATCATAGCCCACTCAAAGTTCTTTGCATCTGAGTATTTGTAGCATGTGTGATCTTTCAGACGTAAGACAATTATTGGATAACTACTCTCTATTATGTATGGCCAGCTAAAAGCATCATCTTACAAAGGGCAGCCATTAACACAAAAGGGCTGTCGGACTTGAAGACACATTTCTGACTGCCTTTCAGCATGTGTTTCAGCCAGCCTTTCCGTGAACACGAAAGCTCAGTTCACCTATTGCCAGAACCAATACCAAAGACTATACAGACATCCTACATAGTTTTGGTCAGAACCAGATGGTGATCACAATGAAACACAGCAGAAAGTGATATATAAAGTATGCAAGCCACTTTATAGAAAGTAATCCTATTGTTGCTTCTTTTTTCCTATCATGACAGCTAAAATTCAATAAAAAACTGCAAGCTAAATTTAATAAAGTATCCAATATATCTGTAGTAGCTTGAGGACAATTACATAAATGGCTGCAAACACTACAAGTTGCTTTTTCCCCCACAAAGTAACTTTTTTTTTTAAAGCTTAAAGGATTTTTTTTTTTTTAGCTAAATAGCTTCCTTTACCTTACTGCAGTACTGGTTTCATGTCCTTATTGTTCATTTTTGCTTTGAATTTGCTGTAATCCTGCTCTGTTCTCCACACTTCCTGCTTGTCGGTTTCCTTAAAACCACCATACTGGGAGCTTTCTCACGATGGTTTAAGCTGTCATTACTGTGTGTCTAAAACTTCCCAGAACCAATCAGATTCATTTTAAAAACAAAACACTGCCCTGGATTTGTTTGTTTTTGTTCTGTGTGTCTATTTCTACTTTGCAGAAACAGAAGCCAGTTCAAAAGTGAAACTAACCTGCAGGCCCATTATATGATTGATTTTTATCTATTTTTAATCATTTTGAAAAGGAATCAGTTAACTTTTATGTCTCTATACCCTGCAAACAGTCATTTCAGCAAAAAAAATGTTTTCCTTTAGTGACCCTTTAATTAAACTTTAGGCCGCGTACACATGACCAAATAGATTTGTTCAAATCGGTCGGGCCGACCGATTTGAACAAATCTGTCTGCTGCCATTTTGGTTTGATCGCGTGTACACACGATCAAATCAAAATCCCTGTGTCGGTGACGTGGCGGTGACGTTGACGCCGCCACGTCACCGCACCAGGACGTAAAACACTTCCGTGCATGCGTCGAAACCATTCGACGCGTGTGCGAGAAGACATGTCTGCTGGTTAGCGTACTAACCAGCAGACATGTCGGGCGGACGGGTTCCCAGCCGACAGATTTGAAAGCATGCTTTCAAATCTGTTTGCTGGCCAAATCCGTCGGCTTGCCCGTACACATGATCGAATCTGTCTGCTGGGACGGTCGGGCCGACCGTTTCCAGCAGACAGATTTGATTGTGTGTACGCGGCCTCACACAAAGCTATCCGTTTGCGCCTACCTGAGAACTAAATGTAAACCTACAAACATGTGAGCTATAACCTAGGAATTTCATATGCGGGCCTGATGATTGTATTTGATGGCAGGTAGTATGTCATAGCTGTGTGGAGCTAGAAATATGTCATATGAAATTGCATATGAAATTGCGTTCAACTATAATGATAAATTGTTGTTACTATGCTCAGATTCCAAGCCTCAAAGCCCCGTACACACGGACGGTTTTCCTGCCCAGGAAAACTGCCAAGAGAGCTTTTGGCTGGGAAAACCAGACGTGTATGCTTCCTCGCACTGACAGAAAAACAGCCGGGAATCCCGTCGGGAAAATAGAGAACCTGCTCTCTATTTTTCCATCTGGATTCCCAGCGTTTTTTTTCCTGCCAGATTTACTAATACTTTCCTATGGGAAACACTGCGAGGCAGTGCCGATGGAGCATACACACGGCCGGGATTCCCGGCCAAAGCTCTAATGGCAGTTTTCCTGATGGGTTCTCGGCTTTCCCCTCGGTTTTCCCGGCAGACTTTTTACCTCCGGGAAAAGCGGTCGTGTGTACAGGGCTTTAGATTTATACTGAGGGCCCAATGCTGAAATGTTTTTTGGGTATTTTTTTGGGGAGGAGTGAGGCCTGGTACCAGACTATCCCCCGATTGTTGTATGTGTTAGCCTTATGTATGTTTTTTAGAAATGTAATAAAATATTTTTACAAAAAAAAAATTGATCTATAGCTTATAATAGTGAGAAGTATAACTATATATACACACGTATATACAATAAACACATATATATTGAATAAGTACTTTGTATACAGTAAGTTTGTGTATTATAATGTCATATAATATAGTATTACAGTACAATTAAAACGAATGCTATTGTTATTAAACTAACTTATTATACGATCTAGTGGTCCGAAACACTGGGAACTTTCAGACTAACTAGTAGAAAAAGAAGCAAATCATTTATTCCTTGCAGTTCAGAATGCAGGACGGGTTTTCTGACTGGCCTCTTGAAAACCTACTTTGCTGCCAAAGCCTGCCTTTGATTCTTGTTTTGGAATGTCAAACCATCAGATCAGCTTTTCAGATTCATAACCCCCTCCCTCGTTCCATTACAAAAGCTCCCCCACAACAATTACCATGCTTGTGACGGATAACATTTTTTGTACTCCGTATAAAACGTTTTAACGCTGTACAATCCATTACACATATATTGCTGAATTCCCTTTGAGTAATTATTCATTAGAAAACATTTAATGTCGCTGTGAATTTCACACTGGGCAGTCTGTGGACAAAGACTCTGGGTAAGCTCATTCTGTAGGATCAAGACTGCTTCTTTTTCCCTAACTCTTGCTGTCTAATCTGAGAAAGTCCAAGATGAAGAGCCCGCCCTTCACAAGGTGGGGAGGGAGGGCTAAATTGTGCAGTTAACGGTCAAAGCACCCCCTGTGTGATCTGACACTCATTTCAAGATGATGGGAAACAATAGAGAATTGTTAAGAGCCTTCCCTTCTTATTTGCTGAAGACATAGGCCAAGAGAGAGACAGTTCAATACATGGGACAAGCTATTCCACCTGCCAATGATTTTCCCTCCCTCTCGCAGCTCCCACTCTTCCACTGAACCTCTCCTCTACCAAGTTTAACGAAAAGAAACAGGTGAAAACATTCATTAAAAGAACACCCTTCCGGGCGCCTAAGTGATTCAATTTATTGCTGCCTTCTGCTGTTTTGAAAACTTGTACAATAAGCATTCCTTGCTTGGGAACTTTTTTACTACATTGGCATGTACCTCTTGTTTACGAGACACAGGCTAAACAGTAGTCAGGCCTATATACTACATATATCTTAACAAAAACTTGTGAAATAGCTAAAAAAGGAATACCATCTTATATATTGAATATCTTGCCAGGTCTACAGTATAAATTTATATCAAAGCCATTTTCAGCGGAATCATCACTGCAGATGATAGGGTAGGTAAAGGATGCCATTACACCCATATTTACCAACATTCTGAAGTACGTGCTAAATTTTTCCTACATAAAACTTACCCTAGCTGCTTGTCGGATCATACTGCATGGCAATACAGAGAGTTAGAGCAGTGTGTTTCACCCTAGATAGTAAAATGATAGTCAATACCTTTCATCGGCTAATTGACTAATATTTGCATTTCAAACTTATAAAAATGGTTTACTGAAAAAGAAAAGTTTGGTGAAAGTTTGCTTCTTAAAATATATTCAATTAGCCAGTGAAATACATTGCCTACCTATTTTCTTATCTAATAGGCAGATTTCAATACATTGTCAAAATTTTACTTTCCTAATACAGATAGCGAAAGAGTGACAACCGATACTTTATATGGGTGATAATAAACTTACAATGTTTTATTTGGTATGCCTAAAAGAATTGCCATAGCTAGTCATGCATTTATTGTTACAAAATTACACATCAGACCTGTAGCATGTCTTATGCCCCGTACACAGGATCGGATATCTGATGGAATCTAATCCGATGGATTTTTTCGTCGGATATATCCGATGAAGCTGACTTTCATCAGTCTTGCCTACACACCTTCAGTCAAAAATCCGACCTGTCCAACGTGTTGATGTAAAACACAACGACGTGCTGAGAAAATAAAAGTTCTATGCTTCTGAGCATGCGTCGACTTGATTCTGAGCATGCATGGATTTTTGACCGATGGAGTTCCACACAAACGATTGTTTTTTTCTATAGTTGTTTTTATCCATAGGGAAATTTTAAAACATGTTCTATTTTTTTTCACCGATGGAAAACAAACCGATGGGGCCCACAGACGATCGGTTTGTCCGATGAAAACGGTCCATCGGTCCGTTTTCATCAGACAAACCGATCGTGTGTACAGGGCTTTACACATCACAATTGTTCTGAGTGTTGCTGTTTCCTAACCTCCACTGTATATGGAGAGTGAATGATCTTATTAGCAGAGCCTTGGCATTTTGTGCAGTCAGCGGACACCCATGGAATAGTGGATGTGCATGTCATGTGAAAATCTCTTTTGAGTCTGACAATTTACTGCCAAATGATCAGATTTTATTCTATATGAAAACCTGAATAGGGATAGAGGGGTAGAGAAAAAAAGATTTACTATATGCTCATTAGTTGTAACTTCTGTCCATGTTCGACTACAGTAGGAGTTTTACCACATTGGATAAGTACTATACATATGCTTGCCTACTGAAATCAGTATTTCATAGAAGCTTCAGTAACTCATTTGTTACTGCATTAACACATTTTAAAATGATAAATTCTAATATATTGTAACATACCAACCTTACATAGTCATATTAAATTAGATCTATCTTTGACAATAAGTTATATATATATTACAATGTGTTAAATAAGCAGTTTACCATATAACATATATCAAACACAATAAAATTATTTGTTTCAATGATTTCTAATGACAAGCAGTAAATACCAGTACAAATGAGGCATTTTTTTTGGATGTTTTCATATAAAGGGAACAAGTTGTTAAAGTAAATTTTTTTGCCATCCTTGCAAATCTTTGTTCTTTTTTAAACACCCACTTAGCAAATTACTACATCCTTGACTTCTTCTTTATCAAGCGTTTATCGGATTAGATGCATGATATGCATGCATTTAAAGTATATATATATATATATATATATATATATATATATATATATAGATATATAGATATATATATACACACACACATAAAAATATATATACATATATACACACACGCATTTTGCAATTTTGAATAGCAAAATAAAGTACACCAAGATTACCTGCTTCTCCATCTTCAAAGTAATTATGGAATTGTGGCTTCTTTGAAAAAAAATAGTTTGGTCTGTAATGTCCAGTATTGCACTCACTGCATGATATGTAAGTTGTGCTCTCAGATCCTTTAATAATTCACACTGAAAGACAGAGGCTCAGCACAGTGGCTACATCCTTCTATAAAACTAGCCTGACTGCTATGTAGATAAGGAGCAGTAATTCTAGATTCTTCTCGATTGAGTTTCAGCCACTCTCAAGCCTTCATTAGGCCTGTTTCATTAGAGAGTAATTACTCTAGCTTGGGAAGACAGGGAGAAACAGAGAAGGCTAGCAGTTTAAGTCAGAAGTAGAACATTTTCAAAGACCTAAATATTCTGCCTTATTTCCAATAGCACAAAAATGTTATACATATATATATATATATATATATATATATATATATATATATATATATATATATATATATATACATACATACACACAGTATCTTACAAAGGTGAGTACACCCCTCACATTTTTGAAAATATTTTATTACATCTTTTCAAGTGACAACATTGAAGAAATGAGACTTTGCTACAATGTAAAGTAGTAAGTGTACAGCTTGTATAACAGTGTAAATTTGCTGTCCCCTCAAAGTAACTCAACACACAGTCATTAATGTCTAAACCACTGGCAACTACACCCCTAAGTGAAAATGCCCAAATTAGGTCCAGATAGTCATTTCCCTCCCCAGTGTCATGTGCGTTGTTAGTGTTACAAGGTTTCAGGTGTGAATAGGGAGCAAGTTTGTTATAATTTGGTGTTATCGCTCTCACTCTCTCATACTGCTCACTGGAAGTTCAACATCAGGGGCATTGCTAGGAGTGAAAAAGTCCAGGGGCTTCAGCCCGAAGTCCAAGCCCGGTGACGGGATGCGCGTGAAGGGGGGGTGGGCTCACTTGTTGGATGCTGCCTGGGTCACCAATGCCCATCCATGTTGACCCACCAGACCCCTACACTGATCCCCCCATGGCGACACATACAGTACAGACCAAAAGTGTGGACACGCCTTCTCATTCAAAGAGTTTTCTTTATTTTCATGACTATGAAAATTGTAGATTCACACTGAAGGCATCAAAACTATGAATTAACACAATGTGGAATTATATACATAACAAAAAGTGTGAAACAACTGAAAATATGTCATATTCTAGGTTCTTCAAAGTAGCCACCTTTTGCTTTGATTACTGCTTTGCACACTCTTGGCATTCTCTTGATGAGCTTCAAGAGGTATTCAGCTGAAATGGTCTTCCAACAATCTTGAAGGAGTTCCCAGAGATGCTTAGCACTTGTTGGCCCTTTTGCCTTCACTCTGCGGTCCAGCTCACCCCAAACCATCTCGATTGGGTTCAGGTCTGGTGACTGTGGAGGCCAGGTCATCTGGCGCAGCACACCATCACTCTCCTTCTTGGTCAAATAGCCCTTACACAGCCTGGAGGTGTGTTTTGGGTCATTGTCCTGTTGAAAAATAAATGATGGTCCAACTAAACGCAAACCGGATGGAATAGCATGCCGCTGCAAGATGCTTTGGTAGCCATGCTGGTTCAGTATGCCTTCAATTTTGAATGTTGGGGATTTTGAATAAATCCCCAACAGTGTCACCAGCAAAGCACCCCCACACCATCACACCGCCTCCTCTATGCTTCACGGTGGGAACCAGGCATGTAGAGTCCATCCGTTCACCTTTTCTGCGTCGCACAAAGACACTGTGGTTGGAACCAAAGATCTCAAATTTGGACTCATCAGAACAAAGCACAGATTTCCACTGGTCTAATGTCCATTCCTTGTGTTCTTTAGCCCAAACAAGTCTCTTCTGCTTGTTGCCTTTCTTTAGCAGTGGTTTCCTAGCAGATATTCTACCATGAAGGCCTGATTCACACAGTCTCCTCTTAAGGCCTCGTACACACAATGAGATATGTCCGCTCAAACTTGTCCGACGGACAGTTTAGAGCGGACATGTCTCATCGGATTTCGGTCCGATGGCGTGTACACACCATCGGATCAAAATCCCCGCCGGCAGACAGCGTGGTGACGCGGCGGTGACGTTGACGCCGCCACGTCACCGCTACGTCACGCACCAGGAAGTAAACACTTCCGCGCGCATGCGTCGGATCCATTCACAGGATACGACGCATGTGCGGGAGGATATGTCCGCTGGTTTCCCGTACTAACCAGCGGACATATCCGACGTACAGGTTTGTAGCGGACAAATTTCAAAGCATGCTTTGAAATTTGTCCGATGGACAAACCTGTCCGCTAGCCCGTACACACGATCGGATTTGTCTGCTGAAACGGTCCATCGGACCGTTTTCAGCGGACAAATTCGATCGTGTGTACGCGGCCTTACAGTTGTTCTAGAGATGTGTCTGCTGCAAAAGGTGGCTACTTTGAAGAACCTAGAATATGACATATTTTCAGTTGTTTCACACTTTTTTGTTATGTATTAATTCATAGTTTTGATGCCTCCAGTGTGACTCTACAATTTTCATAGTAATGAAAAAAAAGAAAACTCTTTGAATGAGAAGGTGTGTCCAAACTTTTGGTCTGAACTGTATATACTGATCCCCCCATGGTGACACATATATACACTGATCCCCCCACGGTGACACATACATACACTGATCCCCCCATGGTGACACATATATACACTGATCACCCCCTGGTGACACATAAATACACTGATCCCCCCTGGTGACACATATATAGCCCAGGCACGACACACCATTTGTTTGAATGGGCTGCTGTGCCTGTGTTTTCTGCTGGAAAAATGTCCTGGTATCTTTTAAAAAATGCAGCCACTGGGAAACTGCATGATACGTTTGTACCATGCAATTTCCATGTGCAGAAAATTGCACCTTGCATTTTAGTGCATTTAAGAGTTAATGGTAGGTACCCCTTCATGTTTTTTATGCAGCACCTCATTTTGTGCGCAGCTGCTTGTCCCCTTCACATCTTCCCCACCACAGCCCTGTCACCCTTCACATATCCCCCCTCACAGTATTTCCCCATCACATATCCCCCTACACAGTATTGCCCCATTACATATCCCCCACACAGTATTGCCCCATCACATATCCCCCAACACAGTATTGCCCCATTACATATCCCCCTACACAGTATTGCCCCATTACACATCCCCCCTCACAGTATTGTCCCATCACATATCCCCTACACAGCATTATCCTATCACATATCCCCCCTCACAGTATTGCCCCATCACATATCCCCCCTCACAGTATTGCCCCATTACATATCCTCCACACAGTATTGCCCCATCACATATCCCCCTACACAGTATTGCCCCATTACATATCCTCCACACAGTATTGCCCCATCACATATCCCCCTCACATTCTTGCCACATTACATATCCCCCCTCACAGTATTGCCCCATCACATATCTCCCCTAACAGTATTGCCCCATCACATATCCCCCACACAGTATTGCCCCATCACATATCTCCCTCACAGTATTGCCCCATCACATATCCCCTACACAGTATTGCCCCCTTTACATGACCCCCATCACATATCTCCCCACATAGTATTGCCCCATCACATACCCCCAACACAGTATTGCCCCAACACATACCCCCCCCACACACATTATTGCCCCCTTTACATGACCCCCGTCACTAGACATGTGCACAGAAAAAATAACAATACTATTGTTAAGCCCCATACACTTGGTCAGACTATGTTAACAACAAACATAAAAACGATCGTTTTCCGATCGTTCTCAGAAAATTCGTTCGTTTTTAAACTGCATCAGAAAACCATTTTTGGGTTCAGAAGTCTGGCCAACTGATCTCCCTTCAGATGAAAATCCACAGAAAAGTTTATTAGGCTTTACTGTACAAGTGTACTCACTATTCTGCACAAAAGAGAAGCTGCTTTCAGTCACTGAGGCTGGCCATACATGTTCAATTTTCTTGTACAATTTTCTTTTAGATTTACCAAAAACCATATATGAGGTCAAACTAAACAACACTTTCAATTGTATGCAATCAGGCAGGCCCTTGCACTACATAGTTGAAGGTAAATCTAAAGAAAATTGCACAGAAAATTGTATCATGTATGGCCAGCCTAACTCTCTGGCCAATAAAAAAAACATAAACAAAAGATTTGCATTTGAACACGTTTCTTTTGTTATTTTCGTATGTTGATATGACACCTATAACAAAAAATTTGCCTTCAGTATTTTGAATACACAGAAAACAGAAAAGGGAATTCATTCAAAATACATAATGCAATTCTTTTGTTATAGATGTCATTGAACAATGAACATACAACTGAAAACGAACACAAAACGGATTCAAACAAAATACACAATGCAAACCTCTTGATACAGATTTCATTTTCGTTATTTTGCCTTTTTCGTTTTGTCGTTTTTTCCCGTCGGATCGTTCGTTCCTATTTGCGGTCGTTCGTTATGCGGCTCATCCGTTATCCTGTCGTTTTTGCATTCTGGTGCTTTACCGTTTTCGTATGTACACATTATCCCGCGGGTACGAAAATGAACATTTTCGTACGAAAATAACATTCGTACGAACGGGAATGCACATATCTACCCATCACATACAGTGCCTTGCGAAAGTATTCAGCCCCCTTGAACTTTGCGACCTTTTGCCACATTTCAGGCTTCAAACATAAAGATATAAAACTGTAATTTTTTGTGAAGAAATAACAGCAAGTGGGACACAATCATGAAGTGGAACAAAATTTATTGGATATTTCAAACTTTTTTAACAAATAAAAAACTGAAAAATTGGGCGTGCAAAATTATTCAGCCCCTTTACTTTCAGTGCAGCAAACTCTCTCCAGAAGTTCAGTGAGGATCTCTGAATGATCCAATGTTGACCTAAATGACTAATGATGATAAATAGAATCCACCTGTGTGTAATCAAGTCTCCATATAAATGCACCTGCACTGTGATAGTCTCAGAGGTCCATTTAAAGGGCAGAGAGCATCACGAAGAACAAAGAACACACCAGGCAGGTCCGAGATACTGTTGTGGAGAAGTTTAAATATGCTGGGTCCAAATGCGCTGGATTATTATTCCTGCAAGGGGATGTTCACATATAGTCCATTTTCGCTGAATAGCTCCTGTACTCTCTGGATGTTCGGGAAATACCTTGTACACACATAGGTGGGTAAATGCTGATGCACAGAAATACAGCCTAATACAGCCATTCTTGTGTACGGCAGGATGTACACAGCACCAGCAGCTCCCTGTGTGTGTGTGTGAAAACACCTAGAAGCATATATCCAGCCTTTCACTGTCTGTGTGCATGTGGTCGAAATATGAATATACTTGTATCTTTACTTTTGCATGTCCTCAGTATTAAATCGTACATTGGCACTAAAAACAACACATCTTTAAGCAGGGAACTAAGAACAAAGTGAATCTATACCTACATCCCATAGTTATTGCAAAAGAAAAATCTAGGAAGTCATGGGAACAGCTAGCTCTGCACTCTCTCCCACCCAATTGGCAAGCTGTATAGTAGCAGTTGGTCTTGCTACTCTTGGCTCCCCTATAGTAGCTGGTAGCTACAAGTGTTTAGTCATGATGTGTACTTTTGAAAGGTTCCATATCCATGCACTCAACAGCATGTCTCCAGGGTGTAGTGGATCTCCAACCAACACTTCCTGTAGTTCTGCTGCTGGGTGCAATGAGCTACCTTTGGCACAGCAGGGAAGTCACCTTAGAGCCGGTTCACACTGGGGTGACCTGGGATCCGATTTCAAGTTGCCCCAAGTTGCCCCGAGTCACGCAGTCGATAAAATTAATGGAAGTGAATGGGAGCCGTCTTAATGTACACTACTGAAGTCGCTCCGACTTCAGAAAAGGTTCCTGTACTAATTCAATCCGACCTCTAGGCAACTTGTAGGCAACTTGTACCCATTGATTTCAATGGAAGTCCCCTCAGAGGTCGGATCACTGTCTTAACTGAAGCAACAATTCAGGAAGATAACATGTATTTCTCAGGCAAACCCCTCCCTCCCACAGGGCTGATTGTTGTTGGATTGGCCACTGGGAAGCCTCCTGTCCTGGAGGCGACTTGAAGTTGCCTCGTACTGTCCTGGAGGCAACTTGAAGTTGCCTTGTAAGTTGTGTGAATGGGCTCTCACATGGCACTGTATCCTGGGTGGTCCTACTGCTGTGATTCCCTCAAGGGCCATGAACCTATACCTGCTGCTGTGTCATGCTCTGACAATTCTATCTCCCCAACCCTGCTTATGCAGACTTCTGCTCAGTGCAGCAACAGGCAGGAATATGTTAAACAGTGCAGGTGCTGCCCCTCCATGAGACACTACACGTGAAAGATATGCATTGCAGAAGGGCTACACAACAATACTATAATGTTATCTCTATGGTAAAAAAGCTGTTTAGAAATATGTGAGCTAATTGTTCATGTAAGTATGTACAGATCTCAGCACAGGCATCCTTGCCAAAAACCTAAGTGGCCTAGAGGAACATTTCCTCCATCATTTTGCTATCACACAAATATACACACATGCAAAATACATTTTCAAAATACAGTGAAATATTTAAATGAATGAGGAATCAAGAGTAGCCTTAGAGAGCTGATTAGTGCTAAACTCTATAACCTCTGCTCTCTAATCCTTTTTAATTGGATCCAGTATGCAAGTATTATGTTTACACTAATACTAGACACTTAGTGAGTTTAATTTATAGATACACTGCAACATTCAGAACGATTTACCTATTGACAACTAGATTTGTGTACCCACAATACACACTTTTTTTGTGCATACAGCTGTAAATTGTAAACTGGCTGGTGAATTGAAAGGAGTTTCTTAGGTTAATAATGCATATTACGTGGCATCCAATGTCACTCGCCTTGCCTTTGTTCAAACACTGCATCAAAGTTTTAGAATGCAGAAACAAGGGAAAGACTTCATGCTTACAAGTTATAGGTTTACTATTTCATGTTGAAATGTAATTACTATACACTAGTCCTGACTAATACTACTACCTTCACTGTTATCCAAATTATCCCAAAATTTCTAGATGTATATATCTAATTGTATGTATTTACTGAACCAAGGAAAGATAAATGGAAAGTCAGCGTGGTTGATGGGTCATGTTAAACAAGGAACAGATCATGTTCTGAAACAAAATGACTGAGCTAGAACATATTTAAAGGGAACCTATAACGGTTGGGGTCATTACCATTTTATCTTTATAAACGGTTTTAAAAAAAATTACTTACTTAGTATAAATCTTTCTTTTAAAATTAAAATATTTATTGTAGGAGTATACCCAACCAGAGCATTATGGGTTTCCTTTGGAAAAGTATAATTAAAGTAAAATTTCAGTAAAAATCTAACTAAAGTTAAACCTACTTCCACCCCATTCTAAGCCTATTCAATCTACTCTGTGAAAGAATAGATGTGCAAACTTACCCATTCTAAAGTCGCTCCCGTACGGTCACATGATCTGGTCCCAGCGCCAGCTTAAGAGACGGGGCAGCTGGCAGTGGATGTCCTATAGTAAGCCTATGGGTGACATCACCGCACAGGCATTTCCCCTCTTCACTGAAACTTCTGCTGGAGCAATCATGTGACTGGACTGGAGCGGCTTCAGAATAGGTAAATATACGCATCTTTTGTTTACAGGGTAGATAGAATATGCTTAGGGGTGGGGGTAGGCTTTGCCTTAGTTAGAATTTCCACTTTAAAGCTGTTTGCCTGTGGACTCTTTGTGACTGAGAGCCTTCAGGAGTAATCGGTCAACACCATGGGCCAACCACCTCTTTTTACTACCAGCATCCTTATTGTTAGTGTAACTTGGAGCTCTCCGCCATTGGCGCTGATCAGATGCTGGTTTTCCAGCATGTTGCTTCATCAAAAGTCAGTCGCTGGATCAGCTTCTTTTGGACAGACTGCAATACACACTACTGAACTGGCTGATTCTCAGAGTGTACCCCGTTTAAGCTATTAAATAAAAATGCCAGCTTTCTGCATCCTGTAAACCACCCCCCCCCATCTTCTTTTTTTTTTAAACAATGTAGCGATACCTATTTTACTGTAGTCTTCAGGCCAATCTGGTGACCTCACATTCTTCCTCTCTACAGTGGTGGTCGTGGGCATTCCTTCCTCCTGGACTAAGTTGTTTTGTTTATCTAAAGACAAAGAACATAGGATTTCAGGATACTTTCAATGTTTGGGGCTATACAGTTGAGTTGAGTCAAATTCGAACTAAGGTTTAACCTACTCTCACCCCCATTATAAGATTGTTCTATCCACCCCATGATAGAAAAGATGGCTATACTTCCCTATTCTGAGGACGCTCTAGTCTAGTCACATGATCAGATCCCAGTGGCAGGTTCAGTATAGAGGAAAGGCAGAGCAACAACAGCTGCAGAGCCTGGGCGATTATTTCACCCATAGGATTACTATGGGGCATCCATTGCTGGTTGTCCCTCATCTACACTGCGGTAGGCCCTGGGACTCAATCATGTGACTGGACTGGAGCAACTTTAGAATAGGTAAGTACACAAGTAGATAAAATGGTATAATGCCGCGTACACACAGTTCCAACCGTGTGTCGGATTTTTTCTGTTGGAATTTCTGACAAGAAAAATTGGAGAAAAGTTCTTGGAGGAAATTCCAATCGTCTGTATGCAATTCCGACGCACAAAAAAACACGCATGCTCGGAATAAAGCCGACGCATGCTCAGAAGCAATGAACTTCATTTTTCTCAACTTTTCATAGTGTTGTGCGTCACCGGGTTCTTGACGGTTGGAATTTTGTGTGTCCGTGTGTATGCAATAAGTTTGAGCCAAAATTCAGTCGGAAAAAAATCCACGGTTTTCTTGTTGGAATTTCCAATCATGTGTACAAGGCATTAGAATGGGGTGGGAATAGGTTAAGCTTTAGTTAGAATTTGACTAAAATGATACTTTAACGTCAATCAAAAACACAGGACCATCAAACAGAAGGAAGAAGGAATCTACATAGAGTAATTTACTCATCCTGTTTTTTTCATATATTGAATCCTTTTGTTTTTCCAAGCCCTGGAATACATTAAGACAAAAGCTTTAACACCCAAAAACCGAACACTTTACACAAGCAAAATAACTTTGCATATGCAGTCCAGTGTAGCAAAAACCTGTATACTGAAGATACATAAACAACATCTGAAACAAACAAATGACATACTTCCTACTTACGGATACCAATTATTTTTTTCTATCAGTTTCTCTTTAACCCTTTGAACATGCACTAGGTATTGCTGACATGGAGCTAGGTATATGCCTGGAATGGTAATATTTTAGTGTGGAATAAAGTAATATATATATTTATTTTTTATGTATCTTTTATTAACTATATTCATATAATTGTATTATTATAATTATCTTATTGTTCTTCTTTTTATTGTGAAAGAATATATCATCTGCACTCTACATGGGTAACAATGATCTGTCCGTGCAAAATCATTGGCTGGTAGCGGTGAATCTCAGTCAATATGTTTCTAGGCTTCTTTTTTCATTAATCTTTCTACTCTTTTTTTTTTCCTCTCTCTCTCTCTTAGGCCGTGTACACATGACTGAGGTTCTCGCTGGAAACCAGCGAGAACCTCGCTGGAAGCTGCATTCCAGCGAGGACCTCGGCCGTGTGTACGCTCTCGGCGAGCTTCCCGTCGGGAAGCCCGTCGAGCAGAAATAGAGAGCACGCTCTCTATTTGCTCGACGGCCCGCCTGGAAGAATGGCTGGTTGCCATTCCCGACGGGCGGGTCGCCGATTTCGACGGCCGGCAGGGAACCTCGACGGGCGGAACGATGTGTTCTGCCCATCGAGGTTCTGTGCCGTGTGTACACGGCCTTACTGAAAAGCTGTAGAGAGAAATAATAAGGAATGTGCTTTGTGTTTGTAATACTAGATTTAGTTGAACAGTAGAAATAAAGAACATTTTAGTACATTTAATGCAATATACGAATAAACTACATCTTTTCAGTGGAAGAAAATATTGCCCAATTTCTTAAAGGATTAAACAGGGAAACACACTTTAAAAAAAACTATCATTCTTTTCACATATTATCAAAGCAATATTTGCATGAAAATAGTATGCTGCACTTCCCAGTTCCCTGCAGATTTCACTGAGATCAACGATCCTATGTCCCACAGTAATAATCCTATTAAGGTAACTATGTTACCACTGCTTTTAAAGAAAAATAACTATTATATTGACCAAGTTGTCATGGGGTATAGGATCAATTTTAATATTTGTCACATAGCTTATGAATACTAAAGACAGCCAAACACATAATACAATGCTGGACATTAGAAAGCAATTTAATTACCCAATTATCTTTAGTTGTACACACATAACAAAAATATAAAATACCACAGGTTGTTAAAAGCCGTGCTCTTCATATCTTTGCAATGAAACAGGAGAAGATTGGGATCAATATTTATATTACTCAAAATCTCGCCAAAAGTTGACTTATTTACCCAAAGAAATTGCTTGGTCTTACAACATTCACACTTACTACAGAAGGCATCTGCCAGAACAGAGACAAGAGTGTGTGACAAATTGACAATGCATACAGTGGCCTAATAATATAAGGCAAACACATTTAATGCCAAATATCAGCATTGTGTGTCTGAGGTTCTTTAAAGAAATAAGTTATTAAACAATTATGCCCCATACACGATCACTTTTTGTGATGAAAAAAAATGTAATTTTTCTTCATGAAAAGTAAAAATGACGTTGCCCACACACCATCATTTTTGGAAAATGATGAACAAAACGACGGCACTCTAAAGGGGAAGTTCTATTTGCCTTGAGGCTGCTTTTAGCTGGTTACTTGTTAGTAAAAGACGATTCCTGCTTTTTTGTCTGTTACAGCGTGATGAATGTGCTTACTCCATTATGAATGGTAGTTTTACCTCCCGTCTCCTAACTTGCTTCTGGGCATATGCGGGTTTAAAACTTAATTTTTGCCCACACACGATCATTTTTTATGACACAAAAAATTACATTTTAAAAAATGACATAAAAAATTCAAGCATGTTCGAATTTTTTTTTTGCTCGTTTTTCAGAAGACATAAAATGACATTTTGCCCACACACGATCATTTTAAATGACATTTTTAAAAATTACATTTTTTTTCATCACAAAAAGTGATTGTGTGTACGCGGCATTAGTCTTTCAGTTAAAGCAAATGCATTTTAGTACATGCAGCTGTGTTGATTGTTTTCATATACAGTGGGCAAAATAATTATTTGATCCCCTGCACATTTTGTAAGTTTGCCCATTTACAAAGAAATTAAGAGTTTCACATTTTTATAAAAAGGTGTATTTTAAATGATAGATACAGAATATCAACCAAAAATCCAGAAAAAAGAAAACACAATACAAATGTTATAAATTGCAGTTTAGTGAGGTATTTGATCCCCTAACAACACACAATATTTCTGCCTTCTAAAGACTACTGGACTCTTGTATGTTATTTATGATGCCAAGCTTTTCATTGTGGCCTGATTTATCATCTTGGTGCCTTAGATACTGGTGCTTGTTTGCGATCGGTGAGCGTACTTACCTATTTTTGGCCCTTATACAACCCCTGGCAAAAAGTATGGAACCACTCTTGGAAAATGTTAATTCAATTGTTTAATTTTGTAGAAAAAAAACTTATCACAGACATGCCTCAAAATTATTTTCATTTAATATTGTAACCTTCTGGCTTTAAGAAACACTGTTGTCAATTGCAACTGTTTTAGAAGATCAAGGAGAGGAAAAAAATATGGAATCACTAAATTCTGAAAATATTATGGAATCACCATGTACTTTGCCGTGCTAAAACAAACATCTGCATCAGATTACATCTGCTAATTAGTCTGCAGTTAAAAAAGAGTGCTTGCACACCTTGGTGAGCTGTTGCACCAACCTGATTGACATGAATCATGGCTCCAACATGAGAGATGTCAGTTGAAACGAAGAAGAGGATTATAAAACTTCTTCATAAAGGTAAATCATCACTGAATGTGGCAAAATATGTTGGTTGTCCCCAGTCAGCTGTATCTGAAACCTGGACCAGGTACAAATCAAATGGGAAGGTTGTTAAAGAGAAGCGTATTGGTAGACCAAGGAAGTCAATAAAGCAAGAGAGAAACTTAAAGCAATATGCTTTGAAAACAGAAAATGCACAAAAAACTAATGAGGAACAAAAGCCTTGTACACACGCTCGGTTTTCTCGGCAAAAAACAGTGAGAAAACTGCTGGCTGAGTAAACCGAGCGTGTGTAAGAGGCTTTCAGGTTTTCTCGTCGGGAAATCTAGCCAGAATCTCGACGAGAAAAATAGAGATCCTGCTCTCTATTTTCTCGTCAAGATTCTTGTCGGCCTGTTTCCCGGCGAGAAACCAGAGAGTGTGTATACTTTTCTGTCGCATTGGAAACCCGCGCATACTCGAAATGACTTTGACGCATGTGCGGTAGCCTCCAAGGCATAGGTAGGGTGAAGCAAGATGGCAGCAACGGCATCGAATGTGACGAGCGCGTGCTCGTCGTACACAATGACGTCACCGCGTTCTTGCCTTTCAAGAGTGTGTACACTCGGGCGGCAAGAGATTCTTGCCAAGAATCTCGTCAGGAAAAACTGTTTTTTTCCTGACGAGATTCTTGCCCATGTGTACGAGGCCAAAGGGTCAGAAACTGGAGTCAAGACAATGGTTCGCAAGGGTTAATGATATTGAACGGATGGAAGACCTGAGTGCTACAATTCGGGATTAAATCTAAGGGACATAAGACCAGGTGGTTTTACTGGGATCATTTCCGCTTTACCTCCACTACACATAAATCAGCTTTTATGAGTGTCAAAGGCTTCAGCTTTACACCTGACACTTACATTGCTTGATGTAAACAGATGGTCCTTATCCCGTAGCTGGTACTTACCTCTCCCCTACAACGCCGCCTTTTTTCTTCTCTCCCTCTTTTCTTCTCTGTTCTGCTATTTCCTATTATAATTCAAAACATTTGGTATATCTTGACCCTAATGGGACGCCCCGCATTAAACTTTCCCTATGTCTTAATAATTGTATTTCAAGAACAAACGGATCTCTTCCTATTGCGATGCATAACCTGCCTAAGAGTATCCCTAGACTTCTTTATCATAGGTACCTGAGCTGCCTGAATATTTAGATTTTGGACACTTCTTATTCCATCAATTAGCGATAATGACATAATTTTTCAGGATGATAATGCATCTTGCCATAGGGCAAATGCCGTCAAAACGTTCCTTCAAGAAAGCCATATAATATTATAACGTTAAATCCATGCTTCAGAGAATTCAAGCTGTGTTAAAAGCCAGAGGTGGTGCAACAAAGTACTAGTGGTGTACTGTAGTGTTTTTTGTTTGTGTTTCTATAATATTTTCCTCAGAATTGAGTGATTCCATATATTTTTCCTCTGCTTGATCAGCAAAAACAGTTTCAATCGACTATATCTTTTTTTTTTGTGTTCCCTCAAGCCAAAATGTTGGAATGATAAATGAAAATAGTTTTGATGCATGTCTGTGATTATTTATTTTTTTCTACACAATTAAACGATTGAATAAACATTTACCAAGAGTGGTGATTCCATACTTTTTGCCAGTGGTTGTATATTCTATGGAGGGTCTGAGTTTGGCTGTTACATGGATCCAATACCATGTGTGGGACTGTAGTCATAGGGGGTTATTTACTAAAGGCAAATCCACTTTGCACTACAAGTGCAAACTACAAGTGCAAAGTTCACTTAAAATTGCACTGAAAGTGCAGTCGCTGTAAATCTGAGGGGTAGATTTGAAATGAGGGAAAGCTCTGCTGATTTTATCATCCAATCATGTGCAAGCTAAAATGCTGTTTTTTATTTTCCTTGCATGTCCCCCTCAGATCTACAGCCACTGCACTTCCAAGTGCACTTTCAGTGCAATTTCCACTGCACTCTGAACTTACAGGGCCAGATTCAGGTACATCTGCGCATTATTGGACCGCCTTTACGTTAGACTGGCGCAATGTAGCGGCGCAATCACCCTATTCTCGTCGGTTTTACGCAGAAATTTGCGCCTGCGCAACGTCATTTCTGAGGCGCAAGGCGGAGTAATACAAATTGGGAAGGACGTGGGCGTGTTACATTGAAATGAGCCGTGACCCCATGCAAATGAAGGGCCGGCCGGCTCGCGCATGCGCGCTTGAAGCAGACCATGTCAGCACCTCTGTGCACATGCTCCCTACTCGGGAACAGCGCAATCAGTGAAATTGGAAGTGGACTAGGGCAAAATCATGAACTACGCAGACAGCATAAATAGACAGACACAAACGCACTTCCTTTGCAAAAGTACATCCCTTTGTATCCCTCCCTATACAGCAAGGTGCTTTTGTTCTGTTGTTAGTTGCGTTGTGGTTTGTCTTTGTGATATTTGTGGACTGTGTGATCTAGTGTTTGTTAGAAGATATTTGTAAGTGATTTTTGGTGACTGCTTGTGAGAGTTTTTGGTTGATAGATTTTTGTTCGTTTGTTTTCTTGCTTGATTTTTCCTGCTTGTTTTTGTGAGTGATTTTTGCTGACTGTTTGGGAGAGAGTTTTTGTATGAGTATGACGGAGAGAATGAGGAAGTTAAATTTTACTTTGGGGGAGAAACAAATTCTTGCCCGGGCCATTTCCCAATATGGGCGTTTCCTCCACGGCCCGGAGAGTGCCAACACCACCCCGGCCAGGAGGCGTGATATCTTGCAGAACATTACTGACCAGGTGAATGCATGGGGGGGGGACCCGGATGCGGTCGGGGATTGAAAAGAAGATCAATGACCTCCGGTGTCTGGTCAGAAAGAAGCTGGCCAAAATGTTAGCCCATGCCAGGGGCACAGGAGGGGGCCCACCATGCCCTGTTAGGCTGACAGCGGAGGAGCGTGCGGTGGCCCAGACCTTTCATAGACAACAGGTGGAGGGCCTGCCCGGCTATGACTCAAGTCATGAAGGCGTGATGCCAGGTAAGGTTTTTTTCCCTATCAGGTGTGTAGCATGTGTGGGGGAGGGGGTGAAAGGGAATATGTGGCAAGTGTGTGGATCCTCCAACCTGTGAATGTTTTGTGTCATCCACAGATGAGCAGGAGGGTGCTGGGCCATCTGGGCTGACCGCACCATCCCAGCCTGATGAGGACCCCCCGACAAGGCCGGAGTCCTCGGAGGAGGTTGAAGAGGAGGAGGTTGAGGAGGAGGAGTTTGAGGAGGAGGAGGATGTCATGTCAGCCAGTGGATTGTTATATTTGGAGGAGTCTTCCTCTCTGGCTGGCAGCAGCCAGCCCTTCATAAGGGCTAGCCCCTCCCACTCCTCCCCC
This sequence comes from Rana kukunoris, assembly GCA_029574335.1. Classification (NCBI taxonomy): domain Eukaryota; kingdom Metazoa; phylum Chordata; class Amphibia; order Anura; family Ranidae; genus Rana; species Rana kukunoris. The sequence continues at coordinate 248,995,229 of CM056049.1, forward strand.
AACAGGGCTCCTCTCCCAAGGGCCTCCCCTTCTCCCTGGCCACAAGCCTCAGCTGGAGGCAGGAAGTCATCCCAGAAGACCAGGGGGGTGGCCGAGCTTCTGCCCGCTAATCTGAGAAGGGACCAGGCCCTTCAGACCCGCCATCTGGGACAGGTCTGCCAGACCTTGGGGCGGATGGAGGAGAGCCTGTCCTCCATAAAGGATACGCTTGGGTACCTGGACTGCCACTCCCGGGCTCTTACAAACTGCCTAAATGCACTGAAGACTACAACAGCAGACGTTGGGCAGGATGTGAGGGCCCTCACCCAGGCTATCCAGGACAACACGGCAACACTAGGTGCTGGCCTGAACAGAATTGCCGTGTCCTTGGAGGGCAGGCCGCCAGGTGGGCAGAGACCAGGGGCTGCTCCTCCTTCCCTGGATTCCCCCCCCATGAGTCCCCCCTCAGGAGCCGGGGCCGTGGTCGTGGGCGCCCCAGGCGTGGCTCACGCCAACGGCATTAATTTGTTTTTCACCTTTTTTTTTTTGCTGGACATTTTTTTTTTTTGCTGGACATTTTTTTTTTTTTTGTGATGTGAATGTTTTTGGAATGTGGGGGTGATATTCCTGCCGGCAAAGGGGTGTCACCCTCAGTTTTGGTGGAGAAGGGTTCCCCAGGACCAGGGAGAGGTGATTCCCAGGTCTGTGTGAATGGTGTATGAATGTACGGTGACATAATTGGAGCCGTGGCGTGGCGTTGCTGCTCACAAGTCCTGCATGGTGGGCTTGTCCTAATCCAATTAGGTGAGGATGTGATGTGTCTGTGCTAGGGACCACAGTGGTGTGCATGCATGCATTCTCATTGTGCCATGATTAATGTGTGAGTTTAACGTGCAAAGATGCCTAATGTGAGCTGTCTCCTGGCTGCTCTTCCCTCAGAAGACGGGGTAACCTCGGTTAGGGGGGGGATTGTCTGGTTCAGGGGTCAGGTCATCACGTATGTCAATCTGCAGGCCCTTTCTCACTGCGAAGTTGTGCAGAATGCAACATGCACCGATGATCTGGCACACGAAGTTGGGGGAATACAACAGGGTCCCCCCAGACTTATCCAGGCATCGGAAACGTGACTTCAGGAGGCCAAAGGTGCGCTCCACCACTGCACGTGTTTGGGCGTGGGCTTCATTGTATCTTTCCTCTCCTGGGGTTTGGGGGTTCCGGATAGGAGTCATGAGATGGGGTCCCAGTGCATATGCAGAGTCACCTGTAAGGAAAAACACAGGAGGATGTTAGCCATGCATGTGCCCCTTGTGATGTGTGCATCATGGGGGGGGACAGTCATGCCTGCCACCCATGTCACTCACCAACCAGCCAGGTGTCCCCATACACGTTCTGTTCGAATTCCATTTGGATGGGGCTCTGATTGTAGATGTAGCTGTCATGGCTGGATCCGGGGTGTTTGGCACGGACGTGCCATATGAGGCCTTGGGCATCGACTATCACCTGTACGTTGATGAAATGCCAATGCTTCCGATTGCGGTATATGTGCTCTGTCTCATGGGGGGGCTGGAGTGCCCCATGTGTGCAATCAATGGCCCTGATGGTGCGTGGGAATTTGGCAATTCTGTAGAAATCTGTCATTGCCTTCAGCCGCAGGTCCTCAGTGGTGGGTTTGATGATTTGGTTGGCCATGTGTCTGAGGATTGCAGGGACAACCTGGTGCACACATCTGCTCACGGAGGATTGTGACATCCCAGCCACCACTCCACTTGTTCTTTGAAAAGAGCCACTGGCAAGGAAATGGAGTGTTGCCATGACCTTGACCAGTGGCTGCACTGCATGTGAGCGGTGTGTTGGGCTGGTGATGTCCTCCTGCAAGGTTATGGTTAATTCCAGGATGACATGAGGGGTGAATCTTAAGATGCGATACACCTCAGAATCACTCATGCCAAAGAGGTCTATGCGGGTGCGGTATATCCTCTCCCATGCCCTCCTCTGTGCCCTCCTCCTTCTTTGCTCGTCTAAAGTCAGTAGTATAGCTATGAGCAAGGATGCCCCTGGCATGTTGGCATACAGATTGTTGGGCAACACGTATGACTGCTCTGCTCCTCACTAACGGTGTTGCTTTCTCTAACATGTAGATGAATTGTCTAATTTTAGACCAACTTTTATATGGTCTAATTTTAGACAGGCCGTGCAGTTGTTGCGCACAGCGTGTAGCGTGCGCTGCACCAACGTTTTTTTGTGGATCCCCGTAACTCCCTTATTAGCATATTTGAATACCAAATCAATGGTGTGTCTAGCGCAGTTTTGCGCGGACGGATGCGCCTGTCTAACGAAATTACGCTAGACAAAAAAAAGTAGATTTCTTGAGTATCTCGTTTTGGGGATGCGGAGTATCAAAACGCATGCGCAAATTTAGACTTATGCCGCGCATCTCCTGTTACGCCGGCGTAATCGCTCTGTGAATCTGGCCCATAGTTTGCACTATAAGTAGAGCAAAGCGGATTTGCCTTTCGTAAATAACCCCCACAGTGTCTATATACAGATCTGGAGTATTTTGTGGGGTGCGTGTTTATTTATGCACTTACCTTGAATATATTATTTTTATTTAGGTAAACGATCATAACCCACTTAGTGAGGTGATTCTATGTCTTACTTACCCTCTCTTTATCATCATACACTTCCTGCACACGTCATCTTAAATTCCTGGTGGATATGTGTGTAATTTTTGTGCAAGTTATGCCTCTGAGCATAATAGATCCAACTGTATAGTTTCTTACAATTGTTATTCTTGTTATAAATAGAGCCCTTCAGTTTACATTTGTAGCTATCTTCCACACTCACCGGGAAGACTGTTGTTTTGGCGCCATCTTCTATGGATTGTATAGGTGAGCTTTGGGGTGTCCCCCCTTGGTCTTGCTCTTGGTCTTTTCCCTCCTTTTTTCCCAATTTCCCTTCTCATCTCCCTCAACTATTTCCTTATTCTTTTTTCCTTTAATTCCTTCTTCAATCTTTTTACTACTACATGGAAAGCTGTTGAATGTAACCTTTTTTTACACATGTTCTCATGCATATAGGTGCGCACCTGAATGTGGGGATGTACGTGTATGCATACAGATATGGTTATCTATATTTGTACATATTCTATCTATATACGTTTTTTTTCTCATAGTTCACTACTTCTTCTAAATATCTGAGGAAGCGGTCACCCCACAAAACATCTACAGTAGAGAAAAGACTGGCTAAACAGTATTTACAGATTCCCCAATTTATAGTGGGGTTATATGTTAATTCGTTCAGTTTTTTTTTGAAGGAGACAATATATGTTTTTAGTAGACATGTGCTTGTCATTTCGTGTCGAATTGAAATTAAGGCAAATTTTTGGAAATTTGGATGTATACGAATTACAATAGTACCGAATGTAAATTAATCCGAAATAACGAAAAAAAAATGGTCAAAATTCGAATCGTTTTCGAATACTTTTTTAATTTAAATAGTTTTCAAATTCGAAAAGTTTTCAAGTTCAAATTGTTTGTTTGAATTTCCATTTTATTTTAAATAGAATAGAACATAAATGAATAGAATACAAAACAGGAAATAAAATAATAGAATACAATAGAGTAAACATAACAAAATAGAATAGAAAATAAAAGAACAGAATAGACTAGAATATAATAGAAACAAATAGAGTATAATAACATAGAATATAACCATCTTCTAAAATATTTTAATTTCAAATAAAATACATTTTAATTCAAATGCATAAAGAAAAGAATTGAATAGAAACAAATTGAACAGAAAAAAAAACAAATAGAATAGAGAACAAAAAAACAATAGAATAACATTTCCCACAATCCAAATATAATCAATTTGAATTTGAATTGAATAGAAAAGAAAAACATAGAATAGAAAATAACAGATATAGTATAGAAAAAACAACAGAACAGAATAGAATAGAAAGAATATAACCATCTTCCGAAATTTGAATTTTTAGTAGAAATTTGAATTAAAAATTGAATAGAATAGAATGGAAAATAAAATAATAGAAAAGAAAAGAATACACAAATAGAAAAAGAATACAATAAAAAAATATAAAATAGAATAAAAAGAATATAACCATTCAATTAAAATTTGAATAGAATAGAAAAATAATAAATAAGAGTAGGAAGAAGGTTATATTCATTTTATTCTGTTGTTTTTTTTCTATACTAGTGTGTTATTTAATATTCTATTCTACTCTATTCTATTCAAATTAGAATTTTGGAAAATGGCTATATTATTTCTATTCTATTCTATTTTTTAAATTCTATTGTTTTCTATTCAAATTTAAAAGATGGTTCTAATCTTTCTATTTAATTATATTCTTTTTTATTCTTTTCTATTCCTTTCTATTCTATATCATTCTATTCTGTTCTTTTCTTTTCTATCCTATTTTCCTCTGTTTTATGGCAAAAATACACGATAAAAAAATTAGGCAAAAATTTCCATTCTGCAAACGATCGGCCGACTTTCTACTCGTTGATGCCCAGCAAGTAATACTCAATATGGATTTTGTGAACAAAAAAGACCAATTGAAAAAATGAAAAAATTGTATCGTATAGTTTTCGAACTAACTATATTCTATTCATTGGTGTGGAGATCGTCAGTAAAACATTTCTTGAACATTATCACCCATGAGCGGAACTAGGAGACGTTCCCACTTGTATGTGAGACGTTAAAGCGGAGTTCCACCCACAAATGGAACTTCTGCTAATCCCACTCCTCACCCCCTTACATGCCACATTTGGCATGTAATTTTTTTAGGGGGGGAGTGGGGGCTTCAGGAGGAGTGGGACTTCCTGTCCCACTTCCTGCTTCCGCCGAGCGGCTGGTTAGGCGATTAAGCTTAATCGCCTACAGCAGCCCCTCCCTGTAGGCGATCGCATGGGACACATGACAGGTCCCATGCGATCGCCTGTCCAATCAGCGGCAGGCCGCGCCGCTCACGCATGTGCATTGGGTGCCCGGCCGTGAAGCCGAAGGCTGTCACGGCCGGGTGCCCACAGTTGTGATGAGGACGCCGGCCGGGGAGGGGGGAGAGGAGCGGAGCCCCGGCCGGCGTGTCGCTGGAACGCTGGAGCAGGTAAGTGTCTGTTTATTAAAAGCCAGCAGCTACACTTTTTGTAGCTGCTGACTTTTAATAAACACAAATATTGGCTGGAACACCCCTTTAACACTACATATGTAATAGATTGCTCTTTTGAAGATTTTTTTGATTGGTTAATGTTGGCAACGATTTTCAACCAAAGAATGCTGTTTCTTTGGTCGACGGTCAAGCGATCTTCGATTTTGTAAATGTGTATTCCTGCTATTACTCTATTATATTCTTTTCTATTCTATTCAATTTTTTTTCAATTCTATTCCCTTATGTTCTATTCTATTTTATTCTCTTTGGAAATTGGAAAATGTTTAGAATTCGAAAAACTGTTTAAATTCAAAAACGATTCTAATTGGAAAACGTTTCACTTTTGCATAGATTTCAAAAGCAATTTGAATATGAATCAACTAAACGAGTTCCAAAAATGAATTGAGCTAAACTAATTTATGTAAATAACGAATTGAAACAAAAACAAAACAATTTAATTTAACTATATCTAGTTTTGTGAATATGTTCCATTAAAGTCCATAGTGACTCCCAAAATTTAAATTTTGAATGTCTATACTAAATAGGATGAAGGTACAACAATTATATGGAATTGTAGCGCATTTATGGTACACAGATTGGTCCTGTCAATTTAAGAATGTGCTCCACAGAATATCTTTCTTCAAAACTCACGATCATGGGCAAGACCAAAGAGCTGTCAATGGACATCAAGGACAAGATTGTAGACCTGCACAAGGCTGAAGTAGGCTACAAGACCATCAGCAAGAAGCTTGGTGAGAAGGAAACAACTGTTGGAGTGATTATTAGTGTTGAGCGGAATACGCCATATTCGATTTCACGATATTGCGCGAATATATAGAAGAATATTCGCGAATATTCGCTAATATCAAATATTCGTGATATTTTATCGAAAATTTTTTTTGCAAAATTTCGCTAATGCGAAAATGATTGCGAAATTCTCATAAACGGAGATCATTTCCTGTATTACTAAACTAATATGCACTAAACACTAACTCTACACTAACTCTACTTAAAAGAAAGGAGAATAAGGGGGCAAAAGAAGGGCGGAGAAGATAATCGCGCAATATTCCTATTGCGCGATTATCTTCTCCGCCCTTCTTTTGCATCAGAGCCAATCAGAATAACTCGAATATTCGGCAAAAGGAATATCGCGCAATATTCCTTTTGCCGAATATTCGAGTTATTCTGATTGGCTCTGATACAAAAGAAGGGCGGAGAAGAAAATCGCGCAATATTCCTTTTGAATATTCGAGTTATTCTGATTGGCTCTGATGCAGCATCAGAGCCAATCAGAATAACTCGAATATTCGGCAAAAAGGAATATTGCGCGATTAGCTTCTCTGCCCTTCTTTTGCATCAAAGCCAATCAGAATAACTTGAATATTCGGCAAAAGGAATATTGCGCGATCCTTTTGCCGAAAGCTGATTGGCTCTGATGCAAAAGAAGGGCGGAGAAGATAATCAAAGAAGGGCCGAGTAGCTGATGCGATTCATGTTGCCGAAAATTCAATGCGACGGCAACATAAAAGAGTCGCATCAGCTACTCGACCCAGGGTCTCATACCAGCAATGCTTTTAGACGTTGATGGAGATCACTAGGATGTGATCTGTTTTAAAAAGAAATTTGAAAAAATACGAATATTCGCCATAGCGAATATTCGCCGCAATATTCGAGTTATTCGCGAATACTCGAATATGCAATATTCGTAGCGAATATTCGCAATGCGAATATTCGTGAGCAACACTAGTGATTATTCACAAATGGAAGAAATACAAAATAACCATTAATTGCCCCCAATCTGGAGCTCAATGCAAGAGTTTGCTTCATATAGTAGAGATGATCATGAGAAAAGTGAGGGATCAGCTCGGAACTACTGGGAGGAATAATCTCAAAGCAGTTGGGACCACAGTCACCAAACAAACCATTGGTAACCAAATACGCCACCATTGATTGAAATCTTGCAGCACCAGCAAGGCCCCGCTCCTCAAGAAGGCACATGTACAGGCCCATCTGAAGTTTGCCAATGAACATCTAAAGAAATCAGAGAAGGATTGGGAGAAAGGGCTGTGGTCAGATGAGACCAAAATTAAGCTCTTTGGCATTACCTCAATTTGCCATGTTTGGAGGAAAAAAAATGCTGACTGTAACCCTAAGAACCCCGTCCTTACAGTAAGGCACTTAGGTGGAAACATTATGCTTTGGGGCGGTTTCTCTGCTAAAGGTACAGGCCGACTTTTCCGCATCGAGGAGCCAATGGACGGGGGGCCAAGTATCGTAAAATCTTAGATGAGAACCTTCTCCCCTCAGCCAGAACACTAAATATGGGTTGTGGATGGGTCTGCCAGCATGACAATGACCCAAAACATACCGCCAAGACAACAAAGGAGTGACTCAAGAAGAAGCACATTAGGGTCATGGAGTAGCCTAGCCAGCCACCAGACTTTAATCCTAAAGAAAATTTATGGAGGGAGCTGAAACTTCAAATTGCCAAGCGACAGCCAAGAAACCTTAAAGCGGGGGTTCCATCGATTTATACATTTTTTTTTATTATTATTATTGTGCCCCTCTTACCTTCCATAACTCGCAGCCTGTGTGTCCCACTGTTTTCGCCATCAGCATGATCTTTTAGCTCCAAAAGATATTTTATATAATGTGGTCCAGGCAGTTGTCATTTTTAATTAGGGCACGCTGGGCACGTTGAAGCACAGCAGTATTCATTTCCGGGATACGGTGAATGCTGGCGTCCCAGCATTCACCGCTGTATCCCGCGCATGTGCTGTGCTGTGCTGGCGGTGATGTTATTTAGAATCCTTCTCCGCCTCCACCCGCCCACCCGAGCCTATGAGTTTCACGGACCGAAATAGCGTTTGCGCATGCGCCGTGGAATCAGCTGTGCTCTGACGTACGAGCACCGGAAGTGACGCGGGTCCGATTTCTGCACCGCCGAAATATCGCGGGATTTGATCAGGGAGCGTCTCCTGGGAACGTCAGGACTGATTCCCAGGAGACAGCGCCGTTAGGCACGCCCATTCCCCCGCGTTGGAAAATGATTGACAGGCCGCAATTAAGCCTTAAGCAAAAAAAAAAAAAACCCACAGATTTGTTATGTTGAATGGAAGGCAGTTTTATTAATATTAAGTGACAAATTAGGGTGAACCTCCACTTTAAGGATTTAGAGAAGATCTGTAAAGAAGAGTGGACCAAAATTCCTCCTGAGATGTGTTCAAACTTGGTGACCAACTACAAGAAATGTCTGACTTCTGTGCTTGCCAACATGGGTTTCTCCACCAAGTATTAAGTCATGTTTTGCTTGGGGATCAAATACTTATTTTACTCACAGAACTGAAACTCAATTTATAACATTTGTGTCATGTTTTTTCATTTTTTTTTCATTTTTGGTTTATATTATGTATCTATCATTTAATATACACCTATGATAAAAAAGTATAGACCCTTCATTTCTTTGTAAGTGGGAAAACCTACAAAATCTGCAGGGGATTAACCTGCCTAGTGGTATTCCCAAGTGTGGCTCGGGTGAGATTTCTGTGCTACTATAGGTAACCCCGAGCCACACTCGGGATTCCCTCGCTGGGTGCTGGAAAAGGTTACTTACCCCTTCCCTGGGATCCACCGTGCACGCGGCCGGATCTTCGGCCCGATGCACCGTGTTCCCCTGATTCCCCTCCCTGCGAGCGTCGTGACGCAGGGGGCGGAACGGCGCCAAATTCAAACACAGTATAAAGTAAAACACACTGATACAATGTAATCCTATTGGATTACAATAAAAAATAAAATACAGTGGCCTTAGATTGTCCCCCAGTGCTTTCTCCAGTGCCCTTGTCTGCAGATTTACTGTACTTTGTGACTGTAAACTGCACAGGGACCATGGCATTAAAAAAGCGCTCTACCTCAAAATCGCTATGTGACCTGCTGGAAAACAGCGACAGTGATACAGAATCGCTTGCAGCGGAGTAGAGTGACAGCAACTCGTGGGGAAGTTCATCATCAGATGCAGAAAGTGATTTGAGTGATGATCCTGCGACTGTGACCAAGCGATGTGCGGACTTGGTGCTCAATTGATTGCAGTATGGAGCACGTAGCGCCACCAATATTTCCATTTACAGGAGCACCTGGGATCAAAGTGGACGTTGAGGATGATAATCCCTTGGAATACCTCCAACTTTTTTTGATGGATGAAGTTATCGCCAAAATTGTTTTGGAGACAAATCGCTACCAGGAGCAACAAGCTGCTACCCATCAGTGATTTTCAAGGCGCAGAAAATGGGAACCAGTAACCAGTAAGGACATCTGTAAAATTCTTGGCCTTATAATTTTACAGGGAGTGGTGGGGAAACCCCATGCAGAAATGGTACTGGACAACCAACAAATTATTGGCCACACCTTTTTTTTGGCACCGTCATGTCGGAATATTTTTTTTTTTGCTGATTATGAAATATTTGCACTTTGCAAATAATGAGGACTTTGATGAGAGTTCCCATTCAGCTCCAAAGCTAAAAAAAAATTTGGGAGATTTACCAGCTTATTTTGAATTATTTTCAGCAGACCTATATTCCAGAGAGAGACATAACTATTGACAAAAGTCTAATGGCCTACAAAGGTAGACTCAGCTGGATACAGTTCATCGCATCAAAGCGTGCACGATTTGGCATAAAGTCATTTATGCTGTGTGAATCCAGCTCTGGGTACATCTGGAATTTGGTCCTGTACATCGGGAAAGGGACCAAATTCTGCCAGCGATTCAGTTTTTGAATGGCAAACGCTTTGGTTCTTTCCTTGATTGAGCCATCGCTGAACCAGAGCTACTGTGTCACCACAGACAATTTTTATACGACCCCAGAACTCTACGAGTTCCTTCTCCTGAACAAGATGGACGCATATGGGACCGTGAGGCCTAACCAGCGTGACATGTCGTCAACCTTTGCCAATTAAAATTTTGGGCAGGAGAAGTAGTTGCCTGGCAGAAAGGGAAAATGACGGCACTGAAGTGGCGGGACAAAAAAGACGTGTGCCTTATGAGTACCATTCATAACATCTCGACCGTAATAGTACACACCAAAGGTGGAAAGGGTGTGATGAAGCCACAGGTTGTGTTGGACTACAACCACACCATGGGAGGTGTGGACAGAGCTAACCAGGCCATGACCTTCTATCCAGCCATGAGGAAGCAACAAAAAAATACTATTAAAAAAAAAAACGCCATCTTCTGGAACAGTGCCTCTGTAAAGGCCTTCATTCTGATGGAAAAAAAGTGACAGGCATGTGGTCCATGCAGACTTGTGTGGAAGGTTGCAGAACTAATCTTTCTAAAGTACCAGACTCCAACGGCGGTAAACCGATCTGGACATCGGGCTGCTGGTGTTGTGAACCCTGAACGTGCTGTTCAGGGTTCACAACACCAAGGATGTGTGTGGTTTGCTGCTCCAAGCGTGACGACACCGGAAGAAAAATCCAAAAAGAAACGCGTTTCTATTGTCCCGACTGTGACGTTAGACTTTGTGCTATAACTTGTTTTAAAATTTTCCATACCCGAGACATTTACTGATTAAAAATATTGCACCCTTATTTGACCCCGAAAAAAATCTGAGTTTCTGAATATATTATTTACTAAAATGTGTTGAATAAAAAATATTGTTATTATTAAATTATTATTTATTATATTATAATTAATGATTTTGTGTTTCAAACTTTATCATACCCGAGACGTCTACTAGACTCTGGCTTGGACATATTTAGGTGAGTTATTCCTAAGAATTACAGGCCTGCAATCTAAATGCCAAATTTCCATGCAAAATAATGGTACCGCTTTCAGCACCTAAAATCTGAAAGAATCATACCGCCAGGGAGGTTAAATAATTATTTTCCCCACTGTATACGGTACTAAGGCCCTAGGTCAAAAAGAGGTCTGGCAATAGTTAAAAAAACATCCAACCATTATTTGGAATATATGGCCAGCTTCTGCAACGTCAATATTATATTTATGAAACGCTGCCAATGTGATTATTAAATAGAGTCTCTTCAGCAGAGTATTTTACATTAGGTATGCATCACAGAGTGTGAGCTTATATGTTTCTATGGGGCTTGTTAACAAAAAGAAAATGAGCCATCTCCAAAATGACACCTGTATAATTCAGGCTGCGTGGTTATTTACTGTATCATGTTTCTCCTATTGTGAATCCATTTGTGAATGATGTACACTGAAGAGTATCTTTTTACAGTGGCAGTCATTTGGAATTTTAAAGTCGTGAGGCAACAGATGCCTGTGAAATGAAACGGTGTGCAATAAACTGTTGCTGTAATCCTTAGGCCTCATGCACACTGGTTTATTGTAAACGCTGTTTCTCCTGAAAAGAGAAAATTAGCATTCAAAACTCACCTAAGCTGCGCTTTTTCAAACCAGTTTAGCAGAGTTTGGGCATTTATTTACTTCAGAATTTTTTATTTATTCTGGCTATTGAAATAAATAAACGTCAAAGTGCCAAACGCACCTAGGGCCAGATTCAGAAAGCTTTAGATTCCCGCAGAGTATCAGAGATACTCTACGCCGCCGTACTTTACCTGGCTCTAGGAGGAATTCAGAGAGATTGGTATGGCGGCGTAGTGTATTTCTCCCGGCGGAATCAAAATACGCGAATAGGGGGCGTGAGGCATTTAAATTAAGCGCGTCCCCGCCGCGATCGAACTGCGCATGCTCCGTTCAGAAATTTCACGCCGTGCATTGCGCGAAATCACGTTGTTACGTCATTTTTTTTTTGAGTAGCGTCGTTTACGGCCAATCCTATTCCCGGACAACTTACGCAAAAAAAATAAATAAATTGAAAGTCGACGCGGGAACGACGGCCATACTTAACATGGGCCGCGTAACGTTAGACCAGCTAAAAGCTGGTTTAACTTTACGTAGCGAAAAAATTATGTACGCAATTGCGAACGACGCTCGTAACTTCGTGGATCTCCGTAAAAAGCTCATTTGCATACCCCGACGCTGAAAACAACGCGAACTCCACCCAGCAGCCGCAAAAAGATCGCAGCGTAGATCCGAAGGCGTACGAAGACGTAAGCCTGTCAGATCGAAGCCCAACGCCGCCGTATCATGGTTTGAGGATTCAAACTAGTCATACGGCACGCAAAATTTGAAATGACTCCTGTCTAACACCAGTTAGACAGGCGTAATCGCTCTGTGAATCTGGGCCCTAGTGTTTAGGCGCATTTAGATTAACCTCCCTGGCGGTATGATTCTTTCAGATTTTAGGTGCTGAAAGCGGTACCATTATTTTGCATGGAAATTTGGCGTTTTATACTGTAGGCTTGTAATTCTTAGGAATAACTCACTTAAATCTGACCAAACAAGAGTCTAATATGCATTCAGGGTAAATTATAATATAATAAATAATTATAAATAATTATAACAAATAATAATATAATTATAGTAAAAAATTATTCAATAATGTAATCAAATCAAAATCACTGAAACTTGCTCAGTTGCAGAATTGTTGCTGTCATTTTTTATTTTTTGACGAATTTACCCACAAATCGCTATCGCTAAATTCTGCAAGTGATTATAATTTATTATCGCTGTTTTCTAGCTGATCTAAAATCATTTTTGACATAAAGGGACACTTTTGGGTGCTATGGGCAATCTACAGTTTTCAGGCAGAAAGAACAGTTTTTATTATATAAAAGGACATGTAGGGCACTGGGCAGACCACTAGGGACAAGGGGGGGTGTATTTTTTACATACAGTACTGTAATCTATAATATTACAGTATACTGTATGGAATGTGTTTGTTTAGATTTTTGAATATGGCACCGTTCTCCGCCCCCGTGCGTCGTAACGTCGCAGGGAACGGACCTCGGCGGCACAGGGGGTACACTGTGTGAATCGAGCGAGCACCCGCTCGCTCACACAGCGTGGATGCATCGCTGGATCCAGGGACAAGGTAAGTAAACCATGCCTGTGGATTCAGCGAGGCGAGCCCGAGTCTGACTCGGGGTTACCGATCGCAGCATGAAAATCTAACCCCGAGTCAGACTCGGGAATACCGCCAGGGGGGTTAAGGTGACCAGATTTTTTAAATCCGGGGACATTTTTTACTAGTAATGGCGGCAATCGGGGCATGTTCTGGAGCTGCATGTAGCAGGACGTGCAGAGTGAGAGCTCCGCTCGGGACTTATCCTTCTAACTATATCCTGGGGGTCCCATCCCCTACTGAAGACCACTTCTGGGCTCAGATCGCTCTCCTAGCCCACAGGCTACTATGTCGCCGACTAAGAGATCCGGGGCTATCGCCAAACTGGCTCAATTCCGCCATGATGACCAGGACACTGAGGAGGAAGATAGCGCCGATCCGCCCCGCGTGGATGGTGCCCGGGCATCAGGAGACACGGCCAAAGTACTCAAGGCGATTGCCGCCTCCAATCCACTCTCACTGCCAGAATCGAGGAGGTGAAAATTGACATCTCCCTGATCCGACAGGACGTCCACAAGCTCCGTGACCAGGTGTCCAAGACGAATCGCTGGGTCGGCCACGTGGAGGACGGCCTGCATCCCCTCCATGTCACTGTGGAGCAGCTTCAGTACCAGCTCAACACCGTTCTCTCAAAACAAGACGATATGGAGAATCGCCTGAGACGCTGTAACCTTCGCTTTGTGGGTATCCCCTAGAGGGCAGAGGGTGCCGACCCATCTACCTACCTTGAGACATTGCTCATCAAGACGTTCGGCAGAGAGGCCTTCTCCTCGACATTTGTGGTGGAGCGCGCGCACCGCCTCGCGGCAAAACCCCCTCCCTCTGGAGCTCCCCCACGCACATTCATTGCCAAGTTCCTCAACTACTGGGACCAGGACGCGATTCTCAGACTCACCCGGGAAAGAGGCAATATCCCCATCGGCAACGTCACCATCGCTGTGTTCCCGGATTTCTCGGCTGAGGTCCAGAGGAAGTGGGCACGCTTCATGGAGGCCAAGCGACAGCTCCGTGCATGTCACCTCCTGTACGCAATGCTCTTTCCGGCACGGCTCCGTGTGGTGTGCGAGGGCAAGGTCCAGTTCTTCGAGGGTCCAGAGGCCGCACTCTCTTGGCTGGAACACTGTGACGCCACCGGACAGGCACATGCCTAGGCCTCTGCCGCCTCATCTCCCATTTTTACAGCCTTGCCGCAGGTGCCGTTTGTCCCCCTGGCCTGGGCATCCCGTCCACCAGGCGCCCCCCTACAGAACCGTGATTTGGCCTGTGACTAAAATCTTTTTTATTTTATTTTATTCCTCCTGCCCTCTGCTCCCCCTCCCATGTCCGCCACTGGGCCCCGGTGGATGTCCCGTACCTTTCCTGGACTGAGCTGCGAGTTGCTTCACCGCCCGCCATTCCTGTCGGTCTGCCGCAGTCGAGGGCTTCCGCCCCGTGGACAACTTGCACACCGGGATTCCCCTGCATAACCGTGAGTTGACTATTAGTGCCTCTATCCCCTGTGCATTGCTTTCTCCACCCGGTCCACTCGGCTGCCCCGTCATGCCCCTGGACCTTGCTGTGCGGCAGTGATCCTCTTCCCCCCTTGGTTATTATCCCCCCCTTTCCCCCTTATCTTTATGTGTCCCGGGCGGCTTACCTGCGCCCGCATCCATTGTGACTGGTTGCCCTCACTGCACCATTGTGCGCTCTTCAGTTTTGGTCGCCCCCTGACCCATGCCGGTAACATGGCCCCTGCTCCATCCAGAAACACTGTTCTTTAATCCACGTTTCCCTGGCCAGCCTCTGCCCACCCGTGTTCAGTGTACGGCAGTGTACTATACCTGCAATGCTGGTCCAGAGTCCATGCAGACTATTTGGCTTCGGCCCACATGTACATTGTTTTGTTTTCAATTTTTTTAATTGTTTTTTTGTCTCCATTTCGACATATACTCTATGCCGGGGTCCCCCCTGTGTGTTTATGGTGCTGGGAATTGCTTTACCATTATATACTTTATTATATATTTATTTATTGCAACTGCTTTTGTTTTTAAATCTAATATTATTGAGCCTAGCACACCTATTAAATTATTATTACATGCATTTATATAGCACCGACAATTAATGCAGCACTTTTATATATTGTACATTCATATCAGCACATTAAAGGGAAGTTCCAGCCAACATTTATGTTTATTAAAAGTCAGCAGCTACAAAAAGAGTAGCTGCTGAATTTAATAAACATTCACTTACCTGCTCCACGTTCCAGCGACGCGCCGGCCGGGGGGTCCGCTCCTCTCCCCCCCCGGATGGTCCACTAAAAAAAAATATTAAAAGCCAGCAGCTACAAATACTGCAGCTGCTGACTATTAATATTAGGACACTTACCTGTCCTGGAGTCCAGCGGCGTCCGCAGCAGAGGACGAGCGTTCACTCGTCTCTCTGCTGCTCCCCCCTCCATCCACGGTGAGGGAACCAGGAAGTGAAGCGCTCCGGCTTCACTGCCCGGCTCCCTACGGCGCATGCGCGAATCGTGCTGCGCCCGCCGATTGGCTCCCGCACACAAGGGGAAAAACTTGTCTTTTGCCCGAGTCTGCGGGCCAGAAGTGGGTGCAGATACCTGTCTTTAGACAGGTATCTGCACCCCCCTCCCCCTGAAAGGTGTCAAATGTAACACCGGAGCGGGGGAGGGTTCCGATCAGCGGAACTTCACTTTAGGGTGGAGATCACCTTTAAACAGCAATATATTGCTATACTTATAATAGCTTTTGCCATAGTCTGCCAGAGTTAAAGAGGCTTCACTACATTTTTTTTTTTTGCTTTGGTCTTCCAGGCAACATTTGGCATGTAATTTTTTTTGGGGGGGGGAGTGGGGGCTTCAGGAGAAGTGGGACTTCCTGTCCCACTTCCTCCTTCCGCCAAGGGGCTGGTTAGGCGATTAAGCTTAATCGCCTAACTTCAGCCCCTCCCTGTAGGCGTTCACCTGGGACACTTCCAGGTCCCAGGCCATCGCCTGTCCAATGGGACGGCGTAGCGCCGTCCACGCATGTGCAGTGCCGATCGCGCATGCGCAGTGGGTGCCTGGCCGTGAAGCCGAAGGCTGTCACAGCCAGGTGCCCACAGTTGTAATAAAGACGCCGGCCCGGGAGGGTGGGAGAGGAGCGGAGCCCCGGCCGGCGTGTCGCTGGAACCATGGACAAGGTAAGTGTTTTTGTAGCTGCTGAATTTTTAAAAACATTAAAAAGGGCTGGAACACCCCTTTAAGCACTTTGTCCTGTCTTTCTAGCTTATATCATTGCTGAGATAGCATGGACGATAGGGGCCCTCCCCTCTGCCCACCACTTTCCAACCATACATGTAGCAAGAAGACAAACATTAAACAATGAATTACAGTGCTTGTCTCAAGACCAAGGTGCTTTCCCATCAGTATGTAGGCAGGGGAAGTGGGCATGCCAGTTCCCCTTTTCTACCCACCTCCATCACTTTATTGGTCCTCAGGAAGCATGTGGCCCTTGCTTGACAGAATTATTGGTTGCTTTTACACAGGCAGCTGACTGCACCATACCAACCAATAATACTGTTTAGCCTGATCACCATCCTAGCTACAAATAATTAGACAGAGGGAATGGAAAAGGGGGACTGGGTTGGAGCCCTCTAGCCAACACATCCTTTCTCCCATACAAGCTTACTGGACAGGTGGTGGAAGCAAATGAAAGCTCAAATTTAGTAATGCCCACAAATAGGGCTTTTATTAGGGGAGAATCAGAGAAGCTGGAAAGCAATAAAGAAACATTTTCTTCACATTTTAATACTGTTCTATTAGACCGCGTACACACGATAGGTTAAACCGATGAGAACGGTCTGATGGACCGTTTTCATCGGACCAAACTGATTGTGTGTGGGCCCCATCGGTTAGTTATCCATCGGTAAGAAAAAGCCAACTTGTTTTAAATGTAACCAATGGATTCCTAACCGATAGGTCAAAACCGATCGTTAGTAGGCACAACCATTGGTTAAAAATCCAGGCATGCTCAGAATCAAGTCGACTCATGCTTGGAAGCATTGGACTTCATTTTTTTCAGCATGTCGTCGTGTTTTACGTCACCGCGTTCTGACCCGATCGTTTTTTTAACCGATGGTGTGTAGGCACGATGGGCCATCATATAAAAGAAAATCAATCAGCGCAATAAAAACACAAAATAATATAATAGTGAGCAGCTGAACACTAGGAATCAATTAGATAAGTTCCTGGAAAGATATAAACAAAGAATAGTGCAGCGCTATATAATAGTCCATCCAAAGATCCTCCTTGTGATAATCCAATAGTGGTAAAATTCACACACATGCAGGTGATGAATCGTGGATAGAAGAAAAACACCTTCACCAGTAGTAAAAATCGCCTCTCACCTCCCAGATCAGACCCTATAATGAGATCAGGGTCAATAGCGCTTTCCCATAAGGGATAAATCCAGGGGATGAAGTTGCCAGCTGACAAGCATGAAGCCAAAACAGATACACTCTGACCAGATGATGATTCATTCATATAAAAAAAGGATATAACATAGTGTACTCTGTATGCGCACAAGGTTTAATAAAACAAATGTATAAAACTCACATTTTCAAGGCACTGATCCAGTGCCAGGGTAAACAGCGATAAAAAACATGTGTTGCTTGTGTTGCAGTGGCTGCGGGTGCCGTCACGTCCTTCCCTCCGAACGTTGCGTCCCTAGTACAGGACTTCTTCAGCGGAATGAATGATGGGCCATCAGCCAGCTTTATCGGTTAACTGATGGAAACAGTCCATCAGACCGTTCTCATCGGATGGACTGTTCCTGTGTACGCGGCTTTAGAGAAGCTAATGCAGGTATTTAGACCAGTGCTGTATCCTGGCCTATGCCAACAAGGCCCAGGCCTAGAGCAGCACTCTGCAAGGGGGCAGCACAGAAAGAGTCCCCACCGGCTGGTGCTAAACTTTATGGGGCAGATTGGGCTGAGAGGCAAATTAGTCTAGCGCCCCTATAAAGCGGGCCACACTGCTTCCGGTATGCGGACAGTTGGCATTCCGCAACTGTAGGGGGGGGATCTGCTTCTAATTTTGACTGTCCTATCATCCTGGACCACAAACCTTCCTCACTGTGCTATATGTTTTCTGCTGTACCATTGGCATGGTTGTATCTTCTTAGTCCTCTCCATAAAATTATCAGAAGTTTGTGCTTAAAGTAGAACTATAGGCAACACTTTTTTTTTTAATTTTGAATAGAGTAAGGGAGGGTTATAGCCCCTGTCAGTTTATTTTTTACCATCCCTGTCCAAGTGCAGAGATTTCCCTTCACTTCCTGTCTCATAGCCGAACAGGAAATGACAGGAAATCTATGCAAATTAAGGAAATCTATTGCCCCACCAGGCCCTCAGAACTAATGTCCCCACTCAAAATTTTCAGGGCGGGTCTTAAACAGCAAAGGGTGTGGCCTTGACAGGAAGGGATGGGTCATATTTAAATTAGGGGATGCACGAGTTTAGTCAGGCCTAGGGCAGCACAAAACCTAAATACACCACTGATTTAGACATATATATGAACCTGTATTAAGATTTTTCTTTAGAATGCTTTAAAAAAAAAACATTCCCCACAGATGATCTATGTAAATTACAAGGATTTTACCAAACTTTGTTGCAGATTCCTACCTTTTGTTATTTTGAAGAAATCCATGTGTATTTCTCTGTGCCCATGTGGGAAAGTGGCATATGGCAGAGGTAGGCAACCTGGGGCTCTCCAGCTGTTGCAGAACTACACGTCCCACATGAGTAATTGTAACTGCCAGCCTTGCAAAGCATCATGGGAAATGTAGTTCCACAACATCTGGAGGGCCCCAGGTTGCCTACCACTGATATATGGGCACTATTAATAAAGATAGAAGCAAAGTGAACTGAAAGCCTTTTTGGATACTCTGAACAATATCTCCAACTACTGCACTGGAAGATTTTCTCATACTTACTTTGATTGTTCTGTTCAAAGTAAAGATCCTTCAATACAGAGAGATACATAAATGCTTTGTGCTGATACTGCTGTTGTGACCTTCCACGCTTTACATTTCTAAGAGCTGATTTAAAAAATATCAAATATTCTGACAGAGTAACTTTCTCCAGTTAGTTCAATATTAGGATGACTAATAAAGTGGTAGTTGAAACGTTTGTTGCTCACTTATAGTACAAGATAGTGGTAAAAGAGGGAATGCATACACTTGAAATATATCAGATGTGAAATCCAATTCCTAGTGAGGTAGTGTACAGGAGACTATGCTTTGATTACAATGAATGAAATAATTCAAGAGAAGGTTGGGACTTTACGGCTATCACAGTAATCGGAGCTCACAAGGAAAGAGCTTGTTATCATCTAGCCTGGCAACAAAGCATAGCATCTGCTTGCAGCATATCAAGCTGGACAATGGCCATTACTATCTAACTGTGTTATGTAGTTATGATAGACTAGATATATGTATAACATGTTTCAAAAATATCTAAAGTTGAACTACATGGGAGAGTTTTCATTTAGCCTTATACATGAGTGCTAACAAATAGTAACTCATAGCAACCAATCAGAATTTACCTGCAAAAGCTAAATTCTGGTTGCTATTGCTTACTTACTATTGCTTACTGCACTTACAGAAAATGTTGCAATGACACTGATTGCGATGTAATCACTTCCAAACATGTTTGAATTACTGTATATGTTAGGGATCCATGGTGTGCTGGCTACATATATTCTTGCCTAATGGCCCCGTACACACGGCCGAGAACCTCGACGGGCGGAACACATCGTTCCGCCCGTCGAGGTTCTCGGCCGGCCGTCAGATTCGGCGACCAGCCCGTCGGAAAAGGCGACCAGCCATTCATCATGACGGGCCGTCGAGCAAATAGAGAACCTGCTCTCTATTTGCTCGACGGGTTTCCCGACGGGCTGGGCTCGGCGAATCCGCACACACGGCCGAGGTTCTCGGCAGAATGAGGATCCCAGCGAGGTTCTCGCTGGTTTCTCCTGAGAACCTCGGCCGTGTGTACGGGGCCATAGACTGAGATGGTGCAGAACAGTGAACATAGAGCTTAGAATATGGAATGGCCTGGTGCGGAATAGTGAACATTCCACATGGCATATTGAGTGTACGAGTTTGTTTCCTACCCTAAAGTGACGCTAAACCCATCAATTTTTATATGAAAAAAACGACTTTATTGAGAGAATGTACATGACACAATAGATGTCAGTATACAAATATAAGAAGAATATACACTTTTTTAAATTAAAAACACATTTCTCACAGCATTAGACATTTAAGCTTGTACATTATCATGCAGCAGACATACTATAGTAGAAATTACATACAGTGAGGCCGCGTACACACGATCGGTTCAAACCGATGAGAATGGTCCGACGGACCGTTTTCATCCGTTCACCGCTGAAGTGGCCTGATGGTGTGATGTGCGTACAGTGTGTGGGCAACGTCGTTTTAATAATGAAAAATGATCGTGTGTACGCAGCATTACTATAAAAGCATGCTGTTAATGATAACTGTCTAATTTAATGTTGCTCTCAACTGAACTCTCAAACCATCAAATGGCTGCCATAACTGATCACATGTGCAGCACAATGTCAACTACAAATCAAACATAAGCTAAGATGGAAGCTTCCTTAGCTGTAAATGATATGAGGGTTTAGTTCTGCTTTAATTTTAATAAATTGCAGCTGCTGCTCAGGCATATGAAATTGAATGATCATGGTCTGATCCAGACCTCCATCAGTGTGGACCCGCAATTGATTGTAGTGACAGTTTAGCCGATTGACTGAACAAATACATGGCAGAGGAAATTTTCCACTACTAGATAAACCACTTAGACCCTGTGTTGAGTCATAGACCAAAAAAATCCCAGCAGCTGGTAACAGAACACTGCCTGGTGTTTATGAATCCACAAAATTCTACATATTCACAAAACCAAATAATGTGTAAAAAATACAAATGACCCAGCAAGTTAAAGGGTCACTAAATGAAACAATTGTTTTACCTTTACCTTACTGAAATCCTGGTTTCATGTCCTCATTGTTCATTTTTGCTTTGAAGTTGCTGTAATCCTTCTCTGATCTCCACACTTCCTGCTTGTCTGTTTCCTTATGAAAAAAGTCATGGGAGTTTCTCTCTGTGGTCTCTGATCAAGGAGGTGTGATTAATGTGTGTCTAAAACCCCTCAGAACCAAACAGTTTCATTTTAAAAACAAACACTGCCCTGTATTGGCTCTGTGTCTCTGTACTTCACAGAAGCATGAAACTAGATGAAAAACTAAACTGAAACTGCAGGCACATTATATGATTGATTTGTATCTATTTTTAATAATTTTTAAAAGGAATCAGTTAACTATTATGGCCCAGATTCATAAAGCAATTACGCCTGTCTAACTGGTGTTAGACAGGAGTAATTTCAAATTTCGCGCGCCGTATCACTAGTTTGAATCCTCAAACCATGATACGGCGGCTTCGGGCTTCGATCCGAGAGGCTTACGTCTTCGTAAGCCTTCGGATCTACGCTGCGATATTTTTGCGGCTGCTGGGAGGAGTTCGCGATGTTTTCATGCGTCGGGATATGCAAATGTGTTTTTACGGCGATCCACGAAGATACGAGCGGTCTTCGCAATCGCTTACATCTGTTTTTTTTTTACGTACTGTTAGACCAGCTTTTTGCTGGTCTAACGGTGCGTAGCCCATGTTAAGTATGGCCGTCGTTCCCGCGTCGAATTTAAATATTTTTTTTTTTTGCGTAACTCGTTCGGGAATAGAAATGTCCGTAAACGACGCTACTCAAACAACGAATGACGTAACAACGTGATTTTGCGCAATGCACGGCGGGAAATTTGCGAACGGAGCATGCGCAGTTCGATCGCCGCGGGAACGCGCCTATTTTAAATCCTTCAC
Organism: Rana kukunoris; assembly: GCA_029574335.1. Lineage (NCBI taxonomy): Eukaryota > Metazoa > Chordata > Amphibia > Anura > Ranidae > Rana > Rana kukunoris. Next base: position 249,017,287 of record CM056049.1, read on the forward strand.
GCCCCCTACTCGTCTAAATGGATTGCGACGGGAGAAATACACTACGCCGCCGTCGTTTACTGGACAAAATCTACCTGGATTCCACGTAGAGCCAGGTAAAAAACGGCGGCGTAGTGCATTTCTGATACGCTACGAGAATCCAATTGTCTCTGAATCTGGGCCTATGTCTCTATACCCTGTAAACAGTAATTTCAGCAAAAACATGTTTTTCCTTTACAACTCCTTTAATCCCAGTCAATATGGTTTGATTTTACTACTCCCTTCCTCTGCCATACCCATGCATTACATGATGTTATCAGTCAGAGGCTCAGAGGAAGGAAGTACTGTACTGTATTAGAAGAATTCCTTTGACAACTGTTTATTTGCGGTTGACAGCAGCGATCAGTGGGTCTATGCTGATCGAGGTTTGGATGGGGCACAATATAACTTTAGAGGTGCCCTATGCTCCTTATTCCCCGGTCTGGGCCCATTAGCAACTGCCAAACTCTGGCGGTAGTCCCACCAAGGCACACGTGATGAGAAGGGAGCAGTTTGCCATGTGCTAATTAACTAACCCTGATGGCCACTTTACAAGGTATACCTTTCTACTACCTAGTAGGTTCCTACTTTTGCCTTTAGAATATTCTTAATTTTTTTGCAGCGTGTATTCAATAAGGTTCTGGAAATGTCCCTTAGTGATTAGCCCCTAATAAACCAATGGCAATCAAAACCGCGAAACTGGTTATGTATTTTTTAAAGCTACATAATTTTGTGGTGCTATTTGTTACTATAAATAGTTTTTCTAATAAAATAGTCACTGTGTATGAATAAGGTTGTTTTTTAAACATTGAAATGCACAGAGTATCAGAATGTTTTTGTCACTATAGTTTATTAGCTACAGGTATGTCTTGTAAATCCAAGGTAGTTTTTGAACTGGACGGAAAGTCCATGGTGCTTGGAGTTTGTGTTTATTTTTTATGCTATAAAAACATTATCTCTAACTATTTAATAAAATTAATTGCTATCAAAATGTCTGGTCTTTTAGCCCAGGTTATTTCATGTAAGGTTGTTAGAAGGCAAGTGCATATTGTGTGTATTGAAATTGTAGAACCCAATTAAAAATAATGAGGACTGTCTCCAGCTGTCAGTTTTTGTTAAGGGAAAAAAGGACATGATAGGGACTGTCAGAAGGACTGGGGCCAGTAGTGTAGCAGGAACTGCTGATCTACAAGTCTTCATGCAGACGTCTTAGACCTTTTTGGTGACTTTCACATAAAGGAAATTTATTGGTAGAATAACAATGACATGAAAAAAATGCATACAAATGATCCAAAAGTTTCTTCTAACTTCAGCTTGTTCAGTTAAGTTTTGACCATAAAACCTGGAAGCTTATTGGTTTCTATGTAGAGCTGCACCACCCCAACCCCCCCCCCCCTCTTTTATTGGTTGAACTAGATGGACTTGTATCTTTTTTCAAGCAGACTAATTATGGAACCAGATTTTGCACTCTCCGGTTTTAGTAAATGCCCCATCAATGTCTTATGCAGTGGCAGCCTGTTTGTTGAAAAAAGGGACTACACCTTGACTTGCATTTTATCTTGTTTCTGGTGAACCTTGACATCTTTGCTCCTTCTAGAATTGTTAATTTAATTCATTCCTCTGCACCCCCTGTTTGCCAGATTATTGTGCTCTCTCCAGCCGATATCTTGCTCATTGCATACCTGCAGCTGTCTTTATTTTTACTACCATTTGTTACTGATCATTGGCTTGTTCCTTGACTATGTTTCTGGATTGTTTACTGACTACGCTTCTGCATGATCCCTACTTGCTACATCTGTTATCAAATCTCAGCATGCTCACCACCTGGCGGGGTGAATCTGAGGACCGCAACCTGGTACTAGCATGCAGCAAAACCCATCTCCACCATTAAGAGCTCTGGTGAAGGTTTGTGCTTAGACCCTGCACCTCTGGTGAGCCAAAGTCATTCACCAGGGTGACCTGCCCATGTATTTATCTGCTGGTTAGTGTGAGCTTCTCCACTGCTGTAGCTACTGGTTTCTGAGCCTGATTCCTGAGCTAGCTAAACTAGAAGATTTCCACTCTGGGTCATCACAGAGCATTAGAAACCTACCTCAAATGAATTTTAGCTCCCTAAACATAAATTTTAATCAGTACCTTTACAGTTACTGGAAACCCAGGCCTGTTTATTTCCCCTGCATTATGATATACTGTATCCCCATTTCCAAGCAATATCACGCTTACTATGTGAAAAAAGGGCCTAAATCATATTAAAGGGGAGTTCCACCCACAATTTCACTTTTTAAATATAAATACCCCTGTAATACACAAACTTAATGTATTCTAGTAAAGTTAGTCTGTAAACTAAGGTCCGTTTTGTTAGGTGGTTACAGCATTTAGATACTTTATAATCTAGAAATAGACCGTAGCCATCTTAAGTGTGGGCATCATGAAGCCAGACTGTATGACTTCCTGTATTTCAGCTTTGCATATCTCGCACATGCTCAGTGCTGCACAAGCAATGTAATAGGTTTCAGTCAGGTTTGCAAGGACATGATGCCTTTCCCAGAAACCCTTGCAAATAGCTTTGTGACTTAATAGCCTAGGCTAATAAGGAGGAGGAAGTAATGAAGGACTACAAAATAAAGGTATTTACAAGCAACAAAATAAATAAAAATTGCCCATTCTGAACGCTATGAGATTAGGGCATGCAGCACAGACAAACATAAAAAAAATGGGTGGAACTCCACTTTAATGCCAAACCACTATCTAGTTTCAAAGCATCTGTCTTCCTACCATGCATATCCAATTAGGAAGAAAACCTGGGATCCATAACGGACAAGTAGTGGGATACTGCCTTTTACTTAATCCTCCAAGCCTTGCTCTCCCCATCCCAAAAACTCACTCAATTGTGTATTATGCAAAGGGTGTTATGGAAATTACACAATTAAAAATTACACATGACTACCCCAAATGTAGATGAATTCCAGGGACCCTTATTCAAATGTTATGGACCTGCCTCAAGCTGGTGTGCTATTGAACAGCAATAGTACAAACTATCTTTATGGCACTACAAATGGCCAATGACCTAGACCAGTGATATTACCATAGTGATATGGTCCAAAAATATTTAGACAGAATAAAGATGGATAAAGAACCTGGACCAGATGGCAATCACCCACGGATCCTAAAAGAATTAAGCTCTGTCATTTCAAAATTGTAACAAATTTTTAGGGACTCATTAATGACGGGAATAGTACCACTGGATTGGCGCAGGGCCAATGTAGTGCCCATATTTAAAAAGGGAATAAAGTCTTTACCAAGTAACTATAGACCTGTTAGTTTAACTTTTATAGTTGGGAAGATACTGGAGAGTTTAATAAAAGACAACATAGACAAGTTCTTGCTGGAAAAAAATATTATAAGCAACAGACAGCATGGATTCATGAAAGACAGAAGTTGTCAGATAAACCTGATTTATTTTTATGAAGAGGTAAGTAAAACCTTGGACAGACAGGTGGCGGTAGACGTGGTATACTTGGATTTTGCAAAATCGTTCGATACTGTTTCCCACACATGGCTAATGTGTAAGGTAAAGTCTACAGGCTTGGAAATATCAGTTTGTAAATGGATAGAAAACTGTCTAAAAGACAGAATTCAGAGAGTGGTGGTTAATGATTCTTACTCTGAATGGTCTAAGGTGATCAGTGGTGTACCCCAAAGTTCAGTGCTGGGAACCTTACCTTTTAATATATTTATAAATGATATTTCTGTCTTTGCATATGACACCAAGCTATGCAGTGGAATAACGTCCTTACAGGATGTCTCCAATTTACAAGCCGACCTCAATGCTCTGTCTAATTGGGCGACTATGTGGCAGATGAGGTTTAATGTTGATAAATGTAAAGTTATGCACTTGGGGGCTAAGAATATACATGCATCATACATAATAGGGGGAGTACAATTAGGGGGATCCGTAGTGGAGAAGGATCTGGGGGTTTTGGTAGATCGAAAGCTCAATAATGGCATGCAATGCCAAGCTGCGGTTTCCAAAGTCTATTAAGAGAGGTATGGACTCCAGAGAGAGAGATATAATTTTGCCCCTGTACAAATCATTAGTAAGACCTCATCTGGAATATGCAGTTCAGTTTTGGGCACCAATTCTCAAAAAGGATATTGGGGGAACTGGAGAAAGTGCAGAGAAGGGCAACCAATCTGATAAGAGACATGGAGAAACTCAGATATGAGGAAAGATTAGAGGAACTGAATTTATTCACTCTTGAGAAGAGGAGATTAAGAGGGGATATGATCAACATGTACAAATATATAAGGGATCCCTATAGTTAACTATAGGAATCTTCATCTCCAAATACGAAAAGGTTTCTTCACAGTAAAAGCTGTAGAAATATGGAAAAGACTCCCTCCAGAGGTGGTTCTGGCCAGCTCAGTAGATTGCTTTTAGAAAGGTGTGGATTCTTTCCTAAATGCACATAATATAACTGAGTACTGACATTTATAGGTAAAGTTGATCCGGGGAAAATCTGATTGCCTCTCGGGGGATCAGAAAGGAATTTTTTCCCCTGCTGTAGCAAATTGGATCATGCTCTGCAGGGGTTTTTTGCCTGCCTCTGGATCTGGGTATGGAATTGGATATATGGGATTTCATGATATTATTTATTTTTATGGTTGAACTAGATGAACTTTTTTCAACCTGACTAACTATGTAACCAGGGATAAGCAATTAGCGTACCTCAAGCTGTTGCAAAACTACAAATCCCATCATGCCTCTGCCTCTGGGTGTCATGCTTGTGGCTGTCAGATTCCACCTTGGGAAAGGGGGGTGGGGAGGGATGAGGGAGGGATGAGGGGAAGAGGCAGGGGGGGTGGAGGGAGGAGGTTCAAGGGAGGGAGAGGGAAGAGAGGGAGGGCATGGGGACAGAGGACGGGGGGCGGGGGAGGGATAGAGGGGAAAGACAGAAACAAAGGGACAGTCGACCGCCAGATCACAATAAAGAGAGGGAACAGAGGAGAGAAAAAAAAGGGAAAAAAAAAACACAAACATATGTCTAATGTAAATTTTGTTACCTATAACGTGAGGGGACTCAATTCGCCACGGAAAAGACACATGACTTTAAAGGAGATCGATAGACTTTTTGCAGATGTAGTATTCCTCCAGGAGACGCATATAACTCTAGATTCGAGAGTTAGGCTGTACTCTCGGACAATCCCAACATGGTACTATGGTGACTCCCCCCAGAAAGGATCCAGAGGGGTAGCTATAGGAATAGGGAAAAACGTAAGCTTCAAAGTAGAAGATAGGATAGTAGATACAGACGGGCGTTATCTCTTCCTTAGAGGAGTTCTACACGGTAAACGGTATACGCTGGCCAATGTATATTGCCCTAATAAACAACCCCAGAGATATTTAAAGAAGATCCTTAATAAGTTAATAGACTTTAAACAAGGTAGCGTAGGAAAACCTGAGGAAAACTTATTTCCTTAGGTGCAGTAAAAAAGAAGAGAAGAGAAGCGAACAGAAACAGGATAATTAGAGAACTACAAGAACTAGAAGTCAAACACAAAAATCAAAAAGACAACGAAGTTTACCAGGAAATCATAATAAAGAGGACTCAACTAAGAGACCTAATGGAAATAGAAACCAGGAAAATATTTAAAAATGTCTCGAAGGAAAGGTACTTATGGGGAAATAAACCGGGAAAATACTTGGCTAGGATTTCAAAAGAAAAAAGGAATATAAATTATATAGAAAAAATAAAGGATCAGGAAGGCCAGATGAGGTACAGGACGTCCGAAATTGCAGAAGCCTTTCGGTCGTTTTATACCACCTTATATACAATTAGGAAGTGGGAGAAGCGAGAGGAGAAGGAGGTAAGGGAAAGGAAAATTAGTGAGTACTTAAAGGAAGCAAATTTACTAAAAATTAATGCAAAAAACAGTGGAAACTCTGGAAGACCCAATCACACAGGAAGAAATTAACCAAGCGATTCAAGAAACACCCAGGGGAAAAAGTCCAGGCCCAGATGGACTGCCAATCAAATACTATAAAAAATTGAAAGAGCAATTGACCCCAGAGATGTGTATCTATTTTAACAAAATAGGTGAAACAGAAGAAGTAAGGAAAGAATCACTTCTTGCTAATATCTCAATCATAGCCAAAACAGGAAAGGATAACACCCTTTGCTCTAATTACCGTCCAATCGCACTACTGAATGCCGACATAACATTTTTTGCTAAGATACTGGCAACAAGGATAAAACCGTTTATGCCGGAATTAATAAACTCAGATCAGACAGGATTTGTAACAGGCAGGGAAGGTCGGGACAATAGTCTAAGAACGATCCTATTACTACAGGAAGGAAAAAAGCAAACCAAAAACATCTATACCTAAAATATTGTCAAATTTTAAAATAAATCCAGTAAAAAACATAATCATGAACATAGGAATAAAGACAGAGGAAGAGGCGGCTTTACATAGAGCATTCCCCTTTACGTGGGAACAAAAATCATTTACCTACCTAGGTATAAAAATAACCCCTAAAGTGGAAGACCTCTATGAGGCCAATTATATCCCTTTACTAAACGAAATAAGACGAGACGTAAAAAACTTAAATAAAAGACAGATCTCCTGGATGGGGAGGATTAATGCGTTTAAAATGATGTTGTTACCTAAGATTATATATAAATTCCAAATGCTCCCAATCAACATCCCACCAAGTTTTTTTAAGATACTAAAAACCATAACTATAAAATATATCTGGCAAGACAAAAAACCAAGAATAAGTTACGCAACCCTCACCCGAGAAAAAAAAAAGAGGAGGATTAGCCCTCCCCGACATTAAAAGATACTATCAAGCTGTAATTCTAGCAAGACTTGTGGAATGGACAAATAGGAACACGTTAAAAAAAATGGGCACAGTTGGAAAAAAAAATAAGTAAGCAACAATTAAACACAACAGTTTGGATTCCACCAAAATTTAGGATAAGCAACACAGACACTCACAGTATTACGAAGCAGGTCTTTAAGATATGGGATTTAATATGTAAACAGGAAAAATGGGAATATAACTCCCCATTAATTCCATTAGCTAATACAGACTTTTTTGCACCAGGAAATAGGACTAAATTGGGAAATAAATTAGGGAGTATAAGTTTGGGGGAAATAGTCACTCAAGGGAAAAAAAAAAAAAAGAGGATATACCCACAGTTGAAGGGGTTCAACACATAACCGACTGGGAATACCTACAATTGAAGCACTTTGTTAGCACACTGCCAGCACCAATAAGAGATGACACAGCACAGAACCCAATAGAAAAACTCTGCTCCACCGGAAAATCACTACAGCATGGAATAGCGGCGATCTATAAAATATTGACAGAATTAGGGTCAAAGGGAACAATACGAAGTATAGAGGAATGGGGGAAAGACATCAGGGAAAAGACCGAAGACACACACATGATTAAAGCTTCTTTTAGCTATGCTAAAGATATTACAACAATAGAAGCTAATTACAAATGCTTGATGAGATGGCACCTGACCCCGGTTAGATTGAACAAAATACACTTGACTAATTCCCCTTTGTGTTGGAGGAAGTGTAACCAGGAGGGGACTACATTCCGCATTTGGTGGGATTGCCCGAGAGTCCAGGAATATTGGAAGGAAGTTCTCGATCTAATAGAAGAAATTACAAAAGAAAGGATCCCTCTAGACCCTCAGGCCTCGTACACACGAGGGGATATGTCCGCTGAAAACGGTCCGATGGACCGTTTCAGCAGACATCTCCGCTCGTGTGTATGGGCTAGCGGACAGATTTCTCCACCCGACAGATTTCAAAGCATGCTTTGAAATCCATCCGGTGGAATCTGTCCGCCCGACATGTCTGCTGGTTAGTACACTTACCAGCAGACATGTCGTCCCCCACCGCCGCCGCGCCGCCGCCGAATGGATTCGGCGCATGCGCGGAAGTGTTTTACTTCCTGGTGCGGTGACGTGGCGGTGACGCGGCGGGGTCAACGTCACCGCCGCGTCACCGCGCCGTCCGGCGGCGGGGAATTTGATCCGATGGTGTGTACACCACATCGGATCAAACTCCCGATCGGACATATCCGATGGAAATGGTCCGCGGACCGTTTTCATCGGATATGTCCGATCGTGTGTATGGGGCCTCAGACTTGTCTGTTTCACGGACAAGGGATAGTAAAAGGAGAAAAAAAATATAGTTCGACATTGGTCCCGGTACTGCTAAACACAGCAAAGGGTTTAATCCCGAAATTTTGGTTACACCCTCAGAAGCCCCCCTTAAAAGAACTGATACACCGGGTCGACCATATCTCGGAGATGGAACATCTGAGAAGGGTTGACTTGGGGGAAGAAGAGGGAGGAAGGGGAGGAAAGACCTGGGACCATTGGAGATCCTTTAAAACAACTGAAAGTTTTGTTCGTGTAACATTAGAGACAGACAAGTAAACTTAAAAAAAAAAAACAGATGGCCTGACCCGAAAAGGTAAACGTCCGAGAAGCAGGGAGGGGGGTGGGAACAACAGGGGGGTAGAGAGGGGGGGGGAACAGGGAAAAAAAAAAGAAGAGGGGGCCGGGGGGAAGAAATTAACCTAAAAAGGGGGAAGTTAGGGATATAGAGATAGAGGGGAGCAACGAGAAATGTTTATAATATGAGTAAGGTCTAATAATTGTAATGTGACCCCTCTCAACGTGTAACCTGTAACCTTGTATCCCTTCCCCACGACAAACAAAAACAAAAAAAAAAGAGACAGTGGGAAAGAAAGAATAAAGAAAAGATAAAAAATGACAAATTAAAAAAAAAAAGTGATGCGAAACCGAAGAGGAAATACGAAGGGAAGAAGGGCGGATGGAAATGAACTCCTTTTAAGCCTCTAAACCTTCCGGTTAAGTCTGATGTGATGGGAAAAAAAAAAATGCTTGTGGCTGTCAGCGTCTTGTTATGCCTCGTGGTACTTGAAGCATACTAGATGTCTTGATGAAGAGTGTAATTCGCTAGATATTCTATTATAAGCTATTAGGCCACTTTTTATAGTTAGGAAGTTGATTTCACAAAACTGGTTATCATGCCATCTATCCACCTTTAACCGATTGCCGACCAGCCGCCGCCGTGACAAGCGGTAATGCAGGTTTCTCCTATTAGAGAAGTATCGAACTATGAACAATCAACAGGATTCCATCTTTAAGGGCTGAACTCTATAAACAATGCCTTTCACCTAACTTTTCTCAATGTGTTGATGCCCTAGAACAAGTCAGAATGTAAATTTCCAGAATGGCTCTCACTTCTGTCCATATACGCAGAATCTTATGCTAAAGCTACCTGCAAAAGATGTCTAATTCATATGCCCTTTGAAGGAGGACGTCTCTGGTGATTTCCCTGACAAGTTCATAAAGGATGTCATAAGATTTAATGTCCTCCTTCCACAGAAGAAGGCTGCAACCACCCTCCCCCCTTTCAGGTTCTTATACCCCCTCAAAATGCAGAGCGCCCCATCTCTCTTCTCAGACTTCATCTTTAATGCCAAAATTCAGCACTTTGTTTCAACACAAGACTTAGAACACAGCCCACCGGTTTTACCCAAAGACATCTTCACAATGAAGAGGCACCCTTCCTCTAAGGCCCCGTACACACGAGCAAATAGATATGTTCAAATCGGTCGGACCGACCGATTTGAACAAATCTGTCTGCTGGCCGTTTTGGTTTGATCGCTGTACACACGATCAAACCAAAATCCCCGCCAGCAGACAGCACGGTGACGTGGCGGTGATGTTGACGCCGCCACGTCACCGCACCAGGAAGTAAATTACTTCCGCGCATGCATCGAATCCATTCGACGCATGTGCGAGAAGATATGTCTGCTGGTTAGCGTACTAACCAGCAGACATATCGGGCGGACGGATTCCCAGCCGACAGATTTTAAAGCATGCTTTAAAATCTGTCAGCTGGCCAAATCCGTCTGCTCGTCCGTACACATGATCGAATCTGTCTGCTGGGACGGTCGGGCAGACCGTTTCCAGCAGATAGATTTGATCGTGTGTATGCGCCTTAAAGCTAGGGTAATGTCTATTACTTTCCTTGCTCTAATAAAAATGTGTTTTTGTTTCTAGTTGTGTCCTTTTGAAGAGATTTCCCAACACTTCCTGTCCTGATAGAAATCCCCAGTAGGGACACAGACTGCAGTAAAAACCTAGACTCCACTTTATTGAACATAATTCAATGGATAATAGTATAAAACTATACTCTCTTTTTTCACTATTGTAAAAATTACCTAAAAATACTGATGTAAGAATATCCACTGGTACACCATATGTGGGATCGTGATGTGAATGTACAGTATACAATATCTCACAAAAGTAAGTACACCCCCCACATTTTTGTAAATATTTCATTATATCTTTTCATGTGACAATACTGAAGAAATTACACTTTGCTACAATGTAAAGTAGTGAGTGTACAGCTTGTATAACAGTGTAAATTTGCTGTCCCCTCAAAATAACTCAACACACAGCCATTATTAATGAAAAAAGGAGAGAAACAACTGCGCTAACGTAAACACAAGAAAAAAACTATTTGGAGCAACAAAGGGGCAGATTCACAAAACAATTACGCCTGTCTAACTGGGGTTAGACAGGAGTAATTTCAAATTTCGCGCGGCGTATCACTAGTTTGAATCCTCAAACCATGATACGCCGGCTTCGGGCTTCGATCCGAGAGGCTTACATCTTCGTAAGCCTTCGGATCTACGCTGCCATCTATTTGCGGCCGCTGGGAGGAGTTTGCGTCGTTTTGGTGCGTCGGGATATGCAAATGTGTTTTTACGGGGATTCACGAACATACGAGCGGGCGTCGCAATCGTTTTCGTCTATTTTTTTATACGTAATGTTAGAGCAGCTTTTTGCTGCTCTAACTTTACGTAGCCCATGTTAAGTATGGCCGTCGTTCCCGCTTCGAATTTATTTAAAATTTTATTTTGTTTACGTAACTCGTCGGGACGTGGATCGCCCGTAAAGTACGCTACATAAACAACGAATGACGTCACGACGTGATTTCGCGCAATGCACGGCGGGAAATTTGCGAACGGAGCATGCGCAGATCGATCGCCGCGGGAACGCGCCTAATTTAAATGTTTCACGCCCCCTACTCGCGCAGATGGATTGCGACGGGAGAAATACACTACGCCGCCGTCGTTTACCGTAGAAAATCTACCTGAATTCCACGTAGAGCAAGGTAAAAAACGGCGGCGTAGTGTATTTCTGATACGCTACGATAATCCATTTCTCTGTGAATCTGCCCCAAAGTGCTTAGTGATCTAAAGTAACTCAAACTCAAAAGGAAGCTGCACCTGACTGTAGTGACAAATACAGAAAAACAAAGTGGCAAAAAAACAGGATGCGCTAACATAAATAAACAAACCATACAAGGTTATAACAATAGTGAAAATCTAGATGGACAAGCTAAATTAATGTCCAAACATAGTGCACAAAAGTAAATAAATAAATGTCCAATTGGTCCTGGCGGGCCAGTGCGTGGTAAAAATCTTGAGAAAACACCAGTGCAGAGATGTGATGATGACAAAAAAAACGTAGTGACATTCAATGTACAGTGCTGATAGAAGATCCTCCACCTTGCAAGCAACATTAACTGCTTACCAGAAATCCGGTGGTCTCTTAATGAAAAGAAGACCCCAGAGTGCGTATATATAACCAAAGGAGGGAGGTAGTAGGCCAGATGAGTTGTCGATCCCCTTCAGACTCGAGTCTCGGAAACAGTATCCAGGGAAAAACAAGAGAGGCCACAATAGTGTAATACCGTCATAAAAGAGATTTATTAAAAAGTCAAAAACACACTTACATAAAGTCTTTAAAAACAGGCATGTCAGTAGTATGCTGGGACTCCGGCCGGAAGCGATCCATGCAAACAATTGACCCGTCCAAAATTAGGAATGGGAAGAGGTAACAGCGGGGGATGAACCGGTGAACCACAGTATCCCGCCCGACCGGTTTCGCGAGAAATCGCTTAGTCATGGGGCACGGGTGACACACCGGGTCATCCCCCTTTATAGGTTTCAAAAAAAGAACACAATGGCGTCAGTCTACGCGTCGGTGGCGACGCGCGCGCCCGAGACCACGAGTGCGCACGCGTGTCGCGTTTCAATGACACATAGGTAACAGTGTGAGGACGCAGTGACATCAATCAAGGCGCCAGCAGCGGCGCGCGCGTCCGAGACCACGAGTGCGCACGCGCGCCGCATAAAGTAAAAAAGTAAAGAAAAAATATACACAGTATAAAAAGTATGTGCCTAGAACTACATGCCAACAGATGAGTGCCGGACACATACTGGCCAATGCGGACGCCGTCGACAGACCGTCCCACATTGCAACAACCAATCAGCAAACACGCAGGTACAGGCGGCGATACGCCACTTGACCGGGGCGGCGACCTTACGCGTCAACGTAGCCAGCACGCGCAGAGCACGCACATTGGAGAATCACATGACCGGACCAACCGCGTCACGTGTCCATGTGCGTCAGCGGCGCCGCTGACGCGCGTCACAGAACAAACAGATGTAAACACCAGTATAATGGGTATCCACACCACGTGACCGCGCGCATAGATGACGTCAAAATTAGAAGTAGAATAAAAACTAATACATGGTTAGGATACACCTATCCAAATTAAATGGGAATAGGGTGTTCAAAGACATTATCTGAACAAATGGCCAGACATCTGGCCATTTGTTCAGATAATGTCTTTGAACACCCTATTCCCATTTAATTTGGATAGGTGTATCCTAACCATGTATTAGTTTTTATTCTACTTTTAATTTTTTTGGCATTTAGTATCTCTGTTCTAAAGTATAATAGTTATTTGGCTTCCTGCATATTTACTGTTCTTTAACATCTTACTCCTATCAGCGATGGATAGGTGTATGCTAACCATGTACTAGTTTTTATTTTATTTTCTATACTGAATGGGGTTGTTATTAGGCGGTGGCATTTATTTTGCACTTGCCAGTATGGTAATGCAGAATGATACTCCCATTGATTGAGCCCTGATTTATCTGTCAGCTCTATTATACATAGTTTTTACAATTTTCCCATTCATTTGTTTTTATGTGATATTTTATGTTAGATTTGAATACCAGCCTCTGAGTAATGAGATCGCTTTTTGTCTGGCGATTCTCATAGCGAGGTTTGGCTCCTTTACCCTTCAGCCGATTGGCCCGTTAGGTCAGGTGATCTGCGGTGCAAACCAATGACGTCATCTATGAGCGCGGTCACGTGGTGTGGATACCCATTATACTGGTGTTTACATCTGTTTGTTCTGTGACGCGCGTCAGCGGCGCCGCTGACGCACATGGACACGTGACGCGGTTGGTCCGGTCATGTGATTCTCCAATGTGCGTGCTCTGCGCGTGCTGGCTACGTTGACGCGTAAGGTCGCCGCCCCGGTCAAGTGGCGTATCGCCGCCTGTACCTGCGTGTTTGCTGATTGGTTGTTGCAATGTGGGACGGTCTGTCGACGGCGTCCGCATTGGCCAGTATGTGTCCGGCACTCATCTGTTGGCATGTAGTTCTAGGCACATACTTTTTATACTGTGTATATTTTTTCTTTACTTTTTTACTTTATGCGGCGCGCGTGCGCACTCGTGACCTCGGACGCGCGCGCCGCTGCTGGCGCCTTGATTGATGTCACTGCGTCCTCACACTGTTACCTATGTGTCATTGAAACGCGACACGCGTGCGCACTCGTGGTCTCGGGCGCGCGCGTCGCCACCGACGCGTAGACTGACGCCATTGTGTTCTTTTTTTGAAACCTATAAAGGGGGATGACCCGGTGTGTCACCCGTGCCCCATGACTAAGCGATTTCTCGCGAAACCGGTCGGGCGGGATACTGTGGTTCACCGGTTCATCCCCCGCTGTTACCTCTTCCCATTCCTAATTTTGGACGGGTTAATTGTTTGCATGGATCGCTTCTGGCCGGAGTCCCAGCATACTACTGACATGCCTGTTTTTAAAGACTTTATGTAAGTGTGTTTTTGACTTTTTAATAAATCTCTTTTATGACGGTATTACACTATTGTGGCCTCTCTTGTTTTTCCCTGGATACTGTTTCCGAGACTCGAGTCTGAAGGGGATCGACAACTCATCTGGCCTACTACCTCCCTCCTTTGGTTATATATACGCACTCTGGGGTCTTCTTTTCATTAAGAGACCACCGGATTTCTGGTAAGCAGTTAATGTTGCTTGCAAGGTGGAGGATCTTCTATCAGCACTGTACATTGAATGTCACTACGTTTTTTTTGTCATCATCACATCTCTGCACTGGTGTTTTCTCAAGATTTTTACCACGCACTGGCCCGCCAGGACCAATTGGACATTTATTTATTTACTTTTGTGCACTATGTTTGGACATTAATTTAGCTTGTCCATCTAGATTTTCACTATTGTTATAACCTTGTATGGTTTGTTTATTTATGTTAGCGCATCCTGTTTTTTTGCCACACAGCCATTATTGTCTAAACCGCTTGCAACAAAAGTGAATGCACCCCTAAGTGAAAATGTCCACATTGGGCCCAATTAGCCATTTCCCTCCCCGGTGTCATGTGATTCATTAGTGTTACAAGGTCTCAGGTGTGAATGGGGAGCAAGCGTGTTAAATTTGGTGTTATCGCTCTCACTCTCTCATACTGGTGACTGGAAGTTCAACATGAAAAAAAGACTTGTTGCTCTACATAAAGATGGTCTAGGCTATGAGAAGATTACCAAGACCCTGAAACTGAGCTGCAGCACGGTGGCCAAGACCATACGACGGTTTAACAGGACAAGTTCCACTCAGAACAGACCTCGCCATGGTCAACCAAAGAAGTTGAGTGCACATGCCAGCGTCATATCCAGAGGTTGTCTTTGTGAAATAGAGGTGAGAGTGCTGCCAGCATTGCTGCCGAGGTGGAAGATGTAGAGGGTCATCCTATCAGTGCTCAGACCATACGCCGCACACTGCATCAAATTAGTCTGCATGGCTTTCATCCCAGAATGAAGCCTCTTCTAAAGATGATGCACAAGAAAGCCTGCAAACAGTTTGCTTAAGACAAAGGCCCCATACACACTATTACATATTCTGCAGATTTTTGTCTTCAGAATTACCAAAACCATATAATATGAGGTCAAACCTTGAAGCCCTGTACACACGGGCCAGAATCTCGTCAGGAAAAAAACTTTTTTCGGATGAGATTTTTTGCAAGAATCTCTTGCCGCCCGAGTGTACAGAAACTCCATTCAAAAGAAAAGCCATTCTTTTAAATGGCAAGTGCTACGTGTATGCATTTGTCACATTCAATGCCGTCGCTGCGATCTTGCTACACTGCCCTTGGAAGCTACCGCGCATGCCTCAAAGTTGTGCATGTGTGGGTTTCCACCGCAACAGACAAGTATACAGACGCTCATGTTTCTCGGCAAGAAAACACTGCCGAGAATTACAACGAGGAAAAAAGAGAGCAGGTTCTCTATTTTGCTTGTCAAGATTCTGGGCAGTTTTCTTGACTAGAAACCTGAAAGCTTTGTACACACGCACGGTTTACTCGGCAGCTCTGCCAGCACGCTTTCCTCGACAGAATCCATCAAGAAACTTGGTGGCAGAGCTTTTTTGCAGAGGAAAGGGGTTGTGTGTATGTTTTTTGTCGAGAAAACTGTTGTGGAACTCGACGAGGAAGAAGAGAACAAGTTCTCTTTTTCCTCGTCGGGAGTCTCAATTTCCTCGTTGTGTTTCTCGTCGGGCTGGTTTACGACGAGAAACACATTTGTGTGTATGCTTAGAAACCCGCGCATTCTCAGAATAAAGTATGAGACAGGAGCGCACCTTTGGTAAAAGTAGCGTTCGTAATGGAGATACCACATTCGTCACGCTGTAACAGACTGAAAAGTGCAAATCGTCTTTTACCAAACTTTTACTTAACAAGCAGTAACATGAGATTAGCAAAAGCAGCCCCAAGGGTTGTGCCAGTGTAATGGAACTTCCCCTTTATAGTGCCGTCGTACGTGTTGTATGTCACCGCGTTTGAGAAGGATGAGATTTGGTCTTGACTGTGTGTACGCAAAGAAAGCTTGTCAAGATTTTCGACAAGCCTAACAAGGAACTCGTTGAGGAAAACGATGTGTACGAGGCCTATGAGTTTCAATTTGTATGCAATCAGGCAGGTCCTTGCAAAAATACGAAGAGAACTTGGACAGCCGCACTCCAAAAATGTTCTTTTAATTAAAATTGATCACAAAAATAAACATGTCACAGCAAAAAAATTGGAACAAAAGCTAACGTTTCGCACTGTAGCTTCAGTGCTTAGTCATAGCTAGTACATAGGCAGGCCCACTACATGGTTTTGGTAAATCTGAAGACAAAAATCTGCAGAGAATCTACTAGTGTGTATTGGGTCTTAGGACATGGATTACTGGAACCAGGTACTGTGGTCTGATGGGACAAAGATAAACTTATTTGGTTCAGATTGTGTCAAGCATGTGTGGCAGCAACCAGGTGAGGAGTACAAAGGCAAGTTTGTCTTGCCTACAGTCAAGCAAGGTGGTGGGAGTGTCATGGTCTGGGGCTGCATGAGTGCTGCCGGCACTGGGGAGTTACAGTTCATCGAGGAAACAATGAATGCCAACAAGTACTGGCACATAATGAAGCGGAGCATGATCCCCTCCCTTCGGAGACTAGCCCGCAGGGCAGTATTCCAACATGATAACGACCCCAAACACACCTCTGAGGCCTTGCTAAAGAAGATGAGAGTAAAAGTGATGGACTGGCCAAGCATGTCTCCAGACATAAACCCTATTGAGCATCTGTGGGCCATCCTCAAATGGAAGGTGGAGAAGCGCAAGGTCTCTAACATCCACCAGCTCTGTGATGTCATCATGGAGGAGTGGAAGAGATCTTCAGTGGCAACATGTGAAGCTCTGGTGAACTCCATGCTCAAGAGGCTTAAGGCAGTGCTGGAAAATAATTGTGGCCACACAAAATATTGACACTTTGGGCCCAATTTGGACATTTACACTTAGGGGTGTACTCACTTTTCTTGTCAGCAGTTTAGACATTAAAGCGGAGTTCCACCCAAAATTGGAACTTCCGCTCAACCCACTCCCCTCCCCCTTTCATGCCACATTTGGCATGTAATTTTTTGGGGGGGAAAGTGGGGGCTTCAGGAGGAGTGGGACTTCCTGTCCCACTTCCTGCTTCCGCCGAGGGGCTGGTAAGGCGATTAAGCTTAATCGCCTTATTGCAGCCCCTCCCCTAGGCGATCACATGGGACACATGACAGGTGCCATGCGATCGCCTGTCCAATCAGCGGCGGGCCGCGCCGCCTGCGCATGCGTAGTTCCGCTCGCGCATGCGCAGTGGGTGCCCGGCCGTGAAGCTGAAGACTGTCACGGCCGGGTGCCCACAGTTGCAATAAGGACGCCGGCCCGGGAGGGGGGGAGAGGAGCGGAGCCCCGGTCGGCGCGTCGCTGGAACGCTGGAGCAGGTAAGTGATTGTTTATTAAAAGCCAGCAGCTACACTTTTTGTAGCTGCTGACTTTTAATAAACAAAAATATTGGCTGGAACACCCCTTTAATGGCTGTGTGTTGAGTTATTTTGAGGGGAAAGCAACTTTACATTGTTATAGATGATGCCAGTAGTGTACACTCACTACTTTACATTGCAGAAAAGTGTAATTTCTTCAGTGTTGTCGCAAAAATTGTGAGGGGTGTACTCACTTTTGTGAGATACTGTATGTGCAAAGTGCGGTGGAAAAATGATGGCACTATACTAATAATTGTAATAATAATAATTAAAAAAAATATTATAAATGTGTGTGTAAACTTATGTTATTTAACTTTTTCTACACCGGGAGCCTTTTTTAGATGCTATATCATTACCACAAGGGGGCATATGTGCTTTCTATGTGGCACACTATGATGACTGGTCTATCAATAGAGAATAAATATGGGTTATATTAATAAAATGGTGCTGGAGCCATGAATATTAGAATTGCAGAGTTCACAGACATGTATGACAAATTCATCAAACCTGAATCAACTTGTATTAGCAACATTCGTCATTTTTAAAGCGGTGAATGTGATTTCACTTAAAGTGACAGTAAACTCTGGTTCAAAGAAATATATTCTATTCAAGTATGTATTTTTTTTATTTTTATTTTTAGAAATGCACCCTATTGTTCTCGGCCTCCACCAAATTAGGGCCAGATTCTCAAAAGAGATACGACGGTGTATCACAGAAAAACACCGTCGTATCTCTGTTTTTTTTTACTGGGTATCTATGCGTGTGATTCCTAGAATCATTTACGCATAGATACAGTGAAGATCCGACAGGTGTAAAACACTTACACCGTCGGATCGTAGATGTAATTACTTTTCTGGCCGCTAGGTGGCCTTTACGTTGTTTTTTCATTTGCCTATGCAAATAAGCCTAATACGCCGATTCCCGAACGTTTTTACGCCGCCCTGTCGTCGTTTACTTTGTTTCCCTAAGCGTAAACCTACCCCTGCTATATGAGGGGTAGGTTTACAAAGTTCCGTCGTTGCCATGTTAAGTATGGCGTCGGGTCAGCGCCGTCTTTTTCCATCGGTTACGTCGTTTTACTAAGTCGTTCGCGAATAGGGCATTACGTAAGTGACGATCACGTCGTTTTGACGTCGGTTTCAGCGACGCTTTCCGACGTGAGCTGGAGCATGCGCACTGGGCTTTTTTCCCGGCCGGCGCATGCGCAGTTCGATCAACGTGGGGGCACGCTTAATTTAAATACAAGCCGCCTTCTTTGAATTACGCGGGGATACGCAAGGCCATTTACACTAGGCCGCCGCAAACTACGGAGCAAGTGCTTTGGGAATACGGCACTTGCTCCATTAAGTTGCGGCGGCATAGTGTAAATGGCTTACACTACGCCGCGGCAGATTGTATGTGAATCTGGCCCTTCGTTTTTTTTTTGTCTACTGTGATCTGACTTTCTGTTAGAGGTTTGTTCTCCATGATCCCACTGTAGGCAGGAACATACCCATCCCTTTTCTTGCTAACTCCCAAAATGGACTAGGGATTACAGGGCCATTAAGAAGTGTATTCGTATGAATTATTTTTGAAAAAATATATATTGTTTAGTGTAATTTTAAAGTTTTAACCACTGAACTTAAACTTTTTCAAAACCTTTTCAAAACCTCCTCAGCTTAACCAATTGTTTTTTAACCACTTCAGCCCGGGAAGATTTTCCCTATTAATGACTAGGCCATTTTTCGCAATACGGCAACCCCAGGCCGGCCTATAATACCTTTAATCCTGGTGAGAAATTAAGTAATATAGATACCAGTAACGTGTCACCTTAAAGAGCAAAAAGACAACAGTTTTTAGAGTACAAGGCCCTGTAAATGTCTTCACCGGCACTTGGAGCTCATATAAGGCAATAAATCCGCAGAGTCTAAGGAAAGGAAGTCATTAGGCACCACAAAAAATTTGATATGACAGTAACAGGTCCTGTTTGCTCTTTCAAACTATAATATCTGCCCGCAGTGTTCAAAAGTGGTTAGTGCGTCAGCAAAGTGGGCAGTTGCCTTCTTACCAGCCCTGCGACCAAAGCAAATGCCCGCCTTGCCACCTAACGACTTGATCACCTCTTGCCCTCAGCTGCCTGGAGATGCACCTGAGGTCTCCCTCTGGTGGGACACCCGCATCACACCGTCTCTGGAACAGTCTCACGGCAGTCTCTGGAACTGTCTCACGGCAATCTCCGGAACCATCTCACGACAGTCTCTGTGGTCACGTCTTTCCTCCTCCCTGCATCGTGGTGGTCTACCTCTGCTCAACAAGATGGAGTCCTTTTCCAGCCCCCTTCTTGCAATGCGGGCTGGGCTTTGTAGTTCCACCCCTTTAAGAAGTCAGTGGGGCCGTTTGGTGATGGGACTTTATATCCAATAGTCCTCTGCTGCTGCTGTCTTTCATTGTCTCTCTATCTCTATGCCTACAGGGACACAGGGGAAAGAGCAGAGTGGGTGGATGCCTGTGTGCAAGCACCACTTGTACCACTCTAGAGGAGAGGGAGGGGAAATCTCCCTCGCAGACACTGGTAGGCTCACTCTTCCTCTCCGTCAGCGGCCAGCTTGACAAGGCACACCCTACATACTCCCTCCACCAAAGTAAAGGAAGTCCTTAACCTGTTACATGCTTTAGATATACACACACACACAGAAGAAAAACAGATGTACACAGTAAACCAGACAATTTACATCAGCAAATTGGCATAGGAGGGGAGGTTGTCCTGCCTACAGACCATTTCAATTGGAATGGCTCAGCTAGATGTACCAGGGGATGAGTTGGGATTTTCCACCACCAAATCTGCGGTGGCAGGATTAGGTGCTTTAAGAGTAATTCTTGCAGTGAGAATGACCTATTCAGAGCTTTTTTATTCAAAGTGTCATATGTCAGTCTTTTGGGCGGGTGAATAACCCTCCACTCTCGCTGTTCTTTAGGTTCTGTGGTTACATACACACTGGTCTCCTTTTCTTCCTGCATACAAACTTTAGCTTCCTCTTCAATGAAGGATGAGAAGTCTTCGGGGTCTGTCAGCAGAGAAGATTGAAGGTCTTCCAACTATTCGAAAGGTGGACTTTGAGGTACAAACTTAAGGGCCTCTGGCCTGAGTATGCCAGTGTCGGTCACCTTGGGAGAAGAAGTAAGGGGGGTGGTAGGCCCTGGCATTTGAGACAGCCAAAGCCAATCCATTCCCATCTCTTTCTCTCTGTTCTCTTTCTCTTCAGCAAAAGGCACAACTTGAGATCTAGTCACTGGTTGGGATTGCTGAGAGGCCATGGGTGTGGACTGAGAATCTGGCTTTGGTGGCACACCAACTGCTTCTGACAGAGGCAACAGATGATTGCGGTGCCAAGTCTTCTGCGGGCCTGTTCTCCCTTCTGGGCGGATTTGATATACTGGAAGATTTAGTAACTGCTTGCAAATGACATAAGGCTGTGACTTTCAGTAGTCAGCTAAATTGTGTTTTTCAGGGACGCCCAGGTTTTTCAGTAGTACCTTGTCACCCGGCTGTAAATCCTGCACACGTACCCTAAGGTCAAAATTTATTTTGTTTCTCTGTTCTCTGGCATCTGGAGGCGGCTTGAGTCTTGTCATAGGCGGTTATCAGACTTTTCCATAGGCGGTCCAGATACCCTCTGTGGGAGGTTGCTGAGGTATAGTCTAGGGACGTGCCAAAGGCATAATTTGCGGTGCTGTTATAAGCATGCACGATAGCCGATATGTGCTTGCTCCAGTGCTGCCTCTTGATGCCCAACAGGTCTAGGACTTTCTTGATGAGACTACACTCAAACTCTCTCCCTTGTTTAGAGTGCATACGCTGAGGTAGACCATAATGCACAGAGAATTTCTCCCCTAAGATCTTGGTCAATGTGTATGCTTGCTCGTCCCCCGTGGGAAACGCCTGGAGTGAAAGGGTCAGTCACTATCAGGATATTTTCCTGTCCACTCAGATCAGGCTCCAAGCAAGTCAATGTACACAAGCTCCATGGGTCCCTGACTCTGAAGATGGCCCATTGGGGCAGCTCGGTAAGGCAGAGTCTTCCTCTGGATACACCTGATGTAGGAGTGACAGTAACCCTCGACTCAATGCCAGGCTACAGAGAGGGTCTTCAAACTGGTCCCGTCGCAAATCTTTCTTAGAGAGCTTGGGCAGACCTTCATCCCGACTTTGGTAACGTTCCAGTAACATCAGGGGACACCAGTAGCTGACACTCCAATGTCTTCTTCCCTGGACCCTCCTCCCACTTGGTGTTCTGCTCCTTGACAAGGGGCTTGCACCACTTCTGGAGTCAGCTATGTCTATTCTACTGGATAGTTTCTGGAAGAATGGGTCCTTCTTGACAAAGCATCTGCATCTTTGTTTCTGCTGTAAGTAAATCCTGATAGGGCAGCAAACCATCTGTGACCCATGGCGTCAAACTTTTCATTAGTAAGGATACAGGTAAGACGGTTATTGACGGTCTTGATCACAAACTCCACTCCATACAGGTAATTCCTCAGCTTATCCACCACCACCCACTTCAAGGCCAGGAACTCAAGTTTGTGTGTGCCAAGCTCCGAATCACATAGGCAACATGCGGTAGGTGCCCGTCATATTCCTGATACAGCACCCTGCCTAACACATGACTACTGCCATCAACATGTAGCTCGTATGGCTTGGTTGGCTCTGCATAGGCAAGGACTGGAGCAATTGTTAGGCTCCACTTTAGCTGCCTGAAAGCATCTTCACACTGAGCAGTCAAATGTTTCTGAATGGACTCTCAAGGTTTTCTGGATCCTCCAGCTGATCGAACAGGTTTAGTCAGATCTGGGTCATCATCTTCCTCTTCAATATTCAGTAGCTCATTGAGTGGCCAAGCTATTTTAGCAAATAACTTGTAATCTCCCTTAGTAATAAGAGCAGAATCCCCAAAATTACCCAAGCTCAGTCACATACTATGCATTAAGACAAAAAGCCTTCTGTGTGCAGCAGCCCCCCTCAGGCCCCTAATACTTACCTGGGCCCATCTCCATACAGCGATGTCCACGAGTCCCTTGGCCATCCAAGACTCTCCCTCCTGATTGGCTGAGACAAAGCAGGGGCATCATTGGCTCCCATTGCTGTCAATCAAAGTCAGTTAGCCAATCAGGAGAGAGAGAGAGGGGGTGGGGCAGGGAGTACCGCAGCTCTGTGTCTGAATGGACATACAGAGCTACAGCTCAGCTCGGGTGTTCCCATAGTAAGCTTCTTGCTGTGGGAGCACTCGACTGGAGGGAGGGGCCAGGTGCACCGAAGAGGGACCTGAGAAGAGGAGGATCCAGACTGCCCTGTTCAAATCTACTGCACAGAGCAGGTAAGCATAACATGTTTGTTATTTGTGAATGAATGGGCGGGGCTGTGTTGGCTGGACACTAAGCCAGTCTCAACCTTGACAGCTTCCCCGTGGCGCACACCTGCCAGATAGACTACTGGAGTCAAGTGCCCCATATTGCAAGTGCAACAGGGCAGTGTAACAAGAACAAGTATTACAGTACTTGGCAGGATATTGTTGTTACAAGAAAAACTGTAACTTGTAAGTAATAATGCCTTTTCTGGGTAGGAAACAATGGAGTGGGTCAGAGTTATCTGTAAGGCCACGTACACACGATCACTCCATCCGATGAGAACGGTTCGAAGGACCGTTTTCATCGGTTAACCAATGAAGCTGACTATCGTGTTAGAACGCGGTAACGTTAAATGCCGCGTACACACGGTCGTTTTTTGTGATGAAATAAATTTAAAATGATTGTGTGTGGGCTAAAACGACGTTTTCCGTCTTCTGAAAAACGACAAAAAAAATGTATGTCGTTTTTGAAAATGTATTTTTTTGTGTTGTAAAAAATGATCGTGTGTGGGCTAAAACAACGTTTTAAACAACGTTTTAAACCCGCGCATTCTCAGAAGCAAGTTATGAGACGGGAGCTTGAATGGAACAGAGTGCCGTCGTACGCGCTGTACGTAACCGCGCTTTGCTAGAGCATATTGAAAAAACGATGGTGTGTGGGCAACATTGTTTTTTATGATGAAGTTGGAAAAACTTTGTTTTTTTTTCATGGTGGAAAACTTCGTTTTTTTTTCATCACAAAAAGTGATCGTGTGTACGTGGCATAAGTGTTTTAACACAACGACGCAGTGAAAAAAACAAAGTTCAATGCTTTTAAGCATGCGTCAACTTGATTCTGAGCATGCTTTTGCATACTAACGATCGGTTTTGACACATCGGTCAGGCATCCATCAGTCAAATTTTAAAGCAAGTTTTTTTTTTTTTGACTGAAGGATAACTGACCGATGGGGCCCACACACGATCGGTTTTGACCGATCGTGTGTACGCGGCTAACATGTTTGTAGTACAGGGGTTAAGAGCATGTTAATTTACAGAAAGTGGCAATAATAATTCATGAACTAAATACTTTGTATTAATTTAATAGCTTAGCTAGACATATCAGCAACAGTGTGATATTCAGGTTCTAGAATGGGTTGATACATAGTATGATTGTTCAAACTACTAATGCATACTAAATCATCTGCATTATTTTACAAGATGTGGAGAGTTAAGACTATTTTAGCAATCATATTAGAAAATCTCAGATTTTTGGCTCCTTGTTCAAGTACTATAAAAGGGTTATTGCTATTTTACCGGTTAACCTCAGTAATGTATGTATGAAAGATGCCATCAAATCTGGGGCCAGCAATGTGTGACATGCCTGAAGCCATGGAGCTCAATAACTGGATGGAATTGATGCTCAAATTGTTACTTTTGCAATCAACCCACTGTAATCACTTTCAAACTGCACGATTTGGTTTAAATGTTTTAATTTACTAACAGCATGTGAAAAGGCAGAAGCTTTATACATCATGGCCCGTATTTACAAAGCAGTTACGCCGACGTATATCGAGATACGCCACGTAAGTGTAAATATGCGCCGTCGTATCTGTGCGCCGTGCCCACAGAACTAAGATACGCCTAAAAACTGGCTTAAGTCCACCGACGTAACTTGCCTACTCCGGCGTATCGTGGGCACATAGTTACGCTGGATGCATCTGGCGCTTCCATTGATTTCCTATTCAAATATGCAAATGAGGGAGATACGCCGATTCACGAACGAACTTGTCTGAAGCTGGGCCCATCATTTGCATGAAGCGTTACTTTTGCGTTATTCCTGACGCAGAGTTGGGAGCATTTGCTTTTTGAATTCCATGCTTCCCTCTCCGTGCTACAGCGGCATATATATGCGCCGATGTATGTGAATCCGGGCCCATATGTCTGTTGTATAGTGTTTCTGGCAGAGTGTTCTTTGAAAACATTTTATTATTCAGCTTAGCCATGTAAAACAAACAAAAAAAATAATATTAGTAAAGGTATATATTATACAGTATGTTATGTTTGCATATATCTTCATCCAACCTGTCCTAATTCCTCACTCATTTTCATAAATCATAATTCCGTAAGGACTCGATATTTGGCAAACTTTTAAGCACACCCTTGTGTACTGTGTTACATTAAATGGTTGAGTAAACCTGTGACAAGAAAATAATAAGAAACATAATTTATATTATGAATTAAGCTTGTAAACAGTTGCCAAAGGAATTTTGCCAAATGCTGGATTTATACAGTGTCAAATTAATAGCGCACACTTTCAACTGCTTATTTATTTAATTGTGACCAATTTATTGCTAATGTTAGTTTCAATTAAAAGACAAATCTCTCTGGAACATCAATCTATCAATGTAAAACATGCAAATGCATTAAAACATGGCAATTAGAGATTACCTTCTTTCTTATGTTGTTCTTACAAATATCACTTTGCATTGGTATGACTTAGAACAGTGGTCTCTAAAATGGTGCCCACTGGCCAGATGCTGCCCTTAGCTTGCCTTTAACTTGCCCTTGTAGAACTACTTTCCCCTTAACACCAACAACAGTATATTGATCCAACTGACACTAATAATAGCAAATGATTCCTTCCCACTGATACCAAAGATTGCACACTATTCACTGACTCCAACTATGGGGCATTATTTACCTCTTGCTAAACACAGGTGCTGGTCTGTTCTTTATTTCCACTGCTCATAAACCTTGGGGCATTTTCTCGCTGACCACCGAGCTTGAAGGATTATTTACTCCCACTGACCCCCAAAGCATTTTCTACACCCACTCTGGACCTCCTAAGATCTGATAAACAGAGAACTGGCCCTTTATTCTGAAGGCTTGGGGACCCCTAATGTAAAGTTTAAAATGAAAACAAAAACTTCAGGTGATGGAGTAATACTCTTTGTAATGATTTCACACAAGCATCTAAATTTCTGAATTAAAAAAAACATTTGTCATTATTTTGTTAATAATAAAAAAATAAAAAATAAAGAGAAAATACCAGAGTATACATTAGGAAGAGTGGTGTATTTATATAAAAAAAGAAGTATAAAATGCATTGAAATTTGCATGTACAATTCGGGCTATTTCTAGTGCTGAATAAATATTTTCCATGGATTTAACAGCTTGCCACCCGCCCACAGTACTTTTTAGACATGTGCATTCGCTTTCATCTGAATGCATTTTCGTCCGAATTTCAGGTATTTTCGTTATCGTTTTAACAAACGAAAACAAACGTGCAGGAGTTTCGACACTGACAATAACAATCTGTGTCTATCAAACCTGTGGTTGAATGTGCATAACCTTAACTCTATTAGTCCAAGATTATTCTACATAGAGAGGAAAGAATTGACATAGAAAGAAAAGATTCGACATTATAGAGACAGTGTTGGGGTAGACCATTCGACATGAAAGGCAAAGATTTGACAAATCAGAGAAAAACATACAAACGTCGAATCTATCATTGAAGGCTTATGGTGTCTGTTGAAAGTTCTAAGAAGATTCGACAAGGAGCTAAACTGTACGACGCCGCAATCGTACATTTACGGTCAAATGCTCAGCCCATAAGCTATAGAAGAATTTGAATGTTGGTTGACTAGTAATAATAATTTATAAATATAATTCATACAATATTAGAATTCTTCTATAGCTTGTAGGTGGAACATTCGACTGGAAATGTACAATCGCAGCATCGTACAGTTTAGCTGCTCCGTCGAATCTTCTTAGAACATTCGACGGACACCATAAGCCTTCAATGACAGATTCGACCTTATTTCGTTCGGATGTTCGGACAAATGCATTTTTTAACAAAACAAAATAAATAAAAACGAATTTCGGGAGTAACTAAATTAACTAATTTTTCAGATGAAAACCAAATATACTTTTTCAGTGAGTGGGTGGCAACTACCGGCTAGGCAACGTTAACTATACGTGGCCGCCTGTTTCCGGCTCTTTGGGTGTGCACACCCTGCTGGCTACAGCCAGGGCCGGCCCTATGATGGGACCGGGTGGTACCATGGGTACCAGGCGGCACTTTTAGGGGAGCGGCATTCTGCCGCCCCTGCCAGCCCGTTCCGCCCGCTGCCTGTGAGGACACTCCCAGCGGAAGCAGTCAGCGAGTGAGAAGGGCAGGCGCCGCTGAAGTTCAGGAGCCAGGCGCCGCTCTGTAGTGGTGACAGGACACAGGAGCGGGCAGGCCGCAGGGCTTGTCCAGATTTGACACATGTGCATGACTGTGAGTGATCGTCATCGTGGCCACCCAGAGTCCCGCCCCCCCTGCCTGGCGCGCTGTTTCTTCTGACTGCCTGGGATGAGGTAGGATGAGGTCTGTGTCTACCGCTCTTCCACTCGCACGTCTGTAAGCCTGCCCCTCTCTGTAGGCCTCCCCCTGGCTGTCAGCAACCCCCGTCAGCAACACCCCCCGTCAGCAACACCCCCTGTCAGCAACAACCCCCTGTCAGCCCCCTCTATTTCAGCAAGTCCCCCTCTGTCAGCAAGCCCCCCTCTCTGTCAGCAAGCCCCGTCAGCCTCCATTACTGTCAATCCCCCTCTCTGTCATCAACACCCCTTGTCAGCCCGCCCCTCTCTATCAGCCTCCCTCTCTGTCAGCAACCCTAGTCAGCCCGCCCCTCTCTGTCAGCCCGCCCTTTTCTGTCAGCCCGCCCTTCTCTGTCAGCCCCCTCCTCTGTCAGCAACCCCGTCCGTCAGCCCCCCTCTTCTGTCAGCAGCCCCGTCCATCAGCAACCCCGTTCATCAGCAACCCCGTCCGTCAGCCACCCTGTCTGCCAACCACCCCCCTGTCAGCCAACCCCCCTGACAGCCACCCCCTGACAGCCCCCCTCTCTGTCAGCAACCCCCCTTTCAGTCCCCTTCTCTGTCAGCAACCCCCTCCGTCGGCCCCCTTCTCTGTCAGCCCACCCCCCCTGTCAGCAACAACCCCCTGTCAGCACCCTGTATTTCAGCAAGTCCCCCCTCTGTCAGCAAGCCCCCCTCTCTGTCAGCAAGCCCCGTCAGCCCCCATCCCTGTCAATCCCCCTCTCTGTCATCAACACCCCTTGTCAGCCCGCCCCTCTCTATCAGCCTCCCTCTCTGTCAGCAACCCCCGTCAGCCCGCCCCTCTCTGTCAGCCCGCCCTTCTCTGTCAGCCCCCTCCTCTGTCAGCAACCCCGTCCGTCAGCCCCCCTCTTCTGTCAGCAGCCCCATCCATCAGCAACCCCGTTCGTCAGCAACCCCATCTGTCAGCCACCCTGTCCGTCAGCCACCCCCTGTCAGCCAACCCCCCTGACAGCCCCCCTCTCTGTCAGCAACCCCCCTGTCAGTCCCCTTCTCTGTCAGCAACCCCCTCCGTCGGCCCCCTTCTCTGTCAGCCCACCCCCCCCGGTCAGCAACAACCCCCTGTCAGCCCCCTCTATTTCAGCAAGTCCCCCCTCTGTCAGCAAGCCCCCCTCTCTGTCAGCAAGCCCCGTCAGCCCCCATCCCTGTCAATTCCCCCTCTCTGTCATCATCACCCCTTGTCAGCCCGCCCCTCTCTATCAGCCTCCCTCTCTGTCAGCAACCCCGTCTGTCAGCCCCCTCTCTGTCAGCAACCCCCGTCAGCCCCCTCTCTGTCAGCCCGCCCCTCTCTGTCAGCCCGCCCTTCTCTGTCAGCCCCCTCATCTGTCAGCAACCCCGTCCGTCAGCCCCCCTCTTCTGTCAGCAGCCCCGTCCATCAGCAACCCCGTTCGTCAGCAACCCCGTTCGTCAGCAACCCTTCTCTGTCAGCCCACCCCCCCTGTCAGCAACAACCCCCTGTCAGCCCCCTCTATTTCAGCAAGTCCCCCCTCTGTCAGCAAGCCCCCCTCTCTGTCAGCAAGCCTAGTCAGCCCCCCTCCCTGTCAACCCCGATCTCTGTCATCAACCCCCCTTGTCAGTCCGCCCCTCTCTATCAGCCTTCCTCTCTGTCAGCAACCCTGTCTGTCAGCCCCCTCTCTGTCAGCAACCCCCGTCAGCCCGCCCCTCTCTATCAGCCTCCCTCTCTGTCAGCAACCCCGTCTGTCAGCCCCCTCTCTGTCAGCAACCCCCGTCAGCCCCCTCTCTGTCAGCCCGCCCCTCTCTGTCAGCCCGCCCTTCTCTGTCAGCCCCCTCCTCTGTCAGCAGCCCCGTCTGTCAGCAACCCAGTTTGTCAGCCACCCCGTCCATCAGCAAACCCCCCTGACAGCCACCCTCTCTGTCAGCAACCCCCCTGCCAGTCCCCTTCTCTGTCAGCAACCCCCCTCCATCAGCCCCCCTCTCTGTCAGCCCACCCCTCTCTGTCAGCCCACCCTTCTCTGTAAGCCACTCCCCTCTGTCAGCAACCCCCCTCTCTGTCAGCCCCCCTCTCTGCCTCTGTCAGAAACCCCCATGTCAGCCCCCCTCTCTATCATCAGCCCCCCTCTCTGTCAGCAGCCCCCCTCTCTGTCAGCCCCCTCTCTGTCAACCTGCCCCTCTCCTCTGTAGCCTACCCCCTCCTCTGTCAGCTTCCCCCCTTCTATCATCTACCCCCTGAAAACCCCTCCTTTCTTCCCCCTCTCCAGCAGGGCTAATGTCCTGCAACCAGGTCACACTGCACTGTCTGTGCACTCCAGAGACAGTGAATGGAGGGCCACATCTTTGCAGTGGCTCCTGGAAGGTGATGTTTTTTTTTGTCTTTCTGTAATGGAGGTCTCTATTGGGGGGGCACAGGCACTGTCTGATATTTAATCAGTTATTTTCTTCTCTATTTGTGGGGTGCCTGTGGATTGGTTTGAATTTTTTTAGAATTTTTTCTGTAATTAAAAGGTGCTTGAAAGGGTTGTAGAATGCACAATCCCACTTTGTGAACAGTTTGTATGGGGTTGGGTTCAGTAGAGGTGATTCAGGTTTTTGGATGGAGGTACAATGCTGCTGACACCGTCCACTGCCCTACTGACAGCATCCACTGCCCTACTGACACCGTCCACTGCCCTACTGACAGCATCCACTGCCCTACTGACACCGTCCACTGCCCTACTGACACCGTCCACTGCCCTACTGACAGCATCCACTGCCCTACTGACACCGTCCACTGCCCTACTGATGGTTTTTATTTTTTTGTGCTATAAACAACAACAAAAACATCAATTAAAAAAAAAATGATATATAACTTTTTGCTATAATAAAAAACTGAATTTCTTCATCAGTTTAGGCCAATATGTATTCTTCTACATATTTTTGGTACAAAAAAAAACACAATTAGCGTACATGATTAGTTTGCGCAAAATACATTGTGGCCACCGGCAATGCACAGGTCCCTTTATACTCCTGGATACATGTATAGAGCCATGACAGGTCCTCGTTATTCTCCTTTATATATGTATAGAGCCATGACAAGTACTCTTTATATTCTTTACATGTAAAGAGCAATGACAAGTACTCTTTATATTCCTTTACATGTAAATAGCCATGACAGGTCCTCTTTATACTTCTTTATACATGTATAGAGCCATGACATGTCCTCTTTATACTCCTATATACATGTATAGAGCCATGACGTGTCCCCTTTAGCTATCATGATATAAAATAATGAATGTGTTTTTTCTTTTTTGGTGGGCGTGATTTATTTGGCGGGAGGGTGGGGGGCAGCATTTCATTCTTGGTGCCAGGCAGCACAATGTCTTGGGCCGGCACTGGCTACAGCACACATTTGTCAGCAGGTTTTGGAACAATGATTTTGGCAGTAAACCTGCTGACTGACTGTAGCCAATCACAGCACAGCCCTGTTTGTTGTTTGCCTTTTTTCGTTCTGGGAGAGAAGAAAGCTAGATCTGTGAGTAAAAGCAGCACATATACACTTGCATACACTTGTTAGGCACATTTAACTCTTTGATTGCCCAGTCATCAGTGTTATTAGTACAGTGTACAGTAGAGCTGCACGATTCTGGCCAAAATGAGAATCACATTTTTTTTGCTTAGAATGAAGATCACGATTCTCTGACGATTCTCACGGCGTAAAATCTTTTACATTTATACAAAAAAAAAATGGGCTAACTTTACTGGCTATTTTTTTTTTTAATTCATTAAAGTAATTTTTTCCAAAAAAAAATGGATTTAAAAAGACTGCTGCGCAAATACAGTGCAACATAAAATATTGCAACATCCGCCATTTTATTCTCTAGGGTCTTTACTAAAAAGTTATATAATCTTTGGGGGGTTCCAAGTAATTTTCTAGCAAAAAAAAAATAATGATTTTAACTTGAAAAGAGCGGTCAGAAAAAGGTTTGGGCCCAGATTCACGTAGATCGGCGCATTTTCGGTCCGGCGTAGCGCACCACTTTTCCGTTAGACTTGCGCAATCTAGCCGCGTAATCCCGCGATTCACGTAGCTTTTACGCAAGAGATTGCGCAAGCGTAAGGTTTTTTCCGGAGGCGTAAGGAGGAGTAATACAAATTGGGAGGGACGTGGGCGTGTTACATTGAAATGAGCCGTGACCCCATGCAAATGAAGGGCCGGCCGACTCGCGCATGCGCGCGTGAAGGAAACCATGTCAGCTCCGTTGTGCGCATGCTCACAACTCGGGAGCGGCGCAATCAGTGAAATAGGAAATGGACTAGGGCAATGTTGTGAACTACGCAGACAGCATAAATAGACACACACAAACGCCCTTCCATTGCAAAAGTACATCCCTTTGTGTCCCTTCCCATTGAATCAAGTGCTTTTGCTCTGTTGTTCGTTAGAGTGTGTTTTGTAGTTGTCAGATTAGTGTTCTGTGTGATCTAGTGCTTGTTGGTAGTTTTGTGAAAGTGTATTTTGATAAGTGTTTGAGACTGTTTGTTTGATTGATATATTTCTGAGCGTTTGTTTTCTGGCTTTATTTTTTCATCTGATTTTTTTGTGTCTGTTTCTTGCTGAGTGCTAGTGTGATTTTTGGGTGTTCTTTTTCTCTTTGTGTGCTAGGGACCACAGTGGTGTGCATGCATGCATTCTCATTGTGCCATGATTAATGTGTGTGTTTAACGTGCAAAGATGCATAATGTGAGCTGGCATGAGATGGGGTCATGAGATGGGGTACCAGTGCATATGCAGAGTCACCTTGAAGGGAAAAGACAGGAGGATGTTAGTCATGCATGTGCCACTTGTGAGGTGTGCATCACGGGAGGGGATAGTCATGCCTGACTCCCATGTCACTCACCAACCAGCCAGCTGTCCCCATACATGTTCTGTTTGAAATCTGTGGGGATGGGGCTCTGATTGTATATGTAGCTGTCATGGGTGTCATGGGTGGTGCCATGTGTTGGGCTGCTGATGTCCTCCTGTGAAGTTGTTGTAATTCCATGATGGCATGAGGGGTGAATCTGAAGATGCGAGACACCTCAGAATCTCTCATGCCAAAGATGTCTATGCGTGTGTGATATATCAAGTGAAGAGTGAGGGGCTTGTATCAGATAAGAATATTGTATTAGATTAGATTAAATGGTAAATTTTATATAAGCAAAAAAAAAAAAAAAAACATCTCCCGTGCCCTCCTTAGTGCCATCCTCCGTGCCCTCATCCTTCTTTGTTCATCTAAAGTCAGTAGTATAGCTATGCGCGACGATGCCCCTGGCATGTTGGCATACAGATTGTTGGGCAACACGTGTGACTGCTGACTTTTTTTCAAAATTTAGACCAGCTTTTAGGTCCTCTAACTTTAGACAGAACATTTTGCAGTTGCGCACATCGCGTAGCCTGCGCAGCAACTGCGTTTTTTTGTGAATCCCCGTAACTCCCTCATTAGCATATTTGACTAGCAAATCAATGGTGTGTCTAGCGCAGTTTTGCGCGAAGGGAAGCGAATGTCTAATTCAATTACGCCGGACCAAAAAACGTAGATTTCTGGCGTATATTGTTTTGTGAATCGCGTCCAACTATACGCACGCGCACATTTAGACTTACGCACGCGCAACAGCAGTTGCGCAGGCGTAATCGCTCTGTGAATCTGGGCCTAGGTGTTTAAGTGGTTAAAAATTCCTAATTTACATACAGAAGAAGTTTATTCCTTTGAAGAGATACAATGTTTTCAAAACTTTGCAGACTGCCCAGACCTGGCAGATTGCCCAGACTGACTTTTGGCTGAGAGCAGACAGGAAATTCTTTGCATACCAAAGTGCAGAGAGAAAATTATTTTCATGTCAAAGATTGTGAAACCCTGTATCAAGAATCGCAACGGGAAAAAGATTGCGATAACGATTCTTGACGATTAATCGTGCAGCTCTAGTGTACAGTATTCATAACTGTATTAGTGTCACTAGCGATGTCAGATAGCATCAAAGTCAGTTAGCACCCCCTCCCAGCAAGTACTAGTTAGCACTAGATTGCCCACCACACTATAATGCTGTGTACACACGATCGGATTTCTGATGGGAAAAAAATTTGATGGATTTTTTCGTCGGAAATCCGATGAAGCTGACTTTCATCAGTCTTGCATATACACTATCAGACTAAATTCGGACCGTGCCAAAACGCGGTGACGTAAAACACTGCGAGGAGCCGAAAAAATAAAGTTCAATGCTTCTGAGCATGCGTCGACTTGATTCTGAGCATGCATGGATTTTTTTCCGATAGAGTTCCACACAGACGATCGGAATTTACTAACGTTTTTTTATCTATAGAAAAAATGTAAAATATGTTCTATTTTTTTACACCAATGGAAAAAAAGACAGATAGGGCCCACACACAATTGGTTTGTCCAATGAATACAGTCCATTGGACTGTTTTTATCGGATAAACCGATTGTGTGTACACGGCATTAGAGTCACACTAGAAGTCGGTGATCACTGCCATTGATAGTATAGTGTCTGTACGGATCAGTATCTTGTTCACGGAGAAAGCTATACTAAGGTGCCCATAAATGAAATGGTAGCAGGATCAGCCCCAATCACTTCCAGCACTTGTGTTTAGCCTCCACCCCACAAATGCAGTTTCAGTGTGTTTTTGATTACTGTCACCTCTGATAGATTGTCCACAAAACCACAGTGTTAGCAGATAGCTAGCCAGAAGCTCTTTTTCCCATAGGTCCAAGTAAATTTAGTACACAAAATGTCCAAAAAGAAGCTATACTAGTGAGGAGGCCTACAGGATTCTGAGTATGACAGATGAGAGCGAAGAATCTGGCTCAGGATATGAACCTGTAAATAGCAGTGGCAAAGAAGTCCCTGCTAAAATCAGGCCTACCCAACCCCATGTTGCTAAAGTGCCAGAAAATGTAGAACTATGCACAAAAGCAGAAAGGTGCCAGTACTTACACTGCACTAACTTTTGGTGATCTGGCAAGCACTAACAGCATAGTACATCCTCACTATTTAGACACGAGCACTGCAATATTTCAAGGTGAATTATTAAGCACCAGCAGCGGAGTACAAGCTGGTGATGTGGCTATATCCAGTAGTGGAATGCAACCTCAGCTACCAAGAATTTGAGCACAGGTCCATAAAGCTCAGAATAGCCTTTCAGTGGTGCTTGTAAACCCTAATTTGTTGCCTCCAGATTCAGCAGCATACGTTATCCTCCCATGCACAGCCTAGCCTGGGTTTCAGGTGGGAACAACGAACTTAACAGCTTTCCGCCCGCCTGCCATCAAATGACAGAGGGACGGTGTGGCTCTCATTTTGGGAGGACGTCATATGACGGCACCCCAGAACAGCTGCTATTGTACTCCCATGGCGATCGTGGTCCTGCCATGTTGCTAGCACACAGCGGGAGCCCAATCTCTGTAAAGACCCGCAGCCACGACTCTTTAACCATGTGATCAGCTGTGTTCAATCACAGCCGGTCACACGTAAATACAGAATTGACTCTCCTCGCCTCACACTGACAGGGTGTGTGGCGAGGAGTGTCGATCTCGCAGAGGAGACATGGGCAGGTAATCAGGGCACTGATCATCAGTGCCCTGATTACAGGAATGCCCCAGCAGTGCTCATCAGTGCCACCAGTAAGTGCTGAGTGCCACCAGTCAGTGCTGCCCATCAGTGTATCCCATCAGTGCTGCATTATCCGTGCTGCCTATCCGTGCCACCTATCAGTGCCCACCAGTACCACCTATCAGTGCCCATCAGTACGGCATATTAGTGGCACCTAATTAGTGCCCATAAGTGCCGCCTCATCAGTGCAGCCTATCAGTGTCCATCAGTGCAGCTTCATCAGAGCATACCATAGAAGGAAAAATATATTTTTTTTCTACAAAAGTTTTTTCTTTTTTCATGTTTATAATAACAATTTAAAAAAAACAGTGGTGATTAAATACCACTAAAAGAAAACTCTGTGGGGAAAAAAATGATATATTTCATTTGGGTATAGTGTTGCATTTGTCATTCAAAGTGTCATGCTCACCCCTGCTGTAACCTTTTTGGTTTTTAATGTCGATTGTAATTTTCCAAAACCTTTTGGCAAAAATATAAATCTTAAATGGACTTCAACATGCCTCTCAGCAAATATCTTGTGGTATCTACTTTCCAAACCAGGGTCATTTCGGGTTTGTTTAAACCGTTTCTTGTGATGGTATTTAATCGCTGCTGGGATTGTTGTTGTTTACAAAAAAAAGACTGTCAGTAAATTTTGTAAATAAGTATTTTATTTTTTTTACGTTCAATTATAAAACATATCCAATAAAAAAAAATCAAATTTCTTTATAAATTTAGGCCAAATGTATTCTTCTAAATGTCTGTGGAAAAAATCCCAATAAGTGTATATTGATTTGTTTGCATGACAGTTATAGGGCCAGATTCATGAAGAGTTAGGCTGGCGGATTCAGTGATCCGCCAGCCTAACTGTCACTTTAAGCCGGCGTTTCTGTTTTCTATAACCAGAAAACAAGAAACGTAATTGAATTTCGCCTTTGCGTTGTTACTTCAACTTAAAAATGGCGCCGGGGGCGTTCCCGCCGATTTACGCTCAAAAAATATGTTAATGTGCGGGAATCGGCAATTCACAATCTTTTTCGGGCGCGACGCAGTGACTTTACGATGTTTCCGGAAGTGATACACGGCGTATAGATAAAGCAGCCCCCTAGTGGAGTATCCTATGTTAAGTATAGGCGTCGTCATCGCGTCGGAAAAAAAACAAATCGCGTCGCTTGCGTAAAACATTCATGAATGGGAATGTGACGTCATTGACGTTCACTGACAGAATTTGGAGCATGCGCACTGGGATGCATTGACACTCGACGCATGCGCAGTACGTTCGCCGCAGGATCGCGCATAGTTAGAATACTACACGCCCCGTACCCGCCCAATTTGAATTCCGCTGGCTCATTTGCGATGCGCTGCCGCAACTTTAGGAGCAAGTGCTTCCTGAATAACAGCACTTGCTCCTAAAATTTCGGCAGAGTAACGCAAATGAGAAGCGTTACTCCAGAGCAAAGATGCTCTGATCTACCTGAATCTGGCCCATAGTGTCTACAAACAGTAGTATATACGCTGTATATTTTTTTTATACTAGTAATAGCAGTGATCAGTGACTTTTAATGGGACTGTGATAGTGAGGTGGGCAATCTGACAATAACTGATGCCGGGGGGGGACTAATTGACACTGCCAGCTTTGCAGGGAATAAAAAAGCGGCATGTGGCTGCTATCTGTAGAGAAACCTGTGTTACCAACAGGTGATCAACGGGTTCTGGCCATAAATCCTTAGCCAGGACCCACTGATAGGCTTAAATGACAGCAGAAATGCAAATTACTGTACTTATATTTACGTGATTCTGAGCAGCCGAGCCACCCTGTGGCAGTAAAGCTACAGAAGGTGGTTGGCAACTGGTTAACGATTTATTTCTTTATAAAAAAAATATTTTTTGTCATTTTCGAATAACTGACATATTATACTGTATGGACCCAACATGCCTCTCAGCAAATACCTTGGGATGTCTACTTTCTAAAAAGGGATAATTTAAACTGTCATTTTAGGGTCTCAAGAAATATGATAGGCAGTGAGAAAGTCAGAGCTGCTTAAAAGCTGGGTGGATTTTGGTATATATACACCATAGTTTGTAAATTCTATAACTTTCACAAACCAATTATTATACACTTATTGGGATATTCTACCAAAAACATCTAGCGGCATACATTTTAGCCCAAATGTATCAATGGATTTGACATTATTGGATATGTTTTATAACAGAAAGTAGAAGATATTATTTTTTCTAAATATTCAATTTTTTTATCCACTTAAGAGGCAGAAGGGTTTAACCCCTTCATGACCCCTTCAACTGCATTCTGCTACATGTTTTTGGTAAAATAAAATCACAATAAGTGTATATTGATTGGTTTGTGTGAAAGTTTTTAGCGTCTACAAACTATGGCATATACAGTATACTAGAATTTTTTTTATATATATAATAGGGCTGTTACTGATCAAAATTTTTGTGTTCGATTAATCGTTTTTTATTTTAATCGATTAATCGACTAATTTCGATTAATTATAACGCACATACAGATCCAACTACTTTTAGCTGATCTCCTTGCCGGCTGATTCCCAGTGCAGCTCCCAACCACTGGAAAAATGGATAGCAGGATACAAAAAACACACAAAGGCAGCGCTCGATGAGAATCGCATTAAAACTTTTATAATCTTCAAGTAGGTAACAAAATAAATATTGCACTGGAGATAAAAATCGATGTAGCTACATAAACTGTAAAAATGGTGCGAGTAATGCCAAACGGTACCAAAAGCAGTCATAAAAACATGTAGCCAAGTATGATACTGGTATAAAAATGTGTACAACGATACCACTGCTGAATCCAGATGAGGAGGGGTTAACATCAGTCCATTGGCATGTAGCTGTCCCATGAAGGGAACTATCACAACTCCCAGTGGATGGTTGTAGAATCCCAGGTTGATAGAGGGAAGTGATAGAGGGAAGTGTAACAGCCCTTGCGTATGGCAGATAGTAAGGTCCCGCCAGCATGCAGATATGAAGGCACAGCAAAGGAGCCCTTCAGATGGACACTGCAAGCCCCGCCGGTGTCCGTGACGTTACTGAATCTCCGACGGAACTCCCTGAAGGCCCAGAAGCCGGCGGAGAGGCGAGTACCAATCAAAAGAATTTTAATCGATCAAAAATATTTTGATCGATCAAAAAAATTAAAGATTAATCGATTAATTAAAAGTTAATTTGCACAGCCCTAATATATAATAGTAATGGCAATGATCAGCGATTCATAACAAGATTGCCATAGTGCAGCAAGAAATTTGGCACTAACTGACGTTGGAAGAAACTAACTGCCACTGACATCACCAGTGACATTATTACAGTGATCACTGCTAATAATATGCACTGTCACTGAGCAAGAAGGGGTTACCATCTAGAGCGATCAAGGGGTTAAATGTGTGCCTAACAAGTATGATAGATATCATAGGAATGGAGAACATTAATAAAGCATGGGAAATAGTCAAAAAATAATATATTTTTGCCCTATTTAAAGGAGCCAGCAACTATAATGGAAAGAGTCATGCCGCGTACACACGACCGTTTTTCATGACAATTATCTGTTGGATAACAACCAAACATCACATTCACATTGCAACTTGATTATGCATTAGAAAAGAAAACATACACTAAATTACATGAACAAACATTACCACTGAATACTTTTCATGATTTTGGCTTTTGTGCTACTAGCAAACTTTGATGGAAACATTTACTTTTTTAGGTGAATTTTTTTAGGTTCGATTTTCTAAAAATAATTTACATATATAGCATATATATAATTTTATAAGCATTTCAATCTCCTTCCTATTGTCTTTTTTTTTACTTCTTGATATACATGTAACATTTTCTCACTCTTTCTACTATACAGGTCCTTTCAACCTTATCAGAGGACAAATCAGGTTGTTCTCATCTGGAAGTTGCCCACAAAAGCTGATCCATTCATTGGATTTTGTGAACCTCGAGGCCCTGTAGGTCACTGAGCAAATCCTTCCCTGCTGAATTGTTGACAGGTCTTCGCAGGGTTCCTTACTAAACACCAACACTTAATTGACTGTCTTCCCTCTAACCATGAAATGATTCAGAAAATGTTCGTTTTTAAGCCTATTATCCGTCACAGTGAATAACTCAGTCTGTCCCCATGACGTTGTCTGAGTTATGATTACTACAGAGACTTGAACGGGATGAACAGATTTAAATGTTATCAGCACAGAAAATAATGGTACTTGCTTTACCAAAATGTATTTTTATTTTGGAGAGTTCTATAAAAAATAAAATAAAAAAAACATTCCCTAATTCAAGTTATCACTTAGCATTTGTTTAGGCAAGCAATAGGGACGTGTTAAATGTTTTACTGGTTGGCTATTCAGAAATATTTTTGTATATGGCAAATGTTGTAAAATATGATTTAATTGTTAGGTCAAAATGGAAAAAAAGCACATTGGATGTACAGAATTTGGCAAATATGATTTTCAGTTTTTTATTTCAGTATGCAGAAAAGATCTGATAAATATCCATTCTCCAGGGCACCATAAGACTCCTTTTCACACTGGCAGCACCCCGGCCATCAGCACTAAAGCACCACTTTGTTTTTGCTGTGCTCTTTACCCCCCAAAATTTTTTAAAAAGTTGCGTTTTGTGGCGCTTTACAGGCACTTTTGAAGCAATGCCCATTCATTGCAATGGGCAGGGAGGTTTTGTAAGCGCTATTTACAGCGCTCTAAAACCACCCCAAAGATGCTGCTTGCAGGACTTTTCATAATGTCCCACAAGCACACTGCCCCAGTGTGAAAAGACATTGCAATGAATGGGAGGCGGTTTTCGGGCACTTTTCAGAGGCCATTTCTAGTGCTAAAGTGCCTGAAAAACGCTTCTGTGTGAAAGTTGTCTAAGACAGGTGTAAATGGCTTTTTGCTATATAACATTTGCTAGCATATGTCTTTAATTGGGAAAATGTGGAAAATGTGGCTACTGGGGGACCTCTTTCACGCTGGGGGGGTTTTCAGGCGCTTTAGCACTAGAAATAGCCTCTGAAAACTGGCTCCTATTCATTTATAGTGTATCAATGTCAGTGTATCTTTTCACACTGGGGCGGTGTGCTTGCGGGACGTTACGAAAAGTCCTGCAAGCAGCATCTTTGGGGCGGTCTGGGAGCACTTTAAATATTGCTCACAAAATGCCCTGCCAATTGCAATGAATAGGCAACGCTTCCAAAGCACTGCAAACTGGACTTTTAAAAAAAAAATGGTGGTAAAAAGCGCCCCACTAGAGACGAAAAAGCACAGCTGAAACGAGCTGGGTGCTGCCAGTGTGAAAGGTGTCTAACATTAGTTCCATATATATTTGATTCACTGTATTTTTACAAAAAGTAAACACAGGCTCAGCAACTATATAGTTAAAAACCTGTACCTATTTGAAGAAGAGCTCTAACCTCCTGTGAAAAAAATAAAAGTCAACAGCTACAAAATCTTAACTATGGGCACCCAGCTGTGCAGCTTCACAGCCGGGTGCCACTGCGCTTGCGTGAGCAGCACTGCGCATCGTGAATGGTCAAGCGATCTTCTGTTACATGTCCCAGAAGACTGGAGGGGGGGGGATCTTCCGCTTCTGATCGCCCCTCAAAAGGGCCAATTCTTCAAGAAGAGTTGGGGACGAGTCCTTAAAGCGCAACTTTACCTTTTGGGTGGAGCGACACTTTAAGCTGGCCATACACTAAACGAATTCTGTATGAATACTTGTCTGAAAATTTCTCATCTAAATCCCAAACATATTAACCTCCCTGGCGGTATGATTCTTTAAGATTTTAGGTGCTGAAAGCGGTACCATTATTTGCAAGGGAATTTGGCGTTTTATACTGTAGGCTTGTAATTCTTAGGAATAACTCACTGAAATCTATCCAAACAAGAGTCTAATAGGCATCCTGGGTATGATTTTTTTTTTTTTCTTATTAAAAATTATAATATAATAAATAATTATAAAAAATTATAACAAATAATAATATAATTATAGTAAAAATTATTCAATAATGTAATCAAATCAAAATCACTGAAATTTGCTCAGTTGCAGAATTTTTGCTGTCATTATTTTTTTTTTTTTATGACGAATTTCCCCATAAATCGCTATCGCTAAATTCTGCAAGTGATTCTGATTTATTATCGCTGTTTTTTAGCTGCTCTAAAACAATTTTTGCCATAAAGGGACACTTTTGGTTGCTATGGGCAATCTACAGTTTGCAGGCAGAAAGAACAGTTTTTATTATATAAAAGGACATGTAGTGTACAGGGCAGACCACTAGGGACATGGGGGGTGTGTATTTTTTACATACAGTACTGTAATCTATAAGATTACAGTGTACTGTATGTATAGTGTTTGTTTACTTTTTTAAATTTGGCGCCGTTCCCCCCCCTACGTCGCGACGCTCGCAGGGAAGGGAATCGGCGGAACACACAGCATCAGGCGGACATCCGCCCGCCGTGTGCTGCGGGATTCATCGCTGGATCGCAGAGAAAAGGTAAGTAAACTTTTTTCTGCATCCAGCGAGGCAAGTCCGTGTGTGGCACGGGGTTACCGATCGTAGCTTTAAAATCTCACCCCGTGCCACACACGGGAAGACCGCCAGGGAGGTTAAACACATCTCATTACAATGTGTGCACTTTTTCCAAAACGAAAGCTACATTCACAGTTAGAACTTTAATTGATTAAAAAAAGAAATTCCAACCTGCAGCTTTTTTTGTCACTTCGGTCAGAAATTATAGACAATTTGACCCCACGAAACATTAGAAAATAGAACGTTCCATGGTTGAAAACATTTACAGGGCTGGACAATACCAGGCCTGCAGGCTTCTGTGCCCGAGGCAATTGGCAGCAAGTGTATACACCCTACCCCCCCCCCCCCCCCCCATTGCCCTGTTAGTACTAGTCCACATGCCCTTCAGTATGCATTAGTGCTTTGAGCGGAGTCCAAAAAAACAAGGGGGAGCTATCCTGAAGCTGGCTGTGGGAATTCAAAGAACCCGAGCAAGGGAGCTTAAAAAAACTTGGGGGAAAAAAAACTGGTTGGATCCCAAAATAGTCAGCAACAGCTTCCCTGTTCCTAGTGTTGTCAATGAATGACTTAGGAGTTACATCACTGGCAATATTAATAAATATTAATAATATCAATCACGCACTAACAGTTACTGATGGGCTGGTAGGGGGTTGTATGCTTTCTGCTCCCTTGCCATGGGGATGCTAGTCTTTTTATTTTCTGCTCCCCTAGAACTGAACTGGGGATAGGGGGTTTATTTGTAATGTACACACACATATTTCACAATATCTTGACCCTATGACACCCCTTTTTGGTAACCCAGTTTTTCCATCCGCTTTTCAGGGCAATATCTTTGGCTCTTGGGCTAAATGAGATTACTGCAGATTATCCCATGTCTTACAAGTTGACCCCTGCCTTATACATAGCAGCTCACAAATAAGACTGCCAACTGACTTATGCTTTCATAGACAACAACTTATCCATTCTATTCCACATATATCCTCACTTCAATCCCTCCAACAGCTTTTGATTAACTACTCTTATAAAATACTCCTTCATCTCATCCAGTATCTCAAGTATA
Source organism: Rana kukunoris (assembly GCA_029574335.1). Lineage (NCBI taxonomy): Eukaryota > Metazoa > Chordata > Amphibia > Anura > Ranidae > Rana > Rana kukunoris. The sequence continues at coordinate 249,059,822 of CM056049.1, forward strand.
CGCAGTTCTCTCCTCTTTGGTCTGGAGAAGGCTACCTACTGTAATGCCCCTTTCACACTTGTGCAACTTGTCCTGCAAATTGGGACTGTAAAGTCGCATCACAAGTCGTACCCCATGATTTCCAATGATTACCATTCATATCTGTGTGACTTCAAGTCGCAGCAAACTCAAAGTAGTCCCTGCACTCCTTTGGTGCGACTTGAGGTCCTTAGACCTCAAGATTACACAAGCATTGCTTCAAGTCGCATTAAAATCGCAGCAAAGGCACTGTAAAAATTGTGTAAAAAAAAAAAAAACACTGCAATATTGCACTACTTTAATGGCGCACAAGTGTGAAAGGGGCCTAAATCTACATCTGTGAGGGAAAATAACCTTCAAACTGCCATTCCTCCTCAGGAGTGGTAAAATGCTTTATACTAACTCATAAAGCTATCAACAGCCACCAGAGTTTAGGAGAAGGGATTCAGATTGATTATTAGATTGTACAGTTACCCTGATCACCTTTTCCAATCATCTCTGATGTCTACTGGAGATATCAAAAGTCGAAAGGGACTCTGACACATATATAGTGGAAGTGCCCACATATTTCATATACTGTATAATTATATCATAAGATTACGATAATGCAAATTTCCAACTCACCAAAGCTAGCAATACGATTTCTAAGAACAGTCTCCCTTAAGCCCTTGTTCACATTGGTGCGATTTGACATTGGTTGACCTTGTTCACATTGGTGCGATGTGAAATCGCATTTCAAATCAGCATCAATTGCCAGCACCATCCTAATCGGTGCGACGTTGCATTTGCGGCACCGCACCTATTTCAAAAAGTAGTTTCTGTACTACTTTTTGCGATTTTGGGGTGCAATTTCCATTGACATGTGTGCAGAATCCTGCACAGATGTCTTTGAGGCCTCGTACACACGATCGGACATATCCGATGAAAACGGTCCGCGGACCATTTCCATCGGATATGTCCGATCGGGAGTTTGATCCGATGGCGTGTACACACCATCGGATCAAATTCCCCGCGGTGACGTGGCGGTGACGCGGCGGTGATGTTGACGCCGCCACGTCACCGCTACGTCACCGCACCAGGAAGTAAAACACTTCCGCGCATGCGCCGAATACATTCGGCGGCGGCGCGGCGGCGGCGGTGCGGGACGACATGTCTGCTGGTAAGTGTACTAACCAGCAGACATGTCGGGCGGACAGATTCCCACCGGATAGATTTCAAAGCTTGCTTTGAAATCTGTCGGGTGGACAAATCTGTCCGCTAGCCCATACACACGAGCGGAGATGTCTGCTGAAACGGTCCATCGGACCGTTTTCAGCGGATATATCCCCTCGTGTGTACGAGGCCTGAAATTGCAGCTGAAATTGGGACTGACTGCAGGCGTGAAATCGTTAGAGTTCAGCTGAACTCGCATGGCTTCATTACCGGAGCCCAGTGTGAACCTTGGCTAAAACAATTAAGATATCTTGTCACTTTATCTCAGCAGTGAGAGCAGTGAGAGCACTGATTCTTGGCCACTGGAGTTCAGGAACTGTGTATAGGCATCTAGTACTTAAAATCAGAATTTAGCACATAGTAATGGTGCAAGACTTCGGGGAGGTAAACAAAACAAGGACTTTGTATGTATACAGTATATATGTGTGTGTGTATATACATATATGTAATAATTTTTGAATGCCGCGTACAGCCGATCGGACATTCCGACAACAAAACTGTGATTTTTTTCCGATGGATGTTGGCTCAAACTTGTCTTGCATATACACGGTCGCATTAATGTTGTTGGAAATTAAGAACGCCAAGAACGCGGTCATGTACAACACGTATGATGGCACTATTAAAAGGAAGTTTAATACCAGTCATGTAAGTTTGGTGAGAGATGATTTGCGCTTTTCATCCTTGTGCTTTTCAGTCCGTTACAGCATGATAAATGTGCTCAATCTCCATTACGAACGCTAGTTTTACCAGACCAAGCGCTTCCGCCTCGTACTTGATTCAAAGCATGCGTGGAATTTTGTGCGTCGAAATTGGCTACACGGGGGGCGTGACCGGAAGCCGAGCTGGACGGACGTGCTGCCTAGGAGCTCCGCTTCAGCCCGCAGCACATAGGCCGATTTCGGGGGAAATCTTCCTAGCTCCATGAGCTCCTCTCGCTCCAGCAGATCCTCCGCCTCCAGAGGACTTGCCCTACCGTTTTCCGGAGCCTCCACGTCCTTCAGGGACTACTTCAAGGTCCCCGACATGCCGCCGGCTGGCCATAGCAAGATGGCGCCGGACACCGAGGCCTTGCAGCGCCGGGACCTGTCCCCACAGCGTGGCCAGTACGCCGCTCAATCGCAGGCATCCGGGGACACACCATCATCCCCGCGGAGGACTCCGGAACAGCAGGGGGTGAGTGACCAAAACCGCCCGCCTCAGGACCCACACGCGCACGGCGGGGACCAGGTCGCAATGCATCCTCCATCGCAGTGGCGGCAGGCCGCGGAGCCCGCCCCCGGATCGCACGGCACAGCACAGGCCCTGGGGTCACAAGACGCCACCGTGGAGCCATCCTCCCCCCCAGACCCACTTCTGGACTTCCCGGCCCTGCCGAACCCAGCGCACCCCCCCATGATGGCGAGGCCTGGTCCCCCCCAGGCACATGACTTTCCCTCGGGGTGGGCCTCAAATCCTCCCCAGGCCCAGAGAGCACCCCACCCCACAGACTTGCCCCTGACGGGGGCACATGAGGAAGTTCTCCGCCCCCACCTCTCCTACGCCCGGATGGCACAGACCGCCCCACCATTTCGGGGAGACGGGTCCCCGGGGCCTACCCCGCAGCCCCCCCTGACCGCCTCAGTATCTGACCCGGGTGCTCTCCCATTTGAACGCCCCCTGACCCCAGCCATGATCGGTGCCGCAGAGACCCACCGCTACGCAGACCCTGCATCCCCCCGCCAGCCATGGGGCCCGGATTGGGCTGAGCAGCCCCCCTGGCAGTCCTTCCTGCAAGCCTTCCCTACCAAAGAGGACTTTAAGCAACTGATTGCAGACGTAAAGGACACCTGTAGGACCGAAATTCAAACCATTCAAGCAGGCCTTAAACACCTGGCCAATAGAGTAGAGATGGCTGAAGAAGAGATACAGGAGACTAAACTGGCCGTACATAGGACCCAACTTCAGGGCTCCGACCACCATCTTATGCTACGGGACATGCAGCGCCACTTAGAGGACCTGGACAACAGGGGGCGCCGCAACAACATTAGAGTGCGAGGCCTCCCTGAGGCAGAAGAGGCTGAGGACCTGCAGAAAACGCTCCAGACGATGTTTAACGACCTCATAGGGGCACCCTTGGATAGACATATCGAAATGGACAGAGCTCATAGGGCCCTACGCCCGAAAGGCCCCGCTTCTAAACCACGGGATGTTATTTGCCGCATACAATCATACCCGCTGAAGGAGACCATCATGCACAAGGCCCGCGCTGCACGTGACCTGGTGTTCGACAACTCCCCAATACAAATATATCCAGACCTTTCCTGGATCACGCTCCAGAAGCGGAGACTCCTACAACCGCTACTGCGCACCCTGCAGGACCGGGACATCATTTATAGATGGGGCTTCCCCTTCAGCTTGACGGCCAAACACCAGGGGAGGTCGGCGATCCTACGATACCCCGAAGACCTAGACCCCTTCTGCGACGCCTTGGACATTCCTGTACCTCAGCTACCTGACTGGGACTTGGTGGCCACCCCCCCTCCACCTCCGGTGGTTTGGCAGAAGGTTCCACCGAACAAGCGCCCCAAGGGCCCAGGGCCATCCCGGCGATCCCCTAAACACAGAACCGGAGGTCCCGGAGTTGGAAGGCCCCTTCCCCGATGACCAACTGACTGTCCTGTGCAACCCGACCAACCCAAGCCAGATGACGCCAACTACTGATATGTACTCTCCACTTTTTGTTGTTGTTTTTTTTTGTTTGTCCCTGGCGGTGCTGGTATGCTATGACCCCTTTAATGGACGCTCACAAGCTCCGTACCCTTGCCTTTCCCCCGAAGGCCATCACCACATTTATTCTGTTTTTTATTTATCGGGCTGTCCCGAGGCGGCCCCTGTCTGGACTGTTCGGATTTCTGGATGCTGATCCCCCCTGGTGGCTATCCACCAGAGAGTTCCTCCCTGGACCTCGGTCCCCCTGAGTCTCCCCGGCCCGGACCTCTTAAAGCTCCCGGCCGGGGAGTCCGATTGGAACTTGTATGGCCCGCGACCTCTTGGTCAGCCAGGGCACGCATACAAATGTTTATTGTGTTTAATCTGTGTGTTCTTACTCTCATTTCTTTTCCCCCCTCTAGAGCTCCCTGCTCCTGGTCGCCGCAGTCTGTACCTCGTCCCCATCGGCTCCCGGCTCTCCTCGCTTGGCCGTCACCCCCCCTGGCCTGGACACGCCATTTGCTCCATCAGATAAGTAAACACATAGCACACCCCATTCTAGATTATGGCTAGAATTTTCTCGTTAAATGTACATGGGCTGAATTCCAACAAGAAACGACACCTGGCGCTCCGAGAGTTTAGGCAGTCGGGGGCAGATATTATTATGGTGCAGGAGACCCACTTTGATAGGGGGGACTCCTTCACGTTTGCATCCCGATACTTCCCCCAGGTATACCAGGCCTTCGGACCACATAAAAAGGCAGGCGTAGCCATTCTCTTTAAAAAGGGGTCTCCCTTCTCTTGCTCCTCCACATATTTAGACCCTCGGGGACACTTTTTAATTCTTAGGGGCCTGTGGCAGTCACAGGCCATTACCCTCTGTGTAGTTTACACGCCCAACACACATCAACACCACTTTTTGACCAGGGTTTATGCACGACTGTTCCGAGAGTCACATGACTTTCTGGTAATAGGAGGAGACTATAATCTAGCTCATTCGGTCACCTGGGACCGCCTGGTGGCCAATACCCAGACCTCGCAAACCCGGGCCCTCAGGGACTCAAAGTTGTTCCGCCAGTTGACTAGGAAAAATGCACTTTTTGATGTGTGGCGAGCCCTCCATCCAGGAGATCGACAATACACGTTCTACTCGGCCCCGCATCGCACTCACACGCGAATAGATTACTTTTTTGTGAATAACAACACGCTCCGGATTGCGGAAGCGGCTAGCGTGTTGCCTATCTCCTGGTCGGATCATGCCCCCATCACATTAACCCTGAACTTAAACGCTCCCCTCCGCCGCCCCTATAATTGGAGACTTAATGACTTCCTTCTACAACACGACCCCTCGAAACGGGCATTGGAAGAAACCCTCCAGCACTATTTCACTGAAAACGACACTCCAGACATCTCCGCCTCTACCCTGTGGGCTGCCCACAAGGCGGTCCTTAGAGGACGATGCATGGCCCTTTCCTCAGCGATGAGGAAAGACGCCGGTGCTGCTAAAGCACTGGCTGAAAGCCAGCTAAAGGCCTTGGAGGCAAAACTCCTGCTAAACCCCTCCACTGCACTTCTTAAACGGATTGTCCAAACACGCACGACGCTGCGGGAACTAGCCCTAGGCAAAGTAGAAAAGGCGCTGACCCGACTGAAACAACTCTATTACGATAAGGGCAATAAGGCGCAGGCACTCCTGGCCAGGAAACTGGCGGACCGAGCCCTCGCCTCTACCCCACACCAGATAAAGGGCAGGGGGGGCGATCTTCTGACCCATCCTAAGGACATAGCGGGAGCCTTTGCAGACTATTACATAGACCTATATAACAAGCCGGAAGTCCCACACAACCCCCCGTCTCCCGACATGAAAGCCCAAATGGCCCGATACTTAGAACAAGCGGGTCTACCCCGACTTAAGACAGTAGACTTGCAGGGCCTGAACGCTCCTATACTAGCGGAGGAGGTGGCAGAGACAGTGAAGGGCCTCCCAGCCCATAAATCCCCGGGCCCTGACGGATTGCCTTACGAGTACTATAAGACCTTCCTCCCGTTACTCAGCCCCCACATGACCACATTATTTAACGCCTTTCTCCACCAGACCCCAATCCCAAGTGACATGCAGGGATCCTTTTTGACCCTTATACCTAAACCGGACAAGGACCCAGCCTCCTGCGCTAGCTATAGGCCCATAGCGCTACTGAACTCGGACCTTAAGATATTCACCAAACTTCTATCGATTAGGCTGAATGCCATTCTCCCCTCCCTGATCCATAAGGACCAAGTAGGTTTTGTGCCGCTACGCCAAGCAGGGGACAACACCAGGAAGGTCATTGACCTGATTGATGTAGCCAACAGGGACGGTGCGGAAGCTCTTATACTGAGCCTAGACGCCGAAAAGGCGTTTGATCGCCTGAGTTGGCCCTTCATGTTTGCTACCCTACACCACATGGGGTTTAAAGGACCCTTCTTGCGGGCGATACAACACCTATATTCAAACCCTACCTCCCAGGTTAAAACCCCCTTCGCCACATCCCCCCCTTTCAAGTAGCCAACGGAACGCGCCAGGGATGCCCACTTTCGCCCCTGCTCTTCGCTCTATGTGTCGAGCCCCTGGCAGCGTCCATACGGGGAAATCCGGACATTAGGGGTATCTCGGTGCGGGGAAAGGAATTCAAGACATCCTTATTTGCGGACGACATCATTCTCACCCTGACCCGACCCAGAATCTCTTTACCTAACCTTCATGTTGAGCTAGATAAATACGGGACACTATCGGGTTACAAAACGAACGCCTCAAAGTCAGCGGCCCTCCCGATCAATATCCCAGAAGGTGAGCTCCATCACCTACAGTCGAACTTCCCCTATACTTGGGAGAGCTCATCCCTTAAATACCTCGGGGTCCATATCACCCCGTCCTTCAGTTCCCTATAACAAGCCAATTTCCCTCCCCTATATCGCATAATTAGGGGCCTTCTTCTGAAATGGAAGGCACATCATATCTCACTCCTAGGCCGCGTGGCGGCCATAAAAATGGTCATTCTCCCCAAACTCCTCTATCTGTTCCAAACGCTACCCATCCCGATTCCGTACGCCCACCTCCGTAAACTCCAGAGTGATATGCTGAAGTTTGTCTGGAACTATAGGAAGCATAGGATCCCTGGGTCGGTCATGACAGCCTCAAGGGGGGACGGGGGCCTGGCCTTCCCCAACCTTGTTAAATATTACCAAGCTACCCAGCTGCGTGCAGTAGTCTCCTGGTTCCCCCAGAGGTCCTTCAATAAATGGACGGAGATAGAGAAGATATGGTTAGCCCCGGTCCACCCAAACAGCCTCTTATGGGATGCCGCTGTGAGAGTGGAACCTGGCCGCTTGTTGGGCTCAATGTCCCTACTTAGGGGGCTCTGGCGTAGGATGTCCCGGGAGGTGGCGCTGAAGTCCGAGTCCTCCCTGTTGAACTCCTTCATCTGCAACCCCAAAATTCCGGACAGCCTGACCCACCAGATGTCATGGCCCTGGGCCTCTCGAGACCTATTTCATTTGGGACACTTAGTGGACCCCAGGTCCCGCAGGCTGCTGACGTTCTCGGAGCTCCAGGTGAAACACGACCTGCCCAGACAGGTGTTCTATAGCTATCTACAGATAAGGCATTATGCCCAAACAATAGCCCCGAAGCTCCAATTTTCACAGCCGTCTCCATTTGAACGTATTGTCCTGGAAGGGCGCCATAGACGGGGGCTGATCACTGACATCTATCAGCTGTTGAATGCATATGATTGGCAGGGACGGGGGAAGCATGCATATATGCTGAGGTGGGAGAGAGAGCTAGGGGAGTCAATGCCGATAGAGGCCTGGCAGGCCGTCTGGAGGCACGCTGCTAAATCGTCCCTATGCACCTTGTATAAGGAAAACTCATATAAAATTATGTGCTTCTGGTACCAAACTCCGGATATACTCCACAAAATATTCCCCACCACCTCTGACCGATGCTGGCGATGCCATCGGGATAGGGGCTCTCTCTTCCACATCTATTGGACATGCCCCCTTATCTCCCCGTTTTGGCAGTCCACGCAGCAGCTGCTTACCCGTCTCTTTGAGACGCCAATCCCCCTGACCCCTAAACTTTTCTTGCTAGGGATTTCCCAGCCCCGCCTGGCCAAACCATATAAGAAACTACTTAGACATATACTAACGGCGGCTAGATGCCTGGTAGCCCTTAACTGGAAAAAATCTACCCCCCCGTCCCAAGAGGCCCTTTACGCTAGGATCAAAGACGTAGAGCTGATGGAGCGGATGACAGCCAGGATACGTAATAGCATGGACGCCCACGACGAGGTCTGGAGCGAATGGCGCCGACGGGAGGACCCGCCGGGAGCGGGCGAGGTGGCAGACGCGGTGACCTGATTCTCTCTTCCCCCTCTTCCCTTCTTTTCTTTTCCTGATCCCTCTCTCCTCTTATACAATTTACTGGTTAGGTGTCACCGTTGACACCAGAGTTTAGGAAATGGTTAGAAATGCATAACATGTTGACATGAAAGGCAGTAGAGTCAGCTTTTGAAACAGGGCCCAATGGGCCGGGAACTTAATTCCTCCTCTACCCATAAAGGGCTAGAGTAACATCTGTACTCTTGGATGACTGTCTGCTTTGGCTTTTGTTATTGCCTGCATTCACCTGTATCTTGCGAATCTGTTTCTCATAAATATAAAAAAAATTTTATTTGAAATTGGCTACACGTGATCGGATTTCCGAGAACGTATTTTGTTGTCTGAAAATTTGAGAACCAGCTCTCAAATTCCAACAGCAAATGTCCGATGGAGCATACACACGGTCGGGATTTCCGACAACAAGTCCCCATGGAACATTTGCTGTCGGAAAATCCCAGCGTATGTACACGGCATTAGTCTTATTTGGTTAACCTGGTATTTTGTTTGTTTCTCATTTGTTTGATGGGCAACACTTTAAGTAATGTACGTTTTAGTAATAAAATAAGATTGCACTTATTTTAAAACTATTTTAAAACTTTTTCTAGAACAAAAAAAAGTTGCTGCTGAATGTTTTATAATGCCCCCTACTATGTATATTCTATTTGCCTACAAACTAAAAATACGGGGTTGATTTACTAAAACTGGAGTGTGCAAAATTTGGTGCAGGTCTGCATAGATAGGGCCAGATTCAGGTAGATGGGCGCTTCTTTACTTTGGAGTAACGTTTCTCATTTACGTTACTCCGCCGACACTTTCGGCGCAAGTACTGTTATTCACATAGCAGTTGCGCGTAAACTTGCGCCAGAGTAACGATAATGTGCTGGCGTAATCCGACGCAAGTGGAAGTGGGTGTGATCATATGTAAATGATGGGCGGAGCCCAGCGCAGAGGCTTACATTCAGCGCATCATCCACGGAGCATGCGCAGTAAGTGAGGCTTCACTCGGCCCCCTTGTGCGCATGCTCACAACTTCCGTCGGCACCACTTCACGGGAAACGTCAGCGCAATGTGTTCCGTTGGGCGTTTAAATGCGCCCGTAGATGCGCCATTCCGGCACTAAAGTATATCATGTTCCCCCTCCCCGCAGTGAAGTTACTTTTGTTCTGAGATGGCTGCTCCCGTTCCCCGCAAACACACAGGAGAAAGCTGAACTCTAAAGGCCAGGAGCTGTCAGCCGTCATCTCCGCTATGGAGACCTATGATGTCTTCCTCCATGGCTGTAAAAGTTGACAGACAAGCATGGACAGAGGTGTTGTCCTGCAAGTGGGGGTGCTCAGCTAGCTCTTATCGTCGGTAACGCTGCTGTAGCTGCTCTCCTGCTGACCTGTGGCCGTCTGGAGTAAAGATAAAGCAGCTATTTGTAGAAATAACTTTGCGACGGACGGACGAGATACGCGCGGCACATGTAGCCGGCGAATGGTGCTAATCCGTTCGCGAATCGGGAAATCTCCCTCATTTGCATATTTGCAGGGGAAATCAATAGGCGCGACTGATGCGCCAAGCGAAATTATGCGCTGACGAGACTCTGGCGTCGGAAAGTTAAGCCGATCGGAAATGGCCCGTTTTCTGTCGCATCTAGTTTGGTGGGTACGGCCACATAGAAACGACGGTGCATCTTCACAGTTACGCGGCGCATATCGAATTACTCCAGCGCAAGTCTTGCTGAATCTGGCCCATAGAAACCAATCAGCTTCCAGTTTTTTTTTTTTTTTTTGGCAAAGCTTAATCGAATAAGCTGAAGCTAGAAGCTTCACCAGATTTTGTACTTTTTTTAGTAAATCGACCCCACAGTCTCAAAAACAAGGCTTACTGCTAGTTATATACAAAAACTTTTGCTGTAGATCTTTATTTGCCATGATTTGTACATTTCTTTCTACAAACAAGCCACAGCAAACACCAAGCCACACTTTTTTTGGAACAATATGTTGTTGGCGAAACTATTGTAAGCTGTCCCACACCTTTTCCTTCAAGATGAACTGGATGAGACACATGTTTGCCAAGCACATTACGCATGTAATAACTGGGAAAACCAGCACACTTGTAAAAACTAAATGCATTACATTTAAAATGTTTTAAACGCTGAACCTTGAGAGGCTAACGGGACAAGTTCAACCCAACACATTACATGTTACAATATATAGCATATGGACATGATTTTGTTGCCACTGCAACCCAATGTGTAACTGCCCTTTTAATGATGAATCAATATCCTGTTAGTGGCAGCTTGTGGATAAATAAGCAGTAATGACAGAGGAATTCATTAGTGAAGAAACAAAAAAGCTAACCTGACTTCTGCACCAGCAGTCAGCAATGCTTCATTAGTTCACTGATGCCATTGTACACTTCATTTGGCTTTGTTTGTACTGGAAGGATAAATTCAGCATGCTGGCTGTGGATCCAAAAGACTACAAAGCTCCCAAAACAGTAGAAAACAATAAAAGCCACATAAACTGATACCATGTAAAACAACCCCAATAGTTCACATATTAAACATATGTATCCCAAATTGATCCTGCAGCATTATACCCAAGGTAGACAATGCTGCAGCAATGTACTCTGTAGCAAACTATTCTATGTAATTATATGTTACTCCAGCATGCCAGCTTAAGGGGACTTCCTGCAGTAGTCAAGGTTAGATAGCCTTATTCCTATGCCTAATGCACTCCTGACCTTCAATACGAAGAGCCTGCAGATTGCCTGGCTGGAGAATAGGAAAATAATATAGGGGGATTTATTAAAACTGGTGCAGACATAATCTGGAGCAGCTGTGGCCAACTGGCTTCTATCTTTAGCTTCTTCTGTTAGGGCCAGTTCACACCAGACGCAGTTCCGTGTGCTTTTTTTCTGCACAAAATGCATGCAGTGTTTTCCATATATTCCAATGGCTCTATTTGGCTCTAGTTCACACCATGCAATCAGTTTCTGCTCCGGAAACTGACCAGAAAATGACTGCATGGTGTGAACTAGAGCCAACAAGAGCCATTAGAATACATGGAAAACACAGTGCAGGCATTTTTAGTGCAAAACAAAATGCGCATGAAACTGTACAGAAGTGTGTCTGGTGTGAACTGGCCCTTAAACCGGAGCTCCAGGCTCCTTCAGATGAAATTAAAATCAGCAGCTACAAATACTGTAGCTGCTGAGTTTGTAAATGGGCCGGCTGCAGGGGAAGAAGGAGGGGGACTGAACTTCCAGCTGAGTTTGCATGTGTAGCACTATATAAGTCATTCATTCATTTGCCATGGCAAACTCAGCCAGAAGTGGGAGCAGGTACCCAACCCCCCTCCCCCCAAGTGCTTTAGGTGGAGCTCCGCTTTAAGCTTTGCAAATTAAAGATAGAAGCTGATTGGTTGCCATGCACACATGCTCCAGTTTTGATAAATTCCCCCCAGTTTGGTCCAAAGAGAAGGAGAACAGCGCATTTGTTCAGTTGCCACACTAGTGTATGGTGTGTGTGTTTTCTTTCCTTTTGTAAAGGCAACCTGTACTGAAAGAAATATGTACAACACCATTGTTGTTCTCCTTAAGAAAATGCTAGTTGGCTGGTGGTCCCTAGCTTCAAGCTTTTTTATTTTTGTATAGAGTAGGAGAGAGGTTAGATTCCTGACAGGTTTTTTTCTGTATGTGCATCACTGAATAAAATTTCCATCACTTCCTGACCCTGTGACATAAAGACAAGAAATGGAGAGGATCAGTTGTCATTGTAACAGACAGGCACACACAGCAATAAAAGAAATGCTAAGCACTCCCTTCTGTTTGTTTCTCATCAAACAGATTTTCCATCACTTCCTGTCTTGACAGACAGTGAGTTGAAATGTCTCCAATAGGGACAAACACAGCATTAAAAACGCTAACCTTTCCTATCTAAACAAATTAAAAGGCTTGAACTACTATTAGGATTGGTGGTGGTGGGCTCAAACATACTTCCTCAAAACCCCACTTATCCTTCTGTCAGGTTATGGAGAGCAGTGAAGCAAGCTCTGCTGCATAATGTGAGTAAAAAAGGGAAATGCTGTTCCTACCTACAAAACACAAAATCACACTTTCTTACAAGTGCACATTGATATAACACAAAGGTTAGTTAAGTAAAGAACACAATTATTGATCATCTTGACATATGAAGATAAAATCCCAAGTAACATCCTACTATTACAGGATGTGATGTATATACACAATATATACATACACACACACACAGTATCTTACAAAAGTGAGTACACCCCTCACATTTTTAAAAATATTTTATTATATACTTTTTGATGTGACGACACTAAAGAAATTACACTTTGCTACAATGTTGTGTAGTGAGTGTACAGCTTGTATTACAGTGTCAATTTGCTGTACCATCAAAATAACTCAACACACAGCCGTTAATGTCTAAACCACTGGCAACAAAATTGAGTACACCCCTAAGTAAACATTTCCAAATTGGACCCAAAGTGGCAATATTTTGTGTGGCCACCATTATTTTCCAGCACTGCCTTAACCCTCTTGGGCATGGAGTTCACCAGAGCTTCACAGGTTACACTGGAGTCCTCTTCCATGATGACATCACAGAGCTGGTGGACATTAGAGACCTTGCGCTCCTCTATCTTCCATTTGAGGATGCCCCACAGATGCTCAATAGGGTTGAGGTCTAGAGACATGTTTGGCCAGTCCATCACCTTTACCCTCAGCTTCTTTAGGAAGGCAGTGGTCATCTTGCAGGTGTGTTTGGAGTCGTTATCATGTTGCAATACTGCCATGCGGCCCAGTCTCTGAAGGGAGGGGGATTATGCTCTGCTTCACTATGTCACAGTACACGTTGGCATTCATGATTCCCTTAATGAACTGTAGCTCCCCAGTGCCGGAAGCACTCATGCAGCCCCAGACCATAACACCCACACCACCATGCTTGACAATAGGCAAGACATACTTGTCTTTATACTCCTCACCTGGTTGCCGCCACACATGCTTGACACCATCTGAACCAAATAAGTTTATCTTGGTCTCATCAGACCACAGGACATGGTTCCAGTAATCCATGTATTTAGTCTGCTTGTCTTCAGCAAACAGTTTGCAGGCTTTCTTGAGCATCATCTTTAGGAGAGTCTTGCAGACCAATTTGATACAGTGTGTGGCCTATGGACTGACAGGCTGACCCCCCACCCCTTCAACCTCTGCAGCAATGCTGGTAGAGCTCATACATCTATTTACATGTGCACTCAACTATGATTCTGCGTATATGCCACTGTGCTGAAGCTCAGTTTCAGGGTCTTGGCAATCTTCTTATATCCTAGGCCAATTTTATGTAGAGAACCAATTCTGTTTTTCAGATCCTCAGAGAGTTCTTTGCCATGAGGTGCCATGTTGAATTTCCTGTGACCAGTACGGGAAAGTGAGCGCAATAACACCAAATTTAACACACCTGCTCCCCAGTCACATCTGAGAACTTGTAACACTAACGAGTCACATGACGCCGGGGAGGGAAAATGGCTAATTGGTGCTAAATTGGACATTTTCACTTAGGGGTGTACTCACTTTTGTTGTCAGTGACTTAGACACTGATGACTGTGTGTTGAGTTATTTTGAGGGGGCAGCAAATTTACACTGTCATACAAGCTGTACACTCAATACTTTACTTCGTAGCAAAGTGTAATTTCTTCAGTGTTGTCACATAAAAAGATATAATAAAATATTTTCAAAAATGTAAGGGGGGTACTCAATTTTGTGAGATACTTTGTATATATATATATATTAGGGCTGTTACTGATCAAAATGTTTGTGTTTGATTAATTGTTTGTTTTTTTAATCGATTAATCGACTAATTTCGATTAATTTTAACGCACATACAGATCCAACTACTTTTAGCTGATCTCCTTGCAGGCTGATTCCCTGTGCAGCTACCAACAACTGGGAAGATGGATAGCAGGATACGAAAAACACACAAAGGCAGCGCTCGATGGGAATAGCATTAAAACTTTTATAGTCTTCAAGTAGGTAACCAAATAAATATTGCACTGGAGATAAAATCGATGTAGCTAAGTATGATACTGGTATAAAAATGTATACAACGATACCACTGCTGAATCCAGATGAGGAGAGGTTAACATCAGTCCGTTGCCATGTAGAAGTCCCATGAAGGGAACTATCACAGCTCCCAGTGGATGGATGTAGAATTTAAGGTTGATAGAGGGAAGTGATAGAGGGAAGTGTAACAGCCCTTGTGTGTGGCAGATAGTAAGGTCCTGCCGGCATGCAGATATGAAGGCACAGCAAAGGAGCCCTTCAGATGGACACGGCATACCCCTTTGGTGTCTGTGACATTACCGGATCTCCGACGGAACTCCCTGAAGGCCCAGAAGCCGGCGGAGAGGTGAGTACCAATCAAAAGAATTTTAATCGATCAAAAAGATTTTGATCGATCAAAAAAATTAAAGATTAATCGATTAATTAAAAGTTAATTTGCACAGCCCTAATATATATATATATATATATATATATATATATATATATATATATATATATATAATATATTATATGTATTCGTATTTGTAAGGTCAGTGTTTGCTTGCTGTCATGTTTAAGATCCTTTACATGTGCCATGAATAAAATCATGTCCCTAGAGTACTATAAAAACCAACTGTAATAATGTGTTAAAGTGTAACATGTTATTAAATAATATACACTATAACAGATGTAGTAATCCAGTGCTTGATAGTAAATACCCCACTTAAAATTCATTTTGTGTGAAATTACAGGAACATTTCACAGGGTTACAGGGCTGTACCACAAATGGCAATACCCATGGGACAGTGCAGATGGTGCAAGTTAGTTTTACAATAGACACAATCCAATGATTAAATAGATGGATGTAACGGACAAATACTTAGTGCAGGAAACAATCAGACACTGGATTATATGTCTGCCATGGATATAGGTTTAAAAGATGCACTTACATATGACTTGCTGGTTTAGTACCTAAAGGAAGATGGCTTGAGAGCTTGTAAGTGCCCAACCATTTAGGCTATTTTATTCTGTTATATCTAGTTTGTTTGTAACAAAATACATATTTTTATATTATATATTATTATTTAAAATGCATATGCAATTATGAATTTGGATCTAAAAATACAGCTGACACTCGTTGGATTTAAAAACAAATTACAATCTAGGTAAATTATGCACTTGATTTTCACAGTTATATACACAGCAATAAAGACAAAACAAGCCATAACAAAAAGAAATACGAATATGTAGAAAAAAAAACACATTTGCAGGAATACATTACCATACACTTTTTTTATTTTTTTAACAAAAGAAACTGGTGCATAGAGATCACATCCATCCTATGCTTATGCTGCATACATACAATCAGAATTTCCAACAAGAAAAACATGGATTTTTTTTCGACAAAATGTTGGCTCAAACTTGTGTTTCATACCCACGGTCACACAAATGTTGTCGGAAATTCCGAACGCAGTGAAGTACAACACTACAACGAGCCGAAAAAAATGAAGTTCAATGATTCCGAGCATGCGTAGGATCTTTGTGCATCGGAAGTGCATACAGACGATCTGAATTTCCGACAAGAACTTTTCCCGTCAGAAAATTTGAGAACCAGCTCGTGTGTGCGCAGCATTAGGATTTCAGGCATATGCAGCATAGGACAGATTTCACAGTAAAAAGCACATAAGAACAAGGTTGTAGGTAGGTATAATCTATACTTAAAGGGCTTGGAGAGGGCAAAAGTAGAAAAGGACTATATAAAAATGCACACCAAAACAGTTCTTCTTGCTCATTTTGGATTCCTTTAGCCTTGAAAGTAGCTCTTGCTGAATTCTCCCTATGAAAATGAAAGCTGCCTGGCTGCAAGGCTAATCCACCAACTGCAATACTCAAAGTGGTTCTAAAAGGCAGAAGGTTTTTTATCTAATTGCATTCTATGCATTAAGATAAAAAAATAAAATAAAAAACTTCTGTGTGCATCAGCGATGTTGCATGAGAGTCTTGGCTGCCCGGGACTCTAACTCCTCACTGGCTGAGACAGTATCAGGGCACCATTGACTCCCACAGTCAAAGTTAGTGAGCCAATGAGAACAGAGAGGGCGCAGGGTCGAACAGTGGCTCCATGTCTGAATGAACACATCGAGCAGCAGGCAAACAGCTTGCTGTGGGGCCACTCGGCAGGAGGGAGGGGCCAGGAGCTCCAACGAGGGACTGAGAAGAGGAGCTGCTTTATGCAAAAATACTGAACATAGCAGGCAAGTATGACATATTTGTTATCTTTTATTTAAACAAATGAGTATCAGCTTAACCACTTAAGCCCCAATATGCAGCTAAAGGACCAAAGGTGTTTTTACAATTTGGCACTGCGCTGCTTTAACTGGTAATTGCGCGGTCATGCAATGTTGTACCAAAATGAAATTTGCATCCTTTTCTTTCCATAAATAGAGCTTTCCTTTGATGGTATTTGATTGCATCTACGATTTTTATTTTTTGCGATATAAACGGAAAAAGACCGTAAATTTTGAAAAATAGATTTTTCTTATAACAACAAGTAAAAAATATCGAATAAACTAAATTTTAGTCAAACAATTAGGCCAAAATGTATTCAGCCACATGTCTTTAGTAAAAAAAATCATAATAAGCGTATATTTATTGGTTTTCGCAAAAGTTATAGCGTCTACAAACTAGGGTACATTTTCTGGAATTTACACAGCTTTTATTTTATGATTGCCTATCTCATTTCTTGAGGTGCTAAAATGGCAGGGCAGTACAAAACCCCCCCAAATTACCCCATTTTGGAAAGTAGACACCCCAAGGAAACTGCTGAGAGGCATGTTGAGTCCATTGAATATTTTTTTTTTGTCCCAAGTGATTGAATAATGACAAAAAAAATTAAAAAATGTTTACAAAAAGTTGTCACTAAATGATATATTGCTCACACATGCCACGGTTATATGTGGAATTGCACCCCAAAATACATTCTGCTGCTTCTCTTGAGTATGGGGATACCACATGTTTGGGACTTTTTGGGAGCCTAGCCGCGTATGGGGCCCCAAAAACCAAGCACCGCCTTCAGAATTTCTATGGGTGGAAATTTTTGATTTCACTCCTCACTACCTATCACAGTTTTCGAAGGCCATAAAATGCCAAAATAGCAGAAACCCCCCCCCCCCCCCAAATGACCCCATTTTGGAAAGTAGACCCCCCAAGCTATTTGCTGAGAGGCATGTCAAGTCCATGGAATATTTTATATTTTGACACAAGTTGCAGGAATATGACAAACTGATTTTTTTTTGCACAAAGTTGTCACTGAATGATATATTGCTCACACATGCCATGGTTATATTTAGAATTGCACCCCAAAATACATTCTGCTGCTTCTCCTGAGTACGGGGATACCACATGTGTGGGACTTTTTGGGAGCTTAGCCGCGTACGGAACCCCGAAAACCAATCACCACCTTCAAGATTTGTGTGAGTAAAATCAAAAATTTATGTCCTTAAAAATCTTGAAGATGGTGATTGGTTTTCGGGGGGCCCCGTACGCGGCTAGGCTCACAAAAAGTCCCACACATGTGGTATCCCTGTACTCAGGAGAAGCAGCAGAATGTATTTTTGGGTGCAATTCCACATATAACCATGGCATGTGTGAGCAATATATCAGTTAGTGACAACTTTGTGCAAAAAAAAAATCAGTTTGTCATATTCCCGCAACTTGTGTCAAAATATAAAATATTCCATGGACTCGACATGCCTCTCAGCAAATAGCTTGGGGTATCTAGTTTCCAAAATGGGGTCATTTCGGGGGGTTTTGTGCTATTTTGGCATTTTATGGCCTTCGAAACTGTGAGAGGTAGTGAGGAGTGAAATCAAAAATGTACACCCTTAGAAAGCCTGAAGGCGGTACTTGGTTTTTGGGGTCCCGTATGAGGCTAGGCTCCCAAAAAGTCTCACACATGTGGTATCCCCATACTCAGGAGAAGCAGCAGAATGTATTTTGGGGTGTAATTCCACATATGCCCATGGCATGTATCATTTAGTGACAACTTTGCGCAAAAAAATATATATATTTTTCCCGCAACTTGTGTCAAAATATAAAATATTCCATGGACTCGACACGCCTCTCAGCAAATAGCTTGGGATGTCTACTTTCCAAAATGGGGTCATTTGGGGGGGGCAAACAAAAAAACTGTTAGCGATCGCAGGGATCAGGTCTGTCTCTGCGAACGCTGCAGTTATACATGTTGTGTTTTGAAAGTGATCGATCGATACTGCACTTGGGTGGGTTGGGCTGGGCTGGGCGAAGGGGCAAAACGCAGGCGCTAGCGGGTATCTGGGCTGATTCCGCTAACAATGCGTTTTTGGGTACCCTAAACGGCTGGGTACGCTAGTATAGATCTGATCAGATCAGGTATCGATCCGTTCAGATACTATACCACTAAGGGGGATGTATGCTTTGCGTGTGGGTGTAAGCGTTACTGGCACTAACCTGGGGCGACCCTAACTGACGCTAAAATGTAATTGATATCACCCGCCGGGCAATCAGGGGGTTAAACCTTTATTGGGGTATATACGGCGGGTGCCCTGATGCTATAAACAGCAAACTAAGTAACCAGTGTCAACCGTAACACTTAGGCCGTGTACACACGATCAAATCTGTCTGCTGGAAACGGTCTGCCAGACCATCCCAGCAGACAGATTCGATCGTGTGTACAGGCGGGCCGACGGATTTGGCCAGCCGACAGATTTGAAAGCATGCTTTCAAATCTGTCGGCTGGGAACCCGTCCGCCCGACATGTCTGCTGGTTAGTACGCTAACCAGCAGACATGTCTTCTCGCACACGCGTCGAATGGTTTCGACGCATGCGCGGAAGTGTACACGATCAAACCAATACGTCCCCAGCAGACAGATTTGTTCAAATCGGTCTGTCCGACCGATTTGAAAAAATCTGTCTGCTCGTGTGTATGGGGCCTAATACGGTGATCACTGGTGAAAGGGTTAACTAGGGGGCAATCAGGGGGTTAAAACCTTTGTTAGGTAATATATGGGGGTACCTAACGCTTTATAAAAACCTGGCGGCGAAACTAAATAACAAACTGGCTAACCAGCGTCACCAGTGACACTTATACGGTGATCACTGGTGAAAGGGTTAACTCTAGTGGCAATCAGGGGTTAAAAACTTTATTTAAAAAATGTATGGGGGTACCTAACACTATAAAAACCTGGCGGGCGAACCTCAAAAAATAACTAGCTACCTAGCAGCACCAGCGACACTAATACAGCGATCAGAAAAACGATTGCTTAGTGACGCTGGCAATAGGGGGTGAAAGGGTTAACTCTAGGGGCAATCAGGGGTTAAAAGCTTTATTAGAAAATTTATGGGGGTACATAATGCTATAAAAACCTGGCAGGCGAACCTCAAAAAATAACTAGCTACCTAGCGGCACCAGCGGCACTAATACAGCGATCAGAAAAACGATCGCTTAGTGACGCTGGCAATAGGGGGTGAAGAGGTTAACTAGGGCGGTGATCAAGGGGTTAAAAACTTTATTAGGGGGGTAGGGGGCTACCCTGGAACTAACACTAACTGCCTGTCACACTAACTGTCACACTGACACTAAATGCAGTGATCAGTAAATAAATGATCACTGCTATTAGTGACACTATGACAGGGGGCTGAGGGGGTGATCGGGGGGGTTAAATGTGCCTATGTGTACCTACATGTCAATGTGGTGCTTGGTGCTTACTGTGTGATGTCTCCTCTCCTCTCGCCGGACGAAAATACCGGCAGGAGGGGAGATGACATCACTTCCTTCTTGCCTGTGTTTACAGTTCAGGCAGAGGAGGAAGCTGATTCGCTGGGGGTGGCTAGAAACGAATAGCTGCCCCCTCATCCCGGATCGCTCCCAGAGCCACGGGAACCGCCGCATGTACTGGGGGGTCCCGATCGGACCCCGACCCACGTCTAGGCAGGGACATACGGGCACGTCCGAGTGCCTGTACGTTACATTCTGCCGACGTACTGTATATTTACATGCGGCAGTCCTTAAGTGTTTAAAGTAAAACTATAGGCACAACTTTTTTTTTCATTTTTGATGAGTAATAGGTCAGGATTTTATTATTTTTCCATCTGTGTCCCATTGCAAAGATTTTTCTTCACTTCCTGTCCTATAGACAAACAGTAGGTGAGAGGGAACAAATTAAGGGAATTAGTGTCCCCATTGGAAGATTTCCCCTGTATTACTTTTCTTGGGACAATCCAAAATTTGGGATTTGCTTTTACTTTCACTTTCATTGATAATGGTAAACAGGACAAATACAGAGCGTGAAACTCTATAACGAGGGCACAGACATCAATAAAAACTAACAGGTGTCCTCTCCATGCTGTCCAAACCGGAAAAAAAAAGGTTTAGTTATACTTTAAAGTTATTCTGTCAGGAAAAAAAAAAGAGAGAAAGAGTCCCTGCATAAAAAGGCAATCTATAGAGCTTGTTTCAAGATAGAATTAAATCTATTCTTAAATCTATGCTTACCTATCTAGTGGTTCACCAATTGCGCTGGACGCATGCATAGGTTTTACCTTAACCACTTGCCGACGGTTCTTTAGCAAAATGATGGACACAGCTGATGATAGATCAGGGTAAAGAGCCAATCACAATGACTCTTTGCCACATGATCAGCTGTGTCCAATCACAGCTGATCCCAATGTAAACACATTTTCCAGTTATAGACATTAATTTCCTCACGCTGTCACATTGTGAGGAAAGGAGAGAGCTGGTAACTAAAGGGGAAATCTGCACTGATCATCAATGTCCTGATGATCAGTGCAGCCCCAACAGAGCATATCAGTCCCAATGAGTACCCATTAAGGTTGATAATGAGTGCCCATCAGTGCTGCAAATCAGTGCTGCCAATCAGTGCACATCAGTGCAGCCTATCAGTGCCCATCAGTGCTGCCTATTAGTGCCCATCAGTGCAGACTAATCAGCACACATCAGTGAAGGAGATTTCAAAATGAAGAATTGTATAGCAGAAAAACTATTATTTTCAAATTTTGGTCTTTTTTCGTTTGTTTAGCAAAACATTTAAAATAACCCAATGGTGATTAAATACCACCAAAAGAAAACTCTATGTTGCCAGGTGCACTGTTTTACCACCAGCCACCACTGGTTATAGCATCACCTTCAGGAGTAGGACACTAGGCAGAGAAAAGAACACAGAACCACCTAGGGCAGCCCTAATTGGTAGTCACTCACACAGCAGTACAAGGAAACATGGTAGAGGGGCGGGTGCTGTGTCCTTCAATTAACTCAGAGAAAATAATTTTATGATGAGTAACAAAAATCCAGTTTTCTCTTATGTTCATTAAAGGACACAGCTCGTCCATATTCTTGACTGTAGAGACATCCCAAAGAAGTGCCTCAGTGAGGGGTGGGTAACCAATAGAAAGAACACACAAAACACCAAACATCACACAAAAGACAGGGAACTTCAAATAGCCGCCTGTAAAACCTTGCAGCCAAAACACGAATCCAAAGATGCACAAATGTCAACTTTGTAAAACTTAGTAAGGGTGTGAACACAGACACAGATGCCTGATGTCGAATAACACAGGAAGCACACCCTGACAGAGTGTGCTATGAAAAGGAAAGGAGCATATGTGTGCGCAGCCTATTGCGTTAGGGTGTGCAGCCCAAAGCCCAAACACAGACTACCAATCACTCACGATGTTCATTCAATAAGGGAATGGGATGGTAAATTGCATATTTACTGGCCCCATCCCCACTTCTAAAACATCTCCGCAGCAACAGCCATTAGGAGAGGAGGGAAGCTGGCAGCGCCGCAGGGGGTAAAGATGGGAGCCAGGGCAGTAGGGGGAATCTGTGCTTCACAGGCTGATTAGGATGTGCCTGGGCACACCTGGCACACAGTGTGCGCATGTCTATGGAAAGGAGGAGTGTGATGCTAATGACATAGGCCTGGAAAACAGTCTTTATGATCTATCACAAAATGGTGGTGGGAAATGCTGCAAAACCTTTATATGTATTGACTGCGATCACAAAACGAGCACCAGACCTATGGAAGGAGGCTGTAGCAAAACAGTAAAACAAAATTCTCCTGTGCTCTGGTGTTTCACCAAACCCGGGTAATGTAGTGTAGTCTTACGGCAAAGTCTAGAGTCTTGCAGCCCTCCTCAGAACAAAGGGTGTTCATATAGCTAAAGGAAGAAAGAAAAGAAGGGAAGGTGCACCGACCTAGTGCATTACCGCCTACATTTTTTAAAAACAGAATAAAAGCAATGATCCTACTCACAAGAAAAACTTAGGTAAGTGCTTTTCAGACAGCTAGACTGGACCTTGTGGCACCTGCCAGTGGAAACTCAGACATCTGGACGGCTGATGTGTTTCTGGGGCGTACCCACCTCCTTAAAGCCTAAGTGGTCCGTGGTGACTCTCTCCTGTGTGCCCTTGGTAATATATGTGTGTGTGTGTACATGTGCAGAGAAGGCCCCAGCTCAGGTGACCATCGATTGGCAAGCCTCACCCAACCACCCAGGAGGCTGTAGCAGACAGATACACCTGTACTGCCCAAACCACATTCAAGGTGTGAAGCACAACTTCCTTAGGACAAGTATGATGTCCAATGAAAATCGGACACCGACATTGGCAAGGAGTAATGGACAGAGAACCACCTTATCTCTGTGTAAGATCAAATAAGAAGACCTACAATACAAGACCACAAGCTCTGATACACAGAGCACAGAAGTAATAGCAATCAAAAAGGCAACTTGAGAAAAAGAGTGACCAAGAACCAACAGAACTAGGTTCAGGTCCCACCGCAGCAAATGGAGATTGCACTGTACATACTCTACATGCCAAACGGTAATGACCCCATGGTGCCAACAGAGCATCAATTGCACATCCCAGGGGATCCCTCATTCTCACCATAAATCTTGACACCTTCCTATTGATACGGGACACCAGAAGATTCATGTCCAGGGTTTCCCACTGTAGGCCTATCTGGTGTAAAACATCCACATGTAAGGACTACTCTCCTTGGTCCACAATTTAACAGCTAAGGTAATCTGCCTGCCAGTTTTTCACACCCATAATGTAAACAGCGGGAAGAACCAGAATGTGAAGTCCCAGCCACCAAAGAATGTATGAGGCTTTCAGCTCTGCCCCATAGTTTCCAGTTCCACCTTGTTCATTGATATAGGCCACCTTCATGGCGTTGTCCGACCAGATCCTGACCAGGCACCCCTGAAGATGCTCCATCCAGTGATATAGACACAGGGCAGGACATACAGTAGATGGGGAGCCAAACCTCCTCAGCTGTACAGCAGCTGTGGGCCAGCCTTTGACCCAGTACCCCTCCCCAGCCAAACAGGCTGGTGTTCGTCATGTCCACCATCCAATGGAGAAGGAGAAATTACTTCACAGCCAGAAAGAAAATAGATCAAAGCCACCAGAAGAAGGAGGATTTCACCAATCACACACACGTGAACTGTCTTTCCAAGAATGCAGGGGACTTTTTTTATAGGATTTCCTTCTGCAGAACCCTTATTTTGAACTGTGCATAAGGGACTGCCTCAAAAGGTGGACAACATGAGACCCAAGATCTGCATGCAAAACCGCAGAGATGACCACTTGTAGGTCAGCAGCAACTGAACCGCGGGCCAGAGTTTCCAAATTTTGTCCAGCAGGGGAAAAACTTTGGCCTGCACCGAATCCAGAATTATACTTAGGTATTTCAAATTATAAAGAATTGGTGATGGGGGAGGGGGAGGGGAGGAAGGGGGGGGGGAAGGGGAGAGAGTGGGAGGACCAGTATTGAAGATACACAGGGAATGCACTCACATGGGCCACATCCGTGTTAGTAGTAGAAAAAAGGAGGAAAAACCAATAACTATGAAAAGGTATTGATGGTCGGACTTTGAGGCCAAGGAAGTAATTGTTTAAAAATTCTAAATTTTAATATAATCAGGTAAAAAATAAAACATACATTACAATACAATTACATAAAGAAAAAAAGAGGGGGGTACAAATATATGGATTAACCACTGTGTACAAAGAGGTCCTTAAAGTCGCCGACGCACGTTTCGCCGTAAGGCTTCTTCAGGGCAGTTTGGTAAGGACTTTGTAGCGATAGTATATAACAAAGCACATGTAGTTTTCTGCAGAGATACAGGGTTATAAATTACATAATTATTCATTATAAACAAAACAAATACAGGAGAGAAAATTCAGGCACTGTGTCATATAATTACATGGCTGACGGTTATACATCGAGTGCATCCAAGATTCCACAAGTAGGTTACAGGCACGTGGATAAGGACGTTTTAAACAGGTCCTCCAATGAATATATAAAAAAATTCGGGATATCTAGATCAATCAAACAATATATATTATTATTAATATACCAAGGATCATTTATCAAAGAGAGAGAGGGGGGGGGGAGGGGGGGAGAGAACAGAGTGAAAGTGGAGAAAGCCAGTGTTGTACAAGGAAGATATAGTCTCTTTAGGAGGCTCCTATTAGATTTATATAAGGTTTGAGAGGACAGGACCATATCAACAGTCAACAGATCATTTAAAAATTCACCTTTACTTAAAGATCAGGGCTGCTTATAAAGATTTCCAATAAAATCAGGCAACGTGTTGCAAGCAGTTTGCTCTCTATATTTGGATAGGAAAACATGTATGTATAATAGATATTGTACCAAGTTGTTACATGAATATATTTTTTGCAATAGTATAGAAAGGTAAAAGGAAGAAAAAAAAAGATAGTACTAATAATGACTAATTACCAATTAAGGAGAGGGTTAGCCACCAACTGGGACAGGGGATTTTCGGGACCTCTAGTTTGTCCTGAACAACCTTAGTGAGGGTTCCTATAATGAACTCGAACGCCAATTTGGCCACTGTGTTATCTAAATGAAGGATCAGCAAAGAAAATTCTTTGTCATTAAATCCAAAAAGCTTTTGATCAAAAGCATGTTATTAGAGCCCAGGGCTTAAGGATCATAGGCAAATATATTGGTCCGGGGGGCGTGTCCTAGCTATGGAGGAGTGAAGACGTGCGTCTCCTCAGCTCCGCTCCACCGCAGCACCGCATCGCAGCTAAGGGGGAGAATCTTACCCCATCCAGCGCCCACGATGTCCCAGAGGAACCGCTCCACCTCCCAGCCGCCACGGACCGACCGGACCAGACAAGGACAGCTGGATTTCTTTGCAGGGAGCAGCACCCGCGGCCGCGAGGCCCCAAAGATGGCGCCGACCACGAAGGCCCAGAAAACTCCAAAGACCGCCCAGGCCACCCGGTCACAGATGCTGGAGGAATCCCCTGCTTCATCCCCAAGGTCGGTGAGTGACTCTCTGCCCCCGGCCTCCCCCGGCTCCCCAGTGCTCAGGGAAGGAGATCAGGCAGCGCCAGACCCCCTAGAGGACATGGACATCAGGCGCCATATTTGGTCCCTCCCCACCAAAGCTGACCTAGAGCGCTTTGCAGACAGGGTAGAGAAGGCCCTGAAAGAGGACATAGCCCAGCTTAAAACTGACACTGCACACCTGGGGGGGGGGCAAGAGATATTATCCCTACCCTAGAAGGAGTGTTTAAGGAAATACTGGGGCTACCGGCGACGGCCACTATTGAGATAGACCGAGCACACAGGGCCCTAAAACCCCCCTCCCAAGACGTGAACAACCCCAGAGATGTCATTTGCAAGTTACACAAGTACACTCTTAAAGACCGCATCATGCACAAGATGCGTGGGAAACCCTTTTTTGAGTTTGATGGTGCGCGTCTGGCCTTTTACCAGGACATTTCTAGACGCACTCTCATGCAGCGTAGAGCACTTCGCCCCCTGCTGACGGCTGTTCAAGATGCAGGCTTGACATACCGCTGGGGGTTCCCCTTCTACCTCCAAGTTACTAAAAACGGCAGGACTGTAACGCTTCGCACTAAGGATGACCTCCCGAACTTCCTGTCCTCCCTGGACCTGGACCCAGTAGACTTTCCTGATTGGAGGGGTTCGCCTGACTTTCCCACACCGCGGCTACCGCAGTCTCAACCGTGGCAATCATTCACTCGCAAAAATCGCAGACGAGATCGTGGACGCCGCACTGCTGAGCCCACGGACGACCAGGCCCTATAGGAGGCTGACAACCCTGTAACTCTACGCTGATACCACTCACTATGTTGCTTCCCTGTTTGTGGAGCCCTGACTCTCCCATGCTACTCCATTGAAGCTGCACTAGCCCTGACTCTCTCTCATGCAACCAGCCGCCTGATTTGACTGCTTTTCTTCTTCATCAATGAACACTGTGAGAGACCGTCCCTACCCGCAGAACTGGCAGTGGCTGCTGGAGTTGACTTTCAATGCCTTAATGCCCACGAACTGGTCCCCCCCCGACTGGGGACCCCTATGCTCTCCCTCTTCCATCGCACCACGTTAGAAGCGGTGGACGGGGCTGGGAGCCTTCCTGCCTCTTCCCCATGCTGGCCCACGAACCCCCAGTAGGCCACCCTTTAGGGGTTGACGATCCCGGCCGGGATCGCGGGCTGAGGCTCAAGACCCCCCCCCCCCATATAGGGGACGGGGCCTTGGGCGCGGCCCTTAGATGTTGTTTAAAGTATGTTGGCTTCGGCCTAGTTGTTTTACTTGAACTGTATTGCCTAATTGTCTCATGTGTCTTTTTCTCTCCCCCTCTCCGTTTCCTTCTTCTCTCTCTGCCCTCGCCCTTCTTCTCAATCTCCATCCAGGTGAGCCTTATTGTCTGGTCACCCACGCCGAGCACGCCACTGATTCGCAGATCCCGTCCATCTCCAGTCTCCCTATGGCCACGCTTCAGGTAAGCACATACAATGTCAGGGGGCTTTGCTCTCCCCACAAGCGTAGTAAATTGTGGTGGGAGCTAAAGCGACTAAAAACACAGGTGCTTTTCCTCCAAGAAACCCATTTCACGTCCCAGTCCCTCCCTAAACTACCCACCCACCTCTTTAACCAGTGGTTTCTCAGCAACTCCCCGACACCTAAATCTAGGGGGACGGCAATCGCCATACACAAATCCTGCCCTTTTCAACCCTCCAGCCATGAGATAGACCCCCGAGGTAGGTATGTGTTCCTTAAAGGTAGTATTGCTGGCCAGACGTATACATTCGCAACGATCTACGCCCCGAACACAGACCAGCTCACTTTCATTGACTCCACCCTAGACCGACTGACGGACTTTAGAGAAGGCCTTCTGATTCTGGGAGGCGACTTTAATGTCAGCCCTGACCCTTTACTCGACACTTCCCATGCTAGATCCCCGCACTCATATGCTTTCCTTAAACACTTCCGCAAGACGTTTCAGTCCCACCTCCTCGTAGACTGCTGGAGGACGCTGCACCCCACAGATCGTGATTTTAGCTACTACTCCAAGGTACACAATGTCTATACCCGCATAGACCACCTGTATGTGGACCTTGCAACCCTAGACCTCCTCCGGATTGCAACCATTGGCAACATTTCCATTTCGGATCACGCCCCGGTCACGATTGCTCTCGACCTACCGTCAAGCACGCATAGGGCCTGGACGTGGAGGTTGAATGACAATCTATTAGATGACCCAGCGGTGGTGAAGGAGGTGTCGGACACGTTGTCTCATTATTTTGCCGAAAACTCAGTTGGGGGCATGGAGGACGGCCTGATTTGGGAGGCCCATAAGGCGGTGGTTCGAGGGGAACTGATATCCCAAGGTGCTAGGCTTAAGCGTGAACGCAGGGCAGACTTTCTTAGGGTGCACACCGCCCTGGGGAAGGCTGAGCTGCAACACAAGGCGACCGGGACCCCTGAGGCACTAAAGGAACTAACAGAGTTGCGAGAGCTGTTCTTACGCTTGTTAGACCGCCAGGCCCGTAAGCAATTCCGTTATATGTCCCACAAGTTCTATGAACACGTAAACAAATGCGGGAGGATGCTTGCACGCGCCCTCCGCAAACAGCACGCCCTTTCACACATTCATAAACTGCGTTCCCCCTCGGGAGACCTGATGGTCCACTCCTCTAAGATAGCTGCGGGGTTTAGAGACTACTATGCCGACCTCTATAATCTGAATTCTGACCTCCCTCCTACCGCGCAAGAGGATAGACAGCGGGCGATCCGTGACTACCTTGAGGCAGCTGGCCTACCCCCCCTCACAGCTGACCAATCCCTGGAGATGGAGTCACCGATCACTGCCACTGAGCTCAGGGACACGGTTGAGGCCTTGCCTAACGGGAAGAGCCCTGGCCCCGACGGGTTTACTAAGGCATATTACAAGACTTTCCTCTCCCTTTTGGCGACCCCCATGCGCAAATATTTTAACTCTCTTGCGACCGGCGGGAAACTCCACCCAGAAGCCTTGCTAGCTCACATCACTGTGATCCCTAAAGAGGGTAAGGATCCCACGGCTCCCCAGAGCTATCGCCCCATTTCCCTTCTCAACTTGGACGTGAAGCTTTTGGCAAAAATCTTAGCAAATAGACTCAAACACTTACTGCCCTCGATTGTGCACCCAGACCAGACGGGCTTCATAGTGGGTAGGGAAGCCAGGGATAATTCCCTTAGAGCCGTCCAACTCATTCACTGGGCCCGCACTAGCCCGAACCCCCCATCTTACATTATCCTCTCAACAGACGCAGAAAAGGCCTTCGATCGCGTAGACTGGCCATATATGACGGAGGTACTGCGATCGATCGGCTTAGGCCCGAGAATGCTGGCGTCAATCCTGGCCCTATATTCTTCTCCCTGCGCTCAGGTCAAAGTAAACGGAACCCTCTCCCCTAGGTTCCCCATCCGGAATGGCACGCGACAGGGCTGCCCCCTGTCGCCCCTCCTGTTCGCCCTAGTTCTGGAGCCCCTGCTCCGAACTGTGCGAGACAATCCGGATATCACAGGCTTGAGGATTGGAGATACAGAACACAAGCTCTCGGCATATGCCGATGATGTCCTCTTCCACCTCTCACAACCATTGATATCGCTGCCCAACCTGATGAAAGAGCTTAGACTCTTCGGATCCCTATCCAACTTTAAAATTAATTTAACGAAATCGGAGATTCTTCCCATTTGCCTCCCCGCCCGTGTGGCCGCTGGTCTCCAGGCCTCCTTCCCCTTTACTTGGTCCAAGTCGTCCCTACGTTATCTAGGAATACAACTCACTGACAGGTTTGACGCCCTTTACACTGCGAATTACACCCCATTACTAACCGCAGTTAAAAACGACCTTTTGCACTGGACTCGTTCAGCTTTCACATGGCTCGGTCGGGTGAACATCATAAAAATGACTGTCCTCCCACGCATACTATTCTACCTACAAATGCTTCCGATACCCCTGCCCAAATTATTTTTTGACCGTCTCTCCAGCATGATGTCCGCTTTCATCTGGAATGCGCGTAAACCTAGAATTGCCCTGAGGGTGCTGCGCCGCCCGAAGAGTAGAGGGGGCTTAGGGGTCCCGGACATCAAACAATACTACCGCGCAATAGCTTTACAGAGGATTCTCAACTGGCGTTTCCATACACACTCAAAACTCTGGGTGCCCTTGGAGAAGAGCCTAGCGGGTAGGAACTTGTCCTATGCACCTTGGCTGTCGCGGGAACACAGGGGGCTGTCTGATACGACTTCCCCTCTGACATCCCATGTGCTGTCGGTTTGGGACAAAGCCAATGCTGAACTCAACTTGGCCCCCCCTGTGTCTCCGCTGGCCCCCCTGGGTGGTTTCCTCTGGTTCCCCCCGGGGGAGAAAATGACGTTTTTCGAGTCCTGGGTTGATGATGCTAACGCTAGTTGTGGAAAACTCATGAAAAATGGTAGACTCTTAAATTATGAAGCTCTTCCAGTAGGTCGACAGGGCTCGCGCATGAACTTCTGGAAATATAGGCAAATACACCACTTCTTTGAGAAGCATGGCCGTATGATTAGAGACCCCTCGTCCCTTACCCCGTTCGAAAGCTTGTTCACCGACGATGCCCCTACCCCCCACCTAGTGTCAGAACTCTACCGACTCCTTGGCTCAGCATCGCCCCAACCTAAACCCGCTTATGTCAGACGATGGGAAACGGACTTGGAGACGATGTTTACTGACACACAACTGGCTCATCTGTACCACCTAACTCACTCGTCCTCTATTGATTCCAGGACGCAGGAAACTAATTTCAAAATTTTATCCCGTTGGTATAGGGTCCCTGCAGACCTGGCCCAAATCTATCCCTCTGCGTCCGCGCTGTGCTGGCGCGGCTGCGGACACAGGGGAACACTTGCACACATTTGGTGGGACTGTCCCCTAATTAAACCCTTCTGGGAGGACATAGGATGCCAAATTAAGATAGTGACTGGGCTTGAGGTTCCTCTCTCCCCGCTGCATTTCCTGCTGCATGTACCCCTGATCCCCCTCCGACACTATAAGAAAAATGTGCTGCCTCATCTGCTTAACGCAGCCAGGCGCTTACTCCCGCTCCACTGGAAAACAGCCAGAATTCCTACTCGGGAGGAGTGGATCAGCGGGGTGAATGCGGTTAGGGAAGCGGAGGACTGGAGAGCGACCTGCCACGACACTAGAGACCAGTTCCATAGCACTTGGACGCCCTGGTCGGACTATGCCTCAGACACTTCCTTTGTCCCGTCCAGTTTAGACATAGCCTTACTGGAGCTGTCAGACCCATCCCTTAGGACCCGCAGGCTAAGGGACGCCTAGAAGACAACATCATTTCCCTGTTGCTGGCTATATGTATGGATCAAAACCCATGATTGACCTGGACTTGGCGTGCAATGATAGGCGTGGAGAACCGCTCAACTCCCTATTGGATCACAGGTACACCTGGACTCTCTCTGTCTACCTATCACCTCTTCCTTCTTTTTCTACCCTTCATCTTTGATCTTCTCTCCCTCTCTTCCCCCCCAATCCCATGTTTTATGTTACATTGTTACTACAGAAGCAGACCGGTGGCTCTAACGAGTGACTGGGGGTCGACATGGCAATGCAGAACCTCAGGGCGCACGAACCTGTCCCCAGCCCATGCGGGGACACCGGTGGTTTTGTGTGAAGGCCCTGACTGCCGCAATTGGGGCCCTGGGTTTACGGGCGGGAGCAGGAGTCGGTTTGCTGGAGGCCACGGTGCCCCCCCTCCGGCCTCGCCCGTGGACTGTGGACCCCCCATGACTCAAGGCCTCTGGGGACGGTCTCTTGACCCGTCTCCGGACGGCGAGGCTGTCGGCAGGCGGCCCTAAATGCTATATGTGTTGCCTGTGGCCTCACGACTGATAGCCATTGCATCGCCCACTAAGACCTGCTATTCCCGGGCTGAGGGCCCCTGGTTGGGGGCTGGATGCTCGCTGATAATGCATTGTTTGTTTGTTTATGTTTTTATACGTTCAACGGTTCCCTTTGGGGTTCTGATGCTTATGTGACCCTGCGTGGTCTAAGTTGGCCTTGCCTACATCACTGCTGTTGAACATGTCTTATATGTGTTGTGTGTTGAAATAGCAATAAACTTGATTATACAAATATATTGGTCCTTACCGTGTAGTTGTAAAAAAGTCCTGTCACATTCCCAGGGTGTATAGCCGTGTAGTACACGTATCCTGTTGTGAACTGGGCCTCTAAATAGCCGGGACGCCGTGTTTGCGCCTAGCGTGATGGCGTCATGTTTGTGCGCCATATGGCGCATAGTAAGGGAATACTGCAAAGGGGCTGAGCCTCGCCATGACGCTCTCCACACTCTTCCTAGGAGGCGGCGCCCAAGAACATACGACGTAAAGTTGTTGCGTCGATCGCGGTGACGTCAGCGCGCTGTGCGGCACACAAGATATTTTCTATGGTTGGATAGACAACAGGGGCGTGACAACAAAGGCCCACAATTACATAAACTTTACGTCGTATGTTCTTGGGCGCCGCCTCCTAGGAAGAGCGTGGAGAGTGTCATGGCGAGGCTCAGCCCCTTTGCAGTATGCCCTTACTATGCGCCATATGGCGCACAAACATGACGCCATCACGCTAGACGCAAACACGGCGTCCCGGCTATTTAGAGGCCCAGTTCACAACAGGATACGTGTACTACACGGCTATACACCCTGGGAATGTGACAGGACTTTTTTACAACTACACGGTAAGGACCAATATATTTGCCTATGATCCTTAACCTGAATTTGAGCCCTGGGCTCTAATAACATGCTTTTGATCAAAAGCTTTTTGGATTTAATGACGAAGAATTTTCTTTGCTGATCCTTCATTTAGATAACACAGTGGCCAAATTGGCGTTCGAGTTCATTATAGGAACCCTCACTAAGGTTGTTCAGGACAAACTAGAGGTCCCGAAAATCCCCTGTCCCAGTTGGTGGCTAACCCTCTCCTTAATTGGTAATTAGTCATTATTAGTACTATCTTTTTTTTTCTTCCTTTTACCTTTCTATACAATTGCAAAAAATATATACATGTAACAACTTGGTACAATATCTATTATACATACATGTTTTCCTATCCAAATATAGAGAGGAAACTGCTTGCAACACGTTGCCTGATTTTATTGTAAATCTTTATAAGCAGCCCTTATCTTTAAGTAATGGTGAATTTTTAAATGATCTGTTGATATGGTCCTGTCCTCTCAAACCTTATATAAATCTAATAGGAGCCTCCTAAAGAGACTATATCTTCCCTGTACAACACTGGCTTTCTCCACTTTCACTCTGTTCTCTCCC
Source organism: Rana kukunoris (assembly GCA_029574335.1). NCBI lineage: Eukaryota > Metazoa > Chordata > Amphibia > Anura > Ranidae > Rana > Rana kukunoris. The sequence continues at coordinate 249,092,924 of CM056049.1, forward strand.
ACCCTCCCCCCCTCTCTCTCTTTGATAAATGATCCTTGGTATATTAGTAATAATATATATTGTTTGATTGATCTAGATATCCTGAATTTTTTTATATATTCATTGGAGGACCTGTTTAAAACGTCCTTATCCACGTGCCTGTAACCTACTTGTGGAATCTTGGATGCACTCGATGTATGACCGTCGGCCATGTAATTATATGACACAGTGCCTGAATTTTCTCTCCTGTATTTGTTTTGTTTATAATGAATAATATTAGTAATTTATAACCCTGTATCTCTGCAGAAAACTACATGTGCTTTGTTATATACTATCGCTACAAAGTCCTTACCAAACTGCCCTGAAGAAGCCTCACGGCGAAACGTGCGTCGGCGACTTTAAGGACCTCTTTGTACACAGTGGTTAATCCATATATTTGTACCCCCCTCTTTTTTTCTTTATGTAATTGTATTGTAATGTATGTTTTATTTTTTACCTGATTATATTAAAATTTAGAATTTTTAAACAATTACTTCCTTGGCCTCAAAGTCCGACCATCAATACCTTTTCATAGTTATTGGTTTTTCCTCCTTTTTTCTACTTAGGTATTTCAGTTGTCTGCTCCGGGTCATAGTGGTCTTCTTGAAGTTCAGAATCCAGCCAAACTCCAATGCAATGTGAATGGTAATTGTCACGTTGTCCACCAGGAAAGAGTGAGACTCGAAGGAAGAGGTAGTCCAGATAGCCTACCATGGCAATCCCCCGCAATCCCTCGCTGTCTCAGCAATGCCAAGACCAGAGATAGCACCTTGGTGAGCACCTAGGAAGCAGGGCTAGAACAAAAGGGAGAGCCACAAACTGGTAATAAACATATCTTACTCCAAAGCACAGGAAGATCTGTTGCCTGATACAGATAAAAACATGTAAATACATGTCCTTGATGTCTATGGCAGCCCCTTAATGAAGAGCCTGGGCCTGTCACCCCCCCCCCCCCCTGAAAAAGCAGGTTCTGCACAACCACATAAAGATCTCAAAGATAAGACTATGAGAGATGGCGACTGGAAGGAAAGAACTTGTCTAGTTGGAAGAAAAGAAACTCTATTTTGTAGCTTGATGATATCATTCAACAAACTTAATTGTAGGCAAGCAAGGAAATCCACAGGTCTGTCAACCAAAGAAAATGACCCCTCACTCTGGAAACATGTGGGAGCAAACCTTCATGCCATGGAGGGCTAGTCGCAGGCTCATTAGACTTGTGTGGCCAGGTGAAACCAGAGGGACCATTAAAAGAGTTGGAGCCCTTGTCCAAGGAGCTCGGGGAGCAAAAAAAAACCTTTTGCACAAATAAAAATGGCCCCTTCTTGTGCCACAGCTCTTTGCTTTTGCTATATTGCAGAAAAAAGGTGCCTTTTCCTCCCGTAAAGGTTATTGATAATGTCCTCCAGAGTGGAACCAAAGAGCTGCTTACCCTGGAAAGGTAAATCTGTCAGTCCTTATAAGAAGTCTGGTCTGCTGACCAACACTTAAGCTAGATGGCTCGCCTGGAGAAACATGACCAAGTCGAAAAGTTTTGAAAGCAATTGAGCTGTATGCAAGGATGCATCCCACTTTTACTTGAGGCCCTGGACGAGTTGGTCCGCTAGCTCCACGTAGACTGGGGAGATCTGCTCATTACTCAGGCCCTGACATAATAGCTTAGCCCACTGGGTAAGAGTTTGAGATACGTCTCTTACAAGGCATCAAGAACCACTATTATTGTCTACTGCTTTTGAGACCAGATGTAAAACCAACCCAACCACTCAGGGCCTTATCTCTTTCTAATATTCCCTTATATTGAACAATACTGGGCCACAAACCCCCATGTACTGTGACAAATGAATACAAGATTTTGGTTCTGATACACAGCCAGGTGACTGGTGTAAAATGTGGGAGGCCCTGTTCAAATCCTCTAGGAATTTCCTCGCCCTTGAAAATTATTTTAAAGTTATGTCTCATTGGTACTTTACCCCAGCTAGGATCGCAAAATATCTCCCATTGTACCCGTTCAATTGCTTCCAAGGTTGCCCAGAGAGAGCACATGCTCAACTGTTAATCCTCCTTCTAGACAGATGTTTTAGTGCCATCTCACAGGCCGCCTGCCTCTGGTGGGCCTCAGTTTAAACCTAGAGGCCTTTCATCGCTTACAGCGTTTATGCAGACGTGACTGACGCTAGCCGGCGATCAGTTTACCAACGCTAGAGTTTATCACCCCTTACCGGATAAGGTTCCCTTTGTTACCTGTTCCTTGTGGATTATAAACTTTAATGTGCACCATCTGGCCGCAACGTAAATTTTGGCTGCTTGCAGGACTGCCCGCTAGAGGGAGCTCATGAGCACAGACTGTTTTACTTCAGTTTAAATGAATGGTACTATTCGTTAGTTTAGACCTGTTTATTCATTAGTGTCCCCTTTGTTGATTTCCGCAAGGGCCCTTGCAAAATCATTTTTGCATTGTTGCATAGCAACTATTCATGTGCTGATTTATGCTTGTTCTTTTTGGATGCTTATGAAGTAAACTCACTCTGATGATTTAAATATAATACTGTGTGAAGTGTATTTTCCCTGTCTGGAAGAGGGATCATCCAAGATCCAGGTAATACTGTGTTATATTGCTGCTGAGTGTGGTATGCTCTATTACTGTACCCCTAAACAAACAGGGGCTACAATACACCTACCAGATTTCTGATGTGTCAAGGGAGGGTTTGAGCTAGTTAATAGGGGTGAGACAGACAAAAAGAAGTAGAACCCAAACAACAACCAGCGGCTCCTTTGGGGGTAGCGCTACATGTTATATTGGAAAACATGAATAAAATCTCAGTAAAAGAAAAGTGTTGAATGCTCAATCGACTGCCAGTGCTGGGATATGTAAGGAGGTAGAAGATACGGGCCCCAGGGAGTTAAGCATATATATGGTCTTTTTTAGCAAAGAAGTCTGTTCACCACAAGTTTAGTGCAAGGATGAGTTGCTTTATTAGTGCTCTAAACATACTTACTGGAATATTTTAGGCACAGTGTGCATACTTAGCACCACTGAGAAATGTGGTATCTATGGCAAATGCAAGTAACAACGCTGATATTGTTCTGCCTGCTGGGCCACACCCTCTAAAGTCAGCAAAAGGCATTTAAGTTTTGACATTTGCATTATCACAACAAAGAAGTATCTTATTTTGTAATTTCTATAGATATGCAAGCCATTTAAACTCAAGGTGTAATGGATACTACAACACTAGACTACAAATTCTTAAAGGGAAAGTATATTGCATTTCCAGGCAATATATATTTGAGGTATTTTTGCAGTATTAAAGTAGTATTAAACCCTCTACTCTAACTTCCCATCATCGCAGGAAAGAGTTAACAGTGGACAGTGCAGTCTCCAGTCTGTCTGTTAGCTTAGGGCAGGGGTCTCCAAACTGTGGCAAGAGGGACGGACGCAGCCCTTTGCTAGATTTTATCTGGCCCTTGGGGGAATATTCTTCCATATGATATGAGGTATTAGTTCTCTCACTGACACCAACAATGGGGCACTATTTATTTCACTGATACCAGTGATGGGGCACTACTCCTCCTCCTATTGATCACTAACATTGAGGCCATGTTAACCCTTTCTGATGTTGGGCCGAGGACATTTTCTTCCCCCAATGGCCACAATCCGAAGGATAGAAAACTGTCCCTTGAAAAGTTTGGAGACCCATGGCTTAGAGAATGGAGGAAGAAAGGGAAAGGGGGGGGGGGACAGAGGATGGCCTTGCCACCCTAGACTAGGAAGCTCTTTATTTCTATTGCTGCACACAGTGAAATAAGATAGGGCTCTAGTCCCTGCTTGCTAGGGTGGATCCATAGGATGCTGCAAGAGAAAAGAGCCATCCTGAAATGGGAAACCTGGGGCACTAGCTTAAACTTGAATTTGGGCAAGGATTAAATAATAAACTGACCTTATGCCTTCAATACAAGTAAACAAATACAAGTCATCTGCATGCGTGTTCTAGGTTAGTGATTCAAAGTATTTTTTTAGTAGTAAAATGTAACTTCAAAGTTGTCATGACCTCTTTAATAAAATTGTAATAAAACAGAATCTTAAAGGGGTGTTCCAGCCTCTTTTTAAGTTTATTAAAAGTCAGCAGCTACAAAAAGTGTAGCTGCTGGCTTTTAATAAAAAGACACTTACCTGCTCCACGGTTCCAGCGACGCGCCGGCCGGGGCTCCGCTCCTCGGCCCCCTTCATTCCTAGTGTGGGCACTCGGCAGTGACAGATTTCGGCTTGACGGCCGGTCACCCATCGCGCATGAGCGAGCGGCACTGCGCATGCGCGTGCGGCGCCGTCCGATTGGACAGGCGATCGCCTACAGGGAGGGGCTGAAATAAGGCGATTAAGATAGTCGCCTTACCAGCCCCTCGGCGGAAGGAGGAAGTGGGACAGGAAGTCCCACTCCTCCTGAAGCCCCCACTCCTCCCCCAAAAAAATTACATGCCAAATGTGGCATGTAAGGGGGCAAGGAGTGGATTAAGTGGAAGTTCCATTTTTGGATGGAACTCCGCTTTAATAATAAGAAACATTTGTATAACAGTGCTTTTTTTTAACCACTTCCAGCCCAAGGACGTCATATGACGTCCTGGACTTTCAGGGGGGATTCCTGAAAGATGCCTGCAGCCACAGGCATCATTGCGATATCCATCTCTACAGCCGGCGATTCTGTGCACCATAAGAACGATCATAGCGGCGGTTCCACCGCTTGATCGTTCTTATAGGCGACGGGATGGGACGCCCCTCCTCCCGCCGCCATCCGGTGCTTCTCCGGGCTCTCCTTTGCCATCGGAGACCCGGAGAAACGATCCGCCGGCATCAGATGGTCACCAGTAATCTCTATGATCGTCGGAGGCCCGGGGCGCGATGTTATGACGTCACGCCCTGGTCCTGGAATGTAAACACAGCCGCAATCGCGGCTGAAATCATTAGATCTGTGAATTTTTTTCACGATCGAATGCTTTCCAGCCTGGAGGAGAGATGTGGGGTCTTATTGACCCTGCATCTCTCCATAAAGAGTACCTGTCACAAACCTATTCTATTACAAGGGATGTTTACATTCCTTGTAATAGGAATAAAAGTGATCAAAAAAAAAAAAAAATGTCAAAAAAGTGTAAAAATAAAAGAAATTGAGTAAAATAAAAAATAAAATAATATATATTTTTTTTAAATGCCCCTATCCCCGTTAGCTCGCGCTCAGAAGCGAACACACACATAAGTCCCGCCCACATATGTAAACGCTGTTCAAACCACACATGTGAGGTATCGCCGCGTGCGTTAGAGCGCCAGCAACAATTCTTGCACTAGACCTTCTCTGTAACTCTAAATTTGTAACTTGTAAAAAAAAAATAAGCGACGCCTATGGAGATTTTTAACCACTTCCCGTCTGGTCAATAACAGATTGACGTCCGGGAAGTGGTTGTGAAATCCTGACTGAACGTCTATTGACGTCCTCAGGATTTCATGCCGGCGCGCGCCCGTTGGGGATCGCACCGCGGCGATCGGTGATGCGGGGTGTCAGTCTGACACCCTGCACCTCTGATCTCGGTAACGAGTCTCCGGCGGAGCCTCGTTACCACGTGATCAGCCGTGTCCAATCACGGCTGATCACGATGTAAACAGGAAGAGCCGTTAATGGCTCTTCCTCACTCGCGTCTGATAGACGTGAGTAGAGGAGAGGCGATCGGCTGCTCTCCTGACAGGGGGGGTTCGCACTTATTGTTTATCAGCGCAGCCCCCCCTCAGGTCGCCACACTGAACCACCAGGGAAGCCCACACTAGACCACCAGGGAAGTGCAAAAAATAAATGAAAAAAAGGGGCAATACAATTATATTTATTGGCATGGGCAAGAAGGTGCGTAAGTGCCTGGTATGGAAGTGGTTAAGTACTGATGTTTGGCGCCATTACATGAGTGTGCGCAATTTTAAAGCGTGACATGTTAGGTATCTATTTACTCGGCGTAACTTCATCTTTCACATTATACAAAAAAATAGGGCTAACTTTACTGTTTTGTTATCTTTTAATTCACAAAAGTTTTATTCCCAAAAAAAAGGCGTTTGAAAAATTATTGCGCAAATACTGTGTGAGATAAAAAGTTGCAATGGCCGGAATTTTATTCCCTAGGGTGTCTGCTAAAAAAACATATATAGTGTTTGGGGGTTCTGAGTAATTTTCTAACAAAAAAATTATGATATATGCATGTAGGAGAGAAGTGCCAAAATAGGCCTGGTATGAAAGTGGTTAACATTTACAAATAAATATGAGTGATGTTAGGCTCCATTCACACTTGTGTGACTTGTCATGACTTGTCATGCAACTTTGGACATCAAAGTTGCATAACAAGTCATTCCCCGTGTTTTCCAATGATAACCATTTATATATGTGCAACTTCAAAGAAGTTTATGCACTACTTTGGTCCGACTTTCATGAAACTTGAGGGCCAAAGACTTCAATGTTAACACACAAAAAATGCATTAAAGTCGTACCTGAATGTTATACAATGAAACAGTTGTTAATTATTACTGGTCAAAGCCAAAGTGGTATCTAAGTTGCACCCATCCATAGTTGGGTCAAAGTACCATCATAGTTGGGTCAAAGTACCATCAAAGTTTCACTCCAAAGTCAGCACAACTTTGGAGTCATACAAGTGTGAATGGAGCAAGTGAGGACTCAGGTAAGTATTTAGAGGTATGAGGGGCTAGACTGCTATCGGGAGACATTTTTTACCTTAATGCACGGAATGAATTACAGTATAGTAAAAAAAAAAGTCTTGACTTTACAACCACTTTAAGATTTCCAACCCCTAAAAAAAAAAAAAAAAAAAACAGACGAATAGGAATAGGTATAACACAGACAACAATGAAAGAGTCTCCCACTTTGCCAAGGAAATGTCAGGGAAGTGCAAACCAGATATTCCTGCAAACAGAACTGCTGCTGCCAATGTAAATAGTGTTATCAGTTTTTCAGAATCTTTTCTGTTTTATTTTTATTTTTTATTATGATTATTTTAAAGGGCAGTAGGGAATAAATAGAAGTGCCAATGCAATAAACACTTGAAAGGGTATTTAGTAGTATCTGAGAATACAACTGGAATACACTAATTTCTATAATCCCACAACATTTAAAATATAATAGAAATGAAGGTCTGTGATAAAAAAAAAATATACGGCTAATGTGTAAGGTAAAGTCTAAAGGATTGGAAATATCAGTTTGTAAATGGATAGAAAACTGTCTAAAAGACAAAATTCAGAGAGTAGTGGTTAATGATTCTTACTCTGAATGGTCTAAGGTGATCAGTGGTGTAACCCAAAGTTCAGTGCTGGGACCCTTCCTTTTTAATATCTTTATAAATGATATTGAGTCTGGGATCAAAAGTAACATTTCTGTCTTTGCAGATGACACCAAGCTATGCAGTGGAATAACGTCCTTACAGAATGTCTCCAATTTACAAGCCGACCTCAATGCTCTGTCTTATTGGACGACTATGTGGCAGATGAGGTTTAATGTTGATAAATGTAAAGTTATGCACGTGGGGGCTAAGAATATGCATGCATCATACATGCTAGGGGGAGTTCAACTGGGGAGATCCATAGTGGAGAAGGATCTGGGGGTTTTGGTAGATCATAAGCTCAATAATGGCATTCAATGCCAAGCTGCGGTTTCCAAAGAGAGCTAAGTCCTTTCTTTATTAAATTCTGTATTAAGAGAGTTATGGACTCCAGAGAAAGATATATAATTTTGCCCCTGTACAAATCATTAGTAAGACCTCATCTGGAATATGCAGTTCCGTTTTGGGCACCAGTTCTCAAAAAGGATATCGAGGAACTGGAGAAAGTGCAGAGAAGGGCAACCAAACTGATAAGAGGCATGGAGGAACTCAGCTATGAGGAAAGATTAGAGGAACTGAATTTATTCACTCTTGAGAAGATGAGAATAAGGGGGGGTATGATGAACATGTACAGATATATAAGAGGTCCATATAGTGAACTTGGTGTTGAGTTATTTACTTTACGGTCAACACAAAGGACAAGGGGGCACTCTTTACGTCTAGAGAAAAATAGATTTCATCTAAAAATACAGAAAGGTTTCTTCACAGTAAGGCCCTGTACACACGCCCGGGAATCTCGTCAGGAAAATAACGTTGGTTTTCCTGACGGGATTCATGGCAAGCTTGTCTTGCAAAGCCGTGCATACAGACAGCCATTTAAAAGAACCGCCGTTCTTTTGAATGGCAAGAACGCGACGACATCATCGACAACATCATCGACAATGACGAGCCAGCGCTCGTCACATTCGATGCCATCGCCGCCATCTTTCTACACACCACACTAAACTTGTATGCTACCGTGCATGCGTCAAACTCTTATAGAGCATGCGCGGGTTTTCCTGGGACAGGTAAGCATACAGACGACCGGTTTTCTAATCAGAAAACACTCTACTGGGAATCCCGACGGGAGAGCAGGGTTCTCCGTCAGGATTCTCGGCTGTTTTCCTGACGGGAAAATTGCTAGGGAGCACGGCTGGGATTCCCAGCCAAATGCTCTCCTGGCAGTTTTCCTGCCGGGAAAACCGGTCGTGTGTACAAGGCTTGAGAGCTATGAAAATGCGGAACAGATTCCCTGAAGAGGTGGTTCTGGCCAGCTCAGTAGATTGCTTTAAGAAAAGCCTGGATTCTTTCATAAATGTACATAATATAACTGAGTACTGACATTTACAGGTAAAGTTGATCTAGGGAAAATTCCAATTGCCTCTCGGGGGATCAGGAAACAATTTTTTCCCCTGCTGTAGCAAATTAAATCCTGCTCTGCTTGGGTTTTTTGCCTTCCTCTAGATCAACTGTGGATATAGAATTGGGTATATGGGATTGTATGATATTATATATATATATATGTTTTTTATTTATTTTTTTATGGTTGAACTGGATGGACTTCTGTCTTTTTTCAACCTAACAATGTAACTATATACAATATACTAACTAACTAACTAACTAATCCCAGTATTTGACTAGTCTCCATTCACTGGGACTACACAGTTATTTATTTATTTATTGACAAATTTAGTTTAACAGAGTAATGAAGAGTTCGAACTGATATTGTATTGCTCTCTGTACTGCCCCATTTCTTGCTTGGTGTCACAAAGACAGCAAGTGAGGGGAAATCACCAAAGTAGGGTCACAGTCAGAAATAAAAACTTGAAACAGGCTAAAAGAGAGAGGTCTAGAACACAAATATATGCAGAGCAATACAAAAACTAGGATACAATTCAAAAACAGTTCTAGCCCTCACAAAGGTAAAGGTATACTTTATGACTTATACGATTAAAACACTTTATTTACATACTGAAACCTCAAGGTCTATAGAAACATATAGCTAACAGACACATTTCATATATATATATATATATATATATATATATATATATATATATATAAATAGTGTCAAAAGCCACACTGTCCCACCTGCTGATCAGGAAATTAACCTCTTGCCAGGTGCGTAATGCATATATGCAATGATAAGGATGGGGGACTTTACCACACAGCTTCTGCTCTGTTCTGATCACATCAGGGAGCAAAAACACAACCCAACGTGTTTTGCCTTGTTGGCTTCTTCAGGGCCTTGGAGGGGGATGATACAATGGAGTTGAGTGAGTACACATTAAATTTAGGAGGGCCACAAAAGGTGTTTCACATTTCTCCCAGAGCAGTCAGATGCAATAAGAGCACCCAGTGGTGCTTGCCAAATGGAAACACAAGCCAGAAAGGAACCCCACCAGGGGGCCACGGATTCAGTCTATAACATATTAACATCTTAGGCTATTAAGTCCAGATATATGAACAAAGGGCACCAAGAAGCTTTTGTTTAGGGTATAGAGGTCCTAGTAACAGAGGTGGTATATAGAGTGTTTTAGTCCTATAATGCCAAACAAGATGGGTACTGTAAGCTCCACTGTTGTTCTATTACGAATATCCCAGAGTCCAAGCTGAACAAATGACTGCTTCTCTCCAAAGTACCTTCAAGAAAAGACCCACACCGATGTCACATGATAGAGAACCCACTTAAAAGATGAGGTGGCAGCATGAAGGGGTTAAAGTATATCTATAGCCAAATTATTTTCTAGTTTGGAATGGAGTGAACTCTTGTCAGGTTTCACTGCTATCCAGGGCTCTGTTTTTTTTTTTTTTTTTTACAGAGATCCAGGCCTCTGTTAAAAAGATTTCTTCTTACGTCCTGTCTTGGTGGAACCTCTTTAAACAAACAGGAAATTAGGGAACATCTCCAAACAGGGAAAAAGACAATAAAAAAAAAATGAAAATGGTCCTAGCATCCCCCTACTTATCTTTAAAAATGGTTCCTCTGCAGCCCCAATGTGAGAGCCCGAGTGCTTTCACACTGGGGCAATGTGTTTGCAGGACGTTAGAAAAAGTCTTGCAAGCAGCATCTTTCGGGCAGGGGAGGAGCTGTGTAGACACCGCCCTTCCACCGTCTCTACCCTTTCGAAATTAATAGGCACCACTGCTGAAGCGCTTGCAAAGCGCTTTGTCAGTGGCACTTTTTTTCAAATATGAAGCTTTATTATTTTTTCCATTTTCAAAAGAAAGTACAGAAATGATACAGAACAACTGTGGTCACAACAGACCATATCTCTAACATATAGGCCTTGCTATAAAAAGTCACATCCCCATCTGTACCACCGAACATAAAACATCTAGATTGACGCAACAGATGCTTACATTAAAATAGTGCTTTTGCAATTTGACCATAAACGTTTCTGGTCCAGTGCCCTAGCATCTGGAATAACCTCTACGATCTAGCCCCTTCTGAATGGTCATGGGCCAGTCCATTCGAAGCAATCGTGTCTTAATCAAATGCAAGGCCATCAACTTTGTCAGTGGCGCTTTTAACCCTTTATTAGCCCGCTAGTGCCCCAGTGGGAAAGTAGCCTTCAGGATCGTTACAACATATGTAATGTAAAAAACATATGTTGGCATTGTATTCAAAAACCAACAGTCTATTTGTTGCACGTGTGGTAGGATGTCACATACGAGTGAGAGAGAGAGGAGCAGTGCAGTATGTCAGGTAAAATTCAATGTTTAATAAAAGTAAGATCAACTCACACTTTGGTTAGATATAATGTGCATGACATAAGTAGCTTGGGCTCCTGTAGTCTAGCTGGGCAGCAGTGGTGGTCAGCAGTTCCCGGAGGCTCTAGTGGTTCCTGAGGCTCCAAGGCTGAAGACTGTAACACAACAAGCACGTCAGCAGTGATTGACAGGAGTCATGGTCGAGCTCGCTTTTGGAGAATGCATGCTCCTTTTTTTAGGCATATGCCGCTGACGTGCTTCAAATTGTCTACTGTTCCATTTACAAAAGGGCCAGTCAGTGTCAGACAAATAAAGTGAAGCTTTTTAATATATGATCTAACAGGACCAGAATACCGGAGGGGTCTTACAGTGGACGTTTTCTGCTCTCACCCCCAGTTTTTTGAAAGACATGTGTGGACTGGCCATAGCAAGACATCATTATAAGTTATCAAACCTTGAGCTGTCAGAGTCACAAAAGTTTAGAAAAATATTAGGGCTGCGGAAATTAACGATTAATCCCTTGATTAATCATTAATTTCTTTGATCGATCAAAATAGTTTTGATCGGTACGATCCGCGGATTGAGCTCCGCTCTCTCGCCTATAGGAAAGACCGCGAGTTCGGCCTAGCTCCGGAGCAGCGGCCAACCTGGTACACCCGGCGGCGGCCTAGTAGTGGTGCGCTGACGTCATCATCACCCACCTGCTTGTGTCATCTGCTCTATTATGGTAAGAGCAGACAATCTTCCCACATATATACAGTGGGGGAGATATGGATGTTACAGTATAGGGGGGAGATGTGGATATTACAGTATGTGGGGAGATGTGGACATTACAGTATGTGGGGAGATGTGGACATTACAGTATGGGGGGAGATGTGGACATTAGAGTATGTGGGGAGATGTGGACATTACAGTATATGGAGAGATGTGGACATTAGAGTATGTGGGGAGATGTGGACATTACAATATATGTGGGGAGATGTGGACATTACAGTATGTGGGGAGATGTGGACATTACAGTATGGGGGGAGATGTGGACATTAGAGTATGTGGGAGATGTGGACATTACAATATATGTGGGGAGATGTGGACATTACAGTATGTGGGGAGATGTGGACATTACAGTATGTGGGGAGATGTGGACATTACAGTATGTGGGGAGATGTGGACATTACAGTATGGGGGGAGATGTGGACATTAGAGTATGTGGGGAGATGTGGACATTACAGTATGGGGGGAGATGTGGACATTAGAGTATGTGGGGAGATGTGGACATGACAATATATGTGGGGAGATGTGGACATTACAGTATGTGGGGAGATGTGGACATTACAGTATGGGGGGAGATGTGGACATTAGAGTATGTGGGGAGATGTGGACATTACAATATATGTGGGGAGATGTGGACATTACAATATATGTGGGGAGATGTGGACATTACAGTATGTGGGGAGATGTGGACATTACAATATATGTGGGGAGATGTGGACATTACAGTATGTGGGGAGATGTAAACATTACAGTATGGGGGGAGATGTGGACATTACAGTTATAATTTATCTAAATTAGTCAATTAATGGATTTAAAAAAAATGATTAATCGAACACGAGAATTTTAATCAGTAACAGCGCTAAAAAATATGACTTGGTGTATACAGCCACTTGCATCCTTGTGAAGCATTTCACCATAGCTTTCTCAAATCAGCATACATAATTTTTTGATGAGATATAGATCACTAGAAACCCTATGAACCCTTTGCTGCCTGTTAACATATATGTGGCCTCACAGAAGTGGGTCTTTATCCCTGAGGCTGCATATATGTGTATCTGTGTTTGTGCTACAGCGCCAGAGCCCCAAGAGCCCGGGTTTTGTACTTACGGTCACTAACCAATCAGAAGTTATCACAGTGATCAGTCACTGTGCAACCTGCTCCTGTGTTTTGCTTTTTCTCCTCTTAAATGTAGAAAATTATACATTGTATCTTTTTCTCCTGCTAGAGGGGAAAATGTAAACCAAAAAAATTGTATGTGTGTAAAAAAAAAGTGTACATTTAAAAAAAAAAAAAAAAAAAAAAAAGCATTTATAAATTTAGGATCAGTGTCAGTGTGTTTTATGTAGAATAAAAAGAGCAAAACGCGCACTATTGATTTGCAGTGCAGGCCACTTTCTTATCACCCTATATATTATATAGTATTACCCCATATACAGTACTGTATTGTCCCTCTAAGTTGAAATCTCAGATTTCTGTGTGGTGAAAGTGCTGTCACCAAACAGCAAGTAAAGGGAGATGTCTTAATAGAACTCCAGATATCAGTGATCTAGTCCCTCCCCACTCCATCCAAAACTAAACAAAAAAGTTTTGGCTGGACAAATACTTTTTTTAATTGGAATGAATTTTCTTGAGATTCTAATTTCTCTATAGCTCGCCATACACTATACAATCTGAATCTCCCATCAACTCTGTTGTGCCAGGACCTGCCTGATTTAAAAGATTGGGTGTATCCTCCTATTTTTTTTTTTTACTTTTCATGAATCTAAAGGAGATTGTACAATCAAATTGTATAGGGTATGACCACGTTCAAAGGCCTATGCAAATTTCATGCGATGACTGTGCGATGTGAATTCAGCCATTTAGATGTATGGCTGAACTCGCATCTGCATCAAAATGCTGCAGGACTCTTTTTTTGGTCCCACACTGGAATCAGATTCCTGTACAATTTGAGAGTTCACAATGCGATCATTAAATGTAGGTTCACACTGACAGCAGGAATGAAATCGTACGAATTCAGCTGAACTCGCACAATTTCATTCCCGAATGTCAGTCCTGACTTCCGGGGCGATTTCAGAAACATCTGTGTGGGTTGCTGCACAGATGTCTATGGAAATCGCACCCCGTAGTACAGAAACTACTTTTGGGAATCGATGCAGTGTCGAACCGATTCGGATAGTGCCATCGCTTATCTGCTTGCCCCCCCCCCCCCGGTGCCACATTTGCCACCTGTTTTTAACAAGTACCTATCCCCAATTCCAGGAGATCTGGCTGTGCGTTTGGCCCCCCTCCTCGTTCCCCCACTGCTGGACCATTCTCACAGCGCAGCGTGCTTCAGTAGCAAGCTGGCTGTGAAGCCGCATTGGCTTTACTGCTGGTTTCCCTTACAGGCAATGGCGGCGGCAGTACCTGAGAGCCGATGGAAACATTGGCGGAGGTACGGACATCGCTGGATTCCAGGACAGGTAAGTGTCCTAATATTAAAGTCAGCAGCTACAGTATTTTTAGTATTCGTGGGGGGGCTGAACCTTCTTCTCTTTAACTTTGTATTGACACCCACAGCGGTTCGCATAGGTAGGTTTCTTTAAGTCAAACCCGCACCCTTTAGCGGGGCACAGCAATTTTGTTTAACCACTTTAGCCCCGGACCATATTGCTGTCCAAAGACCAGAGCACTTTTTGTGATTCGGCACTGCGTCGCTTTAACTGACAATTGCGCGGTTGTGCGACGTGGCTCCCAAACAAAATTGGCGTCCTTTTTTTCCCACAAATAGAGCTTTCTTTTGGTGGTATTTGATCATCTCTGCGGTTTTTATTTTTTGCGCTATAAACAAAAATAGAGCGACTATTTTGAAAAAAATGCAATATTTTTTACATTTTGCTTTAATAAAAATCCCAAAAAAGATATAAAAAAACATTTTTTTTCCTCAGTTTAGGCCGATACGTATTCTTCTACATATTTTTCGTTAAAAAAAATCGCAATTACCGTTTATTAATTGGTTTGCGCAAAATTTATAGCGTTTACAAAAAAGGGGGTCGTTTTATGGCATTTTTATTATTATTTTTTTTTACTAGTAATGGCGGCGATCAGCGTTTTTTTTTCCGGTACTGCGATATTATGGCCGCCACATCGGACACATTTTTGGGACCATTGGCATTTTTATAGCGATCAATGCTTTAAAAATGCATTGTATTACTATAAAAATGCCATTGGCAGTGAAGGGGTTAACACTAGGGGGCAGGGAAGGGGTTAAGTGTGGTCCTGGTGTGTTCTAACTGTATGGGGGGGGGGTGGCCTCACTAGGGGAAATCACTGATCTTCTGTCCATACATTGTATGAACAGGAGATCAGCGTTTCCCCCGCTGACAGGAACGAGAGGTATGTGTTTACACACATACCTCCCGTTCCCCGCTCTGTAACGAGCAATCGCGGGTGCCCGGCGGCGATCGTACCCGCCGGGCACGCGCGCGGGACTCGGGGGACGCGCTCCCTATTAGCTGCTACAGGGAGGACGTAGAGCTACGTGCTCCCGCGTAGCAGTGCCACCGTCCCGCAGTAAAATGACGGCGGGCGGTCGGCGATTAGTTATACATACATTTTGAAAATAAATACAATTTCTAATCATATTAGGTTAATAACAAGAGTCCCCCTTTACACCCGAGTCCACAGAGATCCCCTTTTACATCTGAACTCGCAGAGTTCCCTTACACTGTAAGGGGGGACTCTGCAGACTCTGGTGTAAGGGAGAACTCTGGAGACTCTAACATAAGGGATGCTCTGGGAACCCTGATTTAAGGGGGAACACTGAGAACTCTGATGTATGGAGAGGACACTGATGTAAGGGGGAACACTGGCTTCTGGTGTAAAGGGGAACTCTGATGTAAGGGGTGCTCTGAAAACCCTGATTAACCTTAGTGTACTCACTCAGAGTCAGGAGGGAGAAGGGGGGAGACTTCAGTCACAGACAGGGATGGATGGATGGATGCTTACTCACCTCTTGGCAGTCAGCACCTCTCATCCAGATGTATCTAAAGGTTGCTGGACTTCATATTTCCAGCCCCAATTTGTGGACACACACAGAGGGGTAGGGGTGGGAGGAAGAGGCGCAGATTGAGCCCTCTCTCCCATCTGTGTCTTTGGGGGGGGGGGGGTTGTTAGTGTTGGCTTTGGGCAACATGAAAGAGAGGGTAGCAGACACTCTCAGCTTAGACAACTGCAGCATTCAATCCTTCTCGGAAGCCATAGTCCAGTCTGAATAATGTGTCTGGGTTTCAGGCAGTCTGAAACCCAGACGTGTGATTCCAAACCCGAACTGTCCGGGTGAATCCTGGACAGGTGGCAACCTTACGCATAGGGCAGTGCCTGCGAGAGACATGCGATGTGGGAACCCGTAGAGGAATGGCGCTGATTCCACATATGTGTGAGCCCAGGCTAAATGAACGTTTCTCAGGAAACATCGTTATATGAAACATAATGCATCTCTGTAAACGCACAGGCGTGAATCTAGCGGTAAAAAGCGCTTTTCTGTTCGCTGTAGAAACGCACTAGCTTACGTTTCTGTTAGGGGACCTTGATACACTGTTTTAAAAGATGAACTATGCCTTGAAGAAATGTGAACACAGACTGAGGTGAGAAGGAACATCCAGCTGACTGAACTCGGGTCACTTCCAAGGACAAAGCCTTCCCAGTCCTCCTGTCACCTGCACATAGCTATCTACCTTTCCAGTAATGAGCCGAAACCCCCGTGTACACAATAGCACTTTGTTTTCCCTCTGTGTAATGTGTGAGGCGCCTGCTGTCCCTCCCTTTCTCTATTCCCTGGTGCTGCCGCCATCTGAGCAGCCTTTTCCCGGGCTAGAACGCGGGTTGAGCGGCGGGCATGGACAGCGCGGGTCAGGCGGGCTCTCTGGCTGGCCAACGGCTGCTCACAGCTGCTGAGGAATCAGTGAGGAGTGAGCAGGACTCGGGGCTCACACCAGCACGGAGCTCCTCACCGTCACCGCCGGCCTGTACATTACACCAGCCCGTACATTACACCGGCCCGTCCGCCCTCTTTACTCTCCGCTCAACTTTCAAACCTACACCGGGCAACTACAGCTCAGCGAGGGGTGTTCTTCTCCAGGGAAGCCAATGTATCCCCAGCGAGGGGCGCACAAGGGACAAGAAGCTCGGCCTCTATGACACCCCGGGGATTCTTCTTCGCTCTAAGGCAGTGAGGAGCAGCAGGTGGCCTAATTCTGACGCCCGCCGGCCCGTGTGATTTTTATTTTTCTACTTTACAAAGTGCCGTGTCTCAGCAATTAGCCGTGTGAATAAAGTACAGACATTGAAATACAAGCGTCTCCGTGTACGACACGGCGTCCCCTGGGACCGAGCCCCTGACACTGGGACACTAATGCAGCCCGGGAGCTCCGTGTTAGTAGGAACCGGCCACAGCAAGGAAGACATGAAGACAGCACTGCCCTGCTACTGACCCAAAGGGGGAGCACTGCGCATGCGCCGAGCTGGACAGCTCCTGAGAGGGAAATTTAAAAACGGTTTGGGAGCAGATAGACATCTCATTACAAAGAAGAGAGCAGTACCCAGGGAAGCTGATCAGCAGCTGCACATCCCCTGCCTCCTTCACCCAACGACACAGCAGCCTGCCTTACCAGTCTTAGGTATTCATATATCACCTCCATAGGAATAAAACACTGCAGTGTTCAATGCAACATGGAAATAGCCATACCACTGCTTATATGTCATTATGTTATGTCATCCATCCATGCATCATCTATATCTATCTATCTATCTATCTATCTATCTATCTATCTATCTATCTATCTATCTATCTGTCTGTCTGTCTGTCTGTCTGTCTGTCTGTCTGTCTGTCTGTCTGTCTGTCTGTCTTAGCTATCCATCTATATCATAACATGATTTTATATCTAACCATCTTTTTTTATGTCCCCATTGAAGGAGATGATAGACAGTGACATCTCAGGAATGATGTCTGGAATTATCAGGACAACTGAACATACCCACCCTACAAACCAGGATTACAGGTACGGCCCATTATTATTTGATTTATTTATGTTATTACAGCTACTATACATAGCGCTGTCAATTTACGTAGCATTTTACATATACCGGTATATTGTACATCAAGGAGCTTACAATCTCAGGTCCCTAATGCCTGGTACACACAATGAGATTATCAGACAAATGATTGTCCGTTTTTTTTGCATGCTAATTTTTAGATCGAACCTGAAGAGTTTACAAAGTCAAAGTTTAAAGTCATGAAAATTCTCGTACGACAGAATAAAAATGTGGAAGTGATGTAATGTGTTGTAATGTATTTGTATTGCATTTTCAACGACAACTGTACTGATGTGGCATCGTACGATTTTTTGTTTCGTGTATGTCCGATCGGATAAACTGTCATGATCGGCTCTCGAAAGCTCTGTACTAACGATCCGATTACCATACGATTGCTTCGAAAGCGTTTTTTTTTTCGATCATGTGTATGGGGCTTAACTCGCATTCATACATACATAAAACATACTAGGGCCAATTTCTTTATTCACTTGACCAGAGGACATGTAACCCAAGTATTACAGAGCCTGCCTGCTAGGTGAGATTTGAGTCTAAAGAGCGTTAGCAAGGTATTATAGTATATTCAAAATAATTTTTTTTCCTCTTTGTCTAATTAATGTCCATGTCAGTGATGTTTTGAGCACATTGGCTTTATGCTGGCAGTAGCCTAGTTATGTGTGTGATTTTTGCACATACTTTTTTTTGACCATAAAAAAAAACATGATTTCATGATTCATGATTCTGAAAACACGATTTCAGAATAAACGGCACACTATTAATGCAGGCTAATATTTTTTTAATTTTGTGTTTTTTCCCCCATTTTTAGAATTCAGAATTTTAAGTTGTTAATTGCAGATGCATTGTCAAAAACCTAAAATAAATCTATTATCTATTAATACAGTGCAGACAATTTAGGCAGCAGTTTGCATATATAGTACATTCACACTAGGGCTTACAATCTATGGCCCCTATCTCACATACTAGGGCCAATTTATACAGGAACCTACCTAACTCAGCAGCATGTATGTAATATGATTTAGAGAAATTCATAAACAACACAAAACATCCATATCTGTCTATATTATAGGTGTATAAAATATTAGTTAGTTATTTGTATTGGTGTGTGTATATCTACCCTTTTTGCACACAGCGGATTTGATTTCTTGTAGATGGCACTGACTGATTTTATTTTATAAACTATTAGTGTTGATGTAAAGCTGTTTCCTATGCCAGCAGAATCCAAATACAGATTGGCAGTACCAATAATTATCTTGCCAGTATGTGATCTTCACGCGCTTGTGCTTTTTTAGTATGTCAAAAATGTCATTTTCTCTTCACAATTCTACAAATAAGCTGATTTCTGAATGTTTAGGAAAACAGGGCATTGACTATAGGAACTAGTAAATTCTTACCTGTCATGCTACCTCATGTACTGGGTAAATGAAACAAGAAATCTCATTCGTTTCTGTGTACAAGGTGTTGTTACAGTTCAGCAAACACTATATCCAGTACATCAGAAATGATTATAACTTTTTTTTTTTTAATCAGAACTCTGATTATAACTTTAGCATTGTCATATTAGGAGACAACTTGCATAGAAAAGCATATGTACAACAACAAAAAAAGAAAAGCATACAACAGGGCAAACAGTACCTTCATTGAATTAGGTGTATACATTTAGCAGTGCTTCTAAAGTAGCTTTTGTAACTGTGATTTTTTAAGTAAATGAATGGGTACATAAATGTCTATTTAGAATGATCTTAAAAAAAAGATTTTATCAGGTCCAGGGTGGCAAAAATTCATAGAGAGAAAGCATAGAAAGTAGAAGAGTGACGTCAGAAAAAAGGACCAAGTAGTCCATCGAGTAGTTGGCCTCATTTTTTTTATAGATAGATAGATAGATAGATGTTATTCTTTTTTTGTTTTGTTTACAACTTTTTCAACTTTAGTTTGTCCCAAGTATGTTTGAATTCACTTACCGACTGACTTACTCACTGACTGTCTACCTCCACTACTTCAATAAATGAATACTTTCTAAGATTACTTTGTGAACTTTCCAAGTATTTGAGCTGTACATTGTAAAATATATCCCAAAAAAATATATTTATGTAGAATTTTTATGTGGAATATGATAAGTCTAACTTAGGGAAATTGCAGTGCAGCCTTAAAATAGTCTGTAATATTCAGCTTTTTATACATTGCTCGGTAATAGTGTCTTTCTTGCTTCGCTTATTCTTACAAAAAATGATACGGGTTCAATATCATTTGTAAGAACTCCCTCACTGCAATACAGTGTTTGTGGCACTCCCTGGTCACTATGCTACCAGTACAGTACAATTATACATTTAATGCTCAGTCATTTTAAGGATTTGTACTCAGCTATATTGTTGTCATTAACCTAAACGCAATTGGTGTGAAACAGCAAACCTCTGGTCAAATTTAATTTATTCCACAATTTCTATAAAATTTGAGCTTCCCTTGGCTTTCCCATAGTACTAAACAGTAGTACCGGTAGTAGGCCTCTCTCACTTTTATATATGGCATGCTTTATAAGTAGAGGATGGGCAGATGCCAAATTAAGTACATTGTGATTCACATGTTTCTTTTGTCATAAACTTTGTGGACATCAAGGTTTGCATTCATTTCATTTTTGCTAGTATTACTATTGCAGCTGTAAGCCATGTTTTTGATTGATTGTCTGCTTCCCAGTGAAGGTTTTATAAATTAAAAATATTTTTTCTGACCAAAAATTAGACATAATTGTATTTCAGTGCCTAGTTATACTTGGCTTTGATTAACTGTTTATTGTTTCTATAGCATGATTTCATCATGCAATAACATGTGTATGAGATGTAATTGTTTTTTTTTTTAATTGATTGAACTAATGTTATAATTCTATTTCCTTGCTACCAATAAACTGGGGAAATGTAATGCCTAGTACACACAATTGTTTTTCCCATCTGGAAAACTGCTGTGTTTTCCTTTGGCCGGGAAAACCGGCCGTGTGTATGCTCCCGACAGGAAAACTGTGGTTTAAAAAATGAGAACATGTTCTCTTTTTTCTCACCGCGAATCGTGGCAGTTTTTTTCCCACAGTTTTCTTATGAGAAACACTGCAAGGGAGCATACACATGACCGACTTTCCCGACCAAAGTTCTCCTGGCAGTTTTCCTGTCGGGAAAACTGGCCGTGTGTACAGGGCAAAACGCACAGAGCCGGTTCTCGGTTTTCCCGGCGGTATTTTTACCATCGGGAAAACCGATCGTGTGTACTAGGCATAAGGCTTACAAAGCTTAAGTAAACCTAAATGCTCACTATAACAAGTTCTAGTGTGTCAGATGATTATTGGCATCGGGGGAAGTTCAGTTTTAGTTTAGGGTATGATTTTTCTTTTTACAAAGTTCCGTTCTGAAGATGTTAGTATCATTACTATGTCATCACATTCTGTTATTGGTTCAAGGCACAATATCTTTGTGGAATTCAGTGTCATTTAACTTTTGCTTTCAAAAGTTTATTGACATTTTAACAGAATGCAAAACCGACAGTAGAGGAAACATAGAATTTTATATGAAAAAAAAAATTGTTAGATAACAAAGTCATACCAGGATACATATCCCAGTCTGCAAAAGTTCAGAGGATCCAAAAACAGCATGAGGTCACACAGGGGTAGAAGTTATACCTATAATAATACTATGCAATTAAATCACATTGCAAACAACCAACAAGATAACAAATGAGTCATTGGAAAGCTCAGTCTTGGCATTTAACTTTTATACAAAACAGATATAGTGGGTGGACTCGAGAAAACTGGACCTGTTTTTAGTCTATTATAGGTCTTGGTGACTCTACAAACAGTAGCTAGTGTCTCCTTCCCTTTGTACTGGCCATAGTTTGCTTGGTATCATTTTTTACGGCATTACGAGGAATAGTTTAAGAGAACATGATACCAGTAGTTGGCTCTGTAATGCCAGGGCAATTGAGTAGAACTTGGAATTGACTTTTTTGATATCTTGCCACTGCAGTTCCCAGGTAATATAAGAAGTCATCAACATATTGAACTTGCCATCAACCATGTTAAACTATGATAGTGGATTGAGGTTGGGTTGACTTTTAAAGTGAACATCATATAGTTTTATATGTTTGTTTTTATGCGTCTAATAAAATTTTTAAAACGTGGCATATTTTAAACCTGCAATTAACTTTGGTTATATTGGTACTTTTGTCTGGCATGGCCCATTAGTATTTAGCGCTTTGTTTCTGGGTGGTTTGCATTGTATGCATGATATGGAAGAAACTGCATAGTATGGTGTTTTCTTCTCTGTAAACCTGTACCCACATTGTATTTCTTCTGCAGTAGTTGTGATTGTTCCTGAGAGAGTGGCGTAAATAATGGCAAGTTTTTTTCATGAGGCCTGACAGAGAAAAGAATAGAGCTGTCACTTTGTATGAGTGCTGTTTACACTTGCCCTGTCACCATAGCACATAACGGGGCCCGAACATCGCTGCGGGGTTGCCGTGCAGTCCCACATTACATGGCCAAGAGAATGGCTCCCAATTAAAAGAGAAGGACTGTGTGAATTTGCCACTGTGTGGAGATCTCTGGGAGAACATCTCTTGCAGCAGTCAAACCATATTTAGGGAATGGTTACTCAAGCTTTAAATAATGTCACAGCAGTTTCTGTTATTAACTGCTGTAACAAGCACAACATATCTTATGCTACACGAAAAGGGATCTGGTCTTTGTCCAGCTTCATAACCTTCAGTGGAAGAATGCACTGTGATGAAATGCTCGTTCATTCTTATTTACTGATTTAGTCAGAAGCCAGTTAATTACAATAGGTTTGAATGATAATTAAGTTTGCATGTGTGTGCTAGTGTATGAGCAAACAGAAATAGACTCTTTAGCTGAGCATTTGCAATACTAATTGTACAACTGTGAAAGAGCCTATTTGTAATCTCTGCAGCGGGGCTCTCTGCTTTCATCTTTTGCTACTGTCCCTGAGATCATAATTTTTTTCAGAAAACAAAAGAGAAAATTGACTTGTCAGGTAAAGAATTTTACAAGATAGTTTTACTTGGGACTGAAACTTCAGCATGAATAGAATTAAAGCACTATTAAACCCAAAAACAAAAATGTATCAAATTGCATTTTACCAAAGTGGTGGCTGCAGTAGTTTCTTCTGTAACCGGTTAACTGGCATTTGTGTATAGGCCGGGCGGGACATTCGTGTTTCAGGATGGACACAGCCGATGACTGATCACTGTACTGGGCCACTGCCAGTATCACGTGATCACTGTGACCAATCACAGCCGATTACATGACAATTGTAAACAATGGATGGCTTCCATTCATGTTGTACAATTGTGGTGCTAGGGGTGATTGGTCACAATAATCACATGGTACAGACAGGACCAATCATAGGCCATCTGTGCCATGTGATTATCTGTGACCAATCACAGCTAATCACAACAATACACACTGAATAAATCAATTTCATTCAATAAAAATGGTTGCTGATAACAGTGATTTTTGCTGGTATAAGTAATCATAATGTGCTTAAAAAAATCCTGATCACTTCCTCGGCGTGCTACAATGTTCCTATGGTAACATTGTATTGCATTGGTCACAGTGTGTTAAAAAATGTGAAACAATGTAATAAAAAACAAAGATTATTAATTATCACCTCCACATCAGTTATATGATGACACTGTACTGCACTGGTGATCGTATGTAAAAAACATTTTTTTTTTTAATTTCCTCATGTTCCAAAATAAATGTAAAAATAAGTTACAACTGCAAAATACGTTGGATTGTCTACTTTCCAAAAAGGGGTAATTTAGGGGATTTTTGTACTGTCCTGGCATTTTCAGGCCTCAAGAAATGATATAGACTGTCAGAACAGGATTGATCAATTTTCAGATATATACCATAGTTTATGGACTCTATAACTTTGAACAGACTAAAAAATAAACACCGCTTTGTGTTATTTTCAATAAAGAAATGTAGCAGAATACAGTTTGGCCCAAATATTTATGAAGAAAGATTATTTATTTGCAAAATGTTATAACAGAAACAAAGAAAAACACATTTTTATTTTTAGTCTTTCTTTCATTTATTTAGCAACAAATAAAAAAAAACGCAGTGGTGATTAAATACAACCAAAGGAAAGTTCAATATATGTGAAAAAAAAATTGTTTGGGTACAGTGTTGCATGACTGCGCAATTGTCATTCAAATTGCAACAGTACTGAATGCTAAAAATTGGCCTGGGCAGGAAGGGGGTAAAAGTACTCAGTACTGAAGTGGTTAAGCTTTTTTTTCTTTATTTTCATCTGGTGATCTAGTCAGTAAGTCTTTTATTTTTCAACTTTAAAGCAGAACTTCACCTAAAAAGGGAAAACGCAAATCACATTAATTTAAATCTGTTCACGTCTGAGTGCTCTGTCACCTGAAGTCAAACACTGCTTTTTAGATTGGTGACCTTTGGACCTCAAAACGCTGCTACAAATTGCTGCAAAAACACCCTAAAAAATGCCTGAAACCGATACGCTCAGGTGTGAATGCAGCCTTAAGTGGAACTTTAGTCAGAAAATTAAGTCCTAATAGCTCACTTCAGGCTGGCTCCTTTTTTCAGGTTTAGCTATGTAAAATGTTTAAAAAAAAAAGGTGCCTATACTGTTTAAAATCCAGTAATATACTGCCTCACCCTGCTCTACACATGCTAAGTTGCTCTCTATTTTTGGGCACTGTCCCGAAAATGTAGAGGCCATTTTGCTGGCAGCCTAAAGATTTACTTCGGGCTTCACCAAAATGGCAGCCTTCAGCAAGAAGAAACAGGAACAATGGCTGAGGCAATTTACAGCACACACTCATTTTGATTGCAAAATTATTAATGTGGAATGTATGTTCCTTGCTAAAGAACATTCTTTTTTATCAAGTGGTTATGGGTAAAGTTTTGTTTTAAGCAGGTCACGCTGGCATGCATATTAATTTAAAAAAATGAAGACATTACAGATTCAATTTAACATCTCCAGTTCTCCATTGTAATAATTACTTGAGATAGTAAAAAAGGAGTGTAGTGACTTGTCTCTATCACATGCAGTATCGTTGGCAAAAGCAAAGAAGGCTTTGAGCCTGCTTTATCAATTGTCTCATAAAGTGAATGTCAGCCTTTTTAAAGTTTTACTGCCTAAGCTAGGCCAAAAACCTTTAGGCCGGATTCACACCTATGCGAATTGGTTGCGGCTTAAACCGCATCTCATACGCAGAACATTTCTAAATACATTGTTTTCAATGAGGCTGGTTCACATATGTGCAATGCATTCGCACTGCGCATTGCAGAAAAAACGTGTGCGGATTTTATGCCTTGCGGTGTGGCTCAGGTGCGAATTTAGTCCCATTATCTTCCATGGGTACGCAGCTGATTCGCAGATGTGTTCAGTTCTCTTCAGGAATTTCTCTCATTCAGCTCAATACACTTCTCCCCCACTCTCCTCTCACCCTTAACTTCTCCCAGGTCTCCAAATTAGCAGCTAAAACGTTGCTAATCTGCTGAACACTTCTCTTATCTTTGCAGAAAGATTACAGAGCTGAAATTTGCACCGCACAAGTGTGATTCCGGCCTGAAAAGTAAAAAAAAGCTTGAGACCGGAATCACACTTGTGCGGTGCGAATTTCAGCTCTGTAATCTCTGCAGATAGATAAGGGAAGTGTTCAGCAGATCCATTGCGTTTTAGCTGCGAATTTGGAGACCTGGGAGAAGTTCCGGGTGAGAGGCGAGTGGGGGAGAAGTGTATTGAGCTGAATGAGAGAAATTCTTGAAGAGAAATGAACACATCTGCGAATCAGCTGCGTACCCATAGAAGATAATGGGACTGAATTCGCACCTGAGCCGCACCGCAAGGCATAAAATCCGCACACGTTTTTTCTGCAATGTGCAGTGCGAATGCATCGCACATATGTGAACCAGCCTCATTGAAAACAATGTATTTAGAAATGTTCTACGTATTAGATGCGGTTTAAGCCGCACTCAATTCGCATAGGTGTGAATCAGGCCTGAATGTTTGTTGTGATGTTTCCCGTCTGCAAATTGCTTCTGTCAGTTAGCTAGCCTGCTCAGCTGCCCAAGTCAGAAGTCAAGGAGGAGGATGGTTAATGTTTTACCGCCTTCTCTGGGTTAGTTTGCAGGCTTTTTGAGGTTCGTCTCCCATGATGTATATTATAAAAAGAGAGGGGTCCGGGCCTCTATGGCATGGGAACTATTGAAGAAGAGGATTTGGTGGGACCTGTTTTCCACTCCAGTGACTCCAATTTGTGGGGACTTCGTAATTATGGACACTACCACACTGGATCTCCCAATTATGGACTTTACCCATAAGCACTACACCTGTGAAGGTACACTGGGACACCCACAGTTATGGTTAGTTAGTAGAAGAACGTTGCTCATACTTTTTCATTAAAGTTTTAACAGTAAAGTGCTTTGAGCCTGGTCTGAAGTCATTCAAAGGGTGCAGGTTGGATTCCAGCATATTCCAAAGAACCTGGATTGTAAAAGCACTATGGGGTATGTGTAGCATCACTACGGAAGGTTAACTCTGCAAAGGCAAGGACGAGGAGGTGGTTGCCATGGATAACCGAAGAGTGCTACAGCAACCAGACGTTTTGTGCGGTACCTGGTTAGGTGAAAGATCCTCTGGTAATGAGGGGGTTGGTGCTCTGGCTCCCTCTCTAGTTGTCTGTCTCTTCCGGTCACCAGGAGAAGACTAGCTGTTCAAGGCCTGATCACAAGGTACAGGAAGAAAAGATTTAATGAGCCCACATGGGGCCCTCTAGTTGCTCAGCAGGACTCCATTGTGTTACTGGGAGTGTGGTAACAGAGGGCGCTGGACTGGTGGAGTGGGCACAGGCTCTGCACATCCCTCCTAATGCAAACATCTTAGTTACAATTGTGTAGAGACATGGGACAAAACATGTCTCAGAAGAACTCTATCATTGTTGCACGAAAGTGTCTCATCTCTGAGTCGGGGACTGCCTTAGGCTGGCCATACAATATCCAATTTTCCTTTAGATTTATCAAAACCATATAATATAAGGGTCAAACCTAAACACGTTCAATGTGTATGCAATCAGGCAGGCCATTTCACTACATAGTTGAAGGTGTTACCCTACGTACATGGGCGAGGTAGACCTGGCCCACACCATACAATCTTTTGATGGCCATAGGGGGTTCTCCAGTTTTTCCAGTATAAGGGCCACATTATATATGTTAGAACATTCAGAAAATAGGTCCATAACTGGACTAGAGACAAATGGATGTAACAGTAATAGCTATGCAAAAACACTAATTCAGTATTTTCACATTTTTAAAAGTAAAAGTTCTGCCTAAGTTCAGGTGCCTGCTGTTACCTTTTATTACCTGAAAGCCCTCATCTGTGCAGTAGGGGTGCGCATCTTCACTCGCCACACGATTCGATTCGATTACGATTATCATGTCAGTGATTCGATTCGATTCGATTCCGCGATGCATCACGATGCATCACGATTAGAAAGATGGAGGAGTCTGGAGATAGGGAAGAAGGAATCCATGAATAGGAAAAAAAAGGATGGAGTAGTCTGGAGATGGGAACTAAAGGATGGAAGAGTCCAGGGATAGAACTGAAGGATGGTGAAATCCATGGAGAGAGAAGAATGGAAGAATCCGGGGATAGGGAAATAGGAATCCATGAATAAGGAAAAAAAGGATGGAAGAATCAGAGGATAGGAAGGGAAGGCTGGAAGAGTCCAAGAATATTATTAGATGGAAGAGTCTGGGGGGTGATAGGAACTGAAGAATGGAGGGGTCGGTCCAGAAATAATTTTGTTTTAATAGAATTATTGTTTAGGGTGGGGGTTGGAGCCTGTGTGAATGGAGGCGAGTTGGGTGAGGGCTATGCGGTGGCCATTGGTTTGAATGGGGAGGTGGAAGAGGAATGGGCTGGAAGCCATATCCATTTGATGTGTAGTTTGAGTGATCAGGAGTAGTTTGAGACATATATAAAAGGTGGGGGGGGGGGGCCCCGAGTTGGGTGAAAGATAGTGGGAACTGCGGGGGTAGGAAGGGGCTGTGAAGGACATTAGGCAGTTTGACAGCCAGCTGGGGAACATGCTGTCATATCTACATTAAAAACAAAATAAAGTGGGCGCTGTATAATTAGTTGGCAGCTAGCACAAGGTAGTGAATATACAACTTTAAATAGACCATAAAACAAAAAAAAGTGTGCAGTGCTTTGCGGTGATAAATGTACAAAAGAGTCTTATTAAGTAGTGAACAAATATAGTCCTGACATATTTATATATAACTCTGATCTGATTGAAAGCAATCTTCTGTGTATTCAAAGTTATTCCAGTGCTGTGTGTGCTCTGCTGTGTTTAAGTCATTCACCAGAAATCAGGAATGACTTAAACACAGCAGAGCACACACAGCACTGGAATTACTTTGAATACACAGAAGATTGCTTTCAATCAGATCAGATTTATATATAAATATGTCAGGACTATATTTGTTCACTACTTAATAAGACTCTTTTGTACATTTATCATTGCAAAGCACTGCACACCTTTTTGTATGCAGTCTGGCACTTACCTTACCATGTCAGTCCTCTCAGTGTCCTCCCCACGGCCCCCTCACCTGGCTCTACCGCTCTTCTGGCTCTCCTCCAGCTCCGCTTCATCCTCCTCCATCACACCTCCTGCTGGATACGCTGCGGCCGCCCTGAATCATTCCGGGACCTAAAGCAGTGATGGCTCCATGGCTCAGCAAAGCTCCGTGCTCCATAAGCCCGCCGCCGCCACTGCCACTCTTATCAGCAGCAGGGACAGCTCCAGCCACCTCAAACTCCGGCCACAGCACTCCATGTTCCCGCCAACCTGCACAGCACACAGCGTGGGCTCCTCACTTCCGCCTTACGCTGCCTGGAATGTGGCTATTGCTATTGGCTGATGAGGGGAGAGGGAAGGGGATTGGTAGAAGGCCTCCTCTCCTCACAGCACAAGGGGATAATGTCAGCGGGAGGCGGGAAAAACGGCACGTAAGCCTCGGGTCCACTCAGATGAACGGCGCGAGGATGACGTCATCCATAATCGATTTCTTAAAGTGACAGCATCGAAATCGCATCGTGGCCCAACTAATCCCGATGCATCGATGCAACGATTAAATTCAACACCCCTACTGTGCAGTCAATATCGCTCTGAAACAGGGGATTTCATGTCTCTGGCATCTGAGCAGTTTTCGTGTAAGAGCCCATTTACACCAAGGTGATTAACTGCGGTCCATTATTTGGCGCTTTAACGTGCGTTGCATTAAGCATTCATTTAACCACTTAACCTCCGGACCATATTGCTGTCCAATGACCAGAGCACTTTTTGCCATTCTGCACTGCGTCGCTTCATTGAAGAATCGCACAAGATCTCTATGGTTAATGCCATTATTGGAAGTCGATTAGATTATTGTAACGCTTTGTACCTGGGTCTACCTAATAACATCATGCACAAATTGCAGCTTATCCAGAACGCCGCTGCAAGGCTACTCACGGGTGTTGGTCGTCGTGACCACATCACGCCATCACTGAGAGCCCTGCATTGGCTACCCGTGAAGGAACGGGTTCTGTTTAAGACTGGTTGCATGGTGCACAGGGCTACCCATGGCAAGGGGCCAGTGTACCTGCAGGATAAATTCACCAAATATGTGCCTAACCGTACCTTAAGGTCGGCTAAATCAGAAACTTTGATAATCCCTAAATTTCGAAAGAAAAAATGCGGAGGGAGGACGAGTGCGGTTCAGGGAGCACTGTTTTGGAACGCCCTGCCTCTAAAATTAAGGCTTGAGAATGATCTTTTTAAGTTCAGGAAGCTTCTAAAAACTGAGCTTTTTAGTCGAGCCTATGGAATCACATAGGTTTATAGTTTTTTTCTTTTGATCTGCTAACCATTTTAAAAATTGATTTGTTCCGCTGCCTGTGTGTCTTTTTGGTTGTTGCTGTATTGTTGTTCTTGGCGCATCGAGGCCTACGGGTAACTGACTGCGTTTGTACTATATTGTACTTTTAAGAATTTTAATAAATAAATAAATAAATAACTGACAATTGCGCGGTTGTGCTACGTGGCTCCCAAACAGAATTGGCAACCTTTTTTTCCTACAAATAGAGCTTTCTTTTGGTGGTATTTGATCACCTCTGCGGTTTTTCGTTTTTGCGCTATAAACAAAAATAGAGCGACTATTTTGAAAAAAAATCAATATTTTTTACTTTTTGCTATAATAAATATCCCCCAAAAATATATAAAAAAAAAACATTTTTTTTCCTCAGTTTAGGCCGATATGTATTCTTCTACATATTTTTTGTAAAAAAAAACGCAATAAGTGTTTATTGATTGGTTTGCGCAAAAGTTATAGCGTTTACAAAATAGGGGTTAGTTTTATGGCATTTTTATTAATATTTTTTTTTACTAGTAATGGCGTGATCAGCGATTTTTTTTCGGCACTACGACATTATGGCGGACACTTCGGACACTTTTGACACATTTGTGGGACCATTGGCATTTTTATAGCGATTAGTGCTATAAAAATGCATTGGATTACTGTAAAAATGCCATTGGCAGTGAAGGGGTTAACACTAGGGGACCGGGAAGGGGTTAAGTATGTTTCTGTGTGTGTTCTAACTGTATGGGGGGATGGACTGACATGGGGAAATCACTGATCTTCCGTTCATACATTGTATGAACGGAAGATCAGCGTTTCTCTCCCTGACAGGACCTGGAGCTGTGTGTTTACTCGCACAGCTCCCGGTCCTCGCTCTGTACCGAGCATTCGTGGGTGCCCAGCAGGCGATTGTGCCCGCCGGGCACACGCACGGGACTCGGGGGCGCGCGCACCGCCAGCAGCGCACACGCGCCCCTAGTGGCCGCCGCGAGAGCCGACATATAGCTATGGGCTCTCGCGCAGGGGAGCCGACCTGCCGCTGTATACAGTAACTGCGGAGGCTGGTCGGCAACCAGTTAAATAGGCTGCCAGATGCTCCACAATGGATCGAAAATCCTACCTACTTCACTTTTGGTAACACAGTGCACTGTAACACACAGAAGCGCGTTATTGTGCTGTAGGAAAGATGTATTTTAAAGGTACATTAGGGTGCCATTCAGTATATTGCAAAGGCATGGTGTGAATGGGTCCTCCGTAAAAAGTAATAGCTGGCACCTTGTGGTACCTGATCCAATGCTAGCCAAGATTCAAATATTTGAAAATATGTTTCAATCAAAAAACATTGTTTGATACAAAAAAAAAGATTGATTTTTCTCGACTGGATTGGATTTTCAACCAGGGCCACTCATTAATAATAAAAAAAAAAAGAACTTCTGAAAGAAACATATTAGTTTTTTTTTATGCATTACAGTTCATCCCAATAGAAGGCATGTTTTGATGGAAAATCCTCTTCTGTGCACTCCTTTAGCGGGTTACTGTTTGCATATTTCAGGTACATTTTTAGCGTTTTTCAATACACGTTTTTAGATCAATTGAAGTCTATGGAACCAAAAACCAGAAAAAAGTCCCTGGCCCTTTCCATAAAATGCACAGATGTGAAATACATCCATAGGAAACCATGTTTAATGGACTATAGTGGCTTTCTGCAAAACTGAAAACCCACTAAAAAATGCCTAGGTGTGAACCAGACCTTAATCCTGCTTTCACTTTATTAACTAACTAACAGTCATCGCTCTCTGCTTAGTGCTGACCAAGAACTGAGCGATCAGTCATGTGATCACTCGGTTCTCGGGCTTAGAGCCGGCGGGGATTATAGATGTTTGTTTTTGTGAACCCCAAATCTCTCTTTCAGGCTGGATTCACACCTATGCATTTTTAGTGCTTTTTGCATTTTGCAGATTTGCACTACAGAACGTGTTCCATAGGAAACCATGTTAAATGGACTGCAGTGCAAATCTGCAAAATGCAAAAAGCACTAAAAATGCATAGGTGTGAATCAGGCCTTAATGTCAAACCTGGTCATGGTTGGCCTAATGC
Organism: Rana kukunoris; assembly: GCA_029574335.1. Lineage (NCBI taxonomy): Eukaryota > Metazoa > Chordata > Amphibia > Anura > Ranidae > Rana > Rana kukunoris. The sequence goes on from CM056049.1 coordinate 249,124,936, forward strand.
AAAAATCTAAATGCTCAGTAAAAAAATTGTAATTGTACAGGCTAACTTTTAAAATGTTTATTTGTCCCTGAAGAAGATGTACCTACTCTCTTAGTCTAAATAGCTCAGCTTGTGTCGGTGCTCAGAGCCCAGCTAAAGTCTGGGGGCCCATTTAAATCTATGCACTGTGTTGTGGTGCATTAACAAACACATGTTTACATGTGCTGTATTAAGGCAGCCCATTCATTTTATTGGACTGCCAAAGCACTAAAACAAGACATGATTTGGACAGGCACTATTTTGTGTAATAATAATACCATGCATTTTGATGTGCTGCAGGGAAAATGCATTGGGAAGCATTGTATTGGTGCGGTGTGCCAAAAAATTAAACATTTCAAAAAACTTGCCATGCCTCTTAATAAATATCTTTGTATTGTCCTGACATTTTAGGGCTGTAAGAATTGAGATATGCCAACAGTATATCAGGATTAATCAATTTATGACCAATAGACCACTGATTTTTTTTTTTTCACCAAAGAAATGTAGCAGAATACATTTTGGATTAAAATGTAAGAAGGATTCTTTTTTGCACAATTTTATAACATAAATTAAGAAGAAAGTTTTTATTTTCAAAATTTTCGGTATCTTTCTGTTTATATAGCAATAAATGAAAAAACCCACTGGTGATCTAATTCCACGAAAAGAAAGCTCTAGTTTGGGTACAGTGTTGCATGACTGAGTAATTTTCATTCAAAGTGTGACAGCATTGAAGTGTCCAGTTTTGAAGTGGTTAATGTTGGGATCCATCTAGATGCCTGATTGGCAGCTGACTCAGCGTGCTGCTGTGAGCCTAAGCCAACTGCTTTTGCACCCTGCACAGCCCGGTGCTCCAGTGAGTGCTGAAGGGGCAGAGCAGAGAGCTGGGGACTGACAATCATTGTGAGGGCTGGAAATGTAAGCTGCTTGCTTTCTGGATGTTTTACCTCTGACTATTCCAAATAAATAGACTTGATGCTGTGAAGGATCCAGGTCACAGATTGCATCTCTTTCAAGTGCCTTCACCCAGGTGTGCCCATCAGAGTTCCCCCTTTAACCCAGGTGTGTCCACCAGAGTCCCCTCCTTTTACCCGGATGTGTCCTTCAGAGTCCCCTCATTTAATCCAGGTGTTGCCATGAGAGCCTCTCCTTTCAATTTGATGCCCATAAGAGCCCACCTTCCATCCAGAGGGTAGGCTATTTATTATCACTATGCAGCTGGGTAGGGCAGAAAACATGCCTTTTAATTTTAGGTTAGCAAAAGCACTGTGTTGTCAGCACATAAGAGAAAATTAGGAGTTGGGTGCAGTACAGTTTCTACCAGGATCAACACTTGTTTTCATTACTTGTAGCATGAGGAATAAAGCATGGGATCATTTTGCATGTATTGGACAGGTGTACAACATATGTTTTTATTTTTCCTGTTACATACACTTTAAACTTTTTCTCCAGTAAAAAAGTTTACCTTACAATGATGCCCCTTTTCAGAATTGACCAATCAAGACTGTCAGTCAGTGCTCCATCCCCAGCCTTCATCACCTTGGCCACTACATCTGGGACCCCATCATCCTTTTTAATCATTGGGAGATCTCTGATGTAACTCCTGCATATGTGCACAGCATTTAGTTTGTCCCTCTACACTCCATCTTACAAATGCCAGAAAGAGCCAGAGTGTACACTGCACAGCACATGCCTAATGCAGTGTACACAGAAAATGAAAACCCAATAGAAGCGAGAAGAAGCAGTTTTTATTTTTTAGGTTTAGCTCCACTTTAAAATGGTGTTAGTCAGAGTAAAGCTGGCCATAGATGTTTTAAAATTAAGCCAGTTCAGCAGGGAACAGACTAATTTCGGACCACATGTGGGCATCCCTGTTTGATAGATTGTTCGATCGACTTTTGTTGAACATAGAATGTTGCAGAACTTTTGTTGATCAATAGCTGCAGCCACTGATTAGTATATTCTGACAGCAGAGAGTCCCTGCTGTCAGAATACAATGTCCCAGTAGGGGTGATTCCTCCATCCACCTTATTTGTGTGGATTGAGGAATCTTTTCCTTTTTTTTTTCTTGAGCCCTCTAGCTAATAAAAAAAAAAAAATCACTGGGACTAAAAGTAAGGTAAAATTTAATATTTACCTTATGTTGGAGAGATTTCCCCTCACTTTGCATTGTGTCTAGTTGTGTCTACATGACAAGAAGTGTGAAAAACAAACTGACAAGTGTTTTAACAATTACATACTCTAAAATAGAAATAGTTTGGGCTCTAAATACATTAAAAAGTCCATAAGATGTCCACCTAAGGCTACCCTGTCCACGCAATGGTAATGCTGCTACACAATTTCACTGCAGAAGGCACAATGTTGTCCTGTTAAAGTTAGTGGGAAAATAATGGATCTGTTGGCAGGATCAATAAGTAATAAAACTTTGTTACAGGGAAGACTCAAAGGACAAAAACTATAATGCTTGTGAGAGATGGCATCATACATGTTATTTTGCCCATAGTTCCAGATTTAAAGTACCACATTGTAAACTAAAGACAACATTTTTTCTTCATTTTGGATAGCGTAGGGGAGGAAAATAAACTCCTGTTAGTGCCTGGGCACTGTGGTTGAAAAAGGCTGTTTTAATACAATAATCTAAAGTAGTCTTTATTGCACAAAGAGGGTTGAATTTGGAATGGTTGTACAGACCCATTTTGTGTATTATTCTCATCCTTATTGGACATGGTACTAATCTGCTGAGGCAATAAAAGAAGCAGTGTTTGGTGCTGAAGTATTGCCAGCTCTGTGAAAGCGTTGTGGTGCTTCCTCTAAGCCCGACTTGCCAAGTGGCTCTGGAGCTGTAAGCAGTTTCTTACACGCGATTGGGACACTGGATTTTGGTGCAGCAAAAATCTATGATTTTTTAGCTTTATTGGCAGCAAGTATCCTATTCTGTCCTTTCTTTTCAAATCTACTCTCTTTTCGGTTGGGACTGCATGCACCAATGTTGTATTACTTGACTGCTTTGCTTGTTGAAGTTCAGCTGAACTTAGTGCAACTCAGAAACATGTAGCTCCCACTGCTGTCCGTCAAATCCTGTGATGTTTCCCATGGCACTAAAGAGTTTTGCTTCTGGCTTCCTTTTCTTCCCTCTCACTTTTTAATAGTATAGATTGAAAAATTTGTTGACCCAAGGGTTTGTTTTGTCTGCATCCACAGCTATCTGGATGTTAAATTATGCCCACAGTGACTTGGAACACTAAAAGGCCTCCCATCCTTAAAATCACGTGCGAAGACTTCTAAGATTCCTTGTAAAGATTTTTTAGTTTACATTTTTAAACATTATTGTCCTCAGCCAGGACTGGACTGGGACAAAAAGTTGGCCCTGGACTTCATTCAGACTGGCCCACTTTGACAGGTCTCTCCCATGGCGGACGGACAACTCCCGCACCCCCCCCCCCCCCGCACCCCCTTTACTAGCCATTCTACTTTATTAGAGTAGAACGGCTGGTACTGGTACTCTTATAGGCATTACCAGTGGGGAAGCTAGACATTATTTCACCGAGGCAAAGAATCAGTTCAGTGCCCCCCTTATGGGACAAGATTAGGCAGAAGTGAGAAACTCCCAGGCCATAGCTGTTGAGTCAGCTTCCTATCCCCTCCCCCATGCTCCTCTGCCATCCCTTCTGCTCCTCTGGTCCTCCCCCTGCTTCTCTGTTCCCCCCAGGTGAGCGTTGCAGGGAGGTAGAGGAGGTGAGCGCTGCGGGAAGGTAGAGACAGAGGAGCAGAGGGGGGGCGGCGGTCCGCTGCCACTGAAGCCGGCCCACTGAGCCATCGGCCCACCGGGAAACTCCCTGTAGTCCCAATGGCCAGTCCATCCCTGTCCTCAGCCCCCATCCCCACAGTTGCATCCTCTGGCCCTTCACATCTCCTGGAGAACAGGATGCAGCACAGTACTAGATAGAGGGTGGGAACTACTGTAGTTAACTTTTCATATTGACAAGCTTGTGATTGTTTGCTAGGATGGCCCGGTATCCTAGCAAACAATCACCCGCTGTTGAACCTGAAAGCTTAGCTGAGACAGCTCCCGCTTCTGCCCTCCTTTCAGTGCTGTGCTGACTCCCGCTCTCTGCTCTGCAGTTAAGATGAGAGTGGTGGAGGCAGCAGAGGGGAAGGATCGGCAAAGCAGGCAATGTTCGTGATCTACCCATCGGCTGCCTGCAGTCCATGGGTAGATCGCGATCGACGGGTTGCCAAGCCCCTCTCTAGAGGATCATATTATTATTCCTGATGATACCTAATTACCATGGACACTGCCGGACTGTAGGCCTTCCAAAGAATCATTACCTCTATTGGTCACGGCAACCATATAGACGTGCGACTACTCCGTAAACAAAGGGCTATTGTCCCCCAGCCCAAGCCCTTTGACACCGTTAATTGGCAACTATGTACTCCTCCCGACCTTAACCCAGCCACACTTTTTGACAGGGACCATAGCTAAGTGGACACTTCTTCAACATGTTCTAGTTCAGAGTAAACTACCATGTGTCCCAGATAGATGTTATCAATAGGTCACGCACAGACTTTGATAATAACTTTAACATCCTAAAATTGACTGTTACTTAGGGAGTCTTTCCAACAGTCTCCACATTTCTTGCTAAATGGGAACTTAACGTATTTTCAGATGACATTGACTGGGACAAAATTCTGATATCACAAAACCTCTTTTTCCTCCAGAGCCAAGAATGCAACTATTAAATCCTATCTAAGGGGTATCATTGTTCTACAATTTTACATCACATGTACCCTTCTATCTCCAACTTGAATGACTCACATTTGGGGGACATGCCTAAGAATGACCCCTTTTTGGGTCAAAATCCTGCAAATACTTCACAAACTGGCAAGTGATAAGATACATAATACCCCTCAACGTACTCTACTCTACTTGATCTCTGGTTTATACAAACAAATCTAACTGCCGCAAGAATTATTATCTCTGAAAACGGGTGACAACCCACTACTCCCTTGTTAACGGATTGGTGTGTGTGCATCAGATGCCAGCTGTGAAATGAAAATGGATTGTGTGGCCTCATTTCAGACTATCTCTGACATACCCAGGGGTGGAATGACACCTCTTGGGGCCCCCGGGCAATAGGAGATTATGGGGCCCCCGGGCAATAGGAGATTATGGGGCCCCCGGGCAATAGATTATGGGGCAACACAGAATACACACACACATACAGTATACATACACAGTATACACACACAGACACACACAATATACACATACACCCTGATGGGGCCCCCTTGTGGCATGCCCGAGTGCGCGAATGGTCAGTCCGCCCCTGGACATACCTTTAATGAATATCCTACAGATAGTGAGGTTCACTCATTTTAAGCAAGCCAGTATAGGTGGGTTGCAGGTGGTGTTTAGCTCTGAATGAGCTTATCTATAGTTGCTAATCTTTTTCTTAAAAATTTTATTTCCCTCCCCCTCTCTTTTCCACATTGATCTTCCCTCCTTCATTCCTCCTTCTCCCATTTTATATAACAATGGTGTTTTTTCCTTTCAACTTTCATCCTACTACTTTATGTCTCTTTAGTTGTAACCCTCCCCACCTAATATAAATATGATTATAACCACATAGGGCAGGGGTAGGCAACCTCGGCCCTCCAGCTGTTAGAGTCCCATGAGACATTGCAAGACCCTGACAAACACAGGCATGACTCCTAGAGGTAGAGGCATGATGGGATTTGTAGTTTCACCACAGCTGGAGTGCCAAGGTTGCCTACCCGACATAGAGGATACCTGCTTCACTAGCAAACAAACATCCCCCATACACAATTGTTTTTCTGCCCTCTCACAGCTGAGTAGGCCTAGCCTGTTGTTTATATACAGGTTACAGTTTGATATCTGTGCTAGATACACGTTACTCTATGTTACATCTAGGATGCATACATTGTTATACCCTCTTTTATGAGAAAATGATGCCTTATTTTTCCTGTGTTCATTGCTTCCTTTCATGTGTAGTTTACATGATTACTTTTATGTGAATAATTCATCAATGTCATTAATTTGTCTGAAGAAAAACATAATAAATTAGATGATATTTGAATAACAAGAACGGGAGCCTTAATTATATGTATTGGTACCCACATTCCCTGTGTGTGTATATATTATTTATATTATTATACAGGATTTTTATAGCACCAACAGTTTGCATGGCACTTTACAATATTATGGGGGGACAATTTGATACAAGAGGGTTAGGATATATATTCCATATGGGATCTATGTGGAAATAATAAATGTGATTGTTAGATTACTGGACTTCATTTTAGTAGTACAGTGAAAGTAATGTGGCACATTTCAGAAGCTGTAGAATATGACTATTTAGTTCATACAGGGATAAGAAACATAATAGATCAAACTAGGGGCAAAAACGACACGTGTTTGGTAATTAAACGGTTCCATAGCCAGAAATGGCCTGATGCTTGAATTCGGTTGTATTTCCAGAACTGGGTTGAATGTTAACTGGTTATTTAGCTACAAAAACTGCTAGTAACAGACCTCTTCCTGTATTTTACTGATGAGTTTCCAGCTGACAGCAAAAAAGCAAGTTAGATCTCAGTGAGGGAAACCAGTACCTTGCTATATTTGATTTGCACATGTATTCATCACAGGTATGTTCTATAGCACTGAAAATTTACACCATGCTTTACATACTGTACATTCACATCAGTCTCTGCTCTCAAGGGTCCTACAATTTAAGGTCCCTATATGACATACATACGGTACTTACATACACACACATACTAGAGCCAATTTAAATGGGAATCAAATAACCTAGCAGCATGGTCAATGTTACCAGCAATGAAATACTGTATAGTCCATAGCAAATAACCAGATTGTATTTAATGAACTCAGATTAGTAAACTTGTAAGTCTGATTGGTTACTTATTTATTAATCCAAATGTTGAGTTGAATTAGTATACATATATGCCTGAGCTTAGAAAATCTGTAGAATCTATTGAACAATACACAGTCCCCCTGGCTTCTCCTGATATACGTGTCACTTTTCCCTATAGAGAGTATGTAACAAATGCAAACAATAAAATTCTTATCGTCAGTTGAGCATTACAGAATGACTGAATGGTTAACCAAACCTGCAACCCAGCTGATATGAGCAGCATATTGGTATAATGAGATTATAGCAGCGGTAGTGAAAAAAGCTGCTTTATTAAGTAACATTTTGTGATCCTGTGAGCTCTATAGTGAGCATTGCCCTGTTATATGTTAACACAATGTTTGATAGTGCTTTACAGGCCTGGAAGGAGGTTTGCCACATGACAGGAGGTATTCGCACAGGGTTTTGACTCTTCACACCACTCATCCGACCTTTCGATTCAAAATAAGAAAAATCACGAGCTCCCTCTTTCAGGCCAGTAGGCACCAGGCGGGTGGCAGATGGCACGTTTTTGTGCGTTACTTGTCTGCTGTCATTCAGCTAGATTAATGCAGGGTCTGTAGAGAGGGGTAAAGAAGAGGGGGAGGATGATGAAAAAGAGAAACAATTAACCTAAAAAGAAAACAATAGAGACACGTGTCAGTCGGCTCTAGCCGTTTGTGGATACAATGGGCAATCATTCAATAACAGAACCAACTGTTGCAAAGCAGCCAGGCCTGCCCAGCTTTCAAATGATGTTGTTTGATCTAGTTTGTTTATGATTCAGCCAATGAGAGAGCAGGAATAAAGGTCAGCCGTGTCCTCTCACTCGCACTACAGCCTTTTTATACTGCAAAATTGCAAAGAGATATTATGTCCTGGAACAGAGAACACTCATGCTACAAAACCACTTTCCCTGATGACTGATCACAATCCAATCTAAAATGTTCAGGCTGGCACTACATGACCTGGAGGAGGCAGGGAGAGGTTAGAAGATGCTCAATACATTACTATTCTCATTGAATAAAGACGAATATGCTCTTTTTAACAATGTATTTCTGCATGTTTTAATAACTTACATTTTAATTAAAGGCAGATATTGACCAGAATTCAATACTTTATAGCAAATAACTGTAAAATTGATCATATAAAAATGCTTAGGTGTGTTTTGTTGATTTATCATGAATCAGTATACTATACAATTTGTTCAGTCATGTTCTATAACCCATAATAACATCTGTTTATCAATCATTTGTATTGGAAGTGTAATACTAAATAAACAAGAAAAATCCAAACTATAGATTAGAAATGATGATTGTGTTCCATGTTTCCTTATACTGTATGAAACAATACACTGTTGATGCATTCTCAATACAATTATTATTAACATAGATATATTGAAACTTTTATGCTGCAATTATACAGCAACAACCATTCTGGTAGTAGAAAAGAGGTTAATTAATACAGTTACAGAAAATCGTTGAAATATGTATAGCACGTGTATAAGAAGAAACAGGACAGAGAACCCTGCCTTGTGTAAACTTGCATAATGTAAAATGGAGAGAATAGAAAGCCACATCAGCAGGGATCTTGATCTTTAGATTATTGAGATCAGGTTGAAGCAGTTTCCAAGGGACGGCGAACAAAATAACCTAACAGTATTGTGAAATATTAATAAAAATATGCTTGTGATATATGAGAAGCAAATGAATACTTGATATTATCTCATATATATATATATATATATATATATATATATATATATATATATATATATACACACACACACATATACATACAAAGTGCCAAAGTATTCATACCCCTTGAAATGTTCCACATTTTGTAATGTTACAACCAAAAACGTAAATGTATTTTATTGGGATTTTATGTGATAGACCAACACAAAGTGGCACTTAACTGTGAAGTGGAAGGAAAATGAAAAATGGTTTTCAATATATTTTTACTAATAAATATGTGAAAAGTGTGGTGTGCATTTGAATTCAGACCCTTTACTCTGATACCCCCACTTAAAATCTAGTGGAACCAACTGCCTTCAGAGTTCACCTAATTAGTAAATAGAGTCCACCTGTGTGTAATTTAATCTCAGTATAAACACAGCTGTTCTGTAAAGCCCTCAAAGGTTTGTTAGAGAATCTTAGTGAACAAACAGCATCATGAAGGCCAAGGAATACACCAGACAGGTCAGGGATAACGTTTAAATCAAGGTTAGGTTATAACAAAATATACAAAGCTTTAAACGTTTCACGGAGCACTGTTCAATCCATCATCCGAAAATGGAAAGAATATGGCACAACTGCAAACCTACCAAGACATGGCCGTCCACCTAAACTGACAGGCCAGGCAAGGAGAGAATTAATCAAAGAAGCAGCCAAGAGGCCCATGGTAACTCTGGCGGAGCTGCAGAGATCCACATCTCAGGTGTGAGAATCTGTCCACAGGACAACCATTAGTTGTGCTTTCCACAAATCTGGCCTTTAGGGAAGAGTGGTAAGAAGAAAGCCATTGTTGAAAGAAAGCCATAAGAAGTCCCGTTTGTAGTTTGTGAGAAGCCATGTGGGGGACGCACATCAAACATGTGGAAGAAGGTGCTCTGATCAGATGAGACCAAATTAGAATTTTCTGGCCTAAAAGCAAACTGCTATGTGTGGCGGAAAACTAAGACTGCACATCACCCTGAACACACAATCCCAGGGTGATGTCTTCAGCAGGGACAGGGAAGCTGGTCAGAGTTGATGGGAAGATAGATGGAGCCAAATACAGGGCAATCTTAGAAGAAAACCTGTTAGAGTCTGCAAAAGACTTGGGACTGGGGCAAAGGTTCACCTTCCAACAGGACAACAACCCTAAGCATACAGCCAGAGCCACAATATAATGATTTAGATCAAAGCATATTCATGTGTTAGAATGGCCCAGTCAAAGTCCAGACCTAAATCCAACTGAGAATCTGTGGCAAGACTTGAAAATTGCTGTTCACAGATGCTCTCCATCCAATCTGACAGAGCTTGAGCTATTTTGCAAAGAAGAATGGGCAAAAATGTCACTCTCTAGATGTACAAAGCTGGTAGAGACATCCCCAAAATGACTTGTAGCTGTAATTGCAGTGAAAGGTGGTTCTACAAAGTATTGACTCGGGGAATACAAATGAACGCCACACTTTTCAGATATTTATTTGTAAAAAAAAAAATTGAAAACCATTTATCATTTTTCCTTCACCTCACAATTATGTGCCACTTTTTTTTCCAGGCACTGTATATATATATATATATATATGTATTTATATTTATTTTTATAAACATGATTGGTTTCTTTTCAATATTTTTATTTCCTTTTTATTCTCAATGCTTGCAGACTTACAGCTTCAGATGCTTCACAAATGCGAAATGATGACCTTCCTAACGACTTACAGTCTTTGTCATGGCTGACTTCTGTGGATGTACCCAGGTTACAGCAGATGACCGGTAACAGGATGGAGTACAGTCTTCCTTCACAGAACTCGGGCATACAACAACCAGGTATATGGAGTGTCACACTAGTAAAAACGAATCTGTGTTAAATGACAGGCCTGTTATGTGACCTGTTACTTTTTTCATATACGCAGGTCAACTGGCCAGCACAGTGCCTGGACAAATTATTCATATACCTGTCAGCTTGCAGCAAAGCATTCTTGGTCTTAATACCATGAGTTCACATGGATCCAGTGTAAGTGGTAATATGTTGCAACTACATCATAGCAAATTCAATTTGTATGTACACAGTTATTTATATGTTTTTCTTTATTAGATGAACCAGTTCAGTCTAAGTGGACATCTGTCTCCTGGTATTCAATCCCAGCAGCCTCTGTATCAACCCCATTCTCAACAAATCTATGCACTGTCTCAGGCTCCTCAACAGGTGAGTTGTTTTACTTGTAATAATTTATGATAGCCTTTTTAAACAGAATCTGTCTGGACTATAATGTGGAAGCTTTTTTTGAAGGTGTATAGCAGTGGTCTCCAAACTGTGGCCCGGGGGCCAGATGCGGCCCTTTGCTTGCCTATATTCGGCCCTATAGGTACTATTCCTGCCTCTGATACAAGGCACTTTTCCCCCCCACTGACACCAGCAATGGGGCACCGTTCCTCCTACTAATGCCAATGGCATTTATTCCCAGAGCATTTTCTACTCACACTGGACACAGCCCGGTTCCTAAAAGGACAGCAAACTGGCCCATTGTCTGAAAGTTTGGAGACCCCTGGTGTATAGTCTTGTACTGTCATCTTTTTTTGTGCTTCATTACACTTAAGGATTTACTGACCTAGAATTAGCATATGTTTATCAGTAGTCCCAACACCTGATATGCATCTTTGATCCAGGTTAGTGTCTAACAAAGAAGTGAAGCATGAATCAGGATGACAGCCCTAAGGTTTGCACACCTAAAAATAAATCAGCAATGGCAGCCCCAATATTCCAGTCCCAACAGCCACCATTCAATGAACTTTCAGACCCTTTGAAAGACCCCACTTCTATACACATTACACCTATATACATTGCCATCTTGACTTATTTCAGCACAGAGCAGTAGAGAACTGGCTAATTATTTCCTGTCTGCCCAGCTGGCATGTAGTTAATACCTTTTCTTAAAGGGCCCGTTCACATCTATTGCGTTTTAATACAAGTTAAAGCATGTAAACGCTTTTTGTATTATATTATTTTTAATAGTGCTAGTTCACATCCATGCAGTGTGTTGACATGCTTTTGGGTAAAAAGGGTTCAAGTTTGTTTTCTAATGCATCATTAAGCATTAAAGGGAATATTTAAAGGGAATGACAGCACATGTCAATCCTAGCAGATTTATAGTTGGCTTTGCTTAACAAGTTTCATTGATTCGCTATATTATTTAGGTTTTAACTACATGCCTTTATAAAATTAAAGGACTTTAATATATCAGTAGTATAAAATGTATATTGGTTAAAGCTAACTTATTGTATAACATTTTTGTCCTAGTGTTCTCCTGGGACAATGTTTAATAGCTCCTACAGGCCACAGCCGTATGCTCAGGCACGCCTAACAACTCATGCCACACAGGATCTGCACCCTAAAAACTACCCAAAGCCTATCTATTCATACAGGTAAGTGAACTTCTCATTGAAGGTTATTATGCATTGTCATAAGTAGGGTTGTCCCGATACCGATACCAGTATCGGTACCGATTCCGAGTATTTGCGGGAGTACTTGTACTCCCACAAATACCCCCGATACCGAAATAGAATACTTCCCCCCCCCAACCGCCGCTTATCCCCGTGCAACACAGCGGGCATTTACAAGTTTTCGATGGTAAACTTGTAATACCCGCGGCGCCATGTATAGACACACGATTGGACGGATCCGTCCAATCGCGAGCAAGGGGGGAGTGTCTATACACAGATACGTGCATAGACACTCCCCCCTTGCTCGCGATTGGACGGATCCGTCCAATCGCGTGTCTATACATGGCGCTGCGGGTATTACAAGTTTACCAACGAAAACTTGTAATGCTCGCTGTGTTGCATGGGGATTAACCCGGCAGCGGCGGGAAAAATCAGAGGAGCTGGAGGTATGGGGGACATGACATGGCTGCAATATGGGGCACAGGACATGGCTGCAATATGTAGGGGACATGACATGGCTGCAATATGTGGGGGACATGACATGGCTGCATATATGGGGGACATGACATGGCTGCAATATGTAGGGGACATGACATGGCTGCAATATGTGGGGAACATGACATGGCTGCAATATGTGGGGAACATGACATGGCTGCAATATGTGGGGAACATGGCATGGCTGCAATATGTGGCACAGGACATTGCTGCAATATGTGGGGGACATGACATGGCTGCAATATGTGGGGGACATGACATGGCTGCAATATGTGGGGGACATGACATGGCTGCAATATGTGGGGGACATGACATGGCTGCAATATGTGGGGGACATGACATGGCTGCAATATGTGGGGGACATGACATGCCTGCAATATGTGGGGGACATGGCTGCATTTAGGGACACGTTTAAAAAAAGTATCGGTATTCGGTATCGGCGACTACTTGAAAAAAAGTATCGGTACTTGTACTTGGTCCTAAAAAAGTGGTATCGGGACAACCCTAGTCATAAGTTTGTACGTCATTGATGTGTTTTCTTATTGCTTCTTATTGCTTTTACTTAACAGTTGCCTTATTGCAATGGCCTTAAAAAACAGCAAAACTGGCAGCCTGCCTGTGAGTGAAATCTACAGTTTCATGAAAGAACATTTTCCATATTTTAAGGTATGGCAGTCTAACTGTGTAACAGTGGTTTCAGAAGTTTGTTCATGTTTTTTAATCAGTGCCTATTTCTGACATTTGTTGCTTACAAGTTAAAATCTGTATTTATTGCTAGAAAATTACTTGGAACCCCCAAACATTATATATCTTTTTTAGCGTTATTTCTACTGGTTACCAGTTTAGAGTTTCAGAGGATGTCTAGTGCTAGAATTATTGCTGTCACTGTAACAATTGCGGCAATACCTCACATATGTGGTTTGAACACCTTTTACATTTTCAGGCATGACTTATGTATGTGCATGAGCACGGAGGGACTGGGCACCTAAAAAATATATAATTCTGACCATTTTTATTGCTGTCAAGGAATGTAAACGTACCTTGTGATAGTAATAGTCAGTGACAGGTATTCTTTTTGGAGGTATCTCAAATCCCTCCTTTGCACTTACCAGTATTCAAAACGCTAAAATCTGTGTTTTATAATACTAGGGATTTTTTCAAAATGGCGCCATTGGCAGCTGACTAAACTGGAAGTGATGTCATGACATCGCTTCAGGGTTACTAGATAGGAGACTCGATCGGAGCTCATTCTGGCTTCATTCCGATGTTCGGCCAGCCGGTGGGACGGGAGGCTCGAGCCGCTCGTCCCCTCCTGATCCCTAGGATAACAGCGTGGCGGCTTTTTAGCCACATCTAAAAAACGGTACTGGGGTGATGCCTGTAGCTGCATAGCCCCGGTATAACCCCTTCAAGCCAGGAACGTAAATTTGCATATGGTCGGTGTGAAGGGGTTATAGTGGTTGTAAACTCCATTCATGAAATCTGACCTGGGCACATATATATGTAGCGTTTGCGTATATCTCTCTCCAAAGCTCTGAGTCCTGTGTCTTTCTTTTGCTTCATTCTTCTGTTATCAGCATAATAAGTTATGACAATTTGACACAGGAGACACAGCAGCTGGAAATTTGTGTCGGGAAGGGTGCTTAGAGATAGATAAGCGGAGAGCTGGTCTATTCACAGTACAGCTCTGCAAGCTTTTAATTTATCTGTGTGTGTGTGTGGTGGGGGCTTTTTCTACAATCATCTTACACACAGTGTAAGCACAGACTCCCCTCCCACTGCTAAATGAGAAAACAAAATTTCCAACTTAATGTGCACTTTATAAACATTATATAAAGCTAAAGACAGCAGCTATACATGTAAAACTTGTGTAGGAGGATTTGTTTCATCCCTGTGTATCATCTGAGGCTGTTCACTTCACTGGATATACAGTATGTGAGGGTTTAAATCCACTTTGAGGCCTCCCTCCTGTCATTGTTAGAACCAAAGAGATTTATTTTCATGATTTTGTCAGGCAGCGTTTATTTATTAGCATAATATCCCATTTATCAATTTAAATTTTTAAAGTATTGTAAATACTTATCACTTTCAGAAAGGCACTTAAAACGTTCCTCTTTTGAAGCGAGTTGAATCCCCATCCCAGTTCCCGTCACCCTCATTTTTGTTCCTGCCTGGTCTCGTATTGTTTATATGTTTTCCTTCTTTTACGAACACGAGCCATTGGTCAGTCTATGTAGCCTTTTCTTTTTCTAGATTGATTTTTCTGAATAGATCAGCGGATCCACCTTCCTGCGCTTAGGCGCACCCTCCTGGGTGCATGTGGCGCTGTAAAGAAATTAAAAATCATCATCATCATCATCATCATACTTGTATTAAATTTAAAATTGTATAATAAAAGTGTTGACATAAGTATCTTTTTCATTAAAAACAGGGGAATATGTAAATCCAACACAAGTATGAATTACTCGTTCTCTGCATAACAACCAATCAGTTTTTAAAGACAGACATTATAGTATTTAATTTAAATAGGTTATTAGCAACACTGAGTAGGTGGTAGAGTTTTTAGTTTAAATTCCTGTACTTGGTTAGTAAATTTTACTATTTTGAATGTTGCAAAGAATAAGTAAGTTATTGTTTTGATAACTATCTATTGTATCTCATTTCAGACAGCCCCAGATGGCTGGAAAAACTCAGTTCGGCACAATCTGTCCCTTAACAAATGCTTTGAAAAGGTGGAGAACAAGCTGAGTGGATCCTCCCGCAAGGGATGCCTCTGGGCATTAAATCCAGCTAAAATTGACAAAATGGAAGAGGAGATGCAGAAGTGGAAGAGGAAAGATCTGCCAGCAATTCGAAGGAGTATGGCTAACCCAGGTGAGAACTTACAAAGCAGGTCGGTTGGACAGAATTGGTTTACAGAATCCTTTTATTGTATTAGTGTAATGCATTCAAGCTGTATATACAGTAATAAATATGCCGCTTTCATTTTTTTACCAGCTAAGTTCTGCAGCAAGAGTTAAAAAAAAATAAGTGCTTGCAGCACATAGCAGAGTAGGACTGTAGATGTCACAGACAGGCTCTCCTGTAGTCCAACACCCCCCTGAACACTGCTCTAATCAACATGGCTCTGCTCCCTAAGGGAAGTGTTCAGGGGGGGTGTCAAAGAGTTGGGCCTTTGTGACATTCATAGTTCTGTAAGCACACTAGCACAGGTTTTAGCTCTTGCTACACTTAGCAGATACAAATAAAAAATATATAAGAATGTTCAATTGGGCTTTAAATACAGTATACTAGTGCACAGCATTATAGTGTGATGGCAAAGGCTCTTTTTGCAAACATGCATGTTCGCTTTGGGCAAATGTACATGTTTGTTCCTATAAAGAGAGGGAGTATTCAGCATATATCTTCTGTGCCAGACTCTCTCAGTAGAAAACAAACACTGTTTTCTTTTGCAATCAGACTACTAAAAAGTACAAATTAGTTTTAAAGTTTGTCGACATACCCTGACAACATAGTTTTCCCTTATTTGTAGATGAACTGGATAAACTGATTATGGACAGACCTGAAAACTGCAAAGCTCCATCTAAGCTGACAACCTCAGAAACGTCAACAATGACAAATGTTGGGAGCATTCCTGGAAGAGTGCCTATTACACAGCTACAGCCACAGTCAGTCATGACATTATCCTTACAGTCCATACCTTTACATCATCAAATTCAGACTCAGGCAAGAATAGCATCAAGTTCTCCTGCTCCAGCCCAAAGTCCTCCACTCCACATGCTACCACAGATGACACAGAGCCCACTGCACCAGCACATAATAGGCAGAGGTTCCTCTGACTTCCTCGGCTTTACCTCAGACGTGAACACAGAGGTGGACTCACTTGATCCCAGCATCATGGATTTTGCTTTACAAGGTAGGATAAGATTGTAAAGATAGAGAGATGTTATCACCAATAATGTTTAAAGGAAATCTATATTTATAGCATACACTTCAGTTTTAGAACATCAGTATTGCAATAGCATTATAAACAATATTTATTTTGGACAATCCAATATAAGCAATTCCATCCACCTCCTCTTAGCACCACTGTAGTTCAGAAGGCAGGCTCTTTGAATTGTGTGATACCGCCATGCCAACTACAGTAATAGGGTATAATGAATAAGTGTCACAGAATTCATGGTAGTAAATCTGGGGATTTAAACAAAGTAAGTTCACAGATTTATAGGAGGAGGCTAGAAATAATTGGAAATAAATATATGATTTTACATTTTGACCATAGATGCGCCATAATAGTCTGCTCTAATCTCTGTTAGTTTATACTGCTTTTGTGAAGGGGAAAACCTAGTCACTCCACAGACTAATACCCTTTAAAGTGTTAGTTCACCTTTACAGAAAATCTGTAAGGTGACCTTACACTGGACCCCATACCCCACAGTCCTGCTGTACCAGTGTCCCACGATCCCCCACTTTTAGGCACCGTGACACTGCTTCACCGGTCTGGTAATTTAAATCCCCACGGCTTCATCTCCTATCCATACCTCTCAGCGTGTACGGTCAAAGGGCATTCTAATTGGTCAGCACTGTCACTTGGACTGCACTGACCAATCAGAATCCGTCTAGCACGTCCTGTCAGCGATGCGAGGAGAGAAAGCCAGGAGAATTTCAAATCCCCAGACCGGTGAAACAGCGTCCCAGTGACAGGCAGCAGCAGGACAGGGTCCAGTGTAAAGTCACCATACAGATTTTCTGTAAAGGTGAACATGCACTTTATGCTTTAAAAAAAAATGTATAATGTGCATTACTGGCAGGGCCGATCTGCCCTATAGGCTCACTATGCAAGCCGCTTAGGGCCCCGCAAAGCTGTGGAGGGCCCCCCAAATTACTAAAGGCCTTGCCTGGTGAGAAGTCATTTTCGGCCCCTCACACCGCTTCTCAACTCGCTGGCTGCATGGGAGAAGAGGTAAGAAGTCAGCACCCCCCGCTTCTCACTTTAATGTCATTTCCGACAGCATAACACCACCTCTTTAATGTGACATGTCACTGTCGGCATCGCCCCCCCCGTGACATGTAATTTTGCTTAGGGCCCCAGGGAGGTCAGCACTGATTACTGGTATCATTTAGAAACCATTGTTGTTTAAAAGATTCCCCAACTCCCCACAGTGTAGCCCTTTGCTGGCAGAGCAGTTTTTCAACTTTTTAACACACATGATAAAAAACTGAAAACTATTTAAAGTCCCCCAAAACAGTGTACATTTTCTGAAAGGGACAGCCTTTACGTTAACCACACAAACCACTTCTAAGCAAAGCAGCTCAGCTGGCAGATTAATATTTAAAAACTTTAATGGCTTTTTTGTCATTATGTCATAGCTGATATAGTAATTACATGATCAGGAAGCAGCCAGATTGGTTCCTGATCATTAGCAGGTACCAGAGCATTTAGCGGTCTCTTACTGCCAGCAGCTGTGCACAGTGTTGGCTGCTAGCCGTCAAAGTGGGAACATAGATTAAAGAGACACCATCACTTTGCTCATTCACTGCAAAGTGACATTGTCTGTGAAAATACACCTATCCTGCTGAAACTCATATCGCCAAAGATACCTCACTACTCCTGCATCTACCTCAACTAGTGCAAAATTCCCAGTGCTTCCTGGTGTAGGGGAGTGTGTGACGTTCTCCAGTGTGACATTGCTCATGTCTCTTGGGCAGTCGCTAGACCTATCACTTGATGAAGTGGGGGACATCAACCTGTGGTTAAGCTGCAGCACCAGCTGAATCTGGGTATTTTGGTGCCAACTGTCATAGAGGAATCAATGACGCATGTATTGTTGAAAGGTGTGTACTAATGGGTTGGGAGGGGAATACCTGTCACAGCCACTGCCACTTTGCTCTGTGTCCTTTTAACATCCCCCCTGCACAGAGCTTTGTGTTGGGTGCACTAATCTAAATTTTGTGGGTGGAACTAAACCCTCCTATCCTTTTCAGCAAAAAAGCTGCCACCTTAGACTCTGTTTGCAACTGCCATAGTGATGCACATGTGATCAGTTATGACACCAACAGTTTGATAGTTTGGTTGAAAGCACAAACAAATGTCAGAGTTGGCAATCCCGACAGGCCTCGAATGTAACTGTTTTTTGAAATGGTAAAATTTACAAATTTAGTACAGCTTTAAGCATTCATTTCCAGCTGTCAGTTTTCAAGGATTATTTAAAGCGGAACTTTACCCATAACTTCTTCTTGCTGGGGGCTGCCATTTTGCTGAATCTCAGAGCCCCCAAACAGCAGTAAATCATGAAACAGAACTGAAACCATTGATTTAACGGTTTTAAAAAACAGTTACATTCCTGGAAGGCTTGTGTCCTTAACTAAATTTTCAAAGCATCAAATGGCTGATGTCCTTACTGATCACTTGTGCACACCTTGGCAGTTGCAGTTTAAACAGAAGCAGCTTCCTTGGCTGTAAACTTAAGGATAGGAGGGTTTAATTCTGCTATAAGGCTGTCAGCAGATCGGCCTCTACAACCTCAGCAGTGCCTAAAATGGGAGAGCAACTTGTACATAGCTATTACTGCAAAAGGGGCCAGCCTGAAGTGATCTAGCAGGGCTTGATTTTCTGACTAAAGTACTACTAATTGCTTTGAGGCAACAAAGGCAGTTGTTACTGAAGACACTTAGGGCTTGTTCACATCATACGTGCATGAAAATTGCAGAGACATTGGTTTCACATCAGTTTACATGCATGTCTGTTATGCACAGACTGACATCACATCCTGTGTTATCATTCTGTCCCCACCATCACTGTCCGCTATCTGTGGCTGAGACACAGCAGCGGGGTCATTGGCTCCCACTGCTGTCAAAGTCAGTTAGCCGATGAGGAGAGAGAGGAGGCAGGGCCAAACCTTGACTTTGTGTCTGAATGGATACAGGGATCTGTGGGTCGGCTCAGGTTCCCCCATAGCAAGCTGCCTGCTGTGGGGGTGCTCAACAGGAGGGAGGGGCCAGGAGAGCCGAAGAAGGACCCGAGAACAGGAGGATCTGAGCAGGTAAGTATAACATGTTTGGGAAAGGGATATCACCGCTCTAGGTGGGTCAAACAAAGGTGAAAACCACTCCTCTGGTTTAGAAAGCCAGGTGCTGGCGATGTAGTAATAAAACAGGAAGAAGTTCTGGACAGCCGCACTCCAAAAAAGTTTTTGCCTTTTATTCAAAAAATGAAATCAAAAATATATGCCACAGCAGAACGGACAGAAGAGCTGACACGTTTCACACTGTCGGTGCTTAGGCCCCTTTTAGGCCTTGTACAGACGATTAAATCTGTCTGTTCAAATCGGTCGGACCGACCGATTTGAACAGATCTGTCTGTTTGGATTTTGGTTTGCTCGCGTGTACACACGAGCAAACCAAAATCCCCGCCAGCAGACAGCGCGCTGACGTGGCGGTGACGTTGACACCGCCACGTCACCGCACCAGGAAGTAAAACACTTCCGCGCATGCGTCAAAACCATTTGGCGCGTGCGCGAGAAGACATGTCTGCTGGTTAGCGTACTAACCAGCAGACATGTCGGGCGGACGGGTTCCCAGCCGACGGATTGGTAAGCATGCTTTCCAATCTGTCGGGTGGCCAAATCCGTCTGCTCGCCCGTACACACGATCGAATCTGTCTGCTGGGGCGGTCTAGCAGACCGTTTCCAGCAGACAGATTTGGTCGTGTGTACGCGGCCTTACACTGAGGCGGGAGCAGGATCGGCGGTAAAGCGCCGGTATTTTTAGCGGCACTTTACCTCCAATTTTCCTGCACACTAGTGTCTCTTAATAATGTTATTAGTAATATATCAATACTTATATTGTTTTTTCTTTTCAAGGTAACATATGGGAAGATATGAAGGATGAAAGCTTTAATCTGGATACACTAGCTGCATTTAGCAACTCCCCAATCCAGCTATCAGACTGTGACTTGGGGACCATTGGTCTGACACCAGTCTCTAGCAGCAGTGACCACTCCTTCACAGACTTTCATCTCACCAGCCTGTACACCACATATGCAAACTTGGACAATGTGACACCTTCCCAGTGTGTGGCGGGACAGGGCAATAAACCC
Source organism: Rana kukunoris (assembly GCA_029574335.1). NCBI lineage: Eukaryota > Metazoa > Chordata > Amphibia > Anura > Ranidae > Rana > Rana kukunoris. The sequence goes on from CM056049.1 coordinate 249,145,620, forward strand.
ATTGCATTGCTATAGGCCTATCGGTCTACTGCAGATTGCACAGGCACCAGAAACAACGTCACAGAAGCAGAATGTGAGGAACCAATATGTGCATTCACTTATATTCTGCATGTTGCAAGCGCTGCCTTTATTATCGGGCCATCAATGTACATTTTATTTGTATCTGTCTATACCATTAATAAGCCATTCAGAATCAAAATGGGCAAGCAAGTACAGGATTTCTGAAGCAAAATAGAAGCAGTTTATTTTCCTGGGATGTGTGCTACAATAGAACATTTCTGGTAATCTGTGAAAATCACAATTACTCTGGATATCCAGTCTTCTGGTATGAAAATGCAAGCTTCACTGAACTCGGTATGGTTATTTGTTGCCAATAGAATAGAGATAAATGTGACTTCAATAGCACTCAAAATGATATGATTTTTAAAATTTAGTTTTCTGTCAAAGAGCCAATAGAACACGTTGCAGAGCAGTTGTGATTCCTGTCTGACAATGTACAATTTGATACATTGGAACTCCATCTCACCTGATACAATAATAATAATTACTGTGTATTTGTCCAGTTTTACTATTTAGGGGTGTTTTGTCCTAGTAAGGTTGTCATTTCTACTGGAAAGAACTTAACACTTGATTTGTTTCCACCAAGCAGAAATTCCTAGGAAACCCATGGAGAAAATTATGGGAAAGGGCAGCATGCACCACTGCAATAATGTATTCTTAAGCCGCGTACACACGACCATGTTTCATGTCATGGAAAAAAACTATGTTTTGGTCAACGTGATTATTGTCAAGCCTGCCTTGCATACACACAATCGTGAAAATAAAAATTTTCTCGTCATGAAAAACAGTCGTGTGTACGCGGCATAAGTCCATGTCTGTAGGAAGTGAAAATCAGTTGCCAGAATTGGAGAAGAAAAACGTTTATTCCCAAATTCAGGGGTATGTAATAGAAGTTTTTTTTGCTGTTTGTGCTGCCCCTCTCTATTGGATTATCACCAGAACAATCAAGGGGAAAACTTCCAATAGGGGCACTAGTTCTGGTCACCCTGGTGACAACAAGGGGTTCCCTCATTTGGAAGAATTTCCTCTCATTTCCTGTTTTGGCTATGGTACAGAAAGAGAAATTTTCCCAGTGGGACACAGATGCCATAAAAACTGACATGGTTTATAACCCTCCTTTACTTAAAAAGGTTTTGCCTTTAGTTGTACTTTAAAGAGAAAAAACATTAAGTGGTTGTAAACCTTTACATATGCCTTGAAAAAGTAGTCATACCCCTTTAAATTATTTATTTATGTGATAGACCAATATAAAGTGGCACATAATTGTGAAGTGGAAGGAAAATGATAAATGGTTTAAAAAAAAAAAAAAAAAAAATATGTGAAAAGTTTGGCATGCATTTGTATTCAGCCCCCTTTACTCTGATACCCCCAACTAAAATCGAGTGGAACCAATTGCTTTCAGAAGTCATCTAATTAGTAGATATAGTAAATAGAGTCCACCTGTGTGTAAATTTAATCTCAGTATAAATACAGCTGTTCTGTGAAGCCCTCAGAGGTTTTCTAGAGAACCTTGGTGAACAAACAGCATCATGAAGACCAAGGAATACACCAGACAGGTCAGGGATAAAGTTGTGAAGAAGTTTAAAGCAGGGTAGGTTATAAAAAATATCCCAAGCTTTGAACATCGCACAGAGCACTATTTAATCCATCAGCCGAAAATGGAAAGATTATGGCACAACTGAAAACCTACCAAGACATGGCCGTCCACCTAAACTGACAGGCTGGGCAAGGAGAGTATTAATCAGATGAGCAGCCAAGAGGCCCATGGTAACTCTGGAGAAGCTTCAGAGATCCACAGCTCAGGTGGGAGAATCTGTCCACAGGACAACCATTAGTTGTGCACTCCACAAATCTGGTCTTTATTGAAGAGTGGCAAGAAAGCCATTGTTGAAAGAAAGCCATAAGAAGTCCAATTTGGAGTTTGCAAGAAGCCATGTGGGGGACACAACAAATGTGGAAAGAGGTGCTCTGGTCAGATGAGACCAAAATTTAACTTTTTGGTCTAAAAGCAAAAAGCTACGTGTGGCAGAAAACTAACACTGCACATCACCCTGAACACACCATTCCCACTGTGAAACATGGTGGTGGCAGCATCATGTTGTGGGGATGCTTTTCTTCAGCAGGGACAGGGAAGTTGGTCAGAGTTGTTGGGAAAATGGATGTAGTCAAATACATAATAAATAAATCTTAGAAGAAAACCTGATAGAGCCTGCAAAAGCTTGAGACAGGGGTGAAGGTTGAACTTCTAGCAGGACAACAACCCTAAACATACAGCCAGGGCTACAATGGAATGATTTAGATCAAAGCATATTCATGCGTTAGAATGGTCCAGTCAAAGTCCAGACCTAAATCCAATTGAGAATTTGTGGCAAGACTTGGAAATTGCTGTTCACAGATGCTCTCCATCCAATCTGACAGAGCTTGAACTATTTTGCTAAGAAGAATGGGCAGAAATGTCACCCTCCAGATGTGCAAAGCTGGTAGAGATATACCCAAAAAGACTTGCAGCTGTAATTGCAGTAAAAGGTGGTTCTACAAAGTATTGACCGAGGGGGGCTGAATACAAATGCACGCCACGCTTTTCACATATTTATTTGTAAAAAGAAATTGAAAAACATTTATCATTTTCATGCCACTGTACAATTATGTGTCACTTTGTGTTGGTCTATCACAGTGGTTCTCAACCTGGGGTCGGGACCCCCTCGGGGGTCAAATGATGATTTTCCAGGGGTCACCAAATCCTGGGCTGTTCCTGAAGTCCGCACTGTTCTCTCAGAATGGGGGATAAGAGGGGGAGGAACAAAGAAAAAGGGAGAGAAAGGAAAAAAAGAGAGCAAGAAAGACAGTTAGAGGGAAAGATGGGGGAAAAAACAAGAAATTAGGATAGAGAGAGATAAAAGGAGAACAAAGAGAAATAGTGGTACATCCTAAAATGTACCATATGGGGTTTTAATACTGTATGAGTGGAAGGGATTCAGGAAGCGCTAAATGTCCTCGGGTTAGGGGCGCAAATTACTTGTCTTGCCCCGGGTGCTTTCAACCCACGCTATGAAAATAATTTTACTGTTAGGGGTCCCCACAACTTGGGAAATTTTTATCAAGGGGTCACGGCACTAGAAGGTTGAGAACCACTGGTCTATCATATACAATCCCAATAAAATATATTTTAAGTTTTTGGTTATAACATGACAAACTGTGGAAAATGACAAGGGGTATGGATAATTTTTCAAGGAACTGTATACCCAGTGAAGTGGCTGGCCCCAAGTAATACTGTACACAAAGATTAAACAAATCCTCTACATAGGTTGTACCCGTTTATCTTCTTGGATCTGGATCTTCTCCAGATCCATTCATGTACACAGATCAAATGTTATTTATCAGAAGTAGAAGGCAGGGGTCAGGGAACAGACATCACACACTGCATAGCTAATGAACAGAGCCTCAATTTAACCACTTTAGCCCCGGACCATATTGCTGTCCAAAGACCAGAGCACTTTTTGTGATTCGGCACTGCGTCGATTTAACTGACAATTGCGCGGTCGTGCGACGTGGCTCCCAAACAAAATTGGCGTCCTTTTTTTCCCACAAATAGAGCTTTCTTTTGGTGGTATTTGATCATCTCTGCGGTTTTTATTTTTTGCGCTATAAACAAAAATAGAGCGACTATTTTGAAAAAAATGCAATATTTTTTACATTTTGCTATAATAAATATCCCCAAAAAAGATTTAAAAAAACATTATTTTTCCTCAGTTTAGGCCGATACGTATTCTTCTACATATTTTTCGTAAAAAAAAAATCGCAATTAGCGTTTATTGATTGGTTTGCGCAAAAATTTATTTTATTAATATTTTTTTTTTACTAGTAATGGCGGCGATCAGCGTTTTTTTTCGGTACTGCGATATTATGGCGGACACATCGGACACTTTTGACACATTTTTGGGACCATTGGCATTTTTATAGCGATCAATGCTATAAAAATGCATTGGATTACTATAAAAATGCCATTGGCAGTGAAGGGGTTAACACTAGGGGGCGGGGAAGGGGTTAAGTGTGTTCCTATTTGTGTTCTAACTGTATGGGGGGGGTGGCCTCAGTAGGGGAAATCACTGATCTGCCCCCTAGTGGCTGCGAAAGTCCCGACGTATAGCTACGGGCTCTCGCGCAGGAGTGCCGACCTGCCGCCGTATAACTGGTGGCAGCTGGTTGGCAAGTGGTTAATCAGACAGCTAAGAATCACAGAATCATAGGGAAACATATGCAACTGAGGCTGTCAGTCATTTGCTGTGTACTGCAGGTAGGTGAGGCCTTTGCCCAGGATACTGTGGAGTCTGTTATCAGTTACTCATGCAGATAGCAGGAAGGAGAGAGCACAGAAAACTGATACTTGGTGCTTTGGATTGAGGCAAGTACACACTATAGAATGCCATGCTTTGTTCATTTTCAGGTCAGAGGTTTACAGCCACTTAAAGCGTAACTAAACTCATCGTTTTAACAGTTTAAAAAAACAGTTACATTCCGATAGGAGGATTTAGTTTCACTTTAAGCCTTGAAATGCAAAAAGAGCGTTAAACACATGCACACACAGTATGCATTATCATTAAATGTTACCTTTTACATAATTCGTGGTCATTGGTAAAACACCAAAGTGTTGAGCCATAGATTAATAACAGCCATTTAAACTACAAACCATGCACAGGTTTCATGTTTACAGTCATGATCAGAATTACCTCACAATGCCCTCAGACAGTATTGTGGCGTATTTTACTACCTGGCTACACAGGTAATAAGTGATGAAAGCAAAGTCATTAAAGGGAAGAGCATTATAGAACAAGCATAGCTACTTTTAAAAGTATTTTTTAAATGAAATACAAACCTGGTGATTTTTATAAATACTTAGCACAGGAGCTAAATTAGTTTTACATTTAATATTAAGCAAATGAAGGATCCATATTTTAATATTTCAGCCAAGGAGTAGTATATCTGTAATAAAGGCTAGCTATGTCTGTTTAAACATGAACTCCAGGTAAACAGATATATACACAGTTGAAAGCCATATATGTGAACTATTTTAAGAGCCACGAGATTTGCCATTCATCCAGTCTTGTAAAATCGCGTGCCACTGCTAAGATGCAAAGCACAGGAAGGGGAAGTGAAAATCCTATTTCCTGGTGCAGCTTCCAGTGTTACCTTTCCCAGATCAGCATCATCATCTCTGTCCAGTGAGTAGGCAGCTGAATCAGGAATTTACACGTGGCAAAAGGTTTTCGGCCCATAGGAATACCTAAATTTTTTTTTAACAAAATAGGCATATATTTAAATCAGATGTGTATCAATCAGTTTGCTTAGAGTTGTGCTTTAATGTTCTTTATAAGGCTGGGTTCACATATAAGCAGGGCTTTTTTTCTGGGGGAACTTGGGGGAACTCAGTTCCACCACCTTTGGCCCAGACCCTTTGGTGCCTGCTCACCACAATCACTTGTAAACACCAGAAGTCTGGTTTCTGTGTTTACAAGTCCTCTGCACTCTGTGTGTAACCCCCCTGAACTCGCATGATGTAGTGCAATTCTGGTATTTAATGCCCCTTTAAGACCCTTCTACTGTTTGTGAAATCTGAACGGGGTCGTGGTTGAGTTCCTGCACCTATTTTCTGAGAAAAAATGCTCTGCATATAAGTAAATTGGATGTGTTTTTCCGCATCCAATTCGCATGACGGGCGAGTGTGATCAGCTCTCAGTGAAGCCGGTTCACACAGGTCTGGGGCGGCCCGTGGACTGCATTCATAAAGTATCCTGTGCGTGTTTGGATCCAATTCAGGTGCTAATACAGGCAAAAATTCAGACTTGAATCGCATAGGGCGATGAACAGACACATACTGGACCCTAGGCATGAACTCATGACCGCACATATGTGAACCCGGCCTTATACTGTGACTTGTTCTGTATCATTGTTCAAATCACTAAACATTGCGAAATTACCAACTGTTCCTCAGCCTCATTTGTAGGTTTAGTGTAGGATGCATTTTTTTTTTTACATTATGTTTTTTTATATGTAATAATATTGTATTAGGCAGTATTATCTGTAAATTTATTTATATTTATTATTTTAAACAGACGTCTGTAAATTAAGCGGTTAATTATTTTTGTTACTTGTCTCTTCAGTTCTTTGTTTAGTAAAGACCTCATTTAAAACTGGGAACGAGTCATGTTTTTTTTTTATTCACTTTTTGACTAATAACATATTTTACACAGGGATAGGTTTTATACCTTCTATTTGTCTGGCAGCAATTTAAAAACAAAGAGCTTGTCTGTGAAGCTAGGTAAATAAATCCTGGACAGGGCTACAGCATTGCTGCCTCCACCAGAATATGGGGGCTTATTTTTTAGTGGTACAGCAAAAAAGGAAAAGAAGGCAACAGGAACATCCCCTATATAACCCCTCCCAGTCAACCTCTATTTTTTGCTAGTGTCCTCAGGTGGTGGACCTCCTCATTACTGAGATAAGCTTACCTACTTCATATGGAGGTTTTTATTTTGATGAGGATGATTCTTATACCAACCCGATTCTTCTATAGAGATTCCTGCTGAACCATAAACATTGCAACTCCAAATCCGTTGACCGCAGCTTCTGGTCAGTGATTAAGGGACCATCCCCATATTCTCCCACTGGATTGAAGAAGCCTGCTGGTAGTGCAACCTGTAAAGTTTACCGCAGGGTGCTTTACAGGTCCGGGCCTGCCCGCGGCAGAGCTCTGTGTGTCTAAAGACCCCTGCAGGGTTATGCCCATCATGAAGGGCAAAGAAAGGATTGAATACAGGGCAGAAGCCCTATATAAATGATCATGTCCAGGGTGGCTTTATCTCCTAAACCCCCTTCAGATGTGTGAGGGCAGCTTTTCTGGTGGTTGTGGCTGGCATTTCACATTTTGACACCATTTATTATTTGCAGAGCTATAACCTCTGCATGGAGGGTCTCTGAGTTAGCGGCCCTAATGTACAAGAACATTGCAGCAAGTTAACAGACTTACAATTCAACACTGCCACAAATGTGTGGCAAGTTATTCTTGCTATCTGGATTAATGTCTAAGCAGAATTTTGCAAGTTTTGTGTTAGTAAAAACCATACATATCATCACAACTATTTTGTGCATTCGGATGAATTATACCTTTTTTTCTTTTTAGACAAATTGGGCTTTTATTTGGTGCTAAATGATAATGGATATCTCCTGATTTTATATATATATATATATATATATATATATATATATATATATATATATATATCCGTAGCGCTACCCCTGAAGGAACCACTGGTAAGATTTGGGAACGGCTTGTTATCTCTGTAGCATGTCTAGGGGTATGATGAAAGGTAGATGGTGTGAGCAATGATAGAATGTCCAAACAGCAAGGTGTCGTTTTCTGTGCTTTTATTCTTGTGCCCAACACGGCAACAGGTAACTTCAGGTGAATAGAGGAAAGATTGTGAAAGAAGAAGTTGCAGGTGCAGGCCTTAACTATGTACAGAAGCAGTCCTGCTTCAACGATACCTTTGCGTCGTCGCCACTCCAGCCGGAGTGGGTGTAGTGTACCCGGACAGTCTCTCTCACAGAACTGTCAGCCGGAGTATCACTCAGAACCCTGAGAAGGAAGCAAGCCTCTGCCACAGACTTGGCTCAATAGGATAGGAGAGGTACCTGAATTGTCTTCAGGTAGGTCTTGATTTTGGGTAATCGACTGACAGGTTGCCATAGAACAAACTCCCAGTGTCCGGTCACCTTGATCCCCGATGGCTTGTCTGGGCCTTATTGGATCGCCTGCCTCCGGGCTCTCCTCAGACTGACTCCCCACCGAACAGCGCAACTCGCTTGTGATCTTCTCTTAGAAGTGAGGACCCAGTAAGTCACTGGGGCCTCTCTGCAGCTTTAGTTGCTCCAGTCCATGAGGGCCCAGAGTCAGGGATGTGCGCCCCGGCCTGGTAGGCCAAAACGCCAGGGCCCGTGATGTGCGCACACCCTAAAGGTGGGTGCAGCACCCGGATCGAACCTCGAACTCCCGACTCCAAGGTGGCGCCCTCAAGAAGTACCCTCCCCCAGCATGCCCCGCAAAGGAAAACCTCCTCTGATTGGCTGCTGGCAAGATATCTGGTAAGGTTGGCTGCTGGTAAGGTATCTCTGGAACACAGAATGAAACAACAGCACAGCACTAAACTAACATAAATCATGTGGATTAGAGCTGTGTAACTCTCTCATCCCCCTCTAAATTTGAACAGCGTCCGTACTTGAAAGTACAGGGGCGCTACATATCTCTGTATATCAAGAAAGGAAAACTGGCCCAAAATAGTAAAAAAAAAAAAACTTATTTTATTTTAGCTGTATATTTCTTAGTACTACCATAACCTACCACCAAACAGCAACCCAAACGAAATTCTCCTGCTCCTGACGATAGCAGCGATGTATGTTAGTTATGGTTAGTACCTGTAGTACAGCCCAGAAACAACAGTGCCCATTTTGCTTTTTATTATCCCACCTAAAACACACTGAGACTAATTTAAAAATCCTGGCCAAAAAATCCTGCCCATGACCTTGACCCAAACACTAACCCTGACACTGACCTAGATCAAACCTTGGTATTTAAAAAAAAAAAAACATTTTTTAATTATTATAATTTTTTTCTACACAGAATCTTTTTTCCTCTCTCTGTAAGGGCATGTATCTGTTCCGTCCATTCACAGAGACAGAAAACGCAGGGGCAAGCTTTACAGCAGTGGTTCTCAACCTGTGGTCGGGACCCCCTCGGGGGTCAAATGATGATTTGCCAGCGGTCACCGAATCCTGGGCTGTTCCTGAAGCCTGCACCACTCTCCCAGCCTTTTTGCGGCCGCCCACTCAGCATCTTTGCAGCCGCCCATTTAGTTCACTGCATGGCTGGGGGGCAGAGACTAGAGGTCAGCTGACTGGTGAGGAATGTAAAGTGAGAAGGGCTGGAGGAGACCCTGTCTCCTGATCTCGGCATAGGTGTCACTGCTACTAGACACCACGGAGCCAGAGACACAGTGAGTAACACTACCTCCCATTCATCATTAATCATTACCATCATTAAAAGTCCCCACTACTGTTCTCAGATCAACAGATGACCTTGATCAAGAGCACCTAAGTTGGCTAATCAGAACTCCCCCCAGCACTGCCACTCATCTTAACTCCCCAAAAGCACTGCCACTGATCCCACCCCCCACCAAGGCGTAAGAGAAGGAAAAAAAGAGAAGGGAGAGGAAAAGAGGGGTAGGAACAAAGAAAAGGGGAGAGAAAGAGCAAGAAAGACAGCTAAAGAGAGGGATGGGGGAAAAAAAAGAAAGGAGGATAGAGAGATACAATGGAATGATAGAAGATCAAAGAGAAAGAAGTGGTACTTCCTAAGATGTACCATAAGGGATTTTAATACTGTTCCAGAGGAAGGGACTCAGGGAGCGCTAAATGTCCATGGGTGAGGGGTGCAAATTACTTGTTTTGCCTTGGGTGGCGACAACCCACGCTACGAAAATAATTTTTCTGTTAGGGGTTCCCGCAACTCGGGACATTTTATCAAGCGGTCATGGTACCAGAAGGTTGAGAACCTTCTAGAAAGTGTCAAACGTTCTATCAGCAGAATATTTGTATGGAGAAACGTCTTCTATAGGTACAGTAATACGTTTAACCACTTTTTTACCAATTTTTTTGTGATACGGCACTGCGTTACCTTAAAGGAGTTGTAAAGGAAACATTTTTTTTTGCTGAAATGACTGTTTACAGGGTATAAAGACATAATAGTCAACTGATGATCCTTTTTAAAAAATTATTAAAAATAGATAAAAAACAATCATATAATGTGCCTGCAGTTTCAGTTTTGTTTTTCATCTAGTTTCATGCTTCTGTGAAGGACAGAGACACAGAGCCAATACAGGGCAGTGTTTGTTTTTAAAATGAAACTGATTGGTTCTGAGGGGTTTTAGACACACAGTAAGGGTGAATTTTCATTACTAAAAGGGGTAACCCCGAGCCAAACTTGGGATTGCATCACAGGATCCAGGCAAAGTTACTTACCTTGTCCCCAGGATTCTGCGATGTCTCCCCACTGTGTGTGTGGGCTGTGTCTTTCGCTTGATCTATCACTGTGCCAGGCTCTGTTCACTGTAAGCATCGCGATGCACGGGGATGGAGCCCGTTGCCAAATTCAAAAAGTGAAAAGAACATAATACATACACAGTACGCTGTAATCTTACATATTGCATTACTGTATCAAATAATTTCACCTCCTTTTTGTCCCTAATTCTTTGTCCAGTGCCCTGCATGCAGTTTTATTTTATATATACTGAAACTTGAGAATGCCCATGGCAACCAAAAAGTGTCCCTTTGCGTCAAAAGCAGTTTTAGACCAGCTAGAATTGAGCGATAGCGATTCGTGGGGAAATTTGTCATCAAACACTGAAAGTAACGACAGCGACAATTCTGTAACTGAGCATATTTCAGCGTTTGATTTGAATAAATTATTGAATACATTTTTATTATTATTTGTTATAATTATTTATAGTTAATTATATTATAATTTATGATTTTGTGTTTCAAACTTCATCATACCCGAGATGTCTACTAGACTCTTGTTTGGCCGGATTTAAGCGAGTTATTCCTAAGAACTACAGGCCTACAATATAAAAAGAATGGCAATTTTGGAAAAAAACATTTTTTTTACTATCTTTCCCTATCCAATAACATTTTTTAAATAAAATAAAATTTCTTTATCAATTTAGGCCAATATGTATACTGCTACATATTTTTGTTAAAAAACAAACAAAAAAACAATAAGCATATATTGATTGGTTTGCGCAAAAGTTATAGCGTCTACAAAATAGGGGATATTTTTTATTTATTTTTTACTAATACATTGCGGCAGACAAATCTGACACCAAGTGACGCTTTTTGGGAACCAGTGACACCAATACAGTGATCAGTGCTAAAAATATGCACGGACATTGTTCTAATGACACTGGCCAGGAAGAGGTTAACACCAGGGGCGATCAAGGGGTAAAGTTTGTTCCCTGGGAGTGTTTACTAACTGTATGGGGGGTGGACTGACTGGGACAACACAGAGATCCATCTCCCTGCTTAGTAGGAAGACAAGCTCTGTGCCCCCCCCCCCCCCGTCAGAACGGAGATCTGCCTTGCTTACATAGTACAACTGCGGCAGGTGATCAGCAAGTGGTTAAGACATGGTCTACTACCAGAACAGGCCACTTCTTTGTGAACTTTTTTTCCACTGAATAGAGCTCAGCGATGATTTTTGGAGGGGTGAAAATGTTTTCTTGATTGACCCAAAAATCACCAGTTGCCTATTCTATTTGTTCAGGAGCATAAACACAGTGGGCAAGAGAGAGGTGGTTAACGAATTTCATGCTGTCAGGGCATAATAATAACCTGTCCAATCTGAATAAGAGAATCTGTTATTTTTTTTAAAAAAACTACAAAACAGTTCGCTGTATTGGAGAATGATATTTTAATAAGGGTTGTGTACAGGTGCCAATTTCCTGAGTAAGTGTAATGCCAGGCAAAATACTGCTATTGTCTTATCACTCTCATATTTTACATCTCCGCTGTTCTTAAATCATTAGCATGTTACATAAATAGATTATAATAGCACCATCAGATTACGGTATTTGTGCGTGTAATAAAGGTTAGATTAGAACCTCTTATGCCGCGTACACACGATCATTTGTTGTGATGAAAAAAAACAACGTTTTCTGTGAAGTAAAAAACGACGTTTTTGAAACGTCACTTTTCAAAGACGATGTTGCCTACACACCATCGTTTTTTTCACAAAAAGCGAGGTTACGTTCACCACTCTTTTCCATTGAAGCTCGCTTCATAACTAGCTTCTGGGCATGCACGGGTTGAAAAACGTCGTTTTAAACAACGTTTTTGGTACACACGGTGACTTTTTGTGAAACAAAAAACGACGTTTTGAAAAACGACACAAAAAATTCAAGCATGTTGGAATTTTTTTTTGGTCGTTTTTTTTAAGACAAAAAACGACGTTTTGCCCACACACGATCAATTTAAATGACGTTTTAAAAAACGACGTTTTTTTTTCATCGCAAAAAACGACTGTGTGTACGCGGCATTAGAAATGGCTTAACTGATCCCAGAGCTGAATAAAAAGCCATACAGGTGGGCTCAAAGTGCATTCTAGAATCAATGAACTGTTATGGACAATTCATTCATGTGTTGAGCAGCACAGTTTAAAAAAAAAAAAAACATGTGATGGGTACAGTTATTGAAAAAAAGAATTCAAAATATTCGCCTGATTCAGTAAAACAAAAGTGGTATCAGTCTTTGTTCAGATGAGACACTGAGTGCTTCTTTGTACAAACAGCTTTTTTGAAAGGCACTTAGTGGCATGACTTGTTCTTATGGACGGCAGGTTGAAGACTGTCCTTACTGCAGTCGGTTTATTGGAACAAAATATCTCTCGGATTCGGTCAGCTGGAAGGACTATTATCCATAGTTGATAAAAGCCCCGTTAGCTGTGCTCTCTGTGCTGGTGTAATCTGCTGGGTCATATGAACAATGCAGTCCATGGTTACGTCAGGATTGGCTAGTACCAGGCTGTAAAAGAAGATAAAATTAGCCAAACAAAAAAAAATACTGGAGATGAGCTAAACATGAAAGTCATTTAGGTTGCATCACTTTGAGGTGGTAATACTGCCGCAATAACTATGCAAAATACTTGATATCATGTTACAAATGTGGGAGCTGAATTATTAAAACCAAAGAAAAGAAAATAAGCACAAAATGGATGTTCTTTGAAGCATCCAATTTGTTTGATCACTTTTCCTGCATTTTAAGAAATAATATACTTGTGGAAGATTGCAACGAAAATAATTCCACAGCAGGCTTTACAAGGTACGTAGGTATTTTTTTATATGCAGTGGATAAAATAAGTATTAAACACGTCATCATTTTTCTAGGTAAATATATTTTTCTAAGAGCATGTTCACACACAGGCGGCACGGCTTTGGGGGCAACTCTGCAAGGCGATCTCAAGACGACTTTAGGCAACTTGCATAATGACTTCTGTATTGAAGTCAATGCAAGTCACCCCGAGTTGCCCCCATAGTCGTAAAGGAACCTTTTCTAAGTTGGAGCGACTTGCGTTGCTCATATTAGAACGGTTCCATTAAATAGAGCGGACCGCGACTTGTCAGGCGGCTGAGTTGCCTGACAGGACGCCCCTGTGTGAACCGGCTCGACATTAAATCTTCACCACATCTGTAACAAATGCAGTCCATACATACAAAGAAATCACTTCCAGATTTTAGCCCCACTGGAACATTCAGAATATCAGAACTGATATACAGGCATACCCCACTTTTAAGTACACAATGGGACAAGAGCATGTATGTAAAACAAAAATGTATTTAAAGTGAAGCAATACCTTTTTTCACTTCTAGGCTGTGGTGGGGGTGCCAGAGGCTTTAGTGAATGAATGAAAACTTGTATAGCGCGGCACATGCGAACTGAATCGCCTCTGGGCGCTTGTTGTTCCTGTCTCCTTTGATATCAAAAGAGAAAAGTCTTGACCTTTTTCCTAAATGCTAGGTGGTTCTCCTCCAACCGAATGCTGGTTGGTAAAGCGTTCCATAGTCTGGGGCCTTGGATCGCGAATCTTCTTTCTCCTTTGGACTTGAAGTTGGCTTTCAGAACCTGGAGCAGGTTCTGATTCGTGGATCGCAAAACGCGATTGGGGTTATGCGCTTTTATTATTTCGCATAAATAAAGGGGGGCATTCCCATGGACACATCTATGCGTAAGACAGAGAGCTTTAAAAGCAATTCTGTCTTTAACTGGCAGCCAATGAAGGGCTCGCAGTGAAGGTGAGATAGATTCCCAGGGTTTTTTCCCTGTCACAAGTCTGGCGGCCGTATTCTGAACGACTTGCAGACGAGCGATTTGGTACTTGGGGAGTCCGAGGTAAAGGGCATTTGCATAATCCAGCCTGGCGTTTACAATTGCTCCCACCACGACCGCTAAATCTTCTTTAGGGATGAACGGAGTGAGTCTGCGTAGTAGGCGCAGTAGATGGTGAGATCCGCTGACTACTGACCCTATTTGTGCGTCCATTGTCATAAAGGAGTCAAAAATGACCTCTAGGCTTTTGACTTTGGCGCTAGGGGTGATGAGCTTGCCCGAAATAGGCGGGGGGGTCCACGCTGTTGAAAGTTGATTCCTACGCTTGGCGTGAAACAGGAGAAGTTCTGTTTTCGCTCCATTGAGTTTAAGATAACTCTTTGTCATCCAGTCCTCTATCAAAGAGAGGCATGTCTCTAGATTGAGGTGGTGATCCTGTCTATTGCAGATGCGGAAATACAGTTGCGTATCATCTGCATATGAGTGGTAGAGCAGTTTTTGGCTGCTGATAATCTCAAAAAGAGGACGAAGATATATGTTAAACAGCACTGGAGACAGAGGCGATCCTTGAGGGACTCCGCATGTTACTGTGCGTTTCTCAGATGTAAAAGGTCCTAACTTCACTGTTTGCGATCGGTTTTCCAGAAAAGAGGAGAACCAAGATAAATCGCCTTCTGCGACTCTGGCTACTTCAGCAAGCCGAGTCAGCAACAGTTTGTGGTCTACAGTGTCGAAAGCGGCACTTAGGTCCAACAGAACTAGAAGACAAGATTCTCCTTCGTCTGCGGCCTTGAGAACATCGTCCCATACTTTCAGCAATGCTGTTTCCGTCCCATGTCCGGGACGGAAGCCTGATTGCAATGGGTCAAGTAGCTTGTAGGTATCTAGATGCTGTTGCAGCTGTTGTACCACTACTTTTTCCATTATCTTTGAGAGTACGTTGAGACTTGTTATGGGACGGCGGTGGAGTGGGTCCTTGGGGTCCAGGGAGGGTTTCTTCATGATGGGTTGGATTATAGCATGGGTCCTCAAACTATGGCCCTCCAGTTGTTCAGGAACTACAATTCCCATCATGCCTAGTCATGTCTGTGAATGTCAGAGTTCTACAATGCCTCATGGGATGTGTAGTTCTGTAACAGCTGGAGGGCCGTAGTTTGAGGATCCATGGATTATACCCTCTTTCAACTGTGAGGGCACTATGCCCTCCAAGAAAGACTGGTTGATAAGCTGCGTGATGGGAGGAGCCAGGATGTAGGCGCATTCCTTCAGCAGTTTTGTGGGGATAATGTCATTTGGCGCTGTGCCATTACGCAAAGCGCCAATGATATTCTTGGTGGTCTCAATGGAGATGGGTCCCAGGGTAAACTTACCTGATATAGGAGAATTACTATGGGTGCTGTGTGAGAGGCTGCAGGGGGGGATTGTTTTGCTGAATGCTTTTCACGGATTGCCTCGATTTTATTAATGAAGTAATCCGATAGTTCATCACAGTGGGGGCGTCAGGGGCTGTAGTGGGGGCATTGGTGGAACACTCGCATGTAAATAAGCTCATCTGATGCCAGGGGGGGCCGTCCAATCCATCCCCCGTCTATCGCGCTGCACACAAAGGACAGTGCTATGGAGAGGCTGGATGGCATTTTGTGGCTGACAGGCTGGAACTGGGCAGGCTAAGTGCTCAGAACTTCAGTTCCGTCTAATGCGGGTGCACGGCGCGGGAATATTTGTACTTGTGAGACACTTTACATACACTCGCGGGTATGTCTGTACTCGCGAGTGTACGTAAAGTGAGTGTCCGTAAAGCGGGGTATGCCTGTATATCAACTGGTGTCTTGGCTTTCGATGCCTTTTTACACCTATAATAGGAAGACAAGATCTGTGCCCCCCCGTCAGAACGAAGGTCTTGCCTTGTTTACATAGTACAACTGCGGCGGGTGTTTGGCAAGCGGTTAAGACATGGTCTACTACCGGAACAGGACACTTCATGTGTTCAATATGTTTTTCCCTGTGTCATTCCACTCTATTACACATAACTTAATTTCTGAACTTATTTGGTTTCTGTGTATGTATGGATTTCATGGGTTGTTACCGACATGTGGAGAAAGTTTCATGTCAATAGCATGAATATATTTACCCAGAAAAATGGTAACGTGTTTAATACTTATTTTACCCGCTGTATATCCATATTTTACATCTATCTATTTAATTATTAACCACTTGAGCCCTGGAAGATTTTTCCCCCTCCATGACCAGGCCATTTTGTTTGCGATACAGCACTGCGTTGCTTTAACTGACAATTGCGCGGTCGGCCGACAAAGTACCCAAATAAAATCGATGACCTTTTTTCCCCACAAATAGAGCTTTCTTTTGGTGGTATTTGATCACCTCTGGTTTAAATTTTTTGTGCCATAAACAAAAAAAAAGACAATTTTGAAAAAAAAAAAAAACACAATATTTTTTACTTTATGCTATAAAACATAAAAAAGGTTCCAAATAAATATGAGCCAGAGAAATTGTGTAACCTAAAAAAACTGCTATGCACAAAATATATAAGTACAAAGAGTGCAGCGCTACATAAATGACATCAATGAAGTTCAAATAAATATGTGAACAGAAAAAAAAAAGTCCCAGATATGAAAGTTTGGTGAAGAAAAGCAGTCCCGCAACTGGTGGTGATAGGTAGGAATTCTAAAGTAAACCTGGTGACACCTCACACACTCATATCCCCGCTTACCAGATGCACGATCTATACTTATACTATAAAACATACCCATTAGATAAAAAAAAAAAATTAACAGATCTAATTTCTTCTTCAATTTAGGCCAATATATATTCTGCTACATTATAAAATCCCAAAAAGGGTATATTGATTGTTTGCGAAAAAGTTATAGCATCTACAAACTACGTGATCATTTTATGGAATTTTTATTTATTAATTTTTTTTTACAGTTTTTTTAGCCGGACTGCGACATTGTGGCAGACAAATCGGACACCTGACACTTTGAGGACCAGTGACACTAATGCAGTGATCAGTGCTAAAAAAAATGCAAATGTCACTGTACAAATGACACTGGCAGTGAAGGGGTTAACACCAGCGGGCAATAAATGGGTTAAGTGTGCTCCTAGGGAGTGCTTTCTAACTGTGTGTGGGATGTATTGACTAGAGGAAGGCAGATACACAAGATCCCCATTTTTGCCTCTCACAGAACAGCAGCCTGCCTTGTTAACATAGGCAGACTGCCTTTCTGCCTCTCCTGAGGACAATCGGTGGGTCCCGGCGGATATTGTGTCCACTGGACTCGCTGATTGGCTCTCGCTGTGTCCAATCATATCAGGAGCGTGTGGCCGGAGGCACGCGCATGCCCCAGACCCGGTGCACGAAATCATGTGCAGAAACATAATTTTGCACAGGAGAGCCACCCTGCCGTAGTATATTTGCGTGGGGCAGACCTTAACAGGTAAGTAAGCCTGTCCAAAAAGAAGCATTTGTTTTTTTCCGCTGGATTTACATTTGGGTAAAAGCAGACGGCATCTCACTATTTGTTTTTACATTTCTTGGGCTTACGTGTTATATGATACATTTCTTCTTTTTCCCTTTGTTGACATGGTCAATATATGAAACCAACGTTCATGTTACTGTTACTGAAATACTTACCTTAGATCGAAGCTGTTGACCGCCGACATGTCTCCCAGAGTTATTTCTGGGTTTGTGGGCTCCGGCGATGTGATTGGCTGGAGCTACGATGACGTCATTCCCGCGCACATACATAAATACTCAATACATATAGTACCTCTTCAGCACCATTAGGGTGGTTGTAAAAGTATTAAGAGTAAGGAGTTGATGGGATAAAGATTCAAATGGGCTTAATGATTAGGGAGAGGAATGGGGACACATGTAGGTGAGGGGAGGAAAAAAAAACTCTGCAGGGGATAACTACTGCATCAGACTTTGGATACTATAGAAACTCACCCTCGAATGTGTTTTAGGGCATAATCTCTCTTTAGGTACTTTATGTTTTCACGGATAGCAGATTTTGCACCATCCTCCTCTTGTAAGTGCTTCTCCAGCCACTCAACCACTACTTGGTTATTGTCCCATAAGTATGTCTGGGGGGGGGAAAAATAAATATATAATAATATGCAAAAACCAGTCCCAAAAAAATGCACTGGCCTTAGTTTGACCAAACAGCTAACACAAATGAATTTCTATGACATTCCTAAGTTTGCAAAACTTAAAAAAGTGTTACTATGAATTGCGAACATCCACAACAAAAAATTATATAATAATGGTATGTTGAGTGAGTGGGAATTATAATAAGCGGTGTTGGTAATCAACAAAAGCTTCAGTAGAATGCTGTAAAATCTAGAAGACAAAATTGCAAGGTTAACTCTCATACCTTAACAGTTCCTTCAGTTTCCATAAACCATCGACGAAGCATAGATTGGATATGGATGTCACTAAGCTCATTGTTAGCATGAAGGATTTCCCTCTTCACCTCTTCTTCCAGAAGGAGACGCCGCAGCCTCCAGTACATAAAAGTCCTTGCTTCCTTCCATTCTAAAATATCCTGATAGAAGATTGTGGTACATTTTTTTACACAGTGTTCAATTCTACGATTCTAATATGAACAAATGCTAAACAGTACAAAACAGTAGACAATATAGCCTTATGTTTTTCTCTGTGCCCAAAGCACCGGATTATGCTTAACCTGGTACAACCTAATATACAGTATGTGCTGTAACTCATAGTACTCAAACAATATATAAAATATATAATAAAATACAATGATAGAAAAGGAAAAACACCTCTGCCTATTATTCTGCAACATATTTTTAAAAGTTCTAAATTTGTCGTTAATGTCCATTTTTAGGGGCATGATTTCCAAATGATTATCCTTTAAGGCTTTACAAAAAATACAAATGGGTCCTCTAGTTATGCTACCTAGGTCAACCGGTGCACATCAGTTTTGTGAAAGACTTAACTGTAATGACTCCTTTTTCTTGCATTCTTCCAGGAGTGTCATGTAGATCAGCAAACTTCACGGCAATTTGGTGATAGATTGGCAGCAATATTTCCTCTCTAGCCTTTAGCTTATTTTCCAGATCCTTGCGTTCTGCATCTGACAGCTCTGGAGTACCTGACAGAATATGGAAGGGTTGGTTAGGACAAACATTTGATTCCAGGTCAAAATGCATAGTGCTCTGAGAGAGATGTATTACTCACCAAGCTGTTCTACAATCTGGGTGTAAACTTTGTCTAGTCTTCTCATGGACTTGATCAAGTCCTTCCTTCTAAAGCGAATCTCAACTGTTCCCTCTGCTTCTAAGACACCTCCTCTGAAAGCAGGTTTCAAACAGATATATGTTCAAAGGGATATTTTTCATGGTCGCATTGGCATTGACAGTATAGTTAGTTATTAAAAATAAATGCTTAGATTAATGAAGGATATACGTCATGTACGTATACACAGATGCATAAACAGATGCGCACACCCAACAAAGCTGCCACCAGGGGAGTTTTGTGACACAGTGCTGCTCCCAGGGAGCTCTTGAAAGCATCAGACACTGGACAGCAGAGGTAGACATTGGGCTGTGGGTCACCAGATCATTATTTAGCATAGAGGGCCTTTGAAATTTATTATTTTACTTTTTTAAATCAGTAATGCAGAAATCGAAAGTTTTTAAACATTTATAGGCATTCTTTTATGGTAGCTGTAAGGGATACAAGTGTTGTATTAAAAAAAAAATCAAATCAAAACTATATTAGTCTTCATACATCCCTTTAAAACATGTCATAATTAAAGCCATCTGCTTAGTACAACTGTCTAATGGGTGCTAGTAGGTCAATCTGAAAGTATACACAGTGCAAAAGGTCAAGTGCCAGATGTTGCAGTCACCATTACTAAAGTAGGAAAGAAAGCTACAGAAAAAAAATAGGTGAAGTGATGGAGTGATCCGTGAGACTACACACCTGCTATCCTTGTCAGCATAAAGCTCCATGTAGTTAGGATTAATGGTAGGATCTATGACAACCCATGATCCTCCTCTTAGCTCCGCAAAGGGTGGGATGTAGACCAAAACAGGTTGCTTGAATTCTTTCAGGCTGTCCACAATGTATGCCCCAAATTTTAGCACTTGATCATACATGTCTGGAAAAAGCAGTGCACACACAAAAATACAATCAGCACACACAATATAAAGCTAGGTATGAGCAAGGTAAAAAACACATTCATTACTAATGCCACCTTCCCCAGGTCTCTGATCAACAGCTGCTATCTGACATGGGGTCATACTGCAAACAGTGTAGTATAATGTGTGACAGGGAGGAGAAGGGATAGAAGAGGGAAGCAACATCCTCTCACTCTACTGCTTCCAACTGTCAATTACCACAATGTTACAAAAGAGCAAGATGCCAAATGTCACCTCTGGTAAAACAACGGGGACAGATGTTGGCTTCAAACCTAGCTCAAAAGTATTTTCCATCATAAAAATGTAATATAAAAAGGATTTATATGTTTAATATAACAACTATATATATACACATATATATATATATATATATATGGTTTAGAAGAGTTAGCATTAGAGAATACAACATTTTTTATGGAGTAAAGTGACAATTTAGGATGACACTGCACAGCATGTACGCATTCATGGCAAGATGTTACTTACAAAATATTGTATCATAAATGGGATATGCATATGAACACAATTTTTTACTTTATGAGTTGGATTACTCTTATAGACATTTTAATGGACTTACCTTTCATACCCCCAGAAAATCCTCTCCAATTTGCAAAAATAATTAATGGCAGTCTCTCACGGTTAAAGTCTTTAATTGCCTGTGCAGTCTTAAACGCAGAATCTGGGAACCAAACTTGTCCAGCCTGTTGAATGATCTAAAACAAAACCATCACATCTGCATTAAAAATACAAATATGTTTAATAAATGTCTGACTCAATTTAAAGCTCACATCCAGACAATTATTTTGTATATTAGATAGGAGTAGATATAATGTTGTGATCCCTATAGAGAAATAAAAAAATATATGGTCAAAGTTCAACCCTTCTCTATTCTAAAAAAAAAAAACTCTTATTTTGACTGACAATGATGTAAAGATGTACCCTGCCCTGTTCCCGTTTTTTCAGACCTAAAATGCACTGGTTCCCTTGCACTGGTGAATGTAGGTATTTATATGATACTTAAAAGCGTAACTACACTGCATCTCAGCACCAAAAATGTACCGTATTTAAGAGGGAAGTTTCAAGAAAAAAAACTTTCCACGGTCCCCACATTTTACCCTCTATTTTCTGGGTAAAAAAGTGAGTGTTATACGCCAAAACAATATTTATAATATTCAAAGCAAACTCAACCATTTATCAATGTCTTCATGCTTTATTTTTCATGCTCCTCCCCTACTGAAGACTATGTAAGACTTGAAAAATAAAGCATGAAGACATTGATAAATGGTTGAGTTTGCTTTGAATATTATAAATACTTACATTGTAAGTCATAATTTGCCCAGGCCTGGAAACCAGGAAGTAACTGAAGTAATGTAAAAAATAGGATTTTTGTACTCGCCGTAAAATCCTTTTCTCTTAAGTCCATGGACGGACACAGCTTCCTTAAATCTTGACATGAACATAACCCAAATGTCAAGATTTAAGGAAGCCTGTGTCTGTCCATTGACAAAAGAGAAAAAAAAGTTTAAAACAAGATATACTTTCCTATTTATTTACTAACGCTAGCAGCATAAGGATTATAGGGAAAATAGTGAATGTTGATTGAGAGAGTGAAATGCCACTTTAAGCAATTAAAGGTTTTGTTTTGGGCCATTATGGGCTCAGGGATCCAAGAATCACCTGCAGTCACTGCAATAAGGAAGTCAGATCCAACCTCATTCCCCCCTCCCTTCCCCTTAGAGCCCTCCTCTCTCCCCTCTCAACCAAGGTGCCGTTTCAGTGCAACCCTCACTTACACAATCTTTTCTATAAGCCCCATATTATTCTACATCAAGTGGCTTTCTGCTATCTGGGAATAGACATCACTCTGAATTGCTGATTTTTATCTGGCCATCTCCTACCATTTGCTGTACCCACAGTACGGTCATGTTATCGACCGCACTTTTTATATTTTCACAGTGCTTGGGACCCTACATGCATATATCTCTCCATGTGTCACGACTACATTACATATCTAACATTGTATTTTGTAGATCAATCACTGTGACTTTTACGTTTAAATAATGAAATTATAAAATAAATATATATATAAAGACGACGGGGAACACTGGAAAATTGACCCAACCACTGTAGCATCTTCACATCGTTCTATAAGTGACTGGGTGGCCACATTACTTGTTACAATAAGTAGCATGATAGCAATAACCAGTATGCATGTGCATTCGAGGGGCTCATTATCAGGTTTTGAAACATTTCTGCATAAGATCGTTTGTAATAAATAAATAATATAGTTTATTGCTCCTTTTACTGCATATGTAAGTGATCACTACAAATAAAGGGTAAATCTCTAAGGCTGCTTTCACACTGAAAGCGCCGGCGGGTAATGGTAAAGCACCGCTTTACCGCTTTTCACCCGCAAGCGGGGCGCTTTTAATCCCAGAAAAGGAGTTAAAAACCCCTGTCTTGTTGCGCTGACCATTCATTGCAATGGGCAGGAGCATTTTTGGGAGTGCTCCCAACCGCCCCAAAGATTCTGCCTGCAGGATCTTTGCGAATGTCCCGCAAGTGCACCCGTTGTAATGAATAGGAGGCCGTTTTCAGGCACCATTTCTAGGGCTTAAATGCCTGAAAACTGCCTCAGTGTGAAAGGGGTCCAAATGCCTTCTATAGTTGATAACAGTTATGCTCATCTACAGACCCTCTACAAGGGCAAAAGAAAAGCTAAGATTTGTGGTTTGTATGCTTTACTGCACACCATTACTTTATGCACAATAAAATAAATCCTAAAAGTACCCCATACACATAGCCTTTTAGTTTCATCAAAACAGTCATGCTTTTTTCTGTTGACAAAGAAATCACAATGATCATCACAGCCCTCAATTCTTGGAGAAACTTAATAAACTCTGTTTTAACAGACAGTGCTGTACCAGCGACAGGCTGAACCAACCAAGGAATGAAGATGAGCAATCACTGTCCAAAAAAAACTCTAGCACACCAAGACAATTAACAGGACAAAGGTGTGACTGTAATCTTGAAATCATCATACTTTTGAATAACTATCTGCATTTCTCATTAAAGGGGCTGTATAGGTTTGTTATTTAAAAATAAAATAAAAAAACCAACGTCATACTTCCCTCCACTGTGCAGTTCGTTTTGCACAGAGTGGCCCCAATCCTACTGTTCTGGGGTCCCACGATGGCTGTCTCAGCGTCTCCCCGCTAAAGCTAACACCCCCCCCCCCCCCCCGGGAAGCTCTTTCCCAGAGGGGGTTAGCTTGCGGGTGCGCTCCCGTGTCATACAGTTGGCGTCCATAGATGGCAACTGTATGACTCGGTCCCGACTCCGCGGCGGCCGCATCATTGAATGTGACTGACAGCAGTGGGAGCCAATGGGTGCGCTGCTCTCAATCTATCCAAACAATGGCCAGACTCAGTGGAGAAGAGGACGCCAGGGGACGCGCACAGCAGGTGAACGGGCTCAGGTAAGTAAAACATGGGGGCCCATGACAGCGAGGTGTTTTTTCACCTTAATGCATAGGATGCATTTTTTTTCTTCCTCTTTTTCTTTGGACTCTCAATCTATTACCACCAGGTGGCACTGTTGCAAAGGCCCAATATAACATATTTTTTGGCACTTTTCCATCTGAGCTCCCATATTATCAGTTAGCTGGGGTATTCTATCTACCTGGCCTAGAAGGTTCCGATCTCACATCTAGTCTGAGGTCTTTAGTGTGAGCGGAGCCCATTGGCAAGATGACCGGTTCGGTTATGACGTCCTTGACAGCAGCTGAAGCCCTTCAGCAAGATGGCCGCGGCGGAGTTTCCGGTTCCGGGGATGACATCAGCGGGCCTTTCGCCAATAGCGATAAGAATGACGCGACGAGCTGACGTCCATACAGGACGTATACACCTGTTGTTCCACACACAGGTAGGACCCATCAGAACGTGGACAGGTGAGTTTTTTGGTGTCATTTCCTCTCCACTCTGTGGAGATTAAGGAGGCAAAAATAACGGATAGGACTTGTGGCTGAATAGGGCTTAAATAGATCTAAGAACTTTGATCCTCTGTTACGGTGGTACATATGTTTATACAAAGGATAATCATTGTGTGTATTTTTTCTTTATCCTCAGTGGTGGTGAGACTTTACAGGTCCAATGGGTGGCTATATATATATTTTTGTGCATTATATTAAGGCACCCGCATTTGATGACATTAGTGCATGACCTTTCAAGCCCAGTTATTTTAGACAAGTAAGTTTTCACTATACACAATGTGATGGTGAGGTTTTTTGTACTATGTTTAATATCTATTCTGATTTGTTATAGATGTGATACTATGAGGAAGAATGTTTTCTATCATTCGAAACGCGTCGGTATCCGCTTCAATCTGTCATAAAAACATCTGATGATGGCAGTTCATAATGGACAGTATTTACATTATATAAACTATACATGTTTTTCATGTTTTCTTTCTTTTTTTGTATTGTAATATTTATATATTTTTGTAATAAATTTGTATCTTTTTTCAATTTTGGATTTTTCTGTTTTGTTGCCTATACAATCCCAATATTTGAGGTTATTTCAATTGTTTGAAAAAAACACAAACCTTTACTCAGAGAACAGGAATTGCTTAATTCATTTTTTAAATCATTGGCAACCTGATGCATAGCATTCATGGAACGTTGTCTTGTTATATCATTAGAATTATCCAGATTATGAAACACTTTATGCCTGTATGTGAGTACCATAACATCTGGTCTTTGTCACCACATCAGCTCACTGCTTTTTATATGGAGACATTAGAAAAATTACCCTAGCTTCAGAATCAGGATTTGCTGGATCAGCAGGCACTGCCATTTCCACAGTTCGGGTCTCCACAGCAATAACTCCAAGAGGTATTCCTCCCAGCCTACAAAGAAAATGGAAATAATCTCGCAAAATGATCTCAGCTTTACCTGGTAATTGATAAGTACAGTAAAACCTTGGTTTGACAGCGTTTTGCAAGACAAGCAAGTTTTTTTAATACATTTTGCCTTGATATACAAGCGATGTCTTGATATAAGAGTAGCATCATGTCACAACTGAGTATAAAAAAGAAGGAGAGTAGCCTCTAAGTGTAGCAATATGGTTACATTTAATGAAGGTACAACATTTAGCAACGTATTGCTACACTTAGAGGTGCCTCTCTTCTCTTTTATACCCTGTAAAAAAAATGTTTGATATACAAGTGCTTTGGATTACAAGCATGTTTCTGGAAGGAATTATGCTTGCAAACCAAGGTTTTACTGTACACAATACAAATTTAGTAAATAAATGTTAGAACGACTGGTAGGACGTTGACATTACCTTGCTCTTCCTACCACAACAGTCTGTGCCCAGCGCTCCATGATCTCCATGAAGCTTCCATGGTCAAAGAACCCGCTCTGCCATGCCCCTTTGGTGGCTAAAGATAAAAATTGTCCTTGATTAAAGATCGTTTTCAAATGTGAAGTTCATTGACAGACTGGGTACATTTTATGCACTTACTAGGATGAACTCTCCCAGTCAGCATCCAGCGAGGATCATATGGAGCCTTTGTAGGCGTAAACTCAATTGGACGATCAATGGGATCCACAGGGGAGATGACTGGAACTGGACTGTGCTTATCCTTGAGAGACCAACATAATGTCATACATATAAGAGGTGCAATTCTTGCATACATTTAAACATTTATTTTTCAAGTTTCACGATTTAGGTCTGTAGATATACATTTACTTCTAAAGTTTTTAGGGAGCATTAAATTATTGCTTTAGACCAGTCGAGCTGACATCACAATACTATCCCTTAGTGCTCATGCACACCAGATGTTGCGGCTACGCTGGCAGCGATTTTTAGTGCATCCCCAACAAATAAACAATTCATAATTCCTTGTTTTTAATGATGTCTGTTCATGCAAGCAGTTATTTTTCCTTCAAAGCGCAGCAGGCTGCAATGCAACACCATCGTGCTGAATAGAACTGCACTGAAATGGCACTCATGACATTTCAATAAAGTTC
The DNA here is from genome assembly GCA_029574335.1 of Rana kukunoris. NCBI lineage: Eukaryota > Metazoa > Chordata > Amphibia > Anura > Ranidae > Rana > Rana kukunoris. The sequence goes on from CM056049.1 coordinate 249,171,823, forward strand.
TGTGAAAAAGAGCGTCTCCTAGCGCACACTAGAGAGCCCATGCAATCAGTGTGGCTTTCTGCTGTGAACGAGCCCTAAATCTGAACAAAAATATGATAAAAGTATTCTAAAACAAAAAGGCTATAATGGACCAGAATCTATGGAATGGTCAACAAAAAATGTACAGCTTTAATTCTCAGTAGTATTTTTCTTTCATGAAGAAGGAGTTGATTGGCTGACATGAAACAGAAAAAGGGTATGGTTTTCAGACAGCTTATCTAAATCCCCCCCCCCCAAATGTAATATATTGTAGATTACTAGTCCTTAGGGAGGCAGGCATGTCTAAAGTCCAGTATATATGATAACTATGGCTACCCCCATAGATACAACGGAGAAGTGAGCACATATAAAGGGACATGAACTGTTTCATTTGCAGGATCACCAAGTGAAAATAAAGAGAAAAAGAAGTGCCTGAAAAGGAAAAATACAGGCACTCCATCTAAACTTAGATTGAGGAAAGGGTTCGTCACTGTTGTAGTCATACAAATGTGAACCCCCACCCCCAGAAAGTGGTACTACCTTAAAATGTTCACAACTTCAAAAAAACATGTTTTTCTTTCTCTCCCAAGTTTTTTTTTCCCATTTGTTAAAAGTTTTTACATTTTATCTTTCCAATGTTTAAGAAAATGTGGGTACAGCATTTGCTAAGATTTTAGGCAGTATGCTGTACAGTAAGCTTGCACATATCCCAGTGTGTAATTGTGATGCACACATGCAATATGTCCACACTTCTCGGCCTCTTAAACTATGTTGTGTATCGCTGACTACATACATTCCCTATTCTGTAACTTTTTGGTGATGTGGCAATGTCCTCAGGAAGCAGAATATACAGGGCAATGAGAATTGTTAAAAAATAAAAATGGTGCAACTCAACTTCCAGGTTTTATTGTCAAAGATCAATTGAACAAGCTGAAGTTAGAAGCTGATTGGCTACCATACACAGATGTATAGATGTACCAGATTCTGAGAGCACCAGTTTTTTTGAATCCCTTGAATCTCTTTTTTCAAGCTTAAAAAGTATGTAACTATGTAAAGACTTGTAAGCTGCAATATGGATATAGATAGGAATATTTTAAAGTGAATAAAAACCCAAAAACAAAATAAATTTTTGTTTTGGGATTTTTGATACACATTAATATATTCTTGCCTATTTATATCTTCTGTATGCCATAAAATTTGATGGTAACAAGGACCTTACCTTTGGCATATAGGAGAGCCATTGAAGAATAGTATACACGCCTTCAAAATCATCAGGAACCATGGTGTGGGACACCCCGTTATTACACATGATCTGTACACCTCCCAACTGGTTATTTGATGTGTATACTTCACGACCTAAAACCTGAAATAATATAATTCTTAGCTATAAACAAATATAGTTACAAGTATTCCCAATAAATGTTTCCTGAAATAACAATCAAATTGTAAAAAAATAGTAACTTATTATATATAGTGAGGCAAATACAAAAAATTCATATCCTACTGAAACTTTCTCTCCTACTTGTATAATGTCTGAGATTACAGTCCCAGGAAAGGTTTGTACTTTTTAGAGACATTGCAATACTGGTACTCACCTTGTTCAGAGCACCGGCTCCTGTCAAGATTATGTGGGAATTCTCTACTTGTATAACACGTTGCCCGAGTCTCACCAAGTAGGCCCCAATTCCAATTGCCCGACAAGTAACCTTAAGTTAAATAGAAATATGAATGTGAATCTGCATATGCTGATCCGATTTAAATAACAGTGAACAGAAATAATTTAAATTCACATATTTCAAATGAAATCGCAAACAGAGTATATATGAGACATGTGTGTGTATAATATATATACCGTATTTATCGGCGTAAACCGCGCACTTTTTTGCCCTGAAAATCAGGGCAAAATCGTGGGTGCACGGTATACGCCGATACTCGCTTTCCCGCTCCGATTTCGAATACTGCACCGGCATATACCGAGCGCAGTACACTCGGGTATAGTCGGGCAGACTCGGCTCCTCTCGCGCTGACATCCTGGACGTACAGGACGTGAGCGCAAAAGGAGCCGAGCCTGCCCGACTATACGCGAGTGTACTGCGCTCGGTATATGCAGGCGCAGTACACTCATGAATAGTCGGGCAGACTCGGCTCCTCTTGCGGTGACGTCCTGTACGTCAGCGCGAGAGGAGCCGAGTCTGCCCGACTATACCCAAGTGTACTGCGCTCGGTATATGCCGGCGCAGTATTCGAAATCGGCGAGGGAAAGCGAGGATCGAGTGGGGAGGACGCCGCAGAAGGACGCCGGACCCGGCGAAGAGGACACCCGAAGCCGCCGATGGACGCCGCGCAAGACACCAAAACTGTAAGTATAAAAAAAAAAATTTCCACAGGAATGGGGGCCACTTTAGGGGTGCGCGCTATACGTGGGAGCGCGCTATACCCCGATAAATACGGTATATACACATACATACACACAATATTTTATATATATATATATATATATATATATATATATATATATGTGTATGTATATATATGCGCAGGTGCAGTGATCAGCACTACGGTTTAGAGTAAAGTCCAAGGCTATCAAACCACCCCACCGGTCGTTTATAGAAAATTCCAAAACAGGGATGGCTGCACTTAAAGCGGTAGTAAACCCAGCTTGGTCATTTTTACCTACAGGTAAGCCGATAATAAAGCTTACCTGTAGGCCAAATTAATATCTCCTAAACTGGCACCGTTTAGGAGATATTGACTCTGCCGGAACTTCAGAGCTGCGTGCAGGAACCGAGTGCTCCCATGCGCGGGTGTGATGCCTTTGTAGCTTTGGACAATCATCACACATCAGTAACACATAATATAATTTTTTAATATTTCTTTTATATTCAGCATATCCCACAACCCCAGTAATTTATGTGTTACCTAAAATGCATAAAGATTCTGTAAATTCACCCCGGAAGCCCTATAGTCAGTGGTTTATTTTGGTTATGTGCTTCCCTAGGCAAGACTATTGGGACCCCCATCTAAAATTCATCCCATCCCAGCCACGTTATACCATTCTTGTCTCAGGGTCCGATGAGGAAGTAGCAGCCGTTCACAGCTTTATCAGACCTTGAGACATAATTCGTCCAAATGCCACACATTTGGTCAATGGGGCTGAGGATGGGGTCTGAAGGGTATAGGAGGGGTTAGCAGGGCAAAGTGTACACAAACTCCTCCCTTTATACATCTCTGCAATTATTACACTTTTCACGCCTCACCTCCATGAGTCATGTCACACTTCTCTCTCCTGTCACTGCGCCCGCTCAAACCTCTACGTCCCTGCTCCCCTCACCACCCCACCTTTTCAAGAAACCCTCTTGCTCATTAAACCATGCCCACGCCCCTTCTCTCTCAGTCTCTGATCATGCCACTGCCTGTGAGCCATCCTCGCTGAGCCTCCCGGCCCTCCCTGACTGATTTGACACAGGAGGCGAGAAAGAAAAAAAATGGCTGAATGGGGCAGAGATAAGATGAGGAGATGGCGGATTCTGCTACACGAAGAGGCAAAGAGAGTCTTGTCTCCTCCATTACCCTGCTGGACGAGACTTCTTCCATGGGGACCTCATGCATGCTGCTTCTCCTCACCCTTCTCTCAGACCCTAACTGTTTGGGAGCAGAGGCTCTTTAATTAGGTAAATAAGGCATCCGCGAGGCCTAAATAAAGAGCCACCTCTGCTCTTCTGCCCTGGGAGAGGGAAGGGTGCAAAGTGCCACTTAAGGCAAACGCCTGGTTTGCCTCGCAGTAGATATGCCCCTGCCTATGCATGCTCGGAATCAATTTGACGCATGCATTGAATCATTAAACCTGATCGGTTCGTCGTAGGGCTGTACGTCACCGCGTTCTTGAAGTTCGGAATTTCCGACAACATTTGTGTGACCGTGTGTATGCAAGACAAGTTTGAGCGAACATCCGTCAGAAAAAAAAATCCACAGTTTTGTTGTCAGAATGTCTGATTGTGTGTATGCGGCATTATAGTTTCTTTTCGCTGAACCAAGTGGGTTTATTATTGCATTATTAGTGGATCTTGGGTATTGTATTGCAGTTTGTTTGAAGACTTTGCTTAGAAAACCTGTGGTAACACATGTATAAATAAGGACAGATATACTGTTAAAATAAAATAATATAGACAAGAATACATACCATGCTGATGGTAACAATCTCATCATATGCTAGGGAAGATTCCCCAGCTATTGTCCCAGACCCTCTGAGGTTTTCCACTCCAATTCCTTCTTCTTTCCCAATTATGTCAGTTACCATGTACCTGAGAAGAAGAATCAAGTACATCACTTCACAGAATCCACAATACTACAATATGTTTCTCAGCTCTGCTTTTTATTTTCTGAATATTTGTGTGAACTATAAACCAGTTTTAATATCAAATTAAATATTGCTGTTAATGTGCGTTATTCAATACACTTGCCATTAAACCCCAAAGTGGGAATTTAGAGCCCTTTAAGCTCACAGTTACAAGACAGCTCTTTATTGCCTGAAAACTGATAGCACAGAAATGGATATCTTCCACTGCTCCAACGCATGCCCAGTGGAAAGATACAGTTAGGGAATGAAAGTCTTAGATTATTTACATATCAACACAAAGGCTGCCCTTATACATTTCTAAAATTCTTGGTTAGAATCCACCACCTTAGCCCCATCTAATCATCCTGGACAGGTTACTGCAATAGATACCCAGCTATGACAATGCTTTTGTATGGGCAGGAAACATTTACAAGATCAACTCAGTACAACTATTTTATTAGTACCTTCAATATTATATTTATTGTTGCAAGTTTTTTGTCACCTTATAACATCTGAAAAAAGTTAATGTTATTATACAGGGAAGGAGATTTAATAATCGATCCTACGATGAAAAAATATTTCCAATGTTTTGTTTTCACCACAGTCATATCAACCATGGCTGGACTCTACCTCTGTTGACAATACAAATTTTACATAAATGCAGTATTTATATGTTATTTTGCTTGTTACAAGCTCTTTCTTGCAACTTTCTGTTTCTGCAACTCTTCATTGCCTAATTGTTGTATCTGTATCTATTGTGTGCAACAAATCTGTACCTTTTCCTAAAATATAAACAGGTTAGTTTTAAGTATGCATAAAATAAGAATCTGTGTATTGGGATTGCACCCTTGCCCCACCCATAAATCTGTCCCGTTCCCGTCGTAAAAATAAAAATTTCCTATAAACTTCATATGTAGAATCAGGTGAAGGTGTAAGCCAATAGGTTCCAGTATCCTTGCTTATTATTTTAATTCAATCTTATTTTATTTGATTCATTAAAGAGAAACAGAAAGATAGACAACGTCTCGAACAAAACAGACATACAAGCAAGTACATTGACATCAGGCATCATGTGCGTCCTAACAAAAGTATGACTACATGTTACATGAAAGATAGGAATGAAAGCATGCGTACATGGATCACCACAAGGCCGTTCCAGTTAGCGTTCCCCGTATATACATACATATATATGCATATACACATATATATATAAAGATAAAATAAAAATACAACAGTTGTAGCCACCAACCGCACCTCAGTGAGGGGGTCTGTGGTGTACCGCACGCGGCGTATTAGGAGAGATCATACAGGAATCCGCATGTAAAGGAAGACATATAGGGTCACACAACAACTTATTAACAATAAGCGGGTCGAAGCCATGATACGTTAGCTTGATGAATTTCTAAGGATGTATTTAGAGATCAAGAAAAGGAAAAAAAGCAAGGGTCTCAGACAAAAGTGGGGCAGAGAGACAAGGGACAAGAAAGGCTGGACCGGGGGAATAGGGATCCAGAGAAAGAAAGGAAAAAAAACACACAACAGGGAAGAAGAGACGAGAAGAAGAGAGGTGAGGGAGAGATTGATCAAAGAGAGCACTTGAAAAGGTGTCTCAAAACAAAAACTACCAGTGTCCGAAAGAACAGAACACCTCGTGAAAAATCATGTGTTAGGCACGAGCTGTGCCAATCCTATTTAGGGAGAGAGAACAGGGTTAAAACAGCCGAGTTGTGATCCCGACAACTTAGCAGGCATACATAACATAGGTATAACACACCCAATAACCATGGTATCTAAAACACAACTTCCCAATCACTAAAGAACATAGTGTGTAACTAATACCTTTGGTATTCTCGGGCATCCTAAGCAATAAGGGGGTATATGTAAACTAACAACAGGGCAGGAACTAGCTGAGGCCAAAATAAAGGCAGAGATATCTCCATGCGGTCCCCAGGGATCCGACAGACCAATCATTACATTTATGGCAGCAATGTCCCTGCTTCTTATAATTTTAACCAAGGGATCAAGACATGTAAATGAATGACATTCACGTCACCCTCACCTCCTGCCATTACACCATTCATTTTGGTGAAATGCATCTACTTAACATGACCAACAAAAAGGACATGCATGAAAAGTTGCCCAATAAAAGGGCATATTAAGAGTGCTTGCTGTGACACAAGTTGAGTTATGGTATGTTAAACATTTTATTCAAAATTAATGAGCTGAAATGCACAGCAATGCATGCAAAATTAAGGCAGGCTGCATTTTATCTTAGGATAAGGATACAATGCATTGCAGCACACCAATACATTTATGGTGCATTGATGCACGTTATTGCATTGTAATAGTGTGAATGTACCCCAAAGCTTATATAGATCATTAGTACCTGGATTCGCCTTCATCTTCCACATGTTCACAGTGTACAGAATTCATTGAGCTGATCCGTGTGTAATCCTGAGGAGTTAGGTACAAGTATTTGAAGCCCTGAAAAAAAAAAAAACATTGAATGATGAAAAAAAAAAGAACTTTAGCAAACATAAAAACTAGTAATAAAAAAAAGATTATGACCCGGATCCACGTACCGCGGCGTATCTTTGTGCGGGCGTAGCGTATCTTATTTACGCTTCGCCGAGGCAACTTAGAGAGGCAAGTGCCGTATTCACAAAGCACATGCGTCCTAAGTTACGGCGCCATAGAGTAAATGGGCCGGCGTAAGTGGGCGTAATTTAAAGTAGGCTGGTAGTGGGCGTGTTGTATGTAAATGAATGGTGACCCCACGTAAATGACGCACCGAACGAATGACGCATGCGCCGTCTGTGGACGTATACCAGTGCGAAATGCTCTGAATCATGTCGCAAATACTCAATGCTTTCGACGTGAACGTAACTTACACACAGCCCTATTCGCGTATGACTTCCGCAAACGGCGTACAATTCGACGCTGTTCCGACGTCCATACTTAACATTGCCTGCGCCTCATATAGCAGGGGTAACTTTACGCCGCTCATACGCCTTACGTAAACGACGTATATCAATGCGCCGGGCGCACGTACGTTCGTGAATCGGTGTATCTAGCTCATTTGCATATTTTTAATGGGAACGTCTAATGCGCCCAGCGTAACTATGCGCCCACGATACGCCGGCGTAGGCAAGTTACGCCGGACGACTAAAGCCATGTTTTCCAGCGTATCTTGCTTTGAGAATCGGCGCAAAGATACGACGGCGCACATTTGAAATTACGGCGGCGTATCTGGAGATATGCCGGCGTAATTCCTTTGTGGATCTGGGCCTATGTATTTAAACCTTATCAGGCCCACATTGCAATTGAATTGTACAAAAAAGGTTTCCCAAGTTAAAAGAAACATTTGTCTATAAATGTTTATTTATAATAAAAAAGAAAAAAATATATATAAAAATAAATATTTATAAATGTACCATGTGAGCTTGAAATAATTGAAACCTATAATTTTATGTCATATTTCCATTGGAAGACAGAGATACATCATAAAGCTGTATGTGTTAAAACATGTAAAATTACTTTTAGTCAAAAGAAAAAGTAAACTAAATGAACAAAACAGACTGCAAAGTGTAGCTTGCTTTGCCTCATACCTTGTAGGGGTCAGAGGGGTCATTCCAAGCCACATGAAACATATGTCTGAGTTCCTCAGCAAGTCCTATCCGCGCACCACTGTTGGCCGCAATGTAAATACGTGGGATCCCTTCCTTTCTGGCAAGCTCTGATGCCCGTAAAAACAGTAGATCTTCTTGTGGCCCAAAAGAGCCAATCTTGTAGGTGATATCATTACAAATAATTATAAGGTCACGTCCTTTTGGATACTCGGGAGTCTTAAGTTTCATCTTGAAAGCCACCATTCCAACCTGGTAAACAAGTTAGAGAACAGATGATCAAATAATGACATTTTATTTACACCCCAAGTTAGCGATGGATCTTTAATTGATGGGTGGCCACAAATAATGTCGACTATAAAGCATAGATTTCTTTACCTCATTTCCTCCTGGTAATCTGTTCAGCTGAACCAACTGACCCTGGCTGTCAAGGACCAGCTCTGTGTAGGTAACAATGTCAGAGGAACGTGGCTCGCCATAACCCCACAGTTTAAAAAGAGCCTATGGAAACAATATGCAACATGTGCGGTGATCAGTAATACAAAGTTAGCTTCAAATTTAAACAATCAACTCACAGTACGCATTTGCTTGGATCATAATACAACTACCACTCACAAAACTAAAGGGTTTACATTTCAATAATGCCTATCCTCATTCAAAGCAGCTAGTACATTTCCTATCATGCTCATGAAATATCCTTATTGGTCTTACCTGTTTAAACATTTCTGGGAAGTCATACACATAGGTGGTCCCTAGAGACTGAGCCTGAAATCTCTTTGACTGCAGAAGATCTTTGGTTACATAAGGAGTATTAATCAGCATCCCATGCATTTGTCCATTTTTATCTCCGTAAGAATGAAACATAATCTGTTGAGAAATATACACATGTAAAATATAACATTCTCAGTCATTTCTTCAAATAAATGTAAACTTTAAATGCAAATAATAACTATGCAAAAACAAAAATAACAAAAAAAGACATAAGCCAAACTGTTTTAAATATCCAGAAAACATTTCATTGTAAATAGTTTCACATTTTACAGGCTCCATATGCATGTCTACCATGGAGGAGAGAACTTTTTGTGAAATCTTCTGTTTCTAGCAACTGAAAAGAATAGAAATACCCAGCCTCAATGGTGACTTGTAATAAAATGGTGGTTTAACTGCAGAACTGTGGTTGCTATAAGATTTTGTTGAATGTAACTTCCAATAGGCATGTACAATGCCTTGCAAAAGTATTCACCCCCCTTGGCTTTTTACCTATTTTGTTACATTACAGCCTTTAGTTCAATGTTTTTTTAATCTGAAATATAATTGATGGATTCAGAACACAATAGTCTGATGCTGCGTACACATGAACTTTTTAATGGTCTAGAAAAAACAACATCTTTTTCAACCCGATTATTGTTAAACCGGCCTTGCCCACACGCGATCGTTAAAAAAAAAATGCTCTAGCAAAGCGCGGTGACGTACAACGGGACTATAAAGGGGAAGTTCCATTCGGATGGCACCACCCTTGGGGCTGCTTTTGCTGATTTTGTGTTAGTAAAAGTTTGGTGAGAGACGATTCCAGGGCTCGACAAATCCCAGGCGCCAGGTCGCCATTGCGACTAGAAATTTCTCCCTGGCACCTGGGCTTTGATCAGTGACAGGTGCTTCTGCTAAAGGGCGGGTTGCGGGGTCTTGGCCAGGAACGTGATTAGCTGTGGCAGCGGGAATGGAGCAGGAAGAGAGCGGCACAGCAACGGCTGACAAAATGGGAGGAAAACCAATTAATAAAAAACACTGGGGAGGAGATACGCTGAAGCAGATGCCTGGGGTAGGCGGCCACCTTTGAAAACATGTGCAATGTGTTTACAACCGCTACGTACTTTACCCGGGAAGCAGTGTTCTCTGTCCAGCTGAGCGGCAATAGGTTGCAGCTACCTCTCAGCGAACTCCCGCAATATGTCCTGCAGCGTGTATCAGGCAGCTCGGCACTCTGGTAGATGGTGTGCAGGCAGCTGGAAGCTGACGTCATCCGAAGTGGCCGTCCTCCGGGTGTGTACGGTAAGAGTATAGCAGACAGTTTTGCGAGGAGGAATGGGCAAAAATCCCAGTGGTAAGATGTGGTAAGCTCATAGAGTCTTATCCAAAGCGACTTGGAGCTGTAATAGCCGCAAAAGGCGGCTCTACAAAGTATTGACTTTAGGAGAGTGAATAGTTATGGACATTGACTTTTCCTGTTCATTTGTCCAATTTGTTGTTTGCTTCACAATAAAAAAAAAAAAAAAAAATCATCTTCAATGTTGTAGGCATGTTCTTTAAATTAAGTTATGCAAATCCTCAAACAATCCAAAACATTTAAGGAGCATTTGCTATGTATTGTTTGGAAAAAATGTAACGTCTTGGTGCCAGCCCCACGGGCCCTATAAGGAGTTTCAGATGCCAGGAGGTGGGGCGTGGTTATCGATCATGTGATCGCTGCGACTGGCCATAACAGTGGTCACATGATTGGGAGCTTTCCGTTAGCCTCCAGTTACTGTGTCAAAGGGCACAGGTCACACGCACTCAGCACAGCTGTGTTTGCAACATGGTACGCAAATATGAGGCCTCTTGGCGTGTGGGCATTGATGCCGACCGGCCGCAAGAGGTTGATAAACAGATAGAATGTATATTTCAATCACTCGTTTTCATTTTTGCTTTTTTCTGTAGAGCAAGTCTAGGGTCATACCTCTGCTTCATTTCTCTGCTACTGGGATCCACTACAAGTTTTAATTTACTCAGTATAGAAACTTGCACAGGGTAAGCAGGCTGCTTAGCCGTACATACGAGCTCTCAAACCTGCTGATTGAGTGCTAAGGGACCAAACACAGCATTAAAAGTGGCAGTAAAGCTGTACATGTATGTCTTCATATGCTAAAGTTATCAGACATTTAGGGGGGAAAAATGTGAGATAACAGCAGACATCTGATGTCTGTAACATAATAGCAATGTTTTTTTTCCCTTAAAGGTTTACATTAAAGCGATATAAAAACCTCAGTATTTTAGGCAATTTCAGCAGCTGAATTAATCACTTGCTGAGTATGCAGCTTGGTCATCTTTTAACCATTTCATTACTGGGCACTTAAACCCCCTTCGTGCCCAGACCAATTTTCAGCTTTCAGCGCTGATGCATTTTGAATGACAATTGCGTGGTCATACAACACTGTACCCAAATTATTTTTTTGTATAATTTTTTTTCCCACAAATAGAGCTATCTTTTGGTGGTAGAAAAATATTGTAACACCAGGCCTAGTGTCACAACTCAGCGCCTCAGTGCAGAGTGACTTCTGAATATAAACCAATTAATCACATATGTAATCAGTTAGTTATTAAGCAAAATTTAATTTTCAGATCTAGATTGCAACAAAAGGAAACAGATTAGCAGCTATTTAAAATGATAGTTAGATAAATACATAAATGAAGATCATATAAAGAACAAAAATAGTTTAAAATGATAAACAGCGCTGAAAATATTGGTTTAAATGTCCAACTTCATATAAGCATTCGTGTGATGGCGGATTAACTCATCAGTAAGTGAAGATAGATTGTGGAGGATCCTACACCTCTTCCCAAAAAACAGGAACACCACAAGTGGGGCACATTCCCCTTCGGGGTACACACTCACCAGAGGGTCTAATAATCTAGGCAACAACAGGTATCTTTCACTCAAACTTCCGTCTCTATAGCTGGGGCCAGTGGGTTGATGCTCCACATAAAACAGATAAAGCACAAAAGAAACTCCAAATAGTGCAATCTCGTTTAATAAATGTGAATAAAAAAAACCTTCATAGATTATACTGCCCCCGCTCCAAATGCACGTACCAAACAGTAGTTTAAACACAGGCAGAAGTAGTGATCGTAGCAGTGTCTTCCTACCGGTTCCGATTCCCCAGGAGATGGTGTTTGAGCACAGCATGCAAATCTCCTTCCTGGATGAACCACCCGTGGAACGCACGCGTCACTTCCGGGTCGCAGTAAAGTCCCGCCCTGACCGGTTTCGTCCAATGACTTCAACAGAGGGCGTCTACTTCTGCCTGTGTTTAAACTACTGTTTGGTACGTGCATTTGGAGCCCCAGCTATAGAGACGGAAGTTTGAGTGAAAGATACCCGTTGTTGCCTAGATTATTAGACCCTCTGGCGAGTGTGTACCCCGAAGGGGAGTGTGCCCCACTTGTGGTGTTCCTGTTTTCTGGGAAGAGGTGTAGGATCCTCCACAATCTATTTTCACTTACTGATGAGTTAATCCGCCATCACACGAATGCTTATATGAAGTTGGACATTTAAACCAATATTTTCAGCGCTGTTTATCATTTTGAACTATTTTTGTTCTTTATATGATCTTCATTTATATCTTTTGGTGGTATTATATCATCTCTGCGATTTACATTTTTTGCGCTATAAACAAAAAAAGACAGAAAATTTGGAAAAAAAAAACCCACAATGGGCCAGATTCACAGAGCCATTATGCCTGTCTAACTGGTGTTAAGACTGGAGTAATTTCAAACTACGCGCGTTTTCTAGCTAGTCGGAAACCTCAAACCATGAATAGACGGCTGCGGGCTTCAATTCGACTGGATTACGTGTTAGTACGCCTTCGGATCTACGCTGCAATAAATTTGCGGCCATTGGGTGGACTTCCCGTCGTTTTCCGCGTCTGGGTATGCAAATGAGCTTTTGCCGGCGATCCCCGAAATTACGATCTTCATTCGCAATCTCTTACGACACCTTTAGTCATCTTTTTTTTGCGTAACACTATACCAGCTTTTTGCTGCTCTAATATTAGACAGCCCATGTTAAGTATGGCCGTCGTTCCCACGTCGAATTTCTACGTTTTCCGACGTCTTATTTTTTTTGACGCAAGTCGTCCGGGAATAGGAATGTTCGTAAACGATGCTACTCAAACAACGAATGACGTAACGACGTGATTTCGCGCAATGCACGGCGGGAAATTTCTGAACGGAAATTTCTGAACGGAGCATGCGCAGTTCGATCGCCGCGGGGACGCGCTTAATTTAAATGCTTCACGCCCCCAATCGCGTATTTCGATAACGCGGCGAGAAATAGACTATGCCGCCGTAGCGTACGGGCAAAAATCTACCAGAATTCGGTGTAGAGCCTGGTAAAATACGGCAGCGTAGAGTATTTCGATTACGCAGCGCAATATTAAGTGTATGTGAATCTGGCCCAATATTTTTAACTTTTTGTTATAATAATATCCCAATTGTTTTCCTCGGTTTAGGCCGATATGTATTCTTCTACATATTTTTGTTAAAAAAAAAAAAAAAAACGCAATAAGCGTATATTCATTGGTCTGCGCAAAAGTTATAGCGCCTACAAAATAGGGGATAGATTTAGGATTTATTTTTTTATTTTTTACTAGTAATGGTGGCGATCTTTTTGTCAGGCCTGCGATATTGCAACGGACATATCGGACACTTTTGACACAAATTTGGGACCATTCACATTTATACAGCGATCAGTGCTAAAAAAATGCACTAATTACTGTATAAATGTGACTGGCAGGGAAGGGGTTAACACTAGGGGGTGAGGAAGGGGTTAAATGTATTCCCTGGGTGTGTTCTAACTGTGTGGGGGGAGGGGACTGACGGGGGAGGTAACCGATGCTGTGTCCCTATGTACAAAGGACACAGATCGGTCTCCTCTCTCCCTGACAGGACTTGGAGCTCTGTGTTTACACACAGAGCTCCATGTCCCTGCTGTCACCGCCAATCGTGGGTACCTGGCGGACATCGCGGCCACCAGGTACACGCATCGGCATCTCAGCGATGCACCGGAAAAAGTGTTTACCTGCTGCGCGCCCCCCATCGGCTCGTGGGTAATGCACATAAAAAGACGTCCACTCGGCACTTGAGAGCCGCGCTGTGGATGTCTTTTGTCTATAGCGCAGAACTCAAGTGGTTAATCGTTGTCTATGTTCCAGTTTAAGGCGGTTCCCCAGGTTTCCAGTTACAGGGTGGCTTATTTCTCTTGCAGCATCTTATGGAGCCACGCTTGAATTCAGGGACTAGTTGAGTCTTCCTATAATATGTGCATCAATAGAAACCACAGCCCCATAGCATAGGATGACAAGGCATATCACTACTCCTCCCTCTTCCTTACCCATCCTTCTCAAAGCCAACATACTGTCTCAATACCACACTGTCCACTGTTGACTTTTCCCCGTGAAAACCAAAGGTTCAGACAAACAGCATTGAGAGTGCAGGAGCAGTTAGCAGTTGTAAACTGTAAGTGCTGGGGTAAGAATTTAACAAATCTTTTATTAGGGATTGTTTACCAAAGACACTACGGGAATAATACTCTCTGGATAAAAAATAGGTCAAGGATATTGACAGATACAAGAGGAGTTCTTTCACACAAAACAAAAAAGGCACTGCTCAGAAAGTAGTAGTCAACCATAAACACACCACACAGTGGAAAAGCACTGTACTTTGCTGAATATCACTCACAGTTCCAGTGCTGGGATCTGTCAGCTCTTTATACAGGCTGATATCCAGGTAGTAGCCAGACTCATTGGTTAGGAACAGGCGGATTGGTATAGCTTTGCCTGTTGGAGTTAATCTGATGTTAATCTTCACTTCAGCTTGAAGTACCCGCAGTTTCCACAAGCGGCTGCCGTATCTCATTACCATAGAGCGGACTGACTCCTCAATCTACAAAAAGAAAAAGGTCATCATAAACATAATAGGCAAAAGGCCTAAAATTTCATTTGTGAACCATCAGTTGTGAAACATGGAAATGACCTCATGGAAAACAAGGTCTATATTAGTCCGGCAAACCCATTGCTTACTAAAGGTATCACATTTTTCTTTCAGACACATGAGGTCTAAAACATCAGCCTTTGCCTTTTGATATGAATCAGTCCTTAACTCTTTAAAGAGGAAGTAAACTTTCCTGTATACGTGTACCGTATAAAAGATGTTTACTGTATACTGCACCAACGATGTAATCGGCGCATGCTCTCTGAAGAAACGGCCACCCATGCCGTTTCTTCAGAAGCATGTGCCAAGACATGCACGGGACTCACGTCACGTGGCTCCGGCCAGTCACACAGCAGAGCTGGAGTCCGCGGCCCCAGAAGGACGACGGGCAAAGATGAATGCGGCCTTCAGTGGGGGGACCGTGGGCTTCGTTTACAGGTAAGTGGCACATAATGCGCTAGTATGCGATGGATACTGGCACATTATGCCTTTACTTTGCTGGAAAGAAAAAATAAAAATAAAATCTGAGTTTAATTCCTCTTTAACACCTACTTGAACTGAGAGAAAGGTGTACAATGCCACTGCTGACCTTTTCTTTTGTAAAAGCTAGTTAACCTCTATACCTCCACCGAATCCTTACAAGTAACACCATAACCTTTAATCCAAAACACAACCATAATTCAGCCCTTAGTTCTCCCTAATGATTTATCTCAAATATTTGTAATTAATTTATCAGTGCTAATGCATATAAAAAAAAAGTCCTATCCAAAGTGTACCTACACCGAATGTCAAAAAAATATTCTTTAAAAATTGTCCTAATACTGATCTGCTGACACAAACCTCTAATTTACATATATTTATCTCTAATGCCTACAGAAATGCATAATCATCATCAACTATTCTGATCTGCATAAATTATTTTCGATTTCCATACAAAAAAAATGCAGACCAATGCTCTGCTACACCTCTATATTTCCCCTGAAATGTTGTCTTTTATCTAAAATTTAAGAATATTTATAGAATGGACTGTGGATTTAAACACATTTTATACATTAAAAGAGAAGTATAGACTTAAAAAAAAATCAGATTCCTCATCTGCCCCCACTGGATCTGCAATGAGAACTGAGCAATCAAACACCACTGATCGCTCAGTTCTCCCCTCCGCTATGAGCAGAGAGGCATGACTCTCACACAGTGGCTTTCTGCTCTGCTGCTCCAGAGCTCACTGGAGTGATGCCTGCTGTCGGCTAAAAACAGGTTACAGCAGTGCAGAATGAACTGCACTCTTGTGACCTACAAAAGTATAGCCAAAATAGCTATAACTTCACCTTTAACTCATACAAGTTTATAAGCATTCGAAAAATTGGTATAAAACACAGGCCAGGAAGCATTATTCATTAAATGGAACTGTTAAAGACACCTTTGAAGGATCCATGATGACAGTGGGGACAAAGTTAAGGAAGATGTGGTTGCAGTCAGTCCGGACACTAGTGTTGTTAAAAGCCACTTCTAATTCATCCATAGCCTCTAGCAGAAGACGCTCTCCTTCATTCTGGAGGTACTCAAATGAAGCTTCCTATGAAGATAAAACTCATTAAAATGAAAAAAAGATTTTTCAGGGCACTACTCCAGTACATTTTCTAGACATTCCCTATAAAACAGAATATCTAAAAATGTTATGTTTTAGGTCCAATTTAAGAGACTGATCTACAAACATAAAAGTCACCCAATGTGGCATAATTTTATTTTGTATGACTTATTTGATGCCATTAAAAAAATGCTGAATCTTAAAATGAATATTAACAATACTGAAGGAATTACCTTTGTCACAAGGTCGGAATGACGGATAATGGCTCGAACGAAGAACCTATAATCGGTCACCTCTATACCAGCAGCTACTTTTGCTGCCCCAAGGTAGAGGTGCATCTTGTGGTTAGCACATGGCACTGCATTCAAGTCAAAGTTCCTCATTCTGTTCAGCTCAAGCTGAAAGGCTAGAGCAGGCTCCAAATGCCTGTAAATACGATCTTCGGCAAACTAGGAAAAACACAAGAATATGGTTTTTAAAATATCATTTACATTACTGTCCCATGCTAAACTAAAATGCGATCTCTGCTGGACATCCATCTGTGTAATAACAGAAACTACCCTTGCTCATAGACTGGTGTCACACAATTAAATCTCCTGCAAATAAGCTTATCAGTATTAGTGAATTGTCTACAAGTGTTGCTACTATGCACAATTCTATATTGTGAGACAGACTATCACTGTGTAAAGATGCGGCAAAAGCCTGTTATAGAAGAGAAAGTTCCGAAACAGATTGAAGTCAGGTGGGAGTTGTTTACAAGAGGGTATTCCCTAGCCCATGGGTGCTCAACCTGTGGCCATCTAGTTGTTGCAGAACTACAAGTCCCATGAGGCATTGCAAGGCTGATAGGTGCAAACATGTCTCCCAAAAGCAGAGGCATGGTGGGACTTGTAGTTTCGCAACAGCTGGTGGGCCACAGGTTGAGCACCTATGCCCTAGCCTATCATTGCTCCTATGTGTTGCGAGGGCAGCGTGGGGAATGCGTGTCCAGGCCTACACAGACAGGCCTCCAGACCTCTGAGAGATGGAGATTGTGAAGGGACAAAATATGGTCTGCTTCCAAACAGACCAGTGTTTCTGGGTAAAGAAAGGTCTGTCCTCAAGAGCTCTGCAACTGAAAATCTAGAAGGCTGGAATACGTTTGTGTTCATTGTTCCATTAAACCCCTGTATGTGCAGAACAGAGTGTCACTTAGACTTTAATAAATAAAAGTGGACAAGTAGCCCTAAAACAAACAGAGTAGACCAAGTCATTGGAAAAACTCTTCCTTTGAAGCTAAATTTCACAATATGTGCATGAGGGGCAGCCATACCTGCCCATTACATATACAGGCTAAGCTTCCTGCTCTTTACATAATTCAAATCTTGGCTGCACAGCACACTGAAGATTAATGTATAGTCTATGGGGAGGATTTACTAAAACTCAGAATTTGGTGCAGTTGTGCATGGTAGCCAACCACCTTCTAACTTCAGTTTATTTTTATTTTTTTTGATAATAAAACCTGAATGGCGATTGGTTTCTGTGCAGAGCTGCACCAAATTTTGCACACTCCAAATTTAGTAAAGTAAACCCCTCCCCCCTTTGTGTACTGTACGTTGATGATCTTTTTAGTCAAAATTTGTTAAGAGACAAAATAAGTGAACCACTGAGCGCTCTCTTTTCTAGCTAATTAACACATTACTATATTTAATACTATAAGAATTTTTTAAAAAAATAAGCATGTAAAAATGTGACCTTTACAATAATAAAACACAGTGAAAATACATTATATTTTCCCTTTAATGCATTATAACCGTGGAGATATAAAAATAGCAAAAATCAACAAACCTCATCTCTTGCCCTAAAAGTAAAGAACTTTGGGAACTCTCTCTGAAAGGGAAAACATTAAGGATAAGTATTAGTTATTCTGTTGTTCACATAAGATTCAGCCAGTCAAGTCAACTGGTTTTTAATGAAGGACCATTTAAAAATCAACATACAATTGCAATCATTGTCATGATCCTCAGAGGCGGTTCACACCCCAGCGACACGACTCCGGGGGCGGCTCTGCAAGGCGTCCTGAGGACGACTTCAGAGGCGACCTGCAAAACGACTTCTGTATAGAAGTCAATGCAGGTCGCCCCGAGCCACCTCCGAATTCGTACAGGAACCTTTCTCTAAGTCGGAGCGACTTGCGTCGCTCCTATTAGAACGGTTCCATTGCCTTCAATGGGACGCGAGTCGCCCCAGTGTGAACCGGGTCTCGGTCTAAACAGCAATGTTGCATTTTCGAGCTATCCACTACATAGGTGAACAGGCTCAGCTAAAAAGTTCAGTTTAAATTTGGAAATGCTAACTCCATACATTATTTGTATAGAATGTGTAAGTGTTAAGGAGGCACTGGCCAGTAATTAGCAAATGCCTGCTGCACCTGAAACTCCCTACCTGAAATAAAAATGTGTTTAAATGTATAAGATGCGCTGACTGAACGTTGAGATTAAGGAAAAATTATGATGTGAATGCATATAAAACACTGAACGTGAACATGTGTAAATGCAACAAATTGTATGCGATTATGGCTATCTAGTAAGTATCACTACCAGATACACAAATTATACAAATATATATAGCAATGAGGTCAACACAAATACTATAAAAAATGAAGATTACAACAATCTAGACGTGGAAAAAAAAATTAAACGAAGTGTGAAATTGAGTGTTGGTGAACTGTAAATGACACCGGTAAAAAAGTTCCAAGTGAAATTGGATACCAAAGTATGTAGTCGTCTCTTTAGCATGTAACCCCACCGTGCTTGAAGGTAATAAAATTGGCTGCTTACCAGACCCAAACGGGTCACTGAGCGTGTGTGCTGATCCACAGCTTTGACAGCGTTCATCTTAAAACGAACTTGCGGAGGCTCAAGATACACATGGATCGATGAGTGTGTGTTTGCTTATCCACAGTTGGACTGCGTTCTAGACATGTGCATTCGTTTTCGTTAGAATGCATTTTCGTCTGAAAATCCGTTTTTTTCATTATCGTTTTAACAAACGATAACGAAAGCGCAAGAAACAAAAACCGAAAGATCCGACATAAAAAATGCTTTATTTTCCAAACGAAAACGAAAAAACTAAACAAAATATTCCAGTCTGCACATGTCTACTGCGTTTCTCTGTACACCAACCTGCGGTAGCTTGAGTGGATCACCGACTCTCAGCTCGCAGTGGAATGTGAAAAATGAAGGCAGGCGACCGCCTGCAGTGTGGTCCATGCGCACCGACTTCACAGCTGACCCCCCCTGACGCATTTCTCATAAGAAGATGTCAACTGGGATTGGTCATCTTCTTAGAGGAACTTGATCCACTGCAGGTTGGTGTAAAGTGGAATGCAGTCCAACTGTGGATGAGCACACACACTCATCAATCCATCTTGAGCCAAGTTGGTATACAGACAAACGCAGTCCAAAGCTGTGGATCAGCACAAAGGCTCAGCGACATGTTTGAGTCTGGTAAGCAGCCAATTTTTTTACCTTCGAGCATGCCAAATTCTGAGAGGCGACCAGGCAGTGTTGTCATCTTCATTTTTTATAGTGTTTGTGTTAAACTCATTGCTATATAGATTTGTATCATTTGTGTATCTGGTAGTGATACTTTACCAGAGAGCCATAATCACATACACTATGTTGCATTTACACATGTTCACTTTTGTGTTTTATATGCATTCACATCATAATTTTTTGTGGGGTTGTTTAATCCTTAATTTAAACATTCAGTCAGTGCATCTTATACATTTAACCATACATTATATGTATGTCCGTGAAATGACATGTTGGATTTTTCTCTTGGGCAGATATCTCCCCCTATCGCCCAACTATTGAGAAAGGGTATCATAATCCCTCAAAGGATTCTACATAAAGTAGTACCGTATATACTTGAGTATAAGCCGACCTGAATAAAAGCCAAAGTTACCTAATTTTACCACAAAAAAACGGGAAAACTTATTGACTAAAGTATAGGCCAAGGGTGTCCATCTGCCTGCCTCACTATGTCCATGCCTCACTGAGCCCATGCCTCACTGCGCCCATAACTAGACTGAGGTTTAACATGGGAGTCTATGGAAGGGGTGCCCGACCTTGAAAAATCAGTCCCCCCCCGGCCGTAGGTCCCCCGGACAACAAACTTTGCACACTTGTAGAGGAAGAGTGGGGCTACAAGTGAGGTCCAGGGGACCTATGGCCGGCCGGTCCCCAAAGTCCAGGAGATCAGGTGCAAAAAGGTGACTCGAGTATAACCAGAGGGGAGCATTTTCAGCACAAAAAATGTGCTGAAAAACTCGGCTTATACTCGAGTATATACAGTACTTGATTGGAGAGTCTACCAACCCTCAGTTCAGAGTCAGACACCGAGAGAGTAGGACGCTCTCAAACGAGTCTCTCTCTCAGGGATAGTGCAGGGTCCTCCCACTGTGCGGCCTCGGCCTCACAGACAGACAGGCAGGCAGGAGTTCCACCTCCCTGTCATCCATCCACCCTCCACTGACCACTCGGACGAGTCTCTCTCCCCCCTCCTGGACTTCCACGGCTTCCACGGCTTCCCCCGGCTTCCCCCGGTGCACCGGACCTGGTAAGCCTTCTCTTGGGAGCGGCAGGCGGCCGTCCTTTTCAGGACAAGCCACAGCAGCCTCCCCCAATCCCCACGGTTTCTTCCCCGCTCCTTACCTCCATCCCCCGCGGGCGTCCTTGCCGGCAGCTAGCCCTACAAACCACCGCTGCCCTCGGGAGCGGTGTTTTCTTTCATCCGCGCCAATCGGTGGAGGTTCGCGGCAGCCGCTACTCAGGAAAGGCCGCGGCTTCATCCGCGGCCTAGCGGCGCGCCGCTCTCCACCCCCCAACAGTCGGCTCTACCTCATTAACTGAGCCACACAGCCCCCCCCCCTACCCCAGTAGAGCCCCCTTGCTCTCCGATCATCTCTGTTCGCCCCCCAGGCGCCACTCTACCTGGTACCCCCCAGCCTGGATTCTGCTGCCATCTTGCTCCACCCTGCCCCATCCCTCTCAAAGTCATTACAACTTGATCCAGGGCTTAACCCGATCGCCTCTTTAGGGGTCAGGAAGGAATTTTTTTTCCCTACCACAGCATATTGGCACAGCGTGGTCAGGGTTTTTTTTCGCCTTCCTCTGGACCAAACCAGGATCAGAGGATTCAGTTATCCTTGTGAATCCACCACCCCCCCCCCCCGCCCCTGGTTCCACAGCGGTCATGGTTAATCGGCAATACTCGGCAGAGAACATTTGGGATCTCGGTCGATTTGCCGCAATTCTGCCGGCCGCCACCAAAAAAGCCCTAAGAAATCTGCGGCTTTTGAGGATCGATCGACGATCGACTGCCAGAAATCGCCATTTACCCCGGCCCAAGCACATATCATGTGCTTTGATCAACACGAGATCGGCAGTAAAACACCGATTAGAAATCCATGATTTCTTACTACAACATGAGCTAGACTGCCTCTTTATTACAGAGAGCTGGCTCACAGACGACTGTAACACCATTCTAGGAGAATTGGTGCCAGAAAAATACCGTATTATAACGGAAAACAGAATAGGGCAAAGAGGAGGAGGACTGGCGGTGATTCATAAGACACGTCTTGCGATCACAAAACCAAGCCTCCAAAACCCTCTTCCATTCATGGAAACCCTTACTCTTCAAATGCAAGTAAACGGCCAGGAGTCCGTCCGGATTTTACTCTGCTATAGGCCACCTGGCCCCAAATCGCAGCTGCTCCCATCTTTGACGGACTTTGTCTCCACTTATACCCTGAACAGCAAACACCTTTTGCTGCTCGGGGACTTCAACCTCTGGGCCAACTCCCCTCAAGACCCCATTGCCGACACCTGCATCAACCATCTGGAAGGATTAGGGCTTCAGCAACTAGTATGTGGGCCCACACATGCTTCAGGTCACACGCTTGATCTTATTTTCAGACAAGATCTGGAAATAAAAATCTTGGAAAATGAACCGTTGCCATGGACAGATCACCATGCAATTAAATTCATTATTTCCGATTTCCCCCCCTTAACTAAAACATCAAATCCAGTGACAACACACTGGACCAGATGTCAGAAGAAGCTCCACTCGGAACTCTTCAAAGTCACGTTAGGGGGAAAAATAAACACAATTCAGCCGCACCAAACAGCGGAAGAAACACTGGAGGCCATAAACACAGCACTATTGCAGTCAGCTGACTTGATAGCGCCGAAACGAAAGACCCAGATCAGGAAAAATAACTCCGGCTGGTTCAACAACCAGCTGGCGTTACTGAAGCAAGAGCGCAGAAGGGCAGAAGCAGCCTGGAAAAGAAGCTCTTCAGACGAGAACCTCTCGATCTACAAGGCAATAACCAGGAAATACTACAAGCAAATCTTCGAAGCCAAGAAAAACTATTTTTCTGAGGCTATCAATGGTGCCCTAAATCGTCCCCGCGAACTCTTCAAGCTGGTCACTCAGACCATGAATCCAAGATGTCTTGAAGCCCCCAACTTGGATTCACAAGAATTTTGCGATGAGTTATCGGATTGCTTCATTAACAAAATCGAGGCAATCCGGCAAAGCATTCGGCAAAACAATTT
Organism: Rana kukunoris; assembly: GCA_029574335.1. Classification (NCBI taxonomy): domain Eukaryota; kingdom Metazoa; phylum Chordata; class Amphibia; order Anura; family Ranidae; genus Rana; species Rana kukunoris. Next base: position 249,194,740 of record CM056049.1, read on the forward strand.
CTCGCCCAGCCCCCCCCGTAGTCATTTACACAGCACCGACAGCTATTCACCACAGGTAGGTGAGTTCACGCTGGAACCCATCTCCATTCAGACCAATAAATATCATCGGCACTCTGCGCAACAGCACTGCGCCAAATGATATTATCCCCACCAAACTGCTGAAGGAATGCGCCGACATCCTGGCACCTCCTGTCACGCAGCTTATCAACCAATCCTTCAGGGAGGGCCTAATGCCCTCCCAGCTGAAGGAGGGCTTCATTCAACCTATCTTGAAGAAAGCCACTTTGGATCCTAAGGATCCACTCAACTGGCGCCCCATAACAGGCCTAACTGTTCTCTCCAAGGTAATGGAGAAAGCAGTGGTACAGCAGCTGCAACAGCATCTAGATACCCATAACTTACTCGACCCATTTCAATCAGGATTCCATCCCGGACACGGGACGGAAACAGCATTGCTCAAGATATGGGACGACGTTCTCGAGCCGCAGACGAAGGAGAATCTTCTCTTCTGGTTCTGCTGGACCTAAGCGCAGCCTTTGATACAGTTGATCACAAGCTGTTATTGACTCGGCTGGCTAAAATAGCCAAAGTCGCAGAAAGCGATCTATCCTGGTTCTCCTCTTTTTTGGAAAACAGATCGCAAATAGTGAAGCTAGGACCCTTCTTTTCTGAACAACGCACATTATCGTGCGGGGTCCCTCAAGGATCTCCCCTCTCGCCAATGTTATTCAACATTTATGTGCGTCCTCTTTTCGAAATCATTAGCAGCCAAAAACTGCTATATCACTCTTATGCAGACGACACGCAACTGTACTTCCGCATTTGCAATAAAAAGGATCACCACCTCAACCTAGAGACATGCCTCTCTTTGATAGAGGACTGGATGACAAAGAGTTATCTCAAACTCAATGGAGCGAAAACAGAACTTCTTCTGTTTCACGCCAAGCGTAGGAATCAAGCAACAACAACCTGGATCCCCCCGCCCATTCTGGGAAAAATCATCACCCCTAGCGCCAAAGTCAAAAGTCTTGGGGTCATCTTTGACTCCGACATGACAATGAACGCACAAATAGGGTCAGTAGTCAGCGGGTCTCACCATCTGCTGCGCCTACTACGCAGACTCACGGCATTTATTCCCAAGAAAGACATAGCGGTCGTGGTGGGAGCAGTTGTAAACTCCAGACTGGATTATGCAAATGCCCTTTACCTCGGACTCCCCAAGTACCAAATCGCTCGTCTTCAAGTCGTTCAAAATACGGCCGCCAGACTTGTGACTGGGAAAAAACCCTGGGAATCCATTTCACCTTCACTGAGATCTCTTCACTGGCTACCAGTTAAAGACAGAATCACCTTTAAAGCTCTCTGTCTAACGCATAGATGTATCCATGGGAATGCTCCCCATTATCTATGCGAAAAATTAAAAGTTCACAAGCCCAACCGTATTCTACGATCCACCAATCAAAATCGGCTTCAGATACCGAAAGCCAGATACAAGTCCAAAGGTGATAGGAGATTCGCTGTCCAAGGTCCCAAACTATGGAACGCCTTACCAGCGAGTATTCGGCTGGAGGAGAACTACTTGGTCTTCAGGAGAAAGATTAAGACTCATCTCTTTTGATCTCAAAGGAGACGGAACAACAAGCGCCCAGAGGCGATTTACTTCGCATGTGCTGCGCTATACAAGTTTTTCATTCATTTTTTTTTCATTCATTAGTTGCAAGAGAAATATGGCCCAGTAAAAGGGGTAGAGACACAAACCACCAAGTAAAATGATTCCATATATTAAAAGCCATTTGAAATTTGAAGACACACATGCCCATCCAATACTTTAAGGACAGGCTAGCTGAGTGACTTTTAATTTGAGCTAGAAGTTCTAATGGAGGAAAATGTTAATATAGGGGATACCTTTAATTAAATAACTTTGCAGCATTACTGTTTCAAAACCCAACTATCAAATGCTTACGTGTTGCCTGACAAGTAAATTAATTATGTTGCCTTACCAACCTTTTGAGCTATTAAGAAAGTGATTCTCCGGAGTCCATAGTCCACCAAAATGTTTTTCTGTGGAAGTAGATAAATATGTAGAGCAAGTGAAAATGTGAAACAAAGAAAGAAAATACATTCAGACCAGCCCCATTGCCCAACACACAAGGCAATTTTAATTTCTTCAATTCACATCAATGAGCTGAAAAAAAACCAGGACACATTGAATTCTTATGTAGCACATTGCAATGTATTATAAAAGACATCACAGTCTGCTGCCACGCATAGACCTAAATGAACTGGCAGGTTTGAACAAAATATATAAAAAACAAACACTGCAATGCATTGCATGATGTATCACAGTGGGCATGAGTTATGTGCACTTTAACGTGGGCACCTTGTTGTGAATGGGCCCTGTCCATCCAAAATAAAATTGTTTGTGGCTGGAGTGGTGAAAAGTCAGAACTACCATTGTGTTTATTTTTTTATTATTCATTCTTTATTTTCATTTTTAAGAAAAAAAGAAAAAACAAAGAAAAACGAACAGCATATATAAATATTACATTACAGCTTCAACTTCAGCTAATATCTCATATACTATTCACATTATTATTTTTTTTTCCCCGTATATTACATCCGAAGAAATAATACATCCAAAAGGCCTTAAAAATTCCAATTTAACGGGCAAAAGATAACGAAAATAACAAAGATACTAATTCTTCTTCCAGTTATGTCTATTTTACCTCAATTACTAGGTCCACCGGCCTAATTAGTCCATATATTCCACTCTTTTTAGTATCTTATTTTAGTCAATTCTTCCTTTAACTCAATTTTTCTTCATTCCCCGTTTCTTTTTCTCGTTCCCTCACCCTTATCCCCTCCTCAAGACCCCCATCTCCTGGAATCTGATACTCAGTAAATATTTGAGTGATTCTCTGCACTGTTTGCCAGAATTGTCTTATTACTGGGCAAGCCCAGAATATATGTAACATTGTCCCTTTCTCCCCGCATCCTCTCCAGCACCTGTCAGAAACTTCTGAAAAAAATGAATTTAAAAGCGCTGGAGTATAATACCAACATATTAATATTTTATAATTTAATTCTTGTATTTTCGTACACCTTGAAGATTTTAACGACAAGTCTATAATATTCTGACAATGTGTTTCAACTGCTATCCGGAGCTTCATTAGAGAGATTCCCCCTAAATTCTGTGGTGGTGACAGGACCAAATAGGAGGTAAAGGAAAATCTCTGACAGCAACACACACAGAATTTACTTTTTTTGAATTTTATTTATATTTTTAATAGGGAAAGGCAAGAACCCCCCCCATGAGCTTCATCTGTGTCCCTTGCTGAAGATGTTGTCTCACACCTCGCCTGCTAAAACTTCTGTCACTGGGACAGAGAATGATGGGAAATCTCTCTAAAGGATAGCAGTAAAAATCTGGCAAAGTTACAGTCCCTACCTTTGACTGGGAGAAAGTTCTGAACACCGTCACTAGCTCTTCATCTTCCATGCGGTCAGCACACTTTAAGGAAACATTGAGAATGTGGATTGGCTCTTCCCGGGTGCACTAAAAACACGATCATGAGAAAATGTTATGTTGGCAGTGCTAAACTTGTTTGCGTTATTTTTAATGATCTCATAAAAGTAATTTATTTATATGATGGCATATATGGCTAAAGTTTATATAGACAGATGATGTCTTCCCATTATATCTCAGTACCACCAAGTTGCTGTAGGAGGTATAAGCATTGTCTGTCTATTATTCAGCTAGTTCCTTTTAGATTCCTGTTCATATCACAGAGTAGGTGTTTGTACAAAACTGGTGACATTGACAAGGTAATGCATTACTGATTATTAAAGTATAACTTAAGACAAAATGTTTTCTTTAGTTTTGGATAGAGGGATTAAAACGCGTGTCAGTTTTTTATTGCTGTCTGTGTCCCCATTAGGGTCCTGTTTACTATTATAATTGAAAGTAAAAGAAAATTTGGGGAGTCTCGAAAAAAAAGTAATAGAGGGGAAATCTTCCAATTGGGACAGTTTTGGTGACTTTACGGTCCCCAAGGAATAACCTTAATTTGCAGGGATTTCCTCTCACTTCCTGTTTTGGCTATAGGACAGGAAGTGAAGGGAAATCTCTGCATTGGTATACAGATGGTGAAAAAACAAATCTGGACGGGGTTTTAACCCTCCCTTGCGCTAACCAAAATGAAAAAAGTTTTGCCCATAGTTTTACCTTATTCATGTATAAATGTATAATAAATATGAAACAACTATGTACACTATAGAACACACACCAGCACAGTTTCTCCTTCACCATTCGGACCTGCCAAAACATCAATACCGCAAAACGCTAATACCACCCCTAATAAACGCGGCCAAACTATGTATCCCTATTCAGTGGGGAACAACCCATGTCCCAACCATCCCTTAGGCCGCGTACACACGATTGAATTTATCTGCTGAAACCGGTTCGATGGACCGTTTCAGCAGACAAATTCGATCATGTGTACGGGCGAACAGACAGGTTTTTCCAGCAGACAAATTTTAAAGCATGCTTTAAAATCTGTCTGCTGAAACCCGTCCGTCCAACATGTCCGCTGGTTAGTACGCCTAACCAGCGGACAAAAATCTCCCGCATGCGCCGAATGGATTCGATGCATGCGTGGAAGTATTTTACTTCCTGGAGTGGTGACGTGGCGGCGTCAACGTCACCGCCACGTCATCGCGCTGTCTGTCGGCGGGGATTTTGGTTTGATCGTGTGTACACGGATCAAACCAAAATCTCCCATGAGATATGTCCGATTCATCAGATATATCTCCTCGTGTGTATGCGGCCCTAGGGACTCTGATCTTACATTTCATAAGCTAACCTCATCAAACCATGAGACACTTGGCTACCCTCCCCTAAACAAGGGAAGATTGAGGGAGGACCGTTTGCAAATTAATCAAAACAAATATCCTCAAACCAAACTTTTATATTCACTTTACTCCAACCGTCGGGGATTGGTGGCAAAGACTGGGAGGTGTCCCAAACCTATCCCTCTGCACTCCCTCCTCTCCCTGTATGTATAATATCTATCTATCTATCTATATCTATATATATATATATATATATATATATATATATATATATATATATATATAGATAGATAGATAGATAGATAGATAGATAGATAGATAGATAGATAGATAGATAGATAGATAGATAGATATTACCAGTTACTTACCGGTAGCTGGATTTCTACGAAGTCTTACAGGACGGCACCCTGAGAGTAGACTGGCTCACCTGACCGGAAACACAATCAAAATGAGGTTTAAAAGGCCCCACCCCTCCCGTGTGCCTCAGTTTAAGATAAGTAACCGCTCTTTAGAACACGGTATAGACAGAAACTAAGAAAAAGGAGGAATTTAGATAGAAGTAAAAAGGGAGGGAAATAGGCCTGCCGTCCTGTAAGACTTTGTAGAAATCCAGCTACTGGTAAGTAACTGGTAATTTCTCCCTCGTCTTCCAGGACGGCACCCTGAGAGAAAAGCAAGTAACCCTCAGGCCTACCTTAGGGCGGGACCACCGTCTGTAAGACCTTCCTACCAAACATCAGGTCTTGAGGAGACAGTAGTTTGACTCTATAATGTCTGAGGAACGTATTCCGGCTGGACCAGGTTGCCGCTCTACAGATCTGCTCTATGGAAGCTCCTGCCCTTTCTGCCCAGGAGGTTGCCAGAGAACGCGTGGAATGAGCCTTAATAACAGGAAGTGGCCTACCTGCCTGTGTGTAGGACAAGGAGATAGCCTGCCTAATCCATCTGGAGATGGAAGCCTTAGTTGCCTGTTGACCCTTTTTCTGCCCTGAGAAATTAACTAAAAGGTGAGGGGAAGTTCTGAACTCACTAACCCTCTCTAGGTAAACTAAAAGGCAGCGTCTTACATCCAGGCAATGGAAAGTGGCTTCCTTTTCATTGCTGGGATTTGCGCAAAAAGAAGGAAGTATCACTTCCTGAGACGTATGGAACCTGGTTGCCACCTTGGGAAGGTACAGAGGATCCTGAGTCAAAATAACCCTATCTTCAAAAACCCGCAGAAAGGGTTCCTTGATAGAAAAAGCATGCAAGTCTCCAACTCTCTTGGCAGACGTGATGGCTAACAAAAAGGTAAACTTAATTGTAAGAACTTTTACAGAAATGCTGTCTATAGGCTCAAATGGTGCCTTAGTCAGCTGCTCCAGGACCAGGGAAAGGTCCCATGAGGGAACCCTGGAAACCTGCACAGGAGAAAGTCTGTCCCTAGCTGTCAGGAATCTCTTGATGAGAGGGTCCGCTGAGAGGCACTTCTCCAAAAAGTATGATAAAGCTGCTACTTGGACTCTTAGAGTTTTGGTAGCTAAGCCTAGTTCCACGCCGTCCTGAAGAAACTCCAGGATGGCGGGAGTTTTTGGGAGAAGAGATCTGCTTTGTGGTGCACCAACGCGAAAAGATTGTCCAGACCTTTGCGTAGATGTGTCTGGTGACCTTCTTGCGGCTGGATAGTAGGGTATCTATGACTCTATCCGAGCAGCCCTTCTGCTGCAAGTTCCGCCTCTCAAGAGCCATGCCGTCAGGCTGAAGAACCCTGGGTTCGAATGAGAGATCGGCCCCTGCCGCAGGAGATCCGCTCGGAGAGGAAGGGGAAGCGAGGGAACTAGAGACCAGAGCTTCAGAATGGGAAACCAGGACCTCCGGGGCCACCAAGGAGTGATTAGGATTAATTTGGTTTCCGAGGAGGCCAGCTTTTGTAAGACCCTTGGGATCAGATTCAGCGGGGGAAAAGCGTAAGCCAGACGGAAATCCCAGGCCTGGGCTAGCGCATCCACCCCCTGAGAACCCTGTCCCCGCAGAAGGGAAAATAATCTGTTCACTTTTCTGTTTTCCCTGCAGGAAAAAAGATCCATCTCCGGAACCCCGAACCGCCGACAAACCCAGTCGAAGGTTTCCTGGCACAATTCCCAATCCCCCTGAAAAATGGGTCGACGACTCAGAAAGTCGGCCTCCAGATTGGTGGCTCCCCTTATGTGGATTGCCAGAATAGAGGGTACTCTCTGTTCTGCCCAACCCAGGATCTCCAGGGAGAGTGTCAGGAGGGATTGGGACCTGGTGCCTCCCTGTCTGTTGAGAAAGGCGACTGTCGTAGCATTGTCGGAAAGGACCAGGACATCCTTGCCCTGAATTCTTTCTTTGAATGCCCTCAGAGCTTCTCCTACTGCCAGTAATTCTCGATAGTTGGAGGAGGTCCGCCTTTGATGGGGATCTAGGGAGTCCTTGACTAGGATCGGGACCCTGACCCGGGAATCGAGAGTGTCTTCCTTTCCGTTCCAGGCGGAGAGGAGGAACCTCTGAAGTGGTCTTGCGTGTAGTTGGGCCCAGGGGACCGCCGGAATGCAAGCGGTCATCCGACCCAACAGCTTCATGATCTCTCTGAGGGAGGGATTTTCTGTAGCCACTAAAGACCCGATCGTCGTCACAAGCCTCTGGAACTTCTCTTGGGGAAGAAAAAGCTTATTTTCTCGGGAATCTATGATAACCCCCAGGTATGCCTTCCGCTGTTCCGGCAGAAGGGAGGACTTTTGCTTGTTGATTATCCAACCAAGCGACTCCAGAGTGGTCATGACGACGGTCAGGTCAGAAAGGAGCTGATCCTGACTTGGGCTAAAGAGCAGAAGGTCATCTAGTTAGGGGACGAGGGAGACCCCCTTCAGATGTAGATGAGCCATTACCTCCGCCAGGACCTTCGTAAACACCCTTGGGCTGGAGGCCAGACCAAAGGGGAGGGCAGCAAATTGCCAGTGCTGAATTCCCTGTGCGGAGGCGAGGGCAAATCTCAGAAACCTCTGATGTCCCGAAAAAATCGGGACATGCAGGTAGGCGTCCCTCAAATCTATGGTCGCCATAAAGACGCCTTCTAACAAAAGACCCCTGAGGCTGTGAACACTCTCCATCCGGACTCTTTTGTAGAGGAGATGGGAGTTCAGGGGTCTCAGATTGATTATCAATCTGAACTTGCCGTCCGGCTTGGGAACAACAAAAATGTGGGAGTATACTCCCTGACCTTGTTGGTCTGGTGGGACTGGGATTATGACCCCTTGTTCTGCCAGATTTGCAATATTCTGGGAGAGGCCTACGGCCTTGCTGGAGTCCCCTGGGAGGTGAGTGAGGAGAAAGGTCGGGGGGGGAAGCTCTCTGAACTCTAAATGGTAACCCTCCCTGATTATCTGCAGGACATGGGGACTCTGGGTTATGCTCTCCCAGGCAGGAAGAAACCTGGAGAGCCTGCCACCCACCTTCCCGTCACTTGGTGTCCTTTCCGGATGGCTTGGGACTGGAAAAAAGGATCCCCCCTTTTGGTCTATCCTTACCAAAGGTCCAACGTCGGCTGGTGGACGAAAGGACCGCTTCCTATTCTGCCTGGGTTTTGAAGGGAATGTATTCCCTTTCTCAGAAGACCTGGACAAATCCTGATCTAAGGCATCCCCAAACAAGAGGGAACCCTTGAAGGGGAGTGCACATAGGCGGCGTTTAGAGGCAAGATCACCCCTCCAGGTTTTTAGCCAGACGGCCCTCCTAGAGGCATTAATAAGGGCCCCGGTCTTGGCTGAGGCGCGAACGGTTTCCACCGCCGCGTCTGCCAAGTAGGCCACTGCCCCGCTAATAAGCTGGAGGGAATCTCGTATCTCCTTTGTCTTGGAAGAACTGGGGAGATGGTCTAGAAGCCTGGAAGTCCAGGCGTCAGCATTTCTTGCCACGCAGGCTGAGGCCAATGCAGGACCAAGGGCGGCTGCATTGGCTTCCCATGCTCTACGGAGAGAAGTGTCGGTACACCTATCCATGGCATCCTTTAAACTGCCTGTGTCCTCAAAGGAAAGGTCTGACTGCCTGGAGACCTGAGCCAAGGGGGCATCAAGCTTGGGGACCCTAAAAAAGGTGTCTACTACCTCCGCCTTAAAGGGACAGCGGCGTTTCCAAGTTTTGAAACTTGGTAAGCTTTTTTCAGGTTCTGCCCACTCCCTGAGGATAATGTCTTTTAGTGACTGATGGACAGGAATGGTCTTGGTTTGAGGTTTTATTAAACCCATGTACATCCTGTCCTGAGCTGAGACCTGCTCTGCTGGTTCTTGAATATGTTCGGTAGCATAAACAGCTGCTAGAAGGCCCTCCATATCATCAGCAGGAAACATGTATTTTCCTGTCCTGGCAACCTCCTCCTCCTCCGCCTGGCTGTCAACCAGGGTCTCACTACGCAAGGTCAACTCGGACTCCTCAGAATCGGAGGGGTACACTCTACAAGCCTGTAGGGGTACAAACGGACGAGAGGCAGAAGAGTATTCCTGGGAGGAGGGGCCCGGAACCAGAGAATCAATGTCTCTCTTATTTAGGGAAGAAACTCCTTTAGGGTGGATAGCATTCCGGTCTGAACCGAGAGAAATTGCTTCATAATCTGTGAGGTCTCCTTCCCTGTTAGTTTACAGATGCATTTAGAACAGAATGGCTTGTTATGCTCAGCTGGTAATTTGTCACTACAATTGCCACACTTCCTAACACGCTTAGGAGGCTTAGCCACTCTGCTGGACTCCCCCTGGGCAACAGGGTCTTCACCTAAACATATCAGGGAGAAACATATGCCCATTAGCCCTCAACCTCCAGGATTAGGGGAGGGGGAGGGGGGGTTGTTTGGAAGAAAAAAAAACCCCTAAGAAAAAGGAAGGACTCACCCTTGGTGGTTTCCTCTGCAGCCATGGGAAACAGACGGTCCTCCTCCATAGTAGCGTCCTGTGCCAAGGAAAAGGCTTCCATAAACACGCTCTGAGGCCGCCAGGCCCCTCGATCTCCCTGGCTGCTTTATAGTGCGCCCCGATCACCTGCAGCGTTCGTCCGGTGGGGGCCGCCATCTTGCCGCGCGGGAGCGGAATGACGTCACGGCGCCGTGCGCGTCATCAACAGGCGCCCGGATGCTCATGGCGCCGCTCGGAGCGGCGCCTAACTACCCGCCATGCGGTCCAGCAAACCCCCAGACGGAGCCAGCAGGAAGGGGGAGGCCTTAGCCCAACCTCCAAGGTAGGGAACCAGGCAGGGGGAGAGAGAGGATGTAGCCTCTTCGGAGCACTGGAGAGCCCTGCCCTCCTAGGAGGCTCCGGCGTCCAGGGGATTCTGTGTCTTCTCCTGTTCCCCCCTGGACTAAGACGAAGGGGAAACCCCCGGGGGGGTAGCAAGCTACACCGGACCCAACGGCACCCAGTACCCGCGGTCCGGGCTCCGGGGGGGGACCACCAGCCCCAGGCCTTAGGTCATAAGGAAAAAAACAAACGTTTCGCTGAAAGGGAAACACAATCAGAACTGAGGCACACGGGAGGGGTGGGGCCTTTTAAACCTCATTTTGATTGTGTTTCCTGTCAGGTGAGCCAGTCTACACTCAGGGTGCCGTCCTGGAAGACGAGGGAGAAATATATATATATATATATATATATATATATATATATATATATATATATATATAGATATAAAAATATATTTTTTTATTCTCTCTTCTTCTCTTTCCTCCCCGCTCCCCTTAATGGGTCTACACCCTGCACCAGTCCCTTTATCCGTTACAGCTCTATTTCATCAAGTACCGATAGCTAACCAACTTCAGCTGCTGGGTTGTTATGAGTAATAAATTATTCAAAGTTGAAAGTTGGTTATTACCTCATGAACTAGGAAATCCCCAACTCCATCCACATAACACACCTACACATAATTTGGCATCAGACAGAAGTAATATTACTGTGAGAAGCATGGGCATTCAGCAAATTAATCCTAAATGTATTTTACGTCCCAAATAATGTTCAGTATGTCGACTTAAGCTGTAATTTCTTTGCAAATACTATTACATGCTAGTCATCATTGCTATAAAACCTTTTGTTTTATTTCAGACTCCTTGTTCAAATGTAATGTTAACCTTATTTTGTTTACCAATATATATAAAACAAAATCTGAGTAATTTCACATATTTAAAAGCAAAGGGTTATTTTAGATATTAATACATATTTAGGGGAACAGATAACACGTGCAAACAGACCAAATGGTGGCAGATTACCATTGGCTTTTGTAAAGGGGTACATCACTTATAAAATTTAGGAGACAACGGTATAAAATAAATTGCATAAAAAGTTGTGTACTATAATGGTAGTAAACGGCACTATCCTGCATAATGCAATGTCGGTGTTGGACACAAATTAAACAGCTACCCCATGCGCAAACTAACTGGATTACAAACCTTGTTATCTTCTTCATCGTAAAAAGTAGAACGAGCCTCACTGAACAAGGGACTATTTAAAGGAGGGTCTGCAAAGCAGGAGATTACATCATCAAAGTTCCTAAAGAAGAGACATGCGTTACAAGTGTTTATTGCAGTGTTTTCTGATTATTTGCCAATTTTAGTGTGAACTAGGATTAAACATATGGTATGTTCTGAATAGAGTAGGCAAGAATTAAAACTGCTAGATTTATATTATCGTCTGTGTCCCCGCATAGTAGATTCACCTTCTTTATTTGACCCGGTTACCACTCTTACTGAAAGATTAAGTGGATGATGGCACATCCGAAATATTACAGTTGTCACTGAAACAGGAATAGAGCGTACATTTCTGAATAAGGGAACCTGCTTCCACAACAACTGTTAAGAGGATATTTTCTTTCACTTTGGAATGATTTCCTCTCGCTTCCTGTTGCATTTTTAGGAGAGGAAGTAAAGAGAAATCTCCCCATGGGCAAAACATAACTTGACATGGGTGACTATCTGAAACTAAAAAGAAAGATTTTGACTAGTCATACTTTAAATTAAAATCTCCTTAAATCAAGCAAACTGTTCACCTTTTCAGAAAATATTTCCATTCCCAACACACCCTTGTTAAAGTGGAGTTCCAAATTTTTTTTATGTTTGTCTGTGCTGCATGCCCTAATCTCATAGTGTTCAGAATGGACAATTTTTATTTATTTTGTTGCTTGTAAATACCTCTATTTTGTAGTCCTTCATTACTTCCTCCTCCTTATTAGCCTAGGCTATTAAGTCACAAGGCTATTTGCAAGGGTTTCTGGGATAGGCATCATGTTTCCCAGTAGTCCTTGCAAACCTGACTGAAACTTATTACATTGCTTTTGCAGCACTGAGCATGTGCGAGATATGCAAAGCTGAAATCCAGGAAGTCATACAGTCTGGCTTCATGATGCCCACACTTAAGATGGCCACGGTCTTTTTTTAGATTATAAACTACCTAAATGCTGTAACAACCTAAAAAAACGGACCTTAGTTTACAGACTAACTTTACTAGAATACATTAAGCTTGTGTATTACAGGGGTATTTATATTTAAAAAGTGAAATTGTGGGTGGAACTCCCCTTTAAAAACCCTTGTTTTCTTCCTAAGAGAAAGGCATAGTAAAAATTCTTACCAATAATTAGTCTAGCAAGAGATTAGGAGGTTTTGGGGAAACAATATGAAGCCTGGAAATCAGCTTTCATGGCGATCATATTATTGAAATTAATGGCCGATTTTATTAGCTTACCAGGCCTAAGATATAAAAGTCATCTAATTTTTAAAAAGGCACAACTGTTTTTTTCTCACAGAAGTAAATATCCCTCACATATTACAGAATCACCTTGTGAAATCCTCAAACATATCAAAAGCCACCATCACTCCCATCCGTTGGCACAAAGGAGAGAAGCCACTGTCCATGAAGAGTTCACTGCTCTGGCGATTTAACTCGAGATGTGAGGCACTGATTGGCAGAGACATCCTGTATGTGAACAAATAATAGTTGGCTCTCTGGGGTAATCCCATGAAACATCAAAGCATTGGAGCTAGAAATACAGTACAGAAACAGAAGACATGGCATGTTCACAGTGGAACTAAAGCTCTAAAGCCTGACACGCACAAGAAAAACAAATTTTTTTGTAGAGCAATATTATTCTGATGTTATACTGTCTGTATCCACAGTACTGTTAGTAAATAGATTTGTATTTTAACATAGGACATGTGTACAAACAGATTTGGGCACAAAGTTGACAATAGGAGAATGCTAAAGGAGGCAAGATATACTAGTTAAGTTATGCATTTTCAAATAAGCTTTTTTTTTTTCTGGAGCCATAGAAATACATGTGCTGAATGTCAAAATCTAATTTCAGCAGAAATCTACACACTTGCAATCAGACGCATCAGGGGTCCTTGCTGGCTTAAATGATACTAATGGAATGACCATTTCTGTGTTCCCCAAAGTACTATTTAGATTATGCTTTAGGCACATACATGAAATACTGTTTATTACACCTATAATTTAATGAAAAAAAAATAGATAAAGTGCTTGCTAAACTCAACATCATGCAGAAAGATGTATGCTCTTATCATATTCATTTGTTGTTGAAGATCACCATTTTACCCAGTGCAATGTACCTGTTACTGAAAAAAAATAATTCTCTTGCCCAAGCTCAAGGAAACACAATTCTATGAAATTCCATATGTAAAATACAAGTTGCTCTCACATTTGTTTCTTTGCATACATAAAAAAAAAAAAAAAAATGAACTTAACTGGAAAATAGCAGCACTACAATAGGTATATAGTTAGTATTTTTTTTTATTATTATTCAATTAGTTTTACAGATATACTTCTGTACTTTTTACAGCAAGTTTAATTTAAACAACTGGGCTCATTAGACCCCTTTCACACTGGGGCGTTTTTCAGGCGCTTTGGCATTAAAAAAAAAAAAGCGCCTGTAAAGCATCTGTAATCCCAATGTGCTTTCACGCTGCCAGCACCCGAAAAATGCTGGTAAAGCTCCGCTAAGACCCCGTTTTTCAGGCGCTTTGGCGTCTAAAAAAAAAGAGCCTCAATGGGAAGGGGTGCTTTAGGAGCGGTGTATTCAAACGCTCCTTAAAGGGGTTGTAAAGGAAAAAAATTGTTTTCATAATAAGCATCCTTTACCTGCAGACATTCCTCTTTTCACTTCCTCATTGTTAGTTTTTGCTCAGAAGTTGCTCTATTTCTTCTCTGTTCTGTTCACTTCCTGCTTGTCTGATTTCTTTATCGTACATCACGGGACACAGAGCGCATAGCCATTACACTTGGGTTATATGGGTACCTTCAGGTGTGGACACTGGTGTAATCAATTTCACAGGAAGTTTCCTCCCTTTATAACCCCCTCCCACTGGGAGTGCTTCAGTTTTTTCGCCAGTGTCTTAGGTGTTGGTCACGTCTAGCTGTCCCTCGGAGGTCTCGGGACCCAGGATAGCTAGCCGGATCCGTCCGAAGTGCTTCAAAGCCAAGGTGTACGGTACCCGGGCCCTGCTGGAGTGGGGTTTTGCCTATAATGCCTCTCCTAGGAGGGCTGGATTCTGGGCTCCAGTGCCTTAGTCTCTTCCAAGAACTAAACGCTACTGATGCCAGGATGCTATATAGGTCCAGGGGTGTGGGTTCCTTAACACAGGACCCCGGTCCCTGAAGGTCCAAGACAATACCCACGGAGATGGGGGAAGGCTGGGCCTCTTGCATTTTGCAATACCCTGCGGCGTGGAGCAGGTAAGAGGGAACCTGCGGGACTTGGTTCGACAGTAGGTATCCCCCTGGGGGTTCTGGGTTGGCTAATGGTATGCTTGTGCATCAGCCACTATCTCCACTATGTCTTTTGAGGCAGGATGGGATGTACTAATGTTTACCCAGATAACATGTAGATATATATATGCTTTTAAAGATATGTATTTTGCTACTCCCCCCAGATTTGCCTGTTAGCATGATACTGCAGCCCCACGTGTATAGAGAGGAAGTGCTGACAAAACTCCTGTTTCCTAGGAAGCCTAGGGGGACAGCTTCCTCTATGTGTGCACTACAAAGATTAGTGGCTTACCGGGTGTCTGTGTTACTAGCGCTGGTCCAGGCTTCTCCTCTGCTCTCTGCTTCCTCCATGTTGGTTTCAGCGTGGGGGGGGCGGGCCAGCAGCGTCAGGTCTCAGATAAAGCAAAAAAAAAAAAGCATTTCCTGGCTGGTCATTCCCTCCTGAGAGCAGTGGAGAGTGAGGACACAGAGCGCGCAGCTGAGCCATTTCTGGCTAACAGTGACACCCAGTGGTGGTTTGTGGATCTTCAGGTCTGGACTGACCAGAAAAAAAAAAAAAAAAGATTTTTTTCTTAAAGGGACTCAGCCTTAGATCTGGCAGTATCTGAGTCGGTGCAACCTTGGACTCCAGCTAACGGGCATTGGTGTGGCAATACTCACAGGACTCTCCTCGGTATTGCCGCCTTCTCAGGCGTATGAAAATTAAAAAAAAAAAAAAAATTTTTTTTTTTACCATAGCCTGTCCTTATTAATGTTTCACTTCTAGCTACAACAGTTGGGTGTTGGCTGTAGGGGTGTCTCAAGGTTGTGCAATGGCTCCCAAGGGATCAGGACCAGCTAAGGCTGCAAAAGGTGCCAAAAAAGTAAAGGGGTCTCCAACGGGGTCAGAGGATTTGGGCCAGGCTCCAGTGGTCCCACCCTCACCAGATAGACCACCGAACAGCATCATGCAGGAGCCATTGAGGGTGCTAGGGGCAGAGGCGGCCCCCAATCAACCCATTCCCGTTTATGTTACGGAAGAAATGCTAGAATCCACCCTGGGTGGGCTAGAGAAAAGGTTAACTGCTTTAATTGCCTGCTCTTTGCCAGGGGGCAAACGGGCTAGATCCCCGTCACCTAGAACGGTGTGTTCGGATGCAGAGGTCCTCTCTTCGGAGGAATTGGACCCACAGGGGGATCAAGCGGACCTGAGTCCTGACGGGTCAGACATTGAAGATTCCACTATAGATGACATTTTTTTCGGCTTCTCAAGCAGAGAGTCTGTGGATCCAGTCTCTGACAGATATGGTTCGCACTGCTTTTAAACTTCCAGTGTCAGAACAATTAGCCCCCGCGGTATCCTCTTTAGGTTCCTTGAAGGCACCATTGAGTGGTGCGTCTTTCCCGGTTCACCCCCTTCTGGAGAGCGTGATTTTTCAGGATTGGGCTCGACCTGATAGGATTTTTATCCCTCCTAAAAGGGTCACCATTCTCTATCCTATGGAAGAAGAATTTGCAAAGAAATGGGCACTCCCTACCGTGGACGCAGCCATTTCCTGCGTAAATAAATTCCTGACCCGTCCGGTGGAAAATGTCCAGGTGTTTAAAGATCCAGTCGACAAAAAATTGGAGACCCTACTGAAGGCTTCTTTTACCACAGTAGGTGCCGTGGTTCAGCCAGCAGTGGCAGCCATTGGCGTTTGTCAGGCTTTAAAGGATCAGACTAAACCGATATTAAGGGACATACCGGCTCAGCAAGCTTGTGAATTGGCTGACCTCCCAAGAGCTCTCTGCTTTGCAGTAGATGCTATTAAGGACTCCGTTCAACAGGCGTCCCGTTTATCTCTGCTGTTGGTTCATATGCGTCGCCTTTTGTGGCTAAAAAACTGGTCAGCAGAGGCACCCTGCAAAAAGCTTTTAGCAGGATTTCCCTTTCATGGTGGGAGACTATTCGGTGAAAACCTAGATAAATATATCCAGACCATATCAAGTGGTAAAAGTTCTTTCTTGCCTATCAAGAAAAGATCGCGTGGGCCCGCATTTAAGCGACAGGCCTTCGCAGGCTCGGCCCCTTCAACTTCCCGTCAGTATCGACGGCCTCCCGGGCGTTCAGCATTTAATAGCCGCCCACAAGGACAAGCCACGACAGGCAAGAGGCCATGGCCTCGCAAGCCGGTTAAACCAGTCCTCAAGTCAGATTCATGAAGGGGCACCCCCACTCTCTTGGGTGGGGGGAAGGCTTCGGTTTTTCTCCGAAGTGTGGAAGGCCAGAATTCCCGACTCTTGGGTAAGATCCGTGGTAACCACGGACTACAAGCTAGAGTTTCGGGAAGTCCCCCCTCCTCATCTTCAGGGGTCAAGTCTTCCAAGCGACCCATTAAAGAGGGCCTCTCTTGTAAAAGCATTGGATCGTCTCTGGCTCCAAGGAGTAATTGTAGAAGTACCAACCCAGGAATGGAGTCTGGGATTCTACTCCAACCTTTTCATAATACCAAAGCCCAATGGCGACGTCAGGCCTATCTTGGACCTCAAACGCCTAAATCGGTTTCTAAAGATTCAGACCTTTCGTATGGAGTCCATACGTTCGGTGGCAGCCAGCCTACATCAAGACGACTTTCTAGCATCTATACACATAAAAGATGCGTATCTGCACGTGCCGATCTACCCGGCACATCACAGGCTTCTTCGTTGTATGATAGATCACCGCCATTACCAGTTCGTAGTCCTCCCTTTCGGGTTGGCAACAGCTCCGCGGGTATTCACAAAGGTGTTAGCCCCGGTGCTAGCCATCCTAAGGACAGAAGGCATTTTAGTCTTGGCATACTTGGACGATCTTCTGGTTATCGACAGCTCAGCTTCCAACCTCAATCAGGCAGTAGGTCGCACAGTTCAGCATCTAGAGGAATTCGGGTGGATTGTAAACCTAGAAAAATCGGTATTGAAACCCACAAAGCAGTTGGAATATCTAGGCCTTCGGCTAGATACAGACTGCCAGAGGATAAGTTTACCTCAAGCAAAGATCAGATCAATAGCTCAAGCAGTTCAAGTGATCTTAGGCAAGAAGAGGCCGACTATTTGCCTATGTATGCGACTGCTGGGGAAGATGGTGCCCGCCTTCGAGGCTGTGCCCTACGCCCAGATCCATACCAGATATCTTCAGGCAGCCATTTTCTCTGCTTGGAACAAATCCATTCAGGCGTTAGATCGTCCGTTAGTGCTCTCCCCGAAGGTCCGGCGCAGCCTGTCTTGGTGGCTGGTCTCTCAAAATTTGTCAAAAGGGAAATCCTTTTGCCCCATCACGTGGAAGATAGTATCCACGGATGCCAGCCTGTCAGGTTGGGGGGCAGTTCTAGAAGAACACCCAGCAGGGGCAGTGGTCGGAGGCAGAAAAACTGCTTCCCATCAATATCTTGGAGATCAGAGCTGCTTGACTGGCCCTGATCGCCTGGACTCTCCCCCTTCAGGGTCTGCCAGTAAGGATACAGTCCGACAACGCCACTGCGGTGGCATACATAAACCACCAGGGGGGCACGAAGAGCCCAGCAGCCCAAAGAGAAGAAAACCTGATTTTCTCATGGGCCGAAGCCCATGTACCCTGCATCTCGGCGGTGTTCATCCCAGGGATAGACAATTCTCAAGCAGATTTTTTGAGTCGTCAACAGTTGCTCCCGGGGGAATGGTCTCTTCACCCCCAGGTATTCCAAGAGATTTGCCAAAGATTCGGAGTCCCAGATGTGGACATTATGGCAACGAGATCCAACAAAAAATTGGACAAATTCATATCCCGAGCCAGGGATCCCTCGGCCTGCGGGACCGATGCGTTGGTTTGCCCTTGGCACCAGTTTTCTCTTCTGTATGCGTTCCCTCCACTGCAGATGATTCCCCGCCTTCTACGGAGGATCCGGGTGGAGCGCAGGCCTGTGATCCTGGTGGCCCCAGCCTGGCCCAGGAGGGCTTGGTACGCACTCATCGTGGAGATGTCAGTCGGGGCGCCGGGGCCGCTCCCCCTGCGCCCAGATCTGCTGTCTCAGGGCCCAATCTGCTATCCTGCTTCACAGCAGCTAAATTTGACGGCTTGGCAGCTGAATCCCTAATTCTTAAGGGCAGAGGCCTCTCAGATCAGGTCATATCTACGTTGATTCAGGCTAGGAAACCGGTCTCCAGAAATATTTATTACAGAGTCTGGAGAACCTATGTGGAGTGGTGCGAGTCTCAAAAATGGCATCCTCGAAAGTTTTTTATTGACAGGATCTTGCGATTCCTCCAGGTTGGCGTTGACAAAGGGTTGGCTCTTAGTACTCTAAAGGGGCAGGTGTCGGCTTTATCAATATGGTTTCAAAGACCCTTGGCCACCCATTCGCTTATGAAAACCTTCTTGCAGGGGGTCTTGCATGTGAATCCCCCTATTAGAGCTCCCCTCTGCCCCTGGAATTTAAATCTGGTCTTGTCAGCTTTACAAAGGCAGCCGTTTGAACCTCTGACAGAAATCCCTCTTGTGCTACTAACCCGAAAGTTGGTTTTCTTGGTGGCTATGGCTTCGACCAGAAGGGTTTCCGAGCTGGCAGCCTTGTCATGCAGGGAGCCATACCTTATTCTGCATAAGGACAGAGTGGTTCTGCGGCCTCAACCTTCTTTCCTTCCTAAGGTCATATCCAGTTTTCACTTGAATCAGGATCTAGTCCTACCATCCTTCTTTCCTACTCCCCAGTCCAGAGAGGAAAGACTGCTTCATACTTTGGACGTGGTTCGAGCCATGAGGGTCTATCTCAAGGCTACAGAGAAGATTCGGAAAACAGATGTGATTTTGTTCTTCCGGATGGCCCCAAGAAGGGTCAGCCGGCTGCCAAGTCTTCCTTGGCTAGGTGGATTAAGCAGCTGATTTTTCAGGCCTAGGGTCTGAAGCGCGTTCCACCTCCCTTATCAGTTAAAGCCCATTCTACGAGGGCCATGAGTGCCTCCTGGGCGGCACACCATCAGATCTCTATGGCACAGGTTTGCAAGGCGGCAACCTGGTCTTCCGTACATACGTTTACTAAATTTTAGAAGTTGGACGTTGCAAAGGGTACGGACGCAGCTTTTGGGCAGGCGGTCCTACGGGCAGCAGTATAGTATCCTCTGGCCCGGTTCACGCCCCCTTGTTTTTCTGTTGGTGGAGCTATTTTTTCTCCTGATAATGTTTTTATTTGGCTATTCTTGGCCTTACGGTCTCCCTCCCTTCATAGAGCATTGCTTTAGGACATCCCAAGTGTAATGGCTATGCTATGCTCTGTCCAGTCCCGTGGCTGTTCCTTGTTTCTATGTACGATAAAGAAAAAAGGATTTTTAATAAACAGCTTGAAGTACATCACGGGACACAGAGCTCCCACCCCTCTTTTGGGGAACATTGTGTAACCTCGGGAGAATTGCTTGCTACAAAACTGAAGCACTCCCAGTGGGAGGGGGTTATATAGGGAGGAAACTTCCTGTAAAATTGATTACACCAGTGTCCACACCTGAAGGTACCCATATAACCCAAGTGTAATGGCTATGCGCTCTGTGTCCCGTGATGTACTTCAAGAAAAGGATTTTACAGGTAAGCTGTTTATTAAAAATCCTTTTTTTACTGACCACCGTGAAGGGAGACTTTACTGCAGTGATGTGCTCGCCCCCTCCTGTGAACTACATCTGTGCGGCAGGACGCTCTCTACGTGTTTGAGACTTCAAGGAGGTGTGAATTACTGGGTGTGCCGCAATGCATACTGGGAAATGTAGTTCTTACATGAACGAGCACCGCAAACCAGGAAGTGAATGAGAGAACAGAGACTGGAACGCCGGAGGTGATATAGATGAAGGAATTTAATAGGTATTTACTCGTTTTTTAACAGAATCATTACCCTATTCTGTCTGTCTACCTTGCAGACATTAATTTTAGGCAAAAAATAAATTTCCTTTACAACTCCTTTAAGCGCTACAAAGAAGCTGCTTGCAGGACTTTTGACACCCTGCCAGCGCAGCACCTCAGTGTGAAAGCACTCAGGCTTTCACATTGGAATTGCAGATGAGGCTTCTTTCAGGCGTTTTACAGGCGCTTTTTTTAACGCCAAGACCCCTTTCATACTGGAGCGTTTCTCAGGTGCTTTAGTGTGAAAGCACTCGAGCTTTCACATTGGGATTGCAGATGCAGCTTCTTTCAGGTGCTTTTTTTACCGCTCAAGCGCCTGAAGAATGCCCCAGTGTGAAAGGGGTCTTACTGTCAAAAAAAGCAAATGGAGAAAATTTAAATACCAGGGAAGAAAAAGCATATATGTTAAACATACGAACCAATAAAATTAAAGCATTTACATTATACCTTGTCCTGGATGTATAATGCCCTGTACACACGATAGGTTATTCCGATGAAAACGGTCTGATGTATTTTTTCATCAGTTATCCGATGAAGCTGACTTTCATCAGTCGTGCCTACACACCATCAGTTAAAAAAACGATCGTGCCAGAACACGGTGACGTAAAACACAACGACGTGCTGAAAAAAATGAAGTTCAATGCTTCCAAGCATGCGTCCACTTGATTCTGAGCATGCGTGGATTTTTAACCGATGAACGTGCCTACAGACGATCGTTTTTCTCTATCGGTTAGGTATCCACCAGATAATTTTAAAACAAATTTAAAAAAAATTTAACCGATGTATATATAACCGATGGGGCCCAGACACGATCGGTTTGGTATGATGAAAACGGTCCATCAGACCGCTCTCATCAGATAAACCGATTGTGTGTATGCGGCATTACAGTTAGCATGCTAAATAACTGATACAATTCTAGCTGTTATCCATCCATACACCTCGATCTTCCTAATAAACCAGCAACAACCTCCGGGCCTTGCTTTGGGGGTATGGGCAACATCTACAGTTACTTTCTGATACTTCTCCATTGACAATAGCTGCCCTACAGTTATGGTACAAGAGGAGATTGCTCTCATTATTATCCACTGACCCTTCACCACTCACATCTCTATTTGACCATCCCGCATTACCTCAAGGCATAGGCTCACACTTGGTGGGGCCATACTCCCGCCACACTTGGCCCGTAACGAGTTCATTTGTGCACCCCGTTTCCGGCTCTCCCGTACTGCCCAGTGACCAAGGCAATTGGCTCACAGCCCTATGCATGTCCTCCTTCTGTTCTGACCTTTTCTCCTCGTACCAGGTAACCCAGACTACTAACAGGATTTGAACAGCTGTGCTCTCTCTCAGTAACACCAAGACATTTGCTCTCCTCCATGTACACACTGCAACACGCATTGATACATGATTAACCTCTCTCTTACACAAGGAAGTGGTCCACGGATCTGGGAAAGGAACTTCATATGATGGATTGGCAGAAGTCGTACTACTTTACACACAAATCCTCGGTCTCCTGTTACTCCCAGGAGAAAAACTTTAAGCTTCTCTCTCGGTGATACAGGGATACTCACTCTTTGCATAAAATATTTCCGTCTGTACCCCCTTTGTGTTGGAGATGCGGCTCGACAGACGGTAGCTATCTCCATATCTGTTGTAAGTGTCCGGCCGTTCAGCCCCTTTGGTCTCAGGTTTTTGCTGTATACAGCAGGCTATATGATCAACCCCTGACACCCTCGCCGGAAATAGATTTACTGTCCATACTACCTGGCTCCATAGCTTCCCAGAAAGGTACCTTGTTACGCTTCTTTCTGTCGACCGCAAGGCAGCTTATCCCCCAATTTTGGAAAACTACTACTACCCCTCCCCTATCCTTATGGGTCTCTGTAGTCAACGACATCATGCGAATGGAGGAAATGCTGGCCTTAGATAATGACACTTATGATAAATTTAAGACCTTGTGGCTCTTATGGAGCGACTACTCTACCTCAGAAGATTCCTTAACGCCACGAGGCAAGCCCTGATGTTCAAACCACATACATTTTTTTAGGATGACATGTCGTGGTCTGCTAGGTCCACCTTTCACCCCCCCCCCTCTTCTTCTTTTCTCTTTCTACCTATTTTTTTTTTTATTTCTCTTTTCTAGTGGTCAGATGTTGTCCCAATAGCTTTTATTTCACTGGCCCTCATTGCTTTTCTGTATAACATATTGTTAGTTGTCTGGTAAGGGCGGCGATTTATTTGGATTCGCATTGGGCACCCGTCACACAGTGTTTTAGACAGTGTGAATTGCAGTGTATCATATTATGTTATGGACATCTGACAATTGTATGTGTTATATTAATATGTTGAAAAGTAATAAACACATATTTGACTGTAAAAAAACAGCAACAATGTACAAAAACCAGAGTTGGGATTTACAATAATGAGTAGGTGGACTGCCGACATCCCATCTAACACATGTTGAGCCTCCTGAATAAAACAAACATTATAGAAATGTGTGTGAAGTTTGTGTGTGTGAATGACATTTTGCAATCCCATAACAATGAATCAAGTCCCTGCATCATAAGACTAATGGCTAGAAATATTCTGGGTTGCTATCAATAGCCACCTCCACTTTTCCTTGCTCCATCTTTCATACATGGTGAAGCTCTGTACTGAATAATCCACACAAATAGACTACTAGATTATAGTAGACTAGCTTTATGGCACAGATTGACAATCCCAGGTCAGATATTCTGGAACTGAATAAAAATATTACTGGCATTTAAGAAAAAAAACATTCCACCATTGCCAACATTGTTTGGTCTCTAACCAGGTGACTTCAAGAATTCCAAATGAACTTTCTTTCTGGCAGAGAAGGAATTAATTTTATTAGCAAGTAAAGAAAGCAAAGACCAGCTTGTTAGAGTCACATTACTTTTACACAAAAGAACTACAAAGGACAAGTCAATAAGAAATGCGCTATTAAAGCCCATTGACAACTGGCTAAGGAGAGCTTCAAAGCAAAAGCTGAAAGCACAAATTATAGCATTATTGGAAGAGATTGTAATTGGGATTTAAATATTTTCCATGCCGTAGAGAGAATTCTGCGCTCATACCTGCTCAGTGTTGGGCTGGACTCTCTGTAATCAAATGGGCAAATAACAGGACAATAAGTGTCACAAGGAAGTCCAATAAGAATGCTACATTTCATAATAATCTAAATATGTATTACACCTATAGCTTAACATTTTCCTCAAAGGCTAAAGGTTTTTTTTTTTAATGCATTCCATGTATGAAGATTAAAAACCTTCCAGTATGCAGTTCCCCCCACAGCCCACTACCCAAGCTCAATAGCGATCCAGCGATGTGCATGAGAACAGCTGATCTCCTGAGTCTCGGTCTTCTGACTGACTACAGGACAGCAGTGGGAGCCAATGGCAATCACAGCTCACAGCCAGTAAGGAGAGAGCGGGGGGCGGACCAAGCTGTGTTCTGTGTGTCTTAACTCTACACAACTAACAAGTGGCTTGCTAAGGGGGAATTTGGGGAAGAGGAGCTGCCAGGAGCGTTGGCGTAGGGGGGGGGGGGGGAGTAATCTTAGAAGAGGAGGATCGGAGCTGCTAAAACTATTGCACAGTGCAGGTAAGTATACCATGTTTGTTATTTAAAAAAAATACCTTATATATCACCAGTGTATTCATGTGTCTGCTACTCTACACAATTATTTATTTACAGTTCAGAATATTTAACTGCATGCTAAGGTATTTCTCAGTGGCAAAAGAGCTCTATCGTACCCTGAACCAAATTGTTGGACAGCCTAAAGATTCTAATGATTTTTGGGAGCTCAACTAGAAAAAATGCAGCAATAAGCCAGCATTGCGCAAAAAGGAGCTCTCACTCAACATATACATGTGTGAAAAAACAATCTTTGCAAAGACTGTTGCTTTAGAATGTAACAATGATAGGTTCTAAAAGAACAAAAAACGAAAGCTATGTCACACATTGTGGCTATTGAGCCACTAACAATCTAGAAAAAAGTTTTAGGCCGCGTACACACGATCAGTCCATTCGATGAGAACGGTCCGAAGGTTAACCGATGAAGCCGACTGATGGTCTAATGTGCCTACACACCATTGGTTAAAAAAACGATTGCGTCAGAACGCGGTGACGTAAAACACAACGATGTGCTTAAAAAAATGTTCAATGCTTCCAAGCATGCGTCGACTTGATTCTGAGCATGCATGGATTTTTAAGCGATGGTCGTGCGTACTAATGATCGGTTTTGAACTATCGGTTAGGCGTCTATCGGTTAAATTTTAAAGCGAGTTCTCTTTTTTTTGACCGAAGGATAACTGACCGATGGGGCCCACACACGATCGTTTTGGACTGATGAAACTGACCTTTAGTCCGTTTTCATTGGTTTTGACCGATCATGTGTACGTGGCCTTAGACTCTATAGATTTACTAAAAATGGAGCACGCAGAATCTGGCGCAGCCGTGCATGGTACCCAATCAGATTCACACTATTCGATTTTCTGCAGATTTTAGATTTACCAAAACCATATCGGCCTGCCTGATTGCATACAAATTTAAACTCTTAAGGTTTGACCTCACATTATATGGTTTTGGTATATCTGAAGACAAACATCTGCATAAAATCTAATAGGGTGTATGAGGTCTTACTTTAGCTTGTTCAATTAAGCTTTGACAATAAAATCTGGAAGCTGATTGGTTTCTCTGCAGAGCTGCACCTGATTTTGCACACTCCAGTTTTAGTAATTTTCCCCCATTTTTATAGGATTAAAAAAAAAAAAAAAATCTCTGCATGTAAAATATAGCAATATTATTACTGGTTCCTAACTGCTGTGGAAATAAACTTTAATTAGAGAGGGGCTGATTCAGGTCTACTTGTATAGCATGATGAAATATTAAATGGCATCCAACCCTGTGGCTAAGAAAGCATATGCAAGTTTGCAGAATAACCTGTCCATGGGTTTACAAAGCAAAACAATCAACTAGAAGGAAGTTCATGAACTCTGTTAGACTGAATAAGACTTTGTCCGTACAGATCTATTATAATCTCATCTATAATCGTTAGAATATACAAAGCTGAAAGTGAATTCCATCTTCTTGAATTGCAAATTGGAACAGCAGCTTAAAGCTTTATGGTTACTACTATACCTGTTTGGGTGAGAAGATGGTAGCATGAACTGAAATTCCACCACACAGGTGCCATCCTGGAGCTGATGATGCTGAAGACTGTTAAGTTCATAGGCTATGTAACCCCTCCTCACATACACCTGAAGTCATAAAACACAATTACTTAACATGGCATCACAGCTGTGCCACTGCCATACCTATCCTTTAAAATGTACCTGTGCACATAATATGGCCATAAAAGTTTTGATATATTCTTAACAAGCAGTACATAATATTTTAGCTCCAGTTCAAATACACGTGCTTGGCAGTCTATTCATCTGAATGGGCTTCTATGCCGGAGTTTTCTGCAGGGAAAAGGTCCTTGCATCTTTTTTTCAAATGAAGCCGCATAGAAGTTGCACTGTATTTTTAGTGCATTGGGGGCAACACTGCGCTTATGTGCCTGCAGAAATGCATGCCATTTACACGCACTCCCACACATGCATATATGTGAACCTAGCCATCAACATAACATGACAAATCATGCCATCTCTGACTGCTGTAGATGCATGTGTTGTTAAGCAATTTATCCTCAAAGATCGCAGATCAGGTTCCAGTTGGTTTCTAGAAGTCTACAAGCATTTGCTATTTGTTTACATTAGAAAGCTGTCAGATTGCCAAGATTCTACTTGCATAAAAAGTACGGTAAGTGCTCATTCATAAGGCTGCACATTGCCTAGATCAGATTACATCTGCAGTGAGTAGTTGCTATGTGTTCAGCTGTGGATAGGCTGACACTGTCTGCAGCTGTCCGCATAGATCTGCTTAAGAAGCTACTACATGCAGCTACAGACAAATGAGTGGCTGTACATGCTGTACGCAGACTGTTTTCGTACGGGCCACTCATCTGTCCCTAACCGCAGGTAAACAATCCATGTGCAACTACATGCAAACAGCTGCAGAGACTTTCAGCCTGTCATTGATGAACATAAACACCTGGGCGGTACACAGCCATGAACAACTGTGTAAATGAGCCCTTAAGGAGAAAAGAGTTGTGATTTTAGTACCTTTTTTGTAAACTTTGAAGTCGAATTTCCCCGCAATAGCTATAGCTACAAAGGTGAACGATGGCCTCTTTTAACATGCTTTTAACGCTTGTTTGGAATATGTAATTGCTGTAATTTGCATAGTCTGGCCTTAGGTTCATTATTGTCTAATTATTGATAAGGTAAATCAAGATTCTGCTTATCATATGTAGACATGACAATCTATTCCAGGGGCTACTATATCAAAGCACATACATTTCATAAACTAGTTCCTGTATTAAAGTTTAAATACGTTTCATAATTGATGGATTGGTTAAAAATGATAGAATAAATATATTATATATATCTACATTTTTTCCACCATCTGTCCCCGCTGGCTCTGCAGGGAGAACTGAGTGATCAAACACTGTTAATCTCTCAGCTCTCCCCCCCTCCCTTTGGCCATACTTCTCCTTTAAATTCTACTTATTGAGCTTTGCATAGACACAGGATTTTTTTCGTTTTTCGGTATGAATAAAAACTATTAACAGAATTCCGTATTAACCCATCACTATTATTTTTTTTTACTGAACATATCTGGAGTTCCATTTGTGTAACAATACATAAAATCTGAAACTATTTTAATGTAATAAAAAGGATCCTTACCTCTAGAGCAGCCATTCGAACCACTTGCTTAATGTGGTAGAAAAAATTTGGTAGCACATCAAAGATTGAGGTCTCAGACAAAATGAGTTTCTGGAAAGAAAACATTCAACATAATATTTTTACTTCATAGTGGAAAGGCCACACTAGTGTAATCAGTTGTGATACTGTGCAGCACTAGTATTTGTCCAATTACTTCATATGTAAAATGACTGACCTTTAGGTTTTCTGGGCAGAATTGATGTCCATAAAGGTCTATAGCCGAGAGGAAAATGGACTCCACTTGATTGTGTCTTAACTCATATGACGGCAAATGAGATGCAATCAGGACCTAAACATTGAAATTGTGGGGATACATAAGCACTACAGATTTAAATCTTCATAAATACATAAAAAGGTGTTGGTTAGTCTACAATAGAAATTTGAAAAAAAAAGTGCTAGTGCAAAGCTACCCAGTTGTAGACTACCTAAAAAGGCCAATATTGTATTCCGATAACTGTACATATGTGCTTAATGCATGTAATTATAGGATTTATAATGACATCCTCCTTTAATTCCTATGCCTTTATTTACAATATTCTGCACTTCTGTACTTGTTTGTGATGGTAGTCCTTTAAGGTCAAGCTGTGTGTGGTCTGGCCTGCTGGCTCTTACCTGTCGAGATCTGAGTGCAACCTTTGCATTTTCAATCTTGCTCAGTTGTGTCAGCTCATTAAGGATTGTCATAAGATCATCTGTGAGTGTTGGGTCTCGTCCACAAAGCTGATCCTGCATTCACAGCAGCAAGAGAGGAAACAGTAATAGGATTGATATTCAGGTTTATCTTGAGCCATACATTAAAAGTCTGTAAAGCTACTTGTTACAAATTATATTTGTCATACAGTACTTTACAGTCTTCCTGTTTCTATAGCAGGGGTCTCCAAACATTCTAAACAAAGGGCCGGTTTATTGTCCTTCAGACTCTTCGAGGGCTGGACTTTGGCCAGCGGGAGTAGAAATTTTCCTGGCATCATTGTTAGTAAACATCTGGTATTAGGGGGAGGAATAGTGCCCCATTGCTGGTATCATAGGGAGGAATAGTGCTCTATTAGTTGTGTCAGTGGGAGAAATGGTGCTCCATTGTCAGGGTCAGATGGCAGAATAGTGTCTCGTATCAGTGGGAGGGATAGTGCCACGAGGGCCGGATAAAGGCAAGCAAAGGGACGCATCCGGCCCTTGGGCCGCAGTTTGGAGACCACTGTTCTATAGGATAGAATAATTTTGCCGTTATAAATATATCAGTTAAAATGTAAGGTCTTGACTGAGGCAGAGCCGGGTTATTCCCTACCAGGTCTTTACTGTTGTCCAGAATGCATATCACTGAATGTGGGACATATCAAGAGGATGCGTGATAATGTATTTCTGTGCCATGTGCTTCCTTAGAGGGGCACTGGAATATATGCCTAAATCATTCAAGACAGTAACTGCTCAGGTGGAAAACCACCTTCTCAACCTGCCAAGGCCACATTTGGGGCAAAGGAGACCGTAGAATGGGACTAATCCACTCACGACGAGACACCCTTCGCTTACGCTTTATATTTGTTACATTTTATAATAAACATAAGTTCTGATGATTTTTTTTTATTTTTTTATTGAATATCCACACTCATTATAAAATTGAATTATTCCAGGAGAGCAAGAATACTTACAATTAACATAGTAACAAGAATGTTCTTCTTGGCCACCTGGGCATGTGAAAAGATGCATTCAAGTACAGGAGTCATGTCTGGCTTGTACTTCTCTCTCAGGTTTATGACACACTTGTCATAGTGTGCTACAGGAATAATATACCATCATAATATTAGTTTATTGTACCATTTTCCAAAAGAAAAGTAAACAAAACTTTGAATGGTGTAAAACAATACTGTAGTGCTTTTGTGGCGTCAAGGTCATTTATTGCAGACAGGGTAAGGGATTCATTTTTGTACATAAAGAAATGATAGTACACAAGTTTGGTTGTTCTCATTTAAAAAATGATGTTTGGATTTTCTGGACTAGGATTTTGTTTTTGTAATCTACAATACTATGCTTTACTAAAGAGCAAAACCACAGAATCAGTCACTACACTACTAATATTATCTAAAAAAAGAAAAAAGATACGGCGCTGGATAAAAATGAAGACTGGATGGACAAGTATATATAACTACAGTATAAGATAACTGAATATATTATGACTGAATATCACCAAGGAAAGCCAGCTAAGGTAAATGAAAAAAACTTTTAAACAAGGATATTCACACATTGAAATGCTAGATATTATAACCTGGATGTGCAGAAAGAAATGTATTGAAAAACAGTCCCACACTGATCATATGCACCAATACTGTGTGAAAAAACTTAACAAAAAATCTTAACAAAAAAGTCTTATTCCATTTAAATATCCACAAGGAGAATGATAATTGGATGATGGAAAGAGTCCCGAAAGTGAGATTCAGCGGGTCATCAAAGGGGTGGGAAATGGAAAGTGTAAGCAGGCTTTAATTCACCAGTAGAGACACCCAAAGTGAAGATGTAGTCTCCTTACCGACTATACTGACCACTATGCTGGTCACTCTGAGCCCGGGGGTTTAAGGTCTCCCTCCTGACCGTCTGTATGGTGCCTGGATGAATCTCTCGATGATTGAGAAATACAAGAAAAAAGGAGGACCATAGCGTGATACCAGAGAATACAAAACGATTTATTGTAGAAAAAACTATATGCACTCACATTTAAGAGGTGGATAAATAGCGGTGTGTAATATAATGAAACCGGCGGCTGCACGTCCCCTCCTGCTCGTGTTCGTTTGGAGTTTCCTCTCGGAGTAGCGTGATGTCGTCAGTGCTGCAAGCCACGCCTACGCGTTTCGTCACCACGGACGTCGTCTGGGATTGGCTGCGTGCATCGCGTCATCACGCTTGCCCTTAAATAATACCGATCCGCCATCTTGAATGAGGGCGACGTATTAAAGTTAAGGGAAACGAACGAAACGACTGAGTGGAAAAATGACAAACCACTTAGGAGTGAGGGGGATATAGGTGAAAAATTAATACTGCCATCTTGTGGCCAAAAAAGAGAAGATACAACATAGTAACTACACGAGCATGGATAAGAGATGGGCCGCCGGTTTATACACTGTCTGCAATCAATTTACAACAAAAATGCCATAATATATTATAAATACATTACAGATGTATTGAGGGACGTTCATAGTGGAATAAAACAATATAAATTAAAATTGATTAAAATAAATTGACTCCATAGTTATTAACAAAAATTTATATGAAAAATTAATATTAATAAAATAAATTAAATTAAGAATAGGGAATTTTGTGTAAAAATTATAATGAAATGAAACGTGATCAGGAATTATTTATAAAACAATTGATATCCCAGTCTACGTTTAATCCGTACGGCGTATAGGAACGCATATCAAAAATCCATCGGGTCTCTATTTTTGAGATAGCTCTCACCCTGTTGGTGCCCCTCCAGTGAGGGCGGAGCTTCTCAATGGGTACAAATAGAGTCCCTTTAATTTGACGGTTGTGAAATTTGTCAAAATGTTTAGATAGATTGTGTTTTGAATATCCTCGGCTAATATTGCCCACATGTTCCTCTAAACGAACATGTGCAGCTCGCTTGGTACGGCCTACATATTGTTTAGTGCATGGGCACTGAATCATGTATATTACATATTCACTAGAACATGTAATAAAGGAATCTATCTCGTACTCCTTCCCAGTTTGTGTCGACTGAAATTTTTCAAGTCTGCGCCCTTTAAATGAGTTTAATTCACATATCTTACATTTGCGACATGGAAAAAAACCTTTCAAAGTCTGAAAGAAAGATACAATTTTTGGGGGGTCAATAATGTTAGGGGCAATCTTATGTCGAAGGGAAGGTGCACCTCTAAAGATGACAACTGGTTTAATGGGAATAACAGGGCCAAGTATTTTGTCGTTTTTCAAAATATTCCAGTGTTTAGTGAGAATTTTTTTGACTAGATAATGTTGACTGGAAAAACCAGTTATCATAGAAAATCCAAACTTAATATCAAAGGTATGATTCACAGTTGGTTTTTTAATGAGCATCAAATTACGATCCATGTCATTGACTGTGCGTATGGTATCATCTATTAGTGTTTCAGAATACCCTTTCTCTATGAATCGTTGCTTCAAAACTTGTGCCTGTGATTGATAGTCAGATAAGGAGGTACAGTTCCGCCTTATTCGTTGGAACTGTCCTTTAGGGATTGCTGCGAGCCAACTAGGGTGGTGACAGCTACTCAAGGGAATGAAAGCATTCCGATCGGTCACCTTGAAGTGGGTAGTAGTGGTCAGAGCCCCTTCATTTACCTGAATATTGAGATCCAGAAAATGTATTTGGGATTGACTCGATTCATACTTCAAACAGATACCTCTGTCATTAGAGTTAAGTCGTATGAAAAATTGTTCTAATGAAGATAAATCCCCTTCCCATACAATTAAAACATCATCTATGTAGCGTTTCCATAGACGCAATTCTTTGGGTGGATTTTTGTCTATGACGTCCCTCTCCCAATATGCCATAAAAAGATTGGCGAGGCTAGGGGCAAATTTAGCCCCCATCGCAACGCCGCAGTTCTGTAAGTAAAATAAACCGCCAAACCAAAAATAATTATGACTGGTTGCAAATATTAAAAGATTGATGATAAAATCTTTTTGAATGAGTGATAAAGATTTGTCATTTTGCAAATAGAATTTCACCGCCTCTAGACCATGGTTGTGTGATATAATGGTGTAGAGGGAGGTGACGTCTGCCGTTGCCATAATGAAACCATCTTTCCAATTTACATTCGTCAGAAGGTTGATCACTTGAGTTGTATCTCGTAAGTATGAGGGTGTAATTGTAACAAGTGGTTGCAAGAATTCGTCAATGTATTTACCGATTCTTGCAGTGACAGAATCTAAACCACTAATAATCGGCCGGCCGGGAGGTTTAACTATACTTTTATGTACCTTGGGTAAATAGTATATAACCGGCACTCGAGGTGCTGAAGGTATTAGGTGTGATTTCTCTTTCTTATTTAGAATGCCCAAGGAGTATCCCTCATTAATCAGTGCCGTCAATGCTTTTTTATACTTAACTGTAGGATTACATACTAACTGTGTGTATGTTGTGGCATCAGACAGCAGTCTGTGCATCTCTTCTAAATAATCGGTTTTATTTAAAATGACCACACCGCCACCTTTATCGGCAGGTCTGATTATGATGTCATTACGTGCACAGATTTGTTTCAGATTGCTCTGAAGTGTATAGTTACCCCTATTCCTGGAAATTGTTAAGGCCGTGATGTCTTTAAGAACCATCTCCTTGAATGTTTGAATAGAGGGGGCTGTGAAGCTAGGAGGGTTAAAGAGAGAGGCATTAGCTAGTTTGGTATGTTGAATAGGAGCATTCACTGAGGAATTGCTCGCAGTGATTTCAGCTGTGGGTTTGGATATCTGAGTAGAAGTGCTTATAGAGGAAGCAATTTGGCTCGAGTTGCCCAAAGGGTTAAGCAAAAAGTGTCTTTTAATGTTTATCTTCCGGATAAATTTATGGGCGTCTATAAATGTTTCAAACTTATTCAGTGTATGTGGTGGTGCAAATTTAAGCCCCTGATTGAGTATCAGCTGTTCACCTTTGGATAATTGTACCGAGCTAAGGTTGAAAACACCGTTGATAGCTATTTCTTCCTTCTTTTTGGACCTGACATCGGCACGTAATGACATCATAATCAGACCTGCCGATAAAGGTGGCGGTGTGGTCATTTTAAATAAAACCGATTATTTAGAAGAGATGCACAGACTGCTGTCTGATGCCACAACATACACAC
Organism: Rana kukunoris; assembly: GCA_029574335.1. NCBI lineage: Eukaryota > Metazoa > Chordata > Amphibia > Anura > Ranidae > Rana > Rana kukunoris. Next base: position 249,227,882 of record CM056049.1, read on the forward strand.
AGTTAGTATGTAATCCTACAGTTAAGTATAAAAAAGCATTGACGGCACTGATTAATGAGGGATACTCCTTGGGCATTCTAAATAAGAAAGAGAAATCACACCTAATACCTTCAGCACCTCGAGTGCCGGTTATATACTATTTACCCAAGGTACATAAAAGTATAGTTAAACCTCCCGGCCGGCCGATTATTAGTGGTTTAGATTCTGTCACTGCAAGAATCGGTAAATACATTGACGAATTCTTGCAACCACTTGTTACAATTACACCCTCATACTTACGAGATACAACTCAAGTGATCAACCTTCTGACGAATGTAAATTGGAAAGATGGTTTCATTATGGCAACGGCAGACGTCACCTCCCTCTACACCATTATATCACACAACCATGGTCTAGAGGCGGTGAAATTCTATTTGCAAAATGACAAATCTTTATCACTCATTCAAAAAGATTTTATCATCAATCTTTTAATATTTGCAACCAGTCATAATTATTTTTGGTTTGGCGGTTTATTTTACTTACAGAACTGCGGCGTTGCGATGGGGGCTAAATTTGCCCCTAGCCTCGCCAATCTTTTTATGGCATATTGGGAGAGGGACGTCATAGACAAAAATCCACCCAAAGAATTGCGTCTATGGAAACGCTACATAGATGATGTTTTAATTGTATGGGAAGGGGATTTATCTTCATTAGAACAATTTTTCATACGACTTAACTCTAATGACAGAGGTATCTGTTTGAAGTATGAATCGAGTCAATCCCAAATACATTTTCTGGATCTCAATATTCAGGTAAATGAAGGGGCTCTGACCACTACTACCCACTTCAAGGTGACCGATCGGAATGCTTTCATTCCCTTGAGTAGCTGTCACCACCCTAGTTGGCTCGCAGCAATCCCTAAAGGACAGTTCCAACGAATAAGGCGGAACTGTACCTCCTTATCTGACTATCAATCACAGGCACAAGTTTTGAAGCAACGATTCATAGAGAAAGGGTATTCTGAAACACTAATAGATGATACCATACGCACAGTCAATGACATGGATCGTAATTTGATGCTCATTAAAAAACCAACTGTGAATCATACCTTTGATATTAAGTTTGGATTTTCTATGATAACTGGTTTTTCCAGTCAACATTATCTAGTCAAAAAAATTCTCACTAAACACTGGAATATTTTGAAAAACGACAAAATACTTGGCCCTGTTATTCCCATTAAACCAGTTGTCATCTTTAGAGGTGCACCTTCCCTTCGACATAAGATTGCCCCTAACATTATTGACCCCCCAAAAATTGTATCTTTCTTTCAGACTTTGAAAGGTTTTTTTCCATGTCGCAAATGTAAGATATGTGAATTAAACTCATTTAAAGGGCGCAGACTTGAAAAATTTCAGTCGACACAAACTGGGAAGGAGTACGAGATAGATTCCTTTATTACATGTTCTAGTGAATATGTAATATACATGATTCAGTGCCCATGCACTAAACAATATGTAGGCCGTACCAAGCGAGCTGCACATGTTCGTTTAGAGGAACATGTGGGCAATATTAGCCGAGGATATTCAAAACACAATCTATCTAAACATTTTGACAAATTTCACAACCGTCAAATTAAAGGGACTCTATTTGTACCCATTGAGAAGCTCCGCCCTCACTGGAGGGGCACCAACAGGGTGAGAGCTATCTCAAAAATAGAGACCCGATGGATTTTTGATATGCGTTCCTATACGCCGTACGGATTAAACGTAGACTGGGATATCAATTGTTTTATAAATAATTCCTGATCACGTTTCATTTCATTATAATTTTTACACAAAATTCCCTATTCTTAATTTAATTTATTTTATTAATATTAATTTTTCATATAAATTTTTGTTAATAACTATGGAGTCAATTTATTTTAATCAATTTTAATTTATATTGTTTTATTCCACTATGAACGTCCCTCAATACATCTGTAATGTATTTATAATATATTATGGCATTTTTGTTGTAAATTGATTGCAGACAGTGTATAAACCGGCGGCCCATCTCTTATCCATGCTCGTGTAGTTACTATGTTGTATCTTCTCTTTTTTGGCCACAAGATGGCAGTATTAATTTTTCACCTATATCCCCCTCACTCCTAAGTGGTTTGTCATTTTTCCACTCAGTCGTTTCGTTCGTTTCCCTTAACTTTAATACGTCGCCCTCATTCAAGATGGCGGATCGGTATTATTTAAGGGCAAGCGTGATGACGCGATGCACGCAGCCAATCCCAGACGACGTCCGTGGTGACGAAACGCGTAGGCGTGGCTTGCAGCACTGACGACATCACGCTACTCCGAGAGGAAACTCCAAACGAACACGAGCAGGAGGGGACGTGCAGCCGCCGGTTTCATTATATTACACACCGCTATTTATCCACCTCTTAAATGTGAGTGCATATAGTTTTTTTTTCTACAATAAATCGTTTTGTATTCTCTGGTATCACGCTATGGTCCTCCTTTTTTCTTGTATTTCTCAATCATCGAGAGATTCATCCAGGCACCATACAGACGGTCAGGAGGGAGACCTTAAACCCCCGGGCTCAGAGTGACCAGCATAGTGGTCAGTATAGTCGGTAAGGAGACTACATCTTCACTTTGGGTGTCTCTACTGGTGAATTAAAGCCTGCTTACACTTTCCATTTCCCACCCCTTTGATGACCCGCTGAATCTCACTTTCGGGACTCTTTCCATCATCCAATTATCATTCTCCTTGTGGATATTTAAATGGAATAAGACTTTTTTGTTAAGATTTTTTGTTAAGTTTTTTCACACAGTATTGGTGCATATGATCAGTGTGGGACTGTTTTTCAATACATTTCTTTCTGCACATCCAGGTTATAATATCTAGCATTTCAATGTGTGAATATCCTTGTTTAAAAGTTTTTTTCATTTACCTTAGCTGGCTTTCCTTGGTGATATTCAGTCATAATATATTCAGTTATCTTATACTGTAGTTATATATACTTGTCCATCCAGTCTTCATTTTTATCCAGCGCCGTATCTTTTTTCTTTTTCTATATTATAATTTTTGTATCACAAATTTTTGATACTGGCTGCTTTTATACAGTTTCATACCTGCACAGGTCAATTTATTATTTTATTCAAATTTTTTATTATTTTTTATTAAGCGCAGTGTTTCCCTTGTGGTTTTTTTTCTGTACTAATATTATCTACATAGCATCACTACTTAAGCCGGCCATACACGGTTCGAATTTCGAAAGAATTTTCTTGCGAAAATCGTATCAAAGAATTTTCGTTGGTATTTCGCACCGTTAGTGGGCTGCAGCAACAGCCGATTTTCGTGTGGCAAACAAATTTGAGAATTCTGACATGCTGGAATTTTTCGGAAAAATGGCAGATTTTCTGATCAATGATGGGAGAATCGTGCGAGAAATGCAATGGAAAAAAAATGTGCATGTGCAAGAAAAGAATATTCCCGGAGAGAGACGAATATTTACGGAGAGAAACTAATATTCCCGGCAACATGAAAGTTTTGGTCGGCTGAATTTAGAAAATCAATGGTGGCATCATCGGATCACAAAAAAAACGAACTTTCTGATTTTGAAAAGACAATTTGTTCGAAGTCTGCAGCCAATTTCAGCAAGCTTCCCATGCTGCTTCAAGGCAGACTGCAACAATGTTAAATGATTCTGTGATTGTGTAGCCTTATGTTGGATTCTGCAAGGATGAGACTGCAGTGGGCTCAGAGAAGGGACAGTGCTGGGTCAATTAAACACTGTGGCATACATTTCACCAGGCTCAGAGTAGGGACTGAATTTTTGAAGGAATTTATCGAAGAAAATAGCCAGGTCAAAATATGAATGTAAAGATGAAAATGATAACAGGTAGACCACGTTCTACTATTTTCATAAGTTCCATGTATGACTGAACTGTATAAATGTACAAAATAAAAATTATGACTAAAAACATATCAACTGTTTATACTCATACCACCCAAGGCACTGCCACCTAGTTACGCTACATAATCTCATTCCTTACATAGCGAATGCTCAAGGAGGGATTCAGTTCATATCATATAACTAATCAATTGCTTTTTGTTGGGTTTTATTTTCCTTAATTTCTATGTAGCTTGTCTAGAGTAAAACTCCTCATTATTGTATACATGTTACACAACATTTTATGCCGCGTACACACAACCGTTTTTCATGACGAGAATTTTTTTATTTTTTAATTGGTCATTAAAAACGATCGTGTGTAGGCTCCAGAACATTTTTCTCAACGTGAAAAATGGCCATTAAAAATTTAGAACATGCTCTAATTTTTCTCATCGTTTTTCACGTCGTGTGTAGGCTTTAACAACGGGAAAAACACACGCATGCTCAGAAGCAAGTTATGAGACGGGAGCACTCGTTCTGGTAAAACTAGCGTTTGTAATGAAGATAGCACATTCGTCACGCTGTAACAGACTGAAAAGCACGAAGACTGAAAAGCGTGAATCGTCTTTCACCAAACTTTTACTAACACAAAATCAGCAAAAGCAGCCCAAAGGGTGGCGCCATCCGAATGGAACTTCCCCTTTATAGTGCCGTCATATGTGTTGTACGTCACCGTTTTTTTTTTCACGATTGTGTGTATGCAAGGCAGGTTTGACAAGAATCACGTCGAGAAAAACGTCGCTTTTTCCATGACTTTAAAAACGGCCGTGTGTATGCGGCATTAGTGTTAAATAGATGCTATTCTTTCAAAAATCATTGTAAAATATACCAAAGCATTTTCAGACTACTGATAACCTTTATAAAAACTTGTTAACAGTCGATATCTGTAATATCCCTAGTCCTAAAGTTTCTCTAATTGCAGTAGTTATTTTCAGATCCTAAAGGGTACTAGAACACAGGTCATTTTTGGATTTTCTCCAACCAACAAACATTCTGTACACTTTGGAGGCTGTAGAGAACAAAGTGATTGGCTTAGAATTTGAAAGTGGAAGATCGCTACTTCATGAACATTACTCCCTAAAATTATTTTGATTGCAAAAAATGTCAAACCCCTTCAAATACAGAGTACAAATAAGTACTGCATATTCCAAGCAGTAGATTTTCTACTTACAGTGTTGAAACTGAGTTTCAACTTGCAAGTACCTTCTCAGCAAATCAAGTACAACAGATTTCATGTAGCCACGAATTCCACTGCGGTATCTGTAAAAGAAAATGTCTTAGTATAAATTGTGAACACTGGTCTTCCTTGACAGGCTGGGAAAAGAATAGAAAACATAAAAACATAAAACTTTGTGTCCAGTTTCTCCACCAGCTAGTGCCATTATTTTTACATTGTTAAAGTATTTTAGTTGGTTTATAGTTTGTTTTTTTTGGACAAGAAAGTCACTGAAACACCTCAACGAGGTCTATCTATTGGTCTCAAACACAATTCACCATCATATAAATTACAGTCCTGCAAGACAGCAAGGAATTAAGGCAGTGGCGTTACTAACAGTGGAGCCCAGCAGATAAGTATTCCACTATTCCACACTCTTGCTTTACAACTCTTATATCTCTTTGTAGTCTATAGGCAGGACTGAAGGCATGCTAGACCTACAGAATGCCAGTCCCTTATAATTTGAGATGACACCTATATTTTGATTCAATAAAGATGTAGTTTGTAGTATATCATAACGCATCCTTATCAACCCCCCCCCCCCCCCCCCCTCCACACCAGCTCCCTCTAGCCAAAGTTGTAGCTTAGTCACAAGAGAATTATGGAAGTACATTTTCTTTCCCAAAAAATGGTATTCAACTTATACACTGGGTATAAACTAAAACTAACCATACGTTTTTTTAATAGTGTAAAAGCATGCAGCTTGGTGTTCCAATTACCTTTGTACAAGTTGCACAATACTCTGTGTGTTCATGAAAAACACTTCTCGATCTGCTTTCCTCTGTAAAGTTGCTGCATAACTGTCCAGGATGTTGGCAATCTGAAAAAAATATGTTTTACTCTGTTTCACTCAGTTTAAATTACTGGGATTTGAGGTCAATATTAGATTTGGTTTGGACGCTGGCCATTTATACACCTAAATGGCTTCATAAAGGTATATATTTTTTTTTTGGTGGAGAACAAGGGTATATTTTAATAGCCATTTGACAGGCAGTCTGATTCTACTTCCATCATGCTCCCTCCAAAACAGGTGGGGGGGACGGGGACCTCCCACTGCTTATAGGGTTAACTGAACTCAAGTGCGATTGCTGAGCAGGTGGAGCACAGGCAGCCTCCTAAATGGAGTTCTATATTGCAACTGCAAGTGTGAGTGTTCCTAAGAATAATTTGTGTCTCCTTCATTTAGTACAATTTCATTACAAAGATGTTATGGTAAGCCCCTTGCACACGGGGCCCTCTAGCTGCTGTAAGTTCTTCTGGCCATTTTATGATAGGTGGCAGCATCCAGCACCAATGTCTGCAGCCTGTCAGAGATCTACACTACTTTTTAATTGTCTAACCCCTTGTTAGGGCAGGTAGTGTTCAAATCTAGTTTACAACTAGATGATATCCACCAGCACAGTTCAGACAAGGTTTATTATGGCAAACACAGCTTCCAGCCTCGTCATTAACCACTTGCCTACTGTGCACATACACCCCCTTCCTGCCCAGACAAAATGTTGGCTTCCGGCACTGCGTCCCTTTAACTGATAATTGCGCGGTCGTGCAACGTGGCTCCCAAACAAAATTGAGGTTCTTTTTTTCCCCCACATATAGAGCTTTCTTTTGGTGGTATTTGATCGCCTGTGCGGTTTTTCTTTTTTGGGCTATAAAACAAAAAAAGAGCGTAAATTTTGAAAAAAAAAAAAACACAATATTTTTTACTGTTTGCTATAATAAATATCCCAGTTTAGGCCGATACGTATTCTTCTACATAATTTTGTTAAATAAATAAATAAACAAAATCGCAATAACTGTATAGTGACTGGTTTGCGCAAAAGTTATATTGCCTACAAAATAGGGGACATCATTTTTTTTTTTTACTATGAATGGCGGCGATCTGCGTTTTTTTCCGGGACTGTGACATTATAGCGGACACATCGGACACTTTTGACACATTTTTGGGACCACATTTATACAGTGAACAGTGCTATAAATATGCATTGATTACTGTATAAATGTGACTGGCATGGAAGGGGTTAATCACCCGGGGGCGGGGAAGGGGTTAAATGTGTAGCCTAGTGAACGTTCTAACTGTAGGCAGAGGGGGTGACTGGGGGAGGTGACCAATCTGTGTCCCTATGTACAAGGGACACAGCATCGGTCTCCACTCCCTGACAGGACGTGGATCTCTGTGTTTACACACAGAGATCTACGATCCTGCTCAGTTACTGGGCAATCGCGGGTGCCCAGCAGCTATCGCTATACCCTCTGCCTGATAGAGGATACGATCAGGGGGAGGATACAGAGAATCAAGACAACATGTTGTTTGGAGGGGAAAGTCACCACACCATGGACCAAGCAAGAAGTTGATCAACCAGAACCCAACAAAACAGATGGAACAAACAAATTCCCATGCTGGGAAGAAAAAACCCTACAACTCAATGTAGTCATGAATAATGAGATCAAGCCCCTAGTAGAAACAGGTAAAAAAAACATGTGAAAAAGCCTGACAAAAGGAAGACCAGCTGGTCAAACATAGAAGCCATAAGCCTCTACAAACCTGACCCCCTAAATCAAGAACTTTTTTTTTTAGAGATGCCACCTGGATGGAACAGAGGATGAAGCTACACACACCCTCATCAGTATGCCAGAGGCACCATCTAGGGCAGTGGTTCTCAACCTGGGGTCAGGACCCCTCCGGGGGTCAAATGACTATTTGCCAGGGGTCACCAAATTCTGGGCTGTTCCTGGAGCTCGCAGCTGCCCACTCGACTCTTCACAGCCGCCCATTCAGTTCATGGCATGGCTGTGGGGCAGAGACTAGAGGTCGGCTGACTGGTGAGGAATGTGAAGTGGGAGGGGCTGGAGGAGATCCTATCTCCTGATTTGGGCATAGATGTCACTGCTACGAGACACCACAGAGCTGGAGACACAGTTAAGCCGGAGACACAGTGAGTAACACTACCTGTGATTAGAGTTGCCATTAAAAGTCCCCACTAAAGTTCTCAGGTCAGCAGATGACCTTGATCAAGAGCACCTAAGTTGGCTGATCAGAGCTCCCCCCCCTCCAGCACTTCAACTCATCCCATTTCCCCCACCAAAGAGAAGGAATAAAAATAGAATACATGGAAGGGAGAGGAAAAGAGGGGGAGGTTAAAAAAAAGGCAAAGAATAAGAGAACAAGAAAGAGGGCTAGAGATATGAATTGGGGAAAAAAAAAGAAATCAGGATAGAGAGAGATAAAAGGGAAATAAAGGAAAACAAAGAGTGGTACATGCTAAAATTTACCATAAGGGGTTTTAATACTGTACGAGTGGAAGGGACTCGGGGAGCGCTAAATGTCCGTGGGTCAGGGGTGCAAACTCCCTGTCTTGCCTTGGGTGCTGACAACCCGCGCTATGAAAATTTTACTGCTAGGGGTCCCCACAACTTTTTTTTTTAAATCAGGAAAAAGTTTATTGTGCCAAGAAAAGATAATACAACACTGAACATCGCAGGTCATAGCCAACAAATGACAAAGGCACATAATGCAATACGCATGCAATGCAATCAAAAAAACAGGACATTACAATGACACATCTCAAGAAAAAGAGCATAGGAACATTGTGCTAGCTAGACAGTGAGAACGAGCCCATCCTCCAGCATATCCAAAAAAAACAAAAAAACAAACAACAACAACCAAAAAACCCCCACCCCCAGTCTAGTCTACCCTGTCAGTGTGAAGTACCCCCTTAACAGCGTAAGGGAGAATATAAAAATGTACATGCCTGTCAATAAACATTTCCAGCAGAAGTATTCAGTGCACAACTAACAGAATCCACTAAGCACTGAGCAAACGGGTCATCATCAATTGAGGAGGCGCCAGCCCAGGGGTGTCCAGCCATGCCTGCCATATGGAATAAAATTTCCTAGAAGCATTTCTATGATGATATGTAGTAGGCATGTGCAAAAGTGAAAAATTCGTTTCGTTTCGTTTCAATTCGTCATTTAATAAATTTCGTTAAGTTAGGTTCGTTACATGTGTTGAATTCGTTTTCGGAATTCGTTCGTTTTCGACCGAATTTCGAAAAATACGATCGAAATCAAAAATATTTCGACCGTTTTTCGAATTCGTTCATTTTCGACCGAATTTCGAAAAAAACGGTCGAAATCGAAAATATTTCAACCAGATTAGAAAACAAATAGTCTCTTTTCGAATAGAATTTTTTTCGAATTAAATTCGAAAATATTTTTTTTTTTTTTTTTTTTCGAATTCCGATCGAATTTAGTCCGCGGGTATTCGATTCGGAATTCGAAAGAAAAAAAATCGATTTCGACCATTTTTTTCGAAATTCGGTCGAAAATGAACGAATTCCGAAAACGGTCGAAATTTTTCGCTATTATAGCAATTCGGAAATTCGTATGCATCCGAATGTCCGAATAATGGAAAATTCGTCCGAATTTCGATTCGGAACGAAACGAAATGCACATGCCTAATATGTAGGCATGTGCATTTCGTTTCGTTCCGAATCTAAATTCGGACGAATTTTCCATTATTCGGACATTCGGATGCATACGAATTTCCGAATTGCTATAATAGCGAAAAATTTCGACCGTTTTCGGAATTCGTTCATTTTCGACCGAATTTCGAAAAAAAAATGGTCGAAATCGAATTTTTTTTTTCGAATTCCGAATCGAATACCCGCGGACTAAATTCGATCGGAATTCGAAAAAAAAAAAAAAAATATTTTCGAATTTAATTCGAAAAAAATTCTGTTCGAAAAGAGACTATTTGTTTTCTAATCTGGTTGAAATATTTTCGATATCGACCGTTTTTTTCGAAATTCGGTCGAAAACGAACTAATTCGAAAAACGGTCGAAATATTTTTGATTTCGATCGTATTTTTCGAAATTCGGTCGAAAACGAACGAATTCCGAAAACGAATTCAACACATGTAACGAACCTAACTTAACGAAATTTATTAAATGACGAATTGAAACGAAACGAAACGAAACAAATTTTTCACTTTTGCACATGCCTAAATATGTCAGATGCTCACTTATTAATATATAATTAACTTGATCTATCCACTGTTTTTTAGTCGGGACGTGCGGGGACAACCAAAACCTAGCCACCATTTTCCTAGCTAGGTACAAAAGTCAGATTACTGCTATATTATTAGGGGGGAGTATACACCTCCTCATCAACCGCTCCTAAAATGCATATTATAGGGTCCAAAAGGGACCCTAACCTGATAAACTGAGGAAATAACTTCCGTAATATCACCCCAATTGCGATGTAATTTGGGACAGCGCCACATCGAGTGAATAAGCGATCCCTCCTCCCCACATCGTTTGGGACATAAAGGTGAGTCTCTTCTTCCCCAACGGTGCAATTGAATAGGGGTACGGTAGGCCCTATGTAATAAAAATAAATGAGACTATGTGACTGAGATACCGACGTGAGCGGTCCCGCTTGCAAACCAATATCCCAAGTCTCATCGCTGATATCTCCTAGATCTACAGCCCAGCCTCGTGTACTTGGTAAAGTCACCGAGTTTTGGGTAGATGACAGTAGGTATGAATAAGCAAGAGAAATAAGTCCTTTTTTCCCAGACCCAAAGAAAAGGTCATTTAGTAGGGGGTGACTAGCCAATCTGAGGGTGGAGACCCGACCCTGAGCATGCAAAGCGTGACGGATCTGAAGATATTTAAAAAACTGATGCCTAGGGAGATCAAATTCGTCTTGTATTTCTATAAATGATTTCAAAACATTTTGAGAGTACTACTGATACCAGCGTCCCTCCACATCTGGAAACCCTCCAACCCAACCAATTCAGCCAAGTTAGGATTGTCCCATAACGGGGTATCAGCCAAAAAAACACAAATCCTCAACCCTGACTTAACCGAGGACCAAAGTTTTTTTTAAAAGAACCACCGTGGGCGCCCTCTGCGGCAGGCAAGGGAATCCCGCCTCCAGATTTGCCAACACCGAGTTGCTCCATGCCCCTATCCGCAATAGAACCTCGATAAAATCGGAATCACCCTTAATCCGCAACCCACCGAAATGTTGCAAAAATAAAGCTTGGGATTGGGGACTTCCGCACCTCCCTGATCCTTACTGTATTGCAGGGTAGTAAGTCTAATCCTTGCCACTCCTTTTTTCCAGATTAGGGATCTAAAAAGAGTATCAATACGGACAAACCACCTACGGGGTATCCACTGAGGGGAATTATGCATAATATATAGCAGCTGAGGACCCCAGACCATTTTAATAAGATTTATTCTACCTATGACCGATAGGGGAAGCTTGCACCAAGTATTACACGTTATCTGAAATCTTTTAAGGAGCGGCAGGAGATTATCAAAAAGATAAGACTGCCGTGACCTGAACTCCTAAGTATTTAAAGGAGGTGACCACCTTAAGGGATTCCGCAGCAACCGGCAACGAGATTGTGGTGTCATCTACAGGTGAAATAACAGATTTACTCCAATTGATGGAGAATCCCGACAAGGTTCCAAAATGGGTCCCCACAACTTTAGAAATGTTATCAAGGGGTCACGGCACTAGAAGGTTGAGAACCACTGATCTAGGGCAAGCCTTAAGAGAGATCACGCTAAGAAAAAAATTGTGCCTATCCCTGACAGCCCAGATCCAGCAAACCAGCAACTTCCAAGACAGGACAGGAATTTTATAAATACAGTGAAGAAAATTTGATTGAGTGCATCCAAGGGGGAAAGTGCTTGAAGGACTTTCTTGATGACTCCACACATCAGCCAAGGAAAGGGACCTATCTCCAGGTAGACAAGATCCCCCAAAAACATTAAGGCATTCCCCGTTCCTGTCAGAAGATACCTGAAATAGGAAACTAGTGTGTTCAATCCACAGACACAAGGAGCCCATATCTAACATGATCCAGGGTCTGAGACTACCTCTCTTCAGACAGTAAAGACTGCTGTTCCTTCACAGTAGAGGAGGACACCTAGATGGTGTCAAATGATGTCTGAACCAGGACATCTGCCCAAAGTGGGAAGTATCAGCCTGTTCTAGAAATCCAGAATGCAAGGTGTGCTAGTGAAGATCCTTATTTTCCTATGCTGTTTACCATTGTCTATAGGTCATTTCCATTGCTGAAACCTGAAAAAGGAAAGCCACAGACAGGAAATTAGCCATTAAGCCCCTTAGGAGATGTTGTCTGCTAGGGTCTACTCACTTCTGAATGCCCCACAATGGAGATGCCAGGCACAGTAGTTAATGCTTTAAGAAGTATATGGTATGCAGAACCTCTATGAACAAAATTTAGAAAAAGGAAAGATTCCAGTTGCTGCTCAGTAGTATGCTTCAAGGCAAGTATGGTTGTTTTCCTGTTGAGGTGGGTCACTGACAGATCAGTGGGTATGGGGCAACCATTTAAAAAATCCCTTTAAAAAAAGGGAACAGTTCCAAAATACTGTCAAAAGGGATACAGGTCCCTTTCCAGTCTAAACAGCTAAAACCCTGGATTAGCAGATGTAGTGGAAAGGTCTTGGCAACTGTAGGGGCACTGAAAGAAAATGCATCCGTCCTCCTAGGACACTAGCAGAAAACTGAGACATGCTGGGTAGAGGAGAAGTTATAATGGGCTGGGTTACAGATTTGTTTGCCAGTGTCAAATTCTCCTGTAGGCAGTTGGATTTTAATCCAACAGTATAGGATTCCCTGTGTCCCTCAAAGGATATATATTTTTTTTTTAACAATGTAATTATAAATGCAGACCTGCATTCATTTGTTTTGTTTGTATAATATCTGCCTACAGTTCAGCTTTTGAAGATGCTGAACAGCATTTAAAACAAAAAGAACAATGAATATTAACATTTCCTACACATACCTGCTGGCTTGGAAACTGGCACAAGACTGAGGTGATGTTGCTGGCATACTGAGCCATAACTTTACGTATAGATTTCTCTACAGTTGGAGGAATCCTAGTAGATACACTGGTCATGATCTCCTGTAGCTCCAGAAGAGGAAGGGAAGGATCCCGAAGGGTCTTCATTAGTTTGTGAACCCATTCTTTTACCTAAAATAAACAGTCACCTATGCAGTTAGGGTATTTTTATTTGGTGCTAAAGTAATGAGAATAATATAAAATGACAGATTTCTCACAAATTCTAACAAATGTTGTGGCATTAACAAGGGTTTTACTCACCTTGTTTGTAAAATAAGGTTCAGGCAAGCAATATCCATTCATTATATTGATAAGATTTTCTAGTACATTGTGAAAGACTTGATGGAGCTTTTCTCCCAAGATTGGCAATGTGTGCTGAGGCAAGAGTTCTCCGGTACACAGTTCTGTCTATATCCCAGGAGAGAAAAACTACTTTAAGCATGCATAGGGAATAATACTAAAAGAAATGAATGATTTTCTTTACCAAAAAAAACACCTTTTAGAAGACTAAGCTTTCAGATGAGCAATACAGATTTACATACATGGATGTACATCTATCTATACACGTTACCTGATGAAGTTTGGATGGGTCATCTAAATCGATTCGAGCCACCACACAACCAGATTCCAGTACAGCCCCAGGCCTCTTCACATAGCGAATATGACCAGGCTCCAGCACCAGAAGTGTCATTACCATCTTCATTACCTGCAACGTCATACAGATCATTGGAACTGTCACGTAGTACATAGGAATTCATTTTAAAACAAAGAAAAGAGGGTGCACCAACCTTGCGCATTACTCAAGTGGTATCTTTAATGATGTATAAAAAGTATACTCACAAACATATATGATAAAAGCATATCGAGGTCCATAGTAGACACAAAGCTACCAGGTCACCGAGACTGTTCCCAGCAAGTCAGAGGACCATCCAGATGGCTGATGCCTTTCGAGGGGAGATCTCCTCTTCCTCAGAGCCAAGCTCGGCTCTGAGGAAGAGGGGATCTCCCCTCGAAACACATAATGTGCAAGGTTGGTGCACCCTTATTTCTGTGTTTTTCAGTGTTTACATTGGGTCTCTCCCCCAACTGAAAAAGGGCAAATTAATACATAACTTTACCAACTCTGTACAACGCATTAAGAATAAAAATGTTGACAAGAAAAAATAAGAGAGTATTGCAATGATTATACGACAGATTGCATGTGTGAGCAATTATGACGACAACTTGGTGATACAAATAACAGATATTCATAACAAGTTCATTATTCAAAATGTCAATGTGCAAAAAATATTGCAGAAAAATTCCAGTATGTGAAAAAATGGAGTTAAATTGAAAAACTTCAAGTCCATCCATACACTTAAGGAAGCGTGTGACAAGTTGAAATAGTATTCAACTCCGCAAACTGCAAAATGTTCCATCCACAAGAAAAGAGAGTGGCCTCTTACCAGATCTGATGGATCCCTATTCTGGCACAAGCTTCCTTGATCTCTGTAATAGGGATCCACCAGATCTGGTAAGAGGCCACTCCCTTTTCTTGAGGATGGAACATTTTGTCATTTTTCTTGACCACTGGTAGCCATGGAGTTGAAAACTATTTCCACTTGTCACACCCTTCATGAAGTGTATGGATGGACTTGAACTTTTTCAATTTAACTCAATTTGTTTCACCCCGGAGTTTTTTTGCAATATTTTTAGCAAAATGTACATTTTGAATAATGCCCTTGTTATGAATATCTGTTATTTGTATCAATACGTTGTCATCGTAATTGTTTACACACACACACACACACACACACTCCCTCTAGGCATTTATTTAGTTATTTTACTTTATTTTGTTCATCATCACACCAGTTCACCATTTTAAGGAACAGCGCACCATTAATCATCTATATTACTTTATCTCTTCCAAGATTTGAGTGGCAACAGTTCCACACAGGACTAGCACAGAGATATATTTTAATTATACTACAGAATGTTAACATCCGACTGTAGATCAGAGCATTGTCTGGGTGACAAGCTACAAAGAAAAATAAGCCTGACTACAAAACTGAGTTCATCTTGTATATGGGTTGTCAGAGCTGATCAACCTACCAGCTAGCTTGATTTTTTTCATACAAAAAGCCTACAATGAACGGTTTCGGCAAGCAGATTGGTTGCCTTCTCCTTTTGAAATCTTTTGAGTCTTACAAATTAAGAATTTCCTATCAATAACCATCAAAACCACTGACTTACAGCAATCACTTAGCCCTTTGAACATTTTTGCTGCGCATGGCAATATTACCATTAGCCACAAATCCCTCTTGGGAACAGTCTAACCTCCCCACTGCCCCTATATACCCAATTGTTAGGCTGACTTGGACTGTTCCCAACAGAAACATGGTGCTAAACCTCGGGGACTGAAGTACATGGCTCAATTAATGTTACTTTTGTAAAAACAAATAAGCGTTAAACCAGCAGAGGCACACTTAAAGATATTCATTCACAAACCTGATCAGCCTATGCAAAACCTCACAGGTAAAACCACAAATTCACTAGTTCCTAAGGAATATACAACTTGCAGCCATCCTAAGGGAAAACTGTATTGCCTTAGATTAAAACTTCAACCCTGCTCTACTCATTATTTTGACCACAGAGGCTCAAGATCAAAATCCCACAGCAGAAGACCTTACAGCCAGTAACCTTTCTGTGGACCACCCCCCCCCCCCCCCCCCACACACACACACACACACACTTTTCTACACTGTCACTCTATCTACTTTCATTCTACTTTTACAAGGATCCGTACACTCGGTCACATAACATGGACCCAGCTTCTTGCTACACAGTTAAAAGGAACCCAGTAAACTACATTACCCCCTAAAGATGCAAAATCACATGCCATGAAACCACATACAGGCCACACCAGGTCTGGGAAACCTCCCCAATAACAACATAAACCTGCACACAACAGCTGTCATGATCCACCTAGGAGCAAGCTGGCCATTGATTGCTTTTTCTTGGTCAAAGAGAGGTGGATGGAGGAATTCCCACTGTAGGACATTGCATTCTGACGAGACTCCTCGTTTTCAGAATAAACTGATCAGCGGCTACAGCTCATTGGCTGCAGCCGCTGATCGACAAAAGTTTTTCAACATTCCCAAACGTTTTTTGTTGAAAGAACAGCTACACATGGATTGCAAATGTGCTGAAAGAGCAGAATTTCAATCCATCTGTGGCCAGCTTTACCCTAATAGGCGATCCTACTCCTGCTCTCAATATATCAAACTTCCTGTCCATTTTCTGGACTGTAATTACTTAATAACTATACTTTAATAAAACCTATTGAAATAAGATACCAGATTTACCAGAAACTACCTCAATTTCTGCAAAGCAATCTCCTGCATTAACATGGGAGCCATCTTCCACTGTATACTGCAGTAATTTGCCAGTTGAAGGAGAACGCAATACTGTGGGATCTTTTTCCTTTTCAAAAACGCAGGTCTTGTTGCCTATTGTGACACGATACCTGCAAAAAAATATTGGTTTAATATATGCTAGACTAGAAATAGACGAGGAACAATTATACTGTTATAAATGACCGAGATTGGAAGGATATAATGTACACGTGGCAAAGGCAAGGTTTTCAGCATAGTTATTAGACTTTTCACTAAGTCAGGGTTTTGTTATTAGCTATACCTTTCTGATAGGCTACTACAGTAGGGTCCCCTGCAACAGGGTCTATCTGGCTTTTTTTTTATATTTAGAGCCATGTGCCTCAGTTTGCATTTTGGAGAAACACTGGTCTATGTGATATAGAAAAACATACAGAGATCAGGAGCACTGTGGGGTTCTGACATTCTATGTAGTTTACTGAAATGCTTCTGTTGAAGCCCATGCAGACATATTAAATATTTGCCAATTTAATGAATATGCAAGATGATTTGGGAGATTCATTCCAACAGAAGATGACCAACCACAATAGAGGCAACCAAGCTCTACTTAATTATGATGATGACTTTGACAGCGTGTTTCGGAGATAAGTAAACAAATTCTTAAAAAGCCCCAAACTTACCGATCCACCTCTTCTTTCATATAGGTAGTATAACTATTTCCATCATAGGACAGTAGAAGTCCACCATCGCTCAACCGATGCACATCTATTTCTATGTGAGTGTTATTCATGATTATCACAAAGGTAGTGAGAGACTGCCGGGCAACCTGCATTAAAACAAACACTTTATGATTAGCAGAGAGAAGTTAAAGGAAAAAGAGCAATATGTGATATCTGGAAGACATTAACAGAGCAGTGTTAAATTAAATATGACAGACTGACTGTCACAAAGCCAGACACAGCACTCATGATTTGTTAAAAGGGGGCTTCGTCATACACTGTACTGCAATAAAAGTACTGCTTAAAGAGATCTCAACTGCTTTAACCACTTAAGACCCGGACCAATATGCAGGTTAAGGACCTTGCCCCTTTTTGCGCTTCGGCACTGCGTCGCTTTAACCGACGTGGCTCGCAAACAAATTGGCGTCCTTTTTTTCCCACAAATAGAGCTTTCTTTTGGTGGTATTTGATCACCTCTGCATTTTTTATTTTTTGCGCTATAAACAAAAATAGATCGACAATTTTGAAAAAAAAAACAATATTTTTGACTTTTTTGCTATAATAAATATCCCCAAAAAAGATATATAAAAAAAACTATTTTTTTCCCTCAGTTTAGGCCAATACGTATTCTTCTACATATTTTTGGTAAAAAAAAAAAAAATTGCAATAAGCGTTTTAAGATTGGTTTGCGCAAAATTTAGAGCGTTTATAAAATAGGGGATAGTTTTATGGCATTTTTATTAATAATTTCTTTTTTACTACTAATGGCGGCGATCAGTGATTTTTTTCGTGACTGCCACATTATGGCGGACACATCGAACAATTTTGACCCATTTTTGTGTCATGTGTCATTTTCACAGCGAAAAGTGCTATAAAAATGCATTGTTTACTGTGAAAATGACAATTGCAGTTTAGGAGTTAACCACTATGGGTTAAGTTTGACCTCATGTGTTTTTCTAACTGTAGGGGGGCAGGGCTGGATGTGTGATGTCATTGATAGTCTTTCCCTATATCAGGGAACAGACGATCAATGACAGTGCCACTGTGAAGAACGGGGAAGGTGTGTTTACACACACCTCTCCCCGTTCTTCAGCTCCTGTGACCAATCGCGGGACACCGGCGGCGATCGCATCTGCGGGACCCGCGGCCAAGGAGCTTCGGACCGGGTCGCGGGCGCACAACCCACAGCTGGGCTCTTAAAGCGACGTACCTGTACGTGCCTGTGCCCAGGCGTGCCATTCTGCTGACGTATATGTGCAGGAGGCGGTCCTTAAGTGGTTAACCTACTCCCAGGTTTGAGTCTCAGGGCATGCCTGTCTGTGACTTAAAACCAACACTGCTGCTCTCAAAGAATTCCAATCCAGGGCAACTTGTATTATTAATGTTCTTTTTATTGTCACAAAGTCCAAAGCAAGCCAACGCAGGGCTCTTGCAGGCATCCAGGCATGTTTGTTTGTGCCCAGGCAGCCCATGTGCTGCATACATAGTTATGAATGGCTGTGTGCAGCTGTAACAAGGTATATGGTGGTACTAATATAAACATAAGTGTATATGTATGTATATGTTCCTTTTCATATATGCCTGGATGCTATACTCATGTTTACGCAAGTACTTCTGCATACCTGGTGTACAGCAGCACACAGCCATTCATGTCTATGGATGACTATATTTACAAAGCTCAAAACACCCAACAAGCACCACTAACCATTTTACCTTCAGTGTGTATTTTACTGCTTCGGAGATCAGTTCAACATCAACAATATTCAAAAGTGTAGCTGCAGGAAGGACTTGGCCTCTAAAAAACAAAAAAAAATTTCCTTTAAATATCAGTGCTTCATGTAGCTACTACCACTAATTGATATAAAATGCACTGCACTTTTCAGAGAAAACAAGAACATAGATACAGTAACACTTCCATTTGCAGATTATGACATTCAATATATCATTAACATAAATACATATTTTTATATGACAATGGAGACATGGGATAAAAAGGATGAACTTCATATAGGTTAATTCAGGGCTTGACACATTTGCTTTGAATCTAGGAGCCACCTAAAAAAGTTAGGAGACGTTGTTTTTTTTAAACCACTTGCTTAGTGGGCACTTTCACCCCCTTCCTGACCCTGCCAATTTTTAGCACTGTCACACTTTGAATAAGAAATGCACGGTCATACAACACTGTACACAGATGTCATTTAATCACCTTTTTTTTTTTTTCTTCACACAAATAGAGCTTTCTTTTTGGTGGTATTTCATCACAACTGGAGTTTTTTTTTTTTTGCTAAACAAACAAAAAAAGGCCCACATTTTTGAACAAAAAAACATCTCTTCATTTCTGTTATAAAATGTTGCAAACAAGTAGTTTTTCTTCTTCACTGATGTGCAGTGATGAGGCTGCACTGATGGGCACTATTGAGGCTACACTGATAAGGCAGCAAAGATAGGTAGCACTGATAGTCACTGACTGGCACTGATGGGGTTGTAATGATGATCAGTGCCCCGATTATCAGTGAAAATGTCACAGAATAGCTGGTTATCAGCTTTCCTTTACTCACGCTGTGAGAGACAGCGATGAGGAAAGGAAATGCCAATAACCGGAATATGTTTACATGTGATCAGCTGTTATTGTCCATTTACCTGTGATCAACTGCGTCTGAAGGACACAGCAATCACAGAAAGCACCCGATACACGCCCAAGGAAATGGGGTTCTGGGAGGACGTCAATACATGCCATACCATAACTGGATAACGGCACTATAGCGGTCTTTTGGCTATTTTGCGATTGGTAAGTGTGGGAGGCAGATGTGGATGGCTGACAAAAGCCCAGGTGCCAGGAAGCAATTTCTAGTCACCATGGCGCCTGGTATTTGTTGAGCCCTTGGTTAATGGCTTAAATACAGTAGTAGGCTTCTGTGTTCCTGTGTACTGCAGTTTTAGCAACCCTGTCCAGTTCACCTCTGTGAACTATAGAACACCTCACACTTTGTAACAGAGATAAGGAGATGGCATGGCATTCGAAAGTTCTAACACTTCCTGTCCTAGCGTAACACCACTGCTCCCCCAAAGTAACAGTACATAATGAACATTATAATGCAAATATCCCTGCGCCACAGTTTAATAATATTGTGGTTAGTGATTAGGTTGCTGCTAGGTATAAAAGGTGTGTGTTCCTTTTGAAATTAAAACATGGAATCCCTGCACAGACTATATTCAATGCAGTGAATGTGGCAAAAATCAAACAAAAAAGTCAACAATAAATCAATTAATGCTAAAAATATTGCAACATTGTAAAATGAAAATCAATAAAGTGCTGTGAATTCTCTGGTCCACAATAGTCTCTTAATAAAGTGCTTTCCATGCAGTAAAATGACAAGGTAATGAAGGTGCTGTGCTCCCCTTCCCTCGTGCCCCCACTCACCAACTTTCCATGGAAATTTTGCTTTTGGTGAAAAAAGTTAAGGGGTCCTTTATGGCTATATGGATAGTTTCTCCCGTTTCCACGAATTACAAATTATCATGGAAGGAGAAGTAAACATTCATAGCGTGATACCGTATGGATAAAAAAGGCGTTATTTAAATAAAAAGGTTTACACTCACATTGTGCATTCTTGTAACAAAGCATGTAAAATTACCGCACTGCCCGCAGTTTGCGTTCCAAACATAGGAAATTACGTCACCGGAAGTCTCCATCACCAGGCAGTTTACTGATTTTTATTTCACAATGTTGCAATTTTTTTAGCATGAATTCCTTTATTGTTGACTTAATATTAAATTTATGTTACATTCACTGCATTGAATATAATCTGCGCAGGGATTTTATGTTTTAATTCGTAAATGACTAACTCTAAATGAGTAACTCTAAGAGCACTTTAAGCAGGCAATACAGTACCTTTCTAAAGAGTGAAGAAACTCATTCATACATGTTTGAAATAAGGCATCAGCAACATTGAGAGCCCCACAGACCACACCAAGCATTGTATCTGGTTTCTCAGCCTTAGAAAAAGAAAAAAAAAAAAGTTAAAAAACAATAGAGTACATAAAACCAAGTAAAAGTAAATTATTGCCTATATACATCTATGAACATATTGTCATTCATATCAAAGTCAGACCAACTTATTGGATTTCGTAGATCCAGAGGGGAAAGATAAAATAGTATGCAGATGACACCCTATTGTTTTTAGGAGATCCCTCATTATCATTAACCACGGTTATGTCCCCCATTACCACCTATGGCTCATATTCAGGATTCACTATTAACTGGGACAAGCCAGTCCTGTTACTGATAGACCCTGTTCCAACTACACTCCCTTCAATAGCATCTCAAATTGCAGTGGTTACATCTTTTAAATACTTGGGAGTTGTGGTTACCGCATAAGTGATAAGTGAATGTGAAGAGAAATTTGACCCCTTTACTCTTGACACGCGTTAAGCAAAAGGGTAAAACATGGAGTAAGTTTCCACTGACAGTAATAGGTAGGGACAGTCTTGTAAAAACGGTGTGGATGCCACAACTGCTATACCTTCTCCATATTTGCCCTGTTTGGCTTGCGCGTCGTCTCTTTCATACAATTGATTCCCTTTTCAGGGTACCTATTTGGAGGTAGAGGCACCCTAGACTTTGGCTCTCCACTCTGACATTATCCAAGGACGGGGAGGACTAGCAATGCCTAATGCTAGATTTTATTTTCTAGCATCCCAAAATGCAACACTGGCATGGTTGGAATAACTAAGGCCACGTACACACGATCAAATCTATCTGCTGGAAACGGTCGGCCCGACCGTCCCAGCAGACAGATTCGATCGTGTGTACGGGCGAGCCGACGGATTTGGCCACCCAACAGATTTCAAAGCATGCTTTAAAATCTGTCTGCTGGGAACCCGTCCGCCCGACATGTCTGCTGGTTAGTACGCTAACCAGCAGACATATCTTCTCGCACATGCGTCGAATGGATTCGATGCATGCGCGGAAGTAATTCACTTCCTGGTGCGGTGGCGTTGCGGCGTCAACGTCACCGCCACGTCACCGACACATCAGCGCGCCGTCTGCTGGCGGGGATTTTGGTTTGATCGTGTGTACACGATCAAACCAATACATCCCAGCAGACAGATTTGTTCAAATCGGTCTGTCCGACCGATTTGAACAAATCTGTCTGCTCGTGTGTACAAGGCCTTAAAGTTGCAAGATCCCATTCAGAATGCTGTCCTGTCTCAGTTCCTGGAAATTCCACCTGTCTAATTGATAGTGGCACAATACCTTTACAATAAATGTACTATCCGTATGTTTAACTTAATACATAAAATATGGGAAACTACAAAGTCTCACTGTGCACAAAGGCTATATGCAGTATATGCCAATCTGGAATAATCCAGGGTTACCGGAACCAAGTAAACTAGAAGGTTTAGAAAAAGGCTGGCGTTAGATTCCTTTACCAGTTATATGACAAAGATATATTATTACCCTTTAATAGGTTGACAGAAGGTTATTAGCTGCCCAACAAATAATTTTTTAAATGCCTTCAATTACAACACGCTTTACAGAGCTAAGCGTCCACCTATCAGTTCAAATATAATTCCTCTGTGGCTTGACCTACGGCAATCTCTACTTCTGACACCAAGCGAGGACTCATAGGAGACATATTTTACTATTCAAACGGTTGTTAGCGCCCCCATACAGGTAAATAGCCTACGGTCATGGCAACAGGATGTTGATCCTTTGAGTGATAAGGAGTGGACCCAGGCAGTGGAACACTTGACAAAGGTCTCTTTATCCCCTTCATAACACCCGACTCACCTGACAGCGCTGTTCATCATTCATAGAGTACATTACACCCCTTTGAAGCTCTATGCTTGGAGAAAAGCAACATCTCCACAGTGCCCTAGATGTACTATGGTCTCAGGATCCCTCCTACACATGTTATGGCCCTATCCAAAGCTTCATCGTTACTGGGGATCCATGTTTTAGATCCTTAATTCCATTTGTTTAACGCAGGTTCTGGTGGATCCAAAAATTGCCATTCTGGGAAAAATACCTGAGAATATTCTTCCGGTTGACGTGCATTTATTGTGGAAACATTCCCTATATATAGCCCGTAAACTCATTTTAAAAAGATGGATTTCACCTTCACCACCGACATATATTCAGTGGCGTGATATAATTAACTTTACTTTACAAAGCGAAGAGTTAGACCTCTTCCATACGAGGCGGAGTCCGCAAGCTCAGAAGAAGATCTGTTGATCTCCGCTGAGCCGACAGATGCATCTCTGCTCAGGAATTGGCCTGCCGGAGCGCTGCCGATTCCTAGAAAGATCGGATGAAAACGGACAGCATGTCCAGTTTCATCAGATTCGCCAAGATGGATGGGGAACGCATCGCCATACGTCTGATTTAAGCCGATCGGATGGCAGATGGGTGCCAGCAGACACATCTCCACTGCCAACCGTCTCCCCAAAGAAGTCAATAAATGGCCTGCTGGGATCCCCCCTGAAAAACAGGCAGGCGGATCCAAGCGGGCTTGCCGTGTGAAAGGGGCCTTAGATCCCTTTTACACTGGAAGGCATTTTCAGGCACTAAAGGGCTAAAAATAGCACCTGAAAATGCCTCCCCTGCAGCCCCAGTGTGAAAGCCAGAGTGCTGGGGGTTAAAAGTGCCCCACTAGAGGCTGAAAAGCACCCCTAAAATGATGGTAAAGCTCCGCTAAAACTAGCAGCGACTTACCGCCAACGCAGCCGCGCGGTGAGTGTGAAAGGGCTCTAAGAAAATTACAAAAAATCAACACACTCCTCTATATCTCAGAGACTGGATGCTGCGAGATAGAAGCTTACTTGCCTTCTTGCACAAAACAGTGTTGTAGTAACAAATAATCTGAAATTATAATCTATGTGGAACTTTTCCCTCAGACTGCATGGTGATGTACATTGTGAGAGGGCTATTTCTGGAATCTGATGATTTATGTATGTGGTTGCACGATTGGAGAGCTTTATATTTTACTGTAATGGGTTCATTTTTCTTTTATGGTTTTATTTAAAGTCAACTGATGTGATATGGGCACATTCTAAATGACAAACTTGTATGTAGTGATAGATGATTTTTTTTTTTTTTATGTTTTTCACAGTTGACCTGATTTGTAAATGAATACTGTATTTATTGGAGTATAACACTCACTTTTTTATCCTGAAAATAGAGGGTAAACTGTGCCTGAGTGTTATACGCAGGGGGCTGTGTAATTTATTTTCCTGAAACTTCCCTCTTAAAGTTAGGGTGCGTGTTATACGCCGATAAATATGGTAATAAAGTCAGACCAACTTGGTAGTCCAAAAGATCCACGGATAGTTAGTCAGCCCCATAGAAAACTCAAATCACCACAGAATACATATTTGCTAATAATTTTGCTCATATTAATAACAGGGATGTCTGGACTTTACCCGAACTTTTTCAGCAATCAGATGATCCAGCCACCCGGTATCAATTTCATTATTTTGAAAGCTCTCAGTCTCCAACAACTTGATGAGGTATTCCACGGTTGTCCTGAAATCTCCTCTTATAGACAGCTCTTTAAGAGCTACAACCATGTTCCTGGAAAATACAGATAATATGTAACATTTCAACTACATGGGGGTATGCTACAGAACTTCCACTAGATACCTAGATATCTAGAGTACACACAAACTGTTTACATTTTTTGACAAAGACCCAAATAATCAAGTTTGAAATAATGATTGTATTACAAATAACAAATGCCTGTTGATTTATTGCATACATTTTTCAGAATTCTGGCATAAATTGGTTATTTAGGGTTCAGGAGGCTTAAAGTGAAACTTGAACTTAAAAAAAAAAAATACAAACAGATGTGATTTTTAATGCAGAAGAAGAGACATACATGTCTCTTCTGCTTTAAAGTCACTTATCTGCTTGTCCACTTGTACAACTCGGCTCACTGTAGAATTTCACCAATGCCAAGATGACTGAACTCCTGTGCATGCATGGGAGTGATGTCATCTCAGCCTGGCCAATGGAAAAGGCCTGCAATCGATACTTAGATGCTGCCAGGCTGTAGATTTCATCGGTTGGAGGGAATCTCTGGGACACTGCAAGCGCTAGAGAGAAGGTGGGTATAGCTCTGCTTTAATTTCAGCCAGTAATTGCATACTTTCACTGCATTTGTGTAAAAGTAGGATTTCTATATTCACTATCAAATCTCTTTCTTGGGGTCCTTTGAGGGACACAGGAAGTGTTAAACTGTCTACTACAAGAGGATTGGACACTGACAAACTAAAATAAATTGAAGGCCAGCACAGGATAACCACTCCTATTACGAGCATGATTCAGTTTTGTAGCAAAGCAGTACAGAGGCCAGGGTAATAAACATAGAGGGGTGGGGCCTGGTCCCACAATGGAGTCTGGGGACTGCCTGCTGCTCAAAGAGCTACCTGAAAGAACCCTACTCCTTTAACAAACTGAGTGCCACACAAGCTATCATTAGAAAAGGTCTGAACATCTACCTGGAAGAACTTGTGGAACATGATCCTTGAGACCATGGGTTTGAATAATGGTCTGTCTGAGCCCCCTAGAGATAGAGGAGTGAAAAGACGATGCATTTTTACAGGGACCATCCAGGATGACAAATAGAGAACAACCCTTTCTAAAGGAAACAGTAGCCAACAGACTCTTCCAGTCCAAACAGTGCAGGGAAATCGTCCTCTGGTGGACCGAAGCATGATGTCCCGATTGAGGTGAAAGACCAAAAATACTTTAGCTAGGAAGAAAGTTCCTTGGTCTTAAAACCACCTTGTCCTTGTGCAAAGACCTTTAATAGGATATCTCAAGACACTCACCTAGCAGAGGTGATGGCTACCAAAAACATCACTAGTGTGGTTGAGAATAGAAATGGGAATGTCTCCAATGGGTTTAAAGATGTTTTTTGAAGTACTGAGAGAACCAAATTCAAATCCCACAAAGTCACAGGAATACAAACAGGGGGGAGAAAATTGGTAATCATCATAGACAACCGTCCTGATCAAGACATGTGAAGTTAATTGTCTCGGCTGTGGGGAAGAGGATTAACCCCACGTTCCACATACAATGGTAGACCTTACAGAAGACATCTTCCTAGTTTGAAGCATCATGAGAAAAATCTAATCAAAGATGGCGCATCTTTAATAGCCATGCTGATAGACACCTATGATGAAACAGGATGGCAAATCAGACCTTGAGAAAGAAGATCCACATGACCTGGAAGAGCCCACAAAGCATCTTCCAGGAGCTTTATCAGATTGGGTTACACATCTACCTGTGCCATTCTAGAGCAATGAGGATCACTGAAAGAACCTCCATCTTGATCTTGTGAAGATGAAGGAAGAAGTTTAAAAGGGAAAAAAGGCATAGATCAGAGTCTACTGATCCCACCGAGCCACTAGGGCAGGGGTCTCAAACTGGTGGCCCTCCAGCTGTTGCGAAACTACAAATCCCATCATGCCTCTGCCTGTGGAAGTCATGCTTGTAACCTTTAGCCTTGCAATGCCTCATGGGACTTGTAGTTTCACAACAGCTGGAGGACTGCCTGTTTGAGGCCCCTGCACTAGAGTATCCCTGTATCTTGAAACAAATCTGTCAAGTTTGTTGTTGAATCTGGAGGCCAAGAAGTCCACACCTACCATCCCCCACTTATGACACAGGTCCTGGATTACCTCTGGATTTAGGGACTACTCACTGGGTTCATGTGTTGACAGCTGAGGAAGTATGCCTGACAATTTTCAATGCCTGGTATGTAAATACCAGAAAAGGCTGAACTTAAAGTTCTGCTCAGGACAGGATCCACTCTACCTCTCACCATGATAAAACAACCTCATCTTTTACATTTTAACAAAAAATGTGTAATACATTGCATTTGTGTGCACTAAAAATAACTGTGTAGTGTATTTTTTTTTTTTACAAAAAATATAAATTTTCATTCAATAAACTGTTGGCCTAATATGCAAAAAAAAGTTTTTTGGAAAAACTTATATTTTATTCACCGGGGTCGTGGATTTCAGGAAACATATCATTTGTAGGGGTTTTATTTAATATTCAGGCCTAAAATGCAGCAAAAATATTAAAACTTTTATTTCCTCCCTGATGATTGATGTACTGTATGCCCCAACCATGGCATTGTAACACTGGATCCAGGTTGGAGGACTCTGACGGAACAAGGAAAAACCCGAAGCTCCGAAATGTTTATCGGTAGACAAGTTTCCTCTGCTTCCAGGTTTTACTTTCAAAATATTTATTGACAATTTTTCAAATAGACAATACAAATGAACCGCCATCAGCGGAACAAATAAAGAAAACATAAGGTATTATAACCCACAATGTCAATCCAAAACAGTAAAATTATCAACCCGCTAAATAAAGACCAGAACCTCATCACCCCATTCAACTAGCTGAGAGATGGGGACTACCCCAAAATCAGGGTGCCAATATAAACACTTGAATAACCAGAACATACATTAGAGAAAAAGTGTGAAAAAAGATAAAGAATGCAGGAAGAGCAAATAAATCTAGAGATTCGTGTTAAATTAATGTACCAGGGAGATATGCATATATCTGGCTCACGATTCCCAAGTCCATTCAAATTGTTCAACAGTGTCCTGCAAGATGCCAACAATATTTGCTTCCAGGTTTTATTACCAAAGCTTAATTGAACAAGCTAAAAGTTAAAAGCCGATTGGCTACCATGCATCAGATTCTGAGAGCACCAGCTTTAGTAAATCTCCTCCAATGTGTTGTAAAGGTCAGAAATTAAACTGGGCAAATAGGACTGCCTTGAAGGAGACTACCATCAGACCCAGGATTCTCATGCAAAAGCAAAGTGTCAAGCAGGAGAGTTTACACGCTTCTCCCTGAGAAGTAAAACGCTGCGCTAAACTGTGCCTAGAACAAGCAATGACTCTGTAATATCTGGACAGTCAAGTCTATATTATGTTCCAAAGCTTGTACTAACTGTTTTCTGGTGGTCATCTATGTCTTACAAAATGGTAATACCCTGAGAGTGCAGCAGGACTAGTACTCTGGTAAACACCAACAGTGAATGAAATGCTGGTGCGCTGAAAATATGAACACATGTAGCAATGCATTCTTATTGTCCACAAGGGACAGGCAGATATCCTGATGAAGGAAGGCTATGACAGATCTGGCGGATTCCATACCAAATTTTAGCCTCAAATGAATACATTCAGTGCTTTGAGATCTAAGATGGGACAGATGTCCACCTTTGGTTTGGGAACTGAGCAGACTGGAGTAAAACCCCAGGAAACATTCTCCCACAGAAACTGAGTCAATGACTCCCTGACCCAGAAGATCAGCTGGGCTACCTGGACATTGGCTGAAAGTGATGAACCAAGGAAAGGGCTCAGAGCAAGGGCTCTCGGAAACCACCTCTCACACCAAGAATTTGAGATGCATGTGTCCATAAAGCCTAACTGATGGAAGGTGGGGGAGCACCTTCATTATAAAGAAGAGCTCTGCAACAAAAACATTGATGATTTGGTATAAAGACATGGGAAAGAGCGTGAAAGTGCATACAATTAGTAAATAGATCCCTGGACAGAGCTAAGGAGGCAGCCACACCCAATAGAGTTAGGAATGACTCAGAAGATGTTTTAGACTTTGGAGCAGAGAGCATGATTCCAGGCTGCAGACATTTGCCATATCATTAGGCTAATGTCGAAGTTGTACTTAATAAGCCAAACATGTTAATGAACACCTTCATTTAATGAACATTATTCTGTGTGGTATCAAGTATAACTAAGTAAACACCTTTTAAAAACATCTAAGAGAGTAGGTACAGAATATGTGTCTTTGTTTGCCATGTCCCAGGGAAGATTTATTGTATTTCCTGTCTATAGGCCCGTACACACGATCCAATATTATGGCCAGAATTGTCTGATGGACATGTTGTGTCAGATAACCTGACCAATGCTAAATATCAGACAACAATAGCAGAAGTGGCCCAAAGGGTGGCTGTAAAGAGCTGAAAAACCTCATGGTTTGGTAAATGTTGGCTGAAATGTTGTGCCGTGTGTATGCAGAACAAGTTCACGGACAGCAACCTTCGGACCAAAATCCACGGAAAAGTCAGATGGAAGTCCGATCGTGTGTACGAGCCTTTAGAAATCTCTCTCTCAGACAGTTGTCCCCATTGGAAGATTTTCAATGTATTCCTGTTAGAGTGTGACAATTTTTAATTTCCCATCACTTCCTGTCCTGGTGACAATGGTCACCAGGCTGAACAGAGAGAGTAAATCTCTCCAGCTGGAGCACTGATAGCAAATAAAAACTCACAGGGGTCTCAACACTAACAGAAAAAAAAGGAATTAAATGTATGGTTATATAACAAATTTAACCAGAAGTATAAAAATGGCAAAGTAAAAAACGGTCATAAAACATTAAGCTTAGGAACATTATTGGATAACTAGGTAAATAAGACAGTTGTCACTACTAACGAGATAGCCTCTTCACGGTTTTCTCCCCAGGAGAAACAATGTCCAAACTGGGAATCAGCAAATTCATGCAAACCGCCAGCGGCCGCCACGCTGAAGTATCCCCAAACATTCTTACTACTTCGGAAATTGAGCTCCTGGACAGTTCCTGAGCTTGGTTTAAACCCCTGGTGGAGAAAGAATAGAAAAGTAAAACAACAACTGTGAGCAGTACCATTTGCAATGATTAACAACATTTGCCGCGTAGCAGCTTCACACTGCCCTGGTGCGGTCCAGTTGCACTTTGGGCAAAGTGCAGCAAACCAGTGGGTTTTAAGCGGGTTAGCTGCACTTTCCTTTAAAATTCTATGATGTCTCATGGCTTTGTTGTGATTTCTGAAAACGCACCAAAGATGCAGCATGCATCTTGAAAGCATCAAAACCTTAGGACCTAGGGAGCTGTGGTGGCTCAACGTGATTGGCACTGCGCTGACAAGCCATTCACCTCTGCAGCCAAGGGTTCGCATCCCAGTCTCGGCTACATGTAAATTGAGTTTGGTGGTCTCAGCCCGGCTCCCGGTGGGTGTGCTATGCAAGGTACGCCTGTGCTTAGTACGCCCACCCCCCCCCCCCACAAAACCACCACACTTGCACGCACACAAAAATTGGTTTAAAACACATGCACTTTGGCCATGCGGTCTCTTAAAAATAAAGAGAGGCGAAGGACCTACGGGGCTGGCTGGGTGGGCTAGGCCCCCTCACTCCCTCATAGGGGGAGTCCCTCTGCCCCATTGGGGTCCCGTTGGGCCCCAGTTGGGCTCCCAAGAGGAGCAGGTAGGGCGGGGTGAGTGGGAGGCCCCCCTTCACACCCGCCATTGCCACCAGGGGCATGGAGAAGGATGGCGATTGCCTCCGGGGGGAGGGTCTGCCTACTCCCAACTCCTACAGTCCGGCTCCTCTCTCTCGAGTTCACGCACAAAAATACACTTTAATAAAAAAAAAAAAAAAACCTTAGGACCTATAGAAGTCTATGGGAGAGTACAGCTAACCCACACAAAAACCGCAAGTTAGTTACGCTTTGCAAAAGCGCAGTGGGGCAGTGTGACGCCACTCTAAGATCATAAAAACACTCTTACCTCATCAGGGTTCTCACTTGTTATTCTTGCAGCAATGACATGACCTCTTGGGTTTGGGGCGTTTGTGGGATTCTCAAAGCATATTGGTAAATCTCCCCACGGTGACTCCCCATACAGCACTCTAATGTCTTTTATTCTGTACAGTGAAATTCCCATGGATATCTACAGTAATTAGGAAAACAAAACGTATACATTACAAATATGCTATGATTTATAAAACTAGAAAAGTATAGGAGTTGCAAAATAAATTTTCAAACAGCAACATAAGCAAAGCCAAAATTAATAATCCAGAATATAATATGGATAGAAGACAAACATGCATCTAACTAAATAATTACCCGAATGCATTTTATATGTGCCCTAGCAGTAATCTGTGCTGATTAATGCAGCTCGTCACAGATGGTGTAAGCCCTAACAACATCAAAAACATTTTGGGGATGTACTTAAAAAGAAAATTTAATGGGGGTTAAATAAAATACAAAAATCTATTTTTACCCAGTGGTAAGTTACAAACTATTCTGGGATACTATTTACAATTACCACCATTACACTTCATGCCAAAAAAAAAAAACTGCCTACAATACTGAAGCGCTGCAGCACCAGAATGCAGCATTCTATGTTAAAAAAAATTGGTTATTTGCTACAATATTGTTGCATAATAAAAGTAAAATTATAATCAATTATAATACAGCAGGAAAAAGACCTAAAAAGAAAAGTTCAGGTGGCCACAAAACTGTCATGTCATCTTACTGTATATGTTAATGTAGGAAATGGCGAGGGTCTGCCCTCTGTCTTGTCATACCTGTAACTGAGCAGCAGGCAGATTAACGTCACAGATCATTTCAGTGCACGGATGTTCCACCTGAAGCCTTGGGTTCAGTTCTAAAAAGTTAAAGCTGCCATCCTCACTGTACAGGTACTCCACTGTCCCAGCACTAACATAGCCCACCAACTTAGCCAGACGGACAGCACACTGTTAACAGGGAAGAATGACATTAAATATAAAAGAATTGTATGCTCAAATATATATTATTTGCTCAAATATAAGTAACATGGAAGCATGACATTTAAAATACAGTACTGCATGCTCAGATATGAATAACGAATACATCCAAAACAAATTTCAATCACTACCAAAAGGAATGTACACATGTAGGATTTGTAAAAAAAAAAAACCATTTAGACTTTAGACTCCGAGGAGGTTGCCAGGATTTTGTAGGGGGGTGGGGGGGGGGGGGGGGGAGTGTGTGCTGGGAGATGGAATTTGCATGGTAGGAGAAGATTTGTGCCAGGATGGGGAATTTCTGTGGGTATAGGACTTGTGTTGGAAGGTGGGATTTTGGGGGGGGGGGGGATTAGTGCTGGGGAGGAGAGGTTGATGGATAGGATTTGTGTTGGAGGGGCTTGGGGATTTTAAGGGAAGGAAAGGATTTGTACCAGGAAGAGGGGGGGGGGGCGTTGAGAAGAATTTTTGCTGGATAGCAAGATGGGTGTTTTTTGGGAGGAGAGAATCTGTGCTTTGAAGGGGGAGTCAACCTGTGATCAGGCTATGGACATTCAAACATATCCATATTCTTAACAAGTTAGCTTTGTGGAGCAATTTATCCTTAAACTTCAAAAGCAATTAAATCAAAGTCATTAAAGTTAGCTTTCTCTGCAACTCAGCTCCTCAGTCTACCCATAACCCCCCACCCAGTCTCAGATCACTGGGAATGAAATTACATTATAGACAAGAAGGCCAACAGGCATTCTTTGCTTGTTTAGTAAATATTTGATTGTTTATAGCCTTGGCACAGTTGCACTTAAATATTATGCACAAAATATGCCAAACGCTGTAAATGGAATCCTAGATTTATCATTGGATATGGCAATGCAAGTCATCAGAGTAACATTTTTAGCACTGATAACAGATTGTTTTCATTAATGTTTTTCATAATATCTAACTTCTGCAAAAGATCCTGTCACATACAATACACAATAATCAAGGTTCCTGAGATTTTTCACAAGGGACAAAAAAAAAGGATTTTTAATAAACAGCTTACCTGTAAAATCCTTTTCTTGAAGTACATCACAGGACACAGAGCGCATAGCCATTACACTTGGGTTATATGGGTACCTTCAGGTGTGGACACTGGTGTAATCAATTTCACAGGAAGTTCCTCCCTATATAACCCCCTCCCACTGGGAGTGCTTCAGTTTTGTAGCAAGCAATTTCTCCGAGGTTACACAATGTTCCCCAAAAGAGGGGTGGGAGCTCTGTGTCCCGTGATGTACTTCAAGAAAAGGATTTTACAGGTAAGCTGTTTATTAAAAATCCCTTTTTCTTTATCGTACATCACGGGACACAGAGCGCATAGCCATTACACTTGGGATGTCCTAAAGCAATGCTCTATGAAGGGAGGGAGACCGTAAGGCCAAGAATAGCCAAATAAAAACATTGTCAGGAGAAAACATGCCTCCACCAACAGAAAAACAAGGGGGCGTGAACCGGGCCAGAGGATTCTATACTGCTGCCCGTAGGACCGCCTGCCCTAAAGCTGCGTCCGTACCCTTTGCAACGTCCAACTTATTAAATTTAGTAAACGTATGTACGGAAGACCAGGTTGCCGCCTTGCAAACCTGTGCCATAGAGATCTGATGGTGTGCCGCCCAGGAGGCACTCATGGCCCTCGTAGAATGGGCTTTAACTGATAAGGGAGGTGGAACGCGCTTCAGACCATATGCCTGAAAAATCAGCTGCTTAATCCACCTAGCCAAGGAAGACTTGGCAGCCGGCTGACCCTTCTTGGGGCCATCCGGAAGAACAAAAAGCACATCTGTTTTCCGAATCTTCTCTGTAGCCTTGAGATAGACCCTCATGGCTCGAACCACGTCCAAAGTATGAAGCCGTCTTTCCTCTCTGGACTGGGGAGTAGGAAAGAAGGATGGTAGGACTAGGTCCTGATTCAAGTGAAAACTGGATATGACCTTAGGAAGGAAAGAAGGTTGAGGCCGCAGAACCACTCTGTCCTTATGCAGAATAAGGTATGGCTCCCTGCATGACAAGGCTGCCGGCTCGGAAACCCTTCTGGCTGAAGCCATAGCCACCAAGAAAACCAACTTTCGGGTTAGTAGCACAAGAGGGATTTCTGTCAGAGGTTCAAACGGCTGCCTTTGTAAAGCTGACAAGACCAGATTTAAATTCCAGGGGCAGAGGGGAGCTCTAATAGGGGGATTCACATGCAAGACCCCCTGCAAGAAGGTTTTCATAAGCGAATGGGTGGCCAAGGGTCTTTGAAACCATATTGATAAAGCCGACACCTGCCCCTTTAGAGTACTAAGAGCCAACCCTTTGTCAACGCCAACCTGGAGGAATCGCAAGATCCTGTCAATAAAAAACTTTCGAGGATGCCATTTTTGAGACTCGTACCACTCCACATAGGTTCTCCAGACTCTGTAATAAATATTTCTGGAGACCGGTTTCCTAGCCTGAATCAACGTAGATATGACCTGAGCTGAGAGGCCTCTGCCCTTAAGAATTAGGGATTCAGCCGCCAAGCCGTCAAATTTAGCTGCTGTGAAGCAGGATGGCAGATTGGGCCCTGAGACGGCAGATCTGGGCGCAGGGGGAGCGGTCACGGCGCCCCGACTGACATCTTCACGATGAGTGCGTACCAAGCCCTCCTGGGCCAGGCTGGGGCCACCAGGATCACAGGCCGGCGCTCCACCCGGATCCTCCGTAGAAGGCGGGGAATCATCTGCAGTGGAGGGAACGCATACAGAAGAGAAAACTGGTGCCAAGGACAAACCAAGGCATCGGTCCCGCAGGGATCCCTGGCTCGGGATATGAATTTGTCCAACTTTTTGTTGGATCTCGTTGCCATAATGTCCACATCTGGGACTCCGAATCTTTGGCAAATCTCTTGGAATACCTGGGGGTGAAGAGACCATTCCCCCGGAAGCAACTGTTGACGACTCAAAAAATCTGCTTGAGAATTGTCTATCCCTGGGATGAACACCGCCGAGATGCAGGGTACATGGGCTTCGGCCCATGAGAAAATCAGGTTTACTTCTCTTTGGGCTGCTGGGCTCTTCGTGCCCCCCTGGTGGTTTATGTATGCCACCGCAGTGGCGTTGTCGGACTGTATCCTTACTGGCAGACCCTGAAGGGGGAGAGTCCAGGCGATCAGGGCCAGCCGAGCAGCTCTGATCTCCAAGATATTGATGGGAAGCAGTTTTTCTGCCTCCGACCACTGCCCTTGCTGGGTCTGTTCTTCTAGAACTGCCCCCCAACCTGACAGGCTGGCATCCGTGGATACTATCTTCCACGTGATGGGGCAAAAGGATTTCCCTTTTGACAAATTTTGAGAGATCAGCCACCAAGACAGGCTGCGCCGGACCTTCGGGGAGAGCACTAACGGACGATCTAACGCCTGAATGGACTTGTTCCAAGCAGAGAGAATGGCTGCCTGAAGATATCTGGTATGGATCTGGGCGTAGGGCACAGCCTCGAAGGCGGCCACCATCTTCTCCAGCAGTCGCATACATAGGCGAATAGTCGGCCTCTTCTTGCCCAAGATCACTTGAACTGCTTGAGCTATTGATCTGATCTTTGCTTGAGGTAAAATTATCCTCTGGCAGTCTGTATCTAGCCGAAGGCCTAGATATTCCAACTGCTTTGTGGGTTTCAATACCGATTTTTCTAGGTTTACAATCCACCCAAATTCCTCTAGATGCTGAACTGTGCGACCTACTGCCTGATTGAGGTTGGAAGCTGAGCTGTCGATAACCAGAAGATCGTCCAAGTATGCCAAGACTAAAATGCCTTCTGTCCTTAGGACGGCTAGCACCGGGGCTAACACCTTTGTGAATACCCGCGGAGCTGTTGCCAACCCGAAAGGGAGGGCTACGAACTGGTAATGGCGGTGATCTATCATAAAACGAAGAAACCTGTGATGTGCCGGGTAGATCGGCACGTGCAGATACGCATCTTTAATGTCTATAGATGCTAGCAAGTCGTCTCGATGTAGGCTGGCTGCCACCGAACGTATGGACTCCATACGAAATGTCTGAATGTTTAGAAAGCGATTTAGGCGTTTGAGGTCTAAGATAGGCCTGACGTCGCCATTGGGCTTTGGTATTATGAAAAGGTTGGAGTAGAATCCCAGACCCCATTCCTGGGTTGGTACTTCTACAATTACCCCTTGGAGCAAGAGACGATCCAATGCTTTTACAAGAGAGGCCCTCTTTAATGGGTCGCTTGGAAGACTTGACCCCTGAAAATGAGGAGGGGGGACTTCCCGAAACTCTAGCTTGTAGCCCGTGGTTACCACGGATCTTACCCAAGAGTCGGGAATTCTGGCCTTCCACACTTCGGAGAAAAACCGAAGCCTTCCCCCCACCCGAGTGGGGGCGCCCCTTCATGAATCTGACTTGAGGACTGGTTTAACCGGCTTGCGAGACCATGGCCTCTTGCCTGTCGCGGCTTGTCCTTGTGGGCGGCTATTAAATGCTGAACGCCCGGGAGGCCGTCGATACTGACGGGAAGTTGAAGGGGCCGAGCCTGCGAAGGCCTGTCGCTTAAATGCGGGCCCACGCGATCTTTTCTTGACAGGCAAGAAAGAACTTTTACCACTTGATATGGTCTGGATATATTTATCTAGGTCTTCACCGAATAGTCTCCCACCATGAAAGGGAAATCCTGCTAAAAGCTTTTTGCAGGGTGCCTCTGCTGACCAGTTTTTTAGCCACAAAAGGCGACGCATATGAACCAACAGCAGAGATAAACGGGACGCCTGTTGAACGGAGTCCTTAATAGCATCTACTGCAAAGCAGAGAGCTCTTGGGAGGTCAGCCAATTCACGAGCTTGCTGAGCCGGTATGTCCCTTAATATCTGTTTAGTCTGATCCTTTAAAGCCTGACAAACGCCAATGGCTGCCACTGCTGGCTGAACCACGGCACCTACTGTGGTAAAAGAAGCCTTCAGTAGGGTCTCCAATTTTTTGTCGACTGGATCTTTAAACACCTGGACATTTTCCACCGGACAGGTCAGGGATTTATTTACGCAGGAAATGGCTGCGTCCACGGTAGGGAGTGCCCATTTCTTTGCAAATTCTTCTTCCATAGGATAGAGAATGGTGAACCTTTTAGGAGGGATAAAAATCCTATCAGGTCGAGCCCAATCCTGAAAAATCACGCTCTCCAGAAGGGGGTGAACCGGGAAAGACGCACCACTCAATGGTGCCTTCAAGGAACCTAAAGAGGATACCACGGGGGCTAATTGTTCTGACACTGGAAGTTTAAAAGCAGTGCGAACCATATCCGTCAGAGACTGGATCCACAGACTCTCTGCTTGAGAAGCCGAAAAAATTTCATCTATAGTGGAATCTTCAATGTCTGACCCGTCAGGACTCAGGTCCGCTTGATCCCCCTGTGGGTCCAATTCCTCCGAAGAGAGGACCTCTGCATCCGAACACACCGTTCTAGGTGACGGGAATCTAGCCCGTTTGCCACCCGGCAAAGAGCGGGCAATTAAAGCAGTTAACCTTTTCTCTAGCCCACCCAGGGTGGATTCTAGCATTTCTTCCGTAACATAAACGGGAATGGGTTGATTGGGGGCCGCCTCTGCCCCTAGCACCCTCAATGGCTCCTGCACGATGCTGTTCGGTGGTCTATCTGGTGAGGGTGGGACCACTGGAGCCTGGCCCAAATCCTCTGACCCCGTTGGAGACCCCTTTACTTTTTTGGCACCTTTTGCAGCCTTAGCTGGTCCTGATCCCTTGGGAGCCATTGCACAACCTTGAGACACCCCTACAGCCAACACCCAACTGTTGTAGCTAGAAGTGAAACATTAATAAGGACAGGCTATGGTAAAAAAAACTCTAAATTTTCATACGCCTGAGAAGGCGGCAATACCGAGGAAAGTCCTGTGAGTATTGCCACACCAATGCCCGTTAGCTGGAGTCCAAGGTTGCACCGACTCAGATACTGCCAGATCTAAGGCTGAGTCCCTTTAAGAAAAAAATCTTTTTTTTTTTTTTTTTCTGGCCAGTGTGGACTAAGTCCAGACCTGAAGATCCACAAACCACCACTGGGTGTCACTGTTAGCCAGAACTGGCTCAGCTGCGCGCTCTATGTCCTCACTCTCCACTGCTCTCAGGAGGGAATGACCAGCCAGGAAAAGCTTTTTTGCTTTATCTGAGACCTGACGCTGCTGGCCCGCCCCCCCCACGCACGCTGACGCTGTTAAAGGCGGCGCGCACGCGCGCGCGCCCCCGCCCCCCCCACGCTGAAAACAACATGGAGGATGCAGAGAGCAGAGGAGAAGCCTGGACCAGCGCTAGTAACACAGACACCCGGTAAGCCACTAATCTTTGTAGTGCACACATAGAGGAAGCTGTCCCCCTAGGCTTCCTAGGAAACAGGAGTTTTGTCAGCACTTCCTCTCTATACACGTGGGGCTGCAGTATCATGCTAACAGGCAAATCTGGGGGGAGTAGCAAAATACATATCTTTAAAAGCATATATATATCTACATGTTATCTGGGTAAACATTAGTACATCCCATCCTGCCTCAAAAGACATAGTGGAGATAGTGGCTGATGCACAAGCATACCATTAGCCAACCCAGAACCCCCAGGGGGATACCTACTGTCGAACCAAGTCCCGCAGGTTCCCTCTTACCTGCTCCACGCCGCAGGGTATTGCAAAATGCAAGAGGCCCAGCCTTCCCCCATCTCCGTGGGTATTGTCTTGGACCTTCAGGGACCGGGGTCCTGTGTTAAGGAACCCACACCCCTGGACCTATATAGCATCCTGGCATCAGTAGCGTTTAGTTCTTGGAAGAGACTAAGGCACTGGAGCCCAGAATCCAGCCCTCCAAGGAGAGGCATTATAGGCAAAACCCCACTCCAGCAGGGCCCGGGTACCGTACACCTTGGCTTTGAAGCACTTCGGACGGATCCGGCTAGCTATCCTGGGTCCCGAGACCTCCGAGGGACAGCTAGACGTGACCAACACCTAAGACACTGGTGAAAAAACTGAAGCACTCCCAGTGGGAGGGGGTTATATAGGGAGGAAACTTCCTGTGAAATTGATTACACCAGTGTCCACACCTGAAGGTACCCATATAACCCAAGTGTAATGGCTATGCGCTCTGTGTCCCGTGATGTACGATAAAGAAAAATGTATGGCCACCTTAAAGCGGAGCTCCACCCTAAAGAGAACTCGCGCTGATCGGAATCCTCCCCTCCTCAGGTGTCACATTTGACACCTTTCAGGGGGGAGGGGGGTGCAGATACCTGTCTAAAGACAGGTATTTGCACCCACTTCCGGCCCAGCATTCTCGGGCAGAATACGGGCATGTCGTCACATCCCGTCGCCCCCCAGTTGTGTGCTGGGAACACTCGGCTCCCAGCACACAGCGGGAACCAATCGGCGGGCGCAGCGCGACTCGCGCATGCTCCATAGGGAACCGGGCAGTGAAACCGGAGCGCTTCACTTCCTGGTTCCCTCACCATGGATGGAGGGGGGAGCAGAAGAGTGACGAGTGATCGATCGTCCTCTGCTGCGGACGGCGCTGGACTCCAGGACAGGTAAGTGTCCTAATATTAAAAGTCAGCAGCTGCAGTATTTGTAGCTGCTGGCTTTTAATATTTTTTTTTGAGCGGACATCCGCTTTAAATTATTTTGTCTGCAAGCATGTAGTGACCTTACCAACCTGTTCCATGTATTCAAACACAGATGGAGCAGCAACAGTGGCTGGTGCTTCCTCGATGATCTTTTGATGACGTCTCTGTATGGAACAGTCACGTCCAAAGAGAGACACAGCATTTCCATACTGATCTGCCAGGATTTGGACCTCTAAGTGCCTTGCATGTTGAGCTAGCTTCATCACAAAAATGGGGGATCCAGGCACCTCTGTCTGTACCTGAATTAAGAAAATAAAAGGAAATTGATTTATATAAAAAATATCTGCCAAAAGCATATAAAGAAGGGTTTCCATAAAAAAAAAAAATGTATACCCCATGTCATTCTCACTGCTACAGTATATGGTAATATAGAGGGGTGCACATCTTGATCAGCAACTTTAAGAGGACACCCCATACATAAATGATGGTGTGCACAGAGCAATATTATATCCGTATAGAAAAGCGTTTATTTCAAAATTCTCACCTGTCTAAAAAGGTTTGGGAAATCCTCTGCCCGCTCTGCCATGCGAATGCCTTTGCCACCTCCACCTTCAGATGCCTTTATCATTACTGGGTACCCAATTCTCTCTGCTGACTGGAAAGAAGTAAATGTAATAAATGATTATTATACTTTTGCTTCCAAAAAAATTGTAACATGGCAAAGTCTAATAAGCAGCATAAAACACGTTTTTTTTTATTGTACCCAATACATGGAAAGAAAGGTTTTTGGTAAGGCTCACACTTTTTCCTATTTCTAGATAAAGAAAGGAGTAAAATAAAAATAAAATCCTGCATTCTTTTGCCTACTTATAGAAAGCCTTGTGTGGTATTTCTTTTTGTAAACACATTGATATCATCACTATTTTCTTATAGGATTCCACTCATTGTTAAATGGTCAAAACTGACTTTCCATTGGTTTCTCAACGTTGGAGTGGTGCCTTTTTTAGATAGATAGATAGATAGATAGATAGATAGATAGATAGATAGATAGATAGATAGATAGATAGATAGATAGATAGATAGATAGATAGATAGATAGAATAGATAGATAGAATAGATAGGATACACACATACTTTTTCTTTTTACAAATTCTCCATCAAATTTTACCTGCTCATGATATCACACATGTATATAAATAAAAGTGGAAATGGTGAAATGACTTTCTGTCCAGCTATGTGTTCATATCAATGTGTTTTTACACACAACTAGAATAAGAACTAGATATTTGATTGTCTTTCATCATTTCAATCATTCATCAAATGTGACTGCACAAGAGAAGAGGATGTTGACATTTTTGTATTGTTGTTGCTGTAGGAATAAGGCAGAACATAAAATGATGGGTGTGCAGCTTCGGTTTAAAGATAACCTAGAGCTTTTGTCCAGAGTTCCACTTTAATAGCCCCTATAGGCTCAGGGCCGTTTAAAGCAAAATGGGGGCCCCCAAGCACCCCCCCGCACGCAAAGATTACATTAGCGCTACACTAATTTTTTTACACCCATGTTCCTACTCCCCCCCCCCCCCCTCTAGTCCCTATGTTTTTCTATTCTCACCTCCCCTTCTTCTCTGTAGGCTGCCACTGTAGCATGGCCGAGCTCCTCTTCCTCCCGTCAGTCCAGTGTTCTATCATTATGGGTCCCCAGTCCCCTAACAGATAGTGCCCGGGCCAGTACCGCACGGTACAGGAGTTTCCTGTGTTTGTAGCCGGACTGAAAGGAAGTGAGCACTAAGTGTGCACTTCCTGTCAGTCTGGTCAAGAACAGAAAACTGAATCTCCTGTACCACGCTCGGTAACTGGCCAGACTGAGAGGTCTCCAGGAGGGAGGAAGAGGAGGTCGGCCATGCTTATAGCCTGGGAAGGGGAAGTTGGGGGCCCCAGGCTAGCTTTGGGCCCCAAGCAATTGTTTGTTTTGCCTGTCCTGTAGCGACGGGCCTGTATAGGCTGGTAATGATTGTGATAGGAGAGCTCTACTAAAGGTGTGTAATTATTTTGCGTCCACGAGAGAGATACAAGAAGCCAGTCAGTTGTTTCAAATAGCATGGACCCAAAAATAAAAGCATAGTATTAGGTTAGAGTTCTAGAACCATTTAGCACTCCTTCCATATAACAATAGCACTACAGATGTCATTTAGCAGCACTTTGTAGTGGAAACTATGCAAAGTTATTGGCAGAGAATATTTGTTTGCCAGGAAAGAAAACCATAATTTGTATTTTATAAAAAAAAGCTAAGGAAAAACACATTTATCCAACAGTGATATTAAAATTACTTGATGGCTCATATGGTTACAGATGTATGTGCGCACCCAGAAGCAAGATAACTAGACAGTTCTAGACAGTGTACCAAGACACAAAAAGCAACAGCTTAATATTGCATCAAACTTATGTCCTTTGTAAATCAATTTCAAGTGTTTATACAGTGGATATAAAAAGTCTACACAACCCTGATAAAATGTCAGGCTTCTGTGATGTAAAAAATTAAAAAGATAAATAATTTCAGAACTTTTTGCATCTTTAGACCCCTTTTACACTGGAGCGTATTGCAGGCACTATAGCCTTAAAAATATCGCCTGCAATCCGCCCTTAGGCCCCTTTCACATTGAGGAGTTTTTCAGGCGGTACAGCGCTAAAAGAAGCGCTGCTATACCGCCTGAAAAACTCCTGCCAAGCAACCTCAATGTGAAAGCCCAAGGGCTTTCACACTGAGGCAATGCGCTGGCAGGAGAGAAAAAAAAACTCCTGTCAGCAGCATCTTTGGAGCGGTGAGAGGAGCCGGCGTGTATACAATGGGAAACCGCGGCAATACCGCCCACAATGCGCCTCTATAGAGGCACACTGCTGGCGGTATTAACCCTTTATCGGCCGCTAGCGGGTGTTAATACCGCACCGCTAGCGGGCGATTCCTACGGCAATTCTGGTGGTATAGCGCCACTATTTTTAGCGGCGCTATACCGCCAACGCGGCTCCCGCCCCAGTCTAAAAGGGGTCTTAAACAGCTGTCACATTGACTCCAGTGTGAAAGCTTGAGGGATATCACACTGGAGCGTTGCACTAGCAGGACAGTAAAGTCCTGCTAGCCGCATCCTTGGAGCGGTGCATTTACCGTTCCTCCACCGCTGCTGCCCATTGAAATCAATGGAACAACGCAGCTATACCGCTGACCATGCACTGCTAGCGGTCGAAAATGCGTTGCAAATCCGCCCATATCGTCGGCGGTAAAAATAGCGGAGTTTTACCGCCGACGCTATGAGCGGCTCACTGTGAAAGGGGGGGTCTAAATGTGACCTATAAACTGTACAACTCAATTGAACAAAAAGCTGAAATCTTTTAGGCTGAGGGAAGTAAAAATACAAAACTAAAATAATATGGTTGCATAAGTGTGCACACCCTTAAACTAATACTTTGTTGAAGCACCTTTTGATTTTATTACAGCACACAGTTTTTTTGGATACGAGTCTATCAGCTTGGCAATACGTTCCACGCTTCTTTGCAAAAACACTCCAAATCTGTCAAATGGCGAGGGCATCTCCTGTGCACAGCCCTCTTCAGATCACTTTACAGATTTTCAATCAGGTTTAGGTCTGGGCTCTGGCTGGGCCATTTCAAAACCTTAATCTTCTTATGGTGAAGCTGTTCCTTTGTTGATTTGGGTGAATGCTTTGTGTCATTGTCATGCTGAAAGATAAAGTTCCGCTTCATGTTTAGCTTTCTAGCAGAAGCCTGAAAGTTTTGTGCCAATATTGACTGGTATTTGGAACTTTTCACAATTCCCTCTACCTTGACTAAAGCCCCTGTTCCAGCTGAAGAAAACCAGCCCAAAAGCATCATGCTGCCACCACCATGCTTCACTGTAGGCATGGAGTTCTTTTGGTGATGTGTAGTGTTGTTTTTGCACCAAACATCTTTTGGAATTATGGCCAAAAAAGTTAAATCTTGGTTTCATCAGACCAGAACACATTTCCCATATGCTTTTGGGAGACTTCAGATGCACTTTTGTAAAATTGAGCCAGGCTTGGATGTTTTTCTTTGTAAGAAAAGGCTTTCGTCTTGCCACTCTACCCAATAGCTCAGACATATCAAAAATATGGGAGATTGTTGTTGCATGTACAACACAGCCAGTACTTATCATATATTTCCTTCAGCTCCTTTAATGTTGCTGTAGGCCACTTGGCAGTCTCCCTGACCAGTTTTGTTCTTGTTTTTTTATACATTTTGGAGGGACGTACAGCTCTTGGTAATGTCACTGTTGTGCCATATTTTCTCCACTTGATGACGATTGTCTTCACTGTGTTCCATTGTATATCTAATGCCTTGGAAATTATTTTGTACCCTTCTCCAGCACCCCCTGGCCTGAGATAGAAGAAGATCCTGGACTGCCGCACTCCTTAAAACGATGTCTTTATTGTAGCTACGAGTAAGCATCACATGATGTTAAAAATGTCAGCCATCTTTTTCCTGTTGTTCACTTCATTTTGACTGCATCGCTTTGGTTGTTTTTT
This sequence comes from Rana kukunoris, assembly GCA_029574335.1. Lineage (NCBI taxonomy): Eukaryota > Metazoa > Chordata > Amphibia > Anura > Ranidae > Rana > Rana kukunoris. The sequence continues at coordinate 249,271,757 of CM056049.1, forward strand.
GGATTTCATTTGTACAATAAAGACACAAATTTAAGGAGTGCGGCAGTCCAGGATCTTCTTCTCTCCATTGCACCTGTGCATAGCCAGCACCTTTTTGGTTTAGCGGGACAGAAGCAAAGCCAAGGGATCAGCAGTTTTTAGAGCGGTATCATCTCATACCCCCTGGCCTGACCCACACTGCACAGCTTGCCAACCCCTCCCTGTACACACCTGGGATCCTCCAACTACTCTGCATCCCTGCAGGTCAGCTCTGACAACGGATCATGCACACCGTCCCACTTTACTACTGTGCTCTCTCTGACAGCAGGAAAACTAAAACTTGCATGGTGCACCCTCACTCCTACCGGGTGCAGTAAGGAAGTTTTAGTTTGCCTGCAGGGTGGGGGATGCCAGGTGTTATAAACATTGAAATACAAAGTCAAGTGCCCTAAGGCAGCTGCCTAAGCTGGTGCTGGCCCTGCTGACGCCTGTTAGCAGCTTGTTTAAAGTTACAGTGAGCACATCAATTAAGATGTGTTTAACATCCCCAAACTGAATTGTGCTTCAACAAAGCTTGCCATGAGCTTTGCAAATGCTTCATAAATCTTGTTATACACACTGCTCTCATCCAAGCTGCAGTCCGTGTGAACAAATCTATCAGATCTTTGAATCTTTACCTCTAAACCTTCATCCACGTCTTTCACACAACCGCGATCATACACGTCAGTGGGAACACAGATAATACTTTGCTGCTGTTTGTCCTCTGCGTTATATTCTAGAACCAGACCTATAGCACAAAAAATGTTGGTCAGAAAATCTTAAGAGGAGAACTTCAGGATAAATGCTTGAACAAATTACAATTATTACATAAACAGATAGTACAAATAATCTTGGCAGTGCCAGAAAATAACAAAAGCCTTACCGTCTCCACTCCACGATAAGGTTGGGATTCCTACAGTTTGAGCAACTATTGTTGAAGCCACTTTGTCTCCCAGTGCCCACATTGCTTGACTTGGAGGTCCTACACACAAACATGTCTATTAATAACAAATTTAAAAAAAAAAATTTCTTCTTTTTTTTTATAGAATGGGCAAGGGTTAGAACCTCTGTCAGGTTTTTATTACCATATGTGTCACCATTGAGGAGCTTTCCTTTTATTTCCAGGCCCAGGAGACAGCAAAAAAATCTGATAAAGATTTGAATCCTTCCATTCCTAGCCAAACTAAATGTTTAACGTTTGCAGTTCTACTTTTCATCAAAGTACACACAGAAAAATACAGTAGTTTTATTTAGGAAACCAATTACCAGCTATCCAAGCTGCAGATTAAAAAAAACTCCACCAGAAAAAAAAAAAAAGATATATATATATATATATATATATATATATATATATATATATTAGGATGTCCTTAGTCTGTTGGCCTGCCCCAGCCTTTTACAAGACAGTGTAAGGAGAAGCAGCACAGTGATGAGCTCACCTCTATGTCATTCTGCTTTCTCCTCCCACCAGCATGCTTCTTGTCAGCACACAAATGTAGTGCTCTTATCCCAGTAGCTAAGCTATTTGAGGGAGGATTCAGATTTTTTTGCAACCCATCTCCTCCACCCCAAAGCTGTGTGCACCTAAGATTGTGCAGAGGAAGAAAAGGTCTGCTTTATTGATTACAGTGCTGAATTCGTTTGTCTCTTTATACCCGTCTTGAGTGTATATATATATATATATATATATATATATATATATATATATATATATATATATATACATATATATATATATTAGTGGCCCTTCAGCACAAAATCCCATACCTGTAAGTGGTTGTTTTCTTCAGGTTGGGGGCACGCATTCACCCCACCGGGGACCTGCTCCTACTGTGTTTGGACACAGTGGGAGACAATTAGTGGGTCTGGCTGAGCCTCTGTCCGCTGGGACCCGCCAATTGTTCCCAAGGAAGACAGAATGTCAGTCTGCCGATGTAAACAAGGCTGATCATGGTTCTGTTAGAGGGGAAGATGGAGATCTTGTGTTTCTGCTAAGCAGGAACACTAATCTCTGTCTTCCCCCAGTCAAAGCACCCCCCCCCCCCCGGCTGGTTAGCAAGCACTCCCAGGGAACACAATTAACCCTTTGATTGGCCCCGATGTTAACCCCTTTCCTGGCAGTGTCATTAGTACAGTGACAGTGCATTTTTTTAAGCACTGATTACTTTATTGGTGTCACTGGTCCCCAAAAAGTGTCACTCAGTGTCACATTTGTCTGTCGCAATCCCGCAAAAAAAAAAAAAGAAAAATTGCTGAACGATGCCGTTACTAGTAAAAAAAAATAAAAAAATATTAAATCCATAAATATATCCCATAGTTTGTAGATGGTATAACTTTTGCGCAAACCAATAAATATACATTTATTGGGATTTTTTACCAAAAAGTTTGTAGATGGTATAACTTTTGCGCAAACCAATAAATATACATTTATTGGGATTTTTTACCAAAAAATGAATACATATTGGCCTAAATTAGGACATACATTTTATTTGGGTACAGCACTGTATGACCGCGCAATTGTTAGTTAACCACTTGCCGACCAGCCGCCGCAGTTATACGGCGGCAGGTCGGCACGGGTGCGCGAGAGCCCGTAGCTCTACGTCGCGCCTTTCGCGGCCACTAGGGGGCGCGTGCGCGCCGCCGGCGGCCCGCGCGCGCGCCCCCCGCTCGCCCCCGAGTCCCGTGCTTGTGCCCGGCGGACGCGATCGCCGCCGGGCACACGCGATCACTCGTTACAGAGCGGGGAACGGGAGCTGTGTGTGAAAACACACAGCGCTCGTTCCTGTCAGCGGGGGAAACGCTGATTTTCTGTTCATACAATGTATGAACAGAAGATCAGTGATTCCCCCTAGTGAGTCCACCCCCCCATACAGTTAGAACACAAATAGGAACACACTTAACCCCTTCCCCGCCCCCTAGTGTTAACCCCTTCACTGCCAATGGCATTTTTATAGTAATCCAATGCATTTTTATAGCATTGATCGCTAAAAAAATGCCAATGGTCCCAAAAATGTGTCAAAAGTGTCCGAAGTGTCCGCCATAATATCGCAGTACCGAAAAAAAACGCTGATCGCCGCCATTACTAGTAAAAAAAAAATAATAATAAAAATGCCATAAAACTACCCCCTATTTTGTAAACGCTATAACTTTTGCGCAAACCAATCAATAAACGCTAATTGCGATTTTTTTTTACGAAAAATATGTAGAAGAATACGTATCGGCCTAAACTGAGGAAAAAATATATTTTTTTTATATATTTTTGGGGATATTTATTATAGAAAAAAGTAAAAAATATTGCATTTTTTTCAAAATAGTCGCTCTGTTTTTGTTTATAGCGCAAAAAATAAAAACCGCAGAGGTGATCAAATACCACCAAAAGAAAGCTCTATTTGTGGGAAAAAAAGGATGCCAATTTTGTTTGGGAGCCACGTCGCACGACCGCGCAATTGTCAGTTAAAGCGACGCAGTGCCGAATCTCAAAAAGTGCTCTGGTCTTTGGACAGCAATATGGTCCGGGGCTGAAGTGGTTTTAAAGTATAGCAGTGCCGTAACGCAAAAAATTGCCTGATCATGAAGGGGGGGGGGGGGGGGGGACTTCCAGAGCTGAAGAGGTTAAACCAAACATACATGGCTGGATTTTTCTATCCATGCTAAACAATTGTGGATGAAGAATTTGCACTTTTGGTTATTGCATTTTAGCAGACGCAGCTTCTGCTAGTACTTTAATACCCAAACATTGACTGTATCAGATTAGATGCAGTTACTGTTGAGACAAAATATTTCCACCTGGATCCTTTTGATTTTTCATTCAACTTTTGTGGGGCCCAGGTGGTACCGACAGGGTCACCCACAGCTTGAACTTCAGCCAATGCAGAAGGAATTGGAGGAAATTCAAGCTATGTATGGCCAGATTATATCCATTGTGAAGTTGGTCCTACTGTTCTCCCGTGTGGTACAATTTTCTGATTAGGTAGCATTACCCATGAATGCAATGTTCTGTTTCTGCAGAAGTTCTGGAAGCTTTGGATTTTCTGAGGCATGGCCCCATCCAGCCCACACAGCCTATAGTATAGGAAAACACTGATTAGAGTAAATACAGAAAACATCTTTATGGTGTTGTAATAATCAGCATGTGTGCCCTGGAAAAGGAGCTGCCTACATACAAAATGCACCCATCACTAGCAACTCCTTTTATTAATCACATAAAAAAAAGATTTATACAAGCAACCCAATAAGAAATCTCTGCTGGAATAAAACATCAATGAGAAATAAGTAGGGGCGGGGCTTTTTCCCCCCAGGGAATAGTTGCAGGAACTGCCCCTTTCTGAGTCAATTTATGTCTTTGCCCCCTACCCATCTCTAAGCACCATTTCTTGATACCACACCCCACCCACCTCTCAGTGCCGCCCCTTTTAGATAATGTGGAGCCAAGTATTTTGTGGTGCCAAGTAAAACGTAAGGAATTTGTTAATAAAAAAAAAAATAGATCCCCTGCAGTCAGCAGCAATAGATCCTCCCCAGCAACAATAGACTTCCCTCTGCAACAAATGGACCCCCAAAAAATGACCACCCTAGCAACAATAGACCTTGAGCAGCAACAGATCTCCCAGCGAAAAGCATCAATAGACCACTCCCTCAACAGCAGATCCCTTCCAGCAACAACTGACCCCCCCCCCCCCCAGCACATAAGCATCCCCCCTCCAGCAAACACCAGCAGACCTCCCCAGCAACAAAAGAACACCATGAAAAAAAATCCCCTCCAGCATCAATAGACTCTCCAGCAACCCTCCGTACCCCTCGTACATTTAGTAGTATTAGTAGTAGAGTTGGGGTAAGTATTACATAAATGCACAGCAGACTTTACCTGAACCGGAATTCTTTTGGCAATGTCAACAATCAGCTCCACATTGGCATAGTTATTATTATTTGGTCCTCCGGGCACTGGCACATAGTGATCAGCCATTTTGATGTACTCTAATTTAAAGAACAGATACTTTTAAATATACTTCAAGATCTGGTGCAGCTTCCCCCTTTAACTTTCAGTAAGACCACAGAAGGCGGACAAACAGACAAAATGAAATACATCATATTTATTTATCATTTATTTTATAGTTGTTATATTTGTTCAGTTCAGTCTTCTTTAAAGGGGTAGTGAAGGTACAATTTGTTTTCCCTAAATAGCTTCCTTTACCTTAGTGCAGTCCTCCTTCACTTATCTCATCCTTCCATTTTGCTTTTAAATGTCCTTATTTCTTCTGAGAAACCCTCACTTCCTGTTCTTCTGTCTGTAACTCCACACAGTAATGCAAGGCTTTCTCCCTGGTGTGGAGTGTCGCCCTCCCTTGGACTACAGGAGAGTCAGAACGCCCACTAACACACAGATCCTTTCTCTCTCTGCTACGTAGAGAGCGTCCTGACTCTCCTGTAGTCTAAGGGAGGAGGCGAGCATGACACTCCACACCAGGGAGAAAGCCTTGCATTACTGTATGTAGTTACAGACAGAATAACAGGAAGTGAAGATTTCTCAGAAGAAATAAGGACATTTAAAAGCAAAATGGAAGGATGAGGTGAGTGAAGGAGGACTGCACTAAGGTAAAGGAAACTATTTAGGAAAATAAATTGTACCTTTATAACCCCTTTAACTTTACATCCAACACATCAAAACATTGCTATATTATTTTTAGGCTCCATTACACACCTGCATTCGCTTTGAGGTCTTCTGGGGTAACCATAACCACAAATCGTATTGCTCGCTCATTTCGAAACATTTCATATGACCATCTCCTAATAGAGCGCATGCACTTGACTGCTGCAATGCCATTATTTGCAATAAGTACCTGTGAAAGACATATCACCTCATTTGTTTAGATATTTTGAATACAGTGCATTACTAGCTTGCTTCAAACACTTTGATACAGTTAGTATTTTTTACTCAGCAGAGCCAACAAATTGGTGAGGGTACCGATATCTAACAAATGTCACAGTAGGAGATTCTGAGGTAGATTTACTATATCTGGGGTGTGCAAAATCTGGTGCAGCTCTGCATAGAAACCAGCTTCATTTTTTTACTTTTCTTGTCAAAGCTTTATTGAACAAGCTGAAGTTAGAAGGGGATTGGTTTTCTAATGGCCCGTACACACGATCCTAATATGGTACTACAGATCTTATGACGCTTAATAGTCACAAGTAGAAATTGAATAGGTTACTAAAGTCACGAAAATTCTCGTACGACAAAAAAAAAAAAAAAATGGAAGTGATGTCATGTGTTGTAATGTATTGTATTTTTGGACGACAACTATACTGACTAAACAAAAATCGTACAATCTGGTGTCGTACGAGGAAAATTTTTGTGCTTGTCCGATGGAATAATATAGATTGAACTGTCGTGATCGGCTCTCAAAAGTAGTGTATACACGATCCGAAAATCGTACAATTCTTCCGCGGACGACAGTTGTCGTCCGATATTCGTATCGTGTGTACGGGATAAAAATCTTCTCTAGGCTGCTTATACTATAAGCATCTATGGCAGGGGTCTCAAACTGGCAGCCCTCCAGCTGTTGCAAAACTACCCATCATGCCTCTGCCTGAGGTAGTCATGCTTGTAACTATCAGCCTTGCAATGCCTCATGAAATTTGTAGTTTCGCAACAGCTGGAAGGCGGCCAGTTTGAGAACCCAGATCTACGGGAACCAGCAGGCCTATGTTTGCAATGATTATATCTATATTGTTGTTGTTTCCCCCCCTCCCTTCCCTTTATTGTATTTCCAGTTGGATTAATCTACGGCTTATTTTTTAATTTTTTTTGTGACTGTAGCTTGAATATGCACTTTCTGGAAATGACCTTGAGGCATAATGTGACTTATGGGCATTAAAATTGTTGAGTCTTAATTTGTAATATCACACCCGCTTATGGATACTGGTAAGTTTCCTTGCCCTTATGTCTGTATTTGTAAAACTTAAAGGGGAGTTCCAGACTTTTTTTATGTTTATTAAAAGTCAGCAGCTACAAAAAGTGTAGCTGCTGGCTTTACATAAACACTCACTTCTATCCAAAGGGGGAATTTCTCGCGCTAATGGTGAGTGAATCAATCAATATAGGTGATGTAACTAAAAATGAACGAGTTACTTAATTGAATAATTAAAGTAAAAAATTGTGAATAAATAAATAAACAAAATAAGTGAACAAAGGTATCCAGCAGCAACCTTATACATGTGATATACATGAAAAGCAAAAAAGAAAAAAGAAAAAGGTTGCGCTCAGAGGCACAATATGACGTTGTGAAAAAATTATAATGAACATAACAGTGTAAGTGAATAAACAAAATTAGGTCAAAAATATGAGTAAACATCTAATTAATACAACCAAAACATAATTAGTCCATTAGAACTGGTATCACAAGGTGTAATTAGATGGTAAATTAATGATTGTCCAAATTTCCAAAGGCAATGATGATCATAGATTGCAGTATCAGGAGAAGCTCCCTATCAATCTCGCAGGATTCTGCAGACACATCAGAGGGAATATAGATAAAGATGTACTCTTACCAGATCCTGGTGTATTTCAGACATATCAATCCACTGGCATCAAAAGGGGGGAGAGAGATCTCATCATCCGCTTACGATGCTTCCTCATAGGACTGATAGATTTCACTGGATCCAGTACTTCCACAGACTCCTCGTTTCCAATACTCCCACAAGTGTAAAACTCCTCATCCAGTGCGGAGAACCGAGGGGGGAAAAAAAATTGAGGGCTCGCAATGGTGAAATACTTCCAGGAAGTTTATTAAAAAGTATGCGGCAAATTATACATTTGAATTCGCGGCTAAAAGTTAAAAACAAAACAGCAACAGAAATTAATTACGTACACCCGCGCATCCGGGGTCACGTAAAACGCGGTGACGTTAGTGCGTGGCTCCGCCCTGACCGGTTTCGTCACAAAATGACGTTGTCAAAGGGCACGGGCGACGCACTGAACGTTCACCTTATATTCGATCGGAGACACAACCAAGCCTCTCTTTCACATTGCAATCTCCAATGAAAGGAGACCGCAAAACCGGAAGAAGTAGGAGTAGAGGTGGCCGGGAATCCGGAAGTGCCCTACCAACGAGGACAGACTAACACAGATAGACAAGGACTGTGTAAACATAGTCTGATCCAACCCGAAAGGCGGAACTCACTGGTCTCCCGACCTCCAGTCCTCCTCAACATGTAGTACCAACGAAGCCGTTGTCTGTCACAAAACTTACATGTCTTTTAACATCTTTAAGGAGGGGGCAAAAAGATTAACATTTCTATGTCCCCGAGTAGCAGCCTAAAAAAGCCGCCACCCCAAAAAGACAGAATTAAGTCAAATTTCAATACCTCATCATGACATAGGCAAACGGAAATTATATATATATATATGCAAATATACATTCTCATCGTAATGAAGAAAAAGAATTTAAAAGTTTACATACAGGAATTAAATGTAATTATATACAATTGTATAAAAATAGCATACACATTTTTACTCCAATAATATCAAAAAGAGGAAAAAGTTAGTATACCCTCTTTTATGCAGCCATCTAGTGGTTTTAAACAAAAATTAACCCTTCTCTAATAAAGGAAAGAGCTAATGGGAGCCCCATCCACTTCATCCCTCACATCCACCAGAGAAGGAAGAAGGGGGGGGGAGAAGGGGGGGGGGGGGGGGGGGGTTTTACCCAAAAAAACAGAAAAAATATTAAAATAAATATGAATAATAAAAATTTATGATTTAAAACATAAAAAATATTAAACAGTAGGACATTGAAGCCCAAAGCGAGTTCATGAGTTGTCTAAAAAAGCATTCACTTCTATGTCCACATTCAAGCCCTGCGGCTTGAGACACTTCAAGCGATAAATCCAGCTCATTTCTAATTTAGAAATAGCTATCCTCTTAGATCCTCCTCTCCAATGGGATTTGAGGATATCAATGGCAACAATAGAAGTGCCGCTGGGATTCTTAGCGTGCACTTCTCTGTAGTGTCTGGAAACCGAGTGTTTTTTGTATCCCCTTCTTATATTACCAATATGTTCATTAACTCTGACCTGAAAAGCTCTCACTGTGCGTCCCACATATTGAAGCCCACATGGACAGGTCAGCAAGTAAACGACATGAGTCATGGAACATGTAATAAAGGATCGAATATTGAAAGTTTGAGAAGTACTATGGGAGACAAAACTCAAAGTTTTCCGTTCCTTCACTGCATTAACCCTACACACAGCACATTTATTGCACTTGTGGTAACCTATAATGTTTTGAAAAAACATTGGTTTATTCCGAGGGGGATCAACCACTCCTGGGGCCAGGGAATCTCTTAATGAAGGGACTCCTCTGAAAACCACTTGAGGTAGTTCGGGAAGTGCAGGACCAAGGATTGGGTCCTCTTTGATCAGGTGCCAGTGTTTTCGAACCAATTTTTTGATAACATAATGTTGATTAGAATAATTAGTGATAAAAGGAGAAATAAATTGATTTTTTGAGCTCCCGGTGGGGGACACATTTGTCCTGTAGAAGTGAACCTCTATCAACCGATTCAATTTCAGATCTAAGTTTAAGGAGGTCATCTTCCAAATAACCTTTATCTAGGAACCTTGATGTCAACATTTTGGCCTGCTCTCCAAAGTCTTCTATTTTACTACAATTACGCCTGAGGCGCAAAAATTGACTCTTAGGGACTGAATCCAGCCAAGCTTTATGGTGACAACTATCGCGGGGGATGAAAGAGTTGCGGTCTGTTGACTTGAAAAAAGTGGAGGTCACAAATTGACCCTCCTCCACTCTTATTTCAAGATCCAGGAAGTTTATCTTCCTCTGATCCGCCTCATATTTGAACTCAATCCCCCTGTCGTTGATATTGAGAGAGTTCATAAAGTTCACCTATATTGATTGATTCACTCACCATTAGCGCGAGAAATTCCCCCTTTGGATAGAACACGCTTACTTTGATATATTTTATTTCTTGCAGCTCTAATTGGTTCATCCTGTGATATGGATGTCTTTGAATACCGCTCCTCACGCATGATTGCTAAAGAGGGGGTATTTGAGATTAATAAGGAATCAGACAGTGACCTGGGGGGTATGTTCATGAGACTTAAAAACCTCATGGTGGCTGAATTACATACACAATGGGATATTGCATTATTAGATCAATACACAGCCGACTCCATGGTCCCGAGAAGTCTGAGATGGGACGTTAGTCCCCAAAAAGGCGAGTCCCAGCTAACTGAATGGTATCAATATTTTAATGATGCTGGTGTTAAATTTTTGCAGTTTTTAGCTCAACGCAAGAAGTGCAAATTGACCCGTTTAGACACTGAAATCAAACTCATTAAGGAGAAATTATGTCCCCTTTCTAACAGTGAGGAATACAAAGAGCGATCTATGGCCCTTAAAAAACTGTTGGAAAAAGAGGAGATTGAACAAAAAAATAAGAAAAAGAAAAAGTTTAATAGAGATGTAGGAGATTACAAATCTGGCCTAGTATTTGAATGGCAGAGTAAAATTCAAGAAAATGGGGGGGATAATACAGAGATGGATACAGTTCCTGTGGCCAATCAAAATTTGGGTAATTCTACTGACCTGAGACCACCTCCACATACACCTAATAGACCAATTCTACGCCCTAGAAAAGTCTCCTATAAATCCCCTGGGAAGGAGAGACGTTCTCAACCATCCCACCCTCAAAAAGTAAGGGACACACATAATAAGGGGCCCCCTACCAAATCGCCTAATTGGAGAAATAAGTCAAAAAATCGTAACTCCGAATCCTCCTACCGTGAAACTAACGATCCTGGGAGACCGTCTTGGAGACCCCAGGATGAGGGACGATATGATTACCCTATTCCAGTGAGTAATCGCTTCCAACCTCTACAGGATGTTCGCCCATTTGGGGGACCATATCAACAGGTGGCCACTCCTATTGGATGGAATAGAGACGAGAGGCCGCCCTACTATTATCCTCCACCCCCCCTTCTCCCTTCTGTCCCCCTAGATCTATCAATCCATACAATTATCACTATCAACAGGATCAATGGAGAGATAGGGAATCCAATCAATATAAGGATTTTCCCAGGTCCAATCAAAACCAACAAAGACCAGGAGACAGAAGAGAGGAACCAGAGGGGGGAGGAAATCAAAGAACAAAAAGAAAAAGAGTATAGTAGGTCAGGGGATCTTTAATCTCAGTACTGTCACGCTGACGTCAGAGGAGATTACCCTTCTTGACAAAGGATTAAAGTTTGCCCCTCCCCAATCATTAAATAAATTTGACACTCACATGGATATACATAAATTCTCTAGAAAATTGAGTATGAAAAGATTTTTTCTCTCTAAACCTACTAGAGAATTTACAAATGTAGATACAGACGTCCAACACTCTAACTTGTCCAACGCCTCCCTGTTTAACCCTCCGGGAGGTTTGGCGCCTAATATTAAAGTCTTTAGGGATGTATTACTGAGAGATCTTGAGAAAATCAATATTAGAAAGGCCAGACTTAGTAATTCTTTAAAAATGGGATTTGACCAACTCTGCGAAGAGAAACGTATCGTTATCCGCCCCGCTGATAAAGGGGGCGGAATAGTGATACTTAATAAGACTGACTACCTGAAAGAACTTGACCTTCTGGTAGGGGATAGGGATACTTACTCTCCGCTTACTAGGGATCCCCGGTCATCCTTTAGGAGAGTTCTGTTAAAAATAGTGAAGGAAGGATTTAAATCAGGAGTTCTGAATAAAAAGGAGAAAGCTTTTCTCATCCCAGCCTCCTCTAGGATTCCAGTGATCTACTACCTGCCCAAGATCCACAAAGATCCAGTTCACCCGCCAGGGAGACCTATAATTAGTGGAATTAACTCTATTTCTTCCAGGGCAGGGAAGTATATAGACTGTTATCTACAACCCCTTGTTAGGGCCTTACCAGCCTTTATCCGAGATAGCAAACATGTCATCAATATTATGAACGGTATCCCTCATGAGGAGGGTTTATGGTTGGTTACCGCGGACGTGACGTCCTTATATACCATCATACCCCATGATTGGGGGATCTCCTCTGTCAAACATTTTTTGGAAAGAGATTCAGATTTATCTGCTGTTCAGCAGGGATTTATCATGGATCTCCTCCAATTTGCAACCACACACAACTTTTTTTGGTTTAGTGGTAATTTTTTCCTACAAAGGAGGGGGGTCGCGATGGGGGCTAAATTTGCCCCCAGCCTGGCCAACCTCTTTATGGGGAAATGGGAGGAGGACGTCGTCTATATGGACCGCAGACCCGAACTGGTTCTGTGGGCAAGATATATAGATGACGTCCTCCTCCTATGGAGAGGATCCAGGGAGTCTCTGGATGACTTTATGAACTCTCTCAATATCAACGACAGGGGGATTGAGTTCAAATATGAGGCGGATCAGAGGAAGATAAACTTCCTGGATCTTGAAATAAGAGTGGAGGAGGGTCAATTTGTGACCTCCACTTTTTTCAAGTCAACAGACCGCAACTCTTTCATCCCCCGCGATAGTTGTCACCATAAAGCTTGGCTGGATTCAGTCCCTAAGAGTCAATTTTTGCGCCTCAGGCGTAATTGTAGTAAAATAGAAGACTTTGGAGAGCAGGCCAAAATGTTGACATCAAGGTTCCTAGATAAAGGTTATTTGGAAGATGACCTCCTTAAACTTAGATCTGAAATTGAATCGGTTGATAGAGGTTCACTTCTACAGGACAAATGTGTCCCCACCGGAGCTCAAAAAATCAATTTATTTCTCCTTTTATCACTAATTATTCTAATCAACATTATGTTATCAAAAAATTGGTTCGAAAACACTGGCACCTGATCAAAGAGGACCCAATCCTTGGTCCTGCACTTCCCGAACTACCTCAAGTGGTTTTCAGAGGAGTCCCTTCATTAAGAGATTCCCTGGCCCCAGGAGTGGTTGATCCCCCTCGGAATAAACCAATGTTTTTTCAAAACATTATAGGTTACCACAAGTGCAATAAATGTGCTGTGTGTAGGGTTAATGCAGTGAAGGAACGGAAAACTTTGAGTTTTGTCTCCCATAGTACTTCTCAAACTTTCAATATTCGATCCTTTATTACATGTTCCATGACTCATGTCGTTTACTTGCTGACCTGTCCATGTGGGCTTCAATATGTGGGACGCACAGTGAGAGCTTTTCAGGTCAGAGTTAATGAACATATTGGTAATATAAGAAGGGGATACAAAAAACACTCGGTTTCCAGACACTACAGAGAAGTGCACGCTAAGAATCCCAGCGGCACTTCTATTGTTGCCATTGATATCCTCAAATCCCATTGGAGAGGAGGATCTAAGAGGATAGCTATTTCTAAATTAGAAATGAGCTGGATTTATCGCTTGAAGTGTCTCAAGCCGCAGGGCTTGAATGTGGACATAGAAGTGAATGCTTTTTTAGACAACTCATGAACTCGCTTTGGGCTTCAATGTCCTACTGTTTAATATTTTTTATGTTTTAAATCATAAATTTTTATTATTCATATTTATTTTAATATTTTTTCTGTTTTTTTGGGTAAAACCCCCCCCCCCCCCCCCCTTCTCCCCCCCCCTTTCTTCCTTCTCTGGTGGATGTGAGGGATGAAGTGGATGGGGCTCCCATTAGCTCTTTCCTTTATTAGAGAAGGGTTAATTTTTGTTTAAAACCACTAGATGGCTGCATAAAAGAGGGTATACTAACTTTTTCCTCTTTTTGATATTATTGGAGTAAAAATGTGTATGCTATTTTTATACAATTGTATATAATTACATTTAATTCCTGTATGTAAACTTTTAAATTCTTTTTCTTCATTACGATGAGAATGTATATTTGCATATATATATATATAATTTCCGTTTGCCTATGTCATGATGAGGTATTGAAATTTGACTTAATTCTGTCTTTTTGGGGTGGCGGCTTTTTTAGGCTGCTACTCGGGGACATAGAAATGTTAATCTTTTTGCCCCCTCCTTAAAGATGTTAAAAGACATGTAAGTTTTGTGACAGACAACGGCTTCGTTGGTACTACATGTTGAGGAGGACTGGAGGTCGGGAGACCAGTGAGTTTCGCCTTTCGGGTTGGATCAGACTATGTTTACACAGTCCTTGTCTATCTGTGTTAGTCTGTCCTCGTTGGTAGGGCACTTCCGGATTCCCGGCCACCTCTACTCCTACTTCTTCCGGTTTTGCGGTCTCCTTTCATTGGAGATTGCAATGTGAAAGAGAGGCTTGGTTGTGTCTCCGATCGAATATAAGGTGAACGTTCAGTGCGTCGCCCGTGCCCTTTGACAACGTCATTTTGTGACGAAACCGGTCAGGGCGGAGCCACGCACTAACGTCACCGCGTTTTACGTGACCCCGGATGCGCGGGTGTACGTAATTAATTTCTGTTGCTGTTTTGTTTTTAACTTTTAGCCGCGAATTCAAATGTATAATTTGCCGCATACTTTTTAATAAACTTCCTGGAAGTATTTCACCATTGCGAGCCCTCAATTTTTTTTCCCCCCCTCGGTTCTCCGCACTGGATGAGGAGTTTTACACTTGTGGGAGTATTGGAAACGAGGAGTCTGTGGAAGTACTGGATCCAGTGAAATCTATCAGTCCTATGAGGAAGCATCGTAAGCGGATGATGAGATCTCTCTCCCCCCTTTTGATGCCAGTGGATTGATATGTCTGAAATACACCAGGATCTGGTAAGAGTACATCTTTATCTATATTCCCTCTGATGTGTCTGCAGAATCCTGCGAGATTGATAGGGAGCTTCTCCTGATACTGCAATCTATGATCATCATTGCCTTTGGAAATTTGGACAATCATTAATTTACCATCTAATTACACCTTGTGATACCAGTTCTAATGGACTAATTATGTTTTGGTTGTATTAATTAGATGTTTACTCATATTTTTGACCTAATTTTGTTTATTCACTTACACTGTTATAAACACTCACTTACCTGTTCCACGGGAGCGTCGTTCCGGTCCCCCTTTCACCGCCGGAGCCTCCATTGCAACTGTGGGCATCCGGCCGTGACAGCTTTCGGCTTCGCAGCCGGGCACTCTCTGAGCATGTGCGAACGGCGCAGCACTCTCTGAGTGAACAGCCGATTGCCTGGGATCTGTCACGTGTCCCAAGTGATCGTCTACAGGGAGGGGCCGCTAAAAGGCGATATGAAGTATCGCCTTAATGGTCCCTGGGCGGAAGGAGGAAGTGGGACAGGAAGTCCCACTCCTCCTGAAGCCCCCCCCAAGAAAATTAGATGCCAAATGTGGCATGTGAGTGGGCGAGGAGTGGATTAAGGGGAAGTTCCACTTTTCGGTGGAATTTCGCTTTAAAATAAAGCAGATTGGCTTCCATTCACAGCTGCACTAGATTTTTCACTCTCTCTAGTGAAGTTCCTATCCCCTCTACAAACATATAAGACTAAAAAGTCAAAGAAGTCTTACATAATTCCTTAAACATTTTCAAGGGGCTTCAACAGCCTATTGGTGAGATAAAAGGACACAGTAAAACTAAAAGCAGACACTGTGTGCTAGCTGTTGTACGGCCTACATGTTATTTGCTTCCAGTGGGCAAAGCACAAGGTTACTTTATTGCGTAACTTATTAAGGGAAAATAAGGACTGCAGTGAAACACTACTAAGGCCGGATTCACACCTATGCGTCCTAAAGGGAGTTACACAGATTATTAACAAAACTGTCAGGTGTAAAGGTTAAACATGTAGGAAAATAGTCTACGAGCCAGAAAGAAAATAATGAAAAAGTGTCAAACTTTTAACAGTGACCCTGGGTTCACAGTAGTGCAATGCGGGAAACAGCACGATTTTAAGCTCCTCTCCCACAGTTAGTTCACACTGCCTTGTGTGAATCGATTAGTGTGTAGTTCGCAGATCGCTTTGCAAACTGTGAACTCGCACAGGAATCGAATCGCATAGGTGAGAATACCCATGCGATCCGATTCTACTGCAAGGAAAAACAAGTCCCTGCACTATTTTCTGTGCGAATCCAATGCGAGTTCAGCCATACAACTGTATGGCTGAACTCGCATTGCTCAGAGAGCGCATGTGGTCGGCACCTGCGGTGCGGGTGCGAATTACATGCAATCTGAGATTGCGCTAGTGTGAACCCAGGCTTAAAGTATAACTAAAGGCAAAACGTTGTTTTGGATAGCTGTCTGCGCTATGCTTCGTTCGGGTCTCAGATCTAGTAACACGGAAGCAATGTCATATCACTTCCGGGATTACTGGCATCTTAAAAGGCGCCAGTTTTAAAAAATAAAGTATTAAAAAACGCTGATCTTGATGTTTTAAATCCTTTGAAGTGCAGAAGAGGAGTTTGGGTTTTTATAGACCCCCGATGCCTCCATAAAGAGGACCAGTCTCTGCCCATTACCGTCACAAGGGATCTTTACATTCCTTGTGACAGCAATAACGGTGATAAAATATAAAATGACAGTGTAAAAAAAAAAGATAAAGGGGGTAGCTGATACATCGTTATCGTATCGGCACAGAAAAAAACATATTGGTCGATCCCTACTTCAATTAATGTGTAGACACTTTTAACTAGGGTTGTCCCGATACCGATACCAGTATCGGTATCAGAACCGATACCGAGTATTTGTGGGAGTACGTGTACTCCCGCAAATACCCCTGATACCTAAATAGAATACTTCCCCCCCACCGCCGCCGCTTGTAATGGCCGCCGCGCCATGTATACACACTCCCCTTCTCGGGATTGGACAGATCTGTCCAATCCCGAGCAAGGGGGAGTGTCTATGCATGGATCCGTGTATAGACACTTCCCCTTGCTCGGGGATTGGACGGATCCGTCCAATCCAGAGAAGGGGACTGTCTATACATGGCTCGGCGGCCATTACAAGTATTCAAACGAAAGCTTGTATTGCGCGCTGTAATGCAGGGGGATTAACGCGGCGGTATCATCATATCTACTACTACAGGTATGGGTGACATGGCTGCATCTGTGGGGGACATACAAGGCTGCATATGTGGGGGACATACAAGGCTGCATCTGTGGGGGACATACAAGGCTGCAATATGCGGGGGACATACATGGCTGCAATATGCGGGGGACATACATGGCTGCAATATGCGGGGGACATACATGGCTGCAATATGCGGGGGACATACATGGCTGCAATATGCGGGGGACATACATGGCTGCAATATGCGGGGGACATACATGGCTGCAATATGCGGGGGACATACATGGCTGCAATATGCGGGGGACATACATGGCTGCAAT
Organism: Rana kukunoris; assembly: GCA_029574335.1. Lineage (NCBI taxonomy): Eukaryota > Metazoa > Chordata > Amphibia > Anura > Ranidae > Rana > Rana kukunoris. Next base: position 249,289,060 of record CM056049.1, read on the forward strand.
ATGCGGGGGACATACATGGCTGCAATATGCGGGGGACATACATGGCTGCAATATGCGGGGACATACATGGCTGCAATATGCGGGGGACATACATGGCTGCAATATGCGGGGGACATACATGGCTGCAATATGCGGGGGACGGACATGGCTGCAATATGCGGGGGACGGACATGGCTGCAATATGCGGGGGACGGACATGGCTGCAATATGCGGGGGACGGACATGGCTGCAATATGTGGGGGACGGACATGGCTGCAATATGTGGGGGACATGGCTGCAATATGTGGGGGACATGGCTGCAATATGTGGGGGACATGGCTGCATTTGGGGACACATTTAAAAAAAGTATCTGTATTCGGTATCGGCGACTACTTGAAAAAAAGTATCGGTACTTGTACTCGGTCCTAAAAAAGTGGTATCGGGACAACCCTACTTTTAACATTCCTGCTATGGTATTGCCTTCTAACCAACCAATATACCTCTGTTTGAAATATGCTTTCGATTTTTAAATTACTACTGCTGTGACCTATAGTACCTTGTTTCTTTTTTCTTGTATCGTTGTTGATACTATGTCATGCCAACTTGTTGTGATGTAGGGCTTTTATATCTTTTCAAATAAATTAAAGGGGTTGTAAAGGTAAATATTTTTTTCCCTAAATAGCTTCCTTTACCTCAGTGCAGTCCTCCTTCACTTACCTCATCCGTTCATTTTGCTTTTAAATGTTCTTATTTCTTCTGAGAAACCCTCACTTCCTGTTCTTCTGTCTGTAACTACACACGGTAATGCAAGGCTTTCTCCCTGGTGTGAAGAAAGCCACTTGAGGGGGGAGGGGCGAGCAGGAGGATCAGGACACTCTCTACTTTGCAGATAAAGAAATGAGCTGCTTGCCCCCTTCCCGCTCAAGAGGCTTTCTACACACCAGAGAGAAAGCCTTGCATTATTGTGTGAAGTTACAGACAGAAGAACAGGAAGTGATCAATTCTCAGAAGAAATAAGGACATTTAAAAGCAAAATGGAAGGGTGAGGTAAGTGAAGGAGGACTGCACTAAGGTAAAGGAAGCTATTTAGGTGAAAAAAAATAAAAATTAAGTTTACAACCTCTTTAATCCTATTTGGCAAAAAAAAAAAAAAACACAACTTTGGACTAGGCCAATCGTTTACCCATTTTTGTAAAAGCATAATAAAACTGTGCGCACCTTTTCAATAATGCGGTTACCACCAAAGCGTGTCACAAACTCAGCTGGAGAAGCGACAGTGAAGTCTCGATGGAGGTCAAGCTTCTTGTGCTCTCGGCCCTTCTTTACTAGGTGTAGGCCAGACATGCTGGACCTGCTCAGAGAATGGAAAAATAAAGATGTTAGAGAAGGTGTTTGAAGTCGTTTATGAACTGCACCATTTTTTTTACAAAGGTATAAAATTAAACAGTTTATTACGACGGCACAGCAGATTATTTGACACTATACAGACATCAGTACAATAAATTACTTTATTAAAGTAGATCTAAACCTAATCAAGAAAAATCTCATAAAATAATTAAAATTGTGTTACAATCATTTTAAAGATTTAGTCTTCATTAAAATAATGTATGGTGATCTGGATATGAAGGCCCATGTTCAGGCATCTCTTGAGAGATGGGGACAAATGTGTCCCCAGTTGTACTCCTGTGTTGTCACCCTGGGTGTATATGGGTTATGGTTTATTTTCAATGCAATGTGGAGTAAAACAAACCTACCTTAAGCCTGCGAGTCGCTGAGAGGCGGAGATGGCCGCTCCCCGCTCCTCCACAGCTCAGCGTTCCAATGAACATGGAGGAGCAGAGCGGAGAGCTGCTGATTGACAGGCAGCAGCTCTCCGCTTGGGGAGCTGAGTGAACCGAGCCATTGGCGGTGTTCGATCGCTCCGTTCTCTGTGCAGAGACACCAGGGGACAGATGCTGCATACACCTAGGTAAGTATGATTATGGGGGGGGTACTTATTTTTAACCGCTTCCTTACTGGGCACTTAAACCCCCCTCCTGCCCAGACCAATTTTCAGCGCTGACGCATTTTGAATGACAATTGCACGGGCATAGAACGCTGTACTCAAATTACATTTTTATAATTTGTTTTCCCACAAATAGAGCTTTCTTTTTTGGTGGTATTTACTCACCACTGGGGGTTTTATTTTTTGCTAAACAAACAAAAAATCTAAAAAATAAATAAAAATAATGTTTCATAGTTTGTTATAACATTTTGCAAACAGGTAATTTTTCTCCTTCATTGATATGCGCTGATGAGGCAACAGTGGTGGGCACCTATAGGCACAGATAAGGCAGCACTAATGGGGACAGATAAGGTGGTACCAATGGGCACAGATAAGGCAACACTGATGGGTGGCACTCATAGGTGACACTGTTGTGCACTGGTAGGCGGCACAGATGAGCAGGCAGCTGCTCTCCTTGATCGGGACCGATGTCCCTCTAACAGCCGCCGGTGATCACCTTTTTTTCCCCTCCTCACACTGTCAGCGCGAGGAGAAAAAATAGCCGATTGCTGGCTCTGTTTACATCACATGATCAGCTGTCATTGGCTGACAGCTGATCACGTGGTAAAGGGTCGGGATCGACCCTTTTCTCCGATCAGCCAAGTCTCAGAGACTCGCTGATCACAGAGCACGCCAGGGAGTCCCTCCCGGCAAATTAGGTCCGCAGTATAGCCGTCTTTCAAATAGAGTGCAGATCTGAAGTAGTTAAAGAAGGTATGTCCTATGCCTACATACTTTTGCTAATAGGTTTCCTTCGTTCCCATCTCAAAAAGTTGGGAGGTATGTAAAAGGCTGTGCATAAAACACAAGTCAAAACGCATGGTAAAGTACATGGATGCGTTATCGCAAACAAAAGAAATTGCAATTTTTAAATTGCAGTTCTGGACATCGGCAGAAGGAAATTTGTAATTGTTTTTAAAATGACCTTTCTTCTTTGAAGGAGATCATGCAACCTGACTGTAAACAATGTCAGCAAGCAGGACATGACGGATTGCAGTGAACTAGACTCAATTGTTTTTACTGACAGCTTGCAGCTCGTTGTCACCAGAATCCCAGAGGCTGTTATATGTAAAAGAACTGTGCATCTCGTGTTCTTCAGGTGACCTGGAAGAAGTAACTGTACACATTCCCTGTGGCTGAGGGGCCACCATATTGCACACAAAGCTGACCACTTCACTTCTGGAAGATAAGGGACATTAGAGTAAAAAGGTGTCACTACTGACCTCTTTATAAAGGGAAACCATTGGTTGTTATCCCGACCCTCCATTCTTCAACATGGCTTTCTGTCTTAAACCCTGCCCCCGTCTTCTCCTCCCCCTCCAAAAACTTCACAGACAGCCTGTCAAAGTCTCCTCACTCCCCCCCACCACCTAGTGTTTCCTCTCCAGACCTGGCTCATGGCCTGTAGCAGCCTCATGTGGAGCAATGTGGAAACTTCAGTTACATATGTGATAAGCAGCAATGCTCAGGAAAAAATGACGTGTCATCGTGGCACATGCATGGGCTCTGCTGAAAGCAAGTTTGTAAATAAAACATGGTAAACCTGAGCCTGCCTGCCAGTAACATTCATGTACAAGAGAGTCTAATTACTTCCTGAACAGACATGTTTTCCCTTGTCCAAAGCAAGATGAGGGGTATGCACAGGATGTTAAACTGGGACCCTTTCATTTCTTTATATACTGTAACAATAAACATATAACCAAGTCAACTAAGAGGCGGTTCACACAGGGGCGACTCGTCAGGCGACTCAGCCGTCTGACAAGTCGCGTCCCGTTCTGTTCTATGGAACCGTTCTAAAAGGAGCGTCTCAAGTCGCTCCGACTTAGAAAAAGGTTCTTGCACAACTTTGGGGGCTACTTGCATCGACTTCAATACAGAAGTAATTTTGCAAGTCGCCTCTGAGGTCGTCTTGAGATCGCCTTGCTGAGTCGCCCCCAAATACGTGCCTCCCCTGTGTGAACCGGGTCTGAGGCCAAATACACATTGCTTGAGGAGAGGGTGCAACCTACAACTTCCCAACTGCTTTCCTTTGTGCAGCTGGACCGAGGGTACATGATACAGCTGTAAGTATAAAAACAGGCAGTGAGTGATACATCCATCGTAGATCACCCTTCAGAGAACAATGAGTGTGATGCCGTGTACACACGATAATTTTTCAGCATGTAGAAAAAACTATGTTTTTCCAACTTCATCAATAAAAACGACGTTGCCCACACACCATCGTCTTTAAAAAATGATCTAGCAAAGCGCGGTGACATACAACACGTACGACGGCACTCTAAAGGGGAAGTTCCATTAGCCTTTGGGTTGCTTTAGCTGATTCCTTGTTAGTAAAAGACGATTTGCGCTTTTCTGTCTGTTACAGCGTGATGAATGTGCTTACTCCATTATGAACGGTAGTTTTACCATAACGATCGCTCCTGTCTCATAACTTGCTTCTGAGCATGCGCGTTTTTTTAACGTCGTTTTAGCCCACACACGATCATTTTTTACAACCCCAAAAACGACATTCTTTAAAACAACGTTAAAAATGCAGCATGTTCGAATTTTTTATTTTTTTTCGTTTTTTAGAACCTGAAAAATGATGTGACGCCCACACACGATCATTTTAAATGACTTTTTTTTTAAAACAATGTTTTTTTCATGCCGAAAAATTATCGTGTGTAGGGCAGCATGAGGATGAGCCCTTAGGCCTGTCAGTTTTTCAGACGGACCTGATCAGACCCTGCAGTTTTTTCTACAGAGCGGCAACATGTCCGCTGACACCCTGCCGCCATCCGATCCGAACTGCCAAAAATAGACGGATGGTGGTCCAACTGGCGGATCAAATGGAAACAGACAGGCAGTCCGTTTCCATCCAATTGCCCCATAGACGAGCGGGCTATGTCCGTGTCCACTCTGCACAGCGGAGTGGCCATGGCCCTGTCATTTGCCTGCTCAGCGGAGAGATCCCCCACTGAGCAAGCAGATCCCGCTTCACAGAAGCGCCCGTGTTAAAGGGGCCTTGAAGTGTAGGTCAAGCCAAAAACTTTTTTTTTATCATTTTGGATAGAGTGGGAAAAGCTGGTAAGCTGTTTACGGCTATATTAAATTGTTTTACCATCACTTCCTTTCAACAACTGTTTTACCAGACATGAAGTGAGATAAAAACCTGCAAAAGGAACACAGGCAAAAATAAAAATCTGACAGAGGTTGTAGCAATCCCTTAATTCAATGGTCATCAACCCTGTCCTTAGGGCCCACTAACAGGCCAGGTTTTATGTATTACCTTGGGGAGATGCAGACTAGAATCCTGCAATCACTGAGAAGCAAATGATATCACCTCTGATGTATTTCAGTTATCTTGCAAACCTGGCCTGTTATTCCTGCCCTAATCTACCAAAGAAAAACTGTGGGCCCTGAGGACAGGGTTAATGACCACTGTCCTAATCTACCAAAGAAAAACTGTTTGAGAGTTCCCCTCACTTCCTGTTCAGTAAAATGTTGTCAGCTGGACAGGAAGTGAGAATAAATCTCTCTAATAGAGCCACACACAGCAGTGTGACAGAGGTTCTACCCTTCCCACACATTATACAAAAGTGAAAAAAAAAAAGTTTTGGCAAGTCATACAATGTAAAAGCAGAGCTAAATTCAAAGCTGTGCTTTCATTTCGCATAGATTAAGAGAGGGGTCTTTCCCCCCCATCTGTATCCACATTGAGGAACATTTCACTTCACTTCCTGTCCAAACGATCTTTTGATAAATTGCACAGTCTGTCTGACATCAGCCTTACAGTAGGTAATGAAATGAAATCTCCGGATTTCATTCACAGATGGCCATAAACAATAATGGAGGCTAAATCAACAAACCTATCCACATGGATTTCAACTTTGATCAAAGTACTGGTTAAGGCACCTTGTTTAGCCCCACTGCAATCCCAACAGCATAAGCCCAGGTTCACACTAACAGCAGGAATGAAATTCAGCTGAACGCACACCATTTCATTCCCGCATGTCAGTCCCGACTTCGGCTGCGATTTCAAAGTGTTTCTGAACAGATGTCTATTAAAAATCGCACCTCGAAGTCACCAATAGTACAGAAACTACTTTTGGGATTGCCAGTGACTTGTCTGTATTGTTCCCTTAACGAGCTGGTTCCTTTAAGGACTGCGCAGGCACAATCCTTGCCGACGGAAATCTCCAAACCTCGGCCGGCATCCAGGCCCATTCTTTAACATCCCCATGGATTGGAGGATGTTAAAAAAGAGCCAGGACGACGAGCGAGCCACTTTCCTCAAATTCCACGTCGCCCTGGATGCCAGCCGAGGTTCGGAGATTTCCGTCGGCAAGGATTGCACCTGCGCAGAACCAGCTCGTTAGCCGGAACCAGATCGTCAGATCAGATTGCGCCTGCGCAGTCCTTAATGGAACCAGCTTGTTAGCCGGAACCAGATAGGCAGATCACCGGCAATAGCCACCGTATTAACATGCAATTTGACACGTCAAATCGCTGCAATGCAAACCAGGGATAAAACTGATTCCTGTTGCACTCAGGCTTTCACACTGGGAAGGCTTGAGAGGCGCTATTTCTAGCGCTAAAATGCCCGAAAAGCACCTTCAGCGTGAAAGGGGTCTAAGAGCGTCATTAACACCCTTAAGAATTCCATCAGGCCTCCACGCTTAAATTGATGCCGCTTGCACCAGATTCCTGTACCTGTCAGAAACAGCACCAATCAGTGAGCTAAAAATGAGATGATTGCTAACAAATCAGAAATTGTTTTTTAAAAAATCACCTGCGTTAAACCCTTACAGAAAGAACATTTTGATAGCATGCAGAAAACATGGATTGTTATGGTCAGGGCTTTTTTTCTGGGGGAACTTGGGGGAACTCAGTTCCACCACCTTTGGCTCAGACCCTTTAGTGCCTGCTCACCACAATCACTTGTGAACACAGAAGTCTGGTTTCTGTGTTTACAAGTGACTGCTTTGTAACCCCCTGAACTCTGCACTCTGTATGTAATGCAATTCTGGTATTTAATGCCCCTTTAAGACCCTTCTACTGTTTTAAAATCTAAACGGGTCGTGGTTGAGTTCCTGTACTTATTTTCTGAGAAAAAAAGCTCTGGTTATGGTACAATTGCACAGCTTCCAAACCTAAAAACATTTCCAGAGAATGACAGTCTTGACCTGCCAGAAAAAGTCCCCGAAAATAAAGGGACAGCTGATCATCATCGAGTTTTAATTTTCTGTGCTGTTCTTAAATGGAACGTAACTATCTGAGCACCACACACTGAAATCACCAACTCGTTCATTTTTAATACTCAGTGCAAACTCACCCCTCCTCTATGCTTTTGAGAAATCACATTGAAAAACACACCCCTGGCATTTCTAGCTGCAGCCATCTTGAGTAAGGGAAAATGATCATTTACTTCCTGGAATCCATTTGCCCTTAGGTCAGGCATGCAGGTAGAAGGGTGTGCTAAGCTGAGAAAATCCATTCTCCCCTTCTACAGATGAATGAGAAAGAAAAATGCCCATGAAGACTCCTGGGATGTATGTCATTTTAGCCTAGGCCAGAAACAAGGAAGCAACTGAAAAAATGTAAATTATATACTTTCCTATTTATTTACTAATGCTAGCAGCATACGGAATACAAATAGTTCATGTTGGTGGAGCTAGATATGTGTATACCCATACGACTACAATGATTGAGGTGTATGCACATAATCACAAGACTAGTCAACAGAGGAGAGAGCTTAAAGGATCACTAAAGGAATTTTTTTTTTTAGCTAAATAGCTTCCTTTACCTTACTGTAGTACTGGTTTCATGTCCTTATTGTTCATTTTTGCTTTGAAGTTGCTGTAATCCTGCTCTGATCTCCACACTTCCTGCTTGTCTGTTTCCTTATAACCCCAGTGCTGGGAGCTTTCTCACGATGGTTTAAGCTGTCATTACTGTGTGTCTAAAACTTCCCAGAACCAATCGGATTCATTTTAAAAACAAAACACTGCCCTGGATTTGTTTGTTTTTGTTCTGTGTGTCTATTTCTACTTTGCAGAAACATGAAGTCAGTTCAAAAGTGAAACTAACCTGCAGGCACATTATATGATTGATTTTTATCTATTTTTAATCATTTTGAAAAGGAATCAGTTAACGTTTATGTCTCTATACCCTGTAAACAGTCATTTCACCAAAAAAATTGTTTTCCTTTAGTGACCCTTTAATTCTGCTTTAAAGGTAAGTGATTAATGTACGTTATCCAATTCCAAGTAGCCATGATACACCGTGTCTATATAACTACTTTCCAATGACAAAAGACATGACAATTTTGTATTACCAATTATATACATGCAAAAGTCATCGCAATCACAGGTGTATAGTGTGGCCACTCTATGCAGATTTGCAGCCATCAAGCAAATGTGGAAAACATGGCCTGTTTGTGGTCCAAGGAAAACACTGGACTTCTTGCTTCTGTATCCCTACAATAATACCTGCCACCAGGAACAGAGCATACTGAAGAGAGATTCTAATTAGAGTCTCTGATCTGCATGGTCAGGGGAAAGCACCTGACTTGTAGAACTCTCAGGTGTTTTGGGGGCTCTATATCTGCCTCTTATAAGCCAATGTCTTCTATATCACACTGCAATGAGCTGTTTATATTAGAGAAGAATTACCTGCTAGTAAGCAGAAATGCTGCTGAGTCTTTGGCTCACCCTCCTGCAGCTATTGTAATCACTAAACTGCATGGAAGACAGATAAATGTCACATTGAATTCTCCTTCAAAATGTAAAGCAAAACATGGGCTGGCTCAGGGAGGTATCCATCTATGGCATTCGTATTTGTCCCTGCCGAGTACACTCCGCACATTTCCTCTTTCCATGTTCTCTTGTACAGAGGAAAGGAAACAAAGGAGTCATTTGGTTTGCATTACATTCAAATTATAAACTACTTTATCATTTGATGCAGATTACTTTTTTTGCCTTTGGTAGTCTGAACAGAAAATTCCGGTTTTAGATGTTATCTTTTATCTAAAAAATAAATAATTAGAACTTTGTCGTCTACCCACATGCATGGGGCAGCAAATCCATTAAGGGCGGACAGGCATGTGCCGCCTCCCCCTATCCATGCGTCTGGCCCCTTTCAGGGCATCAGATGCATGAATTCCAATGGGGGGGTTCGAAGCACTGATTAGAGCCAGAGGCTCTAATAGGCTTCAAAATAGGTTGGGAGCAGAGAATGCACTCACAGCCCACCCAGGTGTGTTGCAACAGAGACTGAATATTTGCTTTTGTAACACTGATCCTCCTCCAAGCCAATCAGGAAGCAGGTTTTAACACCTGTCACCCGATTGGCTAAAAGGACAGGTGATCCTATTGGATGCCTAGGGGGAGGGGAGAAGCCGCATGCTGGAATCCGCCGATGGAGAGGACATGGAGCCGTTGGATGGGGTAAGTGACGATCTCGCCTGGTTCCGCATTCCATCGATTCTGCAGACGGAGGAAATGCTCAGTTCTTTTCATTTAACCAATTGGTTGGGTGGGGGAGAAACACACTTCATTCCCCCATAAGCACACACAGAGCTGTTGTATTCTGATGGTTCCTTCTGAATACACTAATTAGCATTGCAGTCAGTAAGGGCCCTTTCACACGGGGCGGATCAGTAATGATCCGCCCCATGAACCTCCGCTTGCTCAGCGGGGATCGCCGCTGAGCCGGCGGATAACGGGGCGGTCCCTGCACAGTGTGCAGGGACCGCCCTGTCTTTTCTCCGCTCTCCTCTATGGGGGGGATCGGATGAACACGGATTGGCTGTCCGCGTTCACCTGATCCGATCCGCAGACGGATGGAAAAATAGGGTATTTTGGGCTGGAGGAACTTGACTGGCCTGCACAAAGTCCTGACCTCAACCCGATTGGACACCTTTAGGATTATTTAGAGCAGAGACTGCCAGCCAGGCCTTCTCATCCACATCAGTACCTGACATCACAAATGTGCTTCTGGAATAATGGTCAAACATTCCCATAGACCAGGGGTGTCAAACTCCATTTCCTTGCCGGCCACATCAACATTATGGTTGCCCGGTTGTATCAGCACCCCACCACCCTTATATCAGATGTCAAGAGCCCCCCCCACCATCAGAAGTTAAGCAACCCCCCACCACCACTATCCCTTACATCAGTGCATCTCCCTGCCTTGTGCTGCTGCCAGGAGGGCTGGACAGAGAAGTGCAGGATCTGGTGGAGGAGTCCTGACTGCTGAGACGGGGGGTGGGGTGTCGGTGAAATGGCCTGGAAGGCCCGATTCGGCCCACAGGCCTTGTGTTTGACACCTGTGCCATAGACTTCCTAAACCTTGTGGACGGCCTTCCCAGGAGTTAAAGATGTTATAGCTGCAATGGATGGGCCAACTCAATAGCGAACCCTACAGACTAAGACTGGGATGCCATTAAAGTTCATGCGTGTGTAAAGGCAGGCGTCCCAAAACTTTTGGTAATATAGTGTATACTCTTGATACAAGTTTCCTTCCAGTACAGAATGTAGCAATGTGTTTATCAAACACAAATAAGACGGACAATAGGCTCAATTCACAAGCTAACACTCCAGGATGAGGATAAAATAATGTTATATTTGCCTGCTCTGTGCAAGATGATTGCACAGAGCAATGTCTTACCTCCTTTTCTCAGTCCCCCGCCAGCAATGTCTGCTCCTCTTTGCTGCGGTTGCTCCTTCAGCAAGCTGTCTTGAGGGCGCAATCGCAAGCTGGGCTGTGTGTATCTACAGACAGACACGGCGAGGCTTGGCCACATCTCCCACTCTCCCAATTTGACTGACAGCAGAAACAGGTGATGGCTCCCACTGCTTTGCGTGTCAAACCTTTATTATGTTGCAGCCTACCAATTCTTAGATGTGATGGCTGCATTTGTTTTCTTTTTAGACTTGCTTTTTTCACCTGGTGATCCAGTCAGTAAGTCTGTTGTTATGCAAAAGACCAAGCTCTCTTCCAGATGTATCAGTTTACAGGGAAGAGACAAATTATGTAACGCTGGCAGGGGTGCTTATAATGATCAGTTTTTATTTATTATAACTTTATCCCAAAAGGAAAAAACTGTTCGATGTAACTGATTATAAAGTGTGAGCTGCAGTTTGACAATATGTTTGTGTATCTAACTCTGCTAGTACATCTAACGCTCCCCTCTCCCCACACCTAGAGTGTAGGCACTGTGGTGTGTTACTGGCCAGATCACCAGATGAAAACAAGGCCTAAAACTAATGCAGCCACCACATCTAATGAATGGTAAGCTGCAATACATTACACTTTAAGGCTTAGAGTCAGTTTACACCACATGCAGTCCAATGTGGGTTTTTTTCTGCATCAAAAATGTATAGAAAGTGGTTATATGGTTTCAAATGGCATAGTTCACACCAGTGCGGTCATTTCCAGGGTGTTCCAGTTTCAGAAAAGAATAATAGAACATGCTGCATTTTTCCAGCACTGCACTGGACTGTACTGAAACGCATTAAAAATGCATCAGACCCCAGTACAGTGAGGGCTCGTTCACACCACAAAAACACACTCCAAATGCTTTTTTGCATGTGCGTTTCAGTACGTTTTTGATATTTTTTTTTGTGTGTTTCTGGATGCATTCCAGATCCTTTTTTTATTTACTGGACAGGGGTCCAGTGAATTTTTGGTGTGTTTTACCGCGTTTCAGTACAGTCCATTGCAGGAAAATTGCAGCATGTTCTACTTTTTTTTTTTTTTTCTGGTACTAAAACGCCCTTGAACTGGTGTGAACTATGCCATTGGAAACCACATAACCTACTTTCCATATGTTTTTGATGCAGAAAAAAAATGCACTGGGCTGCATGCGGTGTGAACAGGACCTGAAAAAAGCATTTGGAATGCATCCGAATGCATCCCTATTGGGCTGTACAGGCCCAATAGGGCCGGCTGTACAGGTGTATCAATGGCCCTGTTGTACCAGGCCCAGAGTCCTAAGCTCAGCAGGGGGGTCCCAGGTAGCCTCACAGATGATCGGTGCTGCATTGGGGGGAGTTACAAGCCCCGATCTCCGTGTGGCTTTTAATGAAGCAGCTGACAGCTGCTTCTCCTCCGCCCCCTCCTGTGGCTGTCGGCTGCTTCATTAAAAGCCACACAGGGAGATCGCTGCTTGTAACTCCCCCCACAATCATCCCCCGTCTGTCAATCAATTGTCCCTTAATCTCTGAGTCATGTGTGCTCCTCTGTCGTCATCGCCCCCCCCCCCCCCATTCCTGATCCTGTCAGGATCAAGAGCAGAGGAAGTAGCCGGTAAATATGTCATTACTGTGTTTACAATGTGTCCTCAGTCCCTTTCCCTGTCACAAAGGGAAGATGTTAAGCATCAGGGCTGGTAAAAAAAAAAGTATTGTAAAAAATATTTAAAAATTAAATTATAAAAACAATAAAACAAGAAATAAAAAAACAATGACCCCCCCCCCCCAAAAAAAAAATACTGACACCATACACTTCTCTACTGACACATCCACTGTCCTACTAATACAATCCACTGCCAACCTCCTACCCCCCAAAAAAGAATTGTGAAAAAAAATAACTGAGAAGAAATTAAATTGTAAAAAAATAAATAAATATATTTGTACAAAAAACTACTGACACCGTCCAATAATCTACTGATCCAGCCATACCACCCACAAGGTTGATGGTGGGGCTGAAGGGGGCCCCATTAGGTAGGCTGTAAGAGCCCCATGATTTCTATCAGTGAACCAGCCCTAAGTTCAGCTTTGGTAAAGTAGAACATTCTGCATTTTTCCTGCACTGGACTGTACTGGAATGGAGTAAAAAGCATTGTAACGCATCAAAAACACATAAAAAAATGCACCGGACTCTGATACAGTGACAAAAAAGCACATGGAATGCATCCGGAAACGCATCAAAAATGCACCGGAACCTGTATTTAGGGTGTGGGGTCTACTAAGCACCTGCTTCACAACCCCAGAGACTTCCACCGGGACAGTGTGCAGGGGTTCTTCTTCCCCCGCAGCCATTGTCCCATTTAAAATCGGGCACAGTTGTGCAGGGCTCCAGCTGCGACATTCATTCAGAGAGATATATGAATGAAAAAACTACAAGTCCCATCTTCCACCATGACTGACAGCCTTGTAGGTCTACAAGTACAGTAAAAAAAAAAGTGCATTTGTAGTCCATTTTCTTCTGCCACTTCCATCAGCTTTGTAACTAAAAGACGCGGTACAGAGGTATGAGCTGAGAGCTGGAGGAAAGGTCTGCAGGAGACTGACATTGCACCTGTGATGTTGGGTGCAATGCTTTGCAGGCTCTTGTGGAAAAAATAATAAATACACGCTTTTTGTTTTTTCTCCTGGAAAAATATGTGCATTATTATTTTTCTTAAAGGTGAACGTAGCTTTTATTTTCAAAAAGGTAACAGCTTTTTTTTTTAGTTGAGTCCAATGATATCTGAAAATTGACTTCACATGGTGGAAAATAAACTGCCTTTAGGTCACTTTCACCCAGGTGGCTGTAGGTCGGTAAAAACAGGTGCCTGAGACGCGGTTTTGTCACCTTCTGGCCACCCACTAATATTCTAACATTACAGGCTGACATTGCTGTGCACATGCCGTGGCCACAATGCTTAGCTTCGCGTCTACGGCAATTTTAACTTGGGCTGCAGAGTTTGACAGGCGGCATTGCCAGTCATACTCACCAATCAGTCTCACAATGTAAATTTACTGTTGGCCCATTTATATTTAAGAAGAAAAAAAAAGCCCGTTAGGAGCACCTTCTGAATGCCTTCCAGCCAGGGCCGCCATCAGGGGGGTACAGGCACCGGTAAGGAGCCCGGAGGTCCCCAGGGTCCCGGATGGCAATCCCCCTTTTTTTTTTATATATATAAAAAAAAATGTATTTCCCGGATTTTTTTTATTAAAGGGCCCAATCCCCCTTTTTTTTTTATATATATAAAAAAAAATGTATTTCATTTTTTTTATTAAAGGGCCCAGAGGTCCCCAAGACACCGGATGGCTACCCCACCCCTTTTTTTTTATATCGTTTTTTTTGTAAGGGGCCCAGAGGTCCCCAGGGCAACCCCCCCCCCCCTTTTTTTTTTTTCGTCAGCACCAAATGCCCCCCTTCTCAATTTGCGACAGCCCCCCGCTTCTCAATTTGAGGCGGCAGCACCCCCCTCTCCGGTTCTCTGCTCCAGGGGGCCCATGCCTGAAGCTGTGTAAGGGGCCCCATAATTCCTGATGGTGGCCCTGCTTCCAGCCACTGGAACTTTTCAAAGCGTGGTCAGTATGCTGCCTGTCTGAAAGCTTGTGAAAAGCATTGCAAATTGAGCCTATTCTATGGTAGCTAAACCAGCAATCAACCAAATGGATTCAACTCTAGCTGTTGAGGATATACATATGTGCATCCTGGTGCATGGCCATTCATTTTTGAGTGGCACCACAATGCACATATACATTAAAGCGGAGGTTCACCCAAAAATCAACTTTCTGACATTAGATCCAGCATACTGCTAACATCTGCAGTATGCTGGGTTTTTTTTTTATTTATTTTTTGTACTTATCGTTTTATGAGCCGTTGTTATCCGGCTCCGAGCAGGGAATCCTGCGGGGAATGGGCGTTCCTAAGCCAAGAGGAGTCGAATGAAGGGCTGCTAAGGCGAGTCACGCCTTCCGAAAATACCCGAGTGTCACTTTGGGTATTTTCGGAAGGCGAGACGCGCCTTAGCAGCCCGTCAATCCACTCCTCTTGGCTTAGGAACGCCCATTCCCCACAGGATTCCCCGCTCGGAGCCGGATAACAACGGCTCATAAAACGATAAGTACAAAAAAAAATTAAAACCCCAGCATACTGCAGATATTAGCAGTATGCTGGATCTAATGTCAGAAAGTTGATTTTTGGGTGAACCTCCGCTTTAAGTAAAAACTCGCTTGCATTCTATCACACCACCATATAAACATGTGCATTGAGGTGCACTGGAAAAAATGGTGCAGGTGTGTTTTTCAGTGGATGGCGGTATTCTGCTCATTCATAAGTAATGGCCTACCCTAACTTAAAGCAGGTTAAAGTGGTTGTAAACCCTTATGCCGCGTACACACGGTCTTTTTTTGCGATGAAAAAAAACGTTTTTTAAAACGTCATTTAAATTGATCGTGTGTGGGCAAAACGTCGTTTTTTGTCTTAAAAAAAACGACCAAAAAAAAATTCCAACATGCTTGAATTTTTTGTGTCGTTTTTCAAAACGTCGTTTTTTGTTTCACAAAAAGTCACCGTGTGTAGCAAAAACGTCGTTTAAAACGACGTTTTTCAACCCGCGCATGCCCAGAAGCTAGTTATGAAGCGAGCTTCAATGGAAAAGTGTGGTGAACGTAACCTCGTTTTTTGTGAAAAAAACGATGGTGTGTATGCAACATCGTCTTTGAAAGTGACGTTTCAAAAACGTTGTTTTTTACTTCACAAAAAACGTCGTTTTTTTTCATCGCAAAAAACGACCGTGTGTACGCGGCATTACATATACTTACTAAAGTGACTAACATCAGGTGATACACACTCCTACCTAAGTTGTACATGTTTACCTGCTGAATTATCTCCTTTACAGACGTTCAAAGTTCACAGTTTACTCAGCAAGGACAGAAACAAAGATATTGGTGTTCAAGTGAAAGCTGAACGATAAAGCAGTTTATGGTTTCCCATGACATCATGGGTGATGACCTGACATTGACTAGAGTAGATCATTACTCTTTCTGGCTGAATGTACGGTGTCATTATTACCGTATACAAGACCTGCAGAGGCAGTTCAGTCAGGCCCCTTTCTCACCAGTGGACTGATCAGGTCCGCCTGTCAGTTTTTCAGGTGGACCAGATCAGCCCACCCATTGTTCTCTATGTAACGACAGATGCCGGCAAACCCACCGACGGCAGATCCGATCCTGTCTGCTAAAAAAATACGAATGGGGATACATCCGCCATCCATCTGGCAGATCGGATCGCATGACACTCGCATGGAAACGGACAGTCAGTCCATTTCGAACCGACCGTCCCATAAAGAAAAGCAGGCTGTGTCCGCTCCCCCTCATTAACAGGCAGATCCAATAGACGGAATCCGCTTTGTCTGAAAATCAGAACTAGTAACTATCAGAACTAGAAAAAAATGTAAATCAGAACTAGTAAAAAATAAAATCAGAACTAGTAAAAAATAAAATCAGAACTAGTAACTATCAGAACCAGTAAAAAATTAAATCAGAACTAGTAACTATCAGAACTAGTAAAAAATAAAATCAGAACTAGTAAAAAATAAAATCAGAACTAGTAACCATCAGAACTAGTAAAAAAAAACGAAATCAGAACTAGTAACTATCAGAACTAGTAAATGATAAAACGGCAAAAGAAGTATAGAGTTACAATGTACTTGTTTTTCAAAGCTTCTTATATGTTATACTTTATCACGTGTACTTTTTCACTACTGTGTTACTTTCATCTTACCGATCAAATACCACCTATCTGCAGTGCAATGCCAGGTTATAAATATAAATTGTAAGCTTTGTGTCCCAGAATTCTTTTACATACAACATTGGGGTGGGGGGTGTATCAAAACTGCAGCAGACAGGATCAGGACTAGTTGCGCAAGGCAACAAATCGGCTTCTATCTTCAGCTTGTTCAGTTAAGCTTTGAAAATGAAAGATAGAAATCGATTGGTTGCCATCCACAGCTGCTCCAGATACTGTGTGCTCCAGTCTTGATAAATTTCCCTCAGTGAATGTGTTGTATCTAAAATACCGTACTTTCTGACAATCACATGTGACTTGAAAAAAAATATATATCTGTTTATAAAGCGGTTGTTATTTTAAACATTATATTCCAGCTGTGACACACAAAAAAAGATGAACATACCCAAGGACAAACACGGGCTCCGTAGCTGATGGCTCCATGTTAATTGAGGTGGCTCATCCAAAGTGATGACGGGAGAACTTCTCTTTCCTTCTGTATTCACCTTTGTCACTTCAGTTATCATTGTTCTCTTAACCACCATAAGTTCATATGTACTGATAACAAGTTAAAGGTGCAGCACCTTTCTGACCTATGCACTCTTACTTTTTTCTGCACAGAGAAAAATCGTAAAAGATAATTCTGAAGCCCCGTACACACGGCCGAGGTTCTCGGCAGAAACCAGCGAGAACCTCGCTGGGATCCTCATTCTGCCGAGAACCTCGGCCGTGTGTACGGATTCGCCGAGCCCAGCCCGTCGGGAAACCCATCGAGCAAATAGAGAGCAGGTTCTCTATTTGCTCGACGGCCCGTCGGGATGAATGGCTGGTCGCCTTTCCCGACGGGCTGGTAGCCGATTCTGACGGCTGGCCGAGAACCTCGACGGGCGGAACGATGTGTTCCGCCCGTCGAGGTTCTCGGCCGTGTGTACAGGGCCTCAGATTTCTTTTCTTAAAGGGGTAATTCCCCTAAAAAACTTTTTTTAACATTGATTGAGGCTCGTTATGTCAAGGGGAATCGGGTGTTTTTTTTTTAGAAACTAAGCAGTACTTACCGTTTTACAGATGCATCGTCTCCGTCGCTTCCGGGTATGATCGTCTGGTCTGGGCGTGCCTATTTGATTGACAGGCTTCCGACGGTCGCATACATCGCGTCACGAGTAGCCGAAAGAAGCCGAGCGCCGGTGCGGCTCTATACTGCGCCTGCGCACCGTCGTTCGGCTACTTTCGGAAAATCGTGACGCGATGTATCCGACCGTCGGAAGCCTGTCAATCAAATAGGAACGCCCAGACCCGAAGACCATACCCGGAAGCGTCGGAGACGATGCATCTCTAAAACGGTAAGTACTGCTTTGTTTCTAAAATAAAAACGCCCGATTCCCCTTGACAAAACGAGCCTCAATCAATGTTAAAAAAAAGGTTTTTGGGGGAACTACCCCTTTAAGAAATAAAAAATGCTTGCTGCCAATTACGCCACGCGTTGCTATATTTGCAATATATTTTATATTTTCTGTTAGGCCTCATGTCATGTACACTGCTGCTGATAACCGGATGTTTAATCTATGTTCACACCTATGCGTTTTTAGTGCATTTTGCAGTTTGCATAAACGCACCACAGTCCATTTATCATGGTTTCCTACGGTACTAGTTTACATCTGAGCGTTTTGCGGCATTGTGTTTTTTGGAAAGGGTCAGGGACTTTTTTTCCCCACTGCAGTTTGCGTTTTCCATGTAATAGACTTCAATGGTGCTGCAACAGAAATGCAAGTGGTGTATTTTTGATGTCAGAAATACAAGAAAGAGATGCGCCAATCTAAGTGCAGTATGTCGATATTTATTCAAAAGTAATACAAAAACAATAAAGTAACTACTCACAAACATGGAGTAATACAGGCCTAGATGTGGCTATAGGTCCGGGGTCACCATTCAGGGTTTCTCCGAGAAGAGTCCTCGTCCAGGGCTATGAGCCGCAAGCTGTATTACTCCATGTTTGTGAGTAGTTACTTTATTGTTTTTATATTACTTTTGAATAAATATCGACATACTGCACTTAGATTGGCGCATCTCTTTCTTGTATTTCTGACTCCTTCAGAGGCTCGCTTCTGCTTCAGGTGCTGCCGCTAAGTTCCCCTATTACAACTCATCATATTTTTGAAATTGGACTGTCCGGATATCATATGAATTCTACTGTTGCTATATGGACCTATAGTGACTTGTTCCTTATGTTGATTTTAGTTTAGGTTAGGTTGCATGCTTGAGTTGATCGAGCGCCACAAACCCATTTATCTACATGTATTTTTGATGTGTTTTGCAGTTCTTATTTTACCACTGTATATAGCTGTTTGCTAAGCAGGGGACTGGGAAGCCAGCCGCTGCGTCCTTGGCAAGCGCATCACATTTTTTTGCCGGACAATTTACCGTATTTGGCGTATAAGACGGCCCCCTAATTTTCCAGCTAAAATGTTGGTTTTGGGATATACTCGCCGTATAAGATGACAGGCTTTATTCATCTTTTTCCAAATCCCACTGTGCCATTGCATGCCTCACCTCGACGATCCCATACCTTATCCCTGACATGCAGAGTCTCAGTCAGACTGTGGGCGAGGACAAGAAGACGTCCGTGATAGGCGGAACAGTGAACAGAGGCTCTGCTGGGAAACTGAGTGTTCCGCCTACCACAGAACAGCACGAGGAGGAGGCGCGGCTTTTGAACAATGGACGCCTGAAGTCTGACTGAGACTCTGCATATAAGACAACCCCCGAGTTTTGAGGCATATTTTTAAGTATAAAAGGTTGTCTTATACGCCGGAAAATACAGTATTTTTTTTTTTTTTTACATCCAGCTTTCAGGGGGAACCCCCTTGACAGCTTATGACTCATCGGTTGCTAAGGACGCGGTGGCCATCCTTCTGGCCCCCTCCTTAGCAACCAGCTATATACAGTGTGTTTTACAGTGCGTTTAAAGACAGAAAAAAATGCAAAATGCATGAAAACTGCATGCAAAAACGCTGGTTGAAAAACGCAAAATGCACTGAAAAACATGCCTGAAAAGAGCATCAAGCACAGTCGCATATATGCTGCCCCTGAACTCTCCTCTATTTTTTTTGCAAATATTTGTTTTTATTGAACACCACAAAAAAGGGGGGGAGGCCCCCTACATTACAAGAATAATGCGAACAGCAGGGATATAATACAACATGCAAAGGTACACAGTCGCTAGAAACGAGCAGTATTATGTCAGTAACCATGATGGCAAAAGACCATGGACCCTGTGGCCCCATTGGCGGCCACGCTCATAAGTTAGGCTTCTCAAACACGTTCTTAGGCCTAGGGCGTCCTCCCCTTTCCTTTTCACCTTTTCCGAACATACTCTTAAGAAATTGAAAACTTAATAAAATAATAAAATAAAGGAAAACCCAGAAGAAGAAAGAAGGGAGAAAGAGGAGAGGACAGACAAAGAAAGGACAAACAAAGAACATACCAAGATGACGGGGGAACTCTCCTCTATTTTATCTTATTAGCACATGTACTATAAGTTATTTATAGTCGTTTCTAGGCAGTTGAGGTTAGAAACATTTTTTGTAAAGCAAACAAATGCGTTCAGGACGGATGTTCAGAGGCATTTGAAACACCAAACGCCTGTAACGGCGGTAACTTGCGTTTAGCCGCATTTTGTTTTAAAGGTGTTTATTAAAAAAATATTAATTTCTGACCATTTACAATGTAAAAAGCGCTTCTAAATGCAAAGGCAGCTAAACGTGGCATGTAAACGCGGCACAACTGACATTTTTAAACGTCGGCTTCTAGCTCTCAAGTTCCATCATTCAGGAGAGGTTTTAAAACATCCCATGTACATGAAGCCTTATAGTTAAAAACAATAATGTGGGCCCTTCCTATTTGAAACTCTCTGCCATATAGGACTGGAGGAAAGCATGATGAAGTGGGTGCAAGCTACAGTATATACTCCCGTCCGTCTGCTCAGGTTAAGGTCAAAGGCCACCTCTCCATCGTTTCAGATAACGAACTGGACAAGACAGGGCTGTCCTCTATCACCTTTGATATTTATCCTGACCCTGGAGCCCTTTCTGCGTCTCGTCAGAGACAACCCCAATATTACGGGCCCTCGTCTAGACACCACGTTATCCCCAAAGATAGCGGGATTTGCGGATTATCTGCTCTTCTTTTTGACTAATCCCCTAGTATCTATTCCAAACCTGCTCAAGGAATTGAAGACGTATGAGGATTTGTCTATGTTCCATATCAACTATCAGAAATCAGAAGCGCTTGATGTCGCCTTGCCACCCTCATTGGCCGCCCTGCTCCGACTTGACTTTCCTTTCAAATGGGCTACGTCCCACATCAAGTACCTGGGCATCCTTTTGCCTGGTAAGACGGAGGAGATTTTTCCCATCAATTTTCCCCCTCTTCTGGCAGTCATTAAAAAAGACCTACAGGAATGGCAGCGGGGTGTGTTCTCTTGGTTCGGCCGTGGAGCATAGTCGAGATGAATATACTACCTAGACTGCTGTATCACTTCACCTCCTTTCTAAGAACAGTGAATAGAGTGCTTACCCAGTTTGTATGGGCCCATTAACCCCCCGAGGTTGGCGCAAACAGTTCTTCGACTCTCAAAGCTGAGGGGAGATATCGCCCTGCCAGATGCCAGTCTATCACACAGCATGTCACCTTACCCGTATTTTAGACTGGAGCCGCCATAGCGCCTTGAAACAATAGGTGCTAATAGAGCAATCCCTGATGGGAATGCAGCTTGATTCGTTGTCCTGGTGCCATATGCCCTTACTAAAGCAGGTCTCTAATCATCCCACGGAGGGGGTGATGGTCCGGACAGCTTTGAAGGCGTTTTGGGAACTGTTGGTTACTCCACTTCCATCCCCATTTACTCCGGTGGTTGGCAACCCGGCCTTCAGCCCGGGCCTCAACGACCCTAGATTCTTGGACTTGAAACTTACTGGGAAATCCCAGGCACGACATTTCCTTTCCAATGGCCTATGGCAAAGTAGGAGCAAATATTGGAGGATCCAGGCCTGGCGGGGCTATCTTTCTGGCAAAAGATACAGCTATCCCACTACATTGGCTCGCTGCCCCCTCCAGAGGCCTTCGGAAGACAATTAACCTCCTTTGAACTTCTATGTTTAGACCAATCCCCACTGAGAGATGCAATCTCCTTAACTTACCAATTGTTGGTGTCTCCTCCCCCAGAATATAAACCTTCTTTTATCTCCAGTTGGGAACGCGAGTTAGACCTTCAGCTAACAGACAAACAAACAAGTTAATCGGATCATCCTTTTCGCTCATAAGACCTCTATTTGTGCAAGGCTCCAAGAGACGGGATACAAGGTCCTGTCCCAATGGTATTATATGCCAGAAAGGATACACAGGATGTTCCTCCAGAGCACTGACTTATGTTGGAGATACGAGGAGGAGGTTGAAACGCTCCTCCATGTCTTCTGGTCGTGCTGCCTCTTACAGTCTTTCTGGGCGGAGGTTCATCGGATCACGCAGAAGTTCACAGATCGGGTGCTGCCTCTATCCCCTGAATTCTTCCTTCTGCATCATGATGAAATCCTGGTTAAGGCTTATAGAGGATCCATACTGCCGCTCCTGCTCATAGCAGCAAAAGGCTGCATTCCCCTGAACTGGAAACAGACCCAGCCTCCATCGGTGGCCGGTTGGTTGAGAAGAGTAGCGGATATCCATGCAATGGAGGACTTGGTGGCCACGGAAAAAGGCCTGAATGAAAAGTTTTCCGCAAAATGGTTCCACTGGCATGTATTCATGTATTCAGAGGAATACGGACAGTTGATGGCCCGGTCCCCCTGAAAAGAGTAGACTCTAACTGCTCCCCGGCTGGGGTGCTTTCGACTGGATGGCGGTATTACCCTCTTCCCTACATCCCCCCCTCTACCTTCCGATTTCCACTCTGTTCTTCCTTCTTGTTACTCTGTCAATATTTTAGAGCCGATTGGTCAACAGGCTCAAA
This sequence comes from Rana kukunoris, assembly GCA_029574335.1. Classification (NCBI taxonomy): domain Eukaryota; kingdom Metazoa; phylum Chordata; class Amphibia; order Anura; family Ranidae; genus Rana; species Rana kukunoris. Next base: position 249,311,571 of record CM056049.1, read on the forward strand.
TTCCACTTCTCTCCTTTTCCTCAAAAAAAAGGGCAGATGCCACAAAATTGGCCGTGCAGAGTACAGAGGGCCCCTGCTCCTTGGGGAAAAAAACCGCTGTGAGCTCCCTTGGCTAGCTTATTTCTTTTAACTGAAGTTTCGTACATGTATGGTAGTATGGGAATTGCTACACTCATTGTAAAATAATTCTGAGGTGTCTCTGTATTTCTGTATGTTTTTTTTTTTCCTAAATAAAGAATTTACAAAAAAAAACAATAATGTGATTTAATGAATATTCATTTTTGAGATGTTATTGTCAAGCTTACTAAAAATACATTTTGATTATTTTATAGATTTCTACATTATATTAGGGCTGTTACTGATTAAAATGTTTTTTTCTAATCGATTAATCGACTAATTTTGATTAATCATAACGCACATACAGATCTTACTACTTTTAGCTGATCTCCTTGCAGGCTGATCCCCAGTGCAGCTACCAACCACTGGAAAAATGGATAGCAGGATACAAAAAACACACAAAGGCAGCGCTCGATGGGAATAGCATTAAAAGTTTTATAGTCTTCAAGTAGGTAACAAAATAAATATTGCACTGGAGATAAAATCGATGTAGCTACATAAACTGTAAAAATGGTGCGAGTAATACCAAACGGTACCAAAAGCAGTCATAAAAACATGAAGCTAAGTATGATACTGGTAAAAAATGTGTACAACGATACCACTGCTGAATCCAGATGAGGAGCGGTTAACATCAGTCCGTCGGCATGTAGATGTCCCGTGAAGGGAACTATTACAATTCCCAGTGGATCAGTAGAATCCCAGGTTGATAGAGGGAAGTGTAACAGCCCTTGCGTGTGGCAGATAGTAAGGTCCCACCAGCATGCAGATATGAAGGCACAGCAAAGGAGCCCTTCAGATGGACACGGCAAGCCCTGCTGGTGTCCGTGACATCACCGGATCTCCGACAGAGGTGAGTACCAATCAAAAGAATTTTGATCGATCCAAAAAATGTAAGATTAATCGAGAAATTAATAGTTAATTTCCACAGCCCTACATTATATGTATGCCAGTGCCAAGAAAAACAGAGAATGGTATGCATTGTGACAATGCAAACCAAAAGGTTTGGATTTTTGCAACACATCTACTCCATGTGCGGTGTCATTCATTGGACTACAACGCAATTACCATGCATTGCGGCTGCTAAAAAAGATTTGTGTACTTTTTTTTTTTCATTGATTGTGATGCACTGAGTCTGGAATCACATCCCCGACAGATGTGGCTCGCAGCAGGGTCCAGTGTGTCCCTGTTCTCTGTTTCAAGGACGAATTATTGCCTGAATTTTGCCCTGAAACTGAGCCAAAGACGCACAGCATTCCTGTGCAAGCCGCTCCGCAGCCGCAACAGAGATATGTGAACTGGCTCCATATAGAGACGGGCACAATCTACTGTAATGTGAATTAGATGCAAGGAAACCCAGCCTCACAGCCCATTTATTGTGAATTGGACTGCCTTAATGCAACACACAGTAACGTTTGCCATAATACAATTCAATAGAAGTGTGAATTTGCTCTTATAGTGAAGTAAGAATTGTTGTATTGATTTACTAATCAGAAAGTACAGCAGAAAAAAATAAGGCAGGAATATTTTTCAATACTGCCCATATACACAATTGTATTCATATTATTCCTTTCGGGATGGGTTCACACTTTTATGACACGACAGTCGTACTATTTTGGATCCGACTTTGCCCTGCTACTTGAAGTCCGACATGCGTCCAAATTCAATGAACAGGGATCCGACTTCGATCCCCAACAATACTAGGCACTGTGTCTGGAATAACTCTTTAGGGGAAAATCCATGCAACACTGAAAAAAAAAAACAGCATGGGTTCCCCCTCCAAGAGCATACCAGGCCCTTCGGTCTAATAGGGATTTTAAGGGGAACAACCTAAGCCAAAAAAAAGACATGCCAGACCCTTATTCGAGCACGCAGCCGCACAGGTCAGGAAAGGAGGTGGGGACGAGCGAGCCCCCCCCCCCTGAACCGTACCAGGCCACATGGGGGTGGGGGTGCTTTGATGAGTTTAAGGGCCTCTTCCCGACAACCCTGGCTGTTGGTTGTCGGGGTCTGCTGGCAGGGGGCTTATTGAAATATGGAAGCCTTCTTTAATAAGAGGACCCCCAGATCCCGGCCCTTCACCCTATGTGAATGAGTATAGGGGAACATTGTACCCCTGCCCATTCACCTAAAAAAAAAAGTGTCAAAAATAAAGCGCATTACACAGGTCTCTTTCGACTTCTTCTCCCCTCTCTGGCTCTTCTGCCTCCTCCGCTGATGTCTTCTAGCCCTCTCCAGTTCTTCTCCCTCTGTCCGCTGTCTTCTGCCGGGTCTCCTCTGCTATCTTCTTCTCTTTTGCTCGTTCTTGCCTGGTCTTTCCTGTTGACTTTTCCCTCTGTTCTTCCGATGTTGACTCAATGCTCTCTCCCGCTCTAAAACCAGGTGCGCGGTGTGCCACTACCTATATTGGCATGGGGCAGGGTCACCGGAGCCACGCACCTTATGACGTCACCACCCATCATGCCCCGGGCTGTGACGTCATAAGGAGTGGGGGCTCCGGATGATGTAACATGGTGACCCCGCCCTATGCCAATATAAGTAGTGGCACACCACGCATCGGACATTAGAGCGGGAGAGAGTGTCGAGTCAACATCGAAAGAACAACAGAGGGAGAAGACATCCGAAGAGACCCCCAGAGCTGCTTAATAAATTACTTAAAAAAACCTGTGTAATGTGTTTTTTTTTTTTTTTAGGTGAATGGGTAGGGGTATAATGTACCCCATACTCATTCACATAGGGTGGGGGCCGGGATCGCTCATCCCCACCCCCTTTCCTGATCTGCAGGGCTGCATGCTTGCATAAGGGTCTGGTATGGACTTTGGGGGGACCCCCACATCGTTTTTTCTGTGTAGGGGTTCCCCTTAAAATCCATACCAGACCGAAGAGACTGGTATGCTCTTGAAGGGGAACCCATGCCGTTTTTTTGTCTTTTTTAAATGTAGCGTGGGGTTCCCCTTCAAGGTCATCAGAGCACAAGTCACATGCCAAATTCGGATCAGGCAAGACGGTGATTCGACTTTGATCCGACTTCAGTGATATTCAATGGGCTGAAGTAGGATCAAAGTCGGACCAAAGTAGTGCAGGGAGCATTTTCAAAGTCGGACCGACTTGTGTCAGACCAGTTAAGACGACTTAAGTTAAGTTAAGAAGACCAGTTAGGACGACTCCCATAGGGAAACATTCATTTTCACACATCATGCAACATGAGCTCCCAATGTTGAAGCGTTTGTCGTACCAGTGTGAACCCGGCCTCCATCCACCTGCGGTAAAAACTTTACACTATAGGCAAATTCTCAGATGTGACTAGGCTTACGCCTGATAACGATCTCAAAGCAGGGAGCAGGCCAGGATAAGACCTGCAAACAAAGACAGGAAAACCAGGTGAGAGTGCTGGGCTTAGGAGGAATGACAGGCAGTAGCCTGGGGAGAACGCAAAGCAGCAGGGGTTATCAGTGTGGTGATGTATTTTTAATTCCTGTTAGGTAAGAATGCCTACCCAAGGGTTGCCACCAACAAAAAAATCCATGACAAAACGTTTTCTTTTGGACACGGAGTGGCCTGGAGCAATTTTGCAAAGCTTGGATGAAAGTAAAAGTTTGGGACACCGGAGTCTTTTTCTGTTTCCAGTTCAAGGACTGCTATGCCTTGACTGGAGTGTATGATCAAGTACCAGTACTACAAAAATATGCTGATAAATGTTACATTTTTTAATTTGCAGTATTTTAAAGAAGATGTATTAAACAGGAAAAAAAGAAAAATCAAAAGTCAGCAGCTACAAATACTGTAGTTGCTGACTTTTAATAAAACCTGTCCAGGGATCCAGCAATGTACACTCACCTGTGCCAATTCTGCAATCGGCTCTGGGTCCAGGTGCCAGCATCTTAGGTAAGGGAAACTAACTGGCAGTGAAGCCTTGCAACCTGTGATGTGTCCCAGAAGGCATGCGGGGGGAAGGAGGGGGGGGGGGGGTGAATGTCCACTCACATCACTGCAGAGATCTGAGCAGAAGTTTGAGTGGGTACCTGTCAAAATCAGGTACCCCCCCCCCCAGTGGGGGGGTGTATGCAAACAAGCAGAACCTTTTTGGGTGAAGTTCCGCTTTAAGGAGATGAATGCCAACAATAGGTTAATCTCACGCTATAGCAGCCTTTCTCAACTAGGCTTCCTCCAAAGGTTGCTTGGGTTTTCTTGAGAAAGGAGCTATTTCTGTCTTTTAAATAAGTTCCTCCTGAGACCAATCATATTTTTATCTTCTACTGTATCTGTAAATAGGAATTTTTCCAACTGACCTTGAATTTAAGCATTCTTTCTATTGACCATCATGCTAATTTATTGCCAGTTGTAGATACAATAATTATTAGCAGGGGGTCTTTGAGACCAGACCGTTATTTCACCATGCTAGAACATTACGAAAAGCTGAGCTGCACGGTAGATTTAAAATCTTGCATGTAGTAGTCTTTTCTTTTCTTCGTCTTTTCCAAATTGTCAGTAAATAAATCACGTGATTAGCCAGCTGGTATTTTTCAGTCTTGCATAAACAACGGGATCTTGCTGCCAAGCATTACACATTAGGCAACACAGAAAACCTGAAATGCTCTTTTTTTACCTTTTTTCAAGGTCACCTTGGTAATTGAATGAATTAACAGGCACACTGAAAGAATATATTATGTTGTTTTGTAGTCCGCACTAAGAAAATAATCTATCATTTGGCATAGGTATATGTTGTTTTTTTTTTTTGCTTTTATTGTGTGTTTAGCATTCAAGATCTAAAATAGCATATGAAAAAGTATTTTGAGATACAGATATGGAAACGGAACATCTTATAAAAGAAAATATAGGAGACAATAGGTTCCAAAGCCGTGCAAATCAATGACCAAAAAACAAATAAACTACAATAAATAATATAAATAAATATTATATATTTATTTGGAACCAACAGGTTTCAAACCCACACAAATCAATGACCAAAAAAAATAAACTACAATAAATACTGTGAATATAATGTAAATACAATAAATAAAATAAAGTTGTTTGATATACGTTATTTCCGGTCAGCTGGAATGCAGGTGGAGCGCTAACCATACAAAATATGCTGATCCTTGTCTTTCTTTCTTTTTTTCATGTAAGTGCAATACATCCTTATGTTTACATAAATGATTTGAATAACTGCACCATGAGAGTTTTTTTTTTTCTGTCCCTCTATATATGCAAAGCTTTGAATATATATTGTGGCAGAGCAAGGCTCTGTCCCAATAAAAATAAAGATAGTGTTGAAATGGACACAGGATCTCCAACCCTGTGTCCAGGTTTTAAAGACAGCCTGCAAGCTGTCTGCCCAGGTGCAGGCAGCTCATATAATGAAGGGCTGGGGAGAGCAGATGAGGAGAGGAGGGTGAAGTGTGTGCAGCAGTGGTTGCTAGTGTCGCTGTGTGCGGATTAGACGCTGTTTGCGGTGAAGGGCTTCAAAGCTGCGTGCACCCAAGACTGGGAATCTGAAAGGAGCTTCTGGTTCAAGGGACCACTATCCAGGGCAGCAGTGCTGTCGAAGAGTAGCCAGGTGGGCTAGTATTTTCATTTTTTTCTGAACATCTTTAAACCCCTGCGTGGGATTCCTGTGTGGACTTTTGTTTTATTTTTTCTCCTTTAATAAATGTGGGCTACAAGTCCCTTAACGATACAGGCCTTTTGGGTGTTGACTCACTACCCAAAAACACATCTACCAAGAGAGGTAAACACCCCCAATGTTACAATATATATTGAATGGATGGCAGCAGCGGTTTAGATTCATTCCTGTGACCTCATGTACATCTTTGCTTTTCCTTTATGTCTAATTTGACTCCCTGTAATAGGGGTCAATTAAAAAGGATGTAAACCCGAAAAAATTAAAAAAATTGATGTCACAATGCCACACAGAGTTAATCCAGCTCTGAGCAATCCACTTTTATTGTTCAGTGAAATAAAACAGACTTACAGAGAAAAACCTTGGTCAGTTCCGCCCCCTTGCTGTGAGTGACATGTTATTTACATATCTCATGCACTAGCCTGGAGACTGGCATTCTTTTTTTAATTCCCACCCCCACTCCTTTTCTGAAGTCATGTGGTTACTTTTCTGGATTTTGACTGGATGTTAGTGATCATTGCAGAATTTAGTGTGAGGAATACACAGGAGAAAATGCATGTTGACAAGGGGAGTGTAGAGGAGGGCGGGGAGTCTACTGACATCACGACTCCACCCACTGAGCTCCAGACAACAGATCCACCCACAGAATCTGCGTTTTTTTCAGTTCTTATAACAGACAGATGGGAAACATTTGACAGGTAAGAATACATGCAGGAGGCATGTATATCCTTATAGATCAGCACTATGGCAGTAGCTTAGAAAGGATGAGAGTGGCTTTACATCCACTTTAAGTCTGGTGAGTGCATTGTGTGTCTGCATGCGGGTGGAGAGGAACCTTTCCTATACTGACTGAGAACGTTAATTCACGTGAGGGATTTATACATGGACTTCACAATTTTTATGTATTTTTTATAGTTCAAATGAAGATTTGTTTATTCACTATGGTGATTTATGATAGAAGAGCACAATTTCTCTTCACAGAACATCTTGTACCAGCTACATAAACTAAAACTAAATATAGAAGGCAAGTCAACTCAGCTGTAAAGGGGACAACATTCAAAAATATGTTTATGAAATGTTATAATTTAACATGTGTGATTTTATTTTATTTCATTTTTTTAACTTTGTTTCAGTGTACATCTTTTAACCTAACAAACTCGCAGCAACAGCATCCCCCATACTGTAAATTCAGCAGTATATTTAACTGAATGGACTGTATATTTAATGGATCTGTCATAAGTAGAACCGCTACAAGCATTGGCAGAGAACCCAAAGGTTGTGTATATAAACTGTTTATGTGATAAAGAAGATCGATACTGTTGTATTTTGTCTCCATTCACACCTGACTGCGGGCGGAATCGCCATGATTCCATCCGCTATTTCAAATCGTAGGACACCTTTGCGTTCCCATTACTTCTTCATGGAACCACGATTTAGCCGCAATTGTGCGTAAAATCATTCTGGAATCGTAATGTGCGATGCTGTCACCCAAAAGAAGCTCATGTTCCTTTTTAAACTAAATTGCAATTGCAGCGCGATTTACCACACGACCATCATGGCAAATTGCGGTGCGACTGGGGTGCCATTAACAAGCAATGGCATCGCGAACGCGTCCTGAGTTTTGCAGCGATTTGATATTGCGGGCAAAAAGTGCTGCGATTCCACCAGCGATCAGGTGCTTTCAGAATGTGCCATATATATATATATATATATATATATATATATATATATATATATATATATATATATATATATATATAGTGAGGGATTCGCTCGTTAGCGGGTGTGTGTGACAAAGGATATGGTTTATTCTTCCATATTGCTGAATACAAGTGCAAGCATCAAAACAGCATAAACAAAACATAAAATAAACCCTTGCCACTTGGGGCATCTATCTTCACCACACAGAAACCTATCTATCGAGTCTGGCACAGCCTACTGCTGGGCAGACACTGCAGGTCAGAAGGCAGAAAAATAATAGTCTTTTTGATTTTTATCACACAGAAACAACAACCACCTCACCTCTTCAGAAGACTTTCTGACTGCTCTCCTTAACTCAAAAGCTTCAGGATGCAGCAATCAGTAGTCATCCTTTGAATAACTTATAGAGGCCTTAATTGCCTCATTCTGAACAACTCAAGTTTTCCAACGCCCTAAACCTTTCTGGCTATTTCTGCAGCCGACACCTAATAGTAATTGGTGAATTGTCTAAACAAGGCAGAAATGTATCTCCCATCTGTGACAACACCCACAGATTTACCTGAATTCCTGTCACAAATTATATATATATATATATATATATATATATATATATATTCTATACATAATGTCTCCTCTAGTAATATATGTAACCCTCCCATAATAATCTCTGCATTCCTCCCTGTACTACTATTATTCTGATGTAGATGTATAGTGATGTATGTGGCCCCTCTATAGTGATGTATAGGGCCCACCAATAGTAGTGATGTATATGGACCTCTGTAGCACTCAACAGCTCAGTGACAGCCCTGTGCAGTGACATCCATCCAACTGCTCTTCATACAAGCTGAGTGACAGGCAGTCATCCCCGCCCCTCCTCTCTCCAAACAGATAGAGTGACGGTGTCTGGCCCTGGCCCCTCCTTTCCTTGTAAAGAATGAGTGATAGTCGCTGTCTCTGCCCCGTGCTCCCATTGGCTGTCCCTCCTCCACCTAGCTGTGTTATTTATTTTTTATATATAAATGGGTCGGAGAATCAAAACAGAGAAGAGGGATTAGTGTGGAGGCTCTGTGTGGGCCCGACTAGCTGATGCCCCAAAAGGACTATGATTGGAAAATAGATGAACTTCTACCCCACCGACCCCGCTTATTGCTTTCCTCACAACGCTCTGTACATCGCTCCGTACCTTGGAGATGGAGAAGATGCGGAACGACTTCAATTCCAGCCACTCCCTCCCAGGACTCCTCCACCTCCCCTCCACACTGTAACTCTGCAAACTGAGCCTGCTGAGCCCTGACCCAGGGTACACTGGTCCAGCGCTGTCACACATGTATAATGAATGCAGATCTTCATTCATTAAGATTATGTAAATCCTAACCTTGTAAAACAACCCATTCAGTTTAAAATGAAAGGCAAAACATTTGTGCATACATATAAAAAATATTACAAATACTTTTTTCCTCCCCTTTTTTAGAAGTAACCAGCTGCATAAGGATCTTAGAGAGCTGGGGGACTGGAAGTAGCAGTACAATGGTCTTCCCAGTGAATGGCAGTGCAGGGGGTGTGTCAGCAGAAGTCTGGTCATTGGAGGAGAGCAGGCTGAGTTCTCAGCACTGCTAGAAAACTGACCACTCTGTGCTCTTTTGTCAAGTGTGGTCAGTTTTTAATAGTAAAGCAGGGGGGGGCTGGCAGGAACACCTGACTGATCAGTGTACCGTCCCACTGTCGGTACCATGTGATCATTGTGACCAATCTTCCATTCATGCCATTGATTATCAGTGCAAACCCATCAGCGATGCCCGCCAGTTATGCCCATAAGTGCCCCACCAGTGCCTGCCAGTAATTCCAGTTAGTACCCATCAGTAATACCAGTGCCCATCAGTGCTGCATATAAGTGCCCATCAGTCCCACCTATTAGTGCCCATTAGTGCTGCATATTAGTACCTGATCATGAGTGCCACCTCATCAGTGCCCATCAGTGAAGTAGAAAACGTGCTTATTAACAACATTTTATAACAAAAACAAAGAAAAACTGTTTTGTTTTTTTCAACATTTTTGCAGCACAAAAAATAAAGCCAGTGGTTATCAAATACCACCAACAAAGGTTCTATTTGTGGGGGGGAGATAAAAAATTCATATGGGTACAGTGTCGCATGACTGCTCAATTGTCATTCAAAATGCAACAGCTCTGAAAGCTAAAAATTGGCCTGGAAGGGGAGGGGAAGTGCCCAGTATTAAAGTGGTCAAACCCAACCAGTGTTGGTGAAATCCTTGCTATCCCCTGTACAACAGAGCTCAGACTGCTAGACAGAAGTAGATCCAATCAGATGTGCAGCAATGCTCATATGTTAACAAGAGACATACTAATAGGCGGAAAGTGCAGAGTGACGGCAAGATGAGATAATCATTCTTTTGTTTCTCCTTCGCATATGCCAGTGGACGGACAAGACCTGCAAGTGTTACTTCAAGCAGACTTGAATGAATAAGGCGTGATTATACAGAGAGGGATATTTTTCTTTGGCAAGACAAAACCGTCAAATAAAGACACTTTCTTTAGGGGCATGTGTTCACTAAGGGTAAATGCACTTTAAAAAATCCCCAAGAAAATTAACATTGTTAAAGTGGAGGTGCACCTAGATTATTTTTATTTTTTTAAAGCCAGCAGCTACTAATAGTGCAGCTGCTGACTTTTTAAAAATGGACACTTACCTGTCCAGCGTGTCCGCGATGTCAGCAGCCAAGGTCGAGCGATCGCTTGTCCCTCGAATGCTGCCGCCGCCATCCTCGGTGAGGGAATCAGCAAGTGAAGCGTTGCGGCTTCACTGCCTGGTTACCTACTGCGCATGCACGATTTTGTGCGGCGCATCATAACTGGTCCCCGCTTTCTCCTGGGAACAGTGTGTTTCCCAGAAAACAGCGGGGCGGGGGGAGAGTCTATGCCCGGAAGTGGGTGAAAATACCTGTATCTGCACCCCCCTTCCCCCTGAAAGGTGCCAAATGGGACACCGGAGGGGGGAGGGCTCCGAAAAGCGGAAGTTCCATTTTTGGGTGGAACTCCGCTTTAAGTAAAGTTACAATTTTGTGTTAGGGCGCATTCATAGTCGTCTTGGGCAACATGCAGCCTGTTCTAATCCTTTTCTACTACTTACAAAATGAAAAGCCTGGTCGAGTGCCCCTATAGCAAGAGGCTTGCTATTGGGGGCAATAAGCGCGGGAAGGAGCCAGGTCCTCCAGTGAGGGACCCAAAAAGAAGAGGATTGGGCTGCTCTGTGCAAAACGATTGCACAGAGCAGGTAAGTATATATGTTTGTTGTTAAAAAAAACTAACAAAAAAAACAACCTTTAGAATCACTTTAAGAATCAACAATAAAGTGTGGAGGTGGAGCATAGAACATGAAGCTGAGTATCTCTAAGTAATGGAACGAGCCTTGTAGACAGCCTCATCCATCCATGGAGTCTGTTCAATAGACTAATCGCTCATAATCATGCTGACTGTTTCATATCTGTCCACATTGCCTTATATCTTTAAATCTGTATGTCCATTCAACATGTATAAATGAGATATAGAGGTGACACAAACTGCAGCTTCTGCTTACACTTTATCACACTTGACTGCCTCTGACTGACACCCGTGCTGAGCGTTTGACCTCCAGGGTTTCAGAATGCATCAAGCCAGCCGCTCAGCATGAGGCCCGAAAGCAAGTGGAGATCACTGGAGTGGTGGAGTCTATTTTAGTGATTTCCAACTTACAGGGGCATCGGCCAGGTATTAACTGGAAGTAAAATTATATACACAAAGGACACATTTTTTCATGCAATTTAGAGCAGCACCACACCCACCAAACATCCCTCTTTGTTCATTTAATTGGACCCTACCTAGGTTGGTGTCACGGTGGAGGCAGCTGCTTTTTTCTTTTCATCATAAATAGAATTTACCATCAGCGCAGAAGATTTTTTTTTGTTTGAAAATCCAAATATATACATAGTTGCATTGGTCCAAGTGTGTCCAATGTTACTCTTTATAACATACAGGGGGTTATTTACGAAAGGCAAATCCACTTTGCACTACAAATGCAAAGTGCACTTGAAATTGCACTGAAAGTACACTTGGAAGTGCAGTCGCTGTTAATCTGAGGGGTAGATCTGAAATGAGGGGAAGCCCTGCTGATTTTATCATCCAATCATGTGCAAGCTAAAATGCTGTTTTTTTATTCTCCTTGCATATTCCCCTCGGATCTACAGCGACTGCACTTCCAAGTGCACTTTGCACTTGTAGTGCAAAGTGGATTTGCCTTTCGTAAATAACCCCCACAGAGTCATAGAATTATTCTATAAGGTCCCACTTACACTATGACACGGAATGCACTATATGCATAAGGCAGCCCATGCATTTTAGTGGGCTGCCCTATGTGCGAAAAACGTGGAGGAATAGGTTGTGCACCTTTCTGAGCGCATATGTCTATAATTGGGGTGTCATTAACATTGGCCCAAAACGGCACATATTCAGAGACAAGTCAAAAGCAGTCAAGGAACAAGTGAATAAAATGCATGCTCACCTGATTTTTATCAATGGCTCTGTTTCTGGTAGGGACGACAAGGATGGAGTCTGAGAACTGCTGCTGGTGAGACTGCTCTTCCTGACACTTTTCAAGGAGCCAGAAACAAACTCATCATCAGAAGAGTTGTCTTCTGAAGAGCCTAGAATAAAGCGTGATAAGGGAGGTTTCTTCATCTTTGTGTCTCTGGGTTTAGAAAGACTTCCTTTAGCAGGCCCAAATTTTAATTGTTTTGGCCCAAGTTCTGTAGAGGAATGGACTACGTCCTCATGCTGTGCCTGAGCTGAAGAACTGATCTCTGCTTCTCCAGGACATTCTTCTGATGTGGAAGGACCAGCAACCTCTTGTTGTTGTAAATGTTCAGAGTGATCACCGTTTGGCTCCATGGTGTTTCCACCAGTACACAAAGAAGGCTTGTATCCCTTGCAAGTACCACGGCCACTAGCTTTCCAAAATAACCATAACACAACCATAAAGGAAGACAAAAGCCACACCACCATTCAGACACCTAGAAGAAAAACAAATGTATAGTATGTTATGTACAACGAAGAAGTGTTACAACTTCAAGTCTACACTGCAGATAATGTAATAACAGGGCCCTATAGATGGTTGTTCTCTCTTAAACACATACAGTAGTTATTTTGTAATGTTTTTAGATTTATACAATTTTAAAGAAACCCTATCACCAAATGAAAGGTATCCCTAAAAAATTGTGCCTAGAAAGTGTATCCTTAACCTCATCTGCTGCCCATGCCACCAAATGGCACTCCTTTAAAAAGGAATCACTGGGTCAAGTTCCATCGAAAACTGACCCTTCTGGGAGTGTAGGTCCAGTGTCCCTAATTCTTTATGATAGTTGCTACAAAACTATAGGACACAGTTATGGGAAGAACCAGTAAGAGCTGTGGGGGGGGGGGGGGGGGGGGGGAACGATAGACATTCCTGGAAATGTTGTTTTCAGAAGAAACGTCTGTCTGAGATTACTTTTCAATGGAGCATTGAACTTTTTTGCTATATATGTATATACCAGTGGTCTCCAAACTGTGGCCCTTTGCTTGCCTTTATCTGGTCCTTGGGGTACTATTTCTCACACTGATATAAGGCACTATTCCTCCCACTGACATTAATGATGGTACATTCTTTCTTCCACTGACACCAATGATGGGGCACTATTCTTCAAACTGACTCCAACAATTTAGCACTCTTCTGCCCTCCTCCCACAGACACCAGCGATGGTGCCCTATTCCTCCCACTGACACCAATGATGGGGCACTATTCTTCAAACTGACTCCAACAATTTAGCACTCTTCTGCCCTCCTCCCACAGACACCAGCGATGGTGCCCTATTCCTCCCACTGACACCAATGATGGTGATACCAATTGTGGGGCCTTGGCTACATCCACTGACATCAGGGAATTTCCTACTTCCACTGGGCAAAGTCCAAACCCCCTAAAGTCTGACGGACAGTAAACTAGCTCTTTGTTTAGACAGACTAGAGACCCCTGGTATTAACAGTTGTGAAGGCCATCATACAATCTAGTTATTGTTCTGCAGCTTTGAAAAGGGAAAAAAACAAAACCAGATAAAATATGAAGGAGCACTTATGTCTATGTTAATAAGGTCTGGTGGATGGCTATACAAATGTAATACTTGGGTTAGCAATATAGGAAATTTAATGATGAACTGAATCAGTCACTAATAATAAAGTATCTGCCATAACTTATCGAATCCATAGATGAGTTACAGAGTAACACTCACATCAGACACTATTCCTGAGAATATTCCAATAGTCAATGGCAAGCATATAAAAAGAGGTTCTGGCTTCCTGCCAGAACACTCCGGTCAGCGCTCTTAGCCGTTGGCTGAGAGTGTTGACCGGGAGCTGGTCGGCAGACCTTTTTCGGTCATGCCTTCGCCGGCTTCTTTCTGACCGGCTGCAGGACACATGGGCCGAATGTTGGACAATTTCTATTAAACCAGTCGATGCCGCCCGACATTCGGCCCATGTGTACTAGGCTTTAATCCTGATCTGCATGCTTGTTTCCATTCCATGACAAATACATTTTTTAACCACTGGATCAGCATGTTGACCTGAAAACTAGCCTCCGGATTTCTCTCAGCGAACTGTAGGTTTCTTTTAACGCAACTTTCTATTTCCGTTCTAATAAAACAGCCCCAGTACGGCTGTTAAAAATTTTGTACTGGTCTAAATGCCAATGCAGACTTCAAATTGCAGGAAGTCTGAAAAAGTGACTGGTAGATATGAAACAAAAATAACCGTAAAAATCAATATTACCAGAACAAATATAGACGTACACAAGCAGCTCGTGAAATGGTCCACAGATGATCTAACACAACCAATAGAATTAGAGATCACTTGCAGACAGATGAACAAATACTGAATTGCATAAACCCTTATCATGACCCTGTTACTCCAGTTATCTGCTGTAATATGCAGAAAATGAGATAACGAACCAAGGCAAAATCGCAGACTGAACGCACATAGCCATTAAATGCTCACCTTTGGCCACAGAATTTAGAAGAATGTACACACATGTACATCAAAGTACAGCTCATCCCGTGTAGCAATCAAAATTAAATCTAAGATGATAAAAATATGGGAGCTACCTTATGGAACTGTTGAAGGGTTGTCACTCTGGTCTTGGCATTACTTTATAGTGAGTTGCTAACCTTGAACAAATATTCAGCCATTGAATATGGAGATGTTAAAAGTAGATATAAACTCTGGGTGACATTTAGTTTGTTAAAGCACTGTGTATCACAAACAATTGCCATTTTTTATAATAAAAATATGCAGGAGAACAGCAGCTCTCTCCCTCCTCACAGGGCAGATTGATAGCAATGGTAGACATTGGATCCCGCTGCTGTCAATCAGATTCTGTGATGAGGGAGCAGGAGATGGGGGCCAAGCCACATTGTCTGTGTCTATAGATGTAGGCGGAGCGGCATGGGATCAAGACCCCAGGTTTGCCACCATAGGGTGGCACACCGAGAGGAGGAGCTAAGAAGAGCAATGGTGGGGGACTTTAGAGAAGGTTCGGGGCTGCTCTATGCAATTCTGTTGCACAAAACAGGTAAGTATAACTGTGGGTATAGGATTGTGTATACGGAGGTAGCTGCAGGACCCCCTCGGCTCTGCTTCCACCTTCTCTCAACAGTTGACAGCAGACAGATCATGTGCTTCTCCGTTCAGTCACAGAGAGGCTCATCTCTGCATTCCCCCCGCACCCGCCCCCCTCTGTCTCAAAAGGCACAGACTACAGAAGAACTCTGGTAGAGAATCAGAACAATGATTAACTTTTAATAGAAAATGTAAAGATCTTCTCCAAGTACTATTATGTGTAAAATGATCAAATACCTTAACTCCCACTGCACCCCCCCCCCCCCCTTCTATCTCAGCAGCTGGCGGCAGAGGCTAGAACAGAACTCCTCCCACAGATCCTGCTCCTCTCTGTGCTCTTTTCCGCCTCCCCTGGTCTTCACATTTAGATGACCCCAGCCCTCCTCTGGTCCTCCTGTACTTTCTTCAAAGACACTCTGATGGTTGGCGGGGGGAGGGGGCTCTTGACATCTACTTATAATTATTATGAGAATAATAACCTTTTATGCCAGTTGAATAGAAGAGTCGCACACTGCTGGTATCATTCAAAGGGTTATTTTTAATAAAGTTTCTTATGGATGATACCAGCAGTGTGTGGCCCTCCTTTTCAAACTTGCAGCATCTCCTATAGTGTGAGTGGGCTCAGTGCTGATTTGTGCCTCCCCTTTACAGCTTAATCTTAAGTTATTACTAAACCCAGTAGTAATAAAATGCAGAGGCAATTATTTAACATGAGAAAGAGTAGATCCATTTATATAGTCTAAGGCCGCGTACACACGAGCAGACAGATTTGTTCAAATCGGTCGGGCCGACCGATTTGAACAAATCTGTCTGCTGGGGACATACTGGTTTGATCGTGTACACACGATCAAACCAAATTCCCCGCCGCCAGACGGCGCGGTGACGTGGCGGTGACGTTGGCACCGCCACGTCACCGCACCAGGAAGTAAAACACTTCCGCACATGCGTCAAAACCATTCGGCGTGTGTGCGAGAAGACATGTCTGCTGGTTAGCGTACTAACCAGCAGACATGTCGGGCGGACGGGTTCCCAGCCGACAGATTTCAAAGCATGCTTTGAAATCTGTCGGGTGGCCAAATCCGTCGGCTCGCCTGTACACGCGATCGAATCTGTCTGCTGGGACGGTCAGGCCGACCGTTTCCAGCAGATAGATTTGATCGTGTGTACGCGGCCTTACAGATACCACTGGCCCTTTAAGGACAACCATAATGCTGATGCGGCCAAGGATGAGTTTGACACCCTTGCTATAGAAGTATTGTTTGTCGTTAGTACGTGAAGCAAGCTTGCCCTTCACTGACAGCTCCCTACCCACTCCAGGTTTCAAGTGACTGTATTAGGCCAGGCTTACAACTTCAAGGGGTAACCAATCTCTTCTTACTCCAGCAAACAGCCAGTGAGTTCAAGAAAAAGCAGTCAATGTAGTATTTCAATGGCAGTTTGTCCTAGGGCAACTGCCCACACACAAGTCGCCAAGAGCATAGGCTTTCAAACATTGGGTTTTAGTTAGGAAGGTATACTTCAGACTAAAGTTTTTCCTTTTCGGGAACTGTTCCAAAAAGTAAAAAAAATGAAACAAAAAACAAGAGATCTGTTTATATATGCAATAACATGCACTGATGTTGGTTATTTATAATTGCACAACATTCTAAATAAAGAATTTAAAATAAAACTAACCTAACCAGAACGGCACAGCAAATGTACAGTCATAAGTGTGCATAGTCTATTGCAATAGGGTGTGCACCCCAAAGCTCAAACACATATGCGTGTGTGTGCATGTGTATATATACTGACGCTGTCAGTAGAGCAGTGGACGGTGTAATTAGGGTACAGATCGATGTCAGTAGGGCAGTGGATGGAGTAATTTTATTTTTAGAATTTTATTTTATAAATTTTATTTACTTTTTACAGCTTTTTTTTTTTTTAGAAGCCCTGTTAGGGGGGCTTTGGTGAAATATCCGTGGTCTAAACAGGGGGATGTGCACTGCACGGGGTGATTAGGGTGTGTCCAGGCACATCTGGCACACCCTGTGCGCAGGCATGTGTACAATTGTAGGATCTGTAAGCCAGTAGCACTGGCAATGGCTATCCCCCTTATTTTTAATCGTGGCAGGTTTACTTTAAATAGCATGTGTTTGGGTAACCATTGACTGGCAGATGTCCCAGCTGAATCGGCAGTGGCAGCGACCACCATTAATACACAGGAACAGCCTGATTTATTGCACTGTCAAACAGTTATAAAATCCTTAAGCCGGAAATTAGACCACCAATGAATAGTTACAGACATAGGCGTGCGCACAGGGTGTGCCAGGTGTGCCCAGGCACACGGTAATTACCCTGCGCAGAACTGATTCCCCCTACTGACCTGGCTCCTCCTCCTTCCCCCCCACAGCACTTCCGGCTTCCCCCTCTCACCGATTTGTTGCTGTGGATGTTTTAGAATGAGTGGGGGAAGGGGCCAGTAAATATGCCATTTACCGGCCCCTTCCCTTTCTGAATGAACATCGTGAGTGATTGGTAGAGTGTGTTTGAGCTTTGGGGTGCACATCCTATTGCCAAAGGCTACGCACACCTACGGTTACAGATCTGTTAAAAACAGTCAACTTAGTAACATTTACAGGTCAACTGGATTGTAGCATTATTTTGTGTCCTGAGGAGTAGATAAAATACGTGTTATACAGGAACAATTTTTTTTAAAGGCTTTTGTTCTTTGCATTCAGCAATTATGTAATTCAATGCCCTTACACTGACCTTGTTAGTAGAACGTTAGTTTTATGAATGCCCTTAAGCATGTGCATGCTTGTAAGGACAGAAGGCACAGACTACAGAAGAACTCCCAGATATCTGATAGAGAATCAGAACAATGATTAACTTTTAATAGAAATTTTAAAGATCTTGTACTATTATGTGTAAAATTATCAAATGCCTTAACCCTGAAGGCATTTTAGAAAAACTATAATAAGACCTATTGAGATGGTACAAAGTTAGAATTCCTGTCAGTCTGATGCTCTCATTATGGCACATAGGGGCAAGGCCAGGAAAGGGGTGGACGGGAGGGACAGCTGCGTTGGGCGCAGTGGTTTACTGTACATATTGGGGACACCTTCCTTCTATTCCAAGGTTAACAGAAGTGACCATGGCAGTGATTTTTAACAACAGTGTGCCTTGTGGGTGTAGCATACCCTAAGCCACAGGTGTCAAACACAAGGCCTGCAGGCCAAATCTGGCCCTTCAGGCCATTTCATGTGGCCCTCGCACCTTTTCTGCAACTGCAGGAGAGCTCCAGCCCCCCTCTGGTCCTACTCCAGACCCTTACTTTCTGCCTTTAAGCAATGCATCCAGCTTCTTGCAGGCAGCAGCATAAGGAAAGGTGGGTGCACTGTGATGTAAGGGAGAGTGGGGGACTCCACTTCTGATGGTGGGGTGACTCTTGACATCTAATGTAAAGGGAAGGGGATGCGCTGGACATCTTATCTTACAGATACAACCGGCCCTTTTGAGGGCAATCATAATGCTAATGCGGCCTACAATAAAATTTGAGTTTGACACCTCTGCCCTAAGCTTTCACATCATGAATTGGTGAGGGGGGCGCTGTTTGGCATCTTTGCCCTGGGTGCTGGATGACTTGTCCTAGCACTGCATAGGGTTTTTCAAATATGCTAAAAACTCTGTGTATTAATGGTGGTCACTGCCACTGCTGATTCAGCTGGGACATCTGCCACTCAATGGTTACCCAAGCTCATGCTATTTAAAGTAAACCTGCCATGAGTAAAAATAATGTCAATGGCCTGGCTGTTATGGTGAACCACTGGTTTCGACTTACTTTACTCACAGACACTGACTCAAAACAATTATTCAGATTAGAAATTATGAAAAGTGTGTAAAAGTCCTTACCTGGGTGTTAGTTCTGCATCAGTGACTAAAAATAGTGAGAGGTTCAGTATGCCAGACAGGAAATTAGCATTTTCATATTCTGAACAAACAGTGGGAAAAAAAGAGGTCATTCACCTATGTAGCTATAGAGAAATTAGAAATGAGTTTTCAAAGTACACAAGCACTTAAATGTTTGCTTTCTCTATTATTTTTAATTGCACCAGAATCTTGGCAGCCAGACAGCCTTCTAATGTAAGTTTACACAGCAGGTATTTATAAGGGGTCTTTAACATCAATAAGCTGAGCTGAACGTATGGCTGCTGGTGTGCCTTGGATGGAGACCATGCCTATACACCCATTCCCGTGTCTCATCTCATTTTAGTCTCATTGACCATAACACCTTTTTATCTTCAAGGTGCGTTTAAAGCGGATGTTCACACATCCGGTGTCACATTTGGCACTTTTCAGGGGGGAGGGGACGCAGATACCTGTCTGAGACTGGTATTTGCACCACTTCCGGGTTCTGACTCCCACGGGGAATCCAGCTTCGTCACGCCAGCATATTGGAACCCCCATCCTGTCTTCCATGCTTTGCAAAAAAAAAAATCGGCCACCCAAATTCCTAAGCATTAAGGCAAAAAAACATGTCAGGCCCCCTAGCCCCCTGTTTTACTGAGCCCTCGAAAACATGGATTTCTCTCTCTTCAAGATTGATAGCCAACCGTGCTCACGCTGCTGCCAATCAAATACAATGATGTGGGGCCGAGTCGGGCATTCGTGTCTATGGATGCAAATGCTTGACTGGGAGTGCGCCCCCAAAGTGGTAACCCCCTTGGCAAAGCGCTGATTATCTAATGCGGGGAGGCAGGGCCGATCTGCCCTATAGGCTCACTATGCAAGCCGCTTAGGGCCCCCCAAATTACTAGAAGCCTAGCCTGGTGAGAAGTATTATTCAGCCCCTCACCCCGCGATGGCTTCGCACTGCAGAAGCTTCTCAGTGACAGGTCAGGATCGACAAGGAGCCCAGACAGCTGCCGAGGGACACCAGAAGACGAGGATCGGGGCCACTCTGTGCACAGCGGAGGTCAGTATGATATTTTTGTTATTTTTTACAATCACTTTAAGTGTACATGTGAACTAAAAGTGATTGTAAAGTCTTGTTTCCTTTTCTCGATTAAGATAACAAACATGTTATACTTACCTGATCACTCTCTATCCTCCTCTTTTTGGGTCCCTAGCTGACGCTCCTGGTCCTTCCCTCCTTTTGAGTGCCCCCACAGCAAGCAGCGCTTGCTATGGGGGAACTGAGCCAAACTGCTGCTCCGTGTATCCATTCAGACATGGAGCTAGCTGTGAAAAATGAAGAAATATCTTGGACAGCCGCACTCCGAAAACAAATCTCTTTGGACCCCCCCCCCCTCCGGTGTCACATTTGGCACTTTTCAGGGGGGAGGGGACGCAGATACCTGTCTGAGACTGGTATTTGCACCACTTCCGGGTTCTGACTCCCGTGGGGAATCCAGCTTCGTGCTGTCTTCTGGAAAACACTTTTAAGGACCAGTGACGGCACCCTGCGATCCTTGCGCATGTGCAGTAGTGATTCGGGCAGTGAAGCCACAAGGCTTCACTTCCTGATTCCCTCACCGAGGATGGCGGTGGAAGCAGTCAAGAACCGAGCAATTGCTCAGCCTCGGCTGCTGACATCACGGGCGCGCTGGACAGGTAATACTGCAGTATTTGTAGCTGCTGGCTTTTAAAAAAAAAATCTGTGGAACCTCTGCTTTAAGGTGGTCAGATGAGACTAAAATTGAAATATTTGGCCTCAACACCAAATGATATGTCTGGGGGAAATCCAATACAGCTCACCATCCAAATAACATCATTCCTACAATAAAGCAAGGAGGTGGTGATATCCTGTTATGGGGGTGTTTCTCTGCAGCAGGGATTGGAGCACTTGTCAGGGATGGAGGCAAAATATCATCAAATTATTGAGAAAAATCTGCTGCCCTCTGCCAGAAAGTTGTCAAAGGGAAGAAGATTTACCTTCCAATGTGACAATGACCCAAGGCACGCAGCAAATATGACCACACAGTGGTTGAAGGAGAAAAAGGCGAATTTCCTTGCATGGCCTAGTCAGAGCCCAGAATTAAAGCGGAGGTTCACCCAAATAACATATACAAGACCAAATTCTTTATACTTCTTCTAACATGTACAGTAGGCATTTTTTTTTTTTAGGCTGTACATACCTTATTATCACTATTATCAATCCGGCTTCCGGGTACTTACTCCCGTTCCAAGCTGAGCCGCAATGTAATCTGGGAGTTCGTCCAGATGATTGATGTCCTTCAGAAAAAGTTCCTCCCGGCGGATAAGGCCCCCCCCCCCCCCGTAGTGCGTAGGCGAGTCACAGAGTTTCCGAAAATAGCCGAACATGTAGAGCCGCGAGTTAGCTCTACACGGCGCCTGTGCACCGACTAGGAGCCGTGTAGAGCTGACTGTACAGGGCGCCGTATAGAGCCGACTCGCAGCTCTACATGTTCGGCTAAGACATTCCTCTTTTCACTTCCTCATTGTTCGTTTTTGCTCAGAAGTTGCTCTATTTCTTTTCTGTTCTGTTCACTTCCTGCTTGTCTGATTGTTACTCACCACAGTGAAGGGAGGCTTTACTGCGATGGTCGTGACGTGCTCGCGCCCTCCTGGGAACTACATCTGTGCAGCAGGACGCTCTCTACCTGTTAGAGACTTCAAGGAGGTGTATATTACGGGGCGTGCCGCAATGCATACTGGTAAATGTAGTTCTTACATGAACGAGCGCCGCAAACCAGGAAGTGAATGAGAGAACAGAAACTAGAATGCCGGAGGTGATATAGATGAAGGAATTTAATAGGTATTTACTTGTTTTTTTTTTTAACAGAATCGTTACACTATTCTGTCTGTCTACCTTGCAGACATTAATTTTAGGTAAAATAATGTTTTCCTTTACAACTCCTTTAAGACGAAACAAGTAAATGTCAAAGCCCAGACCTCAATCCAATAGATGGTTAGACTTAAAGCGGTTGTAAACCACATATATATATTTTTTTTTTTTGTGAACCTGCAAGGCGAAAGGCATAATCAGCTAGAATGCACCTGATACTAGCTGATTATGAAATACTTACCTCGGAACGAGGTGAAGAACACTTACCTGGTCCACGCGAGATGTCATCTTGCTCTGGCGTGTCTTCCGGGTATCGCCGCTCCAGCGCTGTGATTGGCTGGAGCGGCGATGACGTCACTCCCGCGCGTGAGATTTCAAATCGGCAGTGGGTCGGCGGCTGCCGGTCCTTTCGCCGTGGATATCCCCTGTGCATGCCCCGCTGCAATCAGCGGCGCATTACGAGGGGAATATCTCCTAAACCATACAGGTTTAGGAGATATTCTTTATACCTACAGGTAAGCCTTATGATAGGCTTACCTGTAGGTAAAAGTAAAAAAAAAAGTGGGTTTACAACCACTTTAAAGATTGCTGTTCACAAGCCCAAACCATCCAACTTGAAGGAGCTGGAGCAGTTTTGCAAGGAGGAATGGGGAAAAATCTCAGTGGTAAGATGTGGCAAGCTGAGGCCGCGTACACAGGGAGGGACATGTCTGACGGACCGTTTCAAGCGGACATGTCTCCTCCGGATTTTCGTCCGACGGGGTGTACACACCATCGGATGAAAATCCCCTCGGCCAGGGAACGCGGTGACCTGGCGAAGATGTTGACGCCGCCACGTCACCAAACCCGGAAATAAAATGCTTCCTCGCATGCGTCGAATCCATTCGACGCATGCGCGGACAGTTCTGTCCGCTGGTTAGAGTACTAACCAGCGGACAGATCCGACGGACACGTTTGTAGCGGACAAATTTCAAAGCATGCTTTGAAATTTGTCTGATGGACAAACCTGTCTGTTCGCCCGTACACACAATCGGATTTGTCTGCTGAAGCGGTCCGTCGGACCGGTTTCAGCAGATAAATTCGATCATGTGTACGCAGCCTCATAGAGACTTATCCAAAGCGACTTGGAGCTGTGATAGTCGCAAAAGGTGGCTCTACAAAGTATTGACTTTAGGGGTGTGAATAGTTATGCACATTGACTTTTTCTGTATTTATCGGCGTATATCGCGCACTTTTTTCCCTGAAAATCAGGGCAAAATCGTGGGTGCGCGATATACGCCGATACCACGCTTTCACCGCGTCCTCAGTCAGAGGAGATTTTGAATACTGCGCCGATATACCGGTGTGTACATACCATCGGACCAAAATACGAGGAGACATGTCCGCTGGAAATGGTTCGTACAGGACATGTTTGAGCGCGAAAGTTGCCGAGCCTGCCCGAGTGTACTGCGCTCAGTATATGCTGGCGCAGTATTCACAAACTCGGCGCGGGAAACCATCCAACTTGAAGCGCTGGAGGATGCGAGGACGCCGGACCCGCCGAAGAGGACGCCGGACCCGTCGAAGAGGACGCCGGTTCCGCCGAAGAGGACACTGGACCCGCCGCAGAAGGACACCCGAAGCCGCCGATGGACGCCGCGCAAGACACCAAAACTGTAAGTACAAAATAACTTTTTTTCCACAGGATTGGGGGGCACTTTGGGGGTGCGCGGTATACGCGGGAGCGCGTTATACCGCGATAAATACGGTATTTTTTTCCTATTTGTTGTTTTGCTTCACAATAAAAATAAAAAATAAAAATCTTCAAAGTTGTGGGCATGTTCTGTAAATAAAATGATGCAAATCCTTTAAACAATCCATATTCCAGGTTGTGAGGCAACAAAACATGAAAAATGCCAAGGGGGTGAATACTTTTGCAAGGCAATGTACAGACACTTGTTTGTAATGTTTCACATAACTATTCCTGCAAAGGGGGCCAGTCGGAAGTGATCCAGCAGGAATTTTCTGGCTAAAGTTCCACTTTAAATTTGCCTGGAGTTCAGCTGTAATTTCATTTTCTTTTCTCTAGTAAGTGTACAACTTGACAACAAGTACTGATGCCAAAAGTAACTTGATCTATGAAGTGTTTTTGTCTTGGTTTAGTTGGCCAGTTTCAATTAAAAGGTTGGGCAAGATGCTGGCGGTACAGGTTGTGCGCAATGTAAATGTATAAAACAAGTAAGGTAAGGACAGTTTGTTTACTGCAGCCAGCCAGGAATCGTTCACCTCTAGGCTTTGCACTCCCAGCCAAGGTTTCCCAAATACCGACCCCCCCCCCCTTACTGAGCAACAGGAATTATGTGTGACAAAGGTCATCCCGACCTGCTGCTGCCTTCTTTCCAGCATTGCCTTTTCTATTATAGGCTAAGCAGTCACTTGAGATCAGACAGAAAACACAGAAACACTGACTCAAGTGCATACATACCTTCACTCACTACCAGTCAACCACACACTACACTTTAATGTTTATATACGTCAAGCCAGCATATTGGAACGAAAAATGTGGATAGAGTTATAGAAATAGAAACCCCATCCTGTCTTCCGTGCTTTGCAAAAAAAAAAATCTCCATCTATACTTTCAAATAAATCTAAAATGGCATTATTGTGTGTCATTGTGTTCCTACAAATAAAACAAACATCCTATGCATTAAGGTGAAAAAACATCCGATAATTACAGGCCCCCTAGCCCCCTGTTTTACTTACCTGAGCCCTCGAAAGTCCTGCGTCGAGAACGCAATGGATCTCGGCCCCGGCCTCTTGGCTCTTCATTGGATAGATTGATAGCAGTGCAACCGTGCTCGCGCTGCTGCCAATCAAATACAATAATGTGGGGCCGAGTCCGGCATTCGTGTCTATGGATGCAAATGCTTGACTCGGGAGTGCGCCCCCAAAGTGGTAACCCCCTTGGCAAAGCGCTTCCCAGAGGGGGTTATCTAATGCGGGGAGGCAGGGCCGATCTGCCCTATAGGCTCACTATGCAAGCCGCTTAGGGCCCCCCAAATTACTAGAGGCGTAGCCTGGTGAGAAGTATTATTCAGCCCCTCACCCCGCTTCTCAACTCGCTGCCTGTATGGGAGAAGAGGTAAGAAGACAGCACCCCCACTTCTCACTTTAATGCAGAACACCCCCTCCCTCCGCTTCTCAACTTTAATGTGACAGGTCAGGATCGACAAGGAGCCAAGACAGCTGCCGAGGGACCCCAGAAGACGAGGATCGGGGCCACTCTGTGCACAGCGGAGGTAAGTATGATATTTTTGTTATTTTTTACAATCACTTTAAGTGTACATGTGAACTAAAAGTGATTGTAAAGTCTTGTTTCCTTTTCTCGATTAAGATAACAAACATGTTATACTTACCTGATCACTCTCTATCCTCCTCTTTTTGGGTCCCTAGCTGACGCTCCTGGTCCTTCCCTCCTTTTGAGTGCCCCCACAGCAAGCAGCTTGCTATGGGGGAACTGAGCCAAACTGCTGCTCCGTGTATCCATTCAGACATGGAGCTAGCTGTGAAAAATGAAGAAATATCTTGGACAGCCACACTCTGAAAAAATTGCTCAATTGCCTTTATTGGTAAAACAGGATAAAAACACTACAAGCCACAGCAAAAATAGGACACTCAGCTGACGCGTTTCACACTAAAACTTAGTGCTTAGTCATAGCTAGAGTTATGACTAAGCTATGACTAAGCACTAAGTATTGGTGTGAAACGCGTCAGCTGAGTGTCCTATTTTTGCTGTGGCTTGTAGTGTTTTTATCCTGCTTTTACCAATAAAGGCAATTGAGCGATTTTTTCGGAGTGTGGCTGTCCAAGATATTTCTTCTTTTTTTGCTATACGCATTGTCAGCACCCATTGGTTTCTGAGAGGAGCAGACCCACCTGGAGTGGTAGCTCGCCTTCCTTTTAGAGCTAGCTGTGGTTCGGTCCCGCTCCCTCTCTCTCTCATTGGCTAAATTACTTTGATTGACAGCAGCAGGGAGCCAATGGTGCTGCTTAGCCAATTAGGAGGGAGAGTCTTAGATGGCTGAGGCACTTGTGGACATCGCTGGATCGAGATGGGGCTCAGGGTAAGTATTAGGGGGACTGAAAGGGGATAGAATGCCTGAAGATAAACAAATAAAAAAACTTCTGTCTTTACAACCACATTTGGTTAGTTAAATATGCCATTGAAAGACTCTTGTGAGCTGATATCTTTCTGTACTCTCTGCTTTTGGACTGTTATCGGTTAGAATTGTCTACTGCTATCTCTGTGGACTACAAAACACATCCCCCTGTTATGAGGGAAGTGTCATGTAGTCCTAACAAAGCAGTATGTAGTCCTAACAGACTCCCTGTCCAAGGTTGACAACACTCTTAGTACGTTTGTCCCCCTAGGGCAGTAAGGCCCGGATTCACAAAGCACTTACACCGAACGTATCTCGAGATACGCCGCGTTAGTGTAAATATGCGCCGTACCCATAGAACCAAGATACGCCAAAAAACTGACTTCATCCGACCAACGTAACTTGCCTACGCCGGCGTATAGTGGGCGCATAGTTACGCTGGACGCATTTGGAACTCCCATTGATTTCCTATTCAAATATGCAAATGAGGGAGATACGCCGATTCAACGAACGTACTTGCATCCCGGCGCATGTTTTAAGCAAGTTGCATAAGGGTTACGTCCGGCGTAAAGTTATTCCTCATATAGGAGGCGCAACCCATGCAAAGGTATGGACCAGGGAACGAACGCCGTCTAATTTAACGTCGTTTACTTAGTACGTGAATAGGGCTGGGCGTAGGTTATGTTCACGTCGTATGCAGTGATTCGATGTATCTTAGGCAGTTATTTCGACGTGACTGAGCATGCGCACTGGGATGCGTCCAAGATACGACGCATCTGCTGTTTGTTTTTAGTACTTGTTTGAAGCTCAGCCCATCATTTGCATGGGGTTCACGCTTCATTTAAATGTATCACGCCCACTTCCAGCCCACTTCCACCTACTTTGACTTTCGCCGACGAATATACGCTACGCCGGCGCAACGTTGGGGGCATTTGCTTTGTGAATTCCATGCTTGCCTTTCAACGTTGCGCCGGCGTAGCGTAAAGAAGATACGCTACGCCCTCATAAAGATGCGCCCAGGTATGTGAATCCGGGCCTTAGATGTGTAAATGGCAGGCTCACAAGGTTATCATAAAGACAAAGTGTGGAAAAAATAAAACTAATGCAGCTGCCAAATGTTATTAAAGGCTGGTAATCTGAAATGCTATTCATTTCTTGTCCTTGGGTTTAGATAGACAGCTGCACCCAGTTTGTAATAAGTAGCTTACATTGTATACAGTATTTATCATTAACAATATGGATCACTGCGGGATTTGTATGGCTTGCACAGATCCTACAGAACTGCCATTGTTTTTTTTATAGATGTAAACACTCATCTCGGAGTACAATGGGGTTATAGCTATCTGTTTCCGTTCATAACGTGATTGGTCAGTATGCATATTATTCTGCATAACCTAATACAAAGCTCTCATCAAACATCAAGCATTCCAATGGTGAGTCACATCTTTTCTACAGAAAAGTCATATTATAGGTGATGTGGCCTGTCTTATCAGCACTGAATAATAACGCTTGTTTATTATTCTCCAGTAAATAAACACACCCCTTCCCCCTCATTCATACACACGGTGACATCGTACCTGGCCATGCCACTGTTGCTGTTATCTTCTTCTCAATACAGCGAACATTTGCTGCTACTGCTCAGGAAGAATGACAGCAGCATAGCTCCGCCTTACTACATCTCTCGCCAATCGGAGCAAAAGGGAGAGGGGGGAAGACAGGAGGATAGAAACATAGCTCCGCCTCACTACATCTCTTACCAATCGGAGAAAAGGGGGAGGAGGAAACGCAAACAGGATGACAGCGGCGTAGCTCCGCCTCACTACATCTCTTACCAATCGGAGAAAAGGGGGAGGAGGAAACGCAAACAGGATGACAGCAGCGTAGCTCCGCCTCACTGGATCTCCTACCAATCGGATCACAGAGGGAGGATAAAAGCAGACAGGATGACAGCAGCGTAGCTCCGCCTCACTACATCTCTCACCAATCGGAAGCAAAGGGGGAGGAGGAAGCACATTACATGGTGACAGCAGCATACCTCCGCCTCACTACATCTCTCACCAATCGGAGCAAAGGGGGAGGAGGGAGATAGGAATACGTTATTGTGACAACAGGAAGGAAGAAAAGAAGCTTGGGCAGACGATCAAGTACTAGTTTACAGCAGATGGAGATGTGTGCCAGTATTGTCTCCTTTTATGGAACTATCAACATCTGTCCTATGCCTTGGTCTTTGACAAAATGGCGACATTTTTACTACAGTTCCATACATATGAGAACTGTATTCATTGCTCAGATTTCCCCCCCACTCTGTAATAAATGGTTATTTATAGTGTCACTGAAGCCCTCATAAACCCAAAAGCAAACATTTATCATAGTGCAGCTTACCAATTCTTAAGCTGGCCATACATGATACAATTTTTCTTTAGATTTACCAAACCCATATAATCTGAGGTCAGAACTACTTTCAATTTGTATGCAATCAGGCTGGCCCTCCTACATAGTTGAAGGTAAAGCTAAAGGAAATTAAATAAGAAAAATGTATAATGTATGGCCAGCTTTAGGTATGCTACCTGTATTCATTTTCTTTTTTAGGCTTTCTTTCTTACATAATTACATAGTTGGTAAGGCTGAATAAAGACAATAGTCCATCCAGTTCAACCTGTGTTTGTGTTCATGTGGATAATTATTTCCCATATCCCTGTATTTTGTGTTGGATAAGATGCACGTCCAAGGGTCCTTTGAACCTATCAATATTTCCTGCTGACACCACCGATTGTGGAAGAGAGTTCCACACCCGTATCACCCTGACAGTGAAAATCCTTCTACACAGTTTAACCACTTCAGATCCACGCTATAGCTAAAACGGCTACAACGTGGACCTGAAATTTCTGGGAGGGCATCCCTGGACGTCCTCCTGTGCCCCCTGCAGGTTGCATGCATGTGGCGTGCTCTGTGATCAGTGAGTCAATGAGACTCGGCTGATCACAGATTGGAAGTAAGGGGTCTATCCCGACCCTTTACTACGTGATGCGCTGTCAGCCAATGACAGCTGATCGTGTGGATGTAAACAGAGCCGGTAATCGGCTATTTTGTCTCCTCACACTGAGGAGCGTGAGGAGAAAAAATAGCCTATCACTGGCGGCTGTCAGAGGGACATCGGTCCTGATGAAGGAGAGGTGCCACCTGAATAACAGTGTTGCCTACCAGTGTACCACCAGCGCCACCCATCAGATGCCCACAGTGTCACCCATCAGAGCCATCCATCAGTGTAACCACTACCAGTGGCACCCATCAGTGCCCTCTTATCTGTGCCCATCAGTGCCCCCTTATCTGTGCCCATCAGTGCCCCCTTATCTGTGCCTATCAGTGTCCACCAGTGCAGCCTATCAGTGCCGCCTCATCAGCGCATATCAATGAAGGAGAAAAATTACCTGTTTGCAAAATTTTATAACAACCTTTTAAACATAGATTTTTTTTTTCAAAATTTTCCATCTCTTTTTTGTTTGTTTATCAAAAAATAAAAACCCCAGCGGTGATTAAATACCACCAAAAGAAAGCTTTATTTGTGTGAAAAAAAAAATAATCATTTGGGTACAGCGTTGTATGACCGCGCATTTGTCGTTCAAAGTGCATCAGCACTGAAAGCTGAAAATTGGTCTGGGCGGGGGTTTAAGTGCCCAGTAAAGAAGTGGTTAAGGTCCCTTTCACACTTGTACGACTTTAAAGTCGCGCGATTTTGCCGCGATTCGCGGTCGCGATTTCAATGAATGCCTGTGTAAGTGGCATCAAAATCGGACCAAAGTAGTGCAGGGACTACTTTGAAGTCAGCATTACTTAAAGTCATGCCAGCATGAATGATGTTCATTGAAAATCATGGAGAATGACTTGTCATACGATTTTGCAGTACAAAATCGTGAGACAAGTCGTATAAATGTGAAAGGGGTCTTAGGGAGAAGTACAGCCAAAGCTTGTTTGGCTGTACTTCCATAGATCACAGGAGTGCAGTACGTTTTGCACACCTGTGACCCGTTTTCAGCAGAGAGCAGACTTCAGCCCACTCTCTGCTGATGTCATAGGCGCAGATTCACAGAGTGTTGGGCGCACATTACGCCGCCGTAGCGCGGAGAGGCAAGCATTGCATTTAGCAAGCTATTGCTCCCAACGCTGCGTCAGCGTGGCGTAGGTTTTGAGGGTGCTCACCGGCGTAGGTGGAAGTGGGCGTGACCCCATGCAAATGATGAGGGCGAGTGCCGGACAGGTACGCCGGCGTGGCGCAGTGGTTTACGCCAGGCGTATCACAAACGGCGCATTTGCCGTGACGTGGACGCATGCACAGCACCCCTCTGCGCCTGCTCACAACCACGCCGGCACAACCGCCTAAGATACGCCGGCCCATCGCGTACGCCAAGAACATAAGTACGCCCAGCCAGATGCACGTCCAGCGCAAAAGTACGCTAGCTTGTGTTCCCTGGTGCACAGAGCGGGAGGACCAGCAAGGCCAGGAAGTTAGAGATCCTTCGGCCATGAAACCAGGACCTGGAAGGAGGTTCAAAAATAAATAAAGGACATGCGTCGGCATGTCAGGGAGAAGCTGGCCAAGATGAAAAGGCACCTCAGGGGCACGGGAGGCAGATCAGCTATGACTGTAAAGCTGACAGCTGAAGAGGAGGTTATAACCAGCTGCCTGGAAGTAGGAGCAGGTGGAGGGCCTGGAGGGATTTGACTCCAGCTAACAGGACTTGAGGAGAGGTAAGTGTGTTTCATCCCCCATCCAGTGTGGAGCATGTGAGGGGGTGCAAGGGAACATGTGACAAGTGTGTGGGTCCACCAACATGTGAATGCTATGCGTCATCCACAGATGTGCTGGACGACCCACGCCATCCAAGGAACATCTTCCTCAGTCTGACCCCCTGGTAAGCCACGAATCAACGGTGGAGGGGAGAGCCCACACATGTGCTCTTGAGGTCGTTGTGGGGGAGCAGGTGGACGTACAACAGGAGGAAATGCTGGTACCTCGATGAGGATACCATCTTCGCCGGACCCTCCGAGACGGTGGACCTCCTAACGACCTTGACGCCCATCAGGGGAACCCCCCCCAAGGGCTACCCTGGCCAGAGGAACGCCTTCAAGGGCTACCCCGGCCAGAGGAACCCACCCAAGGGCCACCCCGTCCAGATGGACACAACCGTCTACATCTCCCAGGAAGGCTCTGAGCAAGAGCAGGGGTGTAGCCAGATCCATCCAAGAAGGGCTGGAGAGGGAACAGGCACGCCAGACACGCCACATGGCAGACATTGCCATTGACCTCCAATGAGTGGCTGACAGCCTGGCCTCCTTTGTCGGGTCCTCGGCGAAGACACAGGCTGAGTGCACAGTGGCAGTGCAGGGCACCGCAGCAGTGCCTCAACCAACAGGCTGAACATACCATGGCCATCTCTGACTGCCTGCAGGAGGTGAATGCCAACTGTGCAGCCATGGCCACATGCCTCTGTGACCAGTCACAGACCCTGGATGCCATGCATCAACACATGGTAGCAGGGGGTCCTTCAACATCTGGGGCTCAGGGATCGGACGTGCAGGTGACCCAGGAACGTCACACACAGAGGCAGTTGCAGGCGGAGACAAATGGCGTGCTGACTCGCATTGCCATTGCCTTGGAGGAGGATGCGAGGCAACATCTGCAACCAACTCCAGGAGCGTCAGCCCAGGGGATGAACCTCCACGTGATGTCCCACCCCCCACACGTGTGGTCGCCACGACAACTGAGGAGCAGAACCCTGGGCACGAGGCCTGGCCCACGAGAGGGCAAATGACTGTCCTGAGGACAACGAGTGCAGCTCAGAGTCTGAGCTTTTATTTTTTTGTTTGGGTGACGTGCACAGAGGCATGTGCCATGCACCTCTAAGGGCTTGCCATGGCAGACAATGGCATGATCCCAATTTATTTATTTATTTATGTACACGGATGTCACAGCACCATCGAACTGCACACAGGTCAGGAGTGCAGAAGTGGCTATGGTGAATGTACACTGATTTGCAGGGGCAGGGTTTGCCCGGTGATGCTACGGTGTGACTGGTGTGTGAGTATGTGTGTGTGGCCAATGTGTCCAGACAGGCACAAGGACATTTCTGCCAGCAAGGCGTGTCAACTGGCAGGGGTCACCTTGGATCGTCGGGGAGAGGTTATCCCCACGACCGTGTGAATGTGGTATGAATGGACAGCAACATCATTGGGGCCTTGGCGTGGCGTTGCTGCTCCCAAGTCCCGTGCGGTTGGACTAAACCAATGTGAGGTGGATGTGGTGTGTGTGAGCTAGGGACCACAGTGGTGTGCATGCGTGCATTGTCCGTGTGCCATGATGAATGTGTGTGTTTAACGAGCAAAGATGCGTTCCACGAGGCAACTCCTGACTGCTGTTCCTTCAGCAGACGGGGTAGCCTCGGGCAGGGGGGGGACTGTGTGGCTCAGGGGTCAGGTCATCACATATGTCCATCTTTCTCATGGCGTAGTTGTGCAGCACGCAACATGCACCGATGATCTGGCATACAAAGTTTGGGGAATACAACAGGGCCCCCCCGGACTTATCCAGGCATCAGAAACAGGACTTCAGGATGCCAAATGTGCGCTCCACCACTGCACGGGTCCGTATGTATGCAGCATTGTATCTTCTCTCGCCTCTGGTTTGGGGATTCCGGTATGGAGTCAGGAGATGGGGCCCAAGTGCATACCTGGAAGGGAAAAGACAGGAGGATGTTAGTCGTGCATGTGCCCCTTGTAATGTCTGCATCATGGGTGCGGACAGTCATGCCTGACTCCCATGTCACTCACCAACCAGCCAGCTGTCCCTGTACATGTTCTGTTCGAATTCCGTTGGGATGTTGCTTTGACAGTATATGTAGCTGTCCCCAGGGTGTTTGGCACGGACATGCCATATGAGGCATTTGGCATCGGCTAGCACCTGTACGTTGATGGAATGCCACTGCTTACGATTGCGGTATATGTGCTCTGTGGCACGGGGGGGCCGTAGTGCCACATGTGTGCAATCAATGGCCCAGATGGTGCGTGGGAATCCGGCAATTCTGTAGAAATCCTGCATTGCCTTCTGCCGCAGATGCTCATGGGTCGGTTTGATGATGTGGTGGGACATGCGTGTGAGCATTGCGGGGACAACCTGGTGCACGCATATCCTCATGGTGGATTGTGACATCCCAGACACGACTCCACTTGTACGTTGGAAAGATCCACTGGCGAGGAAATGGAGTGTTGCCAGTACCTAGACTAGTGGCTGCACTGCATGTGAGCTTCCCATCTGGCTGGTGATTTCATCATGCAGGGCTGTGGCTAATTCCAGGATGGCATCAGGGCTGAATCTGAAGATGCGATACACCTCCGATTACCCCATGCCAAAGACGTTCATGTGCGTTTGGTATATCCTCTCCTGTGCCCTCCTCCGTGCCTGTTGATCCAGTAGTGCTCTGACCATGGCTGCCCCTGGCATACGGATGTGTTGTCCTGCAAGTGTGGTCGCTCAGCTCGTCCGTAACGGTGCTGCTGCAGCTGCTCTCCAGCTGACATGTGCACGTCTGTTGCCGGGTTGCACCTCATTTATTAGGGAATAACTTTGCGCCGGACGTACAACTTACACGCACCTCGCGTAGCATGCGTCGAGCGCACGCATGTTTGTGAATCGCCGTATTTCCCTCATTTGCATGTTTGAATGGCTAATCAATGGGAGCAGCACCATGCGTCCAGCCCATATGTGCGCCCACGCTACGCCGGCGTGTGCAAGCTACGTCGGCGTGGTGCAGACTGTTTTTAGGCGCATATTGGTTTGTGGGTCTGGCGCACATTTGCACTTACGTCGGCGTAACGTGATTTACGTCGGTGTAAGTGATTTGTAAATCTGGGCCATAAAATCAGTCCAGGCTCGGTGTTATCACGGATCAAAGAGTCGGGATCCACCCAGATCCCTGGACCGACACCCGGCTTAGGCTCTGCCCAGCTGCCGAGAGCCTGAGCCAGGCCACTCCCACTCCCCTCCACAGCCCAGCACTCCAGTGAGCAAGGAGGGGGTCAAAGCAGAGAGCTGTGACTGACAATCACAAGCTCTCTACTCAGGGAGCTGTGAGAACCGATGCTGCATCCACCTAGGTAAGCATGATTAAATAAACAAAAAAAACAACCCATACTCCTCTTTTAAAGGAGTAGTCTGAAGCCACATTCCACAACATGCCAGATTGTAGCCAATAAAAAAAGGATTTTTAATAACAGCTTACCTGTAAAATCCTTTTCTTGAAGTACATCACGGGACACAGAGCGCATAGCCATTACATATGGGTTATATGGGTACCTTCAGGTGTGGACACTGGTGTAATCAACTTCACAGGAAGTTCCTCCCTATATAACCCCCTCCCACTGAGAGTGCTTCAGTTTTGTAGCAAGCAATTTCTCCGAGGTTACACAATGTTCCCCAAAAGAGGGGTGGGAGCTCTGTGTCCCGTGATGTACTTCAAGAAAAGGATTTTACAGGTAAGCTGTTATTAAAAATCCTTTTTTCTTTATCGTACATCACGGGACACAGAGCGCATAGCCATTACATATGGGATGTCCCAAAGCAATGCTCCATGAAGGGAGGGAGACCGCAAGGCCAAAATTAGCCAAACAAAAAACATTATCAGGAGGTAAAATAGCTCCACCAACAGAAAAAAGGGGGCGTGAACCGGGCCAGAGGATTCTATACTACTGCCCGTAGGACCGCCTGCCCAAATGCTGCGTCCGTAGCTTTTGTGACGTCCAACTTATAAAATTTAGTAAACGTATGTACGGAAGACCAGGTTGCCGCTTTGCAAACCTGTGCCATAGAGATCTGATGGTGTGCCGCCCAAGAGGCACTCATGGCCCTCGTAGAATGGGCCTTAACTGATAAGGGAGGTGGAACGCGCTTCAGACCATAGGCATGAAAAATCAGCTGCTTAATCCACCTAGCCAAGGAAGACTTGGCAGCCGGCTGACCCTTCTTGGGGCCATCCGGGAGAACGAAAAGCACATCTGTTTTCCGAATCTTTTCTGTAGCCTTGAGATAAACCCTCATGGCTCGGACCACGTCCAAAGTATGAAGCAATCTTTCCTCTCTGGACTGGGGAGTAGGAAAGAAGGATGGTAGGACTAGGTCCTGATTCAAGAGAAAACTGGATATGACCTTAGGAAGGAAAGAAGGTTGAGGCCGCAGAACCACTCTGTCCTTATGCAGAATCAGGTACGGTTCCCTGCAAGACAAGGCTGCCAGCTCGGAGACTCTTCTGGCCGAAGCCATAGCCACCAAGAAAACCAACTTTCGGGTTAGCAGCACAAGAGGGATTTCTTTTAGAGGTTCAAACGGCTGTCTTTGTAAAGCTGACAAGACCAGATTTAAATTCCAGGGGCAGAGGGGAGCTCTAATAGGGGGATTTACATGCAAGACCCCCTGCAAGAAGGTTTTTACAAGCGAATGCGTGGCCAAAGGCCTTTGAAACCATATCGATAAGGCAGACACCTGCCCCTTTAGAGTACTAAGAGCCAACCCCTTGTCAACGCCAACCTGGAGGAATCGCAAGATCCTGTCAATAAAAAACTTGCGAGGATGCCCTCCTTGAGACTCGCACCATTCCACATAGGTCCTCCAGACTCTGTAATAGATATTTCTAGAGACTGGCTTTCTAGCCTGAATTAACGTAGATATGACTTGGGCTGAGAGGCCTCTGTCCTTAAGAATTAAGGATTCAGCCGCCAAGCCATCAAATTTAGCTGCTGTGAAGCAGGGTGGTAGATCGGGCCCTGAGACAGCAGATCTGGGCCCAGGGGGAGTGGCCACGGTGCCCCTACCGACATCCTCACGATGAGTGCGTACCAAGCCCTTCTGGGCCAGGCTGGGGCCACCAGGATCACCGGCCTGCGCTCCACCCTGATCCTTCGTAGAAGGCGGGGAATCATCTGTAGTGGAGGGAACGCATACAGGAGAGAAAACTGGTGCCAGGGGCAAACCAACGCATCGGTCCCGTAGGCCGAGGGGTCCCTGGCTCGGGATACGAATTTGTCCAATTTCTTGTTGAATCTTGTTGCCATGATGTCCACATTGGGAACTCCGAATCTTTGGCAAATCTCTTGGAATACCTGGGGGTGAAGAGACCACTCTCCCGGGAGTAACTGTTGACGACTCAAAAAATCTGCTTGAGAATTGTCTATCCCTGGGATGAACACTGCTGAGATGCAGGGTACATGGGCTTCGGCCCATGAGAAAATCAGGTTTACTTCCCTTTGAGCCGCTAGGCTCCTTGTGCCCCCCTGGTGGTTTATGTATGCCACCGCCGTGGCATTGTCGGACTGTATCCTTACTGGCAGACCCTGCAGGGGGAGATTCCAGGCGACCAGGGCCAACCGAGCAGCTCTGATCTCTAGGACATTGATGGGAAGCAGACTTTCTGCCTCTGACCACTGTCCCTGCTGGGTCCGTTTTCCTAAGATTGCCCCCCCAACCTGTTAGGCTGGCATCTGTGGTTACTATTTTCCACGTGATGGGGCAAAAGGTTTTCCCTTTTGACAATTTTTGAGGGATCAGCCACCAGTACAGGCTGCGCTTGACCCCTGGGGAAAGAACTAATGGACGGTCTAATGCCTGTATGGACTTGTTCCAAGCAGAGAGAATAGCTGCCTGAAGAACTCTGGTATGGATCTGGGCATAGGGCGCTGCTTCGAAGGCGGCCACCATCTTTCCCAGCAGTCGCATGCATAGGCGAATAGTCGGCTTCTTTTTGCCTAAGACTATTTGAATCGTTTGAATCAACGACCTGATCTTCCCTTGAGGTAAAAATACCCTCTGGCATTCTGTATCTAACCGAAGGCCTAGATATTCCAACTGTCTTGTGGGTTGTAACCTTGATTTTTCTTGGTTCACAATCCACCCAAATTCTTCTAGATGCCGCACTGTGCGGACTACTGCATGATTGAGGTTGGAAGCTGATCTGTCGATAACCAGGAGATCGTCCAGGTATGCCAGGACCAAGATGCCTTCTGTCCTTAGGACGGCTAGCACCGGGGCTAACACCTTTGTGAATACCCGCGGAGCTGTTGCCAACCCGAAAGGGAGGGCTACGAACTGGAAATGACTTTGATTTATCGTAAAACGAAGAAACTTGTGGTGTGCTGGGTAAATCGGCACATGCAGATATGCATCCTTTATGTCTATAGATGCTAGAAAGTCGCCCTGATGCAGGCTGGCTGTCACTGAACGTATGGAGTCCATACGAAAGGTCTGAATCTTTAGAAAGCGATTTAGGCGTTTGAGGTCTAATATAGGCCTGACGTCGCCATTGGGTTTTGGTATAACAAAAAGGTTGGAGTAGAATCCCCGACCCCATTCTTGGGTTGGTACTTCTACAATTACTCCTTGGAGCAATAGGCGATCCAACGCCTTTACGAGAGAGGCCCTTTTTAATGGGTCGCTTGGAAGACTTGACCCCTGAAAATGAGGAGGGGGGATTTCTCGAAACTCTAGTTTGTATCCCGTGGCTACCACGGACCGAACCCAAGAGTCGGGAATCCTGGCCTTCCAGACTTCGGAGAAAAACCGAAGTCTTCCCCCCACCCGAGAGAGTGGGGGCGCCCCTTCATGAATCTGATTTGATGACTGGTTTAGCCGGTTTGCGAGACCAGGGTCTCTTGTTTGCCGCGGCTTGACCCTGTGGGCGGCTATTAACCGCTGGACGCCCGGGAGGCCGTCGATACTGACGAGAAGTCGAAGGGGCCGAGCCTACAATGGCCTGTCGTTTAAACGTGGGCCCACGCGGTCTTTTCTTGACCGGTAAGGAAGTACTTTTTCCACTTGATATGGTGTGGATATATTTATCTAGGTCTTCCCCGAATAGTCTTCCCCCATGAAAGGGAAACCCTGCTAAAAGCTTCTTGCAGGGTGCCTCTGCTGACCAGTTCTTTAGCCACAAAAGACGACGCATGTGAACCATCAGTAGAGATGAACGGGATGCCTGTTGGATGGAGTCCTTAATAGCATCTACTGCAAAGCAGAGAGCCCTAGGGAATTCTGCTAATTCATGAGTATGCTGAGCCGGCATGTCCTTTAATATCTGTTTTGCCTGATCCTTCAAGGCCTGACAAACACCAATGGCTGCTACTGCTGGCTGAACCATGGCACCTACTGAGGTGAAGGCGGCCTTCAGTAGGGTCTCGAATTTCTTGTCGACCGGATCCTTGAACATCTGGACATTTTCAACCGGACAGGTCAGGGATTTATTCACGCAGGAAATGGCCGCGTCCACTGTGGGGAGTGCCCATTTCTTTAAATATTCCTCTTCCATAGGATAGAGAATAGAGAATCTTTTAGGAGGGACAAAGATTCGATCAGGTCGAGCCCAATC
Source organism: Rana kukunoris (assembly GCA_029574335.1). NCBI lineage: Eukaryota > Metazoa > Chordata > Amphibia > Anura > Ranidae > Rana > Rana kukunoris. The sequence goes on from CM056049.1 coordinate 249,350,032, forward strand.
CTGGTAAATCACGTTCCGCAGAAGGGGATGCATTGGAAAAGACGCACAAGTTAATGGAGCCTTTAAAGAACCCAATGAGGAAACCTCAGGGGCTACTAGTTCTGGCACTGGAAGTTTAAAGGCAGTGCGAACCATATCTGTCAAAGACTGGATCCACAGGCTCTCCGCTTGAGAGGCCGAAAAATATTCATCTATAGTGGAACCTTCCCTGTCTGAACCGTCGGGACTTGGGTCTGCTTGATCCCCTTGTGGGTCCCGTTCCTCTGAAGAGGAGACCTCCGCATCTGAAAACCCCACACTGGGTGAGGGGGATCTAGCCCGCTTGCTACTTGGCAAAGGACGGGCAAACAACGCAGTTAACCTTTTCTCTAGCCCACCCATGGTGGCTGCTAGCATTTCTTCCGTCACGTAAACGGGAATGGGTGGATCGGGGGCCGCCTCTGCCCCCAGCACCCCCAATGGCTCTTGTACTATGCCACTCGGTGGTCTAACTGGCGAGGGTGGGGCCGTTGAAGCCTGGCCCAAATCCTCTGACCCCGATGGAGACCCCTTTTGTTTCTTGGCACCTTTAGCAGCCTTGGCTGGTCCAGATCCCTTTGGAGCCATTGTACAACCTTGAGTCACCCCTATAGCCAACACCTGACTGTTGTAGCTAGGAGTAACCAATATGAGGACAGGTATGAGGAAAATGAAAAAATTAATTTCTTGTTTTTTTTTTTTTTTTTCAAAAAATATTTTTTTTTTTTTTTTTTTTTTTTACCCGCCTGGGAGGTGGCAATACTGAGGAAACTTGTGAGTATTGACACACCAATGCCCGTTAGCCGGAGTCCAAGGTAGACTCAGATACTGCTGGATCTAAGGCTGAGTCCCTTTAAGCAAAAAACTCCTTTTTTTTTTTTTTTTTTTCTGGTCAATAGTGGAACTAAGTCCTAGACCTGAAGATCCACAAAACCGTCACTAGGTGTCCCTGTGTGGCCAAAAGACCCAGCTGCACGCTCTGTATCCTTCTTCCTCTGCTTCCAGGAGGGAAAGACCAGCCAGAGAAAAAGTTTTACCTTTAAACAGACCCTGACGCTGCTGGCCCGCCCCCCCAACGCACGCCGACGATATAAAAGGCGGCGTGCACACGCGCGCGCACACCCCCACGCTGAAAACAACATGGAGGAAGCAGAGCAGAGGAAACAACATGGACCAGCGCCAGGCAGCACCAACAGACACCAGGTAAGCACTAATCTTATTGTAGTGCACACACAGAGAGGAAGCTGTCCCCATGGGCTTCCTAAGAAACATGAGTTTTCACCAGCAATTTCCTCTTTAAAACATGTGGGGTTGCAGTATCAATGCTAACAGGCAGACCTGGGGTGAGTAGCAAATATATATCTTACACAAGTATACATATACCTACATGTTATCTGGGTAAACATTAGTATCCCATCCTGCCCACACAGACATAGTGGAGATAGTGGCTGATGCACAAGCATACCATTAGCCAACCCAGAACCCCCAGGGGGATACCTACTGTCGAACCAAGTCCCGCAGGTTCCCTTTTACCTACTCCACGCCGCAGGGTATTGCAAACTGCAAGAGGCCCAATCTTCCCCCATCCCCGTGGGTATTGTCTCGGACCTTCAGGGACCGGCGTCCTGTGTTAAGGAACCCACACCCCTGGACCTATATAGCATCCTGGCATCAGTAGCGTTTAGTCCTGGGAGAGACCAAGGCACTGGAGCCCAGAATCCAGCCCTCCAAGGAGAGGCATTATAGGCAACACCCCACGCAGGCAGGGCCCGGGTACCGTACTCCTAGGCTTTGAAGCACTTCGGACGGATCCGGCTAGCTATCCTGGGTCCCGAGACCTCCGAGGGACAGCTAGACGTGACCAACACCTAAGACACTGGCGAAAAAACTGAAGCACTCTCAGTGGGAGGGGGTTATATAGGGAGGAACTTCCTGTGAAGTTGATTACACCAGTGTCCACACCTGAAGGTACCCATATAACCCATATGGAATGGCTATGCGCTCTGTGTCCCGTGATGTACGATAAAGAAAATACCTTTTAAAAGAAGTCACTCTCATGAAAATCGTCCCAGCAGTTCTTCTTTTATTCCCTCTGTTAGTTTTCTTTACTTCCTGGTTCTCTTCCACGGCCACCATGATAAAACTGCCTCTCCCAGCATGCCTGCTCCTCTCTTCCTGTAATCTCCTTCCCTCCCCCTGTAACTCCCCCGCTCGGACCCCTCCCTAAATTATAATATTTCACGCCCCTTCTCTCGCACCTATTTCCCTATCCCTGCCTCCTAAAAAGCGTCCTCTTCTATTGGTTACCCGAGCTCCAATGATTGGAGGACAGCGCACCAATAGGCGTTTGCTGTGCTGAGCCAATGGCAGCTCAGCTCAGCGCATACATGAATAAATTAAGTAAGGGGGAGTATTCGACTCCGGGCGGGGAGGCCGGCGCAGCCCGCGGTGACTCCAGGGATTGATGAGTCACCGGGCTAAGATGGCAACGGATGAAGAAGAAAAGTAAGTCGAGCGTCATCAAAAGACAGCTTCCGGCCGGAGAGAAAAAGGAGAAGAAGACCGGGAAGAAGACCACAAGGAAAACGTGAGTACATTTAAATGTATTATAAATTTGTATGATGCTCTTTTTCCCCTAGGAAAACTTTGCTTTGGAATACTCCTTTAAGGCTAGACTGCTTCTCTTACAATCTCATTGTGTGGCCCTGTGTCCTCTTAGGCCTCTCACATGATCGGCCTGCTCAGATTTTGTCAGTTTTTCAGGTGTGTCCGAGTGGACCACCTATTGACTTGTATGGGCAGGCGGATGTCAGCGGAGATGTGTCTGCTGACACCCACCTGCCATAAGATCCGCACAAAACAGACAGATAGTGATATGTTTGCCATCCATCCAGCAGATGGGATTGGATGAAAATGGACTGTCCGCTTTCATCCGATCTGCCCATAGAGAAAAGCGGGGCTCTGACAGGTCCGTCCCTGCAGAGTGGGGATCAGAGAGATCCCCCCCGCTGAGCTAGCAGAGTCCGTCCAGCAGATCCACCCCATGTGAAAGGGGCCCAACACTCCCTGAGACTCAATCGTTTTCTTCCTATGCTGGGATCACCATTGAGATATTTGTATATCACTATCATATCTCCTCTCAAGTTATTTTTCGCCAGGGAGAATACATTTAGCGATTGTAGTCGTTTGATGTATTTGAGGTCCTTCAGCCCTCTTATTAATTTTGTTTCCCTTCTCTGAACTCTCTCCAGTTCTAGCACATCCCTTCTGAGGACTGGTGACAAGAACTGGACGGAATACTCCAGACGTGGCCGAACCAAAGTTTTGTAATGTGGTAGTATTATCGTTTTATCTCTGGAGAAAATTCCCTTTTTTATGCATGCTGATATTCTGCAGCCTTTGCTTGCCGCAGCTTAAAACTGCATGCTATTGCTCAGTATGTCATCTCCTAGGACCTTCAGATTTTTAACCCCCAAGTACAATACTTTACATTTTTCAATGTTAAACCTTATTTGGCATCTAGTTGCCCAACCCATATATTTATTGAGGTCTTATTGAAAGGTTTCTACATCCTGCTATGATGTTATTGTTCTACTTATTTTTGTGTCATCTGCAAATACTGAGATTGAGCTATTGCTGTATTTTCAACTGGTAATCTGGCCAGTAAATCTGTTCTTTTAAAAAAAAAAAACAGCTCTCCAGCCGAATGCATCAGTTACAGGGTTGAGACAACCCATTTAACACTGGCAGAGGTGTTTACAATGGTCAGCTTTTATTTATGTAAAACCTTTAGAGCCGGTTCTCACTGAGCCCACTGACGAGTCGCATCCATTTTAATCCAATGGAACCATTCTAATACGAGCGACGCAAGTTGCTCCGACTTAGAAAAAGGTTCCTGCACGACTTTGGGGGTGGCTCGGGGCAACCTGCATTGACTTCTATACAGAAGTCGTTTTGCAGGTCGCCTCTGAAGTCGTCTTCAGGATGACTTGCAGAGTCGCCCCCGAAGTTGTGCCGTGGCTGTGTGAGCACTTGCACTTTGTCTTTATTTGGGGAATAATTTGCATGGTATATCCTACATATGCACAGGGGTTCGTTTGTTTAATTAATGCATTTTTAGGGTCAAAAATATATATACACATTTTTGTATAATAATAAGTACAGATTTAACCACTTGACCACTGGGCACTTAAACACGCTTGATAACCAGACCAATTTTCAGCTTTCGGTGCTCTCACAGTTTGAATGACAATAACTCAGTCATACAACACTGTAACCAAATGAAATTTTTGTCCTTTTTTTCCCACAAATAGAGCTTTCTTTTGGTGGTATTTGATCACCTCTGCGGTTTTTAATTTTTTTTGCTATAAATGAAAAAAGAACAAAATTTTGCAAAAAAGTAATTTTTCTTCATAAATTTGGCCTAAAAATGTATACTGCTACATATCTTTGGTTAAAAAAAAAAAAAAAAGTTGGATATTATTTAGTCTGGGTAAAAGTTATGCGGTCTACAAGCTATGGTACCAATTACTGAAAATTGATCAATTTGATCACACCTGATGTACTGACAGCCTCTCTCATTTCTTGAGACCCTAACATGCCAGAAAAGTACAAATACCCCCCAAATGACCCCTTTTTGGAAAGAAGACATTTTAAGGTATTTAGAAAGAGGCCTGGTGAGTTTTTTAAAGTTGTCATTTTTTCCCACAATTCTTTGCAAAATCAAGATTTTTTTTTTTCATCAAATTTTCATATTAGCAGGTTATTTCTCACACACAGCATATGCATACCACAAATTACACCCCAAAACACATTCTGCTATTCCTCCCGAGTATGGCGATACCACATGTGTGAGACTTTTACACAGTGTGGCCACATACAGAGGCCCAACATGCAGGGAGCACCCAGGCCAATTCTGACATTTCTCTCCTACATGTAAAAATCATAATTTATTTGCTAGAAAATTACATAGAACCCCAAAACATTATATATGCTTTTTAGCAAAGACCCTGGAGAATACAATGGCGGTCGTTGCAACTTTTCATCGCACATGGTATTTGCACAGCAATTTTTCAAACGCGTTTTTTTGGAAATAAAACAGTTTTGTGCTTTTAAAAATAAAAAACATTAAAAGTTAGCCTAATGTTTTTGCATAATATGAAAGGTATCTATTTACTCGGTGTAACTTTATCTAATATGTCACCCTTTAAAATTGCTCACGCTGGTGGAATGGCACCAAACTTCGGTACTTAAAAATTCCCATAAATATTTTTACTGGTTACATGTTTTTAGTTACAGAGAAGAAGGTCTAGGGCCAAAATTATTGCTCTCACTCCAACGTTCTCAGAGATACCTGCAGAGACCACTCCCCCGGCGACAGAATCTGGCGACTTTAAGAAGTCTGCCTGCAGGTTGTCCACTCCGGGAATGAATATCGCCGAAATGCAGGGTACATAAACCTCTGCCCACTGAAAAATCAAGCTCACCTCCCTCTGAGCGGCCTGACTCCTGGTTCCCCCTTGGTGGTTTATGTATGCCACCGCTGTGGCATTGTCTGACTGGATTCTCACCGGGGACCCCTGTAATCTGGAAGTCCATGCCAGGAGGGCTAGGCGAGCAGCTCTGATCTCCAAGACATTGATGGGTAGCTGCCTCTCTGCTTCCGCCCAAGTTCCCTGGCGAGAGAACCCCTCCAAGACCGCCCCCCCAGCCTGCCAGGCTGGCGTCTGTGGTAACTACCTGCCAGACAACGGGGCTGAAGGACCTTCCCTTTAGAAGATTCTGAGGGTTTAACCACCAGGCCAGGCTTTGTCGGACCTTTGATGATAGCGTCAAAGGGGACTCCAAGGCATGTGCTCTCTTGTTCCAGGCTGCTAGAATGGCTGCCTGTAGGACGCGAGTGTGGATCTGAGCGTATGGTACTGCCTCGAACGTGGCCACTAGCTTGCCTAGTAATCGCATACACAGGCGAATAGTTGGTTTTTTCTTGCTTAGAACCAACTGAACCAACCCCTTGATAGCTTCGACCTTTACAAGGGGCAGGAACACCCTTTGCTGTTCTGTGTCTAACCTCATGCCGAGGTATTCCAACTGCTTTGTAGGATGGAACGCTGATTTTTCCCGGTTTAGGACCCAGCCGAACCTCTCGAGGTACTGAACCGTGAGGTTTACTGCCTGTTGCAGACACGGCCGTGAGTGATCTATGATTAAAAGGTCGTCCAAGTATGCTAGGACTGTGACCCCTTGGATCCTTAGATTGGCCAGAACTGGGGCTAGGATCTTCGTGAATACCCGGGGGGCCGTGGCCAGCCCGAAGGGGAGCGCCCTGAATTGGAAGTGTCGCTGCCCCACTGCGAAGCGTAAAAATCTTTGATGCGGCTGAAAGATTGGTACATGAAGGCAAGCATCCTTTATGTCTATGGAAGCCAGAAAGTCGTCCCTCTGGAGTGTGGCGACTGCTGACCGGACGGATTCCATCCGGAAGGAACGAACCCTTAGGTAAACGTTTAAACTCTTTAGGTCCAAGATTGGCCTGACATCGCCGTTGGGCTTTGGTATGACAAAGAGATTGGAATAGAAACCTAGCCCTTGCTCTTGGGCTGGTACCTCTATTATCACGCCCTGGCAAAGTAGGTGATTCAAGGCTGCCAGCATCGAGGCCTTCTTTGCTGGATCCTTTGGTAGCCTTGACTCTTGAAAATGAGGCGGAGGAAACTTTAGAAACTCCAGTCTATAGCCTGTGGTTACAGACGCCCGGACCCATTTGTCGGGGATCTTGGCTTCCCAAACTTCTGAGAAGAAACAAAGCCTTCCCCCCACCCGCGAGAGTGGGGGCGCCCCTTCATAAGGCAGACTTAGGGGCTGGCTTTGTCGGCTTGCGATACCATGGTCTCTTACCCCCAGGGGCCTGTCCCTGCGATCTATTGTTAAAGTTTGATCGCGCAGGCGGCCGTCGATACTGCCTGGAATTTGAGGGCCCTGCCCCTGAATGTCTTTTTGACTGGTAAAAGGGTACTTTTGCCACTTGAAATAGTCTGAATGTATTTATCCAGATCCTCTCCGAAGATTCGTCCTCCATGGAAGGGAAACCCTGCCAGAAGCTTTTTGCATGGGGGCTCCGCCGCCCAGTTCTTCAACCATAAGAGCCTTCTCATGTGTACCAAGAATAGTGATAAACGAGAGGCCTGCTGGATGGAATCCTTTATAGCATCTACCGCAAAACACAGAGCTCTGGGAATGTCAGAAAACTCTTCTGCCTGTTGGGTAGACATGTCTTTTAGCATTTGTTTTGTCTGGTCCTTTAACGCCTGAAAAACTCCAATTGCAGCCACAGCTGGCTGTACCACTGCTCCTGCCGTAGCAAAGGATGCCTTTAAAAGTGTCTCTAACCATTTATCAACCGGATCTTTAAACATTTGTATGTTTTCCACCGGGCAAGTTAGTGATTTATTCACACATGAGATGGCTGCATCCACCACTGGGAGCTTCCACCACTTCGAGAATTTTTCCTCCATAGGGTACCTGTCCGGTCGTACCCAATCCTGAAAGATCAATTCCTCCAAGAGAGGATGGACCGGAAAAACCGCGTTGCTCAAAGGAGCTTTCAAAGAGCCCAGAGAGGATACCGCAGGAACCTGAGGCTCTGGCAATGGTAAATTAAATGCCGAGCGGACCATGTCCGTCAAAGACTGCACCCACAGTCTCTCTGTCTGGGAGTCTGAAAATGGTTCCTCAGAGGTAGATCCCTCAATCCCTGAACCCTCTTGGTTCTGGTCTAGTTGATCCTCCTGCGATTCCAATTCCTCCTGAGAGAGAATTTCAGCATCTGAGGATATACCTTTTGGCGATGGGGATCTAGCCCGTTTCTTGCCAGGAATAGATCTAGCGATCATCGCTGCTAATCTTTCTTCTAGCCCCCCTAGGGATACGGCTAGCATCTCCTCTGTGATAAACACAGGGCTGGGCTGATCTGGGCCAGCCTCAGCACCAGACCCCCCAATGGCTCATCCAAGGCGACCCTCATGGGAATAAGTTGCGGGGAAAGTATCGGCATATCATCAGAATCAGAGGGGGAACCCCTTTGTTTTTTGGTCTTTTTTGTACCCTTTGACCCCGAACTTTTGGAAGCCATAATACAAAATCGAGGGACTCCGCCTACAACAACCGACTGTAGTTGCCAGGAGTACAAAACTAGGGTTTAGGGGACAATAGATAACTAATGCCCAAAAACCGATGGGGCCCCGTATGTTTTTTTTTTTTTATAATATATAACTTTTTTTTTTTTTTTAAAACATACAGCGTCGCCCCCAAATTTAGTTTGCCAGCCTCCAACCTGTTGCCAAAGGGGATTTTTTGGCTTAACAGAAAAGCATTGGAACAAAGTCCAGCATGTACTACCCCTCTTCCGCCACCGGGAGTCACTGTTCTGCCGCTCTGCGTCCTCTCCCTTCCAGATCAGCCTCAGACTGAGCACTGACTATAGCCTGCTGATTATAACAGCACACAAGGCGCGCCCCTGATGACGCTGCAGGCACGCACCCCCCCGCCCTCCCCTGCGAACGGCGCGAAAAACGTCTATAAGACGTGCGCGCGTGCGTATGCCGGAGAAGGAAGCACATGGAGGAGCCGCGCTGCTGGAGACCCAGGACTGCAGCTTCAGGCGGCAGAATCAAACCCCCGGCCAGGTAGGACTCTCCAAAAGGCCCCATAGGGGTCCTTACTAGCCCTGGGAAGAAGCAGCAGGTAGCTAGCAAAACACAATCGTTTCTTAGACAGGGGGACCCAGTGATGGGGGAATGAGATCATCCTGTCTTCTCAGACATAGTGAGCAAGGCTGCCAATGCAGAGCATACTTAGGCTACCCCCCTTTTAGGTCACCCTGGAGAGCCTGCCGTCGAACCAAGTCCCGCAGGCTCCCCTCTTACCTGCTCCATGCTGCAGGACGTTTTGTCTAGCAAAACGGTCCAATCTTCTCCCATCTCCGTGGGTAGCGTAGTAGACCTTCAGGCCCTGGGGTCCTGGAAGGTACCCACTGTCCTGGACCTATATAGCACCCTGGCAAACAGGAACTTATGGTCTTTACGAACTCCAAGTCCTGGGCCCAGGGTCCAGCCCTCCAAAGAGGAGCATTATAGGCAAAACCCCACGGTTTGGGGCCCGGGTACTGTCCACTTTGGCACTGAGGCTCCTTGGACAGATCCGGTTAGCCCGCCCTTAATCCCAAGGATGTGGAGCAAAGCTATTCCGTGACCAACACCTAAGACACTGGCGAAAAAACTGAGGGACTCCCTCTAGGGGAGGGGGTTATATAGGGAGGGGACTTCCTGTTTGAGATTGCCAGTGTCCACACCTGAAGGTACTCCATATAACCCATATAGTAATGAATATGCCGCTCTGTGTCCCGTGATGTACGAGAAAGAAATGTCCTTTGTCGCTTTTTTTGAATTTCTCCCCACTGTCATTTGCAAAGATATTGTTTAATGAAAATGCCATACATGTAGGCTTTTTTGGTCACCCATGAAGCCCGGCTGAATTACACCCAATGTTTAAATTTTTATTGCCTGGTTTATTTCCATCAAAATGGCCATTTTGTTGTAGCCCAGAGCAACTAAACAACTGCTGTGTCCTGAAAAAAAGGCTTACAGGTGTGGCATTTGTATTAATGGACACCTTTTGCAAAAAAAATAAAAAATTGTTTTGGACATTTTACACATATATGTCACCCTTTGAATACTTATTTGCACTATTGGATATGCATATGCGTTAATGTTTTATCAGTCATACAGTTTATAAGGCGGCTATACTTGTATATGTACTTGGTGCATTGTATAAATAACCATTATACTTTGGTTGTGATATTTGCTGGGAATTAATATTCAGAGAGTGCTTCACTATATTTGTTCATTTGTATTAAATTATTTTGAGTGTGTGATAACTTCACTTTTTTGTGGCATTTGCATAAAAACTTTTCAGCTATTTTAGGGCCCATTTACAGCTACACATTCACATTTGATATGTTGACGACATTTGGTCAGCCAATTCCTTTCCCCGCCAGTTTTAAACACATGTTCACATACTCAACCAATTTTTTCCCTTAATGTACAGCAACATGGTGCATGCATGGTCATATGTATGTAATGGGTCCCCAATGCAATCAATGGGATGACCCACAAAACACACATACAACTTGTGTAACCAAAGCATGTGGATATGTTCCATCAATATGTGATGCCAGCCTAAAGAGGAGTTCACATGAAAATCTGAGTTTGGTTAAAAAAGTCTCTCCACAAAAATGTTTTAATACATTTTATGTTTATTACAAAACTAAAAATACAACTTGAAATACATTTAGTACCTTAAGAAAGTTAGCTTATTTAGTCACACTACTATTTTAGCTTGTATACCTCACAAGAAAAAATACAAACAATTCTACATTTACAAAACATTTACAAACATTTTTGGCATTTTAAAGTATAAAAGAAAAAGACCACTTAAGTAACTCAAGTCTATAAAATGTGAAATCCCATCTCAAACATCCAGGCTTAACCTTTTATTGTTACAAAACAATTGCTGTAGTCAGTTTCTGCCAGTCAGTTGTAGTGTTTCTATTACACTCACCTTTTTCTGAGGAATCACCAACTAAAAAGCTTTTTCCAAGTTACTTTTTGGTCCTATAACATATATAAAATAAAAAACACACAACAGGACTAGTCTATGTAGTCTCACACTGTACGTGCAAAAAGTAGCAGTAGATGGAGGTAATATTAGTTCCAGACTGTTGTAAGGAGTGCATTAAATACATCTGAATAGTAAATTAGTATGGCAATCACAAAAGGCACAGAACATTGCCAGTACTGATTGTTAAAGTGAGTCTTTAATGTGGCCCCCCACATTCTGCTGAGGTTTATCCTGTGTCTGGATCACTGTGCCCAACTGTAAAAAAAAACAAAAAAAAAACAACACACAATTTGTTCACACTGGACAGTACAGTTTTTACTGTACTTCCACAGCCCCTGCTAGAGTCGTTTATAGACCCCCCCCCCTCTCCCCCTGGTCCAGTCACAGAATGCCTTGTTTTTGTGAACCATTCACAAAATAAGATGTTCTGTGACAGACAAGGGGAGAGGGGGGGCGCACAGGAAAGACACTAGCACAGTGGTGCTCAACCTTTCTAGTGCCATGACCCCTTGATAAAATTTCCCAAGTTGTGGGGACCTTTGCAGTAAAATTATTTTCGTAGCGTTGGTTGTCAGCACCCAAGGCACAGGCACAGGCACAGCCACAGCCAGTAATTTTCACCCCTAACCCACAGACATTCTCTTTGTTCTCCTTTCTTTCCCTCGTTATCTCTCTATCCTAATTCCATTTTTTTCCCCGTCCCTCTCTAGCCATCTTTCTTGTTCTCCCTCTTATTCTTCCTCTCCCTTTTTCTATGTTTCTCCCCCTTTTTTCCTTTCCCTTCCACGTATTCTCTATTTTTATTGCTTCTTTTACTCCTTGGTGGCGGGCGGCTGCGAAGAGGCCGAGTAGGTGGCCGCAGGCTCCAGGGACAGCCCTGCTGGGCAGCTGCAAAAAGGATGGGAGAGCAGTGTGGGCTTCAGGAACAGCCCAGGATACAGTGACCCCTGGCAAATCATCATTCGACCCCCAGGTTGAGAATCACTGCACTAGCATGAACCACAGCTCTCATTGCTGCAGTGGAGCAAGAGTAAAACAAAAAAACTGTATTGTCAGGCATTAACAAAAGTATGTAAAAAAACAGCTATCCAGACTTACTACAGCCAAGTTAAATACTTCAGTACTACAACAAAAAAGGGGAAAAGGTCCTCTGCCTGCAGTTCACAACACAAACACCAACAGTTTAGGGACTCACAGAACCCAGTAAATAGGTGCTCTGGGTTTTGCATTAAAGGCTCATCTCAACAGTAAATGCCCAATGTTCTAGCAGCCTTTTAAGGTTTTGGAGGCTCAAACCACAAAAGCCAGGTTTTTGAATGCACACAGTGTGGCTCCTATAAGACCAGTGATGAAGCTTGCTCCATTTCTCAATTTTTTTGTTTATTTAAAAGAAGAGCTCAATTGGTGAGGAAAGCAATACATCCGATTCCTGCTGCGGCTGTGACTGGCAGCAGACAGTCGTAAATACCTGGGCCCTTTGGTGACCCGTTATAGTGAACAGGGTCAGCAGCAACACCTAGCCACAGCAAGAATCAGAAGATTCCTGCCGCTACATATCACACTGTCCTAAATAACCATGTGAATGTAGCCTTAATCAGCTGAATACAGTCCAGGTGCATTAAAATAAACAGATGTGCAAAAGGTTGGTTGGTTTTCTTTAAAAAGCAGCCACAGCTTGAAATTCCAGCATACTGCAGAGAAGGATGCTTGCTCTCTATATGGAAGCATTGGTTTCTCTTTAGAAGTGCACCATGTGCTCTGCTTAGTCAGATTAAGGCCCCATACATACCATTAGATTTTCTGCAGATTTTTGTCTTCAGATTTACAAAAAACATAATGAGGTCAAACCTTAAGAGTTTAAATTTATATGCAATCAGGCAGGCCCTTGCACTACATGATTTTGGTAAATCTGAAGACAGAATTCTGTAGAAAATCTAATGTGTATGGGGCCTTAGAGTAAGGGTCTGCTTTTCAAAAATGTAAAACGAATAATAGATGACAGAAAAAAAAAAAAACCCACACCACACACACTAATTAAAGTGTGTATAGCTCAGGCACAATGTAGTCAATATAAAAAGGAGTAGGCTACATTTCAGAAATTAAAAAACGCAGTACAGAATGGCATCCGCATGCCCTGAAAAGGGGAGAAAAGACATACAATCACAAGATAAAATAAAAAAGGTGAGCATGAGCTTTCAACTCAGGAGACATGTCATATCTCTGCAAACCGACTTGTTCAGTGGTCTCCAAACTGTAGCCCGAGGGCCACATGTGGCCCTTTGTTAGCTTTTATCCGGCCCTTGGGGCACTATTACTCCCACCGATACCAATGATGGAATACTATTCCTCCTAATAGGGGCACTACTCCTCCTACTGACCACCAACCCTGAGGCCATATTTATTCTCACTGATGCTGGGCCGGGACAATTTCTGCCTCTGCTGGCCACAATACAGCCCTCCTAAAATCTAAAGCACAATAAACTAACCCTTTGTTTTATAAGTTTGGAGACCCCTGGATTAGTGTTTTCAGACAGGGATTTATTTTCTGCAGCCCGATAGCAGAGGTCAAGCTTTTCTGCTCTGGATGCTTTCTAAATAAAATGCACACACACACACACACACACACACATATTGTAGGTACAGTTGTGATGCCTGGAATACAGAACTCTTCTAGGACAGAAGAATGCCAACAAACTTTACAAATCATTTTACCATTTACATAACTTGAGTGTGGCAGTTATGGGTATTGGCCAACTTTTTTCCAGCTAAGGAAATGGAACACTGTATCCTTAACAGTTGTTTACAGGAACTCAAATGTTTTTGGAAACATGCAACATATAGTAAGAGCTTAAACCAAACCTGATACATTAGCAAGTAGCAGCAGTGTTTTTCACTTTGCTAATGGTATCGAGATTAATGCCTGTGTGATATGGTCTATAATTAGAATATCAATATTGTCACAGATCCTTCCAGTCAATAGGTTTTTTACCCACACTCTCGAGGTAAGCATTTGTTTTAGAGAAGTGATGACAACCAAAATATCCACGGTGTACTGATAGAGGAGATGGATGGACCGTTTGCAACACAAGATGGCGCTTCTGCAAAACAAAAATATGTTGGTTATCTTTATAAAATGGAATGAGCATATATTCTCATTAGTATTTTATAAAATGTTCATCTATTTACAACCTAATTTCCCCCCCAAAAAATAAAAAACGGTAAATAAAAAAACAAATAAAAAAAAACAGAATGTAATGATTTGCAAGTCTCAGAAACCTCATATTTATTCACAACAGAAAAAGGTGTCAAATGTTTAAACTGAGAAAATTTACTATTTTAGGAATAAAATAAAAGGTAATTTTGAAATTGATGGCAGCATCAGGTCTCAAAAAAAGTTGGGACATGGCCATATTTACTACGGTGTAGCATTCCCTCTTTAAACAACACTCTGAGGAGAGGAATGTCGTCCCACTCTCGCCTGATATAGGGGTCTAAGTGCTGAACAGCTCTGGGTCTTCCTTATATTTTTCATATCGAGATGCACCAAATATTTGACATTGGTGAAAGGTCTGGACTGCAGTTAAAACACCCGAACTCTATCAAGCCATGTTGTTGTCATAGATGCAGTTTAGCATTGTCCTGCTAAAATATGCAAGGCCTTCCCTGGAAAAGGCAGTGTTTGGATGGGAGCATATGCTGCTCTAAAATCGGGATATAGAAATCTGCACAGATTGTGCCTTTCCAGATGTGCAAGCTGCCCATTCCATAGGCACTGATGCATGCCCAAGTGTCAGAGATGCAAGCTTTTATCCTCTCCTTTTTAGCCTGGAGGACATGGTGCCTTTGGTCGACAAATAGAATGAGAACACTTTGATTCATCTGACCACAGAACAGTTTTCCACTTTGCAATAGACCATTTTAAATTAGTTTTGGCCCAAATAAGACAGCATTTCTGGATCAGATATGGCAGCTTCTTCACAAGATAGAGATTTAATTTGCATGGCAAATTTTGTTCACAGGCAGTGATTTTTGGAAGTCAAGCAACTGACCTGTTGCCAATTAACCCAATTAGTTGCAAAATGTTCTTTGGGCTCTTCCTGGTTAGTACCACTTTGCCAGCTTTTTGTCGCCCTGTCCCAACTTTTTTTTTTTTAGATGTGTTACTACCATTTAAGAATTACCTTTTTTTTCCCTTAAAATTATGCATAGTCCCAGTTTAAACATTTTATTACAAAGCTTATACAGCGCCATCAAATATCCACAGCGCTTTACATATATATTGCACTTTCAGGAGCAGGAGCTTACAATCTAATGTCCCTAAAAATCACATACATACTATACTAGGGCCAATGTTGACATTATCCAATTAACTTATCAGTATATTTTTCAGTGTGGGAGGAAACCAGAGTACCCGGAAGAAACCCACGCAAGCACGCGAGAACATGCAAACTCCAGGCAGGCATCGTCATGGCTGGGATCTGAACCATCAAACCCTAGTGCTGCTGGGCAGAAGTGCTAACCACTTTGTCATTTGATTGTGAATAAAAACGGAAAATTGTATACTCACCTTTCCGTAATTTTCCTTTCCTGACGCATCTTCATGGCAGCACACACTGGGTTGTGACTCCGCCCCCACAACCTGACAGGATTGGTTAGCTATAAATTTGAAGGGGAGACGCCCCGCATCATTCTCTGTATATATCATCATAAAACAGCAGGGTGGGCATCTGTGTGCTGCCATGAAGATGCGTCAGGAAAGGAAAATTACGGAAAGGTGAGTATACAATTTTCCGTTTTCCTGACGCATTCATGGCAGCACACACTGGGATATAACTCGCCAGTCGGGAGGGTGCAAGAAAACAGTAATATTTATTCTTTATAGCGCTGAGGAATTGGCTCTAAGAACAGATCTGCCGAAGTCGACGGTAGCCAGGAGAGCAGAATTCACTCTGTAGTGAGAAATGAAGATGTGTTGGGAAGACCAAGTTGCTGCTCTGCCTATGGTTTCCGGTGAAGTCCCGCAATATGCTGCCCAAGAAGTGGCCTCTGCCCCTGTCGAATGAGCCCTAATGCCCTCTAGGAGGCGTAAGTTGCTGGATGGAATAGGTCTCCTTGATAGCTTTAACAACCAAGAGGTAATGGTACAGGAGGTAGCTGGCTGACCTTATCTGCTCCCGTGTGGGATAATCAAGAGAGAATCCGTCTTCCTGAGATGTAGCTGTGACGTAACTGGAGATGGTAGACTTGACATCCTAGTCATGGGACTCGCCCCTCTCATTAGTAAAAGACGAAAGGACGATGTCCTGGTTATAATGAAAGGAGGAAGTTACCCTTGGATAAAAATGGTCTGAGGGCTTCAGAACCACTCTGTCAGGGAAGAACACTGAATAGGGGTTCCATAGCCATAAGTGCTTGTATCTCCGGCGCCCTCTTAACTGAGGTGATAGCAATACGGGAAGCCATCTTCAGAGCTAGGTTCCACGGTGAGACTAAGTTGAATGGAGAAAAAGGTGGATTGGACAGGGCCTCGAGTACTACACAGAGATCCCCTGTTGGAAAGGCTGGCCTCCTAGGTGGTCTGATCTTACGTAGGCCCTGAGGAACAGAGTGACCAGATTATGAAGAGCCCATCTAGTACCCGTCATGGCTGAAAGGGCAGATACTTGCACCTTCAGGGTACCCAAGCCCGGGCCCTTGTTAAACCCTGACTGAAGAAATTCAAGAATTTGAGATGGGATTCCAATGTCTTTGCTGCGATGACACGAACCTCTCCCAGATCTTAGTATAGGTGACATCAGTGGAGCTCCTTAGAGCTTGTACTAAGGTTGATATTACCTCCTGAGAGTATCCTAGTTCCCCTAACCTAGCCCTCTCAGCTTCAAAGCTGGCAAATGCAGCTTCTCTGGGCTGGGTGGAAGAATTGCCTCTGATGTATGAGATCCCAGGTTACTGGAAGATGTATTGAGGCCGCGTACCTAGTTGTAGCAGGGTTGTAAACCATGGCCTCCTCAGCCGGAACGGTATTAGTACAATAACTGTGGCTGAGGACTTCCGAAGTCGGGACAGGAATCTTGTAATCCGAGAAGTTGGAAGAAAAATGTACCCCAGCTCGCAGCTCCATGGAAGAACTAGGCAGTTTGTCCCTTCAGGTAATGGAAAGTGGGCTCTGGACAGGAACCTCTGACACTTGGAGTTCTTTGGCGTGGCCGCTAGGTCGACTTCTGGTTCTGGTACTAGTTTTCGTAAGAATGGAGAATACCTGTTGGTTCAGGGACCGTTCGTGTGTTTGAAAGCGTCTCTCGGCTTAGGTAGTTGGCCAATGAATTCTGTGTTGCTGGGATGCATACTCCCCACAGATCTAACAGGTGCACTTGTGCCCCTTCCATTATGAAGCGTGCGACTCCTGATGCTCCCCTGTCTCTGGATACATGACACCGCTACTTGTTGTCCATCCTGATCAGGACACTCTTCCTCTATAGAAGAGGCGCAATGGCCAGGAGGGCCTGAAAGGCTGCTCTGAGCTCTAAAATATTTGACACTATGCCCTGAGCCCGAAAATGCCACTGTCCTTGGGCTACTCAGTCTAGATAGTGTGGACCCCATCACCCCTGGCTGGCGTCCGATGTTACTACTTCTGGACTAGGGGGAACTTTTGGAATGGACTCCCTGAGGTCGGACGGGTGTGTCCACCACCATACTAATTGCTTTACCCAGTTCGGGATGTGAATGGTTTGGAGTATTGACGTTCTATTCCACTGCCTGAGAAAGGAGTTCTGTAAGATTCGCATGTGCCACAGGGGCCACTGTATCAAGGGTATGGATGCTGACATGGACCCCTGGGTACTGAGGCAGGCTCCGACAGTTAGACGTCTGGATGATAGCAGACTTTATCTTCTGGAGCAAGGGCTTCAGCCTCTCTTGAGGGAGTTGCACCCGGTACAACCTGGTATTTTATTCTGCCCCTAGGAACACCCTAACTTGCCGAATGCTCTGGGTGCTGAGGCGATGCCGAATGGGGGGCACCAAAATTGGAAATGGGATTGATCGATTGAGAACCGAAGGGACCTCTGGAAGGTAAGATGAACTGGGATGTAAAGGTAAACGCCCGAAAAATCTAGAGATAGCATCCAGTCTCCCACGTCCACTGACAACAAAATGGACTGAAGGCTTTTCCAATCTGAGGGCCTCTATTTTGATCGTCTGTTGAAATTCTTTAGGTCCAAGACTGGACGTAGATCCCCGTTTTTTTTTTTGTACCAGAAATAAAGGGGAATAAAACCCCCTCCCTTTCTGGTGCGGAAGTACTTGGTAGGCTGGAATGTGTTCCCTGGCAATGTGCCCATGAATTTCCAATTGTGACCGTTCTTGATAGAGGATAGTGTTCATGGATCTGTTATACGAGTTGCCCATATCCGAGCGAATCTCGAGTCTGGTGCTCACCTGAGCTGGGTGGGCAGACGGACCCTCAAAAAGGACTTCTGCTGTTCCCCAGCTGTGATTGGCTTACTGTATCTACATGAAGGAGGGTCGAGTCTTCCAGTCCCTCCTAAATTCCCTGCCGGGGCGGTAGGATCTAACATCCCTGTACTTGACAGGAAGATCACGCCTGTAAGCGGGGCCCTTCTGGGGCTCTGGTTTTCCTATCGGAGAAATCAGCCCAGACTTTCCCCCGGTAACCTTGGAGATGGCCGAGTCCATCTTTGTGCCGAATACACTTGAGCCGCCATATGGAATTTTGCACCAGTTGATTTTGACGCTGCCTTCGCTATCCAGGGTCTCAGCCATAAGGCTCTTCCCAGCCATGAAGTCGCCCCCTCAGGAGCCGTAAGCCAACTTAATTTTCCTGCAGGGAGGAGAATATCTTCCCCTGGTCGGCTCCTTCTAGAATGGGATTCTCAACATTAGCTGCCTATGCAGCGATAGTTTTAGCGACTGCCGCTGTGGTGATAGCCGGCCTACAAGCGGCTCCTGTCGTGGAGCAGGCTTTCTTCAGTTCTATATTGATTTTATGATCAAGAGCGTCCCGGAAGGTAACTGCGTCTTCAATCGGTAGAGAAACGTCTCTAGCGAGTCGCATTAAAGATGAATCGACCGTAGTTGCATTGATCAAAGAATCGATCTTAGACTACCACGAGGGGTACAATCTGCAAACTTGTTGCTCATACTGGGCCGCTTATGCGACCCCCCCACTTATCCTTTATGAGGTTCTCCAGCTCTTCGATGAAGGGAAATGATTCAGGACCCCCTTTTCAGCACCGGGAAATATTTCTGAACCTTCAGAAGTTCTGCCATAACCTCCTCCCAGCCGATCGCTTCCTTGAGTGAATGGGCAAATGGTTCAACCAAAAAGAGACAGTCCGACGCCTGCTCACACTCCTCATTCTTAGAGAGGGTTACTGCACCCTGGCGTAACGGCCGGGCGATGTGCTTGGGGAAGGATCGCCCACATATGATCCCTGTGGCGATTCTCCTGGGAGCTCAGTATCTACTCTGGCCTCTGAATCCTTGGTTACTTCGATGAAGCACGAGTGGCAGGCCAATTCCCCTGGCAAGGATGGTGCCCCGCATATTTGGCAAACATTTGCCGTGGTGCGGGTAAGATAGCTCTGTCTGGGATGAAGGTAATCGTCTGCGGTGGGACCGACTATGACGGGAGTGCTGTGACGCGAGCGGCTATGCCTTGATTGAAGAAATCAAGAGGGTAACCTTGAGCGATTTCTTGCGCCTTCTGCCGGAAGCATGGCTAGAATCTCCCTCTGTGCCGCAAACTTGCGTCTCTTGACCCGATAGGGCTACCAAAACTGTAGCGTCAGTGGCCAGGCTCTCTTTTTTGTCTCCCCTCTACTTACCACCTTCTGGACGGCCTCTATACCTGGTCAGCTGATGGTGGTCTGCGAGGGCAGTGGCTCCCATGAGGATAGCAGAGAGACAGCCCGAAAAGGTGGGAAAAAAGAGAGAAGGGAAAACATTACAATATGTCCCCCCCCAACATTTCTATTTATTAAATATAATAATTTTATATACATATATCTATCCTTTTTTTTTTTGGATTATATTAATTGTTAAATTATGGATACACTTTCTTCTATGGTATGTTATAAATTAATATATAAATGTATTGAATGAATGAATGATGAAAACTTATATAGCGCGGCACATGCAAACTGAATCGCCTCTGGGCGCTTGTATAATATCTTCTATCCTATTTATTCCTTTTTTTTTTGTGTGTAATCAATTAGCCCAGGCTGATCTGGGACATGCCTGCACACACCTGGTGCAATCTTCACTCTGAGTAGAGCAGAGCAGCAGTGCGGCAGCCAGAACTACAGAGCAATAGGACTGTTTCTTTTTTCCTTCTTTTTTTTAATGACGCGCGCATGTGCAGAAGCGTCCCGCTCGCCCGGCGCCATTTTGGAAGAGGGCAGAGGAGACAGGCGGCGTCATCACTGAGCTGCGCGCATGTGCAGAGCGCCAAGGGGTACGCAGCGGTGACCCCGAGAGTATGGGGTGTCAGAGGAACCACAGGGCTCAGCAGAGCTGAGAAAAAAACAACAGGCAGACAAAGGTACAAAACGGACTAACCTTAGGTGGTAAATGTAATGATACAAATACCTTTGTGGAAGGACACACTGCACTGGAAGGAAAGACAGAGCGAAAGTGGGGGCCACTGCGAGATTTGAAGCTTCTTTAAAGCTTGCTACAGATGCCAGTATAATTCCAAAGCCCCTGAGACCACCAGAACGGGGTTCCCACCATAAAGCTCATTTAGAGACTGTACAGGAGGGACTTCCAAACAGGAGAGGCTGAACCTGCTGGGGCGATTTGCGGTAAGAGGCATGCTTTTTGCTTGTTCATTCAATCTTGTCAGGTGAGGATGAAAAAAAGAGAATGATGCGGGGCGTCTCCCCTTCAAATTTATAGCTAACCAATCCTGTCAGGTTGTGGGGGCGGAGTCACAACCCAGTGTGTGCTGCCATGAATGCGTCAGGAAATATAGGTTCATGAGATTTGAAAATCAGTGCATTCTGTTTGTATGTAGATTTTACATTGCAATTGTAAATAAAGGATAGAGAGGTCTGGTTACGTCAGTATAGCTACATGACAATATAACTGCTATGTCTCACATGCTTTGTGTACATGTGTATTTCAAGTACAAACATTTTCCCAAAATGTCCCAATGCATTTTTTTTAAGCATATGCTCTGTTAAAATAGCCGTTTTACCATACTTCGGCTGTATGCAGCATGCCCCACTGCAAGACTAACAGTAGCATGTAATCGTCTGAGTACACGAGGCCTTAAATATATATTGTAGTCAAACAGTTATCTACAATGCCTTGCAAAAGTATTCACCCCACTTGGCTTTTACACATTTTGTTACTGTCATGAGCAGTCCTGTCCACCAGATGGCAGTAGCGGGACATCGGCGCGCGCATCGGCACACACGGGCGCGCGCAATCGCGGCACCGTAACGCGCGGGCACGTGAGGACGCCGTTCTGGCGCCAAACTAAGGTTTAAAAGGGTCCTGAGCCCTACACCTCTTGCTTTCCAGTCTACAGCGTTACCGTGACTACCAAGTACCCTACTCTTACCTGAACCTGTTCCTGACCCGGCTTGTACCTGTTCCTCCTTGCCTTCCGCCTGCCTTGACCACGGCTTGTTTGACCATCCGCCTGCCTGACCCTCTGTACCTTCTGCTGCCCGCCTGTTGCCGACCCGGCCTGAACATTACCTCTGTCTTGCCTGCTACGCCTGTGCCTGATCCTCTACCGGTCGGCGGACCCATCTGCTGGGACTTGCATCTGCCGTACTACAGTACACCTCCCCTGCTCCTTCTATTGTTCCAGTGCCTCTACCTGCCATCCGCAGCCGACAGTCGCACCTGCTTCTCTACACAGCCCGGGATCCACAGAAGCTCCTCCCAGCCCAGCACCTGCTCTGCAACCGGCGCTTGTGCGACTCTGCATCCCTGAACCCCCTGTCTGCTCTATCAGGGGTCTCGGGATCAGAGGAGCAAGGGCAGCCACTCCTTGCACGCCGGGCTCATCCATCAGGTACGTGACAGTACTGGACAGCCATGTCTGAGCCCGCGCAAGGAGTGGATCCTATGCAGGAACTATGCCGGAATCTTGATGGACTAACTCAGGCAGTCCGAACCCTGCAAGAGGGTTATACACGATTGGAGAACCGCGTCCAGGCCTTATCTGCTCCAGCTTCCACCTCTGCTGCCACAGGCAACCCTGCTACGCATTCGGTGATCATGATGCCACCAGAGCCCAGGGTCCCCTTACCAGAGAGGTTCTCCGGGGAACGGAGTAAATACCAAGCTTTCCAAAACACCTGCGAACTTTTCTTTGCATTGCAGCCTCGGACCTTCTCTCTGGAGGCCACTAAGGTGGACTTTGTGATCTCGCTCTTATCCGGAGAACCACAGGCCTGGGCCCATCATCTCCTGGAACAAAAGGACGTTTCCCTTGATACCCTAGACACCTTCTTCCAGGCCATGTCCTTGTTGTACGAGGATCCACATCAGGTTGCCACTGCAGAGGCCTTCCTACATGCTCTTCAACAAGGTCGCAGGCCAGCGGAGGACTACGTGTCTGAGTTCCGGAGATGGAGCTCAGACACCAACTGGAACGATGCGGCCCTTTGCTATCAGTTCCGCCTGGGCCTGTCGGAGTCCCTCAAGGACGAACTGGCTCGGGTAGGCGTCCCTGGAACTTTAGACGCCCTAATCAACTTGACGATCCAGATTGATAGGCGCCTGAGAGAGCGCCGGTCTGAACGGGCCAGCGGTCCATCCCGCCCAGTCTGGATGCTGCCGCGAGTGCCCTCCTTTTCCAACCCGGCTCCACAGGTCCCAACGACTTCCCCTTCACCAGACACATCGGAACCCATGCAGTTGGGGCTCCTTCGTCCGTCCCTTACTCCAGAGGAGCGCCAGCGTCGAAGAGTCAACAATCTCTGCCTGTATTGTGGGGAGCCCGGGCACTTTGTGAGGTCCTGTCCAGCGAAGCTTCGTAAGTGTCCCTTCCTGTCATCTGTCCATGTACCCGCTGCCCCCAAGAATTATTCTACTCATCTGGCTGTCTCCATTGTTTTTCAGCTTCCCGGAAGGAATATTCCGGCCAACGCCATTATTGATTCGGGAGCCTGCAGTTGTTTCCTGGACCAGTCTTTCGCCACCTGACACCCAATTCCTCTGCGTCCTAAGGCTATTGGACTTTCTGTACATCTTGTCGACGGATCTGCCTTAAGGTCCGGGCCGGTTACCCAAGAAACTCTGCCTTTGGCCACAACAATTGCCAACACTCACCATGAACTGCTGTGCCTGGATGTTATCGAGTCCCCCATGTTCCCCATTATCCTAGGCATGCCGTGGCTACAAGCCCACAACCCGCAAATCAACTGGGTCACGGGGGAAATTATTCTCAGCTCTCCTTACTGCCGCCAACATTGCCTACAAGTGTCATCGTCCTCTGGACTCTGTCTGTATGGACTCTGATGTTGAAACCCGGCAAGCCGTCCCCAGTGTTTATCATGACTTTTTGGACGTGTTCAGTAAGAAGGGGGCTGAGACCCTTCCTCCACATAGGGCCTACGACTGCCCGATAGAGCTCCTTCCCGGAGCCGAAATTCCCTTCGGGCGGATCTTCCCCTTGACAGGACTTGAGCTCAAGACGTTAAAGACGTACATTGATGAAAATCTCAAAAAGGGGTTCATCCGCCCATCCACCTCTCCGGCTGGAGCCGGGATCTTTTTCGTGGAAAAAAAGGACCATTCTCTCCGCCCTTGCGTGGACTATAGAGAATTGAACAAAATGACTATTAAAAACCGGTACCCCCTCCCCTTGGTACCCGAGTTATTCCAGCGTTTGGGAGCTGCGGTGATTTTCACGAAACTGGACCTCCGTGGGGCGTACAACCTAGTGCGTATTAGAGACGGAGATGAGTGGAAAACGGCCTTCCGCACTCGCTTCGGGCACTTCGAGTACCTTGTCATGCCCTTCGGGCTTTGTAACGCCCCTGCCACCTTCCAGCATTTCGTGAATGATATTTTCAGAGACTACCTTGACCTTTTTGTTATTGTTTATTTGGACGATATCCTCATTTTCTCCCCATTCGTAAGCAAGCATCGGGAACACGTCAAGTGTGTGCTCGGACGTCTTCGAGTGCACGGACTATATGCTAAGCCCGAGAAGTGAGAGTTTGAGCGTCAAACCATACAGTTCTTGGGCCTTATAATCTCGGTGGGAGGCATTAAGATGGACCCTCAGAAAGTCACTGCAATTCTGGACTGGCCGGCACCCAAGGATAAGAAGGGGGTCCAACGCTTTGTTGGCTTTGCAAACTTTTATAGAACATTCATCAGGGGGTTCTCTAGTATCATTGCCCCGATAACCAACCTGACCAAACAAACCAGTCAGTTCCAGTGGTCCCCGGAGGCCCAAGCAGATTTTGAGAAACGAAAGGACTTGTTCACCTCAGCATCTATCCTCAGACACCCCGATGCTAGCTTACCTTACATCCTGGAGGTGGATGCATCAGAGATCGCAGTCGGAGCGGCCCTCTCCCAAAGACAGGGCCCCAAGGCCCTCTTACATCCTGTTGCTTTTTTTTCTCGCAAGTTGTCGGAACCACAAAGGAATTACGGTGTGGGGGATCGGGAATTGCTGGCAATCAAGGCCGCTCTGGAGGAGTGGCGGTACCTCCTGGAAGGCGCAGCACACCCGATCCTGATCTACACGATCACAGGAACCTGGAATACCTCAAAGCCGCTAAGAGACTGAAACCACGCCAGGCCAGGTGGGCATTGTTCTTCACCAGATTTTCGTTCCATATAAAACTTACAGACCTGGGTCGAAAAATTCCAAGCCTGACGCCCTTTCCCGTATGTTTGGCGACCCAGAAAAACTTACCCCTCCGGATACTATCTTGTCATCTGGAAACTTCTTATTGCTGCAAGAGGATCTGTTATCCCAAATCAGGCAAGCTTCGTCTGGTATTTCCCCCATACCTAGTTTGGATCTACAGTTGAGGGATGGTCTGCTGTGGCACCAGGACAACATTTTCGTGCCGGAAGGCCTACGGGTTAGTGTTTTAAAGTTTTGCCATGACCATAAGCTGGCCGGCCACTTCGGGGTGCATAAGACGTCCGAACTGCTGCAGCGAACATTCTGGTGGCCCCAACTTTTAACGGACTGTAGGAAGTACGTGGAGTCCTGTGTCACATGCATGCGGAACAAGGGGAGTAAATAAAGAGCCTGGGGTCTACTAAAGCCGTTGCCAGTACCAGAAAGACCTTGGAGGATGATCTCCATGGACTTTATTGTGGAGCTCCCCCTTTCAGATGGCTTTACCACTATCTTCGTGGTGGTAGATACTTTCTAAAATGGCACACTTCCTGCCCATGAGAGGCACACCCTCTGCCCCCAAAACAGCGAGGATGTTCATTAAAGAAATTGTGAGGCTCCACGGTGTCCCTGCAAATATTGTATCCGATCGGGGGGTACAATTTACTTCCAGGTTTTGGAGAGCACTCTGAGGCCCTCAAGATTGGTTTGTCATTCTCCTCAGCTTACCACCCGCAATCTAATGGCCAGACAGAGAGAACTAACCAGACACTTGAGCAATACTTGCGCTGTTTCTCCTCCCTTCTCTCAAGAAGACTGGGCTTCCCTGCTGCCCTTAGCTGAGTTTGCGTACAATAACTCCATTCACTCCGCCACAAGACAATCCCCGTTCTACGCAAATTACGGCTTTCACCCATTGTTCTTGTCTAACTCTGTTCCGGAGTGCACGGTGCCTGCCGTCCAGGAAACCTTTGACTTTTTCAGCACAAACAATAAGATTCTGCAGGAAACTATGACCAGGACGCAGGAGTACAATAAGGAAGTGTTTGACAGGAAAAGGAGGGGGGAGCTTAATCTGGAAATTGGGGACCAAGTATGGCTCTCCACTCTAAATCTGAAACTGGCCTGCCCGTCAAAAAAACTGGGTCCTAGATTTGTGGGTCCCTTCCCCATCAAGAGGAAAATCAATAATGTGGCCTATGAACTGGAGCTACCAGAAACGTACCGTATTCACCCTGTCTTTCACGTTGCACTTAAACCTGACACTCCTGATCCTTTTCTCGGCCGAAACGTCGTGCCCCCTGAACCAGTTCTAGTCGACGGTGAAGAGGAATTCGAGGTCGAATCCATTTTGGACTGCAGAAAGAGACGCAACCAGATCCAGTTCTTAGTTAAATGGAAAGGTTATGGGCCTGAGGACAATTCATGGGAACCAGAGTGTAACATTCACGCGGAAAGATTGGTCCAGTCCTTTAAGGAGGCCCATCCTCTCAAGTTGTCCCAGTTGGGCATCCGGAGGCTGCCCATTGGAGGGGGGCAATGTCATGAGCAGCCCTGTCCACCAGATGGCAGTAGCGGGACATCGGCGCGCACGGGCGCGCGCAATCGCGGCACCGTAACGCGCGCGGGCACGCGAGGACGCCGTTCTGGCGCCAAACTAAGGTTTAAAAGGGTCCTGAGCCCTACACCTCTTGCTGTCCAGTCTACAGCGTTACCGTGACTACCAAGTACCCTACTCTTACCTGAACCTGTTCCTGACCCGGCTTGTACATGTTCCTCCTTGCCTTCCGCCTGCCTTGACCACGGCTTGTTTGACCATCCGCCTGCCTGACCCTCTGTACCTTCTGCTGCCCGCCTGTTGCCGACCCGGCCTGAACATTACCTCTGTCTTGCCTGCTACGCCTGTGCCTGATCCTCTACCGGGCGGCGGACCCATCTGCTGGCACTTGCATCTGCCGTACTACAGTACACCTCCCCCGCTCCTGCTGCTTCTATTGTTCCAGTGCCTCTACCTGCCATCCGCAGCCGACAGTCGCACCTGCTTCTCTACACAGCCCGGGATCCACAGAAGCTCCTCCCAGCCCAGCACCTGCGCTGCAACCGGCGCTTGTGCGACTCTGCATCCCTGAACCCCCTGTCTGCTCTATCAGGGGTCTCGGGATCAGAAAGAGCAAGGGCAGCCACTCCTTGCACGCCGGGCTCATCCATCAGGTACGTGACAGTTGCATTACAGCCTTTTTTTAATCTGAATCCATCAAATATAATTCAGAACACAATATTCTAAGTTGGTGAAGTAAAAAAAAAAAATATATATATATACACATACATACACACACACACACACACAATAATTTTTCAGAAATAAAAAAAAAACTGATAATTCGCATGTGCGTATGTATTCACCCCTTTGTTATGAAGCTCTGATGCAACCAATTACCTTCAGAAGTCACATAATTAGTGAAATGTCCACCTGTGTGCAAGCCAAGTGTCACATGATCTATCATTAATTTTACACACCTTTTTGAAAGGCCCCAGAGGCTACAACACCTAAAGCAAGAGGCACCACTAACCAAACACTGCCATGAAGACCAAGGAACTCTCCAAACAAGAAACTGACAATGTTGTTGAGAAGTACAAATCAGGGTTAGGTTATAAAAAATAAAAAAAAATATCCAAATCTTTGATGATCCCTAGAACCAAATGGAAAGAACATGGCACAACAGCAAACCTGCCAAGAGACGGTTGCACACCAAAACTCACGGACTGGGCAAAGAGGAGCTGCAGAGTTCCACAGCAGAGACTGGAGTATCTGTACACAGGACGACAATAAGCCGTACATTCCATAGACTTGGGCAGAGTGGCCAGAATAAAGCCATTACTTTCAGCAAAAAGAAAAATGGCACGTTTTGGAGTTTGTGTAAAAGGCATGTGGGAGACTGTTTTGAAAGCTCACGATTGCTTAGTCCTTTTTACAATTTGCCTCCAACTGGATAGAAGTTTACACAGCTCAAATAAAACTTCATTGGTACTTTCCTCTCCCCAAGGTATGGCGGTAAACTGTGAATCCAACTTATCAGTCCAGACGTGACAGTATGTAGATATATTTGCTTTATTATAGGATCTGTATATTTTAAATCTTTAGTGTGCTTTGCCATTTTACCTGATATGAGAGGAAGTTCACCCTGTGCATGTTAATCAAGTTGGAAACAGCAAAGAAATTGTAATATTGTTCCAAATGCATCGCTGCATGTTTGAATGCTGAGTTACTGTTCCTGTGCCATCAGCCTTTGAAGTTGCCAGTAACACTAAGCCCAAACACTAATGTCCAGCAACACTAAGCCCTCACAGTGTCACTCACCATTCCCTCCTACTAGAATTTATTTGTGGTGTCTAGCACAATTAACCTGCACAGAATGAACTTTTTCCTTTAAAGATTCTAATCAATGCAATATATCAAAACTTGTTGAATTTCCAGCCTTTCATATTTTAAATCAAAACCATCCAAAATATGCTACTTGCTTCACAGACACTTACTCTGTCAATACCAATTCCTTTCTTCTGGGCATATGCTCCCCAAAGCATGAAGACCAAGCCACTAAGGTTCTTGTTCAGCCAAGAAACCACCGAGTCTGTAAACTGCTCCCAGCCTCTGTCTTTATGTGAATTAGCATTGTGTGCTCTCACAGTCAGCACAGCATTTAAAAGGAGAACGCCTGAGATACAAAAAAAAAAAAAAGTATTATATATATGTATACATATACAATTTTACATATTAATTTAATGCAATGAGGCAGAATCTGGTGCAACTGTGAGTAGTAAACAGTCAGCTTCTAGGTTTTGTTGTCAAAGCTAAATTCAACAAGCTGAATTAAGAAGCAGATTTGATTACTATGCACAGCTACACCAGATTTAGGGCCCTCTCACACGTACGGACAAACGGTCCATTTTTTACAAGTCCGTTTATGGACTTGTAATGCATCCCTATGGGATTGTGGACGTTAGAGGATGATGCATCCGCTAACTTCCGCAAAGATCTGTTTTTTCGGACAGAAGAAAACCCTATTTTTCTTCCGTCTGGCGGATCGGATGAATACGGAGAGACGGCTCGTATTCATCCGATTCCTCATAGGGGAGAGCGGAGGAAAGACAGGGCGGTCTCTGCACAGTGTGCGGGGACCGCCCTGTCCGCCGACAGCTCAGCGGGGATTTACGGATCAAAAACGGTTCGCTCCGTGTGAAAGAGCCCTTAGTATGCGCCATTTTTAGCGGTGTCCTGCCCCCCTCCCCCCGCCAGTTCAGCTTGAAACGGATGCGTTTGTTTAACTGCCCCCGGCCATATCTCCTCGCTCATGTCCCAGCAGCAAAGTATGTGGGTAGGGGGAGGGTAAGCAGACGCTACAAAGTCCCAATCTGACAGCCAGTGGTGTTTGAGACCTCGGTCCTATGACCCTGCTGCAGCAACTGGCATCTCTCTTGCTGGCTGCCTCTTAAAAGCCTCCCCCTAAGCTACTCCTCAACTCTGATATGTCAAAGTGAGGGGAGGCCTGGGAGGAAATGCATCCCATGGCCATCGGCCGATACCTACACACATTTCTGTCTTCTTCAATGTGACAGACAATCAGTTTGTTTAGCCATTTTACTGAAATGTCAGTTTGCCATTTTCAATCCTTTATAGGAAAACTAAAAAAAAAGGTTCCTGCAAAACTACACAGCAATATCAAAATGAAGAATCACTTTCAACCACTGAGGACTGTTTTGCCTAAGGAAATTCTCACTTTCTGTTCTCCGTATGTGCTAGATTAAAGAACTAGATGTACATGAGCATATGGTATTTTGTATATGTTGATGAGTGCACTGTAGCAATTATGTTGCGGTGTACAGTTAAACAGCTATGATAATTATTTTACATTTCTGTAAATTAAAAATAAAAACATTTGTATCATTGTCAGCATTATAAACAATACATACACGACCGATAATAAGGCAATACATATGTGCATTTGAAATCACAATGTGACAAGTGTAATTAAGAAAATTATTATTTTTAAGCTCTTCTTTAAAGCAGAGTTCCATCCAAAAATTGAACTTCCGCTTTAAGTGAAGGTGAACTCCTGACATGTAATCTCTTTTTTGGGGGGGGGGTATGGGTTAGGCGCTCCGGAAGGAAGTTCACCTCTCCCTCAGTGCAATCTTCTGGGACACTTCACAGGTCCCAGAAGATTGGCAGGCCAATGACAGCGCGGCTTCTGCATGCACATTGTGTGCCCAGCTGTGAAGCCACAGCCAGGCGCTCACAGTCAGAATGCCAACACCGCGGAGAGGAGGGGCGGGGCTTCATTTGCTGGACCATGGGACAGGTGAGTGTTCGATTATTCAAAGTCAGCAGCTACACCGTTTGTAGCTGCTGACTTTTATATGGGTGGAACCCCGCTTTAAAGCAGGCTTATGTAATGGATAACTAAACAAAACTATACTTTAGCCGTCTTTACCTTGTTTGGCCCACCCAGATAGATCACCATGTCCAGGGTGCTCAAAACCATTAATATCTACTTTAAGCTCCTTGTACATGTTTTCCAAGCTAAAAAGAAAAACATATTAAAGTTTAATTGTATATTACAGCAAGAAAAAAAAGGTTGATTCTAATACGCTTGCCTGCAACTAAGACTTAACAGAATGTAACAAGCTACCAAAGACGAGAGATGTAAACTTACATAGGAAAAAAAATGGCACAAAGATTTCCGTTTAAAAAATTAATCTAGCTCAAGTGCTGGTGGGAATGGAAAGAATATGTAAAGACTTGCAGTGCTGCTGGCATACTAAATAAACCCAAGTGTAAACTACTGTTACAACTCTCAACCACTGGACCACAGCCTCCCTCATCTCAGGCCTTGAGCTAGCTGAAGATCACCAAATTCCCACAGCGGATAGAAGTGCCCCTCATTCTCTCATGATTTCCCAGGCCCCTCAGTTTCCACAGTGCTTGCTAACCTCCCAACTGTAGCCCCACCATGCTGCAGAGCCTCCACTCCCACATATTTCCTCCAGTAGTGATTGTTCCACAGTGCCCTTTAACCTCCTAGAGAGACCCTCAACCCTCAGAAAAGATAGCTGCACAAATTCAGCTTTTATTATTTTTGTTAGTCGAGTAGAACAGTTTAAATTAAGTATTCAGAGGTAAAACCCTTGTAGAGATTCTAGCTAGAGAGACCCATTGTAAATGTCGGCTATAAGTAGGAAGCTCGCCAAAAAAAAAAAACGAAGCAACGAAACCTGACAGGTGGAAACCTTTCCCCGTTATTAAAAAAAAAACCTACACAAATCACATCATTGCTGGTTTTGCTTCTTATCTTGGTGACACAAAAAGTATTAAGGAGAACAGATAGCAATGAAAACCTGATCGGACCCAACTCTTCTGCAGACTAGCCAAAAATAATAAAAAAAGAAGGGGGATTCCCTACATTTGAACGACAAATTCAGGGCAGAACTTAAAATTCTCCAATGTAAATATAGAAGGCATCACACTTGTATAAAACTTTAAATCTGGGTACCTTGGTGGAGGGGGCACAGGCTTCTGAACGCTAAAGCACAATCCATGAGCCTGGTTGGGGCCATGGTAAGGATCCTGACCTAAAATGACAACCTTCACCTAGGGAAAAAAAAAATGGAAAAAAATTGTTAACAGTATGCGATAGGCATTTAAAAACCCTTAATATAAAAAGGAGTGCACGCTACAACTAAGGCCTCGTACACACGACCGAGAATCTCATCTTAAAAGAAACATTGTTTTCCTCGACGAGACCCTTGTCAAGCTCGATGAGATTCTTGTCAAGCTTTCCTTGCATACACACTGTCGAGACAAAATCTCATTCTCAAACGCGGTGACGTACAACGGCACTATAAAGGGGAAGTTTGATTCCAATGGCGCCACCCTTGGGGCTGCTTTTGCTAATCTCATGTTACCACGTGTTAAGCAAAAGTCTGGTGAGAGATGATTCGTGCTTTTCAGTCTGTTACAGCGTGACGAATGTGCCATCTCCATTACGAATGCTACTTTTACCAAAGGTGCGCTCCCGTCTCATACTTTATTCTGAGCATGCGCTGGTTTTTAAGCATACACACGAATGTGTTTCTCGTCTTAAACCAGCCCGACGAGAACCACGACCAGAAAATTGAGACTCCCAAAGAGGGAAAAAGAAAAAAAAAGGAGCATGTTCTCCACGACTGTTTTCTTGATGAAAAACACACAAGACTGTTTTTCTCTGCAAAAAAGCTCTGTCAGCATTTTTCTTGATGGTTTTTGCTGAGGAAAACGGTCTTGTGTACGAGGCATAAGGATAAAACTGCTCCCAACCCGCTTCTAAACACTTATACTAACTACTCTTATAGATGGAAGTTACTTACATTCACCAATTCTCATCGGCCAGCTGACAACGAATGCCCCATAGTAAGTCAATGGGGCATTCCATCCGTTGCCAGCGCTCTTTCCTCTTCCCTGAAGCTGACCGCTGGGAAGTTCACGTGACCCCAAGTGCTCCGAGAATAGGTAAGCACATGAATCTTCCTTTTACAGGGTATATAGCATAGGAGCCATTTTAAGTATAATTTATTCTGGCCCAGAATTCTACTTTAAATCTAGCAAAAGTTAATCAGCTGTCTACCTTCTTTAGCACTTTAAACATATTTCATGCATTTCTATCCAATCTGTAAAAACCCCCCTGATATTTTTGGGCACAGCTGAGTCTCACCGATTTGCATGTGCTGCCCATAAGAGAGTTAATGGGCATGTATGGGTGGCGACAAGTTTGTGAAAACTACAGGGTGGAAATGCCAATCAATTTTCTCAAATAGATACAGCAGCTAAATTGCCAGTTAAAGTAGCGTGGTGCCGAACAGCAAAACTTGACCATGAAGGGGGTAAAACCTTCTGAAGCTGAAGTGGTTAAATTGGCACACAATATATACTTACATCTCTAATGTCACACATCTGAGTCCAGGTAAACACTTCGTGCGGAGGGGGATACACCGTGTATCGATTCCGTTCTCCCGAGATAAAATTTGTCAACTAAACAAGAAGAAAGGGTATCATATTTCATATATTGTATGTACAGCTCCTAACAACTAGAAGTAGTTTGCAAATAGAATAATTCAATAGTTTTTTTTTTTTTTTGCCAAGGCTGGCTATATTGAATGATCAGATCAAGACATTCACTGCATCTTGAGCGAACTCTCTGTTGCTGCCTAAAAAGCATTAGCAGGGACTCTGTTATGGTTTTTTTTTTTTTGATCAGTACGGATGACAACAATAGATAAGCCCCGAGGACAAGAGAATATCGAATAGAAAGTTTTAGCCCTCCAATGACTAAAATATACTAGCTACCAATTTATCACACAAGCACATACTGTATGTTTTGTGTGTTAACTTCAGGTATATAGCTACGTGCTCTTGCCCAGCAGAGCCGACCTGCCACTGTATAACTGCAGCAGCTGGTCGGCAACCAGTTAATCAGACTTTATAAATCACTATATGAAACAGGAAAAATCGCGCTAGGGCTGTAAATAAACAAATTGTGGTATGTCAAACACCTACAGACAAATATATATGAGAAAGTCCTGCATGATATACAAAAGTATGTGCAAACTGGAAATTAAATAATGTTCAAAGTGGTTTCACACATAAGTAAAATCCATCAATAAATTCAAAAGTTCAGATATTGGAAGACTCCCAGGTGATGACGATGAAAACAGACACTCCGGACAAGGTGCTACAGGTAAACCTCCACCACATGTATATGTATGGCCTCTTACCAGATGAAGATAAAAAGACAGCATTCAAATATAAACGTGTATCCTGGAAAGGCTCTCAATTGCAGTCACCTGGATGTAGGCAATTTCCTCGTATACCCAATGACCATAGAACATGTACAGGAGACAACAAGGCTCACATAGTGTAAATCGTTCATTTAATAAATATATAATAATAATAGTAATGCACTTACAAACGGTATGTCGTTTAAAAGCATGTATGAAAAAAACGCAGCCGGACGGCTAGCAAACACAGCCCGTATCTTCCGGGTATGGATCGTATGCGCGGTGACGTCAGCACGTCTCCTCCCTACGTTTCGTCACAAATGGGACGTGTTCATCCCGTGAACACGTCCCATTTGTGACGAAACGTAGGGAGGAGACGTGCTGACGTCACCGCGCATACGATCCATACCCGGAAGATACGGGTTGTATTTATTTACAGCCCTAGCGCGATTTTTCCTGTTTCATATATTGTCTTGGTGTAGTCTAACACCTTTATTATCGCTGCTTTCCATACATGTTTTTTTGAACTAGCGCTATATTTTTACCTTTACAATTTATAAATCACTAAACTGTTTATTTAGTTGTCTTTAAAGTCATATGTATACATTGGAGGGGGGGGGGGGGTTCTGTATGGTTCCAATATTTGGGAGGTTGGCAAAAACTTAGGCTTATCTGGGTGGGATCTCAATTTCTCTATACCACCAAATAAATGTTGGCCTCCGCCAGGCCGTCTTCTGCACCACCATCCTAAAGAATTCTGGTGCAGATTCAAGGTATCTAGGACCTGGCAGAGACTGGTGGCACATGTGCTGCAGGAGTAAAAAAAAAAAAAAAATGCGTGGGGGTCCCGCCAAATTCAATAACCAGACCCTTTAGGTCTGGTATGGATATTAAGGGGATCCCAGCGTTAATAAAAAAAAAAAAAAGACGTGGGGGTTCCCCCCAAATATCCATAACCAGACCCTTCAGGTCTGGTGTTGATTTTAAGGGGAACTCCGCTCCAAATTTTTAAAGAAAATAGCATGGAGATCCCCCTAAAATCCACACCAGACCCCCTTATCCGAGCACGTTGACCTGGCCGGCCACAGAAAAGAGGGGGGGACAGAGTGCGCCCCCCCTCTCCTGAACCACATCAGGCCACATGCCCTTAACATTGGGAGGGTGCTTTGGGGTGCCCCTCAAAGCACCTTGTCCCCATGTTGATGGGGACAAGGGTCTCATCCCCACAACCCTTGCCCGGTGGTTGTGGGGGTATGCAGGCAGGGGGCTTATCAGAATCTGGAAGACCCCTTTAACAAAGGGGACCCCCAGATTCTGCCCCCTCGTGTGAAATGGTAGTTTTCAGAAAAAAAAAAAAAAACACCGTAGAACAAATTACTTTATTAATTAAACCAAATAAAAATCCAGTGAAAATAGACGATCGATGCTGCGCCCTGCTCCAACGTTGTCTTCTATCCAGCGCTGGGTGATCTCTCCAGCAACGGCCGGTCGGTCCAGCGATGAGAAGATCCATCCATTCATACAGCTCAGCGAATGAAGTGCCGGAGCTTTGACATTTCTTTTATAGGGGAGGCGGGCCACGCGTCACGTGACCCCATCCCCCTCTGACACACACTCTGCTACGTCACTGGGACAGCCCAGACATACCCCTTGCGTCAGAGCGGGACAAGGTCACGAGACGCGTGGCCCGCCTCCCCTATAAAAGAAATGTCAAAGCTCCGGCACGTCATTCGCTGAGCTGTGCTCTGAATGGATGGATCTTCTCATCGCTGGACCGATCACCCTTCGCTGGAGAGATCACCCGGCGCTGGATAGAATACTACGTTGGAGCAGGGAGCAGCATCGATCCTCTATTATCACCATGCTGGATTTTTATTTGGTTTAATTAATAAAGTAATTTGTTCTACGGTGTGTGTGTTTTTTTTTTCTCCTGAAAACTACTATTTACACTTCCTTCGTGAAATGGTAGGGGTACAGTGTACCCCATTACCATTTCACACAGGGGGGGGGCAGGATCTGGGGGTCCCCTTTGTTAAAGGGGTCTTCCAGATTCTGATAAGCCCCCTGCCCGCAGACCCCCACAACCACCGGGCAAGGGTTGTGGGGATGAGACCCTGTTCCCCATCAACATGGGGACAAGGTGCTTTGGGGGGCATCCCAAAGCACCCTCCCAATGTTGAGGGCATGTGGCCTGGTGCGGTTCAGGAGAGGGGGGGCCCGCACTCTGTCCCCCCTCTTTTCTGTGGCCGGCCAGGTCAACGTGCTCGGATAAGGGGTCTGGTTATAAATATTAAATTTGTTCAGATCTTCCTGCAAGGTTTCCTCATCCTGCTGATAAATGATTGCCCTGCTTAGCTTAGAGGCTCTTTCCTGAGATCTGTAATGCAGTGTCAGACTGAGCGATCGCGGCTTATCCTGCTGGATGTCATAGGACGTCTAGTAAGAATAACTGAACCACCGCCCGGCTGTCAATTTGCTATAGGTCGGGCAGGAAGTGGTTAAGGACCCTCGGGGGCAAGCCATAAGGTCCCAGGGACTTATTAATGTTAAGGTTTTCAATTCTATCCTCTGTTAGCAATGAGGGTGCTTCCTGAGATGTGTCATGAGGATAAACAGTGCAGTTTTGGTTACTGAAGCCCCCCCGTTTCCCTTGTGAAGACTGAGAAGAATAAATTCAATACCTTCGCCATCTCTTCATCCTTAGTAACCAGATTCACTTTATCATTCTTTATGGGACCAATATGATCTGACCTTTTCTTATTTATATACTCAAAGAATTTCTTGGGATTTTTTTACTCTCCTCCGCCATCTCATTTGCTGCTTTTATATGCATTTTTATGTTGGAGTTAAGCCACCCACTCTTTTAAATGTATTTCCCATTGGGGTACACTGGCTAATTCCCCTATTTATTATGCTCTTAAAGCAGTTGTAACCCGCATATATACAATTTTTTTTTGTTTTAAACCTGCAAGGCAAAAGGCATAATCAGCTAGTATGCACCACATACTAGCTGATTATGAAATAGTTACCTCGGGACGAGGTGAAGAACACTTACCTGGTCCACGCCGAGCGAGATGTCATCTTGCTTCAGCGTGCCTTCTGGGTATCGCCGCTCCGGCGCTGTGATTGGCTGGAGTGGCGATGACGTCACTCCCGCGCGTGAGATTTCAGATCGGCAAGGGTCGGCGGCTGCCGGTCCTTTCGCCGTGGATTCCCCCCTGTGCATGCGCCGCTGCAATCAGCGGCGCATTGCGAGGGGAATATCTCCTAAACTGTACAGGTTTAGGAGATATTCTTTTACCTACAGGTAAGCCTATAATAAGGCTTACCTGTAGGTATAAAGTCAAAAAGTGGGTTTACAACCACTTTAAAGCATACCCATTTTTCCTCCGTGTTCTTTGTTCCTAAGATTTTATCCCATTTAACATTTTCTAGCAAAAATCGTAGTTTAGGAAAGTTGGCCCTTTTGAAATTCAGTGTCTTTATATTCCCTATTTGTGCGATTTATACTGAAGCGAATTGACCTGTAATCGCCCATTTTCTAAATTGCCCCATATTTCCACATCCATGATTAGGTCTGTATTGTTGGTAGTCAGTGGGCCTGGCAAGTTTGTTTCTTGTTGGTGCAAGACATTTAGGAAATGGTGAGCTTTAGATGAATGCACGGTTCCCTCCACCCATTTACGTCTGGATAGTTAAAATTCCTAATTATAACACTTCCCCACCCTTGCCACTAATCTAAACTGCAATAGGAGGTCCCTCTGGTTAGGTGGCCTATAGCATACTCCCATTATTACTTCCCCCTTAGTTTCCTCCCTTTGTAGATCTACCCATAAGGATTCCACCTCCTCCCTTGCTCCATTAGTGATGTGGTCCCTCATTTTTGATATAACGGCATACTCCTCCCCCTTTTTACCCTCTATCACTGCCATATAGGGAATACCCTTGAATGGTTGCCAATCGTGAGAGCTGTTGAACCAAGTCTCTAAAACTCCCACAAAATCTAAATCCTGCTCGTACAACAGTAGCTCCAATTCTCCCATCTTGTCCACCAGACACCTGGCATTGTTGAACATGCCACGTATTTTAGTCTGGACGCATACCTTATCGGGTGTTCTGAGGTTGCAAACAGGAATGGTTACTGTACTTACCTTGGGTTTAGGTGCTTTAGTCAACCTACCACTAATGCCCCCAATACTACCCTCTGAAATTTGTTTAGCAATGACCATCTCTACCTCTGGACACCCCAGTTTAAGAGCCCCTCTAACTTCTCAGCCATCTTTTCTCCCAGCCAATCTTCACATCCCTGCTAAAGAGCTGGTAACCGACTGAGAACTCGGCCCAGTTCTACAGGAACCAAAGCCCCTCCTTTCTACACCAGCTCCTCAGCCACTTGTTTACTTCCCTAATCTCCCTCTGCCTTTCTAGTGTTGCTTGTGGTACCAGTAGTATTTAGTATTTTTTTGAAGGCCTCCTCTTTTGCTTTTATACGTTGGAGTTAAGCCACCCAGGACTTTTATTAGCTCTTTTAAAATTTATTTCCCATTGGGAAACAAATATTTGAGAATACTACCTTGAAGGTTCTTTTCCTCAATTTAGCTCCAGAGACCCTAAAAAAAATTAATAAAATATATATCTATATATATCTATATATATATATATATATATATATATATATATATATATATATATATATATATATATATATTTTTTTTTTGGACACTACATCTTCCACTGACTTTGTAATTGGTGCCAAGGTGCACCATGACAGTCAGCTCTTCCCCAGCCCCTTCCAGTAATCTATCCAGCAGATCCCTGATGTGTCGAACCCCAGTGCCTGGTAAACATACAGTTTGGCGCTTCAGGTCTTTGTGACAGATTGCCCTTTCTGTTCTCTTCTAAGAACGGAGTCCACTACCACCAGAAACTGTATTTCCTTTACCTTGGCTTTACTCCCACCCTCAATGGAAGAGTTATTCCACTGGCAGCTAGAGGCATCACTCTGCTCCAGCAATGCTGGTCCCGACTGATTTCACCAAGGTCACACAACAGGCATACTTATTGGGATGTTCCAGCCCAGGACCAGCCTCCCTGGCACTTTCCCTTCCTAACTATCACCCATCTACTCTGGTGCCTGCCCCTTTAGATCTCCCCTGCCTGGTACGATCCCAACTCTCCTTTAGTATGAAGAGTCTCGGTGTTGACAGTTGCTTCCCTAGATTCAGAACATGAAAACATTCTTACATTTTTTCACAGCACTATTTGCCTTAGATGATCATGGAAGGCATGCATGTCGCAAGATGTACACCAAGTTGCATGGCCTAACCCGGTGGGAATCATATCCACCAATTGAATGGGGATTGGAAATTATACTCTGTCCAAATGAACAACTAGCTTCCTGAGACTAATACCCAACGATACACAGGCACTTACCATACACAGGTACTCGCACTACATCTTTCCACACAGTACTGTATCCCTGGACCCAGTCATCTAAATGTAAACAAAGGGGGCTGGAGACAGCATTATGCCATTACCAACGCACTACCGATACACTCAGGTGCGAATGCAGCCTTACAAAATAAATAAAATCTATTTGCCTTTAATAAAACAACCCCATAGTTTTGCAAGCACACAGTCACTATTTTAACTTGCAGAACACCTTTTTTTATTGCATTAACCCTTGTTCTTTTACCTTTATAAAATAAGGTTTGGAGAACTCTGAAAACAGCTCTTGCTTCCAGCTCTCCCCGAATCCCTCCGGCGCATGGCGGGCTGCGAGTTTCTGGAGCGCGGCCGCTTTATTCTTCTGAATGCGGTCTAGCTGTTCAGGGCTCAAAGGAGGAGAGATTATTTTTGGCTGGTTTTCCTCATCTTCTTGTCTTGTCTTTTTAACAGGAGTGGTCTGAGGAGAACAATCAGAGAACAGTTGAGAGATGCAGAACTTGAACCTAAACAGATGATATCTGACTCCCCTAGAACCACATAAAATCATCATGGTTTAAATCAAATATAGCTTTAACAGGATGCAAACAACTCAGCTGCCTACACTTCTAGCTCGATGTTTGCATTATAAGACATAATCAAATCAGCATGTAGTGAGCGGTTTCCACGCCCCTACATCACATGGTCTCCCAGTTCTGCGTTTCAGAGGTACATGCTGGATTTTCGCGCTAAAACGAGGTCACCACTGGCCTCGCCCCTCTCGACTCCTGCATTCCGATTGGCTGCTTAGCCACTGGAACGAGGCGTGAGGCGCACAGGAGAGCACGCTGTATTCTTCCAATACTAGTAAGAAGTCTAATGTTCTCTACATTTCACGCTGTACTATTATGGGACATACCGCTCCCCCTCCCCGTACAATTATAAGACTCATACGTAAACTATCAATGTCTGTGTGGGGTCTAGTCACCTCACCCCTGCCAAGCAGGAAGTAGTCTGCAGTACCATACCTCGCCGCTCTGTAGTTTCTTGATATCTCCCCTGTCAGCATCCTCTCCCGGCCAGGCCTCCGAGGAAGAACGCTTCTTAGAGACCGGGGTGAAGAAGGCGTTGATGGGTTTCTGCCCGAGCATTGCCGCTACTGCCCGGTATTCGGTGTGTTACTCACTGGCTCGGGAATTTGGCGCCAAAATTCGCTGCCTCGGTCCTGCCTTCTAAGAGGAGGATCCACCTGGAAGGGTTACCATGGTTACCGCCTAATCTAACCTTCCTCAGTCACTGAAAGGAGAAGAGGGTGACAGGCAGCATTGCAATCCTAAAAGAGGGAGACCCGAAGAAAGTGAGTGGCCCATGGAACCAGGGCACAGCTCCCTGGATTGGAAGTATTGCCCATGGCAACAGATTTTATATTTTTGGGAAAATAAGGTGACATGCACTATTGCTCCAGTTTATGTAAGGTAAGGTGACCAGATTTTTAAAATGAAATCCGGGGACATATTTTTTCTTCACTAGTAATGGCAACAATCAGCGACTCTCTGCCCGTCGCTGCCCGCCTCACAGCCTCTCAAGTCTCACTCTTCGGGCCCCGGCTACTACTGGATGGGGAGCGGAGGAAGATCACTCCCCCAGGGAAGGCAAGGAGATAAGCAGATGGCTGGCCAGGATTTAAGCCAAGGCAGAAGAACATGCGCCCAAAACTGAAGAAATATTCCCCCCGCTTCGACCAGCACATGATCATCAGAAAGGGGCACAGATAATGGGAAAAATACAACCCCCCTATGCTAGTAGGCACGGCGGAGCGGGGGGGGGGGGTGTAATTCAAATTTTTTATTTTAACTCTGCACTGACTGTCTTTGAAATTGCCCCTGCCCCCTATTAAATCCAATCTGGGGACAAAACCAGGGACAGACTTGGTCCGGGGACAGTGTCCTCAATCAGGGGACTGTCCCCTGAAACTGGGGATGTCTGGTCACCCTAATGTAAGGGCCTTGAAGGGAAGTGTACTGCGCTAGGGGCTCATTCACACAGGCGCTGAGCCAGGCTCCACACCAAGCTTCTTTTCTTTGCTGGGTCTGTATCCACTTTAGAGCTGCACACAGTGCCTATGTTGGGATCCATGCACCTACTCCTAAACACATGTCACATTTTGACATGTGACTGTCTGTGCATCCGCTTCTATAGGCTGCCTGCTCGGAAATCCAAGGTGGAAATCCACTATAAAATAATTGATGTGTGCTGATGAGGCAGCACTGATGAGAACTGAGTGGCAGCACGGGTGGGACTGCACTGATGATCAGCACGCTGATAACCCATGCCCTGATTATCAGTGCCAATATCCCTTTAACTTAAGTCAGTTATCAGCTTTTTTCTTTTCTCCTTACGCTGTGAGCGTGTCAAAAGAAAAGCAGATAACCATCTTGTGTTTACACCCTGTGATCAGCTGTCATTGGCTGACAGCAGATCATGTGGTTAAGGGCCGCTGTCATTGGCTTTTAACCTCGATCTGTGATCAGCTGAATCCGAAGGACTCGGTGATCACAAAGCGTGCGGGCAGCACGATCACGGGAGGATGTCCATGGACACCCTCTTGGCAAACTAAGCCTGCACTGTAGCTGTCTTTTGGCTATAGTGCAGGCAGGAAGTGGTTAAAGCAGGGGTTCACCCTAAATCAACTATCTACCATTAGATCCAGCATACTGCTGACATCTGTACTTACCGTTTTATCGTAGTTTTCACCCAGCTTCCGGGTTCTCACTGCCCCGGGGGAATAGGCGTTCCTAAAACAAGGCATATTTAAAGAGAGCATATCCATGCCTCATTTAAAGTCCCATGGCTCATTTTCTTTAATTGTTAAGACAAGGCATAGTTTGACGTGCTGGTAAAGCACGTCACGCCTTCTGAAAATAGACGAAGTGTGACTCGGATTTTTACGGCGCCTGCGCCAACAGCTCTATACGGCAGGCGCCGTATAGCGCCGTAAACAGCCGAGTCACACTTCGTTTATTTTCGGGAGGCGTTACGCGCTTTACCAGCACGTCAATCAACTATGCCTTGTCTTAACAATTAAAGAAAATGGGTCATGGGACTTTAAATGAGGCATGGATATGCTCTCTTTAAATATGCACGTCAATCATCTACGCCTTGTCTTAGAAACGCCTACTCCCCGCGGGGAATCAGCTCGGAGCCAGATGAGAACAACGATAAAACGGTAAGTACAGCAAAAAAAAAAACCAGCATACTGCAGATGTCAGCAGTATGCTGGATCTAATGGTAGATAGTTGATTTTCAGGGTGAACCTCCGCTTTAAAGCACAACTCCGGGCAAAAAAATGATTTTGCAGTGCCACACCGATTTGAAAAAGGAGTTCCTGCACTACTTGTGCCGATTTCAGGTGCGATTTCAATAGACATCTATGCATTAAGCCACACAGATGTCTATCAATTAGCAGCTGACCTTGCTACTTTGAAATCACGCTACTTCAAATGAAGTAGCACAATTTCAAAGTAGCATCAATGTGAACCAGGGCTAAGGTAAGATTATTTCTTGTTTATCCACTCAAGTAGTTGCCCTTGAAAATGACTTTAGAACACTACATGTGGCCT
Organism: Rana kukunoris; assembly: GCA_029574335.1. Classification (NCBI taxonomy): domain Eukaryota; kingdom Metazoa; phylum Chordata; class Amphibia; order Anura; family Ranidae; genus Rana; species Rana kukunoris. The sequence continues at coordinate 249,392,431 of CM056049.1, forward strand.
TACCAGTAACAATGTTTCCATGAATCTTCAAGGACAGTGTTTAAATTCCCATCCAGGGTTTATTTTGTTTGGAGTGTGTTTTGGGGGATTTATATAGGGGTTTCCCTTTTCACATTGGTGGTCATTCTTACTTTTTTTTAATAACTGACGTCAAGGGGGTGGGAGAAGTCTTTTAACTGCTTTTGGTATCATGTGTTCTGTAAAGGTCCATGCACACAGTTTTTTTGCTGTCAGGAAAGATGTTGGCATTCTCGTGTGCGCAGTTCTCCTCTCTGTGTTCATGTAGCTGATGCTCATGCTGGAACAGGTTCACATTTGCACCATGTCATTGTGTCAGTGCCATTTGGTCTTATCTGTTCCTGCATCTGGTCCTCTGTCACTGACAATGACTCTGCCTGAACGCTGCCCGCACTGACTCCTGGCTTGCCTTTGGACTATTCTTCTGCCTTATTGCCTAAATCATCTGCTTTGCTGTTACCAACCCTGGCCTACCACCTGACTTTTCCGCTGCCTGCCATCTGTGTCTTGATCTGCTCGAACATTGCCAACCCGGACTGTCTGGCCTTGTCTTGGCCTGCATCTGGACCCACTGATCCATGCCTGCTTCTGGCCTGGTCCTTCCTCCTGTGTGCTTCTCTCCAGTCTCCTCTGCACGTCACAATGCACATATGCATCTGTTGGCAGAAGACTTTACAGGTACTCGTGCCACTCTGCGCTTTGGCAATCCCCTGCTGCTTTACCAGGACTTCTGAGCCAGAGCAGTAAGAGAGTCCTATCCCTATCTGCAGGTACGTGAATTTGCATTTGCCTGTCGAAGCAGCTCAATTTTATCGCATAGGATGTTTAGATGCAGAAAAAAAAACTTCTAGCTTGCATTTTTTTGGATTAATTTTCTGGCAGAAAAAATAAAATGCTAAACGCTACACACATACAAAAATGTCTTATATGAGCATTTATTTTCAGCTTAAAGAACTGGAGTTTTTTTTTTAAGCCCAGTGTGCATTGACCCTTAAAAGATGGAGCCAATCCCCTCTCAGGTAGCTGTCCTGGATGATTCCCATAAACGAAGTTCCCAGTGAACCATGGTTTTTGAATATCTTTCAATCTTTTTGAATTTTATAAACCCAATGTAAAGAATTCCTATATTGCAATATTATTATTTTTCCTCTGTGTAGTATAAGTTTATTTCCTTTGTATTTATAAACAGTGATTTATCAGATTTTTGTTTTTATTTTAGGCCTATCTAAACTGAAACACAAAATGCGATTCTTCTAAGTGGATGCTCTGTGGCTTTTTTTTATATGGATAAATTTGTAGTTAAAAAATCTCCATGTTCTAGAAAAAGGGGTCATATGGAAGAATGTTCAGAACCCTCAGATCCTAGTTCTTCTGAGAAAGGCCTGGTAAAGAAGAATAAAAATGAAGTGTCTGATTCTTTACTGGAGCAATGCTATACTTGGAAAAGAATAAGAGCAGCTAACCTGAGCTGTGATTATACTATTTTCTTCACTAAGATAGAAGCAAATGAGATCTTTCAGCAGCTGGAACAGGAAATCGTATATTTTTCAGGTATGCACTTACAGTGAATATTTCTATGGGCACATCTAAAACCAAACTTGTGAATGTGTAAAATGCATTCTTTGTAAAGATTTAAAATATACTTGTTACTCCTCTACTTGGTTTGGGCAGTTTCTTTTGTTTTTTTTCATTTGTATTCAGAACTGAGTGCTACAAGGCAAGGCTCATATGGGTGGTAAAAACAGACAGTTAATTTATGTTTTTACTAAAATCCTCAACAATAAAGAACATATTCTTTTTAGCTATTACATGTTTTAAGGTGATAGGGGACTTTCAAACCATGTCAAATATAGGGTAAGGGAAAGAAATCAGATATGGCAACACAACATCCCAATGATTAATTAGAATAAATAGGGAAGAAGGGCTAACAAACTCCGGGACTTATGGATGTTCAAATACCAAGAGTGTAAAGACACAAATACAAAAAAAGGTAAAATTTGGATGATGTATTACAAAGATAAAAAACACAAGGAAAGTAAACCACTCATATCAAGAATTAGCAGTTCCAAAAGCAGGTATGTGCACAGACAACGACACTCAATATGTTTTGCTTTTTTGAAGCTTCTTCAGGAGATTCTGGTGTCATGCGTAACATACTAAGGGTGACAGAAAAGACATGAATGAAACCTCATGTTGCTTGGAGTTGTTGGCATAATAACAATATGCAAATAATCAAAGTGAAAAACAAACAGTCAAAATTGATGAATATCAATAATGTGTGTGTGTTTTTATATATATATATATATATATATATATATATATATATATATATATATATATATATACATACACACATACAGGGCGAACCTTACACAGTTCTTAGCAGCTTGGGTAAAAGACTTAATTTGAGAATAGAAAATGATACGTCCCATGCAAATTCAAGATGCCCCACCAGTTGAGGATTATCCTATATGGTCGCATGAGGAATTGAATTTATATAGAAAATTCCTGGGAAGGGGAACAGATGGGATATTTTGCAAAAGATAGTAACAAGTGGTGGTAACTAGTTGTTTGTAACCAGAGACCACTCAACAATTGTTAAAAAAGAGTTGTACACATATCATCATATGAAATTACCTAGATGGATCCTTGGGAGGTTGAATCGATATTAGTATCCTGCTGGTCAGAAGTCCAAACCAGCATGCGGTTGCATATGAAGGAATATTATTCAGCTACAGTGTATAATAAATATACACAACTGAATCGACTCCCTTTCTGGTGACTGTGCGAATGCGCCAGATCCTCAGCAGCAGTGCGCAGGAAGTGACGTTCTCTGATGTCACAAACATGGGCGCCATCTTGGATAAGGGAATGCCCTAGAAGATAGTTAAAACACCAGGGGAAAAGCTGGTCTAAGGGAATAGGGGTCCCTAGAGAGGGTCTTGTCCAATGCAAGAACTTGAATATTTTGTGGTTTAACCACTTCAATACCAGGTACTCACCCCCCCACGACCCCCCGCCCAAGCCAATTTTCAGCTTTCTGTGCTGTCACTGTTTAAATGACAATTGCACGGTCATGCTACACTGTACCCAAACAGAATTTTTATCAGTTTGTTACCACAAATAGAGATTTATTTTGGTGGTATTTGATCACCTCTGCGTTTTTTATTTTTTGCTAAACAAATAAAAAAAAGAGAAAATTTTGAAAAAAAAATAGGCTCTTCCTGTTTACATCGTGATCAGCCGTGATTGGACACGGCTGATCACGTGGTAAAGAGCCTCCGTTCGTTTTGCAGAGTGGCCCCGATTGTCCTATTTTTGGGGTCCCATCACGGCTCCTCCCCCGCAAGAGCTAACTCCCTCTGGGAAGTGCTCTCACAAGGAGGTTCGCTTGCAGGCGTGCTCCCGTGTATTTCTTTAATGCTCTAGTGACCATTCTTTCAAACTGCATGAGCAGGCATGGTGCTGGTGCTGGTTTATCGGAGTGGAAAGCCAGTTGGGTCATATCCAGCTCTGCATCTGACTCACCCGTGAAGTCTGCAGTTGCAGCTTATGCAGTGAGCCTGTAGAGTTGTGGAGTGTGTGGAGCACATGAGGGAGCTGGCCAGGAAGATGGAGTCATGGTTATTTTAGGTGTAGCTCTGAGAAAAGCGTCCCGGATGGATCGTGGCTTATTCTTCGGTTTGCCGACAGTGAGAACCATTGCGGGCGGCTTCGGAGGTTCCCAGCAATCCGAGGAGTGGGCGGCTCGTCGGTACGGCACTGCAAGGCTGTTCTGTTCCGGTAGGTGGGGAGCTTTGCGCATTTGCCCCTCAATCACTTTAAGTTTAGGCAACATTGATACTATATAAACTACAAAACGCATGAATAGAAGAATCAATATTACAAAAAGTTTGATCTATTTTTTTCTTAATTCACAGGGAATCTTAGTAAAGTTCATGTATTTGGAAAATGGCATACTGTACCCAGAAAACAAGTAACTTATGGAGATGAGGGATTGAGCTATACATTTTCTGGGATCACGCTGTCTCCAAAGCCTTGGATTCCTGTCCTGAATCGTATAAGAGACAGGGTGAAACTGGCCACAGGACACTCCTTCAACTTTGTTCTTATTAACAGGTATTATAGGAGGATATAGTCATGAAAACTTCCCCCTATATTACATTATGAGTTCACAATTTACTATGACCAAAATATAGGCCCTTAATAGTCTTTTAGGACTGTGGATAATAATTGCCTGGAGCAATGTATTCATTTTAGTACACGTGTTAAGATCTGAATTTTTGCCTTGAAAATTACTTAAAACCCTTAGAACGTTTTTATATTTTCTAAAAGCACATAGGATAAAACCGTGTTTGCGATTTTTTTATGTTGTACAGTAATTTTAGTAAACACAAAAAAAATTGAATTCCCAATTTTTGTGTAAAAAATTAAATAAAAGAAGATGAGGTTCCCTTGAGGAAATAGATGCCAAATGAGTCGGGTCTCAAAACCATGCACTCACAAAATAGTATTGCTGAAGGTTTTTTACCTTAATACATTCTGTACATTAAAAAATCTTGAATGGAGGTTTCTCCATGATCCCTACTCTTCTTCATAAGCCTCACGGAAAGTATGCCACTGACCAATGTAGGTCAAAGTTTTTTTTAACAGTTTTGCCCATTTATGCATGTCTTATACAAATTAAGGGCCAGATTCAGGTACATCTGCGCATTATTGGACCGGCGTAGCGCACCGCCTTTACGTTAGACTGGCGCAATGTAGCGGCGCAATCACCCTATTCTCGTCGCTGTTACGCAGAAATTTGCGCCTGCGCAACGTTATTTCAGAGGCGTAAGGCAGAGTAATACAAATTGGAAAGGACGTGGGCGTGTTACATTGAAATGAGCCGTGACCCCATGCAAATGAAGGGCCGGCCGGCTCGCGCATGCGCGCTTGAAGCAGACCATGATCAGCACCTCTGTGCGCATGCTCACAACTCGGGAACGGCGCAATCAGTGAAATTAGAAGTGGACTAGGGCAAATTAGTGAACTACGCAAACAGCATAAATAGACAGAGACAAACGCACTTCCTTTGCAAAAGTACATCCCTTTGTATCCCTCCCTATACAGCAAGGTGCTTTTGTTCTGTTGTTTATTAGCGTTTGTTTGTTTGTTTGTGACGTGTCTTTGAGAGTGATTTTTGTCTTTTATGTGTTTTCTTTGTTGTCATTTTGTTTAAATTATATTTTTGATGGCCATTTTTTATTTTTGCTGGTCATTTTTTTTTGGTTCTGTTTGTGTATGATTTGGGAATGTGGTGTTGACATTCCTGCGGGAAAAGGGGTGTCGCCCTCAATTTTGGTGGAGAAGGGTTCCCCAGGACCAGGGAGAAGTGAGCCCCAGGTCCGTGCGAATGGTGTATGAATGTACAGTGACATAATTGGAGCCTTGGCGTGGCGTTGCTGCTCACAAGTCCTGCATGGTGGACTGGTGCCAATCCAATGTGATGAGGATGTGGGGTGTGTGTGCTAGGGACCACAGTGGTGTGCATGCATGCGTTCTCATTGTGCCATGATTAATGTGTGTGTTTAACGTGCAAAGATGCATAATGTGAGCTGGCATGAGATGGGGTCCCAGTGCATATGCAGAGTCACCTTGAAGGGAAAAGACAGGAGGATGTTAGTAGTGCATGTGCCCCTTGTGATGTGTGCATCATGGGGGGGGGGGGGGAAAGTCATACCTGCCACCCATGTCACTCACCAACCAGCCAGCTGTCCCCATACATGTTCTGTTCGCAATCTGTGGGGATGGGGCTCTGATTGTATATGTAGCTGTCATGGGTGTCATGGGTAGTGTCATGTGTTGGGCTGGTGATGTCCCCCTGCAGGGTTGTGGTTAATTCCAGGATGGCATAAGGGGTGAATCTGAAGATGCGAGATACCTCAGAATCACCCATGCCATAGATGTCTATGCGTGTGTGATATATCCTCTCCCGTGAAGATTGAGGGGCTTGTATCAGCTAAGAATATTAGATTAAAGCGGAGTTCCACCCTTAAAACCACTTGGTTTCATCCCATCCAGCATACTGGCGTCAGCGCCAGTATGCAGTTTTTTTTTGTTTTGTTTTTTATGCATGTACTTACTTTATAATAAATCATTTAATTCCGTGCGCACGGTGGTATGTCGCCGCTGTAAGGCGTCACGCCTTCTGGAAACAGCCGATTAGCGTTCGGCTCTTCTCGGCGCCTGCGCACAGACCCAGGAGCTGACTGCGCAGGCGCCGTATATAGCCGTGTCACGCCCTCCGAAAAAACCCGAACTAGGACCGGCTATTTACGACGCCTGCACAGTCAGCTTCTGGGTCTGTGCGCAGGCGCCGAGAAGAGCCGAACGCTAATCGGCTGTTTCCGGAAGGCGTGACGCCTTATAGCGGCGACATACCGCGGTGCGCACGGAATTAAATGATTTATTATAAAGTAAGTACATGCATTAAAAAAAATAAAAAACAGCATACTGGCGCTGACGCCAGTATGCTGGATGGGATGAAACCAAGTGGTTTTAAGGGTGGAACTCCGCTTTAAATTGAAAATTTTATATAAGCAAAAAAAAATAATTTAGAAAAAAAATAAAAATAAAAATCCTGTGCCCTCCTCCTTCTTTGCTCATCTAAAGTCAGTAGTATAGCTATGAGCATGGATGCCACTGGCATGTTGGCATACAGTTTGTTGGGCAACATGTGTGACTGCTCAGCTCCTCACTAACAGTGTTGCTTTATCTGACATGTAGACGAATTTTGTAATTTTAGACCAGATTTTATATGGTCTAATTTTAGACAGGGCAATTTGCTGTTGCGCACACTGCGTAGCCTGCGCTGCACCAACGTTCTTTTGTGGATCCCCGTAACTCCCTCATTAGCATATTTGAATAGCAAATCAATGGTGTGCCTAGCACAGTTTTGCGTGGACGGATGCGCCTGTCTAACGAAATTACGCTGGACAAAAAAAAGTAGATTTCTTACGTATCTCGTTTTGGGGATGCCGTGCATCGAAACGCACGTGCACAATTAGACTTACGCCGCGCATCTCCTGTTACGCCGGCGCAATCGCTCTCTGAATCTGGCCCTAAGTGTCTTTTTGATGCAGCTAAACTAAATATTCACAAAGAGTCATAGTGGAAGCCTTGAAAGGTTTAAAAATGCTGATAATTTGATCAGAATTGAGCCCACACGCATGCCACCATAGGAAGCAGCTTCTTATGATGGCACACGGCGAATAGGAGGACCCCAGGGTGGTCTATCTAAAAACCATTGGAGCAGGTAAGTATAACATTTTTACAATCACTTTAAAGGAGTGTTCCAGCCGCATTTTCTTTTTTTAACTAACAGTGTAGCTGCTGACTTTTAATAAGGACACTTACCTTGTCCTACTTGCCCGCGCTGATGGCCCCCCCGATGCTGGTCCCACGATCGCTCCAGGTCCCGCGCCGCCATTCACACTAGGGGAAACGGCTTCACTGCCCATTTTCTACTGCGCCTGCATGAGTCTCACGCTGGCTTGTGAATGGGCGGCTGCTCTCTGAGAACACACACAGTTCCCAGAAAGCAGCGCGCCCCATTCACAAGGAGAAGAAGCAGAAGAAAAGACACTGCGGTGTTGAAGAGGCAGATTACGGACTTCCGCATAGCAACAGGTATTTCGGGTGAGTATTAATTTTTATTTATTTTTTCACGTTTTTTTTATTTTATTTTTTTAGGACTTTTGCCCAAATGTGGTTTTCCTGAGTGGAACTCCGCTTTAAAGTGCTTCTGCACAGGAAACTGCCCAAGAGGATGCTAATTCAAATAGGGTAATCAGTAAGGTGTTAATGTGGACTGAGTGCATGCATTTAGATATAATACCTATAGAGGGGCATTATATTTGCCTGTCAAGTTCAGCCTGTCATATATTTGAAGAGAATGGGTTAAAATACATAGAGAAGTACCTTTATCTACCCCCGGTAATAATTTTTTTTCTCTTTTTCATGTTCGGAAGGTATAAAGATGGGAATGATCACATAGGTGACCACAGAGATGACGAGAAGGAGCTTGTCCCACAGAGCCCTATTGCTTCTGTGTCTTTTGGAGCATGCAGGGATTTTGTCTTCCGACACAGAGATTCCCGCAGCAAAAATTCGATATGTCATATTCAGCCTGTGAAACTAGAATTAGAACATGGAAGCTTGCTTATGATGAATTTCCCAACCAATGTTTATTGGTATCACAGCCTTCCTGTGAGGAAGAGAGTGATCGCTCCTAGAGTAAATTTAACTTTCCGTCAACTTATGGCACAGAGCCAGAAAAAAACAGAAACTGGAAAATTGGACATCATTTAGATCAGGGGTCTCCAAACCTTTCAAACAAAGAGCCACTTTATTGTCCTTCAGACTTTAGGAGGGCCAGATTGTGGCCAGCAGGGGAAGAAAATGACAGCGAGAACAAATATGGCCTCAGGGTTTGTGGTCAATAGGAGGAGTATTCCCCCTATTAGGAGGAAGAATAGTATCCCATCATTGGTATTGGTGGACAATATAGTGCCCCATTGTTGGTGTCAGTGGGAGGAATAGTGCCTCGTATCAGTGGGAGGAATTGTGCTGCAAGGGCCAGATAAAGGCTAGCAAAGGGCCACATCTGGCCCTCGGGCCGCAGTTTGGAGACCCCTAATTTAGATTGTACTAAAAATTGTTTTTCTCTATTCAAAGTATTCAAAATCTTGTGACACGCATCATCAAAACATAAACAGGCTTTTTATGGGATTTAAAGCTACAACCAATAACCTCAAAATATATACCAGTTGATTGCATGTAGTAAATGGTTCTAATAGATTTCTGTCAAACTTAATGCTGGTGCAATGTTAAAATAAGTCTGTACTCAACAAAAAAGACCCTTTATTCATGTTATCCTTATAAGTTACTGGCATTATATTGTTGTACATTCCTAAACTGTATTTGTGTAAATAAATGTTTATGATAGTGCATGATTTGTGTTTTTCTTAAAGTGGAGTTCCAGCCACAATTTCACTTTTTAAATATAAATACCCCTGTAATACACAAGCTTAATGTATTGTAGTAAAGTTAGTCTGTAAACTAAGGTCCGTTTTGTTAGGTTGTTACAGCATTTAGATACTTTATAAAACAGAAATTGGCCGTGGCCATCTTAAGTGTGGGAATCCATGAAGCCAGACTGTATGACTTCCTGGATTTCAGCCTTGCTGATCTCGCACATGCTCAGTGCTGCACAAGCAATGTAATAGGTTTCAGGTCAAGCTTCCATAGCAACACTTGCTGCCCCTTATCTATGCAAAATTCTCCTCCCCTCCAGGAACCAGTAAATATACTAAATCATTTGTTATATAGATATATCTGCACCGCATCGATCACAGCGAACCGCATCGATCACAGCGAACCGCATCGATCACAGCGCACCGCATCGATCACAGCGCACCGATCACACAGCGCTTTGCGGGGGGCACGAATAGCGGGGGGGGCGCAAATATCGGGGGAGGGGTGCCGTGAATCGCGGGGGGGACCGCGAATCGCGGGGGGTAAACAGCACCTTCCAAAAACATTATATGTTGTCATAATTGGAGCAATTTTCTTTGAACAGGTGCAACCTCCTTGTCAAATTATTTGACTCTCATTGTGACAGTTTTAATTTATTAGAAAGAAGGACAAAACAGCGCCTGTATTGTCCAAGTCTCACGATTCTTCCAGACTGGGGAGGCACAGACTCCTGGGAAGTTACACCCACTACATTGCCAGGAGTCTGTGCGGTGTAGGTCACAATTTTTAGCACCGCGGTATAGGGAATGGGAAGATTTACAAATCTGCCTAGCAACAAGGGTTTAAAGGCATGTAACATTTATTTATTTTTCTTAACCTCCCTGGCGGTATGATTCTGTCTGGAATTACGTACCAAAAGCGGTACAATTATTTGCATGGAAGTTTGGCGTTTTATACTGTAGGCCTGCAATTCTTAGGAATAACTTGCTTAAATCTGTCCAAACAAGACATCCCGGGTATGATAAAGTTTGAAAAACAAAATCATAATTTTTTATATAATAAAAAACTATAAATAATTATAACAAATTATAATAAAAAATATTCAATAATGTAATCAACTCAAAAACACTGAAATTTGCTCAGTTGCAGAATTGTCGCTGTCATTATTTATTTTTTTTATGACAAATTTCCCCACAAATCGCTATCGCTCAATTCTGAAAGTAATTATAATTTATTATCGCTGTTTTCTAGCTGATCTAAAACCATTTTTGACATAAAGGGACACTTTTGGTTGTTATGGGCAATCTACAGTTTGCAGGGAGAAAGAACAGTTTTTATTATATAAAAGGACATGTAGGGCACAGGACAGACCACTAGGGACAAGGGGGGGGTGTATTTTTTACATACAGTACTGTAATCTATAAGATTACATTGTACTGTATGTAAAGTGTTTGTTTACCTTTTTAAATTTGGCGCCGTTCTCCGCTCCCGTGCGTCGTAACGTCGCAGGGAACGGAGATCGGCGGCACACGGGGACGCTGTGTGAATCGAGCGAGCACCCGCTCGCTCACACAGCGGGGATGCATCGCTGGATCCAGGAAGAAGGTAAGACAGCGCGCGCTGCAGGCTCTGCATGGCTACCCCGAGCGTGACTCGGGGATACCGATCTCTGCAAAAAAAAACACCCCGAGTCACGCTCGGGGATACCGCCAGGGAGGTTAAAGGAATAATGACATTTTTTTAGAACTACTGATGTAGAGTCAAATTTGAGGGTGGTACTCCGCTTTAACGTAGATGAAACGGTATCTACATCTGGAGTCACTGAGGAAGTAGGAAGAGAGAAGCTCTGCCCCCAGAGCTTAATCCAATTAATGACTAGTATTAATCATGACTTAGATGAATTGAGCTGTGGCTGCTTTTACCTGCTAACCACTAGGGCCGAGTGAGGTGTGTGGCGGCCGGGCTATCTCTTCCTACTTCTACAGTGTGCTTTGGGCCTAGACAATCTTCTCTCCCCAGCCTGCACCCTCACTAATCAGCGGCATTCAATTCATCAGATCTCATTAGCCTGAGCAGGAGCTATCAAGAATTTATTGTGGCATCTCTGAGGATAGTTATAGCTGTAGGGATACTGAACTGTGAAGCTGGATATTTGATCATACAGTCTTCTTTAGTGTGACCTGTGTATTGCTAAAGCCTGAATACATCGTAACTAAATGGATTTCTTAAAGAGGAGTTCCACCCAAATTTGGAACTTTCTATTGTTCCACTCCTCACCCCCATACATGCCACATTTGGCATGTAATTTTTTTTTGGGGGGGAGTGGGTGCTTCAGTAGGAGTGGGACTTCCTGTCCCACTTCCTGCTTCCGCCGAGGGGCTGGTTAGGCGATTAAGCCTTAATCGCCTACACCAGCCCCTCCCTGTAGGCGATCACATTGGACACTGACAGGTCCCATGCGATCGCCTCTCCAATCAGCAGCGAGCCGCGCGCGCATGCGCAGTGGGTGCCCGGCCGTGAAGCCGAAGGCTGTCACGGCTGGGTGCCCACAGTCGAGATGGAGACGCCGGCTGGGGAGAGGAGCGGAGCCCCGGTCGGCGCGTCGCTGGAACGCAGGAGCAGGTAAGTGAGTGTTTATTAAAAGCCAGCAGCTACACTTTTTGTAGCTGCTGACTTTTAATAAACACAATTTTGGCTGGAACACCCCTTTAAGTTAGACCTTGCACTACATAGTAGTTTTTAAACCTATAGGAGATTGTAAGGAGAATAGTCAGCCTGTAAATCCTTATTCTTGTAAGATAATCTTTGCCCAAACTTGTTGCTTTCTGGTCAGGCAACAAGAAGTGTATGTGTAGACGCTAGCCAAGCATCACAGACAACCACAACTGGGTGATCAATTTAGGGAGGGGAGAGTTAGCTCAGCTGGATTATTTAGGTTGATTGCCATTGTTTCTTCTTTTTTTCAAACAACAGTTTTTTATTTCGAAAAGGTTCATGACAAAACATAGTAGCAATTCACACGTATATAAAAGGTACAAGAGTGCTCGTGCAAGAGTGCTCGTGTCTGTCCAGGGCTGGTCTGGCGGCGGAAAGCCATTGTTTCTTCTTATGTAGCACTTTGTCTGGCCATGTGCACCCTTCTGCCTCTTTGATGAAATTCAGTGCGATCTATGATCTTTAAATCTATTCTTCATTTCTTTCTTTTTTTTTTTTTTTAAGAGCTTGGTTACTAAAAATAGCATTTTTGTACTTGCTGTGAGATCCTTTTTTTTTTTTTTTTTTTTTTTTTAGTCATTGTGGAACACAGCAATTCATATATTATCAGGTTATACTGCTGCCTAAACTAGGGCTGGATTCTGACCAAATAAAAAATGTAATCTGTAAGCCAGCCCAGGATAACTTCTCTACTTAAGATGTCTACGCTTGTAGCAAGCAGTACCATAAGCATAACCAGTGGTGAAAATAATAAAAAAAATTGAATACAATTGGATTTTCTTTCTGATCCATTGAGGAACACAGAAAGTTATATACCGTGAGGACATTTAAAAGCAGCAACAACTGCTAACAGGCCCAACAAAAAATAAAACAGGGGATTGCATGCAACCCAAGAGTTGCCCGAAGGACCAATGTTTTAATCTTTAATCTGACACCCTGCCAACATGACAAATCAACCTGTTGACCAAGTCATGAACCAGAGAGGATGAACACAGTAGAGCACTGAAGCACAGACTAAGAGCAAAATACTGGACAACCTGAACCATGACTGAAGCAGTACGGTGCAAGGGCAGCACTCAAAAAATGTAGGCTGGAGATGGAAGTTAGAACTTACCATTAAAGTGATACCAAAGTCTTATTTATTATTTTTAAATAATAAAAAAATGTTATACTTACCTGGTCTGTATAATTGTTTTGTACAGAGTAGCCCAGATCCGGCTCTTCTGGCCTCTCCCTCCTGCCAAGTACCCCCACAGCAAGCAGCTTGCTATGGGGGCACCCGAGGTAAGCCACTGCTCTGTGTGTCCATTTAGACTTGAAAAAGCGGCCCCACTCCCTCTCACCTCATTGAGTTTGAGTAACAGCAGCTTGAGCCAATGAGGAGGGTGAGTCCTGGACAGCCGGGTCACTCGAGCAACATCGCTGGATCGAGATGGGCTCAGGTAAGTATTAGGGGGCTTCTGCACACAGAAGGTTTTATCTTAATGCATAGAATGCCTTTGGAACCACTTTCTCTGGTTAAATTAAATTGCAACCCTGATGAAGCTGAGGAGGAAACTAGACGCACACTAACCGGTATGCAAGAGGCACCTGTGGACCGGGCACTAAGAGGTATCCTGGTTAAAACAATTCTGCGTATCTTTGGCGTCAAAGCACTAGATCTAGCCAAGCAACAGCATCTGTGAAACAAAAGACAGGAGTCCAAGTAGAAAACCGAATAGTATTCACCTGTGTAAAGTCGGACTAGCCTTCTTCACAAATCTATGAATTAGCCAAACTTACCTAGTTCGCCTATTTGAAAAAAGACTATCCCGTTCAACCTACAGCAGAAAAAAACACACAAATAAAAAACCTCCATATACAATCCTATACCTACAGTTCTGTCCCCAGTTGGACAGATCCCACAGTCATTTAGGCTTGTTCCATCAATACCTGCAGCAGGAAACTGTTTTTTTTTTTTCTTCTACCTGCCAGAGTGGATGGAGCTCTCTTATGACGTCCTTTCTCTGCAAAACAGGATCTAAAATGAACCTTGGTGTGAGAATCTCTCTTCCATTTTAAGAAACCACCAGCTTGGAAGAGCCAACCTCCAAACAATTGCCACCTGGGATATAGGGCAGGCAAGACTAGAAGCCACAATACCCTCCACAATAGGAAGGAACCAAATTTACCCTTCCTGATGCAGGAATGAATCCTGTTCCTGAGGACAACTCATATCAGCACCCAGGGACAAGAACTCTCCCCAATGAAAGGAACTTCCAGTAATGGGGAGAGAAGTTCTTATCAGCTGTGAGATGGGGAAGCTGAGTGATCAGGAAACTATCTGATCTTTACAGGCAGACACAGAAGCCTGTTTAGGAACTAGTGTAGAGTTTGGGGAAAGAAAAGGCCCCTTAACATTCGTGAGGAAAGAAGAAAGATGCAGTGCTATCAACAGAAGCAATACAATCCTATTGTGCAATCTGCAGCACAGGTGCCAAGGCCCAGTTTGTGTTCCTTGTTACAAAAATGTATTGGCTACATATGAGCATTAAAAGGCAAACGGCTAATGCGTTTCAGAGCGAGCCTTAGTCATAGCAAGTTTACAATGAAATAATAAAAACATATACAAAACGCCACCCTCTTCTGGAGGCACAAAGAGGGCTCATTACCTCAATATATTTCAAGAGTTTACCCTATGTATGAGTGTGATCTCAGGAGGGAGGGGAAAAAAGAAAGCACTGGGTCCTAAAGGAATAGTGTAAATTGATGTACATTCAGCATGTAAGAGAGTAGTCCTTGGAGGGTAGGGAGAAGGGAAAGCACTGGGCCCTAAAGGAGTAATGTTAATGGGTAGTGCAATCAGCATGACCTTTTTGGGGAAAAGGTCTATATCCCACCTAAAGTTAAGGCCTGCTGAAATCCTAGTCCCCAAGGAAAAAATCCACCTCACTTCATGTTCCAGTAACTTATGGTGCAAATTCCCACCATGTATGGATTGTTTCACTCTCTGGATTGCACAGACAGAAAAATAATTCACATTTCCACTATGTGTCATTTTAAAATGTTTAGATAAATTGGACAAATTATTTACATTAGTGTGTGCTGCCCCATTGTAAAGCTTTGTTCTTTATTATGTTTGTTGCAGTAAGAGGCATGTGCAAAGCCCACAGGCATAGGAGCCAGGTGCCTGTTCTAGTTGGTGACTGGTATAACCGGCACCGGCCGGCAACATCGCTCCCGGAGTTAATTCCGGGTATTGCGGCTCCATTGCTGTGGCTGGAGCCGCGATGACATCACTCCCGCGCATGAGCATTGGAGCCGGCGGTAACGGCACACTCACTAAAGCATGTGCCGTTGCTTCAGTGTGCATGTGCTAATGACGTCGGCACATGCAGATACAGGGGATATCTCCTAAACTGTGGTTTAAGAGATATCCTGGGTAGCTACAGGTAAGCCTTTTTATAGGATTACCTGTAGCAAAAAGTGGATTGTAATTTTTTTTTTTAATGTTTCTAATCTGGTTGTGTTCCTTAGAAAGGTGACTGGATATTGACTTAAAATAGCGCATAATTAATGCCTGAAATACTTCTGCCCCAGCATTCTCAATGCGCTGGTGTGAGAAAAAAAACCACTCCTTCACTGCTCCTTCCTTTGGCAATGCGTATAAAAATTGGCTAGTGAGGGGAAAAAACGTGGCCCCCAGCCCCCCATAGACGCACCACAGCATTGTAGATAAAAAGGTCTGATCAAAAACAAAATAATTGTGTTCAAGCAGAAAGGTTACTGCAAGAACAATGAACTCCTTTAGTGTGTTATCATAAAGACTATACTTTAATAGATGGAATATAATGGTTTCTACAGCTAAGGAATGAGGGATGCATGCATGAGTGTAGCGATTTGACATCATTCGAGACCCACAAAAGGGAGTCTTGCCATCCAATGTCCTTGGTGTGTCTTAGAATGGAAGCTGTATCCTTAACGTTTTGTATTGTGATAGTTATGCGCTGCCACCTAGTGGTATATAAATAAAAACACAATGGGTAAATTAAAATGTATAAGTTGCTTGCCATCGTATTCACAAACTGCAATAAACATTGAAAAGTCTTATGAGGAAAAGTGCAATTCAAGCTTCACTTTGTAGAAATGTGTTTCATGAATCAAAAAGACACTCCACGATAAGTGCTCCCTTCACCAGGTACAATGGATGCTCTCCTCCTTTTTAGGAGCTAATAGGGTCAAACACACTCAAAGTAATTCACCTCAACAGATGGCTCCACATTGATCTCCAATGGCTCCTATAAAGACCCTTCAGGAGTCAAACACACTCTGCACTCTGTGTACTTCTCCTTTAAAAATGAATCCGTGGAGTTCCCCAGCAACTCCACACCGACATGAAAATATTGCAGTACCACAAATGTTAAGTGGAAAAAACATCGCCACCCCAGCTTCAAACATTAAACTCACATTTATTAAGGTATAAAAACAGCATATAAAATTCCAACAAGTCTCACGTATATCACCGCCAAGCTCTACCTGTATCTTTAACATAAACTGGCACCAGGGGCTGTAGAAATTGTCCCAATCTTTTAGTCTGAAAGGGTTCTGGCCTTAGGCCATGAATAAGCACTAACCAGGTGTGAAACGCGTTGGCTGTTTACGATTCTTGCTGTTTATTTGCTTATGTTTCTTCAATAAAGGCAACTCAAGAGTTCTTTGGTGTGCGGCCGTCCATCCGTTTTCTGCTATTTCCATTACATGAATGTCTTGGCCTTCTGTGAGGTCTTCCTGCAAAAGCATGTATACCTGATGTTTTGGAGACCTACTTTTCAATTGTAAAAGTTAGTTTGTTAGATGCATTAAAACGTGTCTTGTATGGTTCCATTGTCTATACAGATGTGCAGAGCACTCTGTATAAGGTGCTGGGAGATGAATTCTATATCTAAGGAGCACCTCACTCATTTGGTCTTTGATGGACACAGTAGTTTTGGACTGTCCCTTGGCAACTATACAGGTATAGACCTGGGTAAGATCCCTCCCCGGGGGCAGACATGGGAGCGGGCTAATGCAGGTGACAAAACAAAATCAAACTCAGTAAACCAAGGCTTATTCAATCCCGCTGAAAGGAAAGGGGAGGCAAAAGAATATACATGTGTAAAAAATGTCCTCCAAACACCCAAAAGCAGTTCACTCACAAGGTCAATTCCATTCCAATATGGTGCCTCTCATGTTGTTGTCTCTAGTTTATTTTCATCTGCTGATCCTGCCAGAAAGTTGGTTATTTTTTTTACCTCAAAAGGTAGAGACAAAAATACTGACAGGGGTGCATACAATGGTTAGCTGTTATTTATTTATCCCAAGAAGAAAAAAAATATGTTGCTGCAACGGCTTATAGGTACCAGTTGGAGTTTGGCTTTGATTTGTTAACTGATTGCCAACCGCCCGCCGTCATATTACTGCGGGACGGTGGCACTGCTGCGCGGGAGCACGTAGCTCTACATCCTCCCTTTAGCAGCTTGTCGGCCGCGCGCGCGTGCCCGGCGGGTACGATCGCCGGCGGGCACCCGCGATTGCTCGTTACAGAGCGGGGAACGGGAGGTATGTGTGTAAACACATACCTCTTGTTCCTGTCAGCGGGGGAAACGCTGATCTTCTGTCCATACAATGTATGAACAGAAGATCAGTGATTTCCCCTAGTGAGGCCACCCCCCCCCCCCCCATACAATTAGAACACACCAGGAACACATTTAACCCCTTCCCTGCCCCCTAGTGTTAACCCCTTCACTGCCAATGGCATTTTTATAGTAATACTATGCATTTTTATAGCATTGATCGCTATAAAAATGCCAATGGTCCCAAAAATGTGTCAAAAGTGTCCAATGTGTCCGCAATAATATCGCAGTACCGAAAAAAAAAATGCTGATCGCCGCCATTACTAGTAAAAAAAAATAATAAAAATACCATAAAACGACCCTCTTTTTTGTAAACGCTATAAATTTTGCGCAAACCAATTAATAAACGATTATTGCGATTTTTTTTTAACGAAAAATATGTAGAAGATTATGTATCGGCCTAAACTGAGGAAAAAAAATGTTTTTTTATATATTTTTTGGGATTTTTATTATAGCAAAATGTAAAAAATATTGCATTTTTTTCAAAATAGTCGCTCTATTTTTGTTTATAGCGCAAAAAATAAAAACCACAGAGATGATCAAATACCACCAAAAGAAATCTCTATTTGTGGGGAAAAAAGGACGCCAATTTTGTTTGGGAGCCACGTCGCACGACCACGCAATTGTCAGTTAAAGCGACGCAGTGCCGAATCACAAAAATTGCTCTGGTCTTTGGACAGCAATATGGTCCGGGGCTAAAGTGGTTAAGTTCATCTACATTGCTTCTGCATCAACAATACCCTCTCCACAGTTTGACAATGCTGCTGTCCAAGGGTGGCTCCTCCATACAGGAAATGTGTTACTGCCCATATCGCCAGGTGAAAATAAAGGGTAAAAAAATATTAAAAATTACCCAGCCACCCCATAAAGATTTGTGAACTGCAATAAATCAGTTTTTTTGGGTTTAGACACACTTTAACTTAAACTATAAAGAGCCTATTTAAACTGGGGCCCTAGGACGGATGGATCAATAGATTAAAGTATACTTTATGTCATGTCCCAAAGACACAGCAGGAAGCGAGACAAAATCTCTTCAAAATGAGGGGGGAATTCAGTTGTCACCAGGATAGGTGGCTTTGCTGGAAGAATTCACCTTTGTTCTTGTCCTGGGGAAAACTTCAAACATTTGGAATACCCATTACTTTCTTTCCTGATGACAAACAGAAATGGTACTAGGGGTTCCAAAAAAGAAAATGTTTTGGCTGGAGATACACTCTAAATACATCAAGGCTATCCTTAAAGGAGAAGTACAGCCAAAGCTATTTTGAGAGTGGTACTATTGAGAGTACCGCTCACTAAATTAACAAAGAATAATTCTGAAGCACATCATAGTGATCACTATGCAGATGCAGAAGAACCATGTCCCACAGGATTTGATTTCAGCCTTCTTGAACCATTTGTGGCAGCTGGTAAGGCGATTTAGTGGGAAGTCCCCACTGAAACAATGCAGATACTTTCCTCATTTTAAAGTTGTCCAGCAGCTTCTTCCCTTTCAGAATAGTATCCTTTCAAAGAGAATGAGACCACCGAATGTAATCGATTGGCCCATCGTGTTACCCTCCCAATGGTGGATGCAGGGGTTTTCAAGGACCCAGACCTGGCATCGGGAAGAGCATACCATTCAACGCTTGCCTTAACTAGAGTTATTTTATCATGGACCAGCAACATTGAGACAGCCCTAAGAGCAATCATGGAGAGAGACTCTCTTTTAGGAACTAAGGTAAATGTAAAATGTAGTGCTTAAATGTTGAAGGTAGGTCACAAAGTGTGAAAACATAACATATATAAATATAACCCATATATGAACGATTATGGGAAATGTCCAAATTAATGAACCAATCCATGTAGTGAACACAAAGTCCAGTATAAAATAGTTGTTTCTCAGAAGTGAAGCACGGTGATATAGTGAACACACTGAGGTGTTGCTTCTTCAATCAAAATAATGGGGTATGTACTCTTACCAGTGATGGTGGACTTGAATGTCCATGACAACAAGTCAATCGAGCCGAGAGAGTCAAGATGGGCAGTCTTCCACAACAATCATGGGAACCCAGGCGTTTCCAGGAGCAGCTTCCAGGGGTCTTGTAGGTGACCGTAAGTTTGAAAAACCAAGTTGAAACACCCGAATGGAAGGCCCAAAAAAACTCATCAAGGAAGATGTAAAGAGAAAAAAGAAGGGCTCCACATGGTATAGATCAAAAAGTACGAACACACTTAGACCGAATTTTAATGGTTCAAAGGATTACAGGCAAAATAGTCGGCCCTAATGCATGTTCACTTAATCAAATCTGGCCCTCATTGAAAAAAGTTTGGACACCCCTGTCTTAGAGCAACCAAACTAAAAGTAAAGTAAACCACTAAATTTGTGGATAAATATGTATATTTGTACTGTTTTACATGTCAAAAATGTGAAAGCCATTATTTTATTAACCACTTAAGACCCGGACCAATACGCTGGTAAATGACCCAAGGTGTTTTTGCGATTCGGCACTGCGTCGCTTTAACAGACAATTGCACGGTCGTGCGACGTTGCTCCCAAACAAAATTTGCGTCATTTTCTTCCCACAAATAGAGCTTTCTTTTGGTGGTATTTGATCACCTCTGCGATTTTTATTTTTTGCGCTATATACAAAAATATAGCGACATTTTTGAAAAAAAAACACTATTTTTTACTTTTTGTTAAAAAAAAAATCAAATAAACTAAATTTTAGTCAAACATTTAGGCCAAAATTTATTTAGCCACATGTCTTTAGTAAAAAAAAAAATCGCAATAAAAAAAAATAGCTACCTAGCGGGAACAGCGACACTAATACAGCGATCAGAAAAATGATCGCTTAGTGACGCTGGCAATAGGGAGTGAAAGGGTTAACTAGGGCGGTGATCAGGGGGTTAAAACTTTATTAGGGGGGGTGGGGGGGCTATCCTGAACCTAACACTAACTGTTTTTTACACTGCCTGTCACACTGACACTAAATGCAGTGATTAGATCACTGCATTCAGTGACACTGACAGGGGGGTGGGGGGGGGGGCGATCACAAGGGGTTAATATGCCTATGTGAGTGTGTGTCAGTGTTGTGTTGGTGCACACTTACTTGTGATGTCTTCTCTCATCAGCAGCGCTGGGAAACAGCGCTGCGATGAGAGAATACATCATTTCCTCCTTCCTGTGTAAACACAGGAGGAGGAAGTGACAGGTTGGGAGCGCGCTCCCATTGGCTGGGAGCGATCGCGGGGGGGCGGGTATTCGCCGACATCCGCCCCCAGATCCCGGATCGCTCCCGGAGCCAGGGGGACCCCCGCACGCCGCGGAGGGGGTCCCGATGGGACCCCCGAACCGCACTTAGGCGGGGACGTAAATTTACGCCCTTGTGCCTGTACGTGCCATTCTGTGGCCGTATATGTGCGTGCGGGGGTCCTTAAGTGGTTAAATACACCTCTGCTACTATTCTACCTCCTGTTTTAGATTTACCTTTTTTAGGAGGTCACTGTCCTGTGAGCAGGCTGGAGGCAGAGGGGTATCATAGGAAGCTGAACTGCCGACAACCTCTGTTGGACGCTGCAGAGAGGAACATTTTTTTGAAATCACAAGATTGGCTGTAGATAACTATAAATTCTTAGGCAAGTGGAAGAGTGGATGTAATTGTTTTTTAATCCAGAGTGCAGGCCTGTAGTAGTCTTCACCAGCAGTTGGAGCTCATTGAATTATATCCAAAATATGGCACAGTGATGTGAAGGTATGCAGGATAGCTTAAACTGGCTAGTAATATTTCTTAGAGTAGTTTGGGATATGGATGTCTATGTAAAGTGTCTTATGTAATGCAATAATGTGTTTCCATGGGCAAGGTGTCTGTACACAGTGTTCAAGAAAGATAACCAGGTAAGCATTGTGAACGATGGGTGACTGCCCTCTCACCGACTGCCGATCCGAATTGGAACCTCCTGAACAGCAGTCCTGGATTAGATGTCCTATTAGGAGACAAACAGAGATGACCAACCAGCTGCTGGACACTGGTGGTCATTGAAACACTGCTTTAAATGGTCCCCGCTCAGGCTGTCAAGTTCCGATAAGGTGAATGCTGCTAACTAGTGAGGGTGCAGGCTGAGGAAAGGTCCATCCATACCCAAAGGATACTGTAAAAATAGGAAGAGATAGCCTGATCCCCACACACCTCACCCGGCCTAAGTGGTTAGCAGGTAAAAGTAGCCTCAGCTCGATTCCTCCAGACCACAACTCCAAGATTTTTCACCCTGACAGGGCTTAAAGGGTCACTAAAGGATTTTTTTTTAGCTAAATATCTTCCTTTACCTTACTGCAGTCCTGTTTTCATGTCCTTATTGTTCGTTTTTGCTTTGATGTTGCTGTAATTCCTCTCTGTTCTGGACACTTCCTGGTTGTCTGTTTCCTGATAACCACAGTACTGGGAGCTTTCTCACCGTGGTCACTAATCAAGGAGGTGTGATTACTGTGTGTCTAAAACCCCTCAGCACCAAACCAGTTTCGTTTTACAAACCATCAGCCTATTGGCTCTCTGGCTCTGTACATCAGAGAGACAGGAAACAACAGCAAAAACAAAACTCGAACTGTAGGTGCATTATATGATTGATTTTTATCTATCTTTAATCATTTTTAAAAGGAATCAGTTAACTATTATGTCTCTATACCCTGTAAACAGTCATTTTAGCCCAATTTTTTTTTCCTTTACAACTCCTTTATTCATGGATAACCGGCCTGAAAGCAGGGCAAAACATGTTAGGGTTGTGGTCTGGATAAATCAAGCTGAGGCTGCTTTTATCAGCCAACCACTCAGGCCAGATGAGGTTTGCGGCGGTCGGGACATTTCTTCCTATTTTTACTGTATAGCCCTTGTTGTATGATTGTGTAAGCTGATCTCCCTAAACTGGCATTGTAGGCAATGCACCAGTTATTGGAAATGAGCTTTCTTATATTAAGAGTTCAGGCACTTGGTTTATTAAAATAAATAGAGAACAAATCAAAAGGCTACCGTATAGACATACAGGGAGGTAAAAACTCAGCCAACGTGTCTGCTGTCTTAAGCAAAAACTTGTGGCCATAACCTAAGCTCTGGAGCTCAGATCCCATGTATGCTATCGCCCAGGAGCTGGTGTGCACTGAACAGTGCTGAAGCACACTGATCCTGGCACATTGCACTGTTAGTTTTTCTCTAGAACTTTATTAAAATGTGCCAAATGACAAGTTCTATTTACCACAGTGGTGCTGGAATGCGCTGGTTTACGACGGGATGCACCATTGCAACACAGTGGTGTGAAGTCCGAATGTCCTTGTTATTTGAACTCCGTTACCCTTATGTGTCTGTATTAGCTGCCAGACACAACTGACTTTGTGTGAACAGTTAAAAGAAGTTGGGGTTTCAATATACATATAAAAAAATTATATTCAACTAGTGCTGCATCTTTACCCCTGCCACTTCTAAAACGGAGAACTGAAGAATCAAAGATGGCAGATCACGCAGTTCTCTGTCTTTACTGAGCAGAAAGTCACTGGCTCTCTGCTCTGCCCCTCCAGCACTCACGGAGTATTGAGCAACGCAGGGGGAGGGAGCGGCTGGCTCAGTCTCCCAGCAGCTCACTGAGAGGCTGATCCAGCTGCTGGTCTAAGCATCTGGGTGGATGTTGACTGTAAAATCAGGATCTTTCCTGAGCCTGGACCTCCTAAGTGAGTTCAGCCGAGAGGCTTTAGCACGCTATCAGCTGTAAATGGGACACATGAGTGCAAAACTAACTGCATTCCTGTGACCTACAGAAGTATATCCCAGATAGCTTTGGCCATACTTTGCCTTTAACTGTAGCCTTTCTTTTAAATTTCAAGGAAACCAGTATAATAACAAAAATCTATGGGATGGGATTTGACCTAATAATCTATAGCAACAGCTACACACCTTCAGTAGTCACTACCTTAGATATGTTAAACCAACTTTTTTTTACTCAGAACATTAGATGTGTTTACAAAAAAATATTAATTTAATTTAAACTCTGGTACAAAATAATTTAAAAGCGAAAGAGTGTACTGTAAACCCAACACAGTTACTAAACATTTTGTCAAGATTTAAGAGTTAGTGGTGGTTTCATTTTCTTCATTTTGCAAATAATCCTCCAATTCTTGAACAAGCGATTTGTCCAGCAAGAAGTTTTTTTGCATGCAAACAGCCAGGTGCAGTGGTAACTCCCTTGGAAAAATGGTAAAAAAGAAAGTCAGACTGAAATAAAAAAATAAAAATCTTAAGAGTGACCAAATATATTCTTAAAAAAGAGTCTACAGAAAATAATAGAGCTATACAAGGAATTTTGTTTCTGCAGTAACATTTAGCAACCATTTATATAAACTTCTTAGTGAAATCACTTAATACTGCCAGTTTTTGTTAATCACACATCTCTGGTCTTTGCCACCTGTGTGGCCGTCCCCCCCTCCCTCCCATGTAATTCCACAGGTAGGCGTAAATACAACTTATAGCGAAAGTTGGTGTTTTATGTGTGCATCTGTATCCTAGGAGACACAATAGAAAGTGTGAGAAAATGGCTCCAAATTAAGGGGATTACCCGAGCTGTGTCAAGTCAACAGAATATTTGTCCCCACTATAAAATTTTCCCTCACCTCTTGCTTTTTGTATTAACTCTAAAATGTAGGATTTCCCCTTACTGTCTTGGTGGCAATAGTTACCAGGACAAATACATGGGAAAATCTCCCCAGCAGGGAGGCAGACTGCAATAAAAACTGACACAGGGTCAAATTCTTCCCCACTCTATCCAAAGCTTAAAAAATGACTGCATCTACATAGACTTTATCCTTTGAACTAAATCTAAACTGAAGAATAAAACAGTTATCATACATCATATCAGGAAAAGTTAAAGAGATCTCTTCAAAGTGGTTGTAACCCCCCCCCCCCAAAAAAAACGCAAGACAAAGGCACAATGAACTGGTACTTACCTTAGATCGAAGCCGCCACAGCGGTCCCGACACACCGCTGTGTGCGGTGACATGTCTCTTGAAGTTATTTCCAGGTATTGCGGGCTCCGGCGCTATGATTGGCTGGAGCCGCCATGACGTCACTCCCGCGCATGCACGCTGGAGCAGCCGGTAACTGCACAGCAGCTGAAGAAATGGCACGAGCGAGCCGTTTCTTCAGTGCGCATGCAGATACAGTGAATATCTCCTAAACGGTGCCATTTGCTATACTGCTGACATTAATTACACATTGCTTCCATGTTGTGGCATAGATCAGATGGTGTATGAAGAAAACAAAGATCTTGGGTAAGTGCTCTGCATAGTGAGCGGTTGACTTAACAGGTCTGCCTCAAAGCAAATGACCAGTACCTTGGCACTAATCATTTGATTAGGCAAAGAGAAATGTTGTCTTAACCTAATTTGAGATCCTTCTATTACTTTCCTTGGAAAAAATAAAAAAGTTAAATCCTAAAAGATTATGTATTAATGTAATGTTTTAGTCTACTTTCAGGAATACACTTACATCTTAATTTCCTCATATTGATCAAGTAGGCATGCCATTTTGCCCTGGTATTTCCATCTCCTAAATTCAAGAGCTACTATTTTCTTATGCTCAGTCTTCCACAACATTCCAATAAGGCAGAAGAGTGCACCAGGAAAGCCTGTGAAGAAAGTATTTCTATTGCATGAATACAGGCAAGAACATATTTTTAAAACATTTCAATTTGTGTTGAAATAAAATTATGGAAAGATAATGCCTCTATGCAAAAAAACAGTGCTTGCTAGTGGAAATGCAAAGTGACATACATAACTGTGTGTCAAGCAAATTAAACAGTGATATCATTAATCAACATCCAATAAACCACATAAACAATGCAATTGCTAAAGTGATTATTAAAGTGCAAAAAAAGTCACAAACAGTCCTCTGTGACATCCAATATGAAGGATTCATCCTTCCTCCTTGCAAATAACTCCAATAGTGGACCCCAAAAGAGTGAACACCATGTGAGTCCAGTAGATTCGCACTTACCGGACGTTGTTGACCCCCCTATTGCCTTCACTGCACTGTGTGGTTTTTCGCACAGGAGGGAAATTGCCAGGAAATTAAACTGAATCAGTGTGACGTGATCACAGGAGGCTGGTTATTGTTATTGCGGCTGGGAAATGTAAATCCAGCTCCATGACACAGCGGGAGATCACCGCTTAGATAAGGGCACTGGTAAGCTTCATCTGACAGGCATTGGCAAGGCTGTATTTGATGGGCACTGATCTGGTGAGGTTGCATTTGGAGACTGTCATTGTCATGTTTGTGGATGGTTTAAACAATAAATGAGGGGGCGTGGCCTGGCGCATGGCGGAGTAAGACGCTGACCCTGTGAGCTCCCGCACACGCCACGTTGGAGATCGACTTCAGACCGCACACACACCGCAATACAGGTCGGTAATGGGCAGAAAGGGAGGGGGAGACTCTCACCATACCCCCGATCCAGGCAGGGACGAAATAGACCGGTTCTTCCACAAAATCCGTCCGGAGCAGCGCGACCCCCTCCCATCCAAGATGGCGGTGGCCCGCTCTTCAGGGAAGCACTCGGCTTCCCACGGCCCCTCATCCCAAAAATCTGCCTCATCTATGAGAACCCGGCAGCGGGCTATGTCTCCTCCTGAGTCAGATGCTGGCTCGACCCGCTCAGCATGCCATTCCCCTGATTCCCATCGCTCCTACGCAGGCTGGGATCTTGAGGCCTACATCAAGGCTCTACCAACCAGGCATGATTTTGAGGCCTGTGTACAGAGGATGGAGCGCTCATATAAGCAGGAAATCTCTGAGCTCAGGAGGGATGTCACAGACAGGTTGGAGGAAGTGGAACATAGTGTGGGGGAAACAGTCTCCACGCTGCAGGCTCATGAAGTTATCCTGAATGAACACACTGCACAGATCCAGCAGCTCATGCTTTCCCAGGACGAACAGGAGAATAGGGCCAGACGCAATAACATACGTGTCCGAGGCCTCCCTGAAGCAGTTGAAATAAAGGATCTAGCCCCAGTGGTTATTGGAATATTTAATGAACTGCTCCAAAAAGATAAGGAAAACCCGATAGAGCTTGACTGGATCCACAGAGCTCTGGGGCCCAAGAACCCCAATCCGGCCTATCCCAGGGATGTGATCTGCAGAGTGCACTTTTTTGCTATCAAGGATGCCATCATGCAGGCAGCTCGCACACAGGAATCCACCTACTTCGATGACACCCGCATTCACCTTTTGCCGGATGTATCTAAGCTGACTTTAGACCTACGTAGATCACTGAAACCCCTTACCGGGGCCCTTCACGCTAAACAAATCAGATACCGATGGGGTTTCCCCTTTCAACTTTCAGCATCCCACGATGGAAAGTCAGCTGTCTTTCGCACTCTCGGAGATCTCCCCAAGTTTTTGGGCACCTTTGAGCTCCCACAGATGCCCCTGCCAGACTGGCCATTGAAGGCCCCAACCCCTGGATTCCTACCCTCCTCCGGATGGAAGAGACAATCCAAAAAACCGAAGCGCTCCAGAGCTGAAGCCCCTATGCCACCCACGGAGTGATGGGCAGAGCCCCTCTCCCTCCTTTCTTCCCCCTTTTTTTTTTGGCCTTCTCTTATTTAAGAGACGGGTCAGCTGAACTGTTCCCTGGCGGACTATCTGGTTTGATTTTTGTTAGTGCATTGCACTATTCAATGTTCCTGAAGTGTTTTTGTTTTATTTTTTTTTGTCCCTCATAGCAATGTTTTCTTTTTACTGTTATAGACCCAGATCTGTCTAACGTTTGCATGTTTGATTCTGTTCCCAATCTATCTCGGGCCTACCAGCCCCCAGGTTCAGCCTTGACCCCTGCTATTAGAAAGGCTCTCCCAGCCCTTCTCCCCCCCTTCCCCCCCCCGCCCTGATTGTGCCCTGGTTGTGTACTAGGGCTGCTCTTGGTGTGTCTAATTATGTTGACTGGAGCCCCTCGGGTGGCATGACTCATGGGTTACGGACGGAGGCTTGAGTGCCCCGGACCCGGTGGAGCTTCTGGCTCCTTTCCTGCCGCCCGGGGGGATCCCCGAAATGTTCGATTAGTCGATAATTTATATTGTTTAAATGGTTCTATGTTTGCGGCGTGTGCGGGCATCTCGCTGTGTGTTGCCCGCGTTCCCCCACTTAGGCTACTCAGCTGCCATTTTGGTATCAGCTGGAATGTTGCTAGCAACAAAATTAGTGCGGCCCTTGAGGCCACGATGTTTCTTTTCGATCTTTTTTCTTTTCTCTGTCCTCCTGTCTCTCTTACCTTCCACCTATGGGCCTCTTGCCCACCTCTTCCCTCCCCACCCCTCCGAACTCCCTGATGTGGTGTGCTCGCCCCTCTCATACACCCCTCCTTGTTTTTCCTCTGGCTACCCCTACCGCTTTGAAAGTTTCCTCTTTGAACTGCCGAGGCCTTAACGTACCTGAGAAAAGGAGACAAATACTATATCACTTTCATAAAATGCGCACCCAGATCCTCCTTCTTCAGGAAACCCATTTCAGGTCAGACTCGATCCCTAAAATTACTAGTAAACACTACCCTACCTGGTTCCATAGTACCAACCCCCTGGCTAAGTCCAAAGGGGTCTCAATAGCCTTCCACTCCTCATTCATGCCAGACGTCCTCGATACCCGTGTTGACCCTTCAGGGAGATATATCATGCTTACACTATCTTACAAAAATTTGATTTATACCATTACTAACGTTTATTCTCCCAACCAGGATCAGCTACAATTCTTCTCCTCCGTGGTTTCACGCCTAAAGACGTTCAGCACGACCAACATGATCCTGGGGGGTGACTTCAATGCTGCTCTGATCCCCCGTGTGGATACATCCACAGGTAAGTCCTCGATCTCCCTGGCTGCCCTGACCAAGCTGCGCTCCCTGTTCTCCGACCTCTCCCTTACTGACGTGTGGAGAGTCCTACACCCCTCAGATAGGGACTACACTTATTTCTCCCCCGCACACTCTTCGTACAGTAGACTGGACTACCTCCTAGTGTCACAATCCCTGCTTGACCTATGCCCGACAGCTTCTATTGCCATTAAACTGTGGTCTGACCACGCCCCTGTTCACCTGACATTGGGGAGGATCCCTTCCCACAAACCCCGGTCATCCTGGAGACTTAACGACAATCTGCTCACGGACCTGGCTTGTACAGCTGATATCGTACAGACAATTGCGAACTTTATCTCTGACCATGCTCAAGACGAGACCAACCCCTTGACGAAGTGGGAAGCCTTGAAGTGTGTCCTTCGAGGCAAATTCATTCAACATGGGTCCCGGCTAAAGAAAGCCCGCACCCTGGATGTTGCTCGCCTCCTTGATACAATCACCACGCTGGAGGACTCCCATAAGCGCTCTCCAGAGCCCGCTAAACTAGTGGATCTGGCTAACGCTCGGAGGGACCTCTTACAGATCTTTGCAGACAGGGCTTTAGTGGCCAGAGACAAGGGGCGATTTACTCACTATGCCCAAGCCAACAATTGCAGTAGACTCTTGGCGAATACGATACAACCGCGCCCAGCAAGGCAGCACATTCCCTTCGTTGTCTCTTCTAAAAGTGGGAAGGTACACAACAACAAGGCGATTGCGGAAGAGTTTCGGCACTTCTATGCAGGCCTCTATAGTCTTCCCCCTCAAAGGATGGGATCCCCGGCCCAGGGACCTGGGCCTGCGGATTCCATAATCTCTTATGTTCAGGAAACGGCCCTCCCTACTATTCCGCTGACGGAGGTGGAGGAGCTGGAGGCACCCCTGTCGGAAGAGGATTTCCTCCTGGCCATTAAGAAACTGAAAAAAAGAGATTTTTTAATACAGCTTACCTGTAAAATCTTTTTCTTGGAGTACATCACGGGACACAGAGCAGCATATTCATTACTATATGGGTTATATGGAGTACCTTCAGGTGTGGACACTGGCAATCTCAAACAGGAAGTCCCCTCCCTATATAACCCCCTCCCATAGAGGAAGTACCTCAGTTTTGTAGCAAGCAGTATGCCTCCCAAAAATGTTCCCCAAAAGAGGGGTGGGAGCTCTGTGTCCTGTGATATACTCCAAGAAAAAGATTTTACAGGTAAGCTGTATTAAAAAATCTCTTTTTCTTTCTCGTACATCACGGGACACAGAGCAGCATATTCATTACTATATGGGATGTCCGAAAGCAATGCTTTAATGAGGGGAGGGAGACATCTTCCAAAAAAGGATTTAATTTAGAGGTATACTCAAATACTAGTAAATCCAACTTAAACAAGAAATGTAAATCTCAAATCAAGTCAAGGGAGCCCCCTCAGATCCTGAGGAGCTTGAATCGCGGCCTGTAGTACTGACTGCCCAAAGGCTGTATCCGCATTCCTTCTTACGTCCAATTGATAACATTTTGTAAACATGTGGACTGACGACCACGTTGCTGCCTTGCATATTCGAGCCATAGAGATCTGATGATGTGCTGCCCAGGAGGTGCCCATGGCCCTGGTAGAATGGGCCTTTACCGACAAAGGAGGAGGCAACCTCTTCAAACCGCAGGCCTGAACGATTAATTGTTTAATCCATCTTGCGATGGTGGATCAAGCAGCTGCCTGACCCATCTTGGGCCCTTCCGGTAAAACGAACACCACATCTGTTTTCCGAACCTTCTCTGTAGCTTTAAGATAGGCCTTTATGGTCCTGACAATATCCAACGTATGCAGCAACCCCTCCTTTCTAGAGGTGGGTTTTGGAAAAAAGGATGGAAGTACCACATCCTGGTTCAGGTGGAAACTGAATATAACCTTTGGTAGAAAGGAAGGATGAGGACGGAACCCCGCCCTATCCTTATGTAAAATGAGATATGGTTCCTTACAAGATAAGGCTGCCAATTCCGATACTCTCCTGGCCGAAACTATGGTGATCAGAATTACCGACTTTCTAGTCAGTAAAACCAAAGGTACCTCAGCCAACGGCTCAAGGGGTTGTTTCTGTAGAGTTGACAGAACAAGATTTAAGTCCCATGGACAAAGTGGTGATTTGACCGGAGGATTAACACGCAAGACTCCCTGTACGAAGATCTTAACCAGCGAGTGGGCGGCCAGCGGCCTCTGAAACCACACTGATAAGGCTGAAATCTGTCCCTAGATCGTGCTTAATGCCAGGCCTTTATCCACTCCTAGCTGGAGAAAACGTAATACTCTATCAATGGTATACTTGTGGGAAACCCATCTCTTAGCCTCACACCAGCCTACGTAGGCCCTCCAAACCCTGTAACAAAATTACCCTGGAGGCCGGCTTTCTAGCCTTAATGAGGGTAGGGATTATCTGCCTAGACAGACCTCTACCCCTGAGAATCAGGGATTCAGCCGCCAGGCCGTCAAATTTAGACGCCGTAATGCAGGGTGGAGGATCGGGCCTTGTGAGAGTAGGTCTGGCCATAGAGGAAGAGTCCAAGGGCCTCCCGCTGCCAATTTCAGGACTAGTGAGTACCATGCCCTCCGGCACCAAGCTGGGGCTACCAGGATAACCGGCCTGTGCTATGATCCTGCGCCACAGGCAGGGTAGTAACTGCAGCGGGGGAAATGCATATAGAAGTTATGATTGATGCCAAGGGCAAACCAACACATCGGTTCCGCAGGCCATAGGGTCCCTCGTTCGAGACATGAACCTGTCTAGCTTCTTGTTGAATCCTGATGCCATGACCTCCACGTCTGGCACTCCCCCACTTCTGGCAGATTGTCTGAAAAAACTTGTGGATGCAGAGACCACTCCCCCGGCGACAGGGTTTGGCGACTTAGGAAGTACGCCTGCAGGTTGTCCACCTCGGGAATGAATGTCGCCGATATGCAGGGTACATAAACCTCTGCCCACCGAAAAACCAAGCTCCTCTCACTCTGAGTGGCTTGACTCTTGGTTCCCCCTTGGTGGTTCACATATATGCCACCGCTGTGGCATTGTCTGAATGACTTCTCACCGAGGACCCCTGTAATCTGGATGTCTATGCCAGGAGGGCTAGCCGAGCCGCTCTGATCTCCCAGACCTTGATGGGCAGCTGCCTCTCCGCCTCTGCCCAAGTTCCTTGGCGAGTGAACCTGTTCAAGACCGCTCTCCAGCCTTCCAGACCACTGGGCAGAACCAATCTGCTAGAATTGCTTTCTGTAGGACACGAGTGTGGAAGCGTGTGGTATCGCCTCGAACATGGCCATTAGTTTGCCTAGTAATCGCATACATAGGCGAATAGTTGGTTCTCTTTTACTTAGAACCAACTGAATCAATCTTTTGATAGCCTCGACCTTTACCAGGGGCAGGAACACCCATCTTCTGTTCTGTGTCTAATCTCATGCCGAGATATTCCAACTGCTTTGTAGGTTGAAATGCTGAGCTTTCCCCGGTTTATGACCCAGCCGAACCTCTCGAGGTACTGAACCATGAGGGCTACTACGCATTCCACCAAGGAAGCGAGTGATCTATGATTAAGAGGTCGTCCAGGTATGCTAGGACCGTGATCCCTTGGATCCTTTAGACTGACTAGAATTGGAGCTAGGACCTTCGTGAATACCCGGGGGCCGTAGCCAGCCCGAAGGGGGGCGCCACGAATTGGAAGTGACGCTGTATCACTGCGAAGCGTAAAAACAAAAGTATTTGATGTGGCTGAAAGAATTGGTACATGAAGGTATCCATCCTTTATGTCTATAGAAGCCAGATCCTTCTGGAGTGTGGCGGCTGCTGACCGAACGGATTCTATCCGGAAAGAGCGAACCCTTAGGTAAGCATTTAAACCTTTTAGGTCCAAAATTGGTCTGACATCGCCGATGGGCCTTGGTATGACAAACAGATTGGAATAGAAACCTAGCCCCTGTTCTTGGGCTGGTACCTCTACCATTATGCCCTGGTAAAGCAGATGATCCAATGCCGCCCGCATTGAGGCCTTCCTTGTGGAGGAAATTTTAGAAATTCTAATCTGTAGCCTGTGGCCACAGATGATCGGACCCTCTCTGTCGGGGATCGATCCCCAGAGGCCTGTCCTTGCGATCCATTGTTAAAAGTTTGATCGCGCAGGAGGTCCGTACTGCCTGGAAATTTGAGGGCCCCGGAACAAGGGGGAGCTGCCTTTTAAACGCAGGACCCCGGAACTTCCTTTGACTGGTAAAAGGGGGTACTTTTGCCACTTGAAACAGTCTGAATGTATTTATCCAGATCTTTCCATGGAAGGGCAAACCTGCCAGCAGTCTTTTACATGGGGCTCGGCCGCCCAGTTCTTCAACCATAAGAGCCTTCTCATATGCACTAAAAATAGTGACAACGAGACGCCTGCTGGATGGAGTCTTTTTAAAACCTCTTACCGCAAAGCACAGAGCTCTGGGAATATCCAATAACTCCTCTGCCTATTGGGCAGGGGTGTCTTAAGCATCTGTTTTGTCTGGTTCTTTAACGCCTGACAACTCCAATTGCAGCCACTGCTAGCTGTAGCCAAGGATGCTGGAAAAAGTGTCTCTAAACGTTTATCGACCGGGACCTTAAACATTTGTATGTTTCCCCTTAGGCCAGTTAATGATTTATTCACCCATGAGATGGCTGCGTCCACAGTTGGGAGCGCCCCCTTTCTTAGAAAAATGTATTTTCCGTAGGGTAAATAACAGAAAACCTTCCAGGTGGTCTCCCATCCAGGCACTAACCAGGCCCGACCCTGCTTAGCCTCCGAGATCAGACGAGATCGGGCGCTTTCCGGGAGATGTGACCTCAAGGACCTCACGGGTAGTTGAAAAGCAGTGCCCGAACCGGGACCTGAACCCTGGACCCTCAGACCAAAAGTCCGATGCTCTACCGACTGAGCCATCCGGGCCCCTTTTAAAGAGCAATTGGTCAGGGGAAAGAGTGCCTGCAAGCACAAATATTTCCTGGCAGACGTGCATAAAGACTACCCTCTCGTCAGCTTTAGGCGGCAGAAAAAAATTCTGTCCGGTCGTCCCAATCCTGGAAAAAACAATTCCTCTAACAGAGGATGGACCGGAAAAGCTGCGTTGCTTAAAGGCGCTTTTAAAAGAACCCAAAGAGGATACCGCAGGAACCTGAGGCTCTGGAAATGGCAAATTAAATGCCGAGCGGACCATGTCTGTCAAAGACTGGACCCACAGACTCTCCGTCTGGGAGGCTGAAAATGATTCTTCAGTGGTAGATCCTTCCTCTAGGTTCTGTCCCTTTTGGCGATGGGGATCTAGTCCGCTTCTTGCCAGAAAAAAAGAGCCAGCGATCATAGCTGTTAACTTTTTTTTTTTTTTCTAGCCCCCCTAGGGTGACGGCTAGCATCTCCTCTGTGATAACACAGGGTTGGGCCGACCTGGGCCAGCCTCAGCACCAGACCCCCTTAATGGCATATCCAGGGTGACCCCTATAGGAATAACCTGTGGGGAAAGTATTGGCATATCATCAGAACCAGAGGAGGAACCCCTTTGTCTTTGCCTTTTTTTTTTTTTTTTTTTTGTGTTTTGATCCTGAACCCTTGGAAGCCATAATACAAAACCGAGGGACTCCGCTTACAACCACAGACTGTTATAGCCAGGAGTACAAAAAAAATAGGGTTTAGGGGACAATAGGATCACTAATGCCCAAAAACGGTGGGGCTCAGTATGCTTTATAATATTATTCACAACATACAGCCCCACCCCCAACATGTTTGCCAGAATTCAACCTGTTGCCAAGGGGATTTTGGCTTAACAAAAAGTATTGGAGCTGACTCCAGCATGTAGTACCCCTTCTCGCCACCGGGAGTCACTGTGCTGCCAGCTCTACGTCCTCTCTCTCCAGCTCAGCTTTGAACTGAGCTAAGAACGCGCCTGCTGTGTATGACAGCAATTGAAGGCACGCCCACTCTACACTGCAGTCACGCTCCCCGCCATCCCCCCCCCCCCTCCCGAACGGCGCGAAGATTTTCTATATGCATGCGCACGCGCGCGCGACTGTCGGGGGAGGAGAGCCCAGGAGGAGACGCACTCTGGAGCCCAGGAATGCAGGTTTGGAGGACGCATCAGGCGGCAGATTTTGAATCCCGGCAAGGTAAGGCTAAAACAGGCCCCTAAGGAGTCCCTTTAGCCTAGAGACAGATCTGTTGTTGAGAGCCTGCTGTCGAACCAAGTCCCGCAGGCTCCCCTCTTACCTGCTCCATGCCGCAGGACGTTTTGCAAAACGGTCCAATCTTCTCCCATCTCCGTGGGTAGCGTAGTAGACCTTCAGGCACTGGGGTCCTGGAAGGAGCCGCTGTCCTGGACCTATACAGCACCCTGGCAAACAGGATCTTTTGGTTTAGAAAACTCCAAGTCCTGGGCCCAGGGTCCAGCCCTCTAGAGAGGAGCATTATAGGCAAAACCCCACGGTTTGGGGCCCGGGTACTGTCCACTTTGGCACTGAGGCTCCTTGGACAGATCCGGTTAGCCCGCCTTAATCCCAAGGATGTGGAGGCAAAGCTATTCTGTGACCAACACCTAAGACACTGGCGAAAAAACTGAGGTACTTCCTCTATGGGAGGGGGTTATATAGGGAGGGGACTTCCTGTTTGAGATTGCCAGTGTCCACACCTGAAGGTACTCCATATAACCCATATAGTAATGAATATGCTGCTCTGTGTCCCGTGATGTACGAGAAAGAAATGGTAAAAGTCCTGGCCCTGATGGGTTTACCCCCAGGTTTTTATAAAGTATTCGCGCCACAGCTGTCTCCCCTACTTGCGAAAGCCTTCAACGCCATCGACGGGACTCTCTGCCCTTCCCCAGGCCTCTTACACGCCCAAATAGTCGTGATCCCAAAACCTGGCAAGGACCATTCACACTGCCCCAACTATAGGCCGATTTCCCTGTTAAATGTTGACTTAAAATTATTCACTAAAATTCTTTCGGAACGCCTCTCCCCTCTACTCCCTCAAATCATACATGGCGACCAGGTGGTCTTCGTCCCAGGCCGAGAGGCTCGTGACAACACCACCAAGACGATCCACCTGATTGCCTACGCTAAGCGCAACCGGATCCCGACATGCCTTCTCTCTTGCGATGCAGAGAAGGCCTTTGATAGGGTCAGTTGGCCATTCCTGAGGTCCACTCTCGCCCAAATAGGCCTGGGCCCAAACATGTTAACACGTATTATGTCCCTGTAAAGGTAACCCCTCTGCATCGGTACTGGTCAACGGGGTAGTTTCAGAGACGTTCCCGATTGCAAACGGCACCAGGCAGGGGTGTCCCCTCTCCCCCCTTATTTGCCCTAGTTATAGAGCATCTAGCGCAGGCGCTGAGGGCGAATCCTAGTATACAGTGGATACAGACCCCCTCATCTCATTGCAAACTTTCCCTCTATGCAGATGACCTTTTGCTATACGTCACACACCCACATGTCACCATCCCATCTATCTTGGCCGAGATTGCCAGGTTTGGTACCCTGAGCAACTATAAACTTAACCTCTCTAAGACGGAAGCCCTGAATGTCTCATTGTCACAGCCTGTCCTATCGCTCTTGAAATCGAATTTCTCCTTTCAATGGCGGACGAAATCCATCACATACTTGGGGACGGAGATACCAGCCAGCCTGTGGGAGATATATTCCCTCAATCACGGCCCGCTGCTGACCAAACTCAAGCGCCTAACCGAGGATCGCTTGAATTTGCCAGTATCATGGTTTGGACGGATGAACGTCCTGAAAATGGACATCTTACCTAAATTATTATATATTTTCCAGGCTTTGCCAATAGCCCTACCCTCTGCCTTCTTTCGGGCACTGCGCTCGATGGCGATTCGGTTTGTGTGGAGAGGGAATCGCCCCAGATTGAAACATAAGCTGCTTTGCTCCCCCATCACTAGAGGGGGGACAGGTCTTCCTGACTTTGAACTATATCACACAGCGGTGGTATTTTCAAGAATTCTGGAATGGTTCCCTCGTCCGTTTAGTAAGGTTTCTACATCGGTCGAACAAGATCTTTCCCCTGTAGACCTCCGGGCCCTTCTCTGGGGCCATGGGGAGTCGCTTCGGGCCCTTGCAGACTCCTCACCCTTGACTAGAGACGCCTTAGCAGTTTGGTACCGACGGAGGACAGTCTTTGCCTTGACCACCGACCCAAGCCCGATGACTCCCTTGTTTGACAACCCGGCACTTCCGGAGGGCAAACTCGCCCACTCACTTAATGGGTACAAGAGAGACCAATGGCCCACAGCACGACAGTTCGTCGACGCTACCATGGGATCTTTCGCGATAGACGAGCTCTCTCCCCTCCCAAAGGTGACCTGGCTCACCCATATACACCTGGCAGCTTACTGTAAACGACTTCACGATTCGAGACAGACCCATAGGCCCCCGACGGAGTTTGAGCAACTGTGCTCGCCCCATGAAGTCCCTCGTCATACTCTCTCCATGATATATAAAATGATCCTAGGGCATACGAGCGCTTCCTTTCCCAAATTCACCGCAGCTTGGTCTGGGGAGCTAGGGCAAGATATTGGTGAGGCAGCATGGCAGAAAGCCTTCTACTACACTCATAAATCTTCTGTCTCGAGTTATGTTCGGGAAAAAAATTATAAATTGCTGTCACGGTGGTATAGAGTGCCGTCCGCCCTCAGGATCATGTTTCCCTCGACCTCGGACTCATGTTGGAGATGTAACTTGGCTACAGGTACGCACCTTCACATATAGTTACATAGTTAGTCAGGTTGAAAAAAGACACAAGTCCATCCAGTTCAACCATAAAAAAAATAAAAAAAAATAAAACAAAGTAAAACACAGTACATCCTCCCATACACCCAACTCCATACCCACAGTTGATCCAGAGGAAGGCAAAAAACCCCAGCAGAGCGATGATCCAATTTGCTACCGGAGGGGAAAAAATTCCTTCCTGATCCCCCGAAAGGCAATCGGATTTACCCCGGATCAACTTTACCTACAAAACTTAGTACTCAGTTATAATATGTGCATTTAGGAAAGAATCCAGGCCTCTCTTAAAGCAATCTACTGAGCTGGCCAGAACCACCTCTGGAGGGAGTCCGTTCCACATTTTCACAGCTCTTACTGTGAAGAAACCTTTCCGTATTTGGAGGTGAAATCTCTTTTCCTCCAGACGTAAAGAGTGCCCCCTTGTCCTCAGTGTTGACCTTAAAGTGAATAACTCAACACCAAGTTCACTATATGGACCTCTTATGTATTTGTACATGTTGATCATATCCCCCCTTATTCTCCTCTTCTCAAGAGTGAATAAATTCAGTTCTTCTAATCTTTCCTCATAGCTGAGCTCCTCCATGCCTCTTATCAGTTTGGTTGCCCTTCTCTGCACTTTCTCCAGTTCTCCGATATCCTTTTTGAGAACTGGTGCCCAAAACTGGACTGCATATTCCAGATGAGGTCTTACTAATGATTTGTACAGGGGCAAAATGATATCTCTATCTCTGGAGTCCATACCTCTCTTAATACAAGAAAGGACTTTGCTCGCTTTGGAAACCGCAGCTTGGCATTGCATGCCATTATTGAGCTTATGATCAACTAAAACCCCCAGATCCTTCTCCACTACAGATCCCCCCAGTTGTACTCCCCCTAGCATGTATGATGCATGAATATTCTTAGCCCCCAAGTGCATAACTTTACATTTATCAACATTAAACCTCATCTGCCACTTAGTCGCCCAATTAGACAGAGCATTGAGGTCGGCTTGTAAATTGGAGACATCCTGCAAGGACATTATTCCACTGCATAGCTTGGTGTCATCTGCAAAAACAGAA
Source organism: Rana kukunoris (assembly GCA_029574335.1). Lineage (NCBI taxonomy): Eukaryota > Metazoa > Chordata > Amphibia > Anura > Ranidae > Rana > Rana kukunoris. The sequence goes on from CM056049.1 coordinate 249,430,565, forward strand.
ATGTTACTTTTGATCTCAGACCCAATATCATTTATAAATATATTGAAAAGTAAGGGACCCAACACTGAACCTTGGGGTACACCGCTGATAACCTTGGACCATTCAGAGTAAGAATCATTAACCACAACTCTCTGAATTCTGTCTTTCAGCCAGTTTTCTATCCATTTACAAACTGATATATCTAATCCTGTAGACCTTACCTTACACATGAGCCGTGTGTGGAGAACTGTATCGAACGCTTTTGCAAAATCCAAGTATACCACGTCCACTGCCACGCCTCTGTCCAGGGTTTTACTTACCTCTTCATAAAAGGAAATCAGGTTTGTCTGACAACTTCTGTCCTTCATGAATCCATGCTGTCTGCTGCTTAAATAGTTTGTTTCCAGCAAGAACTCATCCATGTGGTCTTTTATTAAACGTTCCATTATCTTTCCAACTATAGAAGTTAAACTAACAGGTCTATAGTTACTAGGTAAAGACTTTGTTCCCTTTTTAAATATGGGCACCACATTGGCTTTATGCCAATCCAGTGGTACTATTCCTGTCCTTAATGAGTCCCTAAATATTAGATACAGTGGCTTTGAAATTTCAGAGCTCAATTCTTTTAGGATCCGTGGGTGGATGCCATCTGGTCCAGGTGCTTTATCCACCTTTATTCTGTCTAAATATTTCTGGACCATATCACTTTTGAGCCATTGTGGATTTGGGGCTGTGTCACTCCCACCCCCTATATCGACATGAGCTCCCCCATTCTCCATTGTATACACAGAGCTGAAGAAAGCATTTAATAAATTTGCCTTCTCTATGTCCTCAGTCACCCACATATGGTGGGATTGTGAGATTATCCGCCCCTTCTGGAACCTGATATTTGAAATTTATTCGGACATGTATGGTGAGCCCCTCCCTCCCTCCCCCACTGTGGCCCTTCTATCCATTCTCCCGGGTTCCTTCAAGTTCCAGAAACACACCCTTCTCAGGTTCTGTCTCAGTACGAGTAGGCAACTCATAGCCAGACATTGGAAATCCTCATCACCCCCGTCGCTAGCTGAATGGGTCTCTGAAATGAACGGAGTCATGTTGATGGAAGAACTCCAGGCTAAGGCCCTAGATAACCACGCTAAGTTCTCCTTTACATGGGGACTATGGAGGCACCATTCTTCCTCAGACAAATTAAAACAACTACTCCCACCTGACTCGAGGCCTCCGCTGCCTTAAAAGGTATGAGCGGACCCGAGCATAAAAAACAGGTTCAAGACACGGGGAGCCCGAGCGCACCACTTCCCCCCCCCCGCTCCCCTCCTTCCTACCTTCTTTTCCTCTACTAGTTCTTCTGTTTGACCTATTCCTCTCCCTTCTTTTCCGGTACTTCTTTTGCCCTCCACATACAGGATTGGTTCATCCAAGGCAATCCCCTATTCTCATGTTGTTAGAGGCTCAATCCTTTGATACACTCCTTGTTGCTTCGGAATTATGGAAGTACTGCTATCTAGTTCTTGGTGACATCCCTGGCGTTGGGATATTGTCCCCTTGCGTTCTCCTGGCCACGGGCGCAGCAGGCTCCCAAAGGGGCGCCCTGGCGGGAGGATGCGGCTGTTGGACATGTTCTGTTGAACGCCGGATACGTTTATATAAATACTTCATTGAGGTACCCATATTATATTCTGTACTGTGGAAAATTCATTTTGCATTATGTTGAGGATCGGCCCACCCACTGTTGGGGGTCCGGTTCATGTTTCTTCTGATTTCTGTCTGAAAAAATGTCTAATAAAACTTTTATTGAACCTTAAACAATAAATGAGGATTTGGCTTTCCTCTTTTCTTCTCGTCAGTGACCATGGACGGCTCATCTTGCCTCTGGAACATGGTTTGGGAGTGACAGCAAAGAAGAGCTGCTTGGAGCAGAGTCCTTTCTGTTTAATGTTATCCAAGTGTTCTAATCGTGTCAGAAAAACTACAGTTAGCTACAAAAAAAGTCCAAAAAGCTACAAAAAAAAGCTACAAAACGAGGCCTGTAGAATAAGCTGAAGCTCCAAGCGCATAGCCTGCCTGTCTGATCAGTACAGCTCTTCCAGATGCCTCCCTGTCTCCCGTGACATCACTTCCATGTTTGAAGTTTAGGGAGGGAGACAGGAATTCAGAAAAAGTCAGGTCATACTGCTACCTACAAGAGTTTGGGACACTAGCAAGTGGAAAAGTTGTAAGCCAGCCCCCTTATAACCAAAGCAAACAAGGTGCTAAGAAGGCTATACAGCAGGGGTGGCCAACCAGTGGCCCGGGGGCCACATGTGGCCCGCGGAGCCCTCTGATGTGGCCCACGACCTCCTGCTCTGGAATGGTGGGTTGGCAAGCACAGATGGTAGGTTGCCTACCCGCCATACTGCAGCATCTGTGGTGTGAATGGTGGTGGTAGAGGAAGAAAGCGACTGCGGAGCAGAGCCCCATAAGCCAATGCTTTCTCTACAGCACCAGCTTTTGCCACAGGCGGAGTCTATGGCAAAGTTAAGCTAACCCACAGGATAGACACAGGTGCACTATGCTGCACCCATGTTGTGGGTAAACTACAGCACATCAGTGTGAAAGCCCTTTTTACACGATTAGCCCGACCAAATGGGACCCTCAATTCATCACTACAGAGCGGCAGATGTCCGTTTACGCCCGCCTACCTCCAATCCGAAAAACAAAAGGGAATTCGTCCCCTTCCATCTGGGCGGATCGGAGGACCTATAGAGTAGCCGTGACCTGTCATCTGCCCACTACGCTCATTGTGGCCCGCGACTGGTTACCAAGTTGCTTAAGTGGCATTTTTTTTCTCTCTCTGCACAAAATATAAATGTTTAATTACTTTATGAATTTGTGTCATTAATCCAAAATTGTGTGTGTGTGTGTGTGTGTATTCCCTCTACCTACCATGGCCCACATAAACATGGAAGAGTGACAGCAAAAAATACCTTTTGGTCCACAGAGTGTGCACTTTTTTGTGCCTCTTTCTGTCCAAGTATAAATCTGTTTGTCCCAAGAAAGCATAGCTCTGAATACTTGTCTAACTGCATACAAAAATGTTCACCTGCAAACAATATTGGCAAAGGAGCTCACATGACTATGGCTCATATTTGTCTATGAAATGTTTTCCTGAATCAGGTGCAAATGTGCACATGAACTTCACTACGTTTTCAAGTTTAGGTTTGCACCTTTGTTTTAGGAACCAGCCTGATTCTATTTTTTACACCACCAGACCTTCATTTTAAATGAAAGTGAACAGGAAGTAACCTCAGGCACCCAGGAGCACTTGCACATATTGAAAAACTTACCACCATTGGCCTCCTTCAGTGACGATAGGTCCAAGCTCTCCCTCATCATGCACATCTTCAAGGATTCTTCTCTCGGTCTTGCACCATTTCTTTGATTTACTGATGATGCAATTTCACCTTGTGCACACTGGATATTATCCTGGAACCCAGTTCTATTCTTGATATCTTACAGAAAGTACACAACTGCTAGGAAAAAGTACCCTTTTTGCCAGAAGTGATAAAAAGGTCTCTTATATCAAAAAACTCTACTTAGAATGTATTTTTAATAGAGATCTGCTTTGAGAAAACCATGCCAAATAATTTAGCATAATATGTGGGTGCTTAACAAATGTAAACTATTTCCATCATGATAACACTCAAATAATTGTCCACTTTTAGGACTATTTTTCATGTTAACCCATATGTCAGCACATTTGTAGTCCAATGGTTACTTCTTCCAGCCCCATAATGGTAATTCTGTACTTCCATGCAGACCAGGGCTAGGGGAAGTCTTTGCAGGAGCATGTGCATTGCACTCACAATGCATGGATTGCAGTTACAGTGCTACACAGACTCTAATGCAAGCAATTATTAAATGCACATTTTTTTTTTCTCACTGTGGGTGCAGTTATTTTTTTGCCAAAAGGCAATATATACTTTTAACACCAGGTTAGGCAACTGGAGCTTCCCCTCCAACGCTCCTTTTAAAAAAAATATGTAATATAAATCATTTACAGAACATCCCAATGTCTTTTTTTTCTCTTCCTGTAACAGCAGTGGATGGCCCTCAATGATGCAGAAATAGGGGTGTGGGTGGCGTTCCCTGTATCAGTTTTGCGTAAGCCCCAGAGTCCTTGATGCCCTGGGCTCACAGGACGAGGAGTTGGGGACAGGACAGGATGACAAAAAGGGCAGAGGTGCGGAGAGTTTGGGTTTTGTTTTGTAGCTTAGCTCAGCATATAAGCACTAAAATTATATATAAACATTTATAAAAATAGATGTTAATATTCCACATTCAAACAAAAACATCTCACCTTGCATGGCCTGAAGGGCAAGTCTCATGTTCATTAGGGAAATCTTTTCATCCCCCATCTGCAAAAACTGGTGACTTCTGCCCAGAAAGGCTGATGCTTTCAGAACTGTAAATATGTGATGCTCTTTAATGTGATCACAAGCCTTGAAAGATCCTGCAATATATGAAAAAGAGCATGAGCTCTACATGTGTGATAAAAACTGACGTTAGGTCTCAATAAAAGGATGTTTAATTTATAATACCCTATAGTCAACTAGGGAACTTTGGTTTTCTAATAGGGTTCTATTGTTTTTTAATAGACGGTGCAGCCCTGGTAAGGGGGACTGTCATTGCCATGTTTGTGGATGGTTTAACCACTTCAGCCCCAGAAGAATTTACCACCTTCCTGACCAGACCACTTTTTGCGATTCGGCACTGCGTCGCTTTAACTGACAACTGCGCGGTCGTGCGACGTTGCACCCAAAAAATGTATGTCCTTTTCCCCTCCACAAATAGAGCTTTTGTTTGGTGGCATTTGATCACCTCTGCGCTTGTCTTTTTTTGCGCTATAAACAAAAGAAGAGCGACAATTTAAAAAAAATGTTTCCTTCAGTTTAGGCCGATATGTATTCCTCTACATATTTAATTTTTTTACCAGTAATGGCGGCGATCTGCGATTTTTATTGTGATCGTGAAATTGCGACGGACATATCGGACACTTTTTTGAGACCATTCACATTTATACAGTGGCTAGTGCTATAAAACTGCACTGATTACTGTGTAAATGTGACTGGCAGGAAAGGGGTTAACACTAGGCACACTGAAGGGGTTAAATATGTTCCCTAGGGAGTGATTCTAACTGTAGAGGGAGGGGACTCACAAGAGGAGGGGGCTGATCTGTGTTCCTCTTTACTGGGAACACACATCGGTCTCCTCACCTCTGACAGGACCTGGATCTGGATCTGTGCGTTTACACACACAAATCCACGGTCCTGCCGCGATCGCGGGTGCCCGGCTGAGATCGCTGGCGCCAGGCACCGAGGGATGCTGTGGGCGCGCGCCCCTAGACAGCCGGGAACCCCAGGACGTCATATGACGTCCACCCAGGATAGGAGATTCCATCTGTGGACGTCATATGATTATGGGCGGATAGGGAAGTGGTTAAACAATAAATGAGTCAAGTCAAGTCAAGCAAAGAAGATCTGCTTGGAGCAGAGTACTTTCTGTTTAATGTTATCCAAGTGGTCTAATCTTATCAGAAAAACTACAGTTAGCTACAAAAAAAGTCCAAAAAGCTACAAGACGAAGCCTGTAGAAAGAGCTGAAGCTCCAAGCGCAAAGCCTGCCTGTCTGTCTGATCGGTACAGCTCTCCCGGATGCCTTTATGCCTCCCGTGACATCACTTCCATCCATTCCACGCTGGTTACGGCTGACTTCATAGTGGCCACAGGACATGCAGCGGACCGTCTGTCATTCCAGCAACACGTGGGTGCCATTGTTGGATGCTTGGAAAGACCTGGATGACACTATCTACCGATAAGCCTGATTTTTATCTCTATCCTGTGAGTGTTATCGTGTATCTTGTCATTAAACCGTGTTATAAATACTATACACGGTTGGTGCTTCCTGTGTTTTCCCTTTCTCAGCTACAAAACTCACCAGAGTCCGTAAATTGAACTTTTGTCATTAGGTTTATACACCTAAAAAAAAAACATAAGTATTATAAACATTATCTAGAGCAAGTTATGGCATAACAGAAGCCCATGTAGTTACCATAGGGCCTGGGACAAAAAAAAGCCCCATAAGGTAAGCAGCCCTTAAAGAAAATTAAAAACGTTAAAGTTGACCTCTGACACACAGGAGTAATCCAGATTGCTAGCCACAGATCCCCATCACCTCTGTGAAGTTTTTTTTTACTGCCTACTAGACCAGTGGTTCTCAAATCTCAGAACTAAAGTATCACCAACGAGCCATGTTTTGGGAACTTCTTCGATAAAATAGATCTGATCAATACCATGTCCATGATATTGTTTTAAAGCAGCTGTGCAAAGTGAGGCTCCATGCACACTGGCGTAAAAAATGCTGCTTCTACAATAGTTTTGTGTTCTGCCTGTAGAAGCAACTTAAAGGGGTTGTAAAGACAAAAATATTTTCCTCTTAAATTAAAGTCTGACAGTAGCTGATAAAGTAAAAAGTAATGTTTTGCATTATAACTAGTTTGATACCTATAGAAATTGAGCTGTTTTATTCACCTCTGTCAGTCCTGAATAGTTATTCTCACTGACTTCCTGGTTTGCAGTGCGCATTCATTCTTGCTACATCACGGCCTAATGGGAACTACAGTTCCCATTAGGCTTGGCCTCCATGTCTGTGAGGGATAAGAGAGCATCTTCACGCAGGGCTGTAGTCATAGGGAGGGGCTGAGCACTTCTACTTTCCACCATGCAAAACAGCTCAGGTGCTGGTGGAAAGCAAGAAGAGGAGAGACAGGAAATGGCATTTTCAAACCTGGATAACTGTATTTGAGAGGTCAAAAGGAAAAACGAGGTAAGTGATATTTAAATGCTCTAGCTTACAGCAATCAATTGATCTAATAAAAAATGAACCTTTAGTGTTCCTTTAATGTTATCCTTTGTGTCCATTCACATTAGGACAATTAGAGGCATATTTTAAGATCAACATTTAGAAACAGAAAATAAAAACCCTTCTGATTCGCATCTCTGATTAGAGCTTACCAGCAGAAAAAACATAAAACTCTCCTAAACTTCGTACAAAAATGTTTTCTATATGAGAATAATTTACTCCACAGAGAACAGAGTTTTTTTAAGCCCAGTGTGCATGAAGGCTGAAGTAAACCTCAAAACATGGCCCGTTGGGGGTACTTGAGGAATGAGGTTGAGAAACGCTGTACCACCTCTTTCAGCACTTGTGGGGTAAAAAAAGACAAAAATGTACAACAAAGCTCAAAATGTTCAAAATGACAAGGGAGCTACCAAGAACACAGTAGTGAAAAGAAAATTAGGTCTAAAGTGAATTTCTTATACGCTGCTTCACTGTTTCCTTACAAATTATATCCACATCACTGTGCACTGACTAGGTTGACAGCTCTCTTGCTACCTGCAAATGACATAGTCATACTCTATATTAAGATCAGTGACAGTATCATCACCTACATTCTAGAGTTTTCATTAAGATAAGATGTGATGGGAATGGACAAATGTTCTGATGACAACTGTCTTGATTGAGAGAATTACCGTCACTTAGGGGAAAGATCTTCTCATGTCCAGAACAGGAAGTGAATAGGAGTCTCCCCAGCAGGACACAGACAGTAAAAAAATTAACCTGATGGGTTTTAATTATTTTTCTATTCAAAACTAAAAAGAAAGCCATCTATGGCTTCATAAAGATATAGGGGCAGATTCACGTAGATCGGCGCATTATCATTCCGGCGTAGCGCACCACTTTTCCGTTAGACTTGCGCAATCTAGCCGCGTAATCCGGCGATTCACGTAGCTTTTACGCAAGAGCTTGCGCAAACGTAAGGTTTTTTCCGGAGGCGTAAGGAGGAGTAATACAAATTGGGAGGGACGTGGGCGTGTTACATTGAAATGAGCCGTGACCCCATGCAAATGAAGGGCCGGCCGACTCGCGCATGCGCGCGTGAAGGAAACCATGTCAGCTCCGTTGTGCGCATGCTCACAACTCGGGAGCGGCGCAATCATTGAAATTGGAAATGGACTAGGGCAACGTTGTGAACTACGCAGACAGCATAAATAGACACACACAAACGCCCTTCCATTGCAAAAGTACATCCCTTTGTGTCCCTTCCCATTGAATCAAGTGCTTTTGCTCTGTTGTTCGTTAGAGTGTGTTTTGTAGTTGTCAGATTAGTGTTCTGTGTGATCTTGTGCTTGTTGGTAGTTTTGTGAAAGTGTATTTTGATAAGTGTTTGAGACTGTTTGTTTGATTGATAGATTTCTGAGCGTTTGTTTTCTTGCTTTATTTTTTCATCTGATTTTTTTGTGTGTGTTTCTTGCTGAGTGCTAGTGTGATTTTTGGCTGTTCTTTTTCTCTTTGTGTGTGTTCTTGTCTGATTGGTTGTGCTTGTATTTGTGACAGATTTTTGGTGACTGCTAGTGAGTTTGTTTGGAAGTATGACTGAGAGAAAAAGAAAGCTCAATTTTACTGTGGGGGAAAAAAGAATTCTTGCCCGGGTCATTACCGACTATGGGCGTTTTCTCCACGGCCCGCAGAGTGCCACCACCACCCCGGCCAGGAGGAGGGAGATCTTGGATATGATCACAGAGCAGGTCAATTCATCGGGGGAGGGGGAGACACGGACCCGCTCTGGGATAGAAAAGAAAATAAATGACCTCCGGCGTGAGGTGAAAAAAAAACTGGCCGCAATAAATGCCCATGCCAGGGGCACAGGAGGGGGCCCACCATGCCGGGTTAGATTTTCAGAGACGGAGCGTGTGGTGGCCCTGACCTTTCACCGGCATGAAGTGGAGGGCCTGCCAGGCTTTGACACAAGTCCGGTCCCCGCGGTGCCAGGTAAGGTTTTTATTTCTCTCAGGTGTGTAGCATGTGTGGGGGAGGGGGTGAAAGGGAATATGTGGCAAGTGTGTGGATCCTCCAACCTGTGAATGTTTTGTGTCATCCACAGCTGTGCAGGAGGGTGCAGGGCCATCTGGACTGACCGCTCCAACCCCAGGACAGCAGCCTAATGAGGCCCCCCCAACAAGGCCAGAGTCCGCAGAGGAGGAACAAGAGGAGGGGGAGGATCATGCGGAGGACGATCATGAGGAGGAGCAGAATCATGAGGAGGAGGAGTCCATGGAAGGCACTGGCCCTTTGGTTTCTGCGGACTCTTCCCCTCTGGCTGCAAGAAGCCTGCCCTCCCTAAGGGTCTGCCCCCCCCCCTCCTCCCCCAACATGGCTCCCCTCACAAGGGCCTCCCCTTCTCCCCGGCCACAACCATCAGCTGGAGCCAGGAGGTCATCCCAAAGCACCAGGGGGGCGCCCAATCTCATGCCCGCCTGTCTGAGAAGGAACCTGGCCACCCAGACCCGCCTTCTGAGACAGCTCTGCCAGACTATGGGGCGGGTGGATCAGAGCCTGTCCTCCATTAATGATAGCCTGGGTAACCTGGACTCCCACTCCCGGGCCTCCACAACCTGCCTAAATGACCTGCAAACTACAGCAGCAGGCGTTGGGCAGGATGTGAGGGCCCTTACCCAGGCTATCCAGGGCAACACGGCAACACTTGGTGCTGCCCTGGACAGAATAGCCGTGGCCTTGGAGGGCAGGCCGCCAGGTGGGCAGATCTCAGGGGCTGCTCCTCCTTCCCCGGCTTTTCCCCTCCCCCATGCGTCTCCCCTGAGGGTCCGGGGCCGTGGCCGGGGGCGCCCCAGGCGTGGCTCAGGCAGAGGGCAATAATTTTTTTTTCCCCCTTTTTTTTGTTTTGAAAGCTTTTTTTTTTTTGTTCTCTGCTTTTTTTTGTTTTTTCTAAGCAATTTTTTTTTACTATGCATTTTTTGTTTCTATGCATTTTTGTTTGTTTGACTTTTTTGGCATATTTTGGGTTGTGAATGATGTTTGAATGTGGGGGTGACATTCCTGCTGGAAAAGGGGTGTCACCCTCAATTTTGGTGGAGAAGGGTTCCCCAGGACCAGGGAGAAGTGATTCCCAGGTCCGTGTGAATGGTGTATGAATGTACAGTGACATAATTGGAGCCTTGACGTGGCGTTACTGCTCACCAGTCTTGCATGGTGGACTGGTGCCAATCCAATTTGATGAGGATGTGGGGTGTGTGTGCTAGGGACCATAGTGGTGTGCATGCATGCATTCTCATTGTGCCATGATTAATGTGTGTGTTTAACGTGCAAAGATGCCCAATATGAGCTGCCTCCTGACTGCTCTTCCCTCAGAAGACGGGGTATCCTCGGTTAGGGGTTGATTTTCTGGTTGGGGGGTCAGATCATCACGTAGCTCAACCTGCAGGCCCTTCCTCACTGCGAGATTGTGTAGCATGCAACATGCAGCGATGATATGGCACACGAAGTTTGGGGAATACAACAGTGTACCCCCAGACTTATCCAGGCATCGGAAACGTGACTTCAGGAGGCCAAAGGTGCGCTCCACCACTGCACGGGTTTTGATGTGTGCTTCATTGTATCGTTCCTCTCCTGGGGTTTGGGGGTTCCGGATAGGAGTCATGAGATGGGGTCCCAGTGCATATGCAGAGTCACCTGTAAAGGAAAAGACAGGAGAATGTTAGTCATGCATGTGCCACTTCTGTTGTGCATCACGGGAGGGGATAGTCATGCCTGACTCCCATGTCACTCACCAACCAGCCAGGTGTTCCCATACACGTTCTGTTCGAATTCTGTTCGGATGTGGCTTTGATTGTAGATGTAGCTGTCATGGCTGGACCCTGGGTGTTTGGCACGGACGTGCCATATGAGGCCTTGGGCATCAACTATCACCTGTACGTTGATGGAGTGCCAATTCTTCCGATTGCGGTACATGTGCTCGGTCTCATGGGGGGGCTGGAGTGCCACATGTGTGCAATCTATGGCCCCGATGGTGCGTGGGAATCTGGCAATTCGGTAGAAATCTGCCATTGCCTTGATTCGAAGCTCCTCAGTGGTGGGTTTGATGATTTGGTTGGCCAAGCGTGTGAGGATTGCAGGGACAACCTGGTGCACACATCTGCTCATGGAGGATTGTGACATCCCAGCCACCACTCCACTTGTACGCTGAAAAGAGCCACTGGCAAGGACATGGAGTGTTGCCAGGACCTTCACCAGTGGCTGCACTGCATGTGAGCGGTGTGTTGGGCTGGTGATGTCCTCCTGCAAGGTTGTGGTTAATTCCAGGATGGCATGAGGGGGGAATCTGAAGATGCGAAAGACCTCTGAATCATTCATGCCAAACAGGTGTATGCGGGTGCGGTATACCCTCTCCCGTGCCATCCTCCGTGCCCTCCTCCTTCTTTGGTCATCTATATTCACTAGTGCAGCTATGAGCGACGATGCCCCTAGCATGTTGGCAGTCAAATTGTAGTGCAACACGTGTGTGTGGTCTGCTCCTCAGTAACGGTGTTGCTTTATCTGACAATTAGACTTTTTTTCAAAAGTTAGATCAGCTTTTATGTGCTCTAACTTTAGACAGGACATTTTGCAGTTGCGCACATCGCGTAGCCTGCGCAGCAACTGCGTTTTTTTGTGGATCCCCGTAACTCCCTCATTAGCATATTTGACTAGCAAATCAATGGTGTGTCTAGCGCAGTTTTGCGCGAAGGGAAGCGAATGTCTAACTCAATTACGCCGGACCAAAAAACGTAGATTTCTGGCGTATATTGTTTTGTGAATCGCGTCCAACTATACGCACGCGCACATTTAGACTTACGCACGCGCAACAGCAGTTGCGCACGCGTAATCGCTCTGTGAATCTGGGCCATACAGTATATGGCTACACTTCAAATAGCCATGCAAAGGTGACAGACTAGATGAACTCTTACTAAGGCATATCTATTCCCAGGAAACAATGTTGACAAGAAAATAATAAATCCCCTTACTGTGCAGACAACATAGACCTACACCCAAACGTACTGTGCACTCAAACATCTAATTAGGAGATATTTTTGCAGACATTCAGCGTACCTGGTGTATGCAGTAACTGATTCTTTATGATTTCCCAGCTTCCCATGAGCTTCTCCTTGAAGAAAGTGAGCTGTGGAGGCCCATAAGACACAGTTCACCCATTCAATGTGAGATTTAGTCTCCCGAATGGTCTCTGCTTCCACCATGCTTGTAAAGCCAGCTGTGATGGGACTGAGATTTTCCAACACTTCTTCACTTACTGTGATAGCATCCTGAAACTTATCAGTTTCTAACAGAGCTGTGGTAGCTTCCAGGAAAATCAATGGAATTCTGGGGAGGGGAGCTGGGCTGGGATATATACTCTGAGAAAAAAAAAAAAACAATGGTTATTAGACATTTTCCCAAATTGCAGAATGTATATGTATTACATCAACTCCCATTTGGGGGGAATAAACAGCATTGTCCAAATACAGGCTTGCACTAAATTAAAAACATGGAGCATCTTAGATGCTGGCCCTATCAAAAATCGAGCAAGTGGTCTGTAGTACAGAGGACAGAGAATGGAGAGAAGGAGCTGCAAGCTCTGGTCACTCTGCCACCCCATCCCCCACTTAGCTCAGAGGAGTTCATTTAACTCTGTAGTCTCTGCTTGTACTGTGTAGTCAATACACCGAGTGGTCTGCAGACAGCTCACATTCCACATGATAAGGTCACACCTGGCAGGAATCTGCGGTAGTTTTCTATATGGAAAACTGCTGCATTTCCTTCATTAAGTGCAGACCTCCACTAGTTTCTATGTCACTGTGAAATAGAAAGTGGCACAGATAGATCTGAAACATGTCCATCTGATCTGTAAAGCTCCTTTCACACTGAGGCACTTTCAAGCAAAAAAAAAAGTGCATGAAAAGCTCACGAAAACCTATTTCCATTAAAATCAATGAATGCTTTCACACTGGGGGCAGTGCACTGGCAGGAAAGTGAAAGAACGCCCCTTTCCAATTAATGGAAAGCTCTTCAAAAGCACTCCATGTTTTACTGGCAGTTTAGAAGTGCCTCAGTGCAAAAGGGGCCTAAAAATGTGTCATACGCAACTTCTGACAGTTTCCTGCTCTATTATAATGGTGCAAGAAGCTTAGTTAATTCCCCAGACTGTGTTTTGATAAAATAAATAAGCATGCTCACGGTACAGTTGTCAGAATCTACCCATCGCTGTTTTACACGTCAGCTAAGACTTGGCCAATGTAGCAAGGAAAGTGGAACTGAGAAAAATACATTTTAGTTGTAGTAAAGGTTTTTTTTTTTTTTACAAACTTGTAATCATGCCAGAGCTCTTAGCTATGAAAATGTTAAAAAAATACCCTTTTTTTTCAGGAGGATACAGCAAAGCTATTCTAAATAGATCCTACTCTTTTAAAGCATGTTATATGACACCGTGGGGGTTATTTACGAAAGGCAAATCCACTTTACACTACAACTGCAAACTACAAGTGCAAAGTGCACTTGGAAGTGCAGTCGCTGAAATGAGGGGAAGCTCTGCTGTTTTTTTATTTACCTTGCATGTCCCCCTCAGATCTACAACGACTGCACTTCCAAGTGCATTCTCAGTGCAATTTCAAGTGCACTTTGCACTTGTAGTGCAAAGTTGATTTGCCTTTCGTAAATAACCCCCAGTGTTTGTCCTGTGTCATTTGACTCCCTGTAACACCTGAAAAAAAACTGGCTGATCCTGACAGTTTCTCCCTACCCCTCTGTAAACTGACCACGGTGTATCATGGCTGCTGAGACCAGACACTGTGGTCAGTTTATGTGGCTCTGTCATCAGCAGCCTGCCATCTGCTCTCCTCTCTGCTCCTGTGTCCTCCTCCACCCTCCCCTTTCTGTCTGTGTGTAAGCCCCCTCCTGCTGCTCTCATAACACTAACCTGTAGACACCATCAGCATAGCCTCCTATTGCAGTGCCCCCCTCTGTGAATAATTTATAAATATTATAAATGCTGCAAATACCTAATTTAAAAGCCAGCTCTCTCCTCCCCTCCAGAGAAATCTCCCCTGCCTACTGAATCTCTCAGAGGAGGGAAGAAGAAAGCTGGCCAGTCATGTGATCGCAATCTCAGCAGTGAAATTAAGTATTTGCAGCATTTATTTTTAGAAAATCACATACAGAGGGGGGTTACTACAATAGGAGGCAGTGCTGATGGTGTATACAGGTTAGAGTGGTTTAACAAAAACTTTAATATTTTTTAATAGAGAGAACAGTGGGCCATTGCCAAACAGCCCAGTAGCCTTTCCTCACTACTTACATCTGGCTGAGATCCCTGAAGTAATGCAGTCATCAGATCCATGTAATGTTCTGCTGCTTGTTCAGCGCTGCAAGGAGACAGATACGATTAGATATTTTTACAATGGACATTTATTATCCATCAGCCAAGTGAAAACATTGCAAATTTATAGTTATGCATAAGCAGTTGGGTAAAACAAACAAAAAAATGTAATCGTAGATTGAGCTTCACGTCAGGTAACTCCACATGCGGGAGTGAAATCATTTATTTTATGGCTATAATTTACAGCTAATCCTAAACTAAATACCTGTAAGGGCTTTAAGAGCATCAACTATGGAAAATGTTGTTTACCAAAAAATACCAAACCACTATTTTGTGAAAGTGAATTTGCAGAAGAGAAAGTTTAGGTCTCTTTTCCCTCGCAAGCAGAGCTGTGTAAAGCTCTAGTCTGAATGCCCAGAAGTACAAATCATTTGGCAGATAAGACAGCTCACATTTGTAATTAATCGATTTGCTCTCATTTATTTTTTAATAAGTCAATGTGCAAAGTGCAGAAATCAGTAACGAGCTTGGCCCACTAATCAAAGCTGGAACTTGATAGATTGCTACTGACCTATCACCCTTTGCTTTTTTATCAAATAAACAGTGGAGTACTTTCTGTTGCTTTATGTTTGCAACTGCTGTGTAGGAAAAGTGAAGCATTCTTTTTATCTATAAAGTGCATAAGAGCCGCTTCACAAGCGCGATCTGCCAGGCGACTCAGCCGTCTGACAAGTCACGCTCCATTCTGTAGTATAGAACCATTCTAATAGGAGCGACACAAGTCGCTCCGACTTAGAAAAAGGTTCCTGTACTACTTTGGGAGCGATTTGGGGCAACTTGCATTGGCTTCTATACAGAAGTCTTTTTGCAAGTCGCATCTAAAGTCATTTTCAAGATGCCTTGCAGAGTCATGCGGCAAGTCGTGCCGCCCCTGTGTGAACCGACTGTTTATGAATATCCAATTTCATAAATAAATAAAAATGATAAACATATATACAAAAAAATCAATCATAAATTGATAAATGTAAATAAGTAAATAGTTCCAAGAATTCATAAAGTTCATAGAAGTGAAAAATCTGTCCCATAGAAGTGCAGGAAAATACAGTGCTTCGCGTGTACATCATGCAGATATTCTTGTGCTCCAGTGATTAACAAACTGTGCTCCACCAAGTGATATATCAAAAGCCTCTTACTGGATTCTAAGACCTAAGGGAAGAGTCAGAAATGTATTCACATGCAAGAAGGTTATATGGCAGCCAGATCTGCTGGTGAGAAGTGGCAGCGCCCTCTAGTGCTTTAGCATAGTAAGCCTATATATAGTCTGGTCTGCACAACATCACTGCTACCTCCGTTGCCCCAGTGATGACGTCCATTTGGACAAAACATGAAGGTGGAGTCCACAGCCGTGACTTTATCACGCCCGCAGGGGTGCTTAAAGAGGAGTTCCACCCTAAATGTTTACTTTTTTTTATCCACTCCCCTCCCCCTTACATGCCACATTTGGCATGTAATTTTTTGGGGGGGGAGTGGGGGCTTCAGTAGGAGTGGGACTTCCTGTCCCACTTCCTGCTTCCGCCGAGGGGCTGATTAGGCGATTAAGCCTTAATCGCCTACACCATCCCCTCCCTGTAGGCGATCACATGGGACACTGACAGGTCCCATGCAATCGCCTCTCCAATCAGCGGCGAGCCGCGCCGCGCGTGCATGCGCAGTGCGGCTCCGCATGCGCAGTGGGTGCCCGGCCGTGAAGCCGAAGGCTGTCACGGCTGGGTGCCCACAGTCGGGATGGAGACGCCGGCTGGGGAGGGGGGGAGAGGAGCGGAGCCCCGGTCGGCGCGTCGCTGGAATGCAGGAGCAGGTAAGTGAGTGTTTATTTAAAGCCAGCAGCTACACTTTTTGTAGCTGCTGACTTTTAAAAAACACAATTTTGGGCTGGAACACCCCTTTAACGCTGTATATGCAATATTCTATTGTTACTTCTTCTGTGATGCAAATAAATACATTTTATTTTAATAAATTGGTTTTAATACTGCAAAATGAGCGATCCCCTTCCTTCTTGCATGTGAATATTTGGATTAATTTCTGTTGCAAGGGTACCACTTACGTTTTGCCGTTTGATGACGGCTTGAGAGGTACACAGTGGAGAGGTATAGCTGCTAGGTGCACTGGCTGGCTCTAGACCAGAATGGAGCTTGTCCCATTCATCCAACCAAGGAATTTCTCCATTAAGAGCAGTTAGACCTCGTTAAAGGTCTTAAAATCTGGTAAGAGGCTTTCGATATCTGTGGAGCACAGTACACGTTACACTGGAGCACAAGAATATCAAGATGATACTAAACTTTATGAATTCTTGGGAGTATTTACTTATTTATTTACTCAATTGGGCTGCTTTCACACTGGGGCGCAGGTGGCGGCAAAGACAAAAAAGTGTTAAAACCACCGGCAAATACTTTTTTCAGGAGGATACAGTAAAGCTATTCTAAATATTTAAAGCGTTTAACCCCCCCCCAAAAAATGAATCCTACTCCTTTAAAGCACCGCTTTTCCGGTGGTTCTGCGCACTTCCCATTCATTTCAATGGGCAGGAGAGGTGTATACACTGCTCCAAAGATGCTGCTTGCAGGAGTTTTTGTGAAAGCACACTGAGACTGCAGGGGAGCTGTTTTTCAGGCGCTTTACAGGTGCTATTTTTAGCTTGAAAAACGCCCCAGTGTGAAAGGGGTCTTACTTATCAATTTATGGGCTGATTTTCTTGTATATATGTTTATGAAATCTTACTTATTTGTGGGTTTATGAAATTGGATACAAATTATTTATGCACTTTACAGATAGCGCAACACAATTTTTGATGGTTATGTGAGATACAGTGCTGCTGTCTTCTATTAAAATTCATGGTTTTTGTTTATTTTAAGTTGTGCACACTTAGCGCAAGATTACCTTTATTTTTACATTTATACGTTACCTATTTCTTTTGAGGTAGCGATTTGCTATAAGATACTTCACCTCGTAGGCATTTGGTACATGGACATAGTGGCTCAAAATAGAGGTGTTCAGTAAAAGTTCACTTCGGAACAGAAAAAAGGTGTCTACTGAGCTGGGGTCAACGCAGTAATTTTCTAATTCCTGAAATATAAATACATTGTCATAGTGGAGTGATACAAATTTTTTTTTGTAAAAACAAGACAATTTATAACAGGAAAATGTTAAACAGCTCAAGCATCTGGACTATTTTTAAGGTCTGGGGGGGGTGAGCCTCAGTGTCCGTTGGTGTCGGGTGCTTGGGTGGTCAGTAGATGTGGTGGCAGGGGACAGCAGATGGACAGCAAGGTGTGAGTGAAGGCTGAGATGCACTGTCTTTGGAAAATAGTAAGGAAGATGTGGGAACATGGAAAAAATCACTTGAAGGACAGGTTCACATTTAGTAAATATTAGCCTTCTTTCCTTAGCCCTCCCACCCAGCTGCTCACTTACATAAGCATGACAGTTGTGGCTCCTTCTGCTGTTTACCTCTGGGTCAAAATCGTATTCAGCGCTTCCTCAGCCATACGCTAGGATTAAAGATGCTTCTATTCTAACTCACTGTTAGTGTTAGGACCACAGAATTATGGGGTGCCTTGGCGCGGCTCTGTGGCTCACGCATGCGTTTGCAAATGCGTGCGGACAAAACCCCTGTTTTTAACGCACATTGTTAGACAGGTTAATTGGTTGTTCTGCTAGCTGGTCGGTAAGTAGGCTTGGTTATTCCCTGGGCATTCCCCAGGTTCTTGTTGTTATTCTATTCAAGTCTGTAGGGGGCTCAATGCACGGGTGCTGGAGGAGAGAAGCAACAGAGGAGGTTGCAAATGTCATGCTAAAGTAAGAAATAACCTGGGAGGAGGAGTTTCTAGATCAGGTGGCTAATTTTACTAAAAGTGAATATGTCCTTTAATCTGTTTACGCCAAGGCACATATGTGCTTTCTTCCGAGTCACCACACACATGCACTTGGCATCTGTGCTGATAGCATGCTCCAACAGTGCACTGCCAGCAAACTAATCAGGAACTGAGAGGACAGAACCACTCCTGTGTCATTTGTTTTTCTCAGAATGCAGAAAAAGATACATTGTATATCTATCTCCAAGTTAAAGGGCAACAGTGTAAAAAAAAAAAAAAAAAAAACAAGACAAAATGGCTAGATTAGGGCTGATTTAGGTTAGTGTCAGAGACAAAGTTGAAGTCAAAAGGTCATGGTCAGTTTTTTTTGAAGGTATGAATAAAGTCAAACTCTAACTTTGCAATCAAATGGGCCCAAAGAAACAATTTCTTTCACTGAGAAATGGGTAGTCCCAGTACTGCTACCAGAACACAGCTGATGCTCCATACAAATTATACAGCGCTGATGGTAACCACATTTCTTAGTAAAGGAAATAGTTCATTTGGGCCTACAGTTTTACTAATACAGTTGCAAATCTGTGTTCAAGCGTTGAGATTTGTTTTACCATTAGGCACAAAGAGGTTAAAGTGACCCTGTCACTATAGGGTCTAAATTTTAAGTTTAAAATCTTTTATCAGCCGACGCGTTTCGCACTGGATCAGTGCTTATTCAGCCATGAATAAGCACTGATCCAGTGCGAAACGCGTCGGCTGTTCCTTGTTTCTACTGCTGTGACCCTATTTTTGTACATGCTGTCTATTGAATAAAAGACCACCCATCAGGTTTTGGAGTGCGGCTATCCATTTTTCTTTGTCTTCATTTTGCTTAGTGCACCGCCAGCACCCTCGGTATCCTGCACCACCTGTAACCATTTAGTGATCCCACCTGGAGCGGTGACTCCTTTCTCTCTATCACTCCATAAAAGGAGTTGTCTTAGTGGTTCATGTCTTAAAAACCTGCCAGGTAGCAGATCCCAGATCTAACACTTCCAACACCACATGTACGGTGGTTCTTCTGGCAGGTTCCTATGTCCCTACAGTACCATACGCATGAGGCAAGTATACAGCATCTCTATTTAGGGTGGGTATAATTTAATCTGGAATGTTACAGCTATGACCAGCAGTAGTAAAAGGTAATATAATGGGGTGGAAAATAAATATGAGTATGGAAATAAAGACTTCTAAAACAGTAAAAAGCAGACAAAACTAAAGCAAACAATATTTTTTAAACTGAACAAATGGATAAAAAGTAAATACATTCACTATAGACAAACAATATATATTTTGCCGAC
Organism: Rana kukunoris; assembly: GCA_029574335.1. NCBI lineage: Eukaryota > Metazoa > Chordata > Amphibia > Anura > Ranidae > Rana > Rana kukunoris. The sequence goes on from CM056049.1 coordinate 249,449,995, forward strand.
TAATAATAAAAAGGATCCCAGGTGTCATTACATATATATAAAAATATATATTTATGCAGACTATTTAATAAAAGGCTCCCATGTGCCATTCTGTACAGAGATAAAGAATTATGAAAGTCATTGCTATCCACACAAACCCATGTTCCATTATGTGTTTTCTTTATATTTACCGTATGAAGTAGAGTAAGAGCCTCCATTTCAGATTCCATCCTATTCATGTCACTGTACAGGCAGGATGTGTGGTACAGGGCTGAGAGACAGTGAAAATTCACACTCAGAGCCTGCTTCCAGAACTGCAAGGCTGTCTGTGGCTTTGCCTAGAGTGAACAAATGACCTCCTATGACTGCCAAGCCTTTTCACATCTTTAATCTTAAATTGGAACTTCACTCTCTCAATCAACATTGACTATTTCTAATTCTTATGCTGCTAGCGTTAGTAAATAGATAGGAATTCATATCATATTTTTTGTAATAATTTTTTTTTTTTTTACATTTCTTCAGTTACTCTCTGGTTTCTATGCCTAGGCAAATAATCTAATATATCTCAGAAGTCTTGAGAAGGGAAGTGAGGGCTTTCTCAGCTAAGCACACCTATTTGCCTGTGTTCCGGAACGGAAGTGACGTTCCGTTGCCGCCATCTTGCTACACCCCTCACTCCTCCATAGTAACAATACACCGAGAAGGGAGTAAGCAGACATCTTGTTACACCCACCAGAGTTTTGCATTTCACAGTTATTTTTAACAGGAAACAAAGCATATAAAGGTGACATACAGGATTTGGAAATCCATTGGACTGTTTACATGTTGAATTATAAAAGCAGCGCTGTTCTGTCACATTAGCAAACCTGTGAAATCAGCAGGTTTGCCGCCGCTTTTAAAATTCAACATCTAAACAGTCCGTCCGATTTCTAAATACTGTATTTCACCTTATAAGCTCAGTTTTCTGTTAAAAATAACTGTGGAATGCAAAACTCTGGTGGGTGCAACAATGTGTCTGCTTGCCCCCTCTCTGTGTATCATTACTATGGAGGAGTGCGGGGTGTAGCAAGATGACGGCGACAGAACGTCACTTCCGTTACCAATTCTGACGGGTCGCTATATCTGACGGAACATCTGCACGCATGAGAAGGACAGATGGATTTCAGGAAGTAAATGTTACATGAATCATCTGCCCTTACTCAAGATGGCAATGGCAAGAAATGCTAGGGGGTCTTTTTGAAATTAAATTCTAAGCAACATAAAGCAAGGAGACGTGGATGGATGGGGAATTTAGCTTTGAATACCAAAAATCTAAGCACTTGGTTTGTAGATGCAGTATAGTTCCTCTTTATGTGTAAAGTGCAATAACTCCAGGCAAATAAACAGATTCCACTTTACTAAAACCCGACTAGTATCATATGAATCCTCATTTGTTGCTACAATTTTCTCCTTGCAATATTCTACGGAATAAGCCCAATTTTTGTTCATTGTCAACAATAAACTATTATAAAGCCATGTTCACACCTCCATCAATGACACTGTCCAGACCCATGCCAATTTTATTTTTTTAACACTTTTTATTAACGAATGCGCATTACTCCCATGTCAATTTTATAACTTTCCAAAACACCTTTTTATCCAAGCTTGTCAAATTACAGCCCACCAGCTTTTTAAAGATGCTGGAAATAGCAGTTGCTGCCATAGGTGGAGACCTATGCATGAATTAAAGTGAACCTGTGCTTTAATCTGACCATTGGAAAGGAAGAGAAATACCCAGTACTTTTAAGAGAGACCTCAGCCTTCTATAAGCTGAAATTAGGATCAACTTGGAGCTTACACAATGCTTCTTCTCAGTGCTCAACCTGGTGAATGGAAGACAACTGTAAGTTGCTCAGGGCAAGCTTTAAAAATGTAACCTGTCTCTGTTGCTCTGCATGCTTTCTTCAGGCCTACATGACCAGACTTGGTCTAATAATAAAGTGGGTCTAAAAGCAGAACCTTTTACATGCAGCCCCCCCCCCCCCCCAAACACTCTTGATCCAACGCTGCTCTCGCTCTTTCTCCTGGACTCCTGCTGTAGTCAATCAAAACCAGTGAAAAAAAAGCAGGCCATGCTGCACTCTGTGTGTCAATAGATGCAGACAATGTGGCTCAAGATCGAGTGGTTTGCTATAGGGACATTTGTAAGGCAGTAGTAGCCAGGAGTGCTGGAGGGGACACCAGAATTAAGGATGCTCTGTACAAAAGCATTTCACAAGAAAGGCAAGTATAACATGTAAAACAAAAAACTTTGCAATCACTTTAATATATTTAAAAATAAATATTAGGGTTTGATGCATTTTAAATGGATTGGAATGTTGGACTGAGCTCTCAGCTTATTAACTTTCCAAAGAGAGTCAGGACTGTGTGAACTCCAAATCAAAAACTCTGAAATCAGCTTTATTCAGGTGGTTTCTTTGTTGGCCATAAAAGGTTCATTCAGCCTGCCCATACATGGTTTAAATTTTGTCCTGTTCCTGCTGAACCAGCCAAGATTTGAACCACTTATAAGCAGGCTGAATGTACCCAAGTTGATTGATCGCTCAACTTGGGTACAACCAGCCTGTTAGATTTTACATGCGTTTATTGCTAGGAACTATCATAGCCACCAGGAATAATCACTGAGTTCTCCCGCGGGGACGGCTTCCCCTGCTACTCCCGCTGGGAGAACACAATGGCACTGCGGTAGGGATTCCCCCATAAACACTGACTGTGGTTTGCGGGAAAGAAAATCCCTCCGTCTATGGCCGGGCTTAGTCCTCAAAAAAATTTTGAGAGTAGTTACCCTAACAAGCAATTCAAGTCAGTACAGCCAATTTTAGAACTAGGTGCCCACTAGGCTAGTAATGAAATTTACGACTAAATTGGCATCCATTTGCTAGCTGAAACTGTTAGCTTTCAAAGCAGCTTGCATGCACTGAACATGAAAAAAAAAATGTGATGCTTGGTGAATACTACGACCAGAAATCCACAGCCGTTACATATGTTTGGAGTTATATATGCCTTCCCTAAAAATTTGACAAAAGCATACTTGTGCCATTATAAAACTAAATGTTGGCTTGATACAGTGAAAGAAGGGTTTCTTAAAAAAAACAAAAAAAAAAAAAATGTCAAATTGCGCTACGTTATACCATCTTGTAGAAGGACCATCCAAGACAGGTGTAGATTTCAGACAATATTTTGCTAGTACACAAGCTGCTGGCAGCTTCTTGTAAGAGGTCCACTGCCTGAGGGAAGTCCTTAGCATCCATTGAAGCCAAACCTAGCAGAGAATAAAAATTAGACCACTCTTCGAAAAAAAACTGCATAAAAAAACCAAAATCAGCACTCCATATTTAGCTCAGCAATAATATTGGATCCACAACCAAAGTAAAACTACTCTTAAATAGCTGGTCAATCCAAAATAAATAAATCCACTATAGGAGGAATCTGATGGGCTTAATAATCAATCCCCTAGCTTCTTTTTCAACTTGCATACTTCAAAAACAACATTTCCTGACACCTTTATATTTTCCAACTCCACCTGCGGCATTCTTCATAAAAAAGGATAAATGTAATATCAAAAAGTGACAACAGTTGTGCAGACCTAAGAACCTAAAGAGTAACTCCACTTTTGTTGAAAAAAAAAAAAAAAAAAACATTCCCCTCTCGGTGATCTATGCACACTGCAATGATTTAAACAAACTTTGTTGCAGATTTGTAACTTTTGTTGTTCTGAAGAAATCCCTGTTTGTCTGTGTCCATGTGGAAAGTGAATCTAATGGGAGTGGTTTCATAATCATCATTCAGCTGTTCAATTTAGGAAAATTGCAGGGCCTGCATCCCTTTAAACATGATTTCCTATTGGAAGCATCTGACAAAAAATTACATTGTTGTTGCAAGGGATGCCTGAAATCTGACTTGTATCTTGTAGATCTCTGGGAAAATCAGTGCGCCAATCACACCAGTAGGAAAACTATATTTCTGCTGGTGCATATTGCATTTTACATAAAATCACAGAGCTTCAGATTGAAAAATGAAGGCAATTTTTAATAACATTCAATTACAATATGACTTGTGTCACAACTGTATGTATTCTATTTTTATTTGCCATATTTTTACCACAAAAAGTTACCCTTTAACCACTTAAGGACCGCCTCCTGCAGATATACGTCGGCAGAATGGCACAGCTTGGCACAAGCACATACCTGTACAACCTTTTTAAGTGCCCAGCCGTGGGTCCGAAGCTCCGTGGTCGCGGGACCTGCGAACCCAATCGCCGCTGAAGTCCAGCGATTGGTCCCCGGAGCTGAAGAACGGGGGAGCTGTGTGTAAACACAGCTTCCCCGTTCTTCACTGTGGCGCTGTCATTGATCGCGTGTTCCCTAATATAGGGAAACAAAACCAATGACGTCACACGTCCCCTACAGTTAGAAACACAGATGAGGTCACACTTAACCCCTTCAGCGCCCCCTAGTGGTTAAAGGGTCACTAAAGGAAAAACAATTTTTTGCTGAAATGACTGTTTACAGGGTATAGAGACATAAAAGTTAACTGATTCCTTTTAAAAATGATTAAAAATAGATAAAAATCAATCACATAATGTGCCTACAGTTTCAGTTTAATTTTTAAACTGGTTTCATGTTTCTGTGAAGTAAAGAGACACACAGAACAAAAACAAATACAGGGCAAGGTTTGTTTTTAAAATTAATCTGATGGTTCGAGGAGTTTTAGACACATAGTAATCACACCTCTTTGATCATGGACCACAGTGAAAAGCTAGCATGAGTTTTTTCATAAGTAGCCAGACAAGCAGGAAGTGTGGAGATCAGAGAAGTATTACAGCAACTTCAAAGCAAAAACGAACAATGAGGACATGAAACGGGGACTGCAGTAAGGTAAAGGAAGCTATTCAGCTAAAAAAAAAAAATTCCGTTAGTGATCCTTTAACCACTTCTGACCGGCCCCACGTCCAAAGACGTCATTTTTTTTGAAGATGGATATCTCGGTAACGGCAGCAGCTGCTGCCACAACCGAGATATCCATCTCTTCGTGGGGCGGTCCTGTTAACGATAACGGCGGTCATCGCGGCGGATTCGCCGCGAGATCGCCGTTACCGGCGGCGGGAGAGGGTGCCCCCCCCCTCCCGCCGCTCTCCCGCGCCCTCCGCCGCTTACCGTAGCCGTCGGTAGCGGCGGAGGCGATCGGGTCCTGTTGCTGGCTGTCCGGGGATGCGACTGAGGGATAAAATGTCCCTCAGCCGTCCCCATACCTCTGCTGGGCGGAAGTGACGTCAAAACGTCATTTCCGCCCAGCCTCTTAAAGAGACATTTAATTTGTTTACATTTTGACTTTTTTTTTTTGCATTTAAGCCTGAATATGAGATCTGAGGTCTTTTTGACCCCAGATCTCATATTTAAGAGGACCTGTCATGCTTTTTTCTATTACAAGGGATGTTTACATTCCTTGTAATAGGAATAAAAGTGATAATTTTTTTTTTTTTTTTTTCAGTGTTAAACATTATAAAATAAATAGAAATAAAAACAAAAACCAAAAAAAAAGTGCCCCGTCCCGACGAGCTCGCGCGCAGAAGCAAACGCATACGCGAGTAGCGCCCGCATATGAAAACGGTGTTCAAACCACACAAGTGAGGTATCGCCGCGATCGTTAGAGCGAGAGCAATAATTCTAGCCCTAGACCTCCTCTGCATCTCAAAAAATGCAACCTGTAGAATTTTTTAAACGTCGCCTATCGAGATTTTTAAGGGTAAAAGTTTGACGCCATGCCACGAGCGGGCGCAATTTTTAAGCGTGACATGTTGGGTATCATTTTACTCGGCGTAACATTATCTTTCACAATATATAAAAAAATTGGGCCAAATTTATTGTTGTCTTATTTTTTAATTCAAGAAAGTGAATTTTTTCCAAAAAAAGTGCGTTTGTAAGACCGCTGCGCAAATACGGTGTGAGAAAAAGTATTGCAATGACCACCATTTTATTCTCTAGGGTGTTAGAAAAAAAAAAATATATAATGTTTGGGGGTTTTAAATAATTTTCTAGCAAAAAAAACTGTTTTAGTCTCGTAAGCACCGAATCTGAAAAACAGGCTCGGGGCTGAAGTGGTTAACTCCCAAACTGCAATTTTCGCAGTAAACAATCCATTTTTAATGCATTTTTTGCTGTGAAATTGACAATGGTCTCAAAAATCTGTCAAAAAAATAAAATAAAAATGCAATAAAACTATCCCCTATTTGTAAACGCTATACATTTTGCGCAAACCAATCGATAAACGCTTATCGCAATTTTTTTTACCAAAAATAGGTAGAAGAATACGTATCTGCCTAAACTGAGGAAAAAACTTTTTTTTTATATATTTTTGGGGGATATATTATAGAAAAAAGTAAAAAATATTGCATTTTTTTTTTGCAGAGCTGATCAAATACACCAAAAGAAAGCTCTATCTGTGGGAAAAAAAGGACGCCAATTTTGTTTGGGAGCCACGTCGCACGACCGCGCAATTGTCAGTTAAAGCGACGCAGTGCCGAATCGCAAAAAATGGCCAGGTCCTTTACCTGCCTAAAGGTCCGGGTCTTAAGTGGTTAAAGCGCAGAGGCCTCACCAACATACAGTGCGGAAAAAAAGTATTTGAACACCCTGCTATTTTGCAAGTTCTCCCACTTGGAAATCATGGAGGGGTCTGAAATTGTCATTGTAGGTGCATGTCCACTGTGAGAGACATAATCAAAAAAAAAAATTCCAGAAATCACAATGTATGATTTTTTTAACTATTTATTTGTATGATACAGTGGCAAATAAGTATTTGAACACCTGAGAAAATCAATGTTAATATTTGGTACAGTAGCCTTTGTTTGCAATTACAGAGGTCAAACGTTTCTTGTAGTTTTTCACCAGGTTTGCACACACTGGAGGAGGGATTTTGGCCCACTCCTCCACACAGATCTTCTCTAGATCAGTCAGGTTTCTGGGCTGTCGCTGAGAAACACGGAGTTTGAGCTCCCTCCAAAGATTCTCTATTGGGTTTAGGTCTGGAGACTGGCTAGGCCACGCCAGAACCTTGATATGCTTCTTACAGAGCCACTCCTTGGTTATCCTGGCTGTGTGCTTCGGGTCATTGTCATGTTGGAAGACCCAGCCTCGACCCATCTTCAAAGCTCTAACTGAGGGAAGGAGGTTGTTGCCCAAAATCTTGCAATACATGGCCCCGGTCATCCTCTCCTTAATACAGTGCAGTCGCCCTGTCCCATGTGCAGAAAAACACCCCCAAAGCATGATGCTACCACCCCCATGCTTCACAGTAGGGATGGTGTTCTTGGGATGGTACTCATCATTCTTCTTCCTCCAAACACTGTTAGTGGAATTATGACCAAAAAGTTCTATTTTGGTCTCATCTGACCACATGACTTTCTCCCATGACTCCTCTGGATCATCCAAATGGTCATTGGCAAACTTAAGACGGGCCTTGACATGTGCTGGTTTAAGCAGGGGAACCTTCCGTGCCATGCATGATTTCAAACCATGACGTCTTAGTGTATTACCAACAGTAACCTTGGAAACGGTGGTCCCAGCTCTTTTCAGGTCATTGACCAGCTCCTCCCGTGTAGTCCTGGGCTGATTTCTCACCTTTCTTAGGATCATTGAGACCCCACGTGGTGAGATTTTGCATGGAGCCCCAGTCCGAGGGAGATTGACAGTCATGTTTAGCTTCTTCCATTTTCTAATGATTGCTCCAACAGTGGACCTTTTTTCACCAAGCTGCTTGGCAATTTCCCCGTAGCCCTTTCCAGCCTTGTGGAGGTGTACAATTTTGTCTCTAGTGTCTTTGGACAGCTCTTTGGTCTTGGCCATGTTAGTAGTTGGATTCTTACTGATTGTATGGGGTGGACAGGTGTCTTTATGCAGCTAATGACCTCAAACAGGTGCATCTAATTTAGGATAATAAATGGAGTGGAGGTGGACATTTTAAAGGCAGACTAACAGGTCTTTGAGGGTCAGAATTCTAGCTGATAGACAGGTGTTCAAATACTTCTTTGCAGCTGTATCATACAAATAAATAGTTAAAAAATCATAAATTGTGATTTCTGGAATTTTTTTTTTGGATTATGTCTCTCACAGTGGACATGCACCTACGATGACAATTTCAGACCCCTCCATGATTTCCAAGTGGGAGAACTTGCAAAATAGCAGGGTGTTCAAATACTTATTTTCCGCACTGTACATACTCCCCGAGAGACATAACAAAATATCTGGTTTAATTCTCTTAAATGAACCAGAATATAAAAATACAAGTTTTAGGAGAATTTACACAGTTTCTGTATATGCTTCTTAATGGGAAGCATACTTTTGCTATTAGTATGAGTTTTATCAAAGTCATGTGTAGGGGTATGACAATCATGCAGATGGAGGTAGAAATTGGAGTTCACCCGCACTTTAGTTCTGTCAAAAAAGCTGCCCCCCCCTTGAAGAAAAGGCAGAATAGGACCCATATCACCCCTGTTTAAAGGCTAACAAGTGCAGTAATCAGCACTCTCGTAGTCCATTGACACCTTCAGCTCTTTAACTAAAAGCCTGTACACAGGTACAGGCAGGGAGCTGGAGGAAGAGTTTGCAGGATCCCAAAACTGCATCTGCAATCTACTGATTGCAACTGCAAAACTTTGCAGATTCCTGTGTGTACATTTTTTCCTGCCAACATATGTGCAATTATTATGTCTTTCTTAAAAGAGAACTAGGCCTTTAAAGTATTACTTTAGGAAATGTTTAAAAACTGGCTGCACAACTCTGGCTCATGGCCTACTCTACAAAGTTATAAGGCCATAATTTAATTTGTAATTTACACCAGAAGAAACATAAATGAAAAAACTGTTTCCTGTGCATCAATGCATTTTTACTCATGCGTAGACTAAAATATTTCAGCACTTTCAGGTAATGCAATTTTCTACGTTTGTCATTGTGGTCCTTTAAAGTTTTTTTTAATAACAAGATTGGAAGATCTAAGAGCACATGCACAAGTCTCATTTAACAGTATCACACTGCATGGTTTCTATTCAGTATTATAACAAAGACCAAAAGTCAAGTATTAATATTACAAAACATTTAAAGACAGTGGGCCAGATTCTCATAGAATGGCCGCTGGTGTAGCGTAAGCCATTTACACTACGCCGCCGCAACTTAATGGAGCAAGTGCCGTATTCCCAAAGCACTTGCGGCGGCGTAGTGTAAATGGCCCTGCGTATCCCCGCGTAATTCAAAAAGGGCGGCTTGTATTTAAATTAAGCGCGCCCCCGCCTCGATCGAACTGCGCATGCGCCGGCCGGGGAAAAAGCCCAGTGCGCATGCTCCAGCTCACATCGGAAAGCGTCATGAAACCGACGTCAAAACGACGTGATCGTCACTTACGCAATGCCCTATTCGCGAACGACTTAGTAAAATGACGTAACCGACGGAAAAAGACGACGCTGACCCGACGCCATACTTAACATGGCAACGACGGAACTTCGTAAACCTACCCCTCATATAGCAGGGGTAGGTTTACGCTTACGGAAACGACGACGGGGCGGCATAAAAACATTCGGGAATCGGCGTATTAGGCTCATTTGCATAGGCAAATGAGAAAACAACGTAAAGGCCACCTAGCGGCCAGAAAAGTAATTACATCTACGATCCGACGGTGTAAGTGTTTTACACCTGTCGGATCTTCACTGTATCTATGCCTAAGTGATTCTAAGAATCACAGGCATAGATACCCAGTAAAAAAAACAGAGATACAACGGTGTTTCCTGAGATACACCGTCGTATCTCTTTTGAGAATCTGGCCCAGTGAATGCATGTTTGAATATTGTCCATCATAACACCACCATAGATATTGCTTAACAGGATGAGTTACCTTGCAAAAAAGCAGCTGAGGTATAGAGAATATCTTTTAAATGGCAGGCACTTTGCAGAGTGTGAATTTCATCCTCTGCCTGATCAGGAACTTTCCATGCTTTGATCGAGTCTAGCAATGTGTTATTTCTACAAGAAAAAGTAGGAGCCTGTGGAAAAAAAACACGTCCATCACCTTTTACCATTGCTATTGTCGCCATTCAAATGAGATGCTTTTTATTAACAGTTGAGCCGCTTGCATTAAATCCTAACCAAGTTTTCATTTAACATCTGGATGTTGATTTTACTTTTTCTTGCAAGTAGGTGTCTTACTGACATTAGCATTACTTTCATGAATTTGTCAGGATTATGATGTCACTGAGCTAAGGGACTCAGGATGCTAAGGTCTACCGTGCACTATATATGTTGTATAAATGTGTTTGGAGTCATTAGGTCACCCTGAGAAAAAGGTCCTGCGAAGCCCCGAAACATTGTCACATTGAATCTATGTTTTTGTTTTTGTTTTTACAAAAGGAAAATCCACTTTGCACTACAACTGCAAAGTGCACTTGAAAGTGCAGTCGCTGTAGATCTGAGGAGGACATGCAAGGAAAATAAAAAACAGAATTTTAGCTTGCACATGATTGGATGATAAAATCAGCAGAGCTTCCCCTCATTTCAGATCTACCCCTTCAGATTTACAGCGACTGCACTTCCAAGTGCTCCTTCAGAGCAATTTTAAGTGCACTTTGCACTGGTAGTGCAAAGTGGATCTGCCTTTTGTAAATAACCCCCTCTGTGTCATGTGTCCACAATAAATCTTTAAAAATGCATCACTGAAGTCCTGCTGACCTCTTAAATTTTACTATTGGACTTTTGTTACAACATCTGTTGCAGTCAATACACACAACCATTTGAATTTTACTTGGTCTTTGAACTGTGCAGCTCTAAAATAGCCATGATTTGCAGAGGTGAACCTACCTAGAGCAGTAACTTGCTTTTACATCATGTAGCAGACAAAGAGGAGTATAGACTTTTCAGAATTCACTCGCTGCATATTCAATGCAGGTCAGTGACTCAATAGGTAGCCCATATTTCTATCCTCATAGGTCCGGTTTAAACATATTAGTTATTTCAACAAACACTGTATGGATGATTCACATAGCAGGTTAATGCACTTATGAACAAGCATGGGGAATATAGGAGGGGATAACCCCAAATAAATAGAAAAAACGCATGCTATGTTTTAAGATAAAAATACAATTTAAATTTGAAGCCAGGCAAACAGCTAAATACAAAAAAGAAATTCATACAGTGACTTGAGAAAGTATTCACCCCCTTAGGGTCTTTCCTGTTTTTTTGCATTACGACCTGGAAATAAAATGCCATATGACGCACACAATATGCTTATGACTTTGAAGATACAACGTTTTTTTTGTTGTGACACAAACAATAAATAAGACAAAAAAGTGTGCAAAGGTATTCACCCCCCTTTGCTATGAAACCCCTAAGTAAAATGTGGTCAAACCACCTATCTTTTAAAGTCTCATTGTTAAATGGTTACCATACGGTCCACCAGTATACAGTGTCGTGTTATCTGTCATTAGGGTTGTCCCGATACCACTTTTTTAGGACCGAGTACAAGAACCGATACTTTTTTTCCATGTACTTGCCGATACCGAATACCGATACTTTTTTTAAATGTCATGTGACAGTTTTCAAACCACAATACAGACTAAGGATATTTCTTTCTCGTACATCACGGGACACAGAGCGGCATATTCATTACTATATGGGTTATATGGAGTACCTTCAGGTGTGGACACTGGCAATCTCAAACAGGAAGTCCCCTCCCTATATAACCCCCTCCCCTAGAGGGAGTCCCTCAGTTTTTTCGCCAGTGTCTTAGGTGTTGGTCACGGAATAGCTTTGCTCCACATCCTTGGGATTAAGGGCGGGCTAACCGGATCTGTCCAAGGAGCCTCAGTGCCAAAGTGGACAGTACCCGGGCCCCAAACCGTGGGGTTTTGCCTATAATGCTCCTCTTTGGAGGGCTGGACCCTGGGCCCAGGACTTGGAGTTCATAAAGACCATAAGTTCCTGTTTGCCAGGGTGCTATATAGGTCCAGGACAGTGGGTACCTTCATAGGACCCCAGGGCCTGAAGGTCTATTACGCTACCCACGGAGATGGGAGAAGATTGGATCGTTTGGCTAGACAAACATCCTGCAGCATGGAGCAGGTAAGAGGGGAGCCTGCGGGACTTGGTTCGACAGCAGGCTCTCCGGGGTAACCTAAAAGGGGGGTAGCCTAAGTATGCTCTGCATTGGCAACCTTGCTCACTATGTCTGAGAAAGACAGGATGATCCCATTACCCCATCACTAGGTTCCCCTGTCTAAGAATGGTGTTGCTAGCTACCTGCTGCTTTCTTCCTAGGACTGGTAAGGATCCCTATGGGGCCTTTTGGAGAGTCCTACCTGGCCGGGGGTTTGAATCTGCCGCCTGGTACTGCAGTCCTGGGTCTCCAGCAGCGCGGCTCCTCCATGTTCTTCCTGCTCCGGCATACGCGCGCGCGCGCGCGTCTTATAGACGTTTTTCGCGCCGTTCGGAGAGGAGGGCGGGGGGGGGGCATGCCTGCAGCGTCATACAGGGGCGCGCCTTGTGCTGTTATAGATCAGCAGGCATTGTCAGTGCTCAGTCTGAGGCTGATCTCAAAGGGAGAGGACGCAGAGCGGCAGAACAGTGACTCCCGGTGGCGGAAGAGGGGTAGTACAGGCTGGACTTTGTTCCAATGCCTTTCTGTTAAGCCAAGAAATCCCCCTTTTTGCAACAGGTTGGAGGCTGGCAAACTAAGTTTGGGGTTGTTGTATGTTTAAAAAAAAAAAACATACGGGGCCCCATCAGTTTTTGGGCATTAGTGAGCTATTGTCCCCTAAGCTCTAGTTTTGTACTCCTGGCCACTACAGTCTGTTGTTGTTGGCGGAGTCCCTCGATTTTGTATTATGGCTTCCAAAGGTTCGGGGTCAAAGGGTACAAAAAAGACCAAAAAACAAAGGGGTTCCCCCTCTGATTCTGATGATATGCCGATACTTTCCCCGCAACTTATTCCCATAAAGGTCGCCTTGGATGAGCCATTAGGGGGGTCTGGTGCGGAGGCTGGCCCAGATCAGCCCAGCCCTGTGTTTATCACAGAGGAGATGCTAGCTGTATCCCTAGGGGGGCTAGAAGAGAGAATAGCAGCATTGATCGCTAGAGCTATTCCTGGCAAGAAACGGGTTAGATCCCCATCACCAAGAGGTGTATCCTCAGATGCTGAAATTCTCTCTCCGGAGGAATTGGAATCGCAGGAGGATCAACTAGACCTGAACCAAGAGGGTTCAGGGATTGAGGGATCTACCTCTGAGGAACCATTTTCAGACTCCCAGACAGAGAGACTGTGGGTGCAGTCTTTGACGGACATGGTCCGCTCGGCATTTAGTTTACCATTGCCAGAGCCTCAGGTTCCTCCGGTATCCTCTCTGGGCTCTTTGAAAGCTAAACGGTTAGAGACACTTTTAAAAGCATCCTTTCCTACGGCAGGAGCAGTGGTACAGCCAGCTGTGGCTGCAATTGGAGTTTGTCAGGCGTTAAAGGACCAGACAAAAGAAATGCTAAAGGACATGCCTACCCAACAGGCAGAAGAGTTTTCTGACATTCCCAGAGCTCTGTGTTTTGCTGTAGATGCTATAAAGGATTCCATCCAGCAGGCCTCTCGTTTATCACTATTTTTGGTGCACATGAGAAGGCTCTTATGGTTGAAGAACTGGGCGGCGGAGCCCCCATGCAAAAAGCTTCTGGCAGGGTTTCCCTTCCATGGAGGACGACTCTTCGGGGAGGATCTGGATAAATACATTCAGACTATTTCAAGTGGCAAAAGTACCCTTTTACCGGTCAAAAAGACATTCCGGGGTCCTACATTTAAAAGGCAGCTCTTTCCTGTCTCAGGGCCCTCAAATACCAGGCAGTATCGACGGCCGCCTGCACGATCCAACGTTAACAGTAGATCGCAGGGACAGGCCCCTGGGGGTAAGAGACCATGGTATCGCAAGCCGACAAAGACAGCCCCTAAGTCTGCCTTATGAAGGGGCGCCCCCACTCTCGCGGGTGGGGGGAAAGCTTCGTTTCTTCTCAGAAGTTTGGGAAGCCAAGATCCCCGACAAATGGGTCCGGGCGTCTGTAACCGCAGGCTACAGACTGGAGTTTCTAAACTTTCCTCCGCCTCATTTTCAAGAGTCAAGGCTACCAAAGGATCCAGCAAGGAAGGCCTCGATGCTGGCAGCTTTGGATCACCTGCTTTGCCAGGACGTAATAATAGAGGTGCCAGCCCAAGAGCAAGGGCTAGGTTTCTATTCCAATCTCTTTGTCATACCAAAGCCCAACGGCGATGTCAGGCCAATCTTGGACCTGAAGAGGTTAAACGGTTACCTAAGGGTTCGTTCCTTCCGGATGGAATCCATCCGGTCAGCAGTCGCCACGCTTCAGAGGGACGATTTTCTGGCTTCCATAGACATAAAGGATGCTTACCTTCATGTACCAATCTTTCAGTCGCATCAAAGATTTTTACGCTTCGCGGTGGGGCAGCGACACTTCCAATTCAGGGCGCTCCCCTTCGGGCTGGCCACGGCCCCCCGGGTATTCACGAAGATCCTAGCCCCAGTTCTGGCCAATCTAAGGATCCAAGGGGTCACAGTCCTAGCATACTTGGACGACCTTTTAATCATAGATCACTCACGGCCGGGTCTGCAACAGGCAGTAAACCTCACGGTTCAGTACCTCGAAGGATTCGGCTGGGTCCTAAACCGGGAAAAGTCAGCGTTCCAGCCTACAAAGCAGTTGGAATACCTCGGCATGAGGTTAGACACAGAACAGCAAAGGGTGTTCCTGCCCCTTGTAAAGATCGAGGCTATCAAGGGGTTGGTTCAGTTGGTTCTAAGCAAGAAAAAACCAACTATTCGCCTGTGTATGCAATTACTAGGCAAGCTAGTGGCCACGTTCGAGGCAGTACCATACGCTCAGATTCACACTCGCGTCCTACAGGCAGCCATTCTAGCAGCCTGGGGCAAGAGAGCACATGCCTTAGAGTCCCCTTTGACTCTATCATCAAGGGTCCGACAAAGCCTGGCCTGGTGGTTGAACCCTCAGAATCTTCTAAAGGGAAGATCCTTCAGCCCTGTTGTCTGGAAGGTAGTTACCACAGACGCCAGCCTGGCAGGCTGGGGGGCGGTCTTCGAGGGGTTCTCTCGCCAGGGAACTTGGGTGAAAACAGAGAGGCAGCTCCCCATCAATATCTTGGAGATCAGAGCTGCTCGCCTAGCCCTTCTGGCATGGACCTCCAGATTACAGGGGTCCCCGGTGAGAATCCAGTCAGACAATGCCACAGCGGTGGCATACATAAACCACCAAGGGGGAACCAGGAGTCAGGCCGCTCAGAGGGAGGTGAGCTTGATTTTTCAGTGGGCAGAGGTTCATGTACCCTGCATTTCGGCGATATTCATTCCCGGAGTGGACAACCTGCAGGCAGACTTCTTAAGTCGCCAGATTCTGTCGCCAGGGGAGTGGTCTCTGCATCCCCAGGTCTTTCAGACAATCTGCCAGAGGTGGGGAATGCCAGACGTAGATATAATGGCATCCAGGTTCAACAAGAAACTAGACAGGTTCGTGTCTCGAGCGAGGGACCCTATGGCCTGCGGAACCGATGCGTTGGTTTGCCCTTGGCATCAATTCAAACTTCTATATGCATTCCCTCCGCTACAGTTACTTCCTCGCCTGTTGCGCAGGATCAGAGTGGAGCACAAGCCAGTCATTCTAGTAGCTCCAGCTTGGCCCCGGAGGACATGGTACTCTCTGGTCCTGAAGATGGCAGTGGAAGACCCTTGGACTCTTCCTCTACGACCAGACCTACTCTCACAAGGCCCGATCCTCCACCCTACATTACAACGTCTAAATTTGACGGCCTGGAGGCTGAATCCCTGATTCTCAGGGGTAGAGGTCTGTCTAGGCAGGTAATTCCTACCCTGATTAGGGCTAGAAAGCTGGCCTCCAGGGTGATTTATTACAGGGTGTGGAGGAACTACGTAGGCTGGTGTGAATTCAAAAGATGGAATTCCTGCAAATATACCATTGATAGGGTGTTAAGTTTTCTCCAGCTAGGAGTGGATAAAGGCCTGGCATTAAGCACAATCAAGGGACAGATTTCAGCTCTGTCAGTGTGGTTTCAGAGGCCGCTGGCCACCCACTCGCTGGTAAAGACCTTCATACAGGGAGTCTTGCGTATTAATCCTCCTGTCAAGTCACCAATTTGTCCATGGGACTTAAATCTTGTCCTGTCCACTCTACAGAAACAACCCTTTGAGCCGTTGGCTGAGATTCCTTTAGTTTTACTGACAAGAAAGTTGGTTTTCTTGGTCGCCATAGTTTCGGCCAGGAGAGTGTCAGAATTAGCAGCCTTATCGTGTAAGGAACCATATCTCGTTCTACATAAGGACAGGGCAGTTCTCCGGCCCCATCCTTCCTTTCTACCAAAGGTTATATCCAATTTTCACTTGAACCAGGATTTGGTACTTCCATCCTCCTTTCCGAAACCCACATCTAGAAAGGAGGGGTTGCTGCATACCTTGGATATTGTCCGGGCCATGAAGGCCTATCTTAAAGCTACAGAAAAGATCCGGAAAACAGATGTGTTGTTCGTTCTACCAGATGGCCCCAAGAAGGGGCAGGCAGCTGCAAAATCCACCATCTCAAGATGGATTAGACAATTAATCATTCAGGCCTACGGTTTGAAGAGGTTGCCTCCTCCTTTGTCGGTAAAGGCCCATTCTACCAGGGCCATGGGCGCCTCCTGGGCAGCACACCATCAGATCTCTATGGCTCAGATATGCAAGGCGGCGACGTGGTCATCAGTCCACACGTTTACAAAGTTTTATCAACTAGACGTGAGAAGGAATGCGGATTCTGCCTTTGGACAGGCAGTACTACAGGCTGCAGTTTAAGATCCTCGGGATCAGGGGCACCCTTGGTTGTAAAAAAGAAAAAAAAAAAAAAAAAAGTTTTTTCTTGACTAAGTTGGAATTATTATTATTATTTGAGTATACCTCTAAATTAAATCTCGTTTGAGAAGATGTCTCCCTCCCCTCATTAAAGCATTGCTTTCGGACATCCCATATAGTAATGAATATGCCGCTCTGTGTCCCGTGATGTACGAGAAAGAAAAAGGGATTTTTAAATACAGCTTACCTGTAAAATCCTTTTCTTGGAGTACATCACGGGACACAGAGCTCCCACCCCTCTTTTGGGGAACATTTTTGGGAGGCATACTGCTTGCTACAAAACTGAGGGACTCCCTCTAGGGGAGGGGGTTATATAGGGAGGGGACTTCCTGTTTGAGATTGCCAGTGTCCACACCTGAAGGTACTCCATATAACCCATATAGTAATGAATATGCCGCTCTGTGTCCCGTGATGTACTCCAAGAAAAGGATTTTACAGGTAAGCTGTATTTAAAAATCCCTTTTTTCTTTAGAATGCTGAAAAACTAACTCAAGACATTATAAAAGAATAAAAATGAGTAAAAATTAATAAAAATGTTTTATTTGCTTGTCACGCAGTAGTAAAAAAACTCAAAGAATTTTCACAGAACATGTTGATAAATACAAAAAAAGTATTCTATTCAGGCATCGGGAGCATTTGCGCGAGTACAAGTACTCCGGCAAATACCCGGTATCGGTCCCGATACCGATACTAGTATTGGTATCTGGACAACCCTATCTGTCATATGTCAATATAAATACAATTCACTTGTTCTGATAGACCCCCTGAGTGCACCACTAAGTAGGGTTGTCCCGATACCACTTTTTTAGGACCGAGTACAAGTACCGATACTTTTTTTCATGTACTCGCCGATACCGAATACCGATACTTTTTTTAAATGTCATGTGACAGTTTTCAAACCACAATACAGACTAAGGATATTTTCTTTAGAATTATGAATAACTCTAACTCAAGACATTATAAAAGAATAAAAATGAGTAAAAATGAATAAAAATGTTTTATTTGCTTGTCACGCAGTAGTAAAAAACTCAAAGAATTTTCACAGAACATGTTGATAAATACAAAAAAAGTATTCTATTTAGGTATCGGGAGCATTTGCGCGAGTACAAGTACTCCCCCAAATACTCAGCATCGGTCCCGATACCGATACTAGTATCGGTATCTGGACAACCCTACCACTAAGCAAGCAACACGAAAACAAAGAAAAATTAAGAATACACATATAGAGTTCATCAAGCAGCACATAGCAGACTCTCCAAACACACAGAAGTAGGTTCTCTGGTCAGATGACACAAAAATTTTACTTTTTGGCCAACATGGGAAATGCCATGTGTGACACTAACTCAACACTTTTCATCACCCTGAGACCACCAACCCCACAATGAAGCATGGTGGTGGCAGCATCATGTTGGTGATGGTATTCATCAGCAGGGACTGGAAAACTGGTCTGGATCAGGCACCAAATACACAGTAATATTTGAAGAAAACCTGTTTCAGTCTGTCAGGGATATGAGAGTGGGACAAAGGTTCACCTTTGAGCAGGACAATGGTCATAAACATAGTGCTAAAGCTACTATGGTTTAAAGAGTCAAAGTCCAGACCAAAATGTTACTGAGAATCTGTTGACTTGAAGACTGCTATACACCAACACAAACTATTAAACTTAAAGGAGCTGGAGTACGTTTGCCCTAAAGAATGGGCAACAATCTCAGTGGCTAGGTGGGCTAAGATAATAGAGACATAATCCATTTGCATGTGGCATGCCTGATTGGCTCCCAGTCCTGCCCTTCATATGCTGGTGTACAGAGGATTGTAAAAAGCTAACGTCAAGACAAATTTTGGTACTTATACTAGTTGAAGTTCAACAAAATTATTTCTCTGTCTGGACTACACAAGTAATGGTGATCTATAGCCCACGAGAGAAAACTAGGCAGGGCTGAAAGCGCAGCTTGGGATTTTGGTGCAGCAGAGGCAATGGGGGTTATTTACAAAAGGCAAATCCACTTTGTACTACAAGTGCAAACTGCAAGTGAAGTGCAGTCGCACATGGAAGTGCAGTCACTTTAGATCCGAGGGAGACATGCAAGGAAAATAAAAAAACAGCATTTTAGCTTGCACATGATTGGATCAGCAGAGCTTCCCCTAAAAATTACTGCGACTGCACTTCCAAGTGCACTTTGCACATGTAGTGCAAAGTGAATTTGCTTTTTGTAAATAACCCCCAATATGTTGTCATCTAAAAACAAGATGATAGGAGCTCACTGCATTTAATTCCAGAATCAATAGGTAAATGGGGGGGGAGTGAATGTTTTGCAGAAATGTTCTGAATATGTTTTCCTTTTGCTCAAACACACTTTAAGTCACTAGAGGATGCTGAAACAATAGTGCAATACAATATAGCGTATAACTGAGACATTCTCTGACATGATAGAAACATACCTGGTTAAAAAGGTGAAATAAGTTAATAATAGGCTCCAGCTGATTTTCTGCCAGCCACAAGGCACCTTGCAATCCAGCTAATCTGTTCAGAGCGGAGTATGTTTCCTGAGGATGCACTGCAGTGAGGACCTTCTTCCATAGCTCTGTGATGGTTGTGTCCCTCACATCACCCTGGCCTCTAGGCAAAAGAACTGTCAGCAAAATGAAATATAGTTATGCAGCAGGATTTAGAGTCAGATGCTGACAAAGCTACAGATAGTTAAATGTCACAGCACTGTGTCAACCTGATTTGAACTCAATCTCCTAAATCAGAAAACACTAAAGGCACAAATAACAACATTGCTCCATTTAACCAATACAGTGTATTAAAAAAAATGGAAGCAACCTGTGGCTCCTTTCTCTGAGTCTAAAGACAAAACCAGGGTGCAGGATAGGGGGACACAGACATCCAATACTCCCAAAATGTTGTATGTCAAACACACTGACAGGGGCGGCAATTCCGGAAGGGGGGAGATGGTTGGGGGAAGAGAAGATACTGTCCATCAGAGAGGCTAGTAATAAACCTGTTCTCTTGTATGGAAGTGCAGTTTTGATTTATATCTTACCTCAGAGTAAAACACAAAATAGAGTGCACTAAATAACATAGATTTACATTTTAAAAAGAATAACAACTGCACTTTCATTAAGCCCTCGTTCACACAGGTGTGACTTGCAATGCAATTTGACTGGTCCAACTCCAACCGATTGGAAGAAAACCTTTCTGCACTCTTTGTTTGCCATTTCAGGTGCGACTTGCAGAGACATCCATGCATGAAGTCCCACATATGTCAGCCAAGTCTCAGCTGAAGTTGCACTGATCTGCAGCTTTGAAATCGTGCAACTTCAAGTGAAGTCACACGATTTCAAAGTTGGATTCAGTGTGAGTGGGGTAAAATTAAATCCTATGTATACAGAGAATTAGAACAGATTCCTTCAACAGAAATAAAAACACTCCTCTTGTTTTGGCACTATAAGAGAGTCATAAGATACATCATATATGGCACTCTTGGAGTGTATGGCTCCATGGCCACTAACAGAAAGTCTGTGGGGTCTATTAACAGACCACACAATTCGCACTGGCTTTGCTTCCTTTCCTCAGGGGCCA
Source organism: Rana kukunoris (assembly GCA_029574335.1). Lineage (NCBI taxonomy): Eukaryota > Metazoa > Chordata > Amphibia > Anura > Ranidae > Rana > Rana kukunoris. Next base: position 249,470,541 of record CM056049.1, read on the forward strand.
ACATCATTTTCTCATAAGCCTGTCTTTTATCTTTTGATGTAAGTTCTGTGTTTTTCTTACATTTCCTATTAAAAGTGACCATCTGCGCAATCAATGCATTTCATTTATTGTGCTTTAGCCCAAAAATGTTAGATGACATACCTCTCAGGTGACAGGTTTCCTTTTACCTTACCCCGACACATAACCCTTAACCTCACAGTGAAAACGAACCATTCACATATTCAATATTTAAAACATAACCTAAGGTTTATTCAGAATTTTAAACCTAACCCCTAAATCAGGCATGTCCAAAGTCCGGCCCGGGGGCCACAATTGTTTCAGTTTAATGTGGCCCCCCTAGTCATTTGGATATATACTGTATTTATTGGCGCTGCCTCGGAGGGGACAGGGAGGGGGGGGGGGGGAACAAGTGCTGTCAAATTACATACAGGAGAATCTCCTGTTTAGTCGGTGGCATCTGTAATAAGTAGTCCTGTCTCCTGGGCTGCCATTGGAGAACTCCTCTGTCTATCGTAGGAGGCGGGACATTATATTAAAGAGGCTACTGTGTAAACAGGAGATTCTCCTGTATGTAATCTGTTGGCGCTTGTCCCACCCCTCCCCTCCGAGACTGCAGATGGGCATTGATCAGGCTCGATCAGGCTGCATTTATGGCAATGACGAGGCTGCATTTATGGCAATGGCGAAGCTGCAGATGGGCACCGATTAGGCTGCATCGATGGGCAATGACCCTTATTTTGCTTTACAGTTCTTTTACATTTTTTTTTCTGAAACTTCCCTACTAAAGTGAAGGTGCGTGTTATACGCTGATAAATGCGGTATATGCAAATAACACACCAAAGCTCATCTCTTCACCACACACAGCCACAAAGGCAAGACAATTCTTGTTGGGCAGTGTATTAGTGCTCGAGCAACACACACTTAGACCAAATTTTAATGAGTCAAAGTATGTCAGGCAAAATGGCCGGCCCTTACGTATGTTTACTTCATCAAATCTGGCCCTTTTTGAAAAAAGTTTGGACACCACTGCCCTAAGTCCTTAACCACTTAACACCCGCCTACTGCTCTACTGTTCTGACAGGACGTCATATGACGTCCTGTCATTTAAAGCCGCTAGGGGGCTTGCGCGCGTGTCCCCGTCGCGTTACTGGGAACACAGTGCGCGTGCCCGTGATTGACCAGTAACTGAGCAGGACCGTGGATCTCTGTGTGTAAACACAGAGCTCCACGTCCTGTCAGGGAGAGAGGAGACCGATCTGTGTCCCTTGTACATAGGGACACAATCAGTCACCTCCCCCAGTCACCCCCTCCCCCTACTGTTAGAACACTATTAGGACACACATTTAACCCCTTTCCCGCCCCCTAGTGGTTAACCCCTTCCCTGCCAGTCACATTTATACAGTAATCAATGCATATTTATAGCATTGTTTACTGTATAAATATGAATGGTCCCAAAAATGTGTCAAAAGTGTCTGATGTGTCCGCTATAATGTCGCAATCCCGAAAAAAAAAAAAACACAGATCGCCGCCATTCCTAGTAAAAAAATAAATAAAAAAAAAATCATAATTATGTCCCCTATTTTGTAGGCAATATAACTTTTGCGCAAACCAGTCACTATATGGTTATTGCGATTTTATTTTTTTTAACCAAAAATATGTAGAAGAATACGGCCTAAACCGAGATAAATGTATTTTTTTTTTTTTTAAATTTGATATTTTTTCTAGCAAAAAATATTGTCTTTTTTTTTTTTTAAATGTACGCACTTTTTTTGTTTTTAGCCCAAAAAATAAAAACCGCACGGGCGATCAAATACCACCAAAAGAAAGGGAAAAAAGGACGCCAATTTTGTTTGGGAGCCGCGTTGCACGACCGCGCAATTGTCAGTTAAAGCGACGCAGTGCCGGAAGCTAAAATTTCGTCTGGGCAGGAACGGGGTGTAGGTGCACAGTAGGCAAGTGGTTAATGTTATGTTACCCCTACAATCCATATGTACCTTGTCATGGTCAAAATTATCGGGCTATCCTGCTCCCTGTGCTAAAAAAAAGGATTTTTAATAAACAGCTTACCTGTAAAATCCTTTTCTTGAAGTACATCACGGGACACAGAGCGCATAGCCATTACACTTGGGTTATATGGGTACCTTCAGGTGTGGACACTGGTGTAATCAATTTCACCGGAAGTTTCCTCCCTATATAACCCCCTCCCACTGGGAGTGCTTCAGTTTTGTAGCAAGCAATTCTCCCGAGGTTACACAATGTTCCCCAAAAGAGGGGTGGGAGCTCTGTGTCCCGTGATGTACTTCAAGAAAAGGATTTTACAGGTAAGCTGTTTATTAAAAATCCTTTTTTCTTTATCGTACATCACGGGACACAGAGCGCATAGCCATTACACTTGGGATGTCCTAAAGCAATGCTCTATGAAGGGAGGGAGACCGTAAGGCCAAGAATAGCCAAATAAAAACATTGTCAGGAGAAAACATGGCTCCATCAACAGAAACACAAGGGGGCGTGAACCGGACCAGAGGATTCTATACTGCTGCCCGTAGGACCGCCTGCCCAAAAGCTGCGTCCGTACTCTTTGCAACGTCCAACTTATAAAATTTAGTAAACGTATGTACGGAAGACCAGGTTGCCGCCTTGCAAACCTGTGCCATAGAAATCTGATGGTGTGCCGCCCAGGAGGCACTCATGGCCCTCGTAGAATGGGCTTTAACTGATAAGGGAGGTGGAACGCGCTTCAGACCATAGGCCTGAAAAATCAACTGCTTAATCCACCTAGCCAAGGAAGACTTGGCAGCCGGCTGACCCTTCTTGGGGCCATCCAGAAGAACAAAAAGCACATCTGTTTTCCGAATCTTCTCTGTAGCCTTGAGATAGACCCTCATGGCTCGAACCACGTCCAAAGTATGAAGCAGTCTTTCCTCTCTGGACTGGGGAGTAGGAAAGAAGGAAGGTAGGACTAGGTCCTGATTCAAGTGAAAACTGGATATGACCTTAGGAAGGAAAGAAGGTTGAGGCCGCAGAACAACTCTGTCCTTATGCAGAATAAGGTATGGCTCCCTGCATGATAAGGCTGCCAGCTCGGAAACCCTTCTGGCTGAAGCCATAGCCACCAAGAAAACTAACTTTCGGGTTAGTAGCACAAGAGGGATTTCTGTCAGAGGTTCAAACGGCTGCCTTTGTAAAGCTGACAAGACCAGATTTAAATTCCAGGGGCAGAGGGGAGCTCTAATAGGGGGATTTACATGCAAGACCCCCTGCAAGAAGGTTTTCATAAGCGAATGGGTGGCCAAGGGTCTTTGAAACCATATTGATAAAGCCGACACCTGCCCCTTTAGAGTACTAAGAGCCAACCCTTTGTCAACGCCAACCTGGAGGAATCGCAAGATCCTGTCAATAAAAAACTTTCGAGGATGCCATTTTTGAGACTCGCACCACTCCACATAGGTTCTCCAGACTCTGTAATAAATATTTCTGGAGACCGGTTTCCTAGCCTGAATCAACGTAGCTATGACCTGATCTGAGAGGCCTCTGCCTTTAAGAATTAGGGATTCAGCCGCCAAGCCGTCAAATTTAGCTGCTGTGCAGCAGGATGGCAGATTGGGCCCTGAGACAGCAGATCTGGGCGCAGGGGGAGCGGCCACGGCGCCCCGACTGACATCTTCACGATGAGTGCGTACCAAGCCCTCCTGGGCCAGGCTGGAGCCACCAGGATCACAGGCCTACGCTCCACCCGGATTCTCCGTAGAAGGCGGGGAATCATCTGCAGTGGAGGGAACGCATACAGAAGAGAAAACTGGTGCCAAGGGCAAACCAAGGCATCGGTCCCGTAGGCCGAGGGATCCCTGGCTCGGCATATGAATTTGTCCAACTTTTTGTTGGATCTCGTTGCCATAATGTCCACGTCTGGGACTCCAAATCTTTGGCAAATCTCTTGGAATACCTGGGGGTGAAGCGACCATTCCCCCGGGAGCAACTGTTGACGACTCAAAAAATCTGCTTGAGAATTGTCTATCCCTGGGATGAACACCGCCTAGATGCAGGGTACATGGGCTTCGGCCCATGAGAAAATCAGGTTTACTTCTCTTTGGGCTGCTGGGCTCTTCGTGCCCCCCTGGTGGTTTATGTATGCCACCGCAGTGGCGTTGTCGGACTGTATCCTTACTGGCAGACCCTGAAGGGGGAGAGTCCAGGCGATCAGGGCCAGTCGAGCAGCTCTGATCTCCAAGATATTGATGGGAAGCAGTTTCTCTGCCCCCGACCACAGCCCTTGCTGGGTCTGTTCTTCTAGAACTGCCCCCCAACCTAACAGGCTGGCATCCGTGGATACTATCTTCCACGAGATGGGGCAAAAGGATTTCCCTTTTGACACATTTTGAGAGACCAGCCACCAAGACAGGCTGCGCCGGACCTTCGGGGAGAGCACTAACGGACGATCTAACGCCTGAATGGACTTGTTCCAAGCAGAGAGAATGGCTGCCTGAAGATATCTGGTATGGATCTGGGCGTAGGGCACAGCCTCGAAGGCGGCCACCATCTTCCCCAGCAGTCGCATACATAGGCGAATAGTCGGCCTCTTCTTGCCTAAGATCATTTGAACTGCTTGGGCTATTGATCTGATCTTTGCTTGAGGTAAAATTATCCTCTGGCAGTCTGTATCTAGCCGAAGGCCTAGATATTCCAACTGCCTTGTGGGTTTCAATACCGATTTTTCTAGATTTACAATCCATCCGAATTCCTCTAGATGCTGAACTGTGCGACCTACTGCCTGATTGAGGTTGGAGGCTGAGCTGTCGATAACCAGAAGATCGTCCAAGTATGCCAAGACTAAAATGCCTTCTGTCCTTAGGACGGCTAGCACCGGGGCTAACACCTTTGTGAATACCCGCGGAGCTGTTGCCAACCCGAAAGGGAGGGTTACGAACTGGTAATGGCGGTGATCTATCATAAACCGAAGAAACCTGTGATGTGCCGGGTAGATCGGCACGTGCAGATACGCATCTTTTATGTCTATAGATGCTAGAAAGTCGTCTTGATGTAGGCTGGCTGCCACCGAACGTATGGACTCCATACGAAAGGTCTGAATGTTTAGAAAGCGATTTAGGCGTTTGAGGTCCAAGATAGGCCTGACGTCGCCATTGGGCTTTGGTATTATGAAAAGGTTGGAGTAGAATCCCAGACCCCATTCCTGGGTTGGTACTTCTACGATTACTCCTTGGAGTAAGAGACGATCCAATGCTTTTGCAAGAGAGGCCCTCTTTAATGGGTCGCTTGGAAGACTTGACCCCTGAAAATGAGGAGGGGGGACTTCCCGAAACTCTAGCTTGTAGCCCGTGGTTACCACGGATCTTACCCAAGAGTCGGGAATTCTGGTCTTCCACACTTCGGAGAAGAACCGAAGCCTTCCCCCCACCCAAGAGAGTGGGGGCGCCCCTTCATGAATCTGACTTAAGGACTGGTTTAACCGGCTTGCGAGACCATGGCCTCTTGCCTGTCGTGGCTTGTCCTTGTGGGCGGCTATTAAATGCCGAACGCCCGGGAGGCCGTCGATACTGACGGGAAGTTGAAGGGGCCGAGCCTGCGAAGGCCTGTCGCTTAAATGCGGGCCCACGTGATCTTTTCTTGATGGGCAAGAAAGAACTTTTACCACCTGATATGGTCTGGATATATTTATCTAGGTCTTCACCGAATAGTCTCCCACCATGAAAGGGAAATCCTGCTAAAAGCTTTTTGCAGGGTGCCTCTGCTGACCAGTTTTTTAGCCACAAAAGGCGATGCATATGAACCAACAGCAGAGATAAACGGGACGCCTGTTGAACGGAGTCCTTAATAGCATCTACTGCAAAGCAGAGAGCTCTTGGGAGGTCAGCCAATTCACGAGCTTGCTGAGCCGGTATGTCCCTTAATATCTGTTTAGTCTGATCCTTTAAAGCCTGACAAACGCCAATGGCTGCCACTGCTGGCTGAACCACGGCACCTACTGTGGTAAAAGAAGCCTTCAGTAGGGTCTCCAATTTTTTGTCGACTGGATCTTTAAACACCTGGACATTTTCCACCGGACAGGTCAGGGATTTATTTACGCAGGAAATGGCTGCATCCACGGTAGGGAGTGCCCATTTCTTTGCAAATTCTTCTTCCATAGGATAGAGAATGGTAAACCTTTTAGGAGGGATAAAAATCCTATCAGGTCGAGCCCAATCCTGAAACATCACGCTCTCCAGAAGGGGGTGAACCGGGAAAGATGCACCACCCAATGGTGCCTTCAAGGAACCTAAAGAGGATACCGCGGGGGCTACTTGTTCTGACACTGGAAGTTTAAAAGCAGTGCGAACCATATCCGTCAGAGACTGGATCCACAGGCTCTCTGCTTGAGAAGCCGAAAAAATTTCATCTATAGTGGAATCTTCAATGTCTGACCCGTCAGGACTCAGGTCCGCTTGATCCCCCTGTGGGTCCAATTCCTCCGAAGAGAGGACCTCTGCATCTGAACACACCGTTTTAGGTGACGGGGATCTAGCCCGTTTGCCACCCGGCAAAGAGCGGGCAATTAAAGCAGTTAACCTTTTCTCTAGCCCACCCAGGGTGGATTGTAGCATTTCTTCCGTAACATAAACGGGAATGGGTTGATTGGGGGCCGCCTCTGCCCCTAGCACCCTCAATGGCTCCTGCACGATGCTGTTCGGTGGTCTATCTGGTGAGGGTGGGACCACTGGAGCCTGGCCCCAACCCTCTGACCCCGTTGGAGACCCCTTTACTTTTTTGGCACCTTTTGCAGCCTTAGCTGGTCCTGATCCCTTGGGAGCCATTGCACAACCTTGAGACACCCCTACAGCCAACACCCAACTGTTGTAGCTAGAAGTGAAACATTAATAAGGACAGGCTATGTAAAATCTTTTCAAAATTTTCATACGCCTGAGAAGGCGGCAATACAGAGGAAAGTCCTCTGAGTATTGCCACACCAATGCCCGTTAGCTGGAGTCCAAGGTTGCACCGACTCAGATACTGCCGGACCTAAGGCTGAGTCCCTTTAAGAAAAAAAATATTATTTTTTTTGTCAGTGTGGACTTTTAAGTCCAGACCTGAAGATCCACAAACCACCACTGGGTGTCACTGTTAGCCAGAACTGGCTCAGCTGCGCGCTCTATGTCCTCACTCTCCACTGCTCTCAGGAGGGAATGACCAGCCAGGAAATGCTTTTTTGCTTTATCTGAGACTGACGCTGCTGGCCCGCCCCCCCCACGCCCGCTGACGTTGTAAAAGGCGGCGCGCACGCGCGCGCCCCCCCCACGCTGAAACCAACATGGAGGAAGCAGAGAGCAGAGGAGAAGCCCGGACCAGCGCTAGAACACAGACACCTGGTAAGCCACTATCTTTGTAGTGCACACATAGAGGAAGCTGTCTCCCTAGGCTTCCTAGGAACAGGAGTTTTGTCAGCCCTTCCTCTCTATACACGTGGGGCTGCAGTACCATGCTAACAGGCAAATCTGGGGGGAGTAGCAAAATACATATCTTTTAAAAGCATATATATATCTACATGTTATCTGGGTAAACATTAGTACATCCCATCCTGCCTCAACAGACATAGTGGAGATAGTGGCTGATGCACAAGCATACCATTAGCCAACCCAGAACCCCCAGGGGGATACCTACTGTCGAACCAAGTCCCGCAGGTTCCCTCTTACCTGCTCCACGCCGCAGGGTATTGCAAACTGCAAGAGGCCCAGCCTTCCCCCATCTCCGTGGGTATTGTCTTGGACCTTCAGGGACCGGGGTCCTGTGTTAAGGAACCCACACCCCTGGACCTATATAGCATCCTGGCATCAGTAGCGTTTAGTTCTTGGAAGAGACTAAGGCACTGGAGCCCAGAATCCAGCCCTCCAAGGAGAGGCATTATAGGCAAAACCCCACTCCAGCAGGGCCCGGGTACCGTACACCTTGGCTTTGAAGCACTTCGGACGGATCCGGCTAGCTATCCTGGGTCCCGAGACCTTCGAGGGACAGCTAGACGTGACCAACACCTAAGACACTGGCGAAAAAACTGAAGCACTCCCAGTGGGAGGGGGTTATATAGGGAGGAAACTTCCTGTGAAATTGATTACACCAGTGTCCACACCTGAAGGTACCCATATAACCCAAGTGTAATGGCTATGCGCTCTGTGTCCCGTGATGTACGATAAAGAAATTACTTAGGTCAAAACGGCAGGACCAGAAGTCTATTTGTTTTTTCTCAAATGTATCTTAGGATGAAGGCTAACATACTGCCAGGAAAAGAAAGCAATGCTAATCAATGCTCTAAATCAGGGGTCTCCAAACTTTTCAAACCAAGGGCCAGTTTATCGTCTTTCAGACTTTAGGAGGGCCGGATTGTGGCCAGCGGGGGTAAAAAATTTCCCGGGCCCAGCATTGGTGAGAGTTAATATGGCCTCAGAGTTTGCAGTCAGTAGGATAAGGAGTACTGCCCCTATTAGTAGGAGTAATTGTATCCCATCATTGGTATCAGTGAAAGAAATTGTGCCCCATTGTTGGCGTCAGTGGGAAGAATAGTGCCTCATATCAGTGGGAGGAATAAAGCCCCAAGGGCCGGATAAAGGCTAGCAAAGGGCCACATCTGGCCCTCGGGCCGCAGTTTGGAGACCCCTGCTCTAAATGAATATAACTACTGTAATATACAAGGGATAAGGCACAGAAATAGTAGATTAAAGTGATAACATACAAGTGAAAAGCTACACATGTATGAGTGTTAGATATTAAAATAAGGCTTTTAGGTAAATGGAATGTGCATATGTATTGTATGTTGTTTAAGGTTTTTAAGATAGAACATAAACAACTAAAAAGTTAAATTGTCAGAAAACAAATGTAGATCAGATACATTTTTTGGAGGCGTTTAAGAAATATAGAACCATATCTAAAAAAAATCTTTGAGGCAAAAATTCTGTATTCAAAACTGTACATTTCTCATGACCAACTGTCACCTACTATCTACAGGCAGTTACGGTTCCTAACCTCTGTACAGGGCATTCTTCATTTGCTCTTGATGTTCACACAGAAATCCACCAGTTATATTAATGTGAATTAACAAAGTATTGTACACAACTGTCAGTTCCAAGGGAAGGCTGTTGGCAGTGGACGGTAAACCTGCAATCATAGCATAAATAATATAAATACATTTAAAAGAAAAGATTGTGAATTAAAAAAAAAAAACATACTCACCAGGGTATAACCATTTAAGTATTTACACATTCTTTACAAACAGTTGCAGTCACAGTGGAGTAATTAATCCTCAGAGTTCATAGCACAGAAATTGTAGTCTCTGCAAATCAGCTTCCCCCCACCCAGCAGTGATGCCACCTTCTTATCTTTATTGTAAGCAAACAGCAAATGGCCTGGCAAAGAGATGAGCTGTTTCTGCTGTGATAAATAGCTTCACAATGCTTGCAGCCAGAAAGGTCACTGAGAACTTTTCAAAGCTCATTTGCTGCTTGTTAAGAATTTGTAAAAATTCAATGTCCATAGCCTTGAGCCCAGGTTCACATTGAGGGCAGGTTTAAAAATCGTTCAGCTGAACTTGCATGATTTCAAACTGGCAATGCAGTCCGACTTCGGGAGCGATTTGACAGATATCTGTGCGGCTTCCTGCACAGATGTCTATGCAAATCGCCCCAGAAGTCACCAAAAGTAGTACGGGAACTACTTTTGGGAATCAGTGCAGCGCCACACAGATTCAGACGGTGTTATTACTGGCAATAGCCGCCAAATCGGCCCAATATGAACATGGGCTGAAACGGTAAACTTTAAAGGCCAAGTTCGATTTACCTTTTGGAGCATGTTACACCCATATTTGGGGTGTAACATGCTCTAACACTTCCCCCTGCACTCCCATCCCCTCCTGAGAGCAGACGGGGTTCCTCTCCCCTGCAACCACTCTCACATTTCAAAATCAGCACTTATGTGCAGGGCTCCACCCACAGAGCCGTGTCATTCACTTACAGCAATCTGTGAATTAATAAACTACAAGTCCTGTCTGCGACCACAGGAGAAAGCTTGTCGTTCTCACTAAACTGCAAGGGCAATGATAAAAAATGACCAAAGTTCATCTTTAAATAAGTGACTAAGCTAACAATAGTGCTTATGTAGTGCCTTTGTCTAGTTAGGCTAAATTTCGTTTTTTGTTTTTTTTTGCCTTCACTGCAGTCAGTGGACCAGTGATCTGTTTTGGTCTGGGAAGGATTTCCTAGGCTGGATGATTAATTTCCCTTGCCTGTTTCTGAAAGAAGCTTCCAGAAGATAGAGCAGGAGTGTTTGTCATCAAGTTATTAATTCTTCATCATGAGTTGAGGGCCACAAGAAGACTCCCAGAGGAATATTAGCTGGAGGGCATCATCCTGGAGTCCTGGTCTAGAGAAGGACCTTTTGTCTCCCTCACTGAGGAACTACCTGTGGATGCTGGGTGGCTGACAGCTCCTGGGAAATTGTGGTTAAAGACCTTGCTGTGGACTCTTGTTCGCTGGAAGAGAACTAAGTGCCAGAGGACGCTATGTGGACTGGGACTGCTCTTATAGTCCTAGATATACTAGCTATTCCCTTTTACCTCCAGGAAAGGCTGCTCAGAGAGGATTAGCGAGAAACTATCGTCCAGTTATTTTTTCTATTGTTTGGAGTAATCCAATTCCTGAACCCCTCTCCGGTTTCTTGTTATTCAGCAATAATTCCTAAAAAAGATATCCATAGACTGAGAGTGAGTTGTTGGTGTGCATGGAACTGCGTCTGCAGCAGACAGCCTCTGTACTAGCAAGGGAGACCTGGGTATATTTTCAGTAGCCCATCTGGGAATTAGCGCTACACTTTCTTGCAAGTGAATCTATGGGGGTCATTTACTAAAAGGCAAATCCACTTTGCACTACAAGTGCAAAGTGCACTTGAAAGTGCATTGCAAGTGCACTTGTAAGTGCAGTCGCTGTAGATCCGAGGGGGACATGCAAGGAAAATAAAAAACAGCATTTTAGCTTGCACATGATTGGATGATGAAATCAGCAGAGTTCCCCTCATTTCAGATCTACCCCTCGGATTTACAGTGACTGTACTTCCAAGTGCACTTTCAGTGCAATTTCAAGTGCACTTTGCTAAGTGAATTTGACATTCGTAAATACCCCCCTATGTGTCTGGAAATTCCCTTACCTGGGCACACATGGTACACTAGACCTCCCCCATATCAGTGATGACCCTATTAAATCTTAGCCTCAACCCTATCATTAGGGATGTCCCGATACCACTTTTTCGAGACCGAGTACAAGTACTGTTTTTTTTTCAAGTACTCACTGATACCGAATACCGATACTTTTTTTTAATGTCATGTGACAGTGGCCTTTGTTTTTTTTTGGTTACTTTTTTTTATTTTTATGGTGATATATAATATATATATTAGAGAGAGAGAGAGAGGATGGGGGGCTTGGTAGTGGATTGTCAGTGTTTTTTTTTTATATTTTGTTATTTACATTTTATTTTTTTAATTTTTTTGCAATTTCTTTTCTTTTTTTTTTTAATCAGCCCTGTTGGGGGGGGCTTTGGTGAGATATCAGGGGTCTTAACAGACCTCTGACATCTCCCCTCTGAGACAGGGAAAGGGGACTAGGGACACAGATTCCCCAGTCCCCTTCTCAGCAGCCTCAGCTGTGCTGAAAATGAATGGAGAGAAGACAGCCGCTTCTCTTCATTCATAAACTGTAGACGGAGGGAGAAGGACACACCGAGGGGGACACAGAGGGAGAAGGAAACACAGAGGGGGACACAGAGGGAGAAGGAAACACAGAGGGGGACACAGAGGGAGAGAGACTGCAGCAAAACGGAGGGGGGCTGGAGGAGGACACGGGACAGTCAGCGGTGATCGTGTGTGTGGGAGTTACAAGCACCGATCACCGCTGATTTTAAAGTAGCTGGGGGGGGGGGGGGGTGAAGAGAGAAGCGGAGAAATTACTTTTAAATCTATACAGTGGTGATCGGTGCTTGTAACTTCCCCACGCACTGATCACCGCTGACTGTACAAGTATCTGGTGAAGCATCAGGAGCATTTGCCCGAGTACAAGTACTCGGGCAAATGCTTGGTATCGGTCCCGATACCGGTACTAGTATCGGTATCGGGACAACCCTACCTATCATTCAATAGCTCAATACCATCGCCCCTATAGGCCTTTCAGAAACTAGACTGTTCAATGGACATGTCTTAGCTCCAGGAATGCCTTTGCTGAAATTCATGTTTGGATTAACACAGGTTCTTGTAAAAAACAAAGGCGCCTAGGGCTTAGCAGTTTTGTTGATTTAGACCAGGGGTGGCCAACCAGTGGCCCTGGTGTGGCCCGCGACCTCCTGTTCTAGAATGGCGGGTTGGCAAGCCCAGATCGCATGTTGCCCAACCCGAAATACCACAGCATCAGTGTTGTGAATGAAGCTGGTGGTAGAGGAAGAAAGCGGCTGTGGAGCAGAGCCACATATGCCGATGCTTCCTCTACAGCGCTGGCTTTTGCCACAGACGGAGTCTATGGCAAAGTTCAGCTAACCCTCAGGATAGACACAGGTTCCCTACACTTCACCCATCGTGTGGGTAAACCGCAGCACATCAGTGTGAAAGAAGTCTTAGGCCCTTTTTACACGATCAGCCCGACCAAATGGGACCCTCAATTCACCTCTATAGAGCGACAGATGTTCGTTTACGCCTGCCTACCTCCATTTAGAAAAACAGAAGAGAATTCATCCCCTTCCATCTGAGCAGATCGGAGGGCCTATAGAGTCGTTGTGACCTGTCATCCATCCACTTCGCTCATTGCGGCCCGTGACTGTTTACCAAGTTGCTTAAGTGGCCCTCGCTCTTCAAAAGGTTGGCCACCCCTGATTTAGACACTCCTTGAGTTGGCCGGACATGGAGCAAAATTCAGCCGATTAAGCATGTATGAGCAAGGTGGATGTACAATCTACTGATCAACTTCTGTGCAACCCCCTGTCAGATTTTTGCTGCTCATTCAGCGTTTTTCGGCTATAAGCAGCGGTGCTGATCATTGTATTCTGGTGGTGGGAAGTCTCCACTTGGTCAGATTTTTTGCCCCTCGGTCACCACTGACAGCTATACCCAGCAGCACTTATCAGTGTATTCTGGTGGCGGAAACGTTTTCCCTGCTATCTGGAAACAATTGCTCAGCTGGGAGGATTCCCCCATCCTCACCGAGTGTGTGGTTTGGGCAATCAAGTCCGTTTTTTTTTTTTGTTTGCTTTAGCATGTTGCCTAAACACAAAAAAAGGACTCATGTATGGGCTGCCTTAATGACTAGATAGGTTCACCTTAAGGAAATCATCACCTTGTATTTTCTGAAGCAATTGCGAAAGCTCTGAATGCCACTCCAGTAATTTCTGCTTCAATGTTTGGACATACTGGGTTGTTTCAAAATCCTGAAAGCAAAATACAAATGACATGCATCAAAACCTAAACAGTACAAAGTCTATATGGTATTAAAGCGCAGCTCCACCCTAAAGTGGAATTCACGCTGATCGGAACCCTCCCGCCCTCCGGTGTCACATTTGACACCTTTCAGGGGGAAGGGGTGCAGATACCTGTCTAAAGGGCAGAATGCAGGCATGTTGTCACCTCCCGTCCCCCCCCTCCTGTTGTGTGCTGGGAACACTCGGCTCCCAGCACATAGCAGGAGCCAATCGGCGGGCGCAGCGCGACTTGCGCATGCGCTGTAGGGAACCGGGCAGTGAAGCCGGAGCACTTCACTTCCTGGTTCCCTCACCATGGATGGCGGGGGGAGCAGCAGAGTGACGAGCGATCGCTCGTCCTCTGCTGCGGACGCCGCTGGACTCCAGGACAGGTAAGTGTCCTAATAATAAAAGTCAGCAGCTGCAGTATTTGTAGCTGCTGGCTTTTAATATTTTTTTTTGAGCGGACATCCACTTTAACCACTTTCTTACTGGGCACGTATACCCCTTCCTGACCTGGTGAAATTTCAGCTTCTGTCACTGCGTCGCTTTAACTGACAATTGCGCGGTCGTGCGACGTGGCTTCCAAACAAAATTGGCGTCCTTTTTTCCCTACAAATACAGCTTTCTTTTGGTGGTATTTGATCATCTCCGTGGTTTTTATTTTTTGCGCTATAAACAAAAAAAGAGCGACAATTTTGAAAAAAAGTCAATATTTTTTACTTGTTACTATAATAAATAGCCCATTTTTTTTTAAAAAACATTTTTTTTCTCAGTTTAAGCCGATACGTATTATTCTACATATTTTTGGTAAAAAAAAAAAATCGTAATAAGCGACTGGTTAGCGCAAAAATTATAGCGCTTACAAAATAGGGGACAGAATTATTATTAATTTTTATTATTATTTTTTTTTTACTAGTAATGGCGACGATCTGCGATTTTTATTGGGACTGCAACGTTATGGCGGACACATCGGACACTTTTGACACATATTTGGCACCATTCACATTTATACTGCGATCAGTGCTATAAAAATGCACTAATTACTGTATAAATGTGACTGGCAGTGAAGGGGTTAACACTAGTGGGGCATGGAAGGGGTTAAATGTATTCCCTGGGTGTGTTCTAACTGTGGGTGGAGGGGGGTGACTGGGGGGAGGTGACCGATGCTGTGTCCCTATGTACAAGGGACACAGATCGGTCTCCTCTCTCCCCTGACAGGACATGGAGCTCTGTGTTTACACACAAAGCTCCATGTCCTTGTCCCTGTAACCGCCGATTGCGAGTGCCAGGAGGATTTTGCGGCCGCCAGGCACGTGCATCGGTATCTCAGGAATGCGGCGGGCTCGCGTGCCCTCTAGTGGCCTGGAAGAGCGGAGGACGCATATATGCGTCCTGTTAGAGATTTAGAACCACCCCATGGCCGCACATATTCGTACGGCCGTCGGGAAGTGGTTAACTTGGACAGTTACCACATAGGATAGAAATCAAAACAAGAGTAATCAGACATTCATAAAATCAGCTACAATGCTTTAGGGTCCTTTCACACGGAGCGGACCGTTTTTCGGTCCGCTCCGTGTGCCCGTCAGCTCAGCGGGGGGGTCTCCGCTCAGCTGTCGGCGGACGGGGCGGTGCCCGCACACTGTGCAGGGACCGCCCCGTCTCTCCTCCACTCTCCCCTATGGGGAGTCGGATGGAAACGGACCGTCTGTCCGTTTGCATCCGATCCGTTTGGCCGGACGGAAGAAAAATAGGACATTCTTCCGTCCGCAAAAACGGATGCGGATCCAGCGGATGTTAGCGGATGCATCATCCGCTAACGGATCCGCTCCCATAGGGAAGCATTACAAGTCCATTAACGGACTTGTAATTAGCGGACCGTTCGTCCGCTAGTGTGAAAGGGCCCTAAGATGTAAAAATTATGGGTATTTTTCTATCAATAATCACAATTTCCAAGTGAAGTAAACAAAACAAAAAATATTTACTTTCCATCTCTTAACAACTGCATTATTCTCTTGAATCCAAAGTAGAACAAGGCTTTCATCCTCAGGGATTTCTGTTTCGCAATCAATTTCCATCTTTCATCCTGGAGTCAGGTGATCACCAAGAATTAATCTGGGCCAATCTGCTCAAGTAAAGCATACCTGTAAAGTCAATTGGAAAATTGATATTCGCTTTAAACAAATTAATTCTTAAAGGATAAGTTCACCTTCTGTAACATGTTACATATGCACCGGAACCTGTTGCGCCCGCCCGATCCCCTGTTTTGGCAGCTTCCCCCCCGCTAGCTGTCACAATCTGAAAGAAAACACGGCCGTGTGGGGCTCCGCTCGTCTGGCTGCATCATCAGTGAATGTGAAAGCTACAAGGTCTGATGGTCTTTGCGTCTGTCAGCTTCTCAATGAACTACCACAGCGCTGTTGAGCACTCTGGTAGGTCACTGTCTCTTCCCGTCAGTGTGTATCTGCCTGCTCATATTGGAGGTATGGACAAACAGATACACAGACAGTCTACAGGACTGTGGCATTACACATATGATCTGCTGATTGTGGGTGCAATCCTTTACAGGTCCCTAACAAAAAAAAAAAATGGATATTTTTTTTACCTGCAAAAAAATGTGCATTTCTTATACTTATACTTTAAAGGGGTTGTAAGGGTATATTTTTATTTTCTAAATAGGTTCCTTTAAGCTAGTGCATTGTTGGTTCACTTACCCTTTCCTTCAATTTCCCTTCTAAAATTTTTTTTTTCTTTGTTTGAATTTCTCACTTCCTGTTTCTCCTCAGTAAGCTTTCCGCCATCATCCGAGCGGTGGAAAGTCATTTAGAACAGCTTACTGAACAGCTTACTGAGGAGGAACAGGAAGGGAGGAATTCAGACAAAGAAAACAAAGAAAAAAACAATTAGAAGGGAAATAGAAGGAAAAGGTAAGTGAACCAACAATGCACTATCTTAAAGGAACCTATTTAGAAAATAAGAAAAATTAACCTTTACAACCCCTTTAAGACTACTTGTTACAATTGTAATGGTCACCACCGTTTACGACCTTCCATCCACCCACGACAGCTTATCCGACACAATCTGACAATCCTGCATACACGATCCATTCCCCAGAATCAAGACGAGACTGACAGCTCTGTACTGGTTTCAAAATCAATGAACACTTTAATGGTATCTTAGCTTGCTTATATATCCAATACAGCATTTTAAAGTTAATCACATGACAATGCATTCTCCACCCCCCTAATCATACACTGGGGCTAATTCTCTAGCAGAAATTTCGGCACCGATACTGACGAGATCTATCACATTCCTTTATCAATAGACTTCAAACAAATACAATCACACAATGAATTTCCCTTCAATCCACATCTAGAGACAAACGTACTGTCTCTGGCAGAAGGGTCTTAACACCTGGGCATCAATAGGCCATCACACAGTGTTATCACACAATGAAAAGTTCTGCCAGGAGCCGATGCAATTAACACCTTTCAAAAGAAGGTGTCCACACATTGAAGAGCCAACAACTTGTTATATCTCAAGACATCCTGCAAACATGAATTATTATTAATGTCCCATCTCATGTAATACATGAATTATGATTTTATTAGCCACCCTACACCCAAAAGGGCACAGGGTGGGCTTAGACCCAGGAGTTATTAGTGCCGCTGGCACAGGAGTATCTCTCATCCTTACAAAGTCTCTGGTTGTCACGGTTCATTCCGTTACAACAATGTTCTTAATAATACTATACTGTGACCTTTAGATCAGCCACTTTATTCCTTCTCTTTCTTTTCTGCAACTGACCACCTCATGATAAAATCTCACCTCTGTCTTGCCCCAACCTGGGCACCTCTATCTACAACAGTTCACTGGACTCTCTTGCTCCTCTCACTACACAAAATGACAGTCCCTGGCTATTACAACTTTGGCAGACCGACAACCCCAGAAACCTTGAGGCTGGGTTCACACCTATGCGAATTGAGTGTGGCTTAAACCGCATTTAATACGCAGAACATTTCTAAATACATTGTTTTCAATGAGGCTGGTTCACATATGTGCGAAGCATTCGCACTGCGCATTGCAGAAAAAACGTGTGCAGATTTTATGCCTTGCAGTGCGGCTCAGGTGCGAATTCAGTCCCATTATCTTCTATGGGTACACAGCTGATTCGCAGATGTGTTCAGTTCTCTTCAGGAATTTCTCTCATTTAGCTCAATACATTTCTCCCCCACTCTCCTCTCACCCGGAACTTCTCCCAGGTCTCCCAATTCGCAGCAAAAACGGAGCTAATCTGCTGAGCACTTCCCTTATCTATCTGCAGAGATAAGAGAGCTGAAATTCACACCGCACTAGTGTGAACCCAGCCTTAGAGACATAGCCGAGCACTGGAGCGAGTGTGGAGTAAAACCAACTCCCAGCATGCATTCGCCCAATATAATTCTGCCTTCTTAAAATATAATTCCTCCCTCCATGCTGCCAAACAAACCTACTTTGTCACCCTCATTAATACTCTGTCCTTTAGTCCTTATCGTCTCTTCTCTATTTTCTCCACCAGCATCTCCACTCAGTAACTCGCTCATTGCTCACGAGATTGCCAATCACTTCAAAAACAAGATTGATGCAATTTGTGGGGACATCTCCACTGCACAGATATCTAACTCACTTAACATACCCTGTATACAAATCCACTCTTAACACTCTGCTCTTTTGACCTTGCTACTACTGAGAGGATTACTAATGTAAAGGCTGCCTTACCACCTATCCCCTGGATCCTGTTCCCTCACATCTACTATGGTCACCCTTTTCTTCTATCTTCTTCTCCCTTACTCACATCTTCAATCTCTCATTCTCTACTGCATGGGTGCTCATCTGTGGCACTCCAGCTGTTGCGGAACTACAAGTCCCATGAGGCATTGCAAGGCTGATAGTTACAGGCATGACTCTCCAAAGGCAGAGGCATGATGGGACTTGTAGTTCAGTGACAGCTGGAGGGCCACAGGTTGAGCACCCACGCTCTACTGGCACCTTCCCCTCCCCTCTAAAACATGCATCCATCACCCCCACACTTAAAAAGCCCTCAATGGATCTCACCAGCCTGAACAACTTAAGACCCATCTTCTTGCTCCCATTTGCATCAAAACTTTTAGAAGGGGGCGTGTCCGTAAGCTGCCTGGTATGGACGTGTGAGCTCCTCCACAGCCCTTAGCAAAACGGCCTAATTAGGGGACATTAACGGCTCCTTTATGGTGGGATCCAGGCGCACCCGCTCCTCTAAGCAACGGGGGTCCTCACAACCACCACCCGGTACCTCTGTGACCCTCCGTGGGTACTTTTCGCCGCCATCCATGCCTCGCGGCGGAGATCCCAAGATGGCGCCGTCCTCCCTCACAAGGTCCCCATCCGGAACGCAGCCTCAGCCACCCGCGTTCTCCAGTGGACCATCGGAAGCCATCCGAGGAGCAGCGGCCTTCTATCACCAGGCCCCGGGGTGCGGTGAGTTCTCCCCCGCCCTCCCAGCCGCCGCCGCAGGCCTCAGTAGGCCACAGCGAGACCACGCACGCACAGTGCTCCGGGACTGGTCCCAGGCTGCTCCGCACAGCCTCCGATCCGGGCCTGTCCCCTGGGAGCTCCAATCGCCCTCACTCTCCTGCCTTCTCGGAGGACTTTCCCCCCCTAACAGCCCATGACGATACCTGGGTACTGGGCCCCCCATCTGCGGTGCTCCACGGTGCATACAGGCCGCAGTCCGCACCTCTCCTGATCCATGACTCCCCCCAGCCACAGAAACTTTCCCAGCCCATGGACCCGGCTGCCTCATACGCCCAGATGGTGGGTTCCCCGGCTGGGGTCCCTGGGGTTACTCAGACGCCCCCCCTCCTCCCCCCCGCTGCAGCTCTCAGAGGGTTAGAGCCCCCCAGTGTCCCGGCCACAACCTGTGGAAACTCACCAGTCCGGCATGAGGCCCCTATGACTTCCATGCGGGGTGCCTCCCCCCCTGCACCTCTCCCATCCACATCTAGGGTCCGCTCCCTCCTCATCAGCGCACCCCCCCTGGCAAGCATACCTCCAGGCTATACCAACTAAAGATGACTTCAGGCTGCTCATTGAGGAGGTCAAGTCAGCCTGCCGTGCCGAGATACAGGTTCTCCATGCCAATTTTAAGCACCTTTCTGACAGAGTGGAAATGGCGGAGGAGGAGATCCAAGAAACCAAACTGGCAGTCCATCGCACTCAGATGCAAGGAGCCGATCATCGAATAATGCTCAGGGACATGCAGCGTCAAGTGGAAGATTTGGACAATAGGGGGCGCAGGAACAACATCCGCATCAGGGGCCTGCCTGAGTCGGAGAGCTCCGAAGACCTGTACGGTACCCTTCAAACCCTCTTTAATGATATACTGGGCGAACCGCCAAACAAACCGATCGAGATGGATCGGGCACATCGCGCCCTTCGCCCTAAGGGTCCTGCCTCCAGACCCCGCGACATCATCTGCAAGGTCAATTCCTTCCCTCTGAAAGAGGCCATCATGCGTAAAGCCCGCACCTGCAGGAAGGTAGTCCTTGACAACGCTCAACTACAACTGTACCCAGACCTGTCTTGGATAACCCTCCAGAAGCTCAGACTTCTGCAACCCCTCCTTCTGTCGCTGCAGGAACGTGACATAGTCTACCGATGGGGCTTCCCTTTCAGTCTCACTGCCAGCCGGCAGGGTCAATCGGCAGTGCTCAGGTACCCAGAAGACCTAGAGGCATTCTGTGAAACAATGGACGTCCCAGTCCCCCGACTCCAAGAATGGGACCTGGTGGTTACCCCACCGCCACCACCCACTGTCTGGCAGAGGGTGCCTCCGTGGCCCCCCCACCCCCGGACACGGCTGAACACTGTTGACCTCGGACTATCCTCTGGCCACTGTTTCGGCATTTCCCCCCTTCCTGTAATTTTGTCCCCCTGGCCCACCTGTTAACCATATTGGCAGTCCCCCCATAGGCCCATAACTATTGATCCGTGTGTTTATTGGGCGCTTAATGTTGGAGATGCGTGAGTACTGGCTCTCCCATTTACCTGTTCCCCCCCTAGGTTTACCCTTTAAGAGTTCCCTTGATTCTTGATTGTATTTTTTGTGTTTATTGATTGAATCTGTTCTCTATGTCCCCCCGGCCTGGTCCCTCCCACTTTTGGGGGGGCCTTGGTCGGGAGGACTTATTGGAACCCCTTGGGCCTTGAGTGGCGCGGTGCACTCTGGCCTCCTATGTACTGTGCTACCCTGATTGTTATGTATTTAATGCTGTTCTCTTTCTTTTTTTTTTCTTTCCTCCTTTCTTCCTCCCTCTTTCCCTTGCTCCCTCCTCCCTCTCCCCCGCTCTCGTGGCTTGGCTCATGTCTTCGGTGCATGTCCGGACGGCTCCTGCCCCCCGGCGCTCCCCTCGAGTGGACCCAGCTGTGACCTCGCACCGGGACCAGGTAAGACTCTTGTTTGCATATACCCGTGATCATGGCTAAGATAATATGACTCAAATAAGAAGAGGCACCTTGCCCTGAGGGAGATCAGACACTCTGGGGCGGACATAGTCCTCCTCCAGGAAACACACTTCAACAACGGAGATGCCTTTGCATTCGCGGGCAGATACTATCCCCAGGTTTTTCAGGCATTTAACCCCCGAAAGCGGGCGGGAGTTGCCATCCTCTTTAAGAGAGGCTCCCCCTTCACATGCTCGGAGTCCTTTATCGACCCGAGGGGGCACTATATAATTTTGAGGGGCCTCTGGCAGACCCAGCCCATCACTTTGTGCACCCTGTATACCCCTAACACCCACCAGATACACTTCCTATCTAGGTTATTCGCCCGCCTGTTTCGGGTGCCTAGTGAATACCTGCTGATCGGCGGGGACTTCAACCTCTCCCAGTCGGTAACCCTTGACCGCCTGGTGATGAACCCCTCTGACCCACAAATCCGGGCTCACAGGGACTCTAAGTTATTTCGACAGCTCACTAGACGACATGCCCTGTTTGACACCTGGCGCGCCCTTCACCCGGGGGGATAGGCAGTACACATTCTATTCGGCCCTGCACCGTATGCACTCCCGCATTGACTACTTTTTTGTCAACAATGCCACCCTCCGTGTCACCAAGGAGGCCCGGATACTACCGATATCCTGGTCGGATCATGCCCCGGTTGTCATGACCCTGGACCTGGGTGCCCCCAACCGTAGGCCATGTCACTGGCAGCTGAACAACTTTTTGCTTCAGTATGGCCCCTCCAGGCTGGAACTAGAGTCGACATTGCAATGTTATTTTGCCAAAAACGACACCCCGGACGTCTCCCTCACCACTCTCTGGGAGGCCCATAAGACGGTCCTCCGGGGCCGTTGCATGGCGCTCTCCTCAGCCATGAAAAAAGACGCGAGAGCAGCTAAGACTCAGACGGAGAGGGACCTGAGGGCTCTAGAAACCCAACTGCAAACCTCCCCATCTATATCCCTTCTTAAAAGAATTGTTTGTCTGCGAACAACACTCCGGGACCTGGCTCTAGGCCAGGTGGAGAAGGCTCTGCTCAGATTGAAGCAACGGTACTATGACAAAGGTAACAAGGCCCACTCCCTCCTGGCGCGTAAACTATCGGAACGCTCCCATATGGCTACTCCCCACCAGATCAAAGATGGAGCTGATCGCCTCTTGACCCATCCCCGGGACATTGCTCATGCCTTTGAGGAGTTTTACACGGCCCTATATAGTGACCCCGATATCCCCCATGACCCCCCATCCCCTGACCTTGCGGATCGTCTGCATGACTACCTGGAACGTAGCGGGATCCCCAGTATTCGGACAGCAGATCTTGTTTTTCTTAACGCCCCCATAACGGAGGAGGAACTTACAGTAGCTATCAAAACCCTGCCCGCTCATAAGTCCCCTGGCCCAGACGGCTTCCCTTATGAGTATTATAAGACGTTCCTCCCCATCTTCCTCCCGCGTATGTGCAAGCTGTTTAACGCCTTCCTTCAGTCGACCCCCATTCCCTCAGACATGTAACGCTTGTTTCTAACGCTGATCCCTAAACCCGACAAGGACCCCTCTCTGTGCGCAAGTTACAGGCCAATAGCGCTACTCAACTCGGATCTAAAAATATTCACTAAGCTCCTCTCGCTGCGCCTGAACGCGATACTGCCTTCCTTGATTCACAAGGACCAGGTGGGCTTTGTCCCCCTCTGCCAAGCGGGGGACAACACCAGGCGGGTCATCGACCTGATCGATGTGGTAAACAGGGAAGGCCCAGAATCACTGGCCCTCAGTCTAGATGCAGAGAAGGCGTTTGACCGCCTCAGCTGGCCTTTCCTGTTTGCCACGCTGGAACACATGGGGTTCCGTGGCCCCTTTCTGCGGGCCATACGGCATCTTTATACAAACCCTACGTCTCAGGTTAAGACCCCCTTCGCCCTCTCTTCCTCTTTCCCGGTAGCTAATGGAACACGCCAGGGATGCCCGCTCTCACCGCTTCTGTTTGCGATATGTGTAGAACCCCTGGGGGCATCTATTCGCAGGAACCCAGACATTCGAGGAGTCCCGGTGAGGGGGAGGGAGTTCAAGCTGGCACTTTTTGCGGACGACGTTATCCTAACCCTTACCCATCCCAGAACTTCCCTGCCTACTTTGCACGCAGAACTTGATCTCTATAGGTCCTTGTCGGGTTATAAGATAAATGCAGCTAAGTCGGTAGCTCTCCCCATTAACGTTCCTGATGAGGAGGTCCGGCATCTGAAACAGAGCTCCCCCTACCATTGGGCTACAGCGAGTTTGAAATATCTGGGGGTGCAGATTACTCCGTCCTTTGACACTCTATATAAGGCTAATTTCCCCCCTCTTTTTCGGTCCATAAGAGACCTTCTGCAGAAGTGGCGAGTTCACCACATTTCCCTTTTGGGTAGGGTGGCTTCTATCAAGATGGTCATCCTCCCCAAGCTCCTCTACCTATTCCAGACGTTGCCCATCACAGTCCCATATGCAGACCTCCGAAAGCTCCAAGTGGACTTGGTGCGCTTTGTCTGGAATTATGGACGGCACAGGATACCCAGAACAGTCTTGACAGCATCCTGCACCGACGGAGGATTGGGGTTCCCTGACCTGCTAAAGTATTACCAGGCAGCCCAACTGCGAGCCATTACCTCCTGGTTCCATCAGCGCTCTTGTAACACATGGACCGAAATTGAGAAGATATGGCTGGCCCCCACGCACCCGAATAGCCTGCTGTGGAACGCGAGCGTGGAGGTGGACCCGGGCCGGCTTTTAGGGCCCATGCTCCACCTTAGGACGCTCTGGCGTAGACTGTCCCGGGCTCATAATCTGAGCTCGGAGCGGTCCGTCCTGACCTCTTTTCTGTTCAACCCTAGGATGCCTGATGGTCTGACCCACCAGATGTCTTCGCCCTGGGCGACACGTGACCTCTTCCATTTTGGCCATTTGGTGGACCCTATAACCCGAAAACTGCTCTCACTCCCTGATTTACAATTTTTTTTTAACTTGCCTCGCCAGATGATCTATGGGTATCTGCAGATAAGACACTACAGGGAGTGCAGAATTATTAGGCAAGTTGTATTTTTGAGGATTCATTTTATTATTAAACAACAACCATGTTCTCAATGAACCCAAAAAACTCATTAATATCAAAGCTGAATATTTTTGGAAGTAGTTTTTAGTTTGTTTTTAGTTTTAGCTATTTTAGGGGGATATCTGTGTGTGCAGGTGACTATTACTGTGCATAATTATTAGGCAACTTAACAAAAAACAAATATATACCCGTTTCAATTATTTATTTTTACCAGTGAAACCAATATAAAATCTCAACATTCACAAATATACATTTCTGACATTCAAAAACAAAACAAAAACAAATCAGTGACCAATATAGCCACCTTTCTTTGCAAGGACACTCAAAAGCCTGCCATCCATGGATTCTGTCAGTGTTTTGATCTGTTCACCATCAACATTGCGTGCAGCAGCAACCACAGCCTCCCAGACACTGTTCAGAGAGGTGCACTGTTTTCCCTCCTTGTAAATCTCACATTTGATGATGGACCACAGGTTCTCAATGGGGTTCAGATCAGGTGAACAAGGAGGCCATGTCATTAGTTTTTCTTCTTTTATACCCTTTCTTGCCAGCCACGCTGTGGAGTACTTGGACTCGTGTGATGGAGCATTGTCCTGCATGAAAATCATGTTTCTTGAAGGATGCAGACTTCTTCCTGTACCACTGCTTGAAGAAGGTGTCTTCCAGAAACTGGCAGTAGGACTGGGAGTTGAGCTTCATTCCATCCTCAACCCGAAAAGGCCCCACAAGCTCATCTTTGATGATACAAGCCCAAACCAGTACTCCACCTTCACCTTGCTGGCGTCTGAGTCGGACTGGAGCTCTCTGCCCTTTACCAATCCAGCCACGGGCCCATCCATCTGGCCCATCAAGACTCACTCTCATTTCATCAGTCCATAAAACCTTAGAAAAATCAGTCTTGAGATATTTCTTGGCCCAGTCTTGACGTTTCAGCTTGTGTGTCTTGTTCAGTGGTGGTCGTCTTTCAGCCTTTCTTACCTTGGCCATGTCTCTGAGTATTGCACACCTTGTGCTTTTGGGCACTCCAGTGATGTTGCAGCTCTGAAATATGGCCAAACTGGTGGCAAGTGGCATTTTGGCAGCTGCACGCTTGACTTTTCTCAGTTCATGGGCAGTTATTTTGCGCCTTGGTTTTTCCACACGCTTCTTGTGACCCTGTTGACTATTTTGAATGAAACGCTTGATTGTTTGATGATCACGCTTCAGAAGCTTTGCAATTTTAAGAGTGCTGCATCCCTCTGCAAGATATCTCACTATTTTTGACTTTTCTGAGCCTGTCAAGTCCTTCTTTTGACCCATTTTGCCAAATGAAAGGAAGTTGCCTAATAATTATGCACACCTGATATAGGGTGTTGATGTCATTAGACCACACCCCTTCTCATTACAGAGATGCACATCACCTAATATGCTTAATTGGTAGTAGGCTTTCGAGCCTATACAGCTTGGAGTAAGACAACATGCATACAGAGGATGATGTGGTCAAAATACTCATTTGCCTAATAATTCTGCACTCCCTGTATGCACTATCGTTCGCCCCAAAGCTCCAATTCTCAGCGCCGGTGCCCTTCGAAAGGCTGGTACTGGAGGGATCTGCTCGCCGCGGACTGATATCAGATATATATCAGCTGCTGAACTCTCACTCTTTCCTTACCCAGGGTAGGCATGCATACATGCTTCGCTGGGAGAGGGCACTCGGGGAGGAGATTCCGGAGGCGACGTGGAGAACGATCTGGTCTCAGGCAGCTAAGAGCTCTCTCTGTACACTGTA
Source organism: Rana kukunoris (assembly GCA_029574335.1). Taxonomy (NCBI): domain Eukaryota; kingdom Metazoa; phylum Chordata; class Amphibia; order Anura; family Ranidae; genus Rana; species Rana kukunoris. The sequence goes on from CM056049.1 coordinate 249,496,376, forward strand.
CAAGGAGAATGCCTATAAAATACTGTATTTTTGGTATATGACACCGGATGTTCTCCATGCTATCTATCCATCCAGCTCAGACAGGTGCTGGCGCTGCCAGGGAGCCAAGGGAACCTTATATCATATTTACTGGACCTGCCCCAAGATTGTACCGTTTTGGACGGAAACCCAGGGGGTGCCAGTTCCCTGGTCCCCGAAACTATTTTTACTGGGGGTATTGCCCCTGCAAATCCCCAAAACCTCCAAGAAACTGCTCAGGCATGTACTGACGGCCGCCAGGTGCCCGGTTGCCCTCCATTGGAAGCGCCTGTCCCCCCCCTCTCAAACTGACCTGTACGCCAGGATCAAAGATGTTGAGCTCATGGAGAAAATGACAGCCAGGTTGCAGGATAGATTGGAAATGCACGACGCGATCTGGGAGGAGTGGCATCGTCATGAGGATCCGCCCTGAGCCATGGGTTAAGCCCCCCCCTTTTCCCCTTATCTCCCTGCGTCTGCAGTCCCCCTCTCCTTTTTCTTTCTTTTTCTTCTCCTCTCTCTTTTCTTGTTTTTCCTTCGTTACTCTCTTGACCCTTTCCCTCTCATTGTTGCTGTGTTATTTGTCCCTGTTTTGCAGGCGTTTCTTCTACAAGTGCTATGATATAACATATGGCAGAATGTGTCTGTCGTTTGGTTGCTTACGTGAGGAGCAGTTGAGCCTCCCCTGATATCTGCCTTGTGATGTGCTGAAATAAGCTATGCACTGTATTTTCTACTCCTCTGCTGAAGTTTGTGTATAATTTTCTCTGGGGCACAGGGGTTACCCTGTGTCTAATAAAAATTGTTATTTGAAAAAATAAAAAAAATAAAAATTTAGAAGGCTTAGTCTATCACCGTCTTGGCTCCTGCCTCACGGACAACAACCTTCTTGACCCCTTACAGTCTGGCTTTCGCTTGCTACACTCCACTGCAACTGCCCTACTGAAACTCACTAATGACCTATGAACTGCTAAAACTAATGATTCAAAGGAATGTGTTTTTTTATGCTTTTTGCGTTTTACAGAAACGCGTTTAATTTTTTTTTTAACATTGGATCCTATGAAACAGGTTCAAATCAATGCATTTTTGTGTCTCTGGGTTTTTTTAAGGGTTCGGGGACTTTTTTCCTGCAAAATGCAGCATTTTGCATGTAATAGACTTCAATGGACCTGCACCCAAAACGCAAGTACTGCATTTTTACTGCAATTTAAATTTTCTTTACATTCACTGTATATAGCTGGTTACTAATAAGCGGGCCGGGAAGCTGTCACAGCAGCATCGTCCTTAACAACCTTTGGTCTAGTATGGTGTTGGGTGTCCCACAAAAATCCATACCAGACCCTTATCCAAGCATGCAGCCCAGTAGGTCCTGAACCATACCAGACCACATGCCCTCAACATGGGGGTGTGGGTGTTTTGGGCAGGGGGGCTCTGTGCCCCCCACCCCAAAGCACCTTGCCTCCATATTAATGGGGATAAGGGCCTCTTCCCAACAACCCTGGTCGTTGGGATCTGCAGGCTTATCAGAATCTGAAAACCACTTTTAACAAGGGGGCCCCCAGATCCCCCCCTATGTGCATGGGCAGGGTTTGACAAATTCGCTTGGATTCTAGGAGCCAGCTAAAAAATTTAGGAGCCAGAAAACGCGCCCTGTCCCGCCGAGCTCGCGCGCAGAAGCGAACAAATATGTGAGTAGCGCCCGCATATGTAAATGGTATTTAAACCACACGTGTGAGGTATCGCCGCGATCGTTCGAGCGAGAGCAATAATTCCAGCCCTAGACCTCCTCTAACTCAAAACATGCAACCTGTAGAATTTTTTAAACGTTGCCTATGGAGATTTTAAAGGGTAAAAGTTTGTCGCCATTCCACGAGCGGACACAATTTTGAAGCGTGACATGTTGGGTATTAATTTACTTGGCGTAACATTATCTTTCACAATATAAAAAAAATTGGGCTAACTTTACTGTTGTCTTATTTTTTAATTAAAAAAAAATAATTTTTTCCCCAACAAAGTGCGCTTGTAAGACCGCTGCGCAAATTCAGTGTGACAGAAAGTATTGCAATGACCGCCATTTTTTTCTCTAGGGTGTTAGAATAAAAAATATATATAATGTTTGGGGGTTCTAATTAGCGGGAAGGAGATGACAGTGAAAAAACACATTAGAACTGCTAGAACTGTTTTACTTGTAATGCCAAATGGCCACCACAAGATGGCACCAGATCACAGAAGGCCTGCAGAAGGCTGCGGCCTCAATTACCGGCGGGGGCGCATGGAGACACCCCCGTGTCTCTGTGCGCCCCCCACCTCCCGCACCACGCGACCGGTAATTGAGGCCGTGGCTTCCGTGGCTTTGCGGCCTTAGCCTCCTTCTGTGAAGGCCGCAAAGCTGCAGCCTCAATTACTGCTGGGCGCCAGGTCACAATTTCTTGTCGCAATTGCGATTTTGTCAAGCCCTGTGAATGGGTATCAGGTATATCGCACCCCTACACTTTCACCCCAAAAAGCAGTGAGGTGTGAAAAAATAAATAAAGAAAAAACTTTTTTTGACAAGAACTTTATTTAAAAATATAGCTCCGAACTTTCTTCTCCCCAAGCCGTCTACTCCCGCCGGTTACCCGCTAAAAAAACAAAACAAACTGTTTTTGTCGGGAGGCTGTCTTCCTTCGTTGTGATGTGACCCGCTGTCTGACAACTCTTATATAGCCATGGGGCCTGGCCATCCGATGACATCACACCGAAAGCTTGCCCCTTGTGAAGTCGGCGGGCTCTCCAATTGACCATCGGATGGCCACACCCCATGGCTATATAAGAGATGTCAGACAGTGGGGCACATCACAACGAAGGAAGACAGCCTCCGGACAAGAAAGGCTTTTTTTGTTTTTAGCGGGTAGTCGGCGGCGAGGAAGAAAACAGCTCGGGTAAAGATGGCTGAAGGCTATATATATTTTACATTTCACTGCATTTTGTGGTGAATGGGTAGGGGTATGGTATGTTGAGGGCATGCGGTCTGGTATGGTTTAGGAGGGCTCGCTCATGCCCTTCCTTTCCTGACCTGCCGGGCTGCATGCTCAGATAAGGCCATTTTTTTTATTTTGTCGTGAGGGTGTCCCCTCCAAATTCATACCAGAACAAAGAGTCTGGTATGGTCTTGGGGGGGGGGGGGGGGGCTCACGTACCATTTTTTTCTGGAATTTCTTGAGCGGTTAATTTTTTTTTTTTTTACATTTAGCTGTCAGCGGGTTGTCAGTGCACACCGATTCCATTTACCGGCCCTTTGTCAATACAAGCTACGTTAGCAACATAAATTGGGACCAAGCATCCGACAAACCCAAAAGTGTCTGATGCTAAAGATTCTTGAGCAGATTTAGCTCTATAGGAGAAAACAGATTGGCAAAGAAAGCTGGACAGGTAGGTATTTTACAGCTCAAGGTATGTTATCCATATTAGTATAGCTATAGAAATAAACAAAAGAATAAAGACCTAGAGTATCTGACACTTGTAGTGGATAATTTTTACCAATAAAATTTAAAAAAATAAATAGATGAATCCATATACAGGAAGCGGCCTGTAACATAAAGGATTACTAAGGTACAGTGGATCGAAAAAAATAAAACATGCGGTTTAGTAATTATGCATATGAGCATTTCATTTTATTTATTTTTTTTGGTGGGGGAGTGGATCTTGGGTGGGAGTTCCCACACTTTTTTCCCCAGGACTTGTCCCCTGGTGGCAGATGTCAGCTGACATACGATCTGTTCCCCATCTGTCCGGCGGATCAGATGACAGTCAGATGAATACTGACAGGCAGTCCATTTCCATTAGCAGACTGTCATCTGTCTGCTCGGCAGAGAGATCCCCCGCTGAGCAGGCGGATCCGACAGATGGAATCCTCCCTGTCTGAAAGGGGTCTTCAGCTCACCACACACACGTTGCAATCTGATCTTACAATCAACTTAACCACTTAAGGACCGCCTCCTGCACATTTACATCGGCAGAATGGCACGGCTGGGCACATGCGCATACAGGTATGTCCTGTGCTATTGCCCAGCCGTGGGTCTGAAGCTCCGGGGCCAGTGGACCCGATCGCCGCTGGAGTCCCGCGAAGCTGAAGAACGGGGAGAGCCGTGTGTAAACACAGCTTAACGTTCTTCACTGTGGCGGCGTCATCGATTGCGTATCCCTATAACAGGGATCACACAATCGATGATGTCACACCTACAGCCACACCCCCCTACAGTTGTACACACACATTAGGTCACACATAACCCCTTCAGCGCCCCTTTGTGGTTAACTCCCAAACTGCAATTGTCGTTTTCACAATAAACTATTTGTTGCTGTGAAAATGACAATGGTCCTAAAAATGTGTCATAATGTCGCAGTCACAAAAAAAAAAAAAAAAATCGCTGATCGCCGCCATTAGTAGTAAAAAAAAAAAATAATAATAATAAAAGTGCAATAAAACTATCCCCTATTTTTTAAACGCTACAATTTTTGCGCAAACCAATCGATATACGCTTATTGCGTTTTTTTTTAACCAAAAATAGGTAGAAGAATACGTATCGGCCTAAACTGAGGAAAAAATATATATTTTTTATATATTTTTTGGGGATATTTATTATAGCAAAAAGTAAAAAACATTGCATTTTTTTCAAAATTGTGACTCTATTTTTGTTTATAACGCAAAAAATAAAAACCGCAGAGGTGATCAAATACCACCAAAAGAAAGCTCTATTTGTGGGGGAAAAAAGGACGCCAATTTTGTTTGGGAGCCAAGTCGCACGACCGCGCAATTGTCTGTTAAATCGCAAAACCTGGCTGGGTCCTTTAGCTGCCGGGTCTTAAGTGGTTAACATGTACCAAAACAATGTATTAGGAGGACCTACGTAAAGTATACAATCAAGCAGGACCATGCATTACATGACAGATCTTAAGAGGATTGCACAATCAGACTGTAACGTGCATGGTGAGGTAGAGGTCCCTTTCACACAGCCATTCCCTTCAGATCTGCCTGTCAGTTTCTCAAGACTTCACTGTGCAATCTACTTTAGATCTACCATCACTTGTGTAGTGTATAGGCCTGCCAAATTGGATAGATTAGGTGAGTTCTATTATATATAAAGGGATTGTATAGTGTATGGTTACCTTAACTCTACCAAGTGATGTCGGCCTCAGAACTATGCAGACACTCACATGAGATCAGTCTGCCACTGTCCAGGGAACCTCTAACATTCTCTGTGGGAACCCTGGGTGAGAATGGCTACTCCATAGGGGTGAATAGTGAGGCATATACACTTCACTACATACATGACTTATCGGCTATAACGACATACAAAATGCAATTTATTATGGATAGCTTATATTGAACTGGTAACGTGTCCTATATACAAATAACAGAAGGTGCCTGCACACAATTCCAGTGCTGTGACAGACGTGCATATTTCTCACTCCAGCCACCTACCATCCGACTCTACGTACTTCCACAGCCTCTAGTACCCAGCCATCACATCGCGCTTCCCGCCTGCTTCCTCTCCACACACGCCTCTTCCTGCCCATTGGCAGAGCACCTTCACAAGTTGCTCATGGGAAATGTAGTTGAAGGTGATGTTACGAGCAAGGGTAGCGATAGCGCCCCAGGCGGCCTGCGAACTACAACTCCCAACTCTGCCATCCTGATCATGGAATAGAAGGAATTACTACCCTTCAGTAGTAATCTTTTATTTAAATGTTTTTCTTTGTATATTTTTTTCTGGCGCATATAAATGTAATGTTATTTCTGGTTATTTTCAATCCTGGCTTTAACCCGTTTATTGCCACTGGTCTTTTTTATTATTACACACATTTGTTAAAAGTTCCAATTTGGGCTTGAAAAATTCCAAAATCCCAGACTAGTGATTATTTTTTTTTCTTTTATACAGGGGAACTTTTTAAGATTTCAAAACTTAGAGTAGAGTTCCTCTTTAACCACTTAAAGCAGAGTTCCACTCACAAAATGGAACTTCCACATTAGGAACCCTCCCCTACTCCGGTGTCACATTTGGCATCTTTCAGGGGGGAGGGGGGATGCAGATACCTGTCTAAGACAGGTAATTGCACCCATTTCCGGGCATAGATTTCTGTGGGAGTCACGCGACTTCCTGTCCCTCCCCTCCCCCCGCTGTCTCCTGGGAAACACACTGTTCCCAGGAGAGAGTGGGGACCAGTGAGGTCGGGCTGTGCCGCTCACTCATGCGCAGTAGGGAACGGGCAGTGAAGCTGCAACACTTCACTTCCTGATTCCCTCACAGAGGATGGCGGCGGGGGCAGCCGAGAGACAAGTGATTGCTCGGCCTCGGCTGCCAACATCGCGGGAGCGCTGGACAGGTAAGTGTCCAGGTAAGTCAGCAGATGCAGTAAAAAAAAATTGGGTGGACTTCCGCTTTAAACCCTGAAATGGAACTTCCGTTTTTCAGAATCCTCATGCCCTCTGGTGTCACATTTGACACCTTTGGGGGGGGGGGGGGGCATATACATGTCTAATGCAGCTATTTGCTCCCACTTCCGTGCATAGATAGCCACAGTATCCACGGATATCTATGCCATATCTGACACACGGGTCCCAGAAGACAGCAGGGACTATTTAGATCGCGCAGCGTGACTCGCGCATGCGCAGTAGCGAACCTGGAAGTGACGCCACAAGGCAGCACCCGAGAGCCGAGGGACAGATCAGCTTCGGGTGCCGACATCGCGGGTGCCCTGGACAGGTAAGTGTCCAAGTATAAAAAGTCAACAGCTGCAGTATTTATAGCTGCTGACTTAAAAAAAAAAAAAAATTAGCGGAACTCCGCTTTAACCACTTAAGACCCGGACCAAAATGCAGGTAAAGGACCTTGCCCCTTTTTGCGATTCGGCACTGCTTCGTTTTAACTGACAATTGCGCGGTCGTGCGACGTGGCTCCCAAACAAAATTGGCGTCCTTTTTTTCCCACAAATAGAGCTTTCTTTTGGTGGTATTTGATCACCTCTGCGGTTTTTATTTTTTGCGCTATTAACAAAAATAGAGCGACAATTTTAAAAAAAATGCAATATTTTTTACTTTTTGCTATAATAAATATCCCCCAAAAATATATAAAAAAGCATTTTTTTTCCTCAGTTTAGGCCGATACATATTTTTCTACGTATTTTTGGTAAAAAAAATTGCAATAAGCGTTTATCGGTTGGTTTTCGCAAAATTTATAGCGTTTACAAAATAAGGGATAGTTTTATTGCATTTTTATTATTTTTATTTTTTTTACTACTAATAGCGGCGATCAGCGATTTTTTTCGTGACTGCGACAATATGGCGGACACTTCGGACAATTTTGACACATTTTTGGGACAATTGTCATTTTCACAGCAAAAAATGCATTTAAATTGCATTGTTTACTGTGGAAATGACAGCTGCAGTTTGGGAGTTAACCACAGGTGGCGCTGTAGGGGATGTGTGACCTAATGTGTTTGTTTACAACTGTAGGGGGGTGTGGCTGTAGGTGTGACGTCATCGATCGCGTCCCCCTATTACAGGGATGACGCGATCGATGCTGCAGCCACAGAGAAGCACGGGGAAGCCGTGTGTACACACGGCTCTCCCCGTTCTTCCGCTCCAGGGACGGATCGCCGCACTCCAGCGGCGATCGGGTCCGCGAATCCCGCGGTCCCGGTCCTGGAGCTTCGGACCGGGTCGCGGGCGCGCGCCCCACGGCTGGGTACTAAAATCAACGTATATATACGTTGATGTGCCCAGCCGTGCCATTCTGCCGACGTAAATGTGCAGTAGGCGGTCCTTAAGTGGTTAAGGACCGGAAGACTTTCCCACTTAAGACCAGGCAAGACCAGGCAATTTTTTGCGATACGGCACAGCGTCGCTTTAACTGACAATTGCACGGTCGTGCAACGTTGTAACCAACCAATCAATGTCCTTTTTTCCCCCACAAATAGAGATTTATTTTGGTGGTATTTGATCACCTCTGTGTTTTTTTTTTTTGTTTTTTTTTTGCACTATAAACAAAAAAAGGGTAAATTAAAAAAAAAATATATGTATATTTTTTATTTTTTGCTATAATATATGTCCAAAAAACAAAAGTAATAAAACACATTCTTTTATCAGTTTAGGCCAATATGTATTCTTCTACATATTTTTGGTAAATACGCAATAAGCGTATTGTGATTGGTTTGCGCATCTACAAAATAAGGGATATATTAATGGCATTTTTATTATTTATTTGTTCTGTCCTAGTAATGGCGGTAATCAGTGATTTTTTTTAGCAGGACTGCGACATTGCAGCAGACAGATCGGACACCTAACTGACATTTTTTACACTTTTTTGGGAACCAGTTTTTGGGTATTGCAGTGATCAATGCTAAAAATGTGCACTGTTATTGTACTAATGACATTGGCAGGGAAGGGGTTAACAGCAGGGGCGATCAAGGGTTTAAATGTGTTCCCTTACTGTGTGTTTGTGTTTTCTAACTGTATGGGGGACCGTGTGACTGGAGAAACAGACAGATACATCTTCCTGCTTAGCAGAAATACAGGATCTGTGTGATCTCCCCTGTCAGAACGGAGATTTGCTTTGTTTACACAGGTAGAATTCTGTCATTGGGAGGAACAATGGCGGGTGGTCAGTGGACATCGAATCCGCCCCACTCGCTGATTGGCTCTCCCACTGGTTAGTGTACACTAATGGAGATTCGCGGGAAGCAGCCACATTGCCACAGTACAACTGCAGTGGCAGGTCCTTTAGCGGTTAAAACCCTCACATTATTTACTAAAACTGAAGCAGAGAGAATCTGGAGCAGTTGTTCATAGCAACCTATCAGCATCTAGCTAGAAGCTAAATGGTTGCCTTGCACAGATGCTCCAGATTCTGGTTGCTCTACTCTTAGTAAATCCCCCCATATTTTAACCACTTTCTTACTGTGCCATCGCCAAAAGGCAGCTACACGCGGGTCTGTTGTTCCAGGAGGGCATCCATGGACATCCTCCTGGAACAACACCCCCCGCGCACCCCCTGGGGCCTTTGGACACAGCGGATCACAGATCAAGGTAAAGGGCCAATCACAGCAGCCTATTATTATGTGATCAGCTGTGTCCAATCAAAGCTGATTACAGTGTAAACAGACTTGCTGGTTATCGGCAGTACATTCTTTACGCTGTCACAGTGTCACAGGGGACATGTTCACAGATAATCAGGGCAATGATCATCAGTGCAGACCCATCACTGCCCATCAGTGTTGCCCATCAATGCTGCATATTAGTGCCCATATCAGTGCCTCCTCATTAGTTCAGGAATCATTTTTACCATGTATCTACACAGGGTGGTACTGTGGATACTGGACATTGTAATATGTACCATCTCATATAATTGTTTTGGCACTGGCGGCTGGTTGATGTGTGGATCTCCCTGTCAGATAACCTAATGTTTTATCAGTGATCGGGACTACTTTGTTAGCATCCTATGCTTTTTTACCTGTCATTTTGCCTGTAACCCTGGTTACTATATGGATGCATTGTGATTTTCAGCATTCCCCTTTCATATACAGTATGTTATAGGTCTTTTTATTTAGATCCGTATACCAGCATTTATATTGTAAGGGGTTTTTTTTCTGATCCCCAAGCAGCCGACTTACTTATGCCCCTGCTTTTAATCATAATGCAGACTTTCTGACTACACATTGCCTATGCTCCTGAAGAAGTGCTTGGCGCGAAACATGTAGAGCAAGAACAAGTCATGACACATCTCTACATCATAACCAGCACTCTGGAATAAACTGTATTATATATATCATTCTTCTTCTATGTAGTGCATAAGGTTGATGGTAAAGCATTACCTTAATTACAGGAATTCCCAATAAGGTGAATTTTAAATTGTTTTGTTCTATGTCAGTTTGAATTTTTATATTAAAGATATTATATTTTTCTAAATGTGTGTACTGCAGTGCCTACAAAGTCCAATTGTTCTCTAGTCTAGCCTCCTCATCAGTGCCACCTATCAGTGCCCATCAGTACCACCTCATCAATGCCGCATGTCAGTGCAGCCTCATCAGTGACTCCTTATAAGTCTTGTCTCATCAGTGCAGCCTTTCAGCGCACATCAGTGAAGGAGAAAAATTACTTTTTTTCATTTTTTTTTTACAAAAACGGAAATACATTATTTTTTTCTAAATTTGATGTCTTTTTTTTATTCGTTAGCAAAACATATTAAACCCAGTGGTGATTAAATAAAATGATAAAAAATGTCACATGGATGTTGCATGACCACGCAATTGTCATTCAAAGTGCGACAGTGCTGAAAGCTTAAAATTGGACTGGTCAGGAAGGGTGTGAAGAGAAAGAAGAGAACATATAATATAAAAACATGGCAGGTTCACATTATTTATTAATTTTTTTTATCAGTGAAAGAGTTGCCCATTTTTATGTTGTATGATATTTGTGCAACTGTTTTTTAAAACTATTAATTTTCAGGAAAAATAAAAATACTGAGGACTTGTTGACATCAGAATGCAATACAAAACGCACAGATGAAGCCATCACATTCACACGCATTTGTATGCATTCTTGTATACCTTGCAACACATTTTGCACTTTAGGGCTTATTCAAACTTGTGGTACCCTCTGAGAATCGATCTACATTTGACAGGTGGCTGGTGAGGTGTTATAATAACTCCTCAGTCTGATTCAACCCTATGACGACACACTTCTGCGCCACAAACGCATGCATTTACTACATACCAATTGATTATTCAAAAAGGCACTCAACTGGAGGGCCAACTATCTCCTTTAAGTTCACTTTTGAGAATATGTTAAATTTTCTATCCATTTTTTGGGTGGAACATGTAACATGTTCCTGCAGCTCTCCCTTGACCCCCTACCCTCACCCTTTGACAGCGGCCAGGGATCTTTTTCTCTGCACCAGCTGTAACAATTTTAAAAGAACCTAGTTGTGCCGGGCTCCACCCACAGAAATCTGTGAATGAATAGACTACAAGTACCTACATCCTTTGCGGCTGACGGCTTGTAGTTCTCAATGAGCAAAGCATACTAGCACATTACGGCTTTACCATGCAGGTACAAAAAAAAAGTTGTCCAGTGGTTTACAATCGCTTTAAGAACAGGATTGGGTAGAGCAAGAAATATACCTAAAGAGCTTATTTAATGAAAAACAAAGGGAAAAAAAAGTATACTAGATTACAAGACTTGTATCTCATTGGGGATAGTTAGAATCCCTACGAGTTAGCATTGGCATTTATTGACCATAGGTAAGGGCTTAAAGCAGGGGTCTCCATACTTTTCAAGCAAAGGGCCAGTTTACTGTCTTTCAGACTTAAGGGGGGCCGGATTATGACCAGTGGGGGTAGAAAATAGTGCTCCATCATTGCTATTAGTGGAATAAAAGTGCCGGTGTCATTGGGAGCAATACTACCCCAAGGGCCGGATGAAGGCTAGCAAAGGGCCACAGTTTGGAGACCCCTGGCTTAAAGGATCACGGGTGCAATGTCAGGCTCCTGTAGACAGTAAAGCCTGGTACCCAGGCAGGAGCAGGAACATGTTACATCCAAAAATGGATAGAATATGTAACATGACCACGCAATGAAGGTCAACTTATCCTTTAAAGGAGATAGTTGGGCCTTTTTGAAGGATCAATTGGTATGTAGTAAATGAATTCCACAAATAAAAGAAACATGGTTAAAATAAAAAAGAGGCATGTATAGATGAGTTAATTGCACCATTTGCCATTTAAAAAAAAAAAAAGTAAAATTTTTTACAATAATAATAGTACATGTAGGTCAAAAGTAAATTTTAAAAAGGAAGAGACAGCTAAAAGTGAGGTCATTTGAACATTAAAGGGTTATAAGGAAGAGGGAATCTTCAAATCCAATTGCAGAACATGGAAGTCGGTGAAGGGGTTGCAAATAGATACAGTATGTAAGTAACGAAGCAGAAGATCAGATTGGGTTGCCTGGTCGGGGCCACTTAAAATCTTTTTTGATAAAAGCATTTGCTTTTATTGACCATTAATGAGAATTTAAAGGGGATAGTTGGCACTCGCCGTTTCATGATCACAGAGCCACGACAGTTGGGGCAGTGTTGTGGATATGGTTGGCCAAAAGGGGCTATGGGTGGGTGCATATTGCACATGAGCCACAGAGCCATGGAAGTGGGGTGGTGTGGAAAGTAAAGATGTTGACACTTTCTGAATGATGCAGGACTATCCTTAAATATGCCTCCCTCCACACTACATGTACTGATCCATACATATTCAAAGAGGATCTAAGCACTTTTGGAGGCTCCACAAATGTTTTATTTTTTTTCCACCTTAAATGAATTCACGTCTCCCTAGGTCAGCACACTGGTGGTGGCAGCATCACGTTGTGGGGATGCTTTTTTCCGCAGGGACAGAGAAGCTGGTCAGAGTCGATGGGAAGATAGATGGAGCCAAATACAGGGCAATCTTAGAAGAAAACCTGTTGGAGTCTGCAAAAGACTTGAGGACAATGAATCTGAACATACAGCCAGAGCTACAATGATCAGGGGTGTCAAACTCAATTTCATAGTGGGCCGCATCAGCATTATGATTGCCCTCAAAAGGGCTGGTTGTATCTGTAGGGTTAGATGTCCAGCGCATCCCCTCCCTTCCATCACAGTGCACCCCGCTTTCCTTACGCTGCTTCTGGGAAGAAGCTGGGTGCATTGCTTGAAAGCAGAAAATAGGGGTCTGGAGGAGGACCAGAGGAGGGCTGGAGCTCTCCTGCAGCTGCAAGGGAGGTGCGAGGGTCACATGAAATTCGGCCTGCGGGCCTTGTGTTTGACACCTGTGCCTAGATCAAAGCATATTCATGTGATAGAATTGCCCAGTCAAAGACCGGACCCAAATCCAATTGAGAATCTGAGGCAAAACTTGAAAGTTTCTGTTCACAGACGATCTCCATCCAATCTGACAGAGCTTGAGCTATTTTACAAGGAAGAATTGGCAAAAATTTCACTCTCTAAATGTGCACAGCTGGTAGAGACATACACAAAAATACTTCCAGCTGAAAAGTATGTCAATGTACAGTATAGTATGCACTCAATGCTTGGTCAGGGCTCTTTTTGCATGAATTACTACATCAATGAGGTGTGGCAAGGAGGCGATCAGCCCGTGGCACTGGTTGCTTTGATAGCGCTCTTTAGCTGGTCTGCATTGTTGGGTCTGGTGTCTTTCATCTTCCTCATGACAATACTCCACAGATTCTCTATCTATGGGGTTTAGGTCAGGTGAGTTTGCTGGCCAATAAAGCACAGCGATACCATGATCTCAAAACCAGGTATTGGTACTTTTGGCAGTGTGGGCAGGTGCAAAATCCTGCAGGAAAATGAAATTGACATCTCCATAAAGTTTGTCAGCAGAGGGAAGCATAAAGTGCTCTAGAATTTCCCTGTAGAGACCTGAGCTGACTTTGGACTTGATAAAACACTTTGGACCAACACCAGCAGATGACATGGCTCCCCAAATCATCACTGACTGTGGAAAATGTTATATTTCATTTGAAAATCAAGGTCCCAGAGTCTGGAGGGAGAGTGGAAAGGCACAGAATCCAAGTTGCATGAAGTCCACTGTAAATTTTCCAGTCAGTGATGATTTGGGGAGCCATGTCATCTGCTGGTGTTGGTCCACTGTGTTTTATGAAGTCCAAAGTCAGCATGACTGGGAAAGAATGTATTACAATCTGATCGGAGGCACTGACACATGAAAACACAATGACTACTGGCAGTGACTATAGCCACCAGCAGTAATATATATATATAATATATATATATATATATATAAAACAAATCTGACAGGCTGGTTGTACCCAAGTTGATCCATCATCAATCAGCCTGCCCACAGATGGATTAAATCTCTGCTGGTGCCTGCTGAACTGAATTTCAATCCATGTATGGCTGGGTTTAGTCCACTTTTTATTTCTACTTACTCTCTCCACACTCCGACTTCCTCCTCGGTCTAGCATAGGTGGTCTCCTTAACAGCAGTGGGACACAGTCTTATTCTGCCCATTTCCAATGAGCCATGCCCTCCTGCCTTTATCTGGCCCTCCTACTGATATGAAATGCTATTCTGCCACCTGACACCAACAAAATGGGGTACCATTCCTTCCAATGATATGAACTATGGGGCACTATTACTCCCTCTAATACCACATGTAGTGATTTCTATTGCCACTGATGCCAAGAAAATTTCCAATCCCACCGGCCATAGTTGGCCCCCCCTAAAGTCTGAAGGATAATGAACTGTAGTTTGGAGATCCCTGGTGTAGACCCTGAGTAGTGCAGCTTCCCCGATTGGCTGTATTGATGGTGGTGTGGCTTTCAACCATAATGTTATCTTAGACCTTTTTTTGAAGTCCCAACTCCAGCCAAAGATTACAGTGTTACTAAACCCAGAACCTGCATTCACTATATCTGCTCTCCCACAGTGCACAGAACACGGAAATGCAATTATTTTAGTAAATATAAACTGCTAAACATCTTTTCTCATCAGCAGTATATAGCATTGTGTGACTTCTATCAGTGCCTGGTCAAAGCTTGTAGGAGGAGTTTTCATTCTCCTTTGTCTGTCCTATGAGTCTGCAGGACCCCTGACCCTCTCTGTCTGGACAGTGCTGATCACATGCACCCTTCCAAGAAAAAAACTCTCTAGCAGTACACACCAAACTAAGCATGTGCAGAGTGCTCCCAAGTCTCTGTACTGTCAGGAGATGGATTGGGGAAAGTGGACAGCCTATTTTTTTTCTTTTTACACAATGCAGAAGGTTAACCCATTAGCTTCTACTGTGAATATAACAAGCATGATTTACTGCATATGCAGACTGATTTTACTGTTGTGGGTTTAGTAACACTTTATAACAACTAGTTTTTGGATAGAATTGGGTAGAATAAATCTCTGTGACTGCATTGGGGATATTTTACCTTTCTTCCTGTCCTTCTGACTGTAAGACGAGATATAGGGTGAGTGGGTGTCACTGGGACATTAAGCTAACAAGCAAAAGCAACATTAAAAAATTGGAGCGAAGGGGGTGGATCATTTTGGTGCAGATATCCATCGTTAGTGGGGATCAGGAGCTCTCTTAGCTCAGTCCTTGTGCTGCATGAGCGAATTCTCAGTGCAGAAACATCAGCTGCCCGGTGACGCATGTGCAGCTTGTGGGCTTTAACCTTTCCACTGCTAAGTCTGTACGTCGTATGGACCAGACAGTGGGCGGGGGCTGCAGCCACTAGGATTGTGCGTAAACCTGACAAGCAGACTTCTTCCTGGCAGGCGGAAGCATTCAGGCAGTTGCGTTGGCGCCCGATAGTCTCCACGCACCACCCCCCCCCTCCCCCGTGCACCCCCACTGTTTCTCCTGGGCTACGCTCTCCCATGCCCTTTGCATCGCATAGTAGCCCATTATGTGTCACTTACCTGGAACCGAAGCTTGCGATGTCCCCGAGTAACTCACCGGCTTGAAGTGTCCATCTTCCTTCTGGGGCCACGGACTCCGGCTCTGTGACTGGAATGCGTGCGGGAGAGGCCAGTCACAGCATGACCTTTTTTTTTTTTAAATCTTTTTATTGAGTATAATGACATACAAACAACAAACAAACAAGCAAACATCAGTGAACCTGCCACAGCAGAGGGACTAGCCCCACGCAGGAGTCCGTGCCAGCCGGCATTGGGCTCACAGCATGACCTTTAATCGGAACGGCACGGCGTGAGCTTTTTACAGTGCATGATTATGAATATGTTGGCTTACAAACACTTTAATGAGCAAGCACATTTGTGTGAAACACGCCAACTGAGCACCTTGGATCGTTTGTTCTTATTTTATGGATCTTCAATAAACATTATTGCTTTTATCTCCGGATGTGCTGTCCCTTCTCCTTGCTATTCGTGGACTTCTTGGTTGCGGACCTAGGCAGGCACCTGGACTCACACAGCAGTACCTGAGATGCTGCAGATAGCTTGGGAGCGGTGTGTACCCACCCAGCTTTCTCTTTGAAAGCTCTGTCACAGTGCCTGAGTTATTTTGATGAAGAATAGATGAAACCTGCAAGGCAATGTCATAATGTGCTAGTATGCATCATATACGGGTATGCCGTTCCTTCAAAGTGCATGCGCCGTTGATGCCACTGGCTGCATCTAAAGTAAATATGTCCTAGGGTGCACGATCAGGAGATATTTACTGTACCTATAGGTAAGTGTACCTGTCACAAGCACTTTATCTCACATTTGATGTACAGCGCAGCACAAACTTTACATTTTATAGGTAAGCCTTTACCTATAGGTAAAAATCATGCATGGGAGTTTACTCCCACTTTCAATTTACAACAAATTGTCATCATTTAGTAATTTAATTACCAGAAAGTTCAGTTGGTAATTGCAAACAAACTGCCATATAATGGTATAGCATGCAACAAAATTCTTCAGGAAAACTTCTTTATTACCACATAATATTACAACATATTAAAATTAAATTGTAAATTACCAGTTATTTAATACAATCTGTCAAGGTAAGAATAAATAATCTCTTATTTACACATATACACAAGATGCAATTAAATACAGCAATAAAACAATAATTTGTTGCATTTTACATTTCAAGAGAAGTATAACTAAGCCTTTTAGCTGGATATTAGGTATGATCCACATGTAAACATTGGTTTTACAAGATTTAAACCATATCTCAACACAAAAACTAAATATATTGCAGTTTACCAGTAATGGCAGTATTAACACACTTCCTATGACAGGGCAACAACATCCACTCAGTGACCTGTGTTTATGGTGCAGCAGCATTGTCAGTCTACACTGCTATTCTGATTTGGACTAAAAACTCCGCTCCCTTTAATCATCTCCACTACATGGAGTATTGTAGTTCATAGAAGAAAGCCGATAACCATTGTTTGAGATATCAGTTCAGTGCACAGGAAGTTACAAGGACACAAGAGATTCCTTGCAGGATCAATGGATATTTTCTGTATTTGCAGAATATGTACTCATCCTGAAAAAAGAAATAGAATGCAGCCCCTCACGTTTAAGAACTAGTAGGCTACAATATATTACATTTTTGTTTTTAGGTTAAGATATTCAAGTTCTATGTAGAAATATTGACCAGTTACATACATTTTTGGGCACTTATGTTGTTACATATACTTTATACAACATGATCATCTTGGTTTCTTTCAGGTAAAAATAAAGCTATGGAATCTCCAGAAAACGGTTATGTAAATTATGAATGGTACAACATAAATAATTGAAATATTTTTTAAAAAAATTAGAAAATAAATGTACAACATTTTTACTATTTTGCTCTTTTGCCAAAAAACGTGATACCTCATACTTTTTATTCCCAGCAGTACAAGTGTGAAGTCTGTTCCGTTCCATTGTAAGGTTTGGCTTAATAGTATATCCTTAGTGAAACTGTATAAATTGAAATGTAAAACAAAGCTGTGTCCGTTTTGCCCTCTTCATTCCTCTGCTCTTGTTTCACGTCCTAGATTACAGGATTTTGAAAATGCACGTTCATAGAACAGCAAATAAGCACAAGACGAGAGAACTTCCTGTATATTAGCTCTACGCACTGTGTCATCTGAAATCCACAACCACTGCTGGCTAGAATGCTTCTGGCTCTTGGCTGCAGGAGGGGATCGTCGATAGGTAACAAAATGTCCCGAATGCATGTCACCATGATGAACAATGACTGCCATCAGACGAAAGAGATATGAGGACGAACTGCAATGAGAATAAGTAATATTAAAGATCTGTTTTCTGGATTATTGCTAATAAAACTATACCAACATCATGTAAAGATTTGTTTATTACATATAGGAGACTTTTTAAATGGTGACAAACTGTATACCTTACTTAATTTCCATGAAAACACTGCAAATGCCCTTTGCTGAAACATTTCAATATACTCAACTTATGTCCTAAGTCAAAACTAAACTCCGGTCTCAAGACAGTTCCCCAACACTGTTTGAAGTATCGTGCCAATGTGGGTTCTTGACAAAATGGACAGGTTTCTATAGTATATAACCTATTAACTGACCTAAATGTTAACCCTCCTTACATGAAATTGTGGGAACAAGAGCTCAAAATAACTATTGACCTGATTGGCAGGATATTGCCAACAATTTATGCAAAATTTCTATCAACACACTGATTGAATCAAAATAATAAAACTCTCCTGCGTTGGTACTTGGTTCTAAATAGGATCGCCCAAATGCCCCCGACGACATCCCCGATCTGTTTCAGACAATGTGGTCAACAGGGCACTGGGCACTATGCACCACGCCTGGTGGCAATGTCCCAAAATAACCAGAAATCTGATTTTGGATAAAAACTTTTACTCTTATCTGGTCGGTAATGGGCACCAATATATCTAGATCCTGGAAGTCTGCAAACGCCTGAGGATCCCTGGTCCTGAAGACAAATCTGTCCAGTTTTGCATTGAACCTGGATGCCAGAAGGTGCACATTTGGCAGCCACCATTGACTGAACTCCCTGAACAGGTGAAGAGTTCACTCCCCTGAAGACAATTGCTAAATGAGAAAATCCACCTACCCATTTTATACTCCTGGAGAAGAAACAAGAAGCTCAACCCGGGACAAGATAAGAACCACTTCCTCCTGAAAGATTTATGTATGCCATGGCCATTGTGTTGTCGGACTGAACCCTCACAGGGAGACCTTGTAGCGGCATTGACCAATGCAGGAGAAAAAGTTCCTTGCACCAAAAGGTGATCCAGAATCCTAAATCCGTTAAAGGGGTTGTAAAGGTTTTTAATTTTCTAAAATAGGTTCCTTTAAACGAATGCATTGTTGGTTCACCTACTTTTTCCTTCAATTTCCCTTCTAATTTTTTTTTCCTTTGCCTGAATTTCTCACTTTCTGTTCCTCCTCAGTAAGCTTGCCCCCATCATCCGAGCTGTTCTGGCTGGGGGTTAGTCAGCCAGAACAGCTTACTGAGGAGGAACAGAAAGTGAGAAATTCAGACAAAGAAAAAAAACATTTAGTAGGGAAATCAAAGGAAAAGGTAAGTGAACCAACACTAGCTTAAAAATAACCCATTTAGAAAATAAAAAACTAACCTTTACAACCCCTTTAAGCTGGTGTCTATTGTCAGCACCTTCCAAGAGAGGGGAAGAAAGGAATTTCCCATCTTCAGAAGTCGGAAAGACATGCACCAGTCCAGAGATCAAAGAGCACTGGAGTTTCACGCCATCAGAACATCTCCAACCATTTTTCCAAGACAAAGGCAAATCTAGGGACTTCTTAGCATCCTTAGAGAATCCCCCTGGTTTTGTCCAGAGGGAGAATCGATCTCATCTGGGCAGTATACAAGATTAGGCCCATATAATCCAACAGTTGAACCAGGAGCAATGCAAATTTCTGGGGGTTGAAAACCCAGCCAAACCTCTCCAGAATTTATATTGCGAAAAACACATTGTGCTACAGAAGAGGAGCAGGTTGCTCTCTTAGAAGCAAATGATCCATGTAACACAGAATAGGCACCCTATCGGTCTGAAGCAAGTCCAGAATTGGAGCCAAGACCTTGGTAAGCACTCATAGAAACCTCCGGTGAGGAGGAAAGTTTGTGACATGTAGGTAGGCATCCTTCATGTCCATCGATGCCAGGAAATACCCAGGCTGACGAGAGGCCACCGCAGAATGCACTTCCGCACCTGCAGAAACCTTTTAAGATGTTTGAGGTCCATGATGGGACAACCATCTTAGTTTGGCTTTGGGACTGTAATGAAATTTGAATAGAGTCCGCAGGACTTTTTGTCCTCTGGACCCGGAACAATTAATCCCTGAGAAAGAAGATGATCAGGAGTCCAGTCCACATACAAGACATCCATGAGGTAAGACTGTATAGGGAACAACTGAGGATCCTGTGGTGGCGCAATGATCCCAGGGGCAGAATTTTCTGAGAAGGAGGACTCTGGAAGCGGTATCTTCAATTTTGTGAGTAACTGCACAAGTGAGCTCTGCGCCCACTTGTGACGTCATCCATCCAAGCTGCACACATACAGGGTGGGCCCCAGGGTTGGGGGGGGGGGAATAACAACTCCTTCCCACAGCAGGCGCCAAAGTGTCCTGGGCCGCCCTTCAGCACTATCATTTCAGCATAGATTTCTCAGGTGGCCTAGGATATTAATACAAAAGGAGCAGGAAAATAAGATTCCAGTAAATAAACATAAGGGGATGGAAGAAAAAAACACCCAGTGACGCCGACTTCCACTAACTCTGTGAGTTGATGGGGGAATCGAGCTAATTTCTTTCCGGAAACCCAAGATTGCAAGAAAGAAATTTGCTCCATGTATGGCTAGCCCTACTTACCTTTTTTACTGCTTTGTCCTCTATACTTATGTGTGCTTGGACTGCGAAATGTGTGCTTTGTACACCGTGTATGTATCCTCTTTTATAAAATCTTTAATAAAAATGTTAAAGCGGGGGTTCAGCCTAAATACAAATTTCTAACATTAGAGCCAGCATACTAAGGACATTTACTGTATGCAGGTCTTTTTTTTTTTTCCGTACATATCATTATTATCTGATTTTGTCCAGGGCGTTCGGGTTCTGATGACTGCGGGACTGGGTGTTCCTATCTTGGGTTAGATGATTGACGGCTTGTAAAACAGTTCCCCTGTCGCACAACGCGCGTCACCAGATTTCCGGAAATAGCCGAGCTGCGAGTCGGCACTATACGGCGCCTGCGCAGTCAGCTCTACGCGGTATAGTGCCGACTCGCAGCCCGGCTATTTCCGGAAATCTGGTGACGCGCGTTGTGCGACAGGGGAACTGTTTCACAAGCCGTCAATCATCTAACCCAAGGATAGGAACGCCCAGTCCCGCAGTCATCAGAACCCGGAAGCCCTGGACAAAATGACAATATAACGGTATGTACGGAGGAAAAAGAAACCTGCATACAGTAAATGTCCTTAATATGCTTAGTATGCTGGATGTAATGTTAGATTTTTTTTTTAGGGTGAACCCCCACTTTAACCGCTTCAATACCGGGGCTATTTTGTTACTTCTCCTACATGCATGAATCATATTTTTTTTGTTAGAAAATTACTCAGAACCCCCAAACACTATATATGTTTTTTAGCAGATATCCTAGGCAATAAAATGCCGGCCATTGAAACTTTTTATCTCGCTCATTATTTGCGCAATCATTTTTCAAACGCCTTTTTTTGGGGGGAAAAAACGGTTTTGTGAATTAAAAAATAACAAAACAGTAAAGTTAGCCCAATTTTTTGGTATAATGTGAAAGATGAAGTTACGCCGAGTAAATAGATCCCTAACATGTCACGCTTTAAAACTGCGCACACTCATGGAATGGCGCCAAACGTCAGTACTTAAAAATCTCAATAGGCGACGCTTATTTTTTTTTTACAAGTTACAAATTTAGAGTTCCAGAGGAGGTCTAGTACTAGAATTGTTGCTGGTGCTCTAACGCACGCGGCGATACCTCACATGAGTGGTTTGAACGGCGTTTACATATGTGGGCGGGACTTATGCGTGCGTTTGCTTCTGAGCGCGAGCTACCGAGGGTAGGGGCGTTTAAATTTTTTTTTTTTATTATTTTTTTTTTTTACTTTTTTTGATTACTTTTATTCCTATTACAAGGAATGTACACATCCCTTGTAATAGGAATGTGTGCGACAGGTACTCTTTATGGAGAGATGCGGGGTCAATAAGACCCAACATCTCTCCTCCAGGCTGGAAAGCATTAGATCGTGAAAAAAAAATTCACAGATCTAATGCATTCAGCCGCTGTTGCGGCTGTGTTTACATTCCAGGACCCGGGCGTGACGTCATAACATCGCGCCCGGGCCTCCAACGATCATAGAGATGACTGGTGACCATCTGGTCACCAGTCTACTCTATGGTTTACAGCGGACGGCGGCGGATCGTTTCTCCGGGTCTCCGATGGCAAAGGAAAGCCTGGAGAAGCACCGGATGACAGCTGGAGGGGGGGGGGGGTGTCCCCTCCCGCCGCCTATAAGAAGGATCTTCGCCGCCTGAAGAGATGGGTATCTGAATGATACCTGTGGCTGCAGGCATCATTCAGATATCCCCACTGAAAGCCAGGACGTCAATTGACGTCCTTGGTATTAAAGTGGTTAATTCTTAAACTTATGTCATGATACTCACGTGCATTCTGCCGGAGAAGACTTTGAGTTTGAATATGCAGACGACAATAGTGAAGTAGAATACGTTCCATTCAACAAATTAATCTTGGAATTATGAAGACCATCAGAAACTAGACAAAATACATAAATGTAATTAATTTCAAACCAAGATTGGTGGTAGTGTGCAAAATTAAATATATTTTTCAACTAAAAAAAAAGTGCAAGACTTACCTTGCCATTTTAAAATCTGCAAATATTACACCATATAACTCACGCAGATAATTACTACTGTGGGGCAACCCATTAGACTCCACTTGATTTCAGAGTTGCAAATATTTCCTCTCAGAGCTATCTAAGCCACCAAGCTGACAATGTGTAGGAATTTCCAGTCTACGGTACATGAGCATTTAACATAGTAAGTGTATTGCCTAATAGCAACGTCTGTTGAAGATGAACAGTAGAGATAAAAATGTCAACTGTCCAGGTAAAAACTTCTGAACTATTCTGGCTCACTAATTGGGTATACTGTATATATTTATCAGACTGGTTTCCCCAATTGCCAGATCATTTGCCAATAAACAACAAACAAAAAAGACTTGTTGCATATATCTACTTTAGCCAATCACCTATGCAAACATTTAAAAAGAATGACTTGCTAAGTGGAAAGCCATTGACTTAGCAGGGGTATCCCTACATTATGAAAGCACAGAAGGAATTCTGAAGTAGATTTCTTAATCTTCTAATATTATAGAGTACCTGCTGATCCATCTGTTGTTGGTGGAACTGTTCTGCTGCAAGTTCTGCCTTGATGCTGAGAGAGGGAGTTTCTAGCAAGTCGATACTTATATCTGTCCAAAGCCAGAAACTCGCTAAACTGGACGTGTTCATTTCGTTTTAGTGGGCTACCCTGATTAGACCAGCTCAGACGCTGCAAGTGGATGCACAAACACTGAGGAAGCTATTGGAAAGGCAGAAACACTAATTCAACATAAAATTCATAATTACAATAACAATATCAAAAAATAAAAAGGAGACTAGAATAAAGTTAATTGGCCTGTTTAGATTCCCATATTTCCCCCAGTAAAGCCTGAAATGAGTTTTACTCATAGAATAAGCACCGATTAGCCATAACATTATGACCATTAAAGAGGACGTAAACCCTCTAAAACATTTCTTTAAAAAAAAATAAAAAATCCTGCAAGAGTAAGGCATAATAAGCTAGTATGCATAGCGACTCTTGTTCATCTCCTCCGCCATGCTACCCGAGTGACTTCCGGGTATCGCGGCCCCGGCGCTGTGTTTGGCCGGACCCGCGATGACATCACTCCCACACATGCGCATTGGGAGCTGTCAGTGACGGCACGATCGCCTTCACTAACGGCATGCTCAGTGCACCTGCGGCATTTTTTACGGCGTGCTAAAGACGTAGACATCGGTGCAGTCTTTTCTGCAAATATCTCCTAAACCGTGTAGGTTTAGGAGATATTTGTTGCACCTACAGGTAAGCAAAGTGGTCTGTAAGGGTTTACAACCACTTTAACAGGCAAAGCGAACATCATTAAAGTGGTGGTAAAGGCAGAAGGTTTTTTATTTTATTGCATTCTATGCATTAAGATAAAAAGCCTTCTGTGTGCAGCAGCCCCCCTAATATTTACCTGTGCTACATCTCTGTCCAGCGATGTCCACGTGTGTCTCGGCCTTCCGAGACTCTCCCTCTTGATTGGCTGAGACAGCAGCAGCACTATTAGCTCCCACTGCTGTCAATCTAAGTCAGCTAGCCAATCAGAAGAGAGAGGGGGTGGGGCAGGCCCGTAGCTTTGTGTCGGAATGGATACCATGGAATTATGGCTCAGCTTGGGTGTCCCCATAGCAAGTTGCTTGCTGTGGGGGCACTCAAAAGGAGGGAGGGGCCAGGATCACAGAAGAGGAGGATCTGGGCTGCTCTGTGCAAATCCACTACAACAGAGCAGGTAAATATAACGTTTGTTGTTATTTGTACAGAAAAAAAAAAAAAAAAACAACGAGACGTTACAATTACTTTAATTATCTTGTTACAATGGCATCTGAAAGTGGGAGGGCCACATTAGGCAATAAGTGAACATGTCCTTAAAGATGATGTGCTGAAAGCAGACACAAATTATAATGGCTAGACGACTGGGTCACAGCATCTGCAGCTCTTGTGGGATGTTCCTGGTCTGCAGTGGTCAGAACCCAACAAAGAAATAAATCAGCGACAGGACCATGGGCAGCCAATGCTCGTTGATATATGTGGGGAGTGAAGGCGAGCCTGTTCCAAGAGAAGAGCTACTGTAGCTCAAACTGCTGAAAAAGTTAGTGTTGGTTCTGATAGAAAGGTGTCAGAACACACAGTGAATCCCAATTTGTTGTGTATGGGGCTGCATAGCCTCAACAAGTTATGGTGGGTGGTCATAATGTTATGGCTGACCGGTGTACATTTTCCTCTCAGCTTCCTGAATTCCAGTCTAATGCACCCCCATCAGACCATGGGCGATATCACAATATAAATTGATTTTTGTTGCTCACCTTTCCTAATTTCAACTGTTTAACAAAAGTCGTTTTCTGATCTTCCAATAGCTGCCCATTTGGCCTCTCCTGAGCTTGTAGCTGTAATAAAAATAAAAAAAAACACAACAAAAGGGATTTTTCATTAAAATTTAGCTATATCCAACTGGAATATGTATATTCCAGAATATGACAAACACAAGTAGTTCAAAACCAACCTTTTCAGCACTTTTTATAAAAAAAAAAACCCTTGGCTTATACTCGAGTGAGGGTCTCCTGCTGTGTCAGTCTTAACTGCAGTCGGCGGCTGTCCACTGTAACAAAGCCCCGCAGCCTCCTCGTCCATGATAGACGAAATGCTGAACACCGATAACAATGCTGGGAAACTGAATCAGTGTTCCATCTATCACGGACGAGGAGGCGGCGGGGCTTTGCTACAATGGACAGGCGCCGACTGCAGTTTCATGACATAGCGGGAGATCAAAAGGTACATGAGGCTGCTGATGGGCACAGTTGACCCTCTTTTCCACTTACAGTAGCTGCTGCATTTCCCACCCTAGGCTTATAGTCAATACGTTTTCCCATTTTTTGTAGTAAAATTAGGTGCCTCGGCTAATATTCAAGTATATATGGTATTTCTTATTTATATATTTGACTATTAACCACTTAAGGACAGGGCCTATTTTTCAAACATAGTTACAAGTTATCAGGTTTTTTTGCTCGAAAATTACTTAGAACCCCCAAACATTATATTTAAATTTTTTCGGACACACTAGAGAATAAAATGGCGGCCACACCGTATTTGCGCAGCAGTCTTACAAATGCAAATTTTGGGGGGAAAAAATACACCTTTTTGACTAAAAAATAAGAAAACAGTAAATTTAGCCCAATTTTTTATATATTGTGAAAGATAATGTTATGCCGGGTAAATTGATACCCAACATGTCATGCTTCAAAATTGCGCCCCCGATCCTGGAATGACAACAAACTTTGACTCTTAAAACTCTCCAAAGGTGATGTTTAAAAATTTCTACAGGTTACCAGTTTTGAGTTACCGGAGGTCTTTTGCTATAATTATTGCAATTGCTGTAACGATCATGGCAATTCCTCATGTATTGTTTGAACACTGTCTACGTACGCGTTCGCTTCTGTGCGTGAGCACGGCGGGATGGGATGCTCATATTTAATATTTTTTCATTTTACTTTTTATTTTTACACTGTCCCTTTTAAAAAAAAAATTTTTGGATCATTCTTATTCCTATTACAAAAAAAGTAAAAATCCCTTGTAATAAAAAGAGTACCTCTATAATGTGAGATCTGAAGCCAAGATCACAAATGTAATAAGGCCGTTGGGCAGAAGTGACGTTTGATGACGCTTCCGTCATCCAACGTCACTGGGTCGGGTGGCCATCATTCCTTCTCTCGACTGTGAGGGAAAAGGATCGTTTCCGCCGCTACCAGCCCATACAAAACACATTTTGATACCGTGTTCAACTTACTTTGGTACAGTTTTCACAGACAACATCCTTAACACTCTCTGTGGAGATGAAGTGTTGTAGGCAATGGTCAAGTGTTAAAGTGCGACCCTGGTAAAAAAAAAAAAAAAAAAAATTAGAGATTTAAAAAAAAATATATATATAAAACAAATATACTTGTTCATCAACACCTCCTTTTGGATCTCCCTCGCTACTCCTTTAGTCAGCCCCTATGAATTTTCAATCAATGACCAAGTCTGAAAGAAAAACCCACAGTGTCCCCTGAATCCCCAGTGTCAATGGTGAACACTGTACTGAATGTTCATTTGTAAAAGACTGAACAGATTTTAAAAATAAAATTAAGTTAACCCTAAACCATTATAGCTTCTCTTTTAAGCAACTTACCTCCTCTCCCTGGCATTGCCCTGTAAGGTAATTCCTTCCTGCCCCCTTAGATCTACTCAGTCTTTCGAGTCGAATGACACCCTGAATCATTCAACCCTGAAGACTGAGGACATTCAGTTAGGGCAGGGTGTCATAAACCACAACAGATCCCTGTACTCGCTCCATATAGTGAGGCAGACCCAAAATCATTAACGTTTTCTTAAAAGAAGTATAGCAGCAAACCTACCCATGCACCTGAAGGTATACTCAACGACAGGCTGTCAAAGGTGTCATATCGCATAGGACTCTACATGAAAAATTAGAATTTACATGAAAATCTATAATGCCACGGACAAAGGTTATTCTAAAAATAATGATTTCTTTTTAGAATGTAGCAATTCTAAAAATGACACATTCTTACCTGATGCTGACAGTTCTTGCAAATCATGTTACTAGTCAACCTTCCATGAAAAGGGTGGTGAGTTTTCCAATGTCTAGGGATAGGGTTTATCACTCCTAGAAAATAATAAAATCTTACCACTTTTTCATGACTGCCAACCAAGCCAGAAAATGATAGACAATCTATAGAGAGCAAAGTTAGCATGACCAAGTCCATGTGGGTGATGATCCAAAATCAAGAATAGAGTGCAATTTGCAGGCCCTGAAAGACTTCCCCAAGGGCAATAATGAGTACTTATAACCAGGAACAATTACACAGAAACATATTTTGAACTTGCTGAAAAGGAAATGACTGAGTGTGCACTGTTATCTAATTTATAAAGGCAACAAAACAGCAAAAGAATTCACAGAGCAACTGTTTTAGCGGGATACAGACACATTCAGCAGTAGTAAGCAGCAGACGATAACAAACTATTTAGCTTTTGAAACATTTCCAAATTTGGAAATGTACTTTGTGGTCACAAACTGGTGTCCATTTGTTTTTAATACTGTAAAAGAGAAGTCAGTGTTGTTCTAAGAAGGGTTGAAGAGGGGTCCATATCTGATGTGATTGACTAATGATCTCAGTGACCTACAGGAGACTCAGATACTGTCAAATCCTACAGAAACAAACAGGCAACAGGGCATGCAATTTTAATTTTATAATTGTTTATAATGAAATCTACACTTAGATGGCGGCACCCCCCTGTTTTTTATCTCTTTGCGGTTTTATTATACAGAGGCGTTAACTCTGACCAGAGGAGCTGCAGCCATCTTATGGATGTCTGTATTTATGAACACTATACACACCGCCGGCTCTCACTGATGTCAGTCTGCTATAGTGACCGGGAAGACTACCCTGCAGTAGAGCAATCTGAAAGTGAGGCTTGATGCGCTTGTGGAGCGCAGAGTGGAAGGGAGGACGTCGATGTCGGTGAGGAGGATGGTCTATGAGGACAGCTTTACCCCGAATGCCTGTATACTTAGATGTACCTGTTTTAATCATCAACCATGCAAGTTGCTAAATGTTGTACCTTCATTATATGCAACCATACTACTACACTTAGTGGTGCCTCTCTTCTCTTTTATACTCATTTGTGACATGACGTTACTTGTATAAAAATGTTGCTCGTCTTGCAAAACGCTCTCAAACCAAGTTACTCTCAACCCAAGGTTTTACTGAATTTGGACGGTTTTAAAATTGCTCTTTAATTGATTTTTTGCATCATAAAGAATTTTTTTTTAATCATGTATCGGCAAAAATATGTAAATATGATTTTCAATTGTGTGTGTTTTTATGCACTTTGTCTGTCATAGTCAGAATATCTTTAAGTTTTCACACAATACACTTCAGCCAGGTTGGGCAGCAGACTGCAACTGTCCCACCTGACTTTACTCCCCATTATTCATACTAAAATACCTAGACATAACTAACTACCCATGGACAGGCTGCCCTAGTTCAGTTGCCACATGATTTCAGTTGATTTGTAATAAACAAAAAAGACGTCACAGATTGAGCATTACCCACCTTCTGTTCTGCAGTGAATCTGCTGTTCACAAACCTGGGTGACCTGCAATGAAAGTATTATTGAACAGCTCTATAACAAGTTCAAATTAGGAAGATACAATTATGGTTTTGTGCTTTGGTGAAATCTGTTGATCAAAGCTAAACGAGACAGGCAGAACATGATGTGCCACACATAACAGATTATTCTATAAATAGGAAATCAAATCCGAATATAAAAAATGCTTACCTCCAAAGCATGAATGTCAAAGAGGTGTGGTACATGGGGATGACGATCTCTCTCTTCTTCTAATGATGATGTCAACACATGAAATAATTCATGTGCATCCTGTGTAAACAAAGAGCACGCCACATTATAAAAAGACAGTTTTTAGCCCAGTGTCAAAGACAAAAGCATTCATTTTCAAAAGACATCTGCAGTAACGGAGGCTCTTTTTAATTTTGGGGGCTTTAGCTTATTTTGGAAGGGTGCTGTTTAATTAGTATTAAACCCCCAAACCAAAAATGTAACATGTTTCAGCTTACTATTCATTAGAGGTAGGGGCTGTATTTGTTTTATTTTTTTTAGGCTTTTCTTCCCTCCCACCTTTGGAGAGCAGCGCTGTTAATCTGGGAGGAGGGGAGTGTTAGATGCACTAGCAGACTTAGATACACTAACAAAATGAAGCTGAACTTCAGCTAACAGTTTATAAGCAGATATAGAATATTTTTTTTCTTTTTGGGATTACATTTTTACATAAATAAATAAATAAAAGCTGGCTGTTGTAATCACCCCTATCAGTGGTAAATGGTTTGTCTCAACCCTGTAACTACTACATCTGCAGAACTGAAAACCAAGTGAGAATAAAAGAAAGAAATCCTAAACAAGAAAACAAATGCAACCATCACATTTAAAAATTAGTAAGTTGCAGTATAACAAAGGTTTGCTTTTGGGTGTAATGCTGCTTTAAACAGGTATTATGCCCAAAACCAAAAATGTAATATATTGCAGCTTACCAATGCTTAGATGTGGAGGCTGCATCAGTTTTCTTTTCTTTGACGTTTTTCTTCCGTTTTCACCTGGTGATCTGGCTAGTAACACACCACCTATATTAGTGAGACACAACTTGTCAGTCTGGCACTCCAGGCTCTTTTAGTCCAAAAATGGTCCAAAATCTCACTGCCCTTTTACCACGAAAATAGTAGATGTACTGGAAGATTTTGAACCACTAACAAATTGAATTCAGCTCACACTTTTATAAGCGGTTACAGCAAATATTGTAATTTTATTTTTGGGATAAAGCTTTACATGAATAAAAGCTTAACATTTTAATCACCCCTGCCAGTGTAAAATGGCTTGTCTCATCCATGTATTCTGCTGAAGAGTTTGTGCTGTCAAAAAAAAAAAAAAAACATACTTGCTGGCTGGATTGCCAGAGGAAAATAGAAGAAAGAAAGCCTAAAAATAGGGTAACGAATGCAGCTAGGGCCACTAATAAGGCAGTAAAACTGGTCCTGTTGTACTGGGCCCAGGCTTCATCAGCTAAACAAGGGGACCTGGGCAGCTTTATTGTTCACTTCTATCCAATAGGATACATTGATTTTACTAGACCACACCCCCACTCCTACTTGCTTACCAGAACTTTTTTTTTTTTTCATATAAGTTTTATTTGAAAATTTTGCAAGTACAAACATTGCAGAAACATCCAGTCTGTAGGATAGAATGCGGACGCAGCCGCCAATACATGCAGATATCAGAAAGACATAACAGACAACATATGAACATCGTTAGTATACCTATAGTCAAAGAACAAAACCAAGGAATATAAATCAGTCTATACACACGTGGTCGTAACTGGTAAAAGTGTGGAGGGGGGGGGGTGAGAAGGGGGGAAAGATTGTATACGCATTCTGTGTTAGTTTAGTTTCATTTGGGAGGGGGAGTGGGGAGCTTGCCACAGCTCTATATGGGGTGGTCAGAAGGGAGAGTCAGGCCTGATCATTCAGGACATAATCTGTTTGAATTCGTCAGTGGAAGTGAAGTAAGCCCAGCAGGCCCATGTTTCGTAGAACTTAGCGGGGGTGTCATTCGCCTGGTGGATCAGTTCCTCCATCTCCATTGTTTTTTGAATACGTTGGAACCATTCCGGTACTGAAGGTGAAGTGGGAGAGAGCCATTTGAGGGGCACACACATCCGGGCTGCATTCAGCATGTGCATTGCCAGAGATCGGTAATATCCCTGTGGTGATACCTGGGCATGGTGAAGGAGGAACTGAGCGGGTGTGAAATCCAGGGCGAATGTAGTGATTTGGGATATACGTTCATGAACCTCCTGCCAGTAAGGTCGTATTTTGGGGCAGGACCACCATATGTGTAAGAAGGAACCCACCTCTGATGAACATCTCCAGCACGTGTTCGAGAGTGTGGGGTTGATACGGTGTAGATTAACAGGAGTCTTGTACCATCTGGATAGTAATTTGTATGCGTTTTCCTGTATCTGTACATTCACCGAGCCCTTATGAGCCATTCTGTAGACGTCTTCCCATTCCCTATCCGTGAGATCAAGTCCCAGATCACGTTCCCACTGGATGTTTGTCCAGTGGTTTTTACATGAGTGTGCAGAGAACAACAGAGTGTATATATTCGAGATGAGGTGTCTCTGTGGTTCTGTACTGGAGCATGTGGCTTCAAAGGAAGTGGTGGCCCTGGACCATTTCGCGTCCGAAGCCGATCTGGTGAGGAAGTGACGGATCTGTACGTACGTCCAGAATGGGAAGACGTCCCTGTTTATTTTAGAGGCTAGCTCTGTCTGTAGCAGGAGACGCCCGTTGCTGTAAAATTGGCCAGCCCGTACAATGGGGTGGGGCCAGTCATCTGCCAAGAAGGTGGTGTGCATTCCAGGAGTAAAGTCAGGGTTCATTCTAAGGGGGGTCATAGGGCCACGTATGTCAGATATTTTATGCTTGGAGCATGCCTCTCGGAATGCCAGTAAGGTGGGCTGGATCAAGGGGTGGCCTGTGCATTGCACCGGGACATGGCGTTGTGAGATCCACGGGAGTTGGTGGAGAGGGAGGGGTGAGAACTGTTGTTCAAGTCTTATCCAATCTTTTTGGTCACAATGTACGTTCCAGTCGACTATTCTGGTCAAACTACTGGCCAAGTAATACTTGTAAATGTCAGGTAAACCTATGCCACCTGCTAATTTAGGTGCCGTGAGCCGAATATAGCTTAAACGCGGGCGGGCATTATGCCAGATAAAGTCAGTACAAGCTTTTTTATAGGAGGAGAAGAAAGCCGGGGGAATCTTGATAGGGATCGCCTGTAAAATGTAGAGGATCCGCGGTAGGACGTTCATCTTAACAGCCGCGGCCCTGCCGAACCATGATAGCAATTTCGAGGACCAACCCCGTAGGTCATTTAGTATGTTTCGTAGCAGTGGGGCGTAGTTCAGTAAGTACAGGTCTGCCAGGGATACGGGCAATTGGATTCCTAAGTAAGTAATGGCACGGTTATTCCATTTGAATGGAAAGTTAAGTTTACACAGGTCACATGTTTCTACAGGTAGGGAGATGTTCAGGGCCGACGACTTTGCAAAGTTGATTTTAAAATTAGATAAAATCCTGAATTCCTCAAAGTCTTTCAGTAAGTTTGGAATCGTCGTGATTGGGTCTGTCAGAAAAAGTAGAATGTCGTCCGCGAACGCCGCGAGCTTGTATGTGCGATTTCTTATGGTGATGCCCTTAATCGACGTGTTAGATCTTAGTCGTCTCAGAAGCGGTTCCAAAGTCAGAATAAAAATCAGGGGGGACAGGGGGCAGCCTTGACGGGTACCGTTCGATATGGAGAAGGCGTCCGACAGGCAGCCGTTTACCCGAACCCTCGCTGTGGGGCCGGCATAGAGCGTGGAGATGTAATGGAGCATCAGGGTTGGCATGCCCATGGCTATTAAGGTCGCCTGCATAAAATCCCACGCTACCCTGTCAAACGCCTTCTCCGCGTCGAGTGAAAGGAAAAATCCCGGGCTATTGGCAGAAGTGAGCCAATGGTGGACATTCAGGGCCTTAAGGGTGTTGTCCCTTGCTTCTCGTCCTGGGACGAAGCCGACTTGATCCAGATCCACTAGGTTGGGGATGTAGGGAAGAAGTCTATTCGCTATCGTTTTGGCAAACCACTTAAGGTCGACATTGAGTAGGGAAATGGGTCTATAATTAGTCACTACTGAGGCATCCTTGTCAGGTTTCGGTATAACTACGATATGAGCAGTCAGTAAGTCTCGGGGCGGGGCAGTGCGGTCGGCAAAGGAGTTGAAGGCGGATAGGAAGAATGGAGTAAGGGTCTTAAGAAAGGTTTTGTAGTACCCCGTCGTCAGGCCGTCTGGACCTGGGCTCTTGCCTGGTTTCATTTGTTTTAGAGCAGTTTCCACCTCCTTGGAGTTAAGTGGTCTGTCAAGCTCAGCTTTAGCGGCTTCCGATAATTGGGGCGGGGCGTATTTCTTTAAAAATTCCTCCAGCCTGTGCCGCCTCGCCGCTTGCGCAGTAGGTGAGTCAGGGGACGGGAGATTGTAAAGATTAGTGTAGTATTCGACAAAATCTTTGGCAATGTCAGGTGAGGAGAGCAGTCTTTGGCCTCTGTCGTTGGTCAGGGAGTGGACGGTCGTTGTGGCTTTTTTAGCTTGTAGGGTCCTCGCAAGCAGTTTGCTGGCTTTGTTACCATATTCGTAAAATGTTTTTTTGGCCAAGATGAACTTACGCCTGATCTGTTTACCCATAATTTCCAAAAGGTCGGCCCGCGCCTGGGTGAGGTCCTGTAGTGTTTTCAGGGCAAGTGTGTGTTTGTGTACCGTTTCCAGTTGCCTAATCCTCTCTATGAGTCCCGCACGTTGTTTCCGTTTCTCTCTATGGCGTTTAGCGGCTGCGGCTATCAGGATTCCCCTAACCACACACTTGTGGGCTTCCCAATTGGTGATGGGCGCGGTCTCCTCCGCCCTGTTTTCCTGAAAAAACAGGTTGAGGCGAGATTCTAAGTCCATGGCTATGGATGGGTCAGTGAGCAGGGAGGGGTCCAATTTCCATATATGTGAACGTGGGCGTGTTTCCAGGATGGACAGCGTGGCCGAGACCGGACAATGGTCCGAGAAAACCATGGGATCAATAGAAGCAAGCGTGAGCATGGGGAGATCCTCTTGAGTGATGAATATGTAATCTAGCCTAGAGTATCTATTGTGGGGAGTGGAGTAGAAAGTATAGTCCCTGCCCGTGGGATTCAGGGTGCGCCACGTGTCCTGTAGGAGGAGGTCTTGGAGGTGTTTTTTTATTCGTCTCAGGGCTGCGTATGGCAGGGAGGAAGTGCCCGTGGACGTGTCTTGGATGGGGCTGAGGGGGACGTTGAAGTCTCCCCCCAGCACTAGTATGCCAAGCTTGAAAGAGGCTAGTGCTCCCGACACCGAATTAAAGAACGTTACCCGATTCGAATTTGGGGCATATATGTTAGCTAACGTAATGGGACGGTTGAAATACAAGCCCTTAAGAAATAGGTATCGGCCCTCTGGGTCCGCCAAAGATTCCGACAATTGGAAAGGGCAGTGTTTGGCTATTAAAATCGAAACCCCTTTGGATTTGTTAGACGGGTTAGTAGCATGGTGAACCGTAGGGAAGTTATGGTTGTACAGCTTTGGCGTAGAGTCCGACCGGAAGTGCGTTTCCTGAACAAATACAATATCGGCTTTAGCCCGGTGCATATCGAGTAAGAGGTGCGTTCGTTTTTCTGGGACGTTGAGTCCGCGCGCGTTAAGGGAGATAATCTTCAGTGTATGTCCGTCAGTTTTCTGCACGGTGCTAGACATTGTGGTCAGCACGGGGGGAGTCCCCAGTGGGCTTTGGGGAGTTGTGGGAATTGGACTATTAGAGCTGTGGCAAGGTGGGATATGTTTTATGGGAAAGGGTCACTCCAGTAGCTAGCAGAGTGGTGGGTGCAGGGGATAGGGTTCCGGTCGCTGACACACTCCCCTTCTCAGTCCCAGGAGAGTGGGCCCGGGGGGGGGGCAGAGTTAGTCAGTGATTGAGTCCAGGAAACTCAAGACCACTGTTGGGGGGTTGGCCTGTCTGTTGGAAGATTGGAAGAACAAAAACTATAAGGGGTTGTGAAGAGAAACCCTCCATCCCTACCCCAGCCCTCTCTTGAGCAGAATAATATGCATGCAGGGTATGCCACTATGTTGGGGACTGAATACCACGTTCTTCTATGTATTCGTCCAGGTCGGGCAGGTATCATGTAAAGAAGGTGTGAGTAGCCATCGCTTCAGATCTACAAATCAAACCGTTAAACGTGTGAACCACTGTAAAAGAACGCCAGGGCGAGTATACCTGCAAAAGTATGATCAGAGACTTCTCAGAGTCTCCTACTTGGGCTGTGACCCAGGTGAGGATTGTCTTGCGTAGTAGGGAGACACGATTATCTAGGAGGTTGCAGTATTGAACAACTCCAAACAATCATTGGGAAAGTTTGCTAAAAGGGGGGGAGGGGTTTGGTGGGACCCGCAGAGGACACGCACCAGGTAGAACGCCCATTCTGCAGGTCGCTGCGTTAGTCGTGTTTAATGGGGGGAGCAATGATTTCTAGGTTTGCCTGTCTTGAAGGGGGGGGCGGAGGGCCGAGGGCTAAGCAAGTACCGTGTGTCACTAAAGGCAGTTTTTTTTTTTTTTTTTTTTTTTTTTTTTCCCCTGACCTTATCTCGTGGGAGAGCAGAGTTGCGTAAATCTCGCTGAACCATTGCACACTGTAAACTAGAAGCAATACGACCCTGTCCATGTCTAAGACTTAGCACAGACCTAATAAACGATCAGACTAAACAGTAGGCAAACTAACATTCGAAACCTATCTCAGCCACTAACATTCGATCAGTCCTGTAGTATCTTAGGTGGATTAGGCAGAGCTTTTCAACAGGCAGCAATGGTAATCCAACAATTCCCCCTGAAAGCCTGGGGCCCGTTGTGCACCGGCAGCAAGGCAAGCTAGATCGCCTGGGGTCAACAGACACACACGAGACTTTATACCAGGGTATGCAGCCGAGGTCATGGGGGCGGGGGACTCTCCCAGCCGCTCCCAGGCCGGGTCCTGGTGATCGGGGGATACCCGGTGCAGTCTTACCTATGTCGGTGGCCTCCAATGTCCCCTTCGCGTGCGGTCCGTATGGCAGGCATCGTGCGGGGTCCCATCACACGCAGTCAGCTAAGCAGAACAGGGCGATAAGGGGGGGGGGGGGACACAAGGAACCTGGGATGGTGGACGAACGCGGATACTCCGTCATACAAGCTGGAAAGGGAGGAAGCATCTGGGTCACAGCCGAACGGCAGAGGTCTCGTTAACGGGGGATGAACGCTTGATCCCGACGGGCTCTGCGTGGCATCGGAGCTGCTAATGGGTTGGCTGGCAGCGGGTAACCCTGCGCGGTGGGGTCCAGACCCGAGGGAGAGGGAGATCTCCTCCTGCGATTTCTGGCATCTTGGGCTTCCATCGGTTCCTCTTCCATATTGCGGCGTGAGAGCTCCGGGATCTGAAATTCTGCGTACCAGTCAGGTAGGTGGACTAACGGTAGGTCCAGGTGTTTGCAGAAATCCTCCAATTCCTCTGGAACCCTCAAGAGAGCTGTGCGGCCGTGATATGTGGCCGATAAGCCAAAAGGGAATTTCCACCGGTAACGGATCCCCCTGTTTCTCAGGATATCCAGGAGGGGGCGGAGATCCTTGCGATTTTTAAGCGTTATAGCCGAAAGGTCCTGATAGATCTGGATCGGACGGCCGTCATAATCAAGGCGCTCCTTCTCCCGGGCTCTCCTCAGGACAGTCTCTTTAATCTCGAAGTCGTTCACGTAGCAAATGACATCCCTTGGGGGATCAGAATCCTTGCCCCGGGGACGGAGAGCTCTGTGTATGCGCTCCATTGCAATGCTCGTTACCGGTGGTCTGTCCAGGAGCTGGTTGAATATGCCTGTGACTACCGGTGCGATCTGGTCTGCTTCAACGCTTTCTGGGAGTCCCCTAATCCGCAAGTTATGTCTTCTGCCTCTGTTGTCGAGTTCTTCGACATGGCGCTGAATGTCACGGAGCTGGAGGGTGTGGGAGTCCAATTTGTGTGCCACTCTCTTGATGGCGGCGTGTTGTACCACTGTAGCGTTTTCCACCTTCTGGACCCGTCCCGATATGGCCTGTAGTTCTTGGCGCAGGTCCGAGATCACCGCGTATAGCGTATCTTTAATGTCCGCCGCCACCACCTGGAGGTCCTGGAGGCACAGCGGTGGGGCTGGTGTCGCTGCGGGGGCCGAGACTGCTGGAGAGAGCAGTATCTCGACATGGCTTTGAGGAGAAGAAGAGGCGGGAAGCGGAGCCGCCATGACAGGCCTCTGTGTTCTGAATAGCTCCGGGATGGTCTGGTTAGGACCGGAGACGTCTCTCGGGGACCTGGATCTAGACGCCGAGCTTCCACGGGAGGATGTCCCCATAGTTTCAGCAGATAGCGTAGTGAGAAACCTGCGATATGTTGATCGTTGAGCTGGGGTGAGACGGAGCTCTTGGATTAGGCAGCCATCTCCTCACCAGGCAAACCACGCCCCCCTGCTTACCAGAACTTTAACTAAATTTCCCTGCGCCCCATCACGTCAACAGAGGGGCCCAGGAGGTGGGAGCAGAGGAGGGATTTTGTTTTTCATTTCCAGGGCATAGGTGGATAAAGTCAGTGCTGCTGTACCTTCAGAGGGGATGGGGGGTGTTGAGGTGAGGTTAGGGGGGCTGTACAGGGCCTAATGATTTCTAGCAGCAGCCCATCACAATAAGAATTGGTAAGCTGCGATATAACAAAGTGTTTGCTTTGGGTTTAATACTGCTTTTGCTAAAGTACTATGTATCAAACAATTGCTATCTGTCTACATGCATGTGCTCCAGAAACAGCTGTGTGCCACTGTTTAGTATAAGCTTCCTGATGGGGACAGCAGCATAACTTGCATATGCAATGAGCATGGCTGCTTATGGTCTCCACTAAAAGCTCATCTGACAAGGCGACAGTGCCGGAAAGCACTTGGAAAAACATTGACAGTGCTGTCACCCGTTAACAGAAAATGCCTCAACAAGGACCTTCATGTTTTATTTTAATGAAAGCTGTAGATTAAATGTAATGATTTTGTTTAGATATGCTTCACATGTCTACGTATAATTTAAAATAAAGTAAGATGATTAGAAGCCAGTCTGTGCACATTTCAAGTAGCTGGCGGAGCAAAATATATCAAATTGAAGTAGCACTTCACTAACCTGCTCTTCGAAAGAAGAAATCTGCCACCTGTATGTCCGGAGAACATCAAGAAGAGGACTGGCATCTATCACCTCTTCTTCTGCAGTCTCCTGGTTTGATAAAGCTTAAGAAACAAAGGTGTCTTAATGTTAAAAAAAAATAAAAATGTGGATTATTTATTCAGTGCGTTTTTTGTCACAACTGTGATATTACGGCGGACACATCGGACACTTGACACATTTTTGGGACCATTCACATTTATAAAGCGAACAGTGCTATAAATATGCACCGATTACTGTATAAATGTGACTGGCAGGGAAGGGGTTAACACTAGGGGGCGAGGAAGGGGTTAATGTGTGCCCTGCTAGGTGATTCTTACTGTGGGGGGAGAGGACTGACTGGGGGAGGTGACCAATGGTTGTCCCTATGTACCAGGGACACACCATCGGTCTTCTCTCCCTGGTAGGACGTGGATCTCTGTGTTTACACACAGAGATCAATGTCCCCGTCTCTGTGACTGCCGATCGCGGGTCACTGGTGGACAACGCGGCCACCGGGAACGTGCATTGGCACCTAAGTGACGTTGCAGGCATGCGCCCCCCAGTGGCTGGAGGCCGTATATAGACGGCCTCCCGGCAAATAAGATGCGGCCGTAAAAAGTCGTCGGGAGGGAAGTGTTTAAGGGGATTTAGTGAAATAAATCTGGTAGGAAGCCCATATAACAGCTTGGCTCTACTATGAGAGCATCTAAAAATGAAAGCAGAACTAAAAACTCTCTCAATCAACAATAACTACCGTATTTCTAATCCGTATCTACTAGCCGTGGTAAATAGATAGGAAGGTATGATTAATTTACTTGTCTTTAACTCAATTAGTCAGTTGCTTCCTGGCTTCTGGCCCTAGGCCAAAATGATGGCATAAATCCAAGGAATCATCATTTTTGTTTTTTTCATCTGGAGGAGGGGTTTTCTCAGCTAATCAGGCCCTCCTGCCTGCATGCCTAAGCTAAGGGCAGATGGATTCCAGAAAGTAACTGCTACACAAAACATCAACCCTTACTCAAGATGGCCATGCCTGCAAATTCGAATTAGTATTTTTCAAACTGATTTCTCAAGAAAATAAATGGAGACATAAATGGATGAGCGAGTTTGTTTTGAATATTAAAAAATAAAATAAATAGCATTTTCAGTTTGTGGTGCTCAGAAACAGTTAAAGTGGAAGTTCAGTCAAAATCTAAATGTACTCCCACCCCCATTCTAAGCCTATTCTATCGACCCTGTGAAAGAAAAAGATGTCTATACTTACCTTTTCTGAAGCTGCTGTGGTCCGGTCAAATGACCAGTTCCCAATGCTGGCTTCAGTGTAGAGGAGGGGCATTTGTTGTTGGCTGCTCCATAGTAAGCCTATGAATGACATCACTGTGCAGGCATTTTAAGCCATTGTCAGCTATCTCTCACTGAAGTCGTTGCTGGATAGACCATGTGACCGGACCAGAGCCTAGATCTGCCTGATTCTGGCCAAAATGAGAATCACAATTGTTTGCTTAGAATAAAAATCGCTATTCACGTGGCATTACATCATCTTTCACAATATACAAAAAATTGGGCTAACTTTACTGCTTCATTTTTCATTAAAGTGCGTTTCTTCCAAAAAAAAACTGTGTTTAAAAGACCGCTGCGCAAATACAGTGTGACATAAAATATTGCAACAACAACCATTTTATTCTCTAAGGTCTCTGCTAAGAATAAAATAAAAAATAATATAACGTTTGGGGGTTCTAAGAATTTTTTTAGCAAAAAATACTGATTTTACCTTAAAACAACAAGTGTCAGAAAAAGGTTTAGTCTTTTTTTTTTTTAGACAGCTGTCAGAGAACTCTGCATAGAATCAGGAAAATGCTTTGTTAAGATCGCGGGGGGATCATGATCTGATTCTTTAATGATTAATCGTGCAGCTCTACCAAAGCCCCTTCAGAATAGGCAGGTATAGGCATCTTTTCTTTCATAGGTTGGATAGAATAGTCTTAAAATGTGGACGGGAGCAGGTTTAGCCTTGGCTAGATTTTGGACACTTTAAGTTCCACTTGAAGCATGTAGTGTATCTGTGCTCCACTGGCTTTCACTCTTTGTTTCAAATCAAATAATGAATAGAGTCCAATAAAAAACACCATATAATGAATTGTGTCTAATAAAGCACACATACGCGCGCACACGCACACACACACCCTTAATTTTTATTTCTCTATTTTATTGCAAACACGTGGCTTTAATGGAGAATGGCAGAATTTAAAAAAATAAAAAAACTTATATTTTCACCCACTGTTTGTGGCTGCAGCATTGGTCCGATGCTGAATCTGTCCCCTGACAACTAAGATCGAGAACTGAGTGATCACATGATATCTAAGTTCTCAGTCTTCACTGAGCAGAGAGTGTTGACTATAAGTCAGCGACTCTCTGCTCTGCCCCTTCAGTGCTCACTGGAGTGCCAGACTGTGCAGGGGGCGGGAGTGGCTGCTTCAGTCTCCCAGCAGTGTGCTGAGAGGCTGAGCCAGCTGCCGGTCAGGCATTTGGGTGGATTCTGACATTATTGTCAGGATCCCTGCACAGCCTGGACCGGATCTGTGACATCAGCAAACAGCAGGCTTTAGCTTGCTGTTGGCTAAATCTGATTTCTACATTCCTGTGAATGTAAATCTAAGTGCACTAAGAAGAGAAGTATGGCCAAAGCTCTTTTAAAGGATGAGTTCACCTTTGGGAACACGTCCCCCTAGTTTTTAAGGTGGAGCATGCTCCGGCGCCTTTAGTGACAGCAAACCTGGGATCTTCTCCTTGAACTTGCGGTCACAAAAAAAAAAAAAAAACACGTGCCCGTGCAGGGCTCTGCCTACCCAGCTGTGTCATTCATTCCCAGCGTTCTGTAAAAGGAAAAACTACAACTACCGTCAGCCTTTGTGGCAGACGACTTGTAGTTTTCAACGAACTACCATAGCACTGGTGAGCGCTCCAGATTGTGCAGTGTTTCTCAAGTGCAGTCCTCGAGGCACCCCAATTGGTCAAATTTTCAGGATTTCTCTCAGATGAAAACAGCTGTGGTAATTCCTAAGGCAGTGAAACTGATCAAATCACTTAGCAAAATAATGGAAATGCTGAAAACATGACCTGTTGGGGCACCCTGAGGAATGGAGTTGAGGCTGGGTTCACACTACGATTTTCCCGTCCGTCAGCCGCATACGATTTATATGAAAAAACGTATGTGGCTGAAACGGATTTATACGTATAGAACCGCACATATGTGCGTTTTCCATTGACTTTAATGTTAAAAATAAACGTATGCGTTTGCCATACGATTTCAAAAACGGCATCAAAACTGTGGTTGAACACGGTTTTGCGTACTGTTAAAAAACGTTTTGCCAGCAAATCGTACGCACCCGGATGCATCTGAGTGCATACGATTTGCAATGCATTGTCTATGTATGCGTTTTCCCGTACGGGCCCATACGTTTTCAAAACTGAAATCGTATGCGGCTGACGGACGGGAAAATCGTAGTGTGAACCCAGCCTGAGAAACACTGAGGTAGTTCACTGATTGTTCCTGTGTGTAACCGACTGCCCATACGAGGTACAAGTAGACAGCTTACATTGACGGTCTGCCGGAAACCCTACATTGCATCCGCGATTTGCTGATCACAGGTGCAATGCTTTCCAAGCTCCTAATAAAAATAATCAAACAAATGCACATTTTTTTACCTGAAAAAATATGTGCATTTATTTTTTTTAAATGGTAAACATTTTCTTCAAGATCAATTGTGTTTAGTGAGAATGACATGCATTAAATAGCCAAATAATAAAATTCTTAGAGCAAGTCTGGGAAATTTCCCCTTTCTTGGTACCATGCTCTGGATGATGTTTAAAGCAATTATAATATATATATATATATATATATATATATATATATATATATATATATATATATATAACAAACTTACCTGCTCTGTCCGGTCCCCTGCTGGTGGTCTCGACTCCTCAACTCAATGCTCCCCCATAGGAATCCGCTTCTCGTGGTGGCACAACTGCTTCCAAGCCAGGCTGGGTGCGTCCATTGACACACACAGTGCAGCTCAGCCCTGCTTCCTTCTCACAGGATTTGATTGACAGCAGGAGGAGCCAATAGATCCTGCTGCTGTCTCCGAGCCCGTGAGAGAAGAGAGAGAGAACCAGCGATACTGCAGATGGGCACAGCACTGGATTGATACAGGACTCGGGTACGTATTTAGGGAGTGGGGTGGAGGGAACAACTAATGGAAGTTTTTTTACCTTAATGTAGGTAATAAATTAAAGTAAAAAATCCCTCTAGATTTAGAACCATTTTAAGCAGACATGGACAATAACAAGCTCCATCTGAACTCTAATCCACATTTCATAACCAATTGTCTGGCATTTCTCCCACAACCTTTGAACATTTAGAAATTTAAAGAAGCAGGAAAGTCAGAACTGAGAGGTGTCTGATTACAGTATAAATGCATTTGAGTTGGTTTTAATACCTTTTAAAAGCTGTAGCAAAGTACCAGACAGATTTCGAGGCGCTGTGTCTTTCTGTTCAAGCTGGTACTGAGTAGTAAACGCCTCAAGCCAACGAATAAAAGAAGGACAGGCAGACAAACCTTGCAGCAAGGAATTCATGAAACAAGTGTTCCCCAAATTTAGTAACCCTGGCACCAGTCCTATAAATTAGAATACAAAAAAAAAAAGAAAGATACATGTACTTGTTTGATATGGTACTAAGAATATAAATATATTTGATAAATGAAGCAGTCACTTTAAAGAGAAGCTGTCAGAATAGAAATATAGGAAATGCCACAGACCCCCATAACAAAGCAAATTTAGTTTTAGGGATAAGGGGAGGGGGTGCACACAGTGAGGTTGTCAAGGCCACAGCCGTTGTGGTGTGCTGTGTTAGGAAGACTTTTAAAAATGCATGGGCTAATCACAAAGAAAAAATGTCCAGCCTGAGCTCATTCGGCTGGGCTTCTCCTAAGAGCCCTTTCACACTGCCAGTGCCTGAAAAACGCTGGTAAAAGCGCCGCTAAAACAGCATTTTTTGAGCACTTTTAACCCCCCGCTGGTGGCCGAATAAAGGGTTAAAAGCGCCGCTGCCAAAGTGCATAGCAGGCTCCTAAAGTGCAGCAAAGAAGCTGCTTGCAGGACTTTTTTTGACGCCCTGCCAGCGCAGCGCCTCAGTGTGAAAGCACTCAAGCTTTCACACTGGGATTTCAGATAAGGCTTCTTTCAGGTGCTTTACAGGTGCCATTTTTAGCGCTAAAGTGCCTGAAAAACACCCCAGTGTGAAAGGGGTCTAAACGAATTGCATGTGATCCAGCAGCAGGGCTGCCTTGCCATAGTATAAGTGTGGTCCTGAAGTGGTTAACTAACCAAATTCAACAACTCTAAAGCCTCATACACACGATCAGATTTTCATCAGACAAAGCATAGTGCTTTTGTCCGAAGGGCATTGGCCAGGAACTTGTATTGCATACAAACAGCAAATAATTGTCGGCCAACAAACACAAAACTATGTTTTTTCAGCTCTTTAGAGCCACCCTTTGGGCAACTTCTGCTAATGTTGTGATGGTTAGCATGGCTTCTGTACATGCGTGTTTGTGGTGTTTTGTCCGACTGACTTGTGTACGCACGATCGGATAATCCTACAACACACATTTGTTGGCGGACAATTTTAAAGCATGCTATCCTACATTTGTTGGTGGAAAATCTGACAACAATTGTCCGATGGAGCATACAAACAATCGGATTTTCCGACAACAGGCTTTAATTACACAATTGCCATTGGATAATTCGATCGAGTGTATGAAGCTTTAGGCCCCTTTCACACCGGGTGGATCTGCTCAGCGGACACCGCTAGCTCAGCAGGAGATCCCTCCATTGATCTCCGCTAAGCCGGCGGATGACAGGGA
This sequence comes from Rana kukunoris, assembly GCA_029574335.1. Lineage (NCBI taxonomy): Eukaryota > Metazoa > Chordata > Amphibia > Anura > Ranidae > Rana > Rana kukunoris. Next base: position 249,540,141 of record CM056049.1, read on the forward strand.
AGGACCCGTCAGAGCCCTGCTGATTTCAATGGGGACATCGGATGAAATTGGACAGCATGTTCATTTTCATCAGATCCCATCTGATCCGCCAGATAAATGGCGAACCCATCTCCATCATTCTGTTTTGAGCGGATCGAATAGCAGACGGATGTCAGCGGACACATCCCTACTGACATCCGCCTGTCCATAGGAATCAATGGGTGGAAAAACAGGCAGATATGAGCGGGCTTATCGTGTGAAAGGGGGTGTTAAAGCAGTATTATATTTAAAAGCAAACATTTATTATATTGCAGCATACAATTTCTTGGGTGTGAGAACTACATTCCTTTATTTTCATTTGGTGATCCAGCCAGTAAATCAGTTGTTTTTTTAAAAGAACAAGCTCTCTATCAGAATGTATCAGTTAAAGAGTTGAGACAAACCATTTCATGCTGGCATGGGTGCTAAAAGGGGTTGTAAAGGTAAAAAATTTTTTTCCCAAATAGCTTCCTTTACCTTAGTGCAGTCCTCCTTCACTTACCTCATCCTTCCATTTTGCTTTTAAATGTCCTTATTTCTTCTGAGAAATCCTCACTTCCTGTTCTTCTGTCTGTAACTCCACACAGTAATGCAAGGCTTTCTCCCTGGTGTGGAGTGTCGTGCTCGCCCCCTCCCTAGGACTACGGGAGAGTCAGGAGCTCTCTACATTGCAGATAGAGAAAGGAGCTGTGTGTTAGTGGGTGTCCTGACTCTCCTGTAGTCCAAGGGAGGGGGCGAGCACGACACTCCACACCAGGGAGAAAGCCCCGCATTACTGTGTGGAGTTACAGACAGAAGAACAGGAAGTGAGGGTTTCTCAGAAGAAATAAGGACATTTAAAAACAAAATCGAAGGATGAGGCAAGTGAAGGAGGGGACTGCACTAAGGTCAAGGAAGCTATTTAGGAGAAAAAAAAAATTGTACCTTTACAACACCTTTAAAATGATCCGTCGTTAGCTATGTAAAAAATGTTTTCCCCAAAAGGAAAAATCGAATTGCTGTAACTGCTTACATAGTGTTAGCTCCTAGTTAATCTAACACCCCCAAACTAACAATGTTGCTGTTCATAGGTGTCCCTGTGCTCCTTCATCCAAAGTAGGGGTGGAGATATGTTACTCGCCAGATCACCAGATGAGAACAGAGGGCAGAAAACAAATGCAGCCACCGCATCTATTGACCGATAAGCTGCAATATATAACATTTTTGCTTGTGGGTTTAATCCTGCTTTAAGCAAAGAGTATTTGTAAACTGTAGTGTACATTAGATTTATCAAAATCAGTTTCTTTGGGCAACATGAGCTAAAATTAGCTAGAAGTTCATTTCTACCTTTTTTGTGTTTCTTTCTGTCTGTGATTGGACCCCACAAGACATATATTCCAGCTGCAAGGGCTGCAGCAAAACCACCAATCATACCCCAGTTCTTCATCATTTTACACCTGGCAGAGAAAAGAAAATGAATAATGAAAACCATCAAAGCTCAAAACTCTACACACGCATAAAAGACACAAATGTATGCTGCAAACTAGCTTTTTGGCAGGATAAGGCTAATCACTCACAATGGGAGTCTTTTTACCAGTCTTGAGCGGCGCCACTCATGGCCTACCAGTATGGCATTTAAAGGGGTTGTTTTTTATTTTCTAAATAGGTTCCTTTAAGCTAGTGCATTGTTGGATCACTTACCTTTTCCTTCCATTTCCCTTCTAAATGTTGTTTTTCTTTGTCTAAATTTCTCACTTCCTGTTCCTTCTCAGTAAGCTGTTCTGGTTGACAAACCCCCATGGATGATGGGGACAAGCTTACTGAGGAGGAACAGGAAGTGAGAAATTCAGACAAAGAAAAAAAACATTTAGAAGGGAAATTGAAGGAAAGGGTAAGCGAACCAACAATGCACTAGCTTAAAGGAACCTATTCAGAAAATAAAAAACGAACCTTTACAACCCCTTTAAACTAAGCACATTTTTTCTAAGCTGCAGTATTTTTTAACCTCCTGGGCCCCTTGTCTGTATAGGTGACTTTTTCAAAAGGGTAACAGCCTTTAAAGCGGAGGTTTACCCTGAAGAACAACTATGTACCATTACATCCAGCGTACTGCTGACATCTGCAGTATGCTGGGTTTTTTTGTTTTGTTTTTTGTTGTACTTAACGTCTTATCGTTGTTTTCATCCGTCCCCGAGTTCTCACTCCCGCGGGGAATAGGCGTTCCTATGAAGAGGCGTAGATGATTTATGTGGGGGTAAAGTGCGTCACGCCTTCCGAAAATAGACGAAGGCGCTGCCGTGTAGAGCTGACTGCGCAGGCGACGTAAAGAGCCGAGTCCAACTTGTCTATTTTCGGAACGTGTGACGCGCTTTACCCACACGTCAATCATCTATGCCTCGTCTTAGGAACGCCTAGGAGCGAGAACCCGGAAGCCGGGTGAAAACAACGATAAGACGGTAAGTACAGCGGAAAAAAAAAATCCAGCATACTGTCGATGTCAGCAGTATGCTGGATGTAACGGTATATGGATGTTTTAGGGTGAACCCCCGCTTTAAACTCCTTCACTTGCGCTCCACTTTCAATCTTAGGTGGCCAAACCATTTTTGCAATATTTCAAATTGAATTTTTTCACCTACAGTTTTTAGAATTGGTAAAAAAAAACTCCCACCAAAAAAACTGTCTTATTTAAGGACAGCAATCACATGAAGCCGTTGATTATCAAACTGTTTTTTGGAAAACCTTTTTAAAATGATAATGATAACAGTAGGGTTGTCCCGATACCACTTTTTTAGGACCGAGTACAAGTACCGATACTTTTTCATGTACTTGCCGATACCGAATACCGATACTTTTTTTAAATGTCATGTGACAGTTTTCAAACCACAATACAGACTAAGGATATTTTCTTTAGAATTATGAAGAACTCCAACTCAAGACATTATAAAAGAATAAAAATTAGTAAAAATTAATAAAAATGTTTTTTTTTCTTGTCACGCAGTAGTAAAAAACTCAAAGAATTTTCACAGAACATGTTGATAAATACAAAAAAAGTATTCTATTTAGGTATCGGGAGCATTTGCGCGAGTACAAGTACTCCCGCAAATACTCGGTATCGGTCCCGATACTAGTATCGGTATCTGGACAACCCTAGATAACAGAAATCACAAATGGCCCTGATTCACGATTAGACCCATTGGGGTCCATCTATGAGGTGAGAGGCTGGTACTATCGGGGGAGGACACGAGGATTGTTTCTGTTTTACCTACTTACACCTGCAGATTGGGACTCCCTTACCCATCCCTCTCCGCCTTCTTCTTTATATTTTCAACAGACTGATATTTTCGATCATCAGAGTTATCCGTGGATAATATTTCACATTGACATATATGCCATTTATTATACACTTCATTCACATGGACTGTGATCGTCTGTTGGAACACATGTTGTGTTACACTATTTAATATATTCAGTAGATTTGTTGCATTTTTAGTATATTCTGTTTTTAGCACATATTTATAGAGTAATTAGCACTACTTCAATATTTTACACAATTTAATGGGTGTTGGCAACACTACAGAAGTTGGCTGCTGTTTGCACTTTTAACGTTAGCACTTTATTGTTAATAACTATGGTTGAACACGTTGGTAGCGCATTAGTACTTTATTGTGTATTCATATGGTGAGTAACCTCTTCACTTTCGACATGAGACTAGTATGCCACAAATAAAAGGGAAGAATGTCTTAAGGCTTCAAAAATTGAAAAAATCCTTTAAAGAGATAGCAGTGACATTAGGAGTGGCCAAATCAGCAGTTTGGTACATTCTGAGGAAAGAACAATGCACTGGTGAGCTCAGCAACATAAAAAGGCTTGGACGTCTCAACACAGGAGACAACAGTGGTGGAAGATCGCAGGATCCTCTCTATGGTAAAGAAAAACCCATTCACAACATCCAGACAAATGAAGGACACTCTCTAGGAGGTGGGTGTATCATTGTCAAAGTCTACAATCAAGAGAACACTTCACAAGAGAGCAAATACAGCGGGTTCACCACAAGGTGCAAACCATCATAAGCCTGAAGAATTGAAAAGCCAGATTACACTTTGCCAAAAAACATCTAAAAAAGCCAGACTAGTTCTGGAAAAGGGGGGGGGGGGCAAAAGATGCAGAATGAAGCAGTGTGCTGGCACCCACCTGTCAATGTATTCATGTATTCTCTCCCTGGGTGTCAAAGAGAGGCAGAATGGAGCAGTGTGCTGGCACTCACCTGTCAATGTATTCTCTCCCTGGGTGCCAAAGAGATGCAGAATGGAGCAGTGTGCTGGCACCCAACTGTCAATGTATAGTGTCCCCGGGAGGGGGGGCAAAAGATGGAGAATGAAGTAGTGTGCTGGCACCCACCTGTCAATGTATTCTCTCCCTCATTGCCAAAGAGATGCAGAATGGAGCAGTGTGCTGGCACCCACCTGTCAATGTATAGTGTCCCCGGGAGGGGGGGGCAAAAGATGGAGAATGAAGTAGTGTGCTGGCACCCACCTGTCAATGTATTCTCTCCCTCATTGCCAAAAGATGGAGAATGAAGTAGTGTGCTGGCACCCACCTGTCAATGTATTCTCTCCCTCAGTGCCAAAGAGATGCAAAATGGAGCAGTGTGCTGGCACCCACCTGTCAATGTATTCTCTACCGGGGGGGCCCAAGACATGCAGAATGGAACACTGTGCTGGCACCCACCTGTCAATGTATACTGTCCTCGGGGGGGGGGGGGGCAAAAGATGCAGAATGAAGTAGTGTGCTGGCACCCACCTGTCAATGTATTCTCTCCCTGGGTGCTCAAGAGATGCAGAATGGATCAGTGTGCTGGCACCCACCTGTTAATGTATTCTCTCCCTGTGTGCCCAAGAGATGCAGAATGGAGCAGTGTGCTGGCACCCACCTGTTAATGTATTCTCTCCCTGGGTGCCCAAGAGATGCAGAATGGAGCAGTGTGCTGGCACCCACCTGTCAATGTATTCTCTCCCTGGGTGTCAAAGAGAGGCAGAATGGAGCAGTGTGCTGGCACCCACCTGTCAATGTATTCTCTCCCTGAGTGCCCAAGAGATGCAGAATGAAGCAGTGCGCTAGCACCCACCTGTCAATATATTCCATCTCTCCCTGGGTGCCCAAGTTGAGATGCAGAATGGAGCAGTATGCTGGCACCCACCTTTTTTTTTGGAGGGGGGGGGGGTTGGGCTGCATAAGAGATTCAGAATTTCATTTCTGGCCAATGCCCAGTGGGGAGGATCCATGTTGATGCAGTGGCATTTCTCAGTGGGGGTTGCGGAGGGTGTGCTCACTTTTTGAATGAATTGCCCTAACTTAATAAGCAGGATTCAGGAGTTCAGTTCTGCTATAAGTTCCTGATTACTAAAGCGACCATGATCTTTTTATAGCAGAGTGTGGAATGCAGGTGCCATAAGGCATACTGACCTGGCCAGCTGGAAGTGGTTCTGTGCCACTGTACCCTCTCCCCAGACCGACAAGGATACTGTCCAAAGGTGTCGCTGTTACTGGTCAGATCACAGGGGGGGAAAAAGACACCACATTTACTTCTCTGACTGGGTCCAAGTTTACCGCCCTCTGAAAAGCAACCTGCAGTGGATTGTTTTTCACAAAGCAGTATAGAAGCTGTTCTCGTGCATTCAGGAACTGGTACCTTCTGACACCTGTTTTACTTTTTTTTTATTGCCAAACTGCAATTTTACATTGTGCCACAAGTGCAAGCCAAGCGTTTAAAACAAGGTTGCAGCGCACCTCCTATCAGTTTTAATGGGCGACTTTACCAGGCAGTGAGAAATATCATTGGGGTATGCAGTGTGGCTGGTTTTTGTTCAGCACTAAACCTGGGTTTGGAGACCCAGACTAGTTTAGACACAACAGAAGTCTCCTCTCTCCTGTATCCCTCTGCCCAAGCGAGCCTCCCCTGTGCCCATGTCAGGCACTCTACCCATGACAAGCAGTAGAGAGGTCACAGTGTGATCACAGGGTTCGTATGGAGAGACTAGGAAGTGCTCGGCCTACAAAGCCTTCCCATAATAAACCATACAGCTAACACTCTGCAGAGTCCAGTCCCAGCCCACATGCCGCCAGTCCTAACCTGGTTCCGGCTCCTCTGCGTAATGACACGCCGATTGTCGGTTCCGAGGCCCGGACCGAACCTTTGAGCATCACGCCCAGCTCCAATACTGCAAAGCGGAACCAATAATTCTGCTTCCTGTTCCCGCGAGACACTGAATTCGAAGCACAGGGGGAAAGTGCACAGAGAGCAAATGTGTTCCGGTGTGCTGAGATGTTGTTGCCATGGAAACCTTTCTTTTTCTCTTTGCAGACATCAAACTATTAAACTACCCCATTCGTGACACATAGGGATGATACTTAGAACTGTGTAGGGCTAGGACAAAAATAGTGTTGCACGATTGCTTATTCTACAAATCTTAAAGCTGAACTCAGTGCCCCCCCACACTGTAAGGGTTAAAGTAGCAGTAAAATAAATAATTTTTTTTTTTATCTTTGATAGAGTGTGGGAGAGTTTTATTTTTGCCATTTGTGTTCCATACCTCCCAACTTTTGATCTTCAGAATGAGGGACACTTGAGGAAGGAAGTAACCTTGCATTGCGCGCCGTGGCAAATGTTGGCGTGGTCAAACTCCTAATAAGGGAGGGGTCATTAAAAAAAACTCGGGCTTCCTTTTACCTATAAAATATTATTCCACAACCACAAGCTAAAGTCTTATGTGTACATACAAACCCCAGCACATTCATAAAAAAAAAAAAAAAAAAATGATAAAGAGTGCAATGTATTGGAGTGCATTACGTAAAGTGTGCAGGGTTCTGGGATGAGCTAAGTACAGGGTTCTGGGATGAGCTACGTACAGAGTGCAGGGTCCTGGGAGGAGCTACGTACAGAGTGCAGGGTCCTGGGATGAGCTAAGTACAGGGTAAAGGGTCCTAGAAGGAGCTACGTACAGAGTGCAGGGTCATGGGATGAGCTACGTACAGAGTGCAGGGTCCTGGGATGAGCTAAGTACAGGGTAAAGGGTCCTGGAAGGAGCTACGTACAGAGTGCAGGGTCCTGGGATGAGCTACGTACAGAGTGCAGGGTCCTGGGATGAGCTACGTACAGAGTGCAGGGTCCTGGGATGAGCTACGTACAGAGTGCAGGGTCCTGGGATGAGCTACGTACAGAGTGCAGGGTCCTGGGATGAGCTACGTACAGAGTGCAGGGTCCTGGGATGAGCTATGTACAGAGTGCAGGGTCCTGGGATGAGCTATGTACAGAGTGCAGGGTCCTGGGATGAGCTATGTACAGAGTGCAGGGTCCTGGGATGAGCTATGTACAGAAATCAAACGTAAGGTGAAGGAGCGCAAGGTCTTTAACATCCACCAGCTCCGTGATTTGTCATCATGGAGGAGTGGAAGTGGACTCCAGTGGCAACCTGTAAAGCTCTGGTGAACTCCATGCCCAAGAGGGTTAAGGTAGGGTGACCAGACATCCCCGGATTGGATTTGAACAAAAAAAAATCTGAATTACACCCCCCCCCCCCCCCGCTTCGCTGCTCCTACTAGCTTATGGGGGTGTTTTTTTCCATTATCTGTGCCCCTTTCTGATGATCCTGTGCTGGTCGGAGCGGAGGGAATATTTCTTCAATTTCGGGTGCATGCCCATTCAGCTCCACTTGCATGTTCTTCTGCCTTGGATCAAGTCCCAGCCAGCCTGCCACCTGCTTGCTTATCTCTTTGCCTTCTCTGGCGGAGTGATCTTCCTCCGCTCCCCACCCAGTAGTAGCCGGGGCCTGGAGAGTATGACTTGACAGGATGTGAGGCAGGCGGCGACGGGCAGAGAGTCGCTGATTGCCGCCATTACTAGAAAAAATATGTCCCCGGATTTAATTTTAAAAATCTGGTCAAGGTAGTGCTGAAAAATAATGGTGGCCATGCAAAATATTGACACTTTGGGCCCAATTTGGACATTTTCACTTAGGGGTGTACTCACTCTTGTTTAGATATTAATGGCTGTGTGTTGAGTAATTTTGAGGGGACAGCAAATTTACACTGTTATACAAGCTGTACACTCACTACTTTACATTGTAGCAAAGTGTCATTTCTTCAGTGTTGTCACATGAAAAGTTACTGTATATTTATAAGTCTATGCCTTGACGTAATTGCGTATAGGGGCAAAGCCTACTTGCTGACGTTGTACCTCTTTATCTGCAGCCATCTCCTCTCTACAGCCTCCTAATACACACATTTTACACAGCATTTTTGGGCTTCCAAAGGCAAGGGACAGGGATCTGATGCCACGCACTGCTTAGCATAGAGCAGGGAGCTGAGTGTAATCTGAGACCTTGGTGGAGGGAATAGACATACCCCATTCTACACATTTGTATAGGGAAACATGCACAGCTGAGGCTGTCAATCAGATGCTGTGTGCTGGAGACAGGGGGTCTCCTTGGATTGTCTGGTGTTAGGATAGACTCTCAAAAGTGAGTCATGCAGATAGCAGAGGAATGACAGATCAGACAGAAGTCACAGTAGGTGCTATGGATCAAGACAAGTATATACTATATACAGTGCCTTGAAAAAGTATTCATACCCCTATAAATTTTCCACATTTTGTCATATTACAGCCAAAAATGTAAACGACATGTCAAATCGCATGCCACATCGCAGCCTATTGCCAGCAATGGCACTGTTCCTGTTAGTGCGGCACCGCACTGATTTCCAAAAGTAGTTCCTGCATTACTTTTGGCAACTTTGGTCGATTTCAAAAGACATTTGTGCATGAACCCACACAGATGTCTTTCAAATCGCCCCCTAAATACAGCTGTTCTGTGGAACCCTTAGAGGTTTGTTAGAGAACCTTAGTCGACAAACAGCATTATGAAGGCCAAGGAACACACCAGACTGGTAAGGGATAAAGTTGTGGAGAAGTTTAAAGCAGGGTTAGGTTATAAATAAATAGTCCACGTTTTGAAATTCTTACAGAGCACTGTTTATTCCATCATCCGAAAATGGAAAGATTATGGCACAACTGCAAACCTTCCAAGACATGGCCGTCCACCTAAACTGACAGGCCGGGCAAGGAGAGCATTAATCAGAGAAGCAGCCAAGAGATCCATGGTAACTCTGGAGAAGCTGCAGAGATCCACAGCTCAGATGGGAGAATCTGTCCACAGGACAACTATTAGTTGTGCACTCCACAAATCTGGCCTTTATGGAAGAGTGGCAAGAAGAAAGCCATTGTTGAAAGAAAGTCATAAGAAGTCCCGTTTGCAGTTTGCGAGAAGCCATGTGGGGGACACAGCAAACATGTGTAAGAAGGTGCTTTGATCAGATGAGACCATAACTGAACTTTTTGGCTTAAAAGCAAAACGCTATCAGTGGCAGAAAATGAACAATGCACATCACCCTGAACACACAATCCCCACTGTGAAAGATGGTGGTGCAAGCATCATGTTGCGGGGATGCTTTTCTTCAGCAGGGACAGAGAAGCTAGTAAGAGTTGATGAGAGGATGAATGGAGCCAAAAACAGAGCAATCTTAAAAGAAAACCTGTTAGAGCCTGCAGAAGACTTAAGACTGGGGGGAGGTTCACCTTCAAGCAGAACAACGACCCTAAGCATACAGCCAGGGCTACAATGGAATGGTTTAGATCAAAGCATATTCATGTGTTAGAATGGTCCAATCAAAGTCCAGACCTAAATCCAATTGAGAATCTGTGGCAAGACTTGAAAATTGCTGATCACAGACAATCTTCATCCAATCTGGAAGAGCTTGAGCTATTTTACAAAGAAGAATGGACAAAAATGTCACTCTCTAGATGTGTAAAGTTGGTAGAGACACCCCCAAAAAGACCTGCAGCTTTAATTGCAGTGAAAGGTGGTTCTACAAGGTATTGAATCGGAGGGCTGAATAGAAATGAACCCCACACTTTTCACATATTTATATGTAAAGAATTACAAAAAGCATTTATCATTTTTCTTCCACTTCACAATTATGTGCCACTTTGTGTTGGTCTATCACATAAAATCCCAATAAAATACATTTACGTTTTTGGTTGTAACATGATGACAACTTTTTTTCTTCTGGCTCCTCCCCTCTCCATCTTTCACTTTTGGAAAGGGTTCTTACCTTTTCTAAGCTGTAGCTCCTCCTGCTTTCAGGCTTAGGCCAGAATGAGCAGGTATCCACAAGGTCCTAAAAAATTGTGGCATGTGTGTGCAGGCATGGAATTGTGCACAGATGTGCTTCAGGTCTCTCACAGGTCCCAAAGACACATATTTGAAAATGGTGGTGCAGAATAGGACATGTAGGACGAGAACATCAGGGGGTAAAGTTCCTTTTTATTCTGTGTTTTTTTGGTTAGTTTTTTGCCTAGGGGTCTATTTAGAAAGTAGTGAATGTTTAAGCGGAGCTCCACCCTAAAGTGGAACTCACGCTGATCGGAACCCTCCCCCCTCCGGTGTCACATTTGACACCTTTCAGGGGGAGGGGGGTGCAGATACCTGTCTAACGACAGGTATTTGCACCCAATTCCGGCCCAGCATTCTCGGGCAGAATGCGGGCATGTCGTCACCTCCCATCGCCCCCCCCCCCCCCCCGTTGTGTTCTGGGAACTCTCGGTTCCCAGCACATAGCGGGAGCCAATCGGCAGGCGCAGCGCGACTCACGCATGTGCTGTAGGGAACCGGGCAGTGAAGCCGGAGCGCTTCACTTCCTGGTTCCCTCACCGTGGATGGCGGGGGGGCGCCATCCTCTGCTGCGGACGGCACTGGACTCCAGGACAGGTAAGTGTCCTAATATTAAAAGTCAGCAGTTGCAGTATTTGTAGTTGCTGGCTTTTAATTTTTTTTTTTTTTGAGCGGACATCCGCTTTAATTTCACCAAACATTCTCTGCTGGAGAATTAATCAGTGCCATTTAAAACACATGTAGCTGGAAGATTCATCTGCTCGCTGAATGTCAGATTTTTTTTTATTTTTTTTAAATGCCCCATGTACAGTATCTTGAGTGTTTCTCAAGATGCATCTGACTTTTGTTGTGAACCTCAGACTGCAGGAGTGGGCGGGCGCATAGGCTATTTTCAGGATGCTATCAACAGCTTCCATCTGTAATGTTTTTCCAAATAAACAATATTACTATTTTTAGTCAGTCTAGTTAGAGAACCTTTAAAGGGAATATGCACCACAAAAAGAATCCCTGCACTTTTAGAAATTTACAAGGTAGATTAACTAGCTTGTTTCTGATAAGTATGTCAATGTACACTATTATAAATGTGTTCTGGATAAAGATGGATAATTCTTTGCAGTATTCAGATACAGAGTAATGTGGGATAGTCAGACTTATGCCCCATACACACGATTGGGCTTTTGCCCGTCAAAACTAACATCATAATTCCAACAGAATTCCATCAAAGTAAAAGAGAACATGTTCTGTATCTAAACTCTGATGGAATTCCTCAGAAAAAAGTCTGATGGGGCATACACACGGTCGGAATTTCCGATGGAAAAGGTCTGTCTGACTTTTTCCATCGGAAATTCCTCTAGCAGGCAGGCTAGTCAGTTAAAGTTACAGTGTGTAGAGGATATATATATATATATATATATATACATCCCAGGTGTTGTACATATATTTGTACACTGTATAGTTTAGCTAGATAAGTTCTTGCTATCCTAATTTACTGTCAGGCAGTTGATTGTGCTAGCTGCAGTATTCTCACGTGGTGTATTGCCCGTGTGCTCTGTAGTTTGCACCTAAAGCTACTTGGTGTGTACTGCACTTGTGCTCTCTAGTTTGCACCTAAATTTACTTGGTGTGTACTGCAAGTGTGCACTGTAGTTTGCACACAAAGCTACTTGGTGTGTACTGCACTTGTGCTCTGTAGTTTGCACCTAAAGTTACTAGGTGTGTACCAGTGCTGAACTTGTGCTCTGTAGTTTGCACATAAAGCTACTTTGTGTGTACGGCACTTGTGCTCTGTAGTTTGCACATAAAGCTACTTTGTGTGTACGGCACTTGTGCTCTGTAGTTTGCACCTAAACTTTACTTGGGGTATACTGCACTTGTGCTCTGTAGTTTGCGCCTAAATCTACTTGGTGTGTACTGCACTTGTGCTCTGTAGTTTGCACCTAAAGTTACTTGGTGTGTACTGAACTTGTGCTCTGTAGTTTGCACCTAAAGTTACTTTGTGTGTACCAGTACTGCACTTGTGCTCTGTAGTTTGCACGTAAAGCTACTTTGTGTGCACTGCACTTGTGCTCTGTAGTTTGCACCTAAATCTACTTGGTGTGTACTGCACTTGTGCTCTGTAGTTTGTACCTAAATCTACTTGGTGTGTACTGCACTTGTGCTCTGTAGTTTGTACCTAAATCTACTTGGGGCCAGATTCAGCAAGACTTGCGCTGGAGTAATTCGATATGCGCCACGTAACTGTGAAGATGCGCCGTCGTTTCTATGTGGCCGTACCCACCAAACTAGATGCGACAGAAAACGGGCCATTTCCGATCGGCTTAACTTTCCGACGCCAGAGTCTCGTCAGCGCATAATTTCGCTTGGCGCATCAGTCGCGCCTATTGATTTCCCCTGCAAATATGCAAATGAGGGAGATTTCCCGATTCGCGAACGGATTAGCACCATACGCCGGCTACATGCGCCGCGCGTATCTCGTCCGTCCGGTGCAAAGTTATTTCTACAAATAGCTGCTTTATCTTTACTCCAGACGGCCACAGGTCAGCAGGAGAGCAGCTACAGCAGCATTACCGACGATAAGAGCTAGCTGAGCACCCCCACTTGCAGGACAACACCTCTGTCCATGCTTGTCTGTCAACTTTTACAGCCATGGAGGAAGACATCATAGGTCTCCATAGCCGAGATGACGGCTGACAGCTCCTGGCCTTTAGAGTTCAGCTTTCTCCTGTGTGTTTGCGGGGAACGGGAGCAGCCATCTCAGAACAAAAGTAACTTCACTGCGGGGAGGGGGAGCAGGATATACTTTAGTGCCGGAATGGCGCATCTACGGGCGCATTTAAACGCCCAACGGAACGCATTGCGCTGACGTTTCCCGTGAAGTGGTGCCGACGGAAGTTGTGAGCATGCGCACAAGGGGGCCGAGTGAAGCCTCACTTACTGCGCATGCTCCGTGGATGATGCGCTGAACGTAAGCCTCTGTGCTGGGCTCCGCCCATCATTTACATATGATCACACCCACTTCCACTTGCGTTGGATTACGCCAGCGCATTATCGTTACTCTGGCGCAAGTTTACGGCAACTGCTATGTGAATAACAGTACTTGCGCCAAAAGTGTCGGCGGAGTAACGTAAATGAGAAACGTTACTCCAAAGTAAAGAAGCGCCTATCTACCTGAATCTGGCCCTTGGTGTGTACTGCACTTGTGCTCTGTAGTTTGCACCTAAAGTTACTTTGTGTGTACCAGTACTGCACTTGTGCTCCGTAGTTTGCATATAAAGCTACTTGGTGTGTACTGCACTTGTGTTCTGTAGTTTGCACCTAAAGCTACTTGGTGTGTACTGCAAGTGTGCTCTGTAGTTTGCACCTAAAGTTACTTTGTGTGTACCAGTACTGCACTTGTGCTCTGTAGTTTGCATATAAAGCTACTTGGTGTGGACTGCACGTGTGCTCTGCAGTTTGCACCCAAATCTACTTGGTGTGTACTGCACTTGTGCTCTGTAGTGTGCACCTAAATCTACTTGGTGTGTACTGAACTTGTGCTCAGTAGTTTGCACCTAAAGTTACTTTGTGTGTACCAGTACTGCACTTGTGCTCTGTAGTTTGCATATAAAGGCACTTGGTGTGTACTCCACGTGTGCTCTGCAGTTTGCACCTAAAGCTACGAGGTGTATGTATTGCCTTTGTCCTCTGCAGGCCATTAATATGTCTGAAAGGCCAACAAGGAGAGGCAGAGAGTCACAAGGACAAGCAGGCTCTGTGTCTAGAGGCAACAGTGCTGCTCGTGGACATGGTGCATCCTCATCAGCACGTGGCCGTTGGACACGCTTGTCCTTGTTTTCGGCAGCTGGCCGTGTTGAGCTGCAACATGCCGAAGACTTGGTAGAGTGGATGACCAAGCCGTCCTCATCCTCCTCATCCCAGGCTCAGGGTACTTTGTCTTCCCTCTACTCAATAGCATCACTCACTCCTTCCCTAGCCCCACCATGTCCTCCTGAGGAGTCCCCTGAACTGTTTGAACACAGTGTTGGTACATGCTGCATGAGGATGCGCAGCGTTTTGAAGGCTCCGATGACGGTACACAGATTGAGGAAGGCAGTAACGTGAGCCCAGAGAGGGGTTGCCCAAGAAGGACAGCAATCTGGCAGTCATGTCCCCCCAGCTGCAGCATACTGTCAGGTTTTCGACAGTGATGAGGAGGGAGGGGATGATGAAGTCACTGACTCTACGTGGGTGCCTGATAGGAGAGGGGAGGAGGAGGCAGCACAGGCACATCTCCAACGAGGCAGGATGCCCTCCAGGGGCCAGTTTAAGGGAAGCACACCGACTGCATCACAACGCAGAGCTACGCATGGGCTTCCAAAAGTTTTTTGGTGTGGGCCTTTTTTAAGACAAGTGCATCAGATTGCACCGCTGCTATTTGCAACATATGTCTCAAGCGTATCTCGCGTGACCAAAACATCAGCCGATTGGGCACCACATACTTGACCAGACATATGTCGACCTGCCATGCAGTTCATTGGCAAGCGTACCTCAAAGACTCACACCAAAGAACAAAGCGGACCTCCCCTTGCCCCTCATCAGCTGGGATCTCCAACCCCACTATACCCTCAGTCCTCTCTGAAGCCTGCACTGATAGGACTGAAGGTGTAGATTTAGGTGTGTCACAGCCTAGTACATGCGGGCAATCTACTATCGGTATAGAGATGGCTGATTGTACCAGGCAAATTTCCCTGTCCCAGCTGCTGCAGCGCCAAAAGAAGTACTCTCCCAGCCATCCACATGCCCAGCGGTTGAATGCTAGCTTAGCTAAATTGCTAGCACTTCAACTGCTGCCTTTTCAGTTGGTAGATTCTGCCCCCTTCCGTGAGTTTGTGGAATGTGTGGTACCTCAGTGGCAAGTTCCCAAACACCACTTTTTCTCACTGGAGGCGATTCCGGCTCTCTACCGGCATGTGGAAGGCAATGTCCATGCCACACTGGACAGGGCGGTCAGTGGTAAGGTGCATATTACCGCTGAATCATGGTCCAGCAGGCATGGATAGGGACATTACCTATCTTTCATGGTGCATTGGGTGACTCTGCTGGCAGCTGGGAAGGACGCAGGACAAGATACAGTAGTGATAGAGGTTGTTCCGCCACCACGCCTCCAAAATGCTACTACTGGTTGTGACACACCTCTCTCCTCCACCCCCTCCTCTTCTTCATCTGTGGCCTCTTCCTGTGCTGATGTGTCCTCTTAACCAGCGGTGCTCCGTAGGTGTTCAAGGGGCTACGCAGGTACGCAGGCAAAGAGATGCCACGTGGTGCTTGAGCTGGTGTGCTTGGGGGACAGGAGCCACACTGGGGCAGAGGTTCTGTCAGCTCTGCAGGGGCAGGCTCAGAGGTGGTTGCCACACCAGCTTAAGCCAGGAATGGTGGTTTGAGACAATGGCACCAACCTCCTCTCCGCCCTGCGACAGGGACATCTGACCCATGTGCCCTGTTTTGCTCATGTCCTTAATTTGGTGGTGCAGCGGTTCTTGGGCAGGTACCCGGGCTTACAGGATGTCCTGAAGCAGGCCAGAAAAGTCTGTGTGCATTTCCGATGGTCATATAATGCCAGTGCTCGGCTGGCAGACCTCCAAAGGGAATACAACCTGCCCAAGAACCACCTAATCTGTGACATGCCCACCAGGTGGAACTCTACGTTGGCCATGCTGCAGCGGCTGCACACGCAGCAGAGGGCCATCAATGAGTATCTGTGCCAATATGGCAGCAGAACTGGGTCAGGGGAGCTTGGGTTTTTTCCCTACTCCAGTGGGCCTTGATCAGGGATGCATGCACTATCCTGTCACCATTTGAGGAGGCCACGAGGATGGTGAGCAGTGACAGTGCATGCATCAGTGAGACTGTCCCTCTTATTCACATGTTGGAGCACACGCTGCGTGGAATAATAGACAGGGCCCTTGAGGCAGAACACAGGGAGGAAGAGGAGGACTTCCTTATCTCTCAAGGCCTCCTTTATCCAGACAGTGGTCCTGCTTGCCCGCCTATCACACAGAAAGAGAAAAAAGAGGAGGAGACGGAGGAGGACTGTGTCAGCATGGAGGTGGAGCCTAGCCCTCAGCATCAGCAGCAGCAGTCTTCAAGGGATCAATTACTGTCCCAAGGAACCCATGGACTTGTACGTGGCTGGGATGAGGTGGCTGCGGATCATATCGTCCTCAGTGACCCAGAGGACTCCACACCGAATGCCTCAGTAAACCTACGCTGCATGGCCTCCCTGATCCTGCAAAGCCTGCGTAAGGATCCTCGTATTCGTGCTATCAAGGAGAGGGATCATTACTGGCAGCCAACTCTCCTCGATCTACTTTTACGCTGATTCACAAAGCTAGATACGCCGTAAAACAAGGCTTCAGCTGCCCGACATAACTTGCCTAAGCCGGCGTATCTTGGGCGCATAGTTACACTGGATGCATTCGGCGTTCCCATGTTAAATATGCAAATGAGCAAGGTACGCCGATTCACGAACGTATGTACGCCCGACACAGCTACACCGTTTACGTAAGGCGTTTTTCTGGCGTAAAGATAAACCACCAAAAAGGTGGCGTATCCCATGCAAAGGTATGGACGTCGGAACAGCCGTCGCTTTTCTGTTGTTTACGTAAGTTGTACGTGAATGGGGTTGGGCGTAAGTTACGTTCACGTAGTAGGCAGTGTTCTATCCGACGTGATTCTGAGCATGCGCACTGGGATACGTCCACGGACGGCGCATGCGCCGTTCGTTCGGCCCATCATTTGCATGGGGTCACGGTTCATTAACATGTATCATGCCCACCTTCCACCTACTTTCAATTAGGTGTGATTATGCCGGCCCATTTACGCTACGCCGCCGTAACTTAGGGAGCAAGTGCTTTGTGAATACAGCACTTGCCTCTCTAAGTTGCGGCGGCGTAGCGTATATTCGATACGCTACGCCCGCCTAACGATACGCCGCCCTACCTGAATCTGGCCCACAGTGTCTACACACTGTCATTCAGTAAAAATATTTGTTCATAGCAGTGAAAACTACTGCTGGAAGCAATCACCGTATGTTAAAAAAAATCCTGATCAACTCCCCAAAGTGGTACAGTCTTACTATGGTACCACTGTATTGCTCTAGTCACAGTACGTAAAAAAAATGAATACATTTTTTTTTAGATACTGTCACCAATCAGTGTGCCTATCACAGCCACACTAGTTATATGATGGCACCATACTGCACTTTTAATTTTCCTCAAAAATTTGACAAAAAATTACAACTTAAAAAAACGCGTCATACCTCTTACTAAATACCTCAGTCTGTCTACTTTCCAAAAAAGGTAATTTGGGTGATATTTGCACTGTCCTGGTGTTTTTGGGTCTCAAGAAATGAGGTAGGGCTTCAGGATTGATAGATTTTCATATATACAGTACAGTATATATATATAGTGTAGCACTACCCCCGTAGGAGCTCCTGAGAATTATTTTGGGTCTGCCGTTACCCCACTGTTCACCATCCCAGAACCAAAGTGTCTATGTCAGGGAAATGTCAGATGTCAGCAGGGCCACCATTAGGGGGGTACAGGCAGTACACCTGTAAGGGGCCCAGGGGTCCCCAGGGGCCCCCGGATGGCAACCCCCCTTTTTTTATATATAAAAAAATATTTGTATATACTATATATATATATATTGTAAGGGGTTAGCTCGGTAGCGGGGGTGTGTGACCCCCTGGATGGGTTCACTACACACTGAACTATACAGAGAGGCAGCCGAAGACGGTTGAAAACAAAGAGTTTGGTTTATTCTTCCATATTGCTGGAAACAAGTGCAAGCATCCAAACAGCATAAACAAAACAAAACATAAAATAAACCCTGGCCACTTGGGGCGTCTACCTTCACCACACAGGAACCTATCTATGGAGTCTGGCACAGCCTACTGCTGGGCAGACACTGCTGGTCATACAGCAGAGAAACAATACTCTTTTTAATTTTTATCACACAGAAAAGTCAACAAAAACCTCACCTCTTCAGAAGTCTTTCTCACTGCTCTCCTTAACTCAAAAAGCCTCAGGATGCAGCAATCAGTAGTCATCCTCTGGATGCCTTATAGAGGCCTTAATTGCCTCATTCTGAACAGCTGAAGTTCTTCTTCGCCCTAAACCTTTCTGGCTATTTCTGCGAATGCGAAATTGATTGCGAAATTTGAAAAAATATGAATATTCGAAATAGCGAATATTCCCTGCGATATTCGAGTTATTCGCGAATACTCGAATATGCAATATTCGTAGCGAATATTCGCAATGTGAATATTCGTGAGCAACACTATTAGGCACTACCAGTTGGTCAATGGTGTCCTCTATCCTCTGTTAAACTCGATATAACAGGTCCCTTTCAATAATGAAGTAAGGGAGGGCAACCCTCTCATCAGGGTTAACTAACTCCCCATCTATCTTTACTACATTCTCCCGGGCTCTTAGCAATGTGGGGTCCCTCAATTGCTCAGTGATAACATTTTTTCGGTGCACCTCGAGGTCATCAAACCCTATCGGCCGCTGTTCCTCTTCTGAGGTAGCAGGCTCCTCCCTAGGGACTGGTGTTTCTCCTGCTAAGACTGAGAATGGAAACTCAGGACAGTCCTCACAGTTAGAGATTTCTGGAGTAGATGTTTCAGGCTCAGAAGAACCACTTACTGGGGAATCTGGGCAATCCCAGAGCTCCCAGAACTTTGGGAAATCCCTTCCCACAATGGCGTCATGTGGCAGTTTGGGAACACCGAGGGAGGTTTTAAAGGAAACTGTGGTCACCGGATATTCTCCAGTGTCTCCATGTACACAAACTACAGCCATTTTCCTAGGATGTAAGGTTTTTCCCACCACTAGATCACTTTTCACTAAGGTGACCAGGCTACCTGAATCCTACAATACCACAACATCTTTACCATCTAAGCACATTCTACATACAGGTTTCTCATTCCCCTTTACTGCAGTGCATGTGGTTGCAAAAAGGGACTGTCGTCTCTCTGTCATAAAGTCACACTGCGTGGGTTCATCACCCGCTGGGAAAACCGCTGCTACATGTCCCTCTTCCTGGCAACGGTAACAAATCAATCTTCTGGTCTTCTCCTGTGGCCGCTCGTGCCAAACATTAGCAGTAGTCCCGATAATACCTCTAGTTGCTCTTTGGTCCCTCTCTCCACCCCCATCCCTTGATGCAGTCTTACCTATAGGTGGGGAGGATCTGGTCTTAGGGTGGAAAGTCTGTGCGTCTCTGGTGGAAGAGGACAAATTCTCTGTTGTTAGGTACCTTTCGACCGGGTCTACAAGTTTGTCTGCAGTTTCCGGACCATCATGGTCACCCATTTCTGCAGAGTGTTAGGAAGAAACCTAAGAAATTTGTCCATGACTACTCGCTCCAAAATGTTTGGTCTGGACAGAGTTTCTGGCTGCAGCCATTTCTTAGCCAACTGGATGAGGTCATACATCTGCGACCAAGGTGGCTTCCTCAGCTGATAACTCCAATTGTGGACCCGTAGAGCGCGGACATCCAGGGTTACACCAAAACGTGCCAACATTTCCTCTTTTAACCGATCATAGTTTTTTGCGTCTGCAAGCTCCAAATCAAAATATGCCCTTTGGGCTTCTCCAGATAATAGGAGGGCCACTAGTCCAGCCCACTGTTCTTTAGGCCAACTCTCCTTTTCCGCTGTTCTCTCAAACGTGGTCAGAAACATCTCAGGGTCATCATCTGCAGTCATCTTTGGCAATAAGTGTTTTACCCGAAAAGTCGGTATGTTAATGGCCTGACTCCCAGCCTCGGTCTGCTGTCTCTGAAGCTGTTTCACAATGGCCTCCATTTGCTACTGGTGTCTCTGTTTCAAGCCTGCAATGCTCTCTTGGTGAGCTGCAAGGTTCTCTTGGTGAGCCTGTTGTTGAGCTGCGATACCATATTACAATATTATGTATGGTAATTTTTGGAGGGTCACTCCACTCAAAACTTTCAGTAATAGTTGAAGGAGCCTTAATTCCCCATGATTAAGTTCCGGGGCAAAGTGAAACACATTGGATCCCGGGCTGTCATATGCCTCCACACAGGTTTTGCAGTGATGCGCAACTTTTAGGAATTATTTTCCCTACTGGATGTTTTGAACTGGGATGAGCTCTGTCCTTGTCAGCACTCCTAGTGGTTTGTCATGCAAGAAGACCTGGTAGTGCCAGTGGGTGACTTAGCCCAGCAGACTCCACTTTTAACTGAAATAGCACTTTTGAATGGAATGGCCCTTGAATTGTACAGGTTATACAAAGGACTTGGCGGAGGGAGTGTGTGTAAGGCCCCCTACCGCGACTTCAAAGTCCTGAGATTTTTGCAGCGATTTTGCCGCGATTTCAGGGAATGCCTGTGTAAACTTGAGGTCTATGTACCTCAACTCCCATCAACATTGGATCAAAGTAGTACAGGGACTACTTTAAGGTTGGTGTGACTTGAAATCGCACATATATGAATGGTACGCTTTGGAAATCATGGGGTACAACTTGTCATGCGACTTTGATTCTGGACCAAAAGTGTCTCCTCATAAAAGAAGGTATGTGGCAGAGACTGTACTTTATTCCGTGCGCCATCCCGGCTGCTAGGCCAGTGAGAGGGACCTATCCGGGTGAGCAATACCCACTCTAGCCACTTCAGCCCCGGACCATATTGCTGGTCAAAGACCAGAGCACTTTTTGTGATTCGGCACTGCGTCGCTTTAACTGACAATTGCGCGGTTGTGCGACGTGGCTCCCAAACAAAATTGGCGTCCTTTTTTTCCCATAAATAGAGCTTTCTTTTGGTGGTATTTGATCATCTCTGCGTTTTTTATTTTTTGCGCTATAAACAAAAATAGAGCCACTATTTTGAAAAAAATAAAATATTTTTTACATTTTGCTATAATAAATATCCCCAAAAAATATATAAAAAAACATTTTTTTTCCTCAGTTTAGGCCGATACGTATTCTTCTACATATTTTTCGTTAAAAAAAAAATCGCAATTAGCGTTTATGATTGGTTTGCGCAAAATTTATAGCGTTTACAAAAAAGGGGATAGTTTTATGGCATTTTTATTAATATTTTTTTTTTTACTAGTAATGGCGGCGATCAGCGTTTTTTTTCAGTACCGATACATTATGGCGGACACTTCGGACAATTTTGACAAATTTTTGGGACCATTGTCATTTTTATAGCGATCAATGCTATAAAAATGCATTGGATTACTATAAAAATGCCATTGGCAGTGAAGGGGTTAACACTAGGGGGCAGGGAAGGGGTTAAGTGTGTTCCTGGTGTGTTCCAACTGTATGGGGGGGGGGGTGGCCTCACTAGGGGAAATCACTGATCTTCTGTCCATACATTGTATGAACAGGAGATCAGCGTTTCCCCCGCTGACAGGAACGAGAGGTATGTGTTTACACACAAAGCTCATGTTCCCCGCTCTGTAACGAACGAGCGCGCGTGCCCGGCGGCGATCGCGCCCGCCGGGCACGCGCGCGGGACTCGGGGGACGAGCGGGGGCCCGCGGGCGCCCCCTAGCGGCTGCTAAAGGGAGGACGTAGAGCTACGTGCTCTCGCCCAGCAGTGCCGACCTGCCGCCGTAGAATGACGGTGGGCTGGTCGGCAACTGGCTAGAGTGGCGACGAGAACTGTTTACTGGTAGCAGGAGTGTTTCCTATTTGTGATTATGCACCTGAACCCACCTCCCCTTCCACTACTTTACTTATTTTCTACTAAAGTTCAGCAAATAAATCCTAGAAAAAGAAGTGCATTGTGTAGACATTCAAATTCTTCGGACTCTCTTTTCACCCTGGACAGCGAGAACATAGAAGTAACGTGTCACCCAAAATTACTCAGCAGCTCCTCCAGGGGTGGTGCTACATAGGATTAGGCCCAGTCCTCAACTTCCTCCAATGGACCCGCACAATTTATTCTACCCTCTCTGCAGGGGTCAAGGCGAATGGTATTCTGTCTTACCAATTCCCTATCACAAAGGGGACCAGACAAGGTTTACCTTTGTTTCCACTTTCCTAAAGGACTTGGATCTCTATAGAAACCTCACATTCTTTAAAATGAATGTATAAAAATCCAAGGCCATGACTGTAGCCATGCCCCTTACTCATTTGCGGGCCTTCCAAACAAGCTTCAAGTTCCACTGGGCAACTTAAACTGACACTAAGGTTTTTTTTTACTAAAGGCAAATCCAATTTGCACAAGTGCAAACTACGGGCTAGATCCACAAACAATTACGGCGGCGTATCTCCAGATATGCCGCCGTAATTTAAAATCTGCGCCGGCGTATCTTTGTTTTGTATCCACAAAACAAGATACGCCGTTTTTTTGGCGTAAATACGACATCTTACGCCGTCCTATTTAAGTTTAATATTTACGCTGGACGCTATTTTCCGCGTCAAATATGCAAATGAGCAAGATACGCCGATCCACGAGAGTACGTACGGCCGGCGCAGTGTTTTTACGTCGTTTGCGTAAGCGTAGGTCCGGAGTAAAGTTACCCCTGCTGTATAGAGGCGTACGTAATGTTAAGTATGGACGTCGGGCCAGTGTCGATTTTTCTGTCGTTCGCGTCGTTTGCGTAAACCGTTCGCGAATAGGGAATTGCGTGAGTCGTTTTCATTGACTATTTTCGACGTGATTTCGCGCATGCGTACTGGGATATCTCCACGGACGGCGCATCCGCCGTTCACAAAATACGTCATTTACGTGGGGTCAAGCTGATTTAAATTAAATCACGCCCACAGCTTTGTAATTTGAATTGCGCGGCCTTACGTCGCAACAATTATACTACACCGCCGTAAGTTACAGCGGAAAGTGTTTGTGGATAAGTATACGCCGCTGTAACTTACAATGGCGTAGTGTAACTTAGATAGGCTACGCCAGCCCCAGTTCTTTGTGGATCTGGCCCTACAAGTGCAAAGTGCACCTAAAAGTGCACTAAAAGTGCACTTGGAAGTGCAGTCGCTGTAGATCTGAGGGGGACATGCAAGGAAAATAAAAAACAGCATTTTAGCTTGCACATGTTGGATGATAAAATCTTGTAGTGCAAAATGGATTTGCCTTTCGTAAATAACCCCCTAAGACTGGCCATACACCCAGGGCCGCCATCAGGGGGGTACAGGCATTACACCTGTAAGGGGCCCGGATGGGAACCACCCCTGGGGTCCGAAGGTCCCCAGGGGCCCGGAGGCCACCAAGGGCCCCAGATGGCAAGCCCTTTTTTTTTATAAATTTTTTTTTTTTTTTTATAAAAAAAAATTTTTTATAAAAAAAAAAATTTTTTAATAAAAGAAATATATTTTTTTAATATATTTTTATTTTATTTTTTATTAAAGGGCCAATTTTTTTTTCTTTTAATTTTTTTAGAGGTCCGGAGGTCCCCAGGGGCCCGGAGGCCACCAGGGCCCCAGATGGTAAGCCCTTTTTTTTATAAAAAAATATATTTTTTTTATAAAAAAAATATATTTTTTTAATATATTTTTCTTTTATTTTTTATTAACCGCTTCAATACCAGGCTTTTATACCACCTCCATACCGGGCCTATTCTGACACTTCTCTCCTACATGTAATAATCATCATTCTTTTGCTAGAAAATTACACAGTACCCCCAAACATTATATATGTTTTTTTTTAGCAGACACCCTAGGGAATAAAATGGCGGTCATTCCAAAGTTTTATCTTGCACGGTATTTACGCAATTATTTTTCAAACGCCTTTTTTTTGTAAAAAAATTGTTTTATGAATTAAAGTGGAGGTTCACCCTAATTTCTCACTTAATATTAATAAAACTGCCTTCCATTCAACATAACAAATCTGTGGGTTTTTATTTTTTTTTGCTTAAGGCTTACCTTTTTTTTCGTTTCATTGCGGCCTGTCAATCATTTTCCAACGCGGGGGAATGGGCGTGCCTATCGCTTTTCCCCCGACGGCGCTGTCTCCTGGGAATCCGTCCTGACGTTCCCAGGAGACGCTCTCTGATCAAATCCCGCGATATTTCGGCGGTGCAGAAATTCGACCCGCGTCACTTCCGATGCTCGTACGTCAGAGCACAGCTGATCGCGGGTCCACGGCGCATGCGCTGCGCATGCGCAGATGCTTTTTCGGTCCGTGAAACTCATAGGCTCGAGTGGGCGGGCGGAGGCGGAGAAGGATTCTAAATTACATCACCGCCAGCACAGCACAGCACAGCACATGCGCGGGATACAGCGGTGAATGCTGGGACACCAGCATTCACCGTATCCCGGAAATGAATACTGCTGGGCTTCAACGTGCCCAGCGTGCCCTAATTAAAAATGACAACTGCCTGGATCACATTATATAAAATATCTTTTGGAGCTAAAAGATCATGCTGACGGCGAAAACAGTGGGACACATGGGCTGCGAGTTATGGAAGGTAAGAGGGGCACAATAATAATAATAAAAAAAAATAATAATCGATGGAACCCCCGCTTTAAAAAAATAACAAAACAGTAAAGTTAGCCCAATTTTGTTGTATTATGTGAAAGATTATGTTACACCGAGTAAATAGATACCCAACATGTCACGCTTTAATTATGCGCACACTCATGGAATGGCGCCAAACCTCGGTACTTAAAAATCTCCATAGGCAACGCTTTATTTATTTTTTACAGGTTACAGTTTAGATTTACAGAGGAGATCTAGTGCTAGATTCGTTGCTGGCACTCTAACTCACTTATGTGGTTTAAACGGCGTTTACATATGTCGGCGGGACTTGCGTATGCGTTCGCTTCTGCACGCGAGCTATCAGGGACAGGGGCGTTTTAATTTTTTTTTTTATCTTTTATTTATTTTTTTGACTTATTTTTTATTTATTTTTACACTTTTTTTCATTTTTTTTTCCACTTTTATTCCTATTACAAGGAATGTAAACATCCCTTGTAATAGGAAATGTGTGTGACAGGTCCTCTTTATGGAGAGATGTGGGGTCAATAAGACCTCACATCTCTCCTCCAGGCTGGAAACCATGAGATCGGTGAAAAAAAATTCACGATCTCATGAATGGGGGCTTACAGCCGCAATTGCGGCTTTGTTTACTTACGGGGACCCGGGCGTGACGTCATCAGATCGCGCCCGGGTCCTCCGACGGTCATAGAGATGACTGGTGACCATCTGGTCACCAGTCATCTCTATGCTTCCTGCCGCCGCCGACGATTCGTTCTCCGGGCTCCCGAAGGCACAGGTAAGCCCGGAGAAGCACCGGATGGCGGCGGGAGGGGGGGATGTCCCCTTCCGCGGCCTGTAAGAACGATCAAGCGGCGGAACCGCCGCTATGATCGTTCTTACATTGTGCAGAATCGTCGGCTGAAGAAGAGGATATCTGGATGATGCCTCTGGCTGCAGGCATCATCCAGATATTCGCCTGCAATGCCCAGGCCGTCAATTGACGGCCACTTAGGATGGTAAATCCCATCCCAGGCCGTCAATTTTCTATGGCTGGGAATTGAAGTGGTTAAAGGGCCAATTTTTTTTCTTTTATTTTTTTTTAGAGGTCCGGAGGCCCCCAGGGCACCAGATGGCAAGCCCTTTTTTTTTATAAAAAAAATATATTTTTTTTATAAAAAAAATATATTTTTCTAATATATTTTTCTTTTATTTTTTATTAAAGGGCCAATTTTATTTGTTTTAGAGGTCCGGAGGTCCACAGGGGCCCAGAGGCCCCCAGGGCACCGGGTGGCAACCCCCCTTTTTTTTATTTATTTTCTATAAAAAAATATATATATTTTTTAATATATTTTTATTTAATTTTTTTATTAAAGGGCCATTTTTTAGGGGTCTAGGGGCCCGTAGGCCACCAGGGCCCCAGATGGCAAGCCCTTTTTAAAAAAAATATATATATTTTTTTAATATATTTTTATTTTATTTTTTATTAAAGGGCCAATTTTTTTTCTTTTATTTTTTTAGAGGTCCGGAGGTCCCCAGGGGCCCGGAGGCCACCAGAGGCCCCCAGATGACAATCCTCCTTTTTTATAATTTTTTTTTACTTTTTTATATTATTTTATTTCTTTTTTTTAATATATAGATGTATTTTTATTAAAGGGCTCAGAGGTCCCCAGGGCCCCATGTGTCAAACCCCCTTTATTTTATAATTGTATTTTTTATTTTTATTTATATATTTTTTTTATATTTTTATTTTTTATCAAAGGGCCCAGAGGTCCCCTTGTTTTTTTTTTATATAAATGTTTATTTCTTTTTTATATATATATTTTTTTATTTCTTACTTTTTTTTTAAAGGGCCCAGAGGTTTCTTTTTATTAAAGGACTCAGAGGTCCCGAATGGAAAGCCCCCCTTTTTTTGGAATTTCCTTTTATAAAAAAAAAAAATAAGGTCCCCGGGGCCCCAGTTGGCAACCACCCTTTTTAAAAGAAAAAAGTATATATATATATATTCTTTCTTTTTTTTTTAATTAAAGGGCACAGAGGTCCCCAGGGCCCCGTATGGCTACCCCCCTTTTTTATATATATTTTTCTTCTTTTTGTAAAGGGCCCCCCCCGCTTCTCAATTCGCGGGCAGCACCCCCCCCGCTTCTCAATTTCATGCAGCAGCACCCCCCCCCCGGTTCTCTGCTCCAGGGGGCCCATGCCTGAAGCTGTGTAAGGGGCCCCAAAATTCCTGATGGCGGCCCTGATACACCTATAGATTATCTATTTCTAATGTCAGATAGAAAAAGTGAAACAGATTCCTCCTTCTACGCTGAACTGTGTGGATGGAAGAATCTCCCACTGGCCAAAGCTTCCATATCTTACTAGCCGGCCCTGCTGGCTATCACAATACCTGAACATTCTAAATTGGGTGCAGGCATTGTTTAGGTTGAGAGCAGGGCTGACTAGCAAGATACTGAAGCTTGGCTCAGTGGGAGATTCCTCCATCCACACAGTTTAGCATGGAGAAATCTGTTGCACTTTTTCCATCTAACCATAGGTTGTATGGCCAACTTTGAGTTTCATGTCTTATCTATCTCCACTGTGCAGTTCGTTTTGCACAGAGTGGCCCAGATCCACCTGCTCTGGGGTCCCACGGCGGCTCTCGCGGCTCCTCCCCGCATTAGATAACCCCCTCTGGGAAGCTCTCTCCCGAGGGGGTTACCTTGCGGGCGCGCTTCTGAGTCCAGATAGATAACCATTTATCCTTACTCTGTTATGTTGATTACCTTACAACAATAATGTAAGAAGTTAGCACACCCACGGGTGTGAAACACGCAGAAGATTTTAACAACTGAAGTCACTGTGTCACTTTTTTGTCGCTACTTTTTTGCACCAGCACTTTCTGCCTTTTGAAGATTACAGTTCTTTCAGATTAGATTTGTTTGCACATTTTTGCACTTTATCAATGTATGGACTATTATTGAACTAATTGCATTTTATAATAATTTATTTTGGATCTTCACATATGATTATTATGAAGTTTTTAATGCACTTTATTATTCATCACAACTATTTGTATTTGACACATATTTACGAAAAGCAAATCCACTTTGCACTACAAGTGCACTGCAAGTGCATTAGGAAAAGCAGTCGCTGTAGATCTGAGGGGGACATGCAAGGAAAATAAAAAACAGGGGCCCAGATTC
Organism: Rana kukunoris; assembly: GCA_029574335.1. Classification (NCBI taxonomy): domain Eukaryota; kingdom Metazoa; phylum Chordata; class Amphibia; order Anura; family Ranidae; genus Rana; species Rana kukunoris. The sequence continues at coordinate 249,567,985 of CM056049.1, forward strand.
AGATAGAATTAGACTATCGTAGAGTATCAGAAATACACTACGCCGCCGTTTTTTACCTGGCTCTACGTGGAATCCCGGTAGATTTTGTCTAGTAAACGACGGCGGCGTAGTGTATTTCTCCCGTCGCAATCCATCTACGCGAGTAGGGGGCGTGAAGCATTTAAAATAGGCGCGTTCCCGCGGCGATCGAACTGCGCATGCTCCATTCGCAAATTTCCCGCCGTGCATTGCGCGAAATCACGTCGTTACGTCATTTTTTCTTGAGTAGCGTCGTTTACGGAGATTCCTATTCCCGAACGAGTCACGTTAAAATTTTTTTTTTTTTTTAAATTCGACGCGGGAACGACGGCCATACTTAACATGGGCTACGCACCGCTAGACCAGCAAAAAGCTGGTCTAACAGTACGTATAAAAAAATAGACAAAAGCGATTGCGAAGACCGCTCGTATCTTCGTGGATCGCCGTAAAAACTCATTTGCATATCCCGACGCATGAAAACGACGCAAACTCCTCCCAGCGGCCGCAAAAATATCGCAGCGTAGATCCGAAGGCTTACGAAGACGTAAGCCTCTCGGATCGAAGCCCGAAGCCGCCGTATCATGGTTTGAGGATTCAAACTAGTGATACGGCGCGCGAAATTTGAAATTACTCCTGTCTAACACCAGTTAGACAGGCGTAATTGCTCTGTGAATCTGGGCCAGTATTTTTGCTTGCACAGGATCGCATGATAAAATCAACAGAGCATCCCCTCAGATCTACAGCGCTCTACAGCAACTGCAATTACAAGTGCACTTGCAGTGCAAAGTGGATTTGCCTTTCGTAAATAACTCCCAGAGCTTTTATGTCACACATCAGCATTTTATAATTTATTTTGTTTTGGAGCGCAGCACCATTTATTGATTCATCTTCAGGACGACTTGCCGAGTCGCCCCCGAAGTCGTGCGCCCGCAATGTGAACCGACTCTAATTGTTTGTAGAATGTTGAGGAAAATAATGATTTTAATTAATTTTGGAATAAGTCTGTAACATAAAATTTGGAAAAAGTGAAGCGCTGTGAGTACCTTTCAGATGCACTGTATACTGCTAAGAAAATGTATTTAGCTGTTTATATTTACTAAAATAATTGCATTTCTATTTTCTGTGTACTATAAGAGACCAGATATAGTGAATGCAGGGTGAGGGTTTAGTAAAGGCGGCGTACACACGAGGGGATATGTCCGCTGAAAACGGTCCGATGGACCGTTTCAGCAGACATCTCCGCTCGTGTGTATGGGCTAGCGGACAGATTTCTCCACCCGACAGATTTCAAAGCAAGCTTTGAAATCTATCCGGTGGAATCTGTCCGCCCGACATGTCTGCTGGTTAGTACACTTACCAGCAGACATGTCGGCCCCCACCGCCGCCGCGCCGCTGCCGAATGGATTCGGCGCATGCGCGGAAGTGTTTTACTTCCTGGTGCGGTGACGTGGCGGTGACGCGGCGGCGTCAACGTCACCGGCGCGTCACCGCGCCGTCCGGCGGCGGGGAATTTGATCCGATGGTGTGTACACGCCATCGGATCAAACTCCCGATCGGACATATCCGATGGAAATGGTCCGCGGACCGTTTTCATCGGATATGTCCGATCGTCTGTACGCCGCCTAACACTTTAAATCGGACCTTCAGTAATTTTTTCATCTTTCCATCTATTAAATCTTCTGCCCTTGTTGTTTTAACATCGGATAGTAAAACATTTTTTTCCTGTCAGTAAATACCTTATACAGCCCACTTCCTGTTTGTTGTCTGGTATAAAGCCTAGGCTTATGACATCATGCACAGCTCTCTCTCTCTCACTCACTCTCATTAGAGTTTGCTAGGAAGGGAGGGGACATGAGTCATAAGAGGGTCAATCAGAGCTGCAGAGCTGGAGATGTGCTTCTGTGTGTCTGTGTAAATTCAGGAAGTGAACAGGCAGCAGCTTCAACTACCCGCAGTTTTTTTAATAACAAACATGTCAAACCTACCTCTACTGTGCAGTTAATTTTACACAGAGTGGCCCCGATCTACCTATTCTGGGGTCCCCTGGTGGCGCTGGTAGCATCTCCACGCATAGGATGCCCATGTTGGAGAAGCACTCTCCTTGGTGGACAGCATATTTGGCAAGTACAGAATCACATTATATATAAAATAATATGCCAAGTGGTTGGAGGGAAGCTTCAGAATGGCAAAGATGTTTTTATGTGAGCAGACTGCATTTCCTCTTTAAAGGGGTTGTAAACCCTTGTGTTTTTTCACCTTAATGCATCCTATGCATTAAGGTGAAAAAACACCTTGCATTGTCTGATGCCCCCCCCTCCTTTTACTTACCTGAGCCTTGAACCTCCGTGGGCATGACCCCACGTTGCTCTCTCCACGGCTTCTCTGCTCTTCATTGTGTAGCAGGTATTTCTCCAGACTGAGGACTGTGGGGGAGGAGATAAAAAGCCAGAAGAATTAGGCCAGAGGCTCTTTGTGCCTGCACCCCATCAGGAGAGCATCTCCTGCACTCTACGTGTGTGTGGAATTGCAGCCTACCAAGGGACACACAGCCTGCAACTCCAGCCCAGAGGAACAGATTGTTCATGCAGCTTCAGCCCAGAGGAACAGAATGTTCATGCAGCTCCAGCCCAGAGGAACAGACTGTCCATGCTAAAGAAGGCCACCCTGCAACAGTTCAAAGACTGAATACCACTGCGACACACCTGCATTTAAGATCAATCGATCACTCAGGGGAGGACCGCTGACTGTGTACAGGATTTGGTGAGGGGGCTTCGCCCAGGAACCTTTAATGCGTTTCATAGAATACCACATCCAAATATTGTCCACAGAGCTCCTACATTGCTGGTGAAGATAATAAAATGCAAATCTTTGCTTCAAGGACACGGTTGCTCTTAAAGGGGACACACCACGGGTATTGATATCATTTCACTGGGTGTGTACTAGAGGTATCGTAGGCCGGCCTAGGGTTCTCCTTTAGCCACAGCATCCCACACCCAAAAAGTTATTGGGGAGTCTAATTAATCTGTACATATTGTTACCTATTGCTTTTGTTGTTTGCATAGTGTTCCTGACTGTTTTCTTTAAACTGTTTTATCCAAGTACTGGGTACCAACACAGCTCCTGGCTGGCTAATGTTAACCTGAATTTTACTTTTCTTCAAGTAAACTACAAGAAGAACTGTGTTGTGTATTCCTGCTGAGTTATTCCATTAATCACATTGCTAGGTGTGCCAGAGGGGCTGGGACAGTTCATTGGGGTTGAAAGGCAGAGTAACGGAGTGAACAAACAAAAGCATCTCCCTCAAGGGTTCGCTACAATTGGATAGATTAATAGAAGTGCAGCCATTGGCTCCCGCTGCTGTCAATCAAAACCAATGACGCAGTGTATGACACAGGAGCGTGCACACAAGGTAAAACCCCCTCAGGAGAGAGCTTCCTAGAGGGGGTTATCTAATGCCGGGAGGAACTGCAAGAGCCGCCGTGGATCCCCAGTACAGGAGGATCGGGGCCACTCTTGGCAAAACGAACTGCACAGTGGAGGTAAGTATGACATGTTTGTTATTTTAACCACTTGCCTACCGAAGACGTCATATGAAGTCCTTGGCTTTGTGCGGTGATATCTGAATGATGCCTGCAGCTACAGGCATCATACAAATATCACTGTCTTTAGCCGGCGATTCTCTGCACGATAAGAATGATCAAAGCGGCAGTTCCACCTCTTGATCATTCTTATAGGCAGCGGGAGGGGACGTCCCCCCTCCCGCTGCCATTCGGTGCTTCTCCGGGCTCTCCCGCGCCATCGGGGGCCTAGAGAACGAATCGGCCGGTGCTGGCTGGGAAGTATAGAGATGACTGGTGACCAGATGGTCACCAGTCATCTCTATGACCGTCGGAGGACCGGGCGTGACATTATGATGTCACGCCCGGGTACCCGGAAGTAAACAAAGCCGCAATCACCGTAAACCTGGAGGAGAGATGTGGGCTTTAATTGACCCCATATCTCTCCATAAATAGGACCTGTCACATTGATTTATATTACAAGGGATGTTTACATTCCTTGTAATAAGAATAAAAGTGATCAAAATAAATAAATAAAATAAATAAAGTGTAAAGTGTAAAAAATGAAGTAAAATAAAAATAAAATAATTGTATTTATTTTTTTAAAACACCCATGACCCCTGTATCTTGTGCTCAGAAGCGAACACGCATGTAAGTCTCGCCCACATATGTAAACGCTGTTCAAACCCCACATGTGAGGTATCGTCGCGTGCGTTAGAGCGTGTGCAGCAATTCTAGCACGAGACCTCCTCTGTAACTCAAAAATAGTAACCTGTAAAAAAAATTAAAGCATCGCCTATGGAGATTTTTAAGTACCGACGTTTGGCGCCATTCCATGAGTGTGCGCAATTTTAAAGCGTGACATGTTAGATATCTATTAACTCGGAGTAACATCATCTTTCATTATATACAAAAAAATTGGGCTAACTTTATTGTTTTGTTATTTTTTAATTCATAAAACCGTTTTTTTTCCCCCAAAAAATGCTGCTTGAAAAATTATTGCACAAATACTGTGCGAGAAAAAAAAGTTGCAATGACCGCCATTTTATTCCCTAGGGTGTCTGCTAAAAAACAAATATTTAATTATAAATTTTCTAGCAAAAAAATGAGATTTTTACATGAAGGAGAGAAGTGCCAAAATAGTGGTTAAATGGGGAAAAAAATAACCTTCAATATCACTTTAAAGGGGAGTTCCACCCACAATTTCACTTTTTAAATATAAATACCCCTGTAATACACAAGCTTAATGTATTCTAGTAAAGTTAGTCTGTAAACTAAGGTCCGTTTTGTTAGGTTGTTACAGCATTTAGTTCATAATTTAGAAATAGACCGTGGCCATCTTAAGTGTGGGCATCATGAAGCCAGACTGTATGACTTCCTGGATTTCAGCTTTGCATATCTCGCACATGCTCAGTGCTGCACAAGCAATGTAATAGGTTTCAGTCAGGTTTGCAAGGACTACTGGGAAACATGATGCCTATCCCAGAAACCCTTGCAAATAGCCATGTGACTTAATAGCCTAGGCTAATAAGGAGGAGGAAGTAATGAAGGACTACAAAATAGAGGTATTTACAAGCAACAAAATAAATAAAAATTGTCCATTCTGAACACTATGGGCCAGATTCAGGTAGATGGGCGCTTCTTTACTTTGGAGTAACGTTTCTCATTTACGTTACTCCGCCGACACTTTCGGCGCAAGTACTGTTATTCACATAGCAGTTGCGCGTAAACTTGCGCCAGAGTAACGATAATGCGCTGGCGTAACCCGACGCAAGTGGAAGTGGGTGTGATCATATGTAAATGATGGGCGGAGCCCAGCGCAGAGGCTTACGTTCAGCGCATCATCCACAGAGCATGCGCAGTAAGTGAGGCTTCACTCGGCCCCCTTGTGCGCATGCTCACAACTTCCGTCGGCACCACTTCAGGGAAACGTCAGCGCAATGCGTTCCGTTGGGCGTTTAAATGCGCCCGTAGATGCGCCATTCCGGCACTAAAGTATATCCTGTTCCCCCTCCCCGCATTGAAGTTACTTTTGTTCTGAGATGGCTGCTCCCGTTCCCCGCAAACACAGGAGAAAGCTGAACTCTAAAGGCCAGGAGCTGTCAGCCGTCATCTCGGCTATGGAGACCTATGATGTCTTCCTCCATGGCTGTAAAAGTTGACAGACAAGCATGGACAGAGGTGTTGTCCTGCAAGTGGGGGTGCTCAGCTAGCTCTTATCGTCGGTAACGCTGCTGTAGCTGCTCTCCTGCTGACCTGTGGCCGTCTGGAGTAAAGATAAAGCAGCTATTTGTAGAAATAACTTTGCGCCGGACGGACGAGATACGCGCGGCGCATGTAGCCAGCGTATGGTGCTAATCCGTTCGCGAATCAGGAAATCTCCCTCATTTGCATATTTGCAGGGGAAATTAATAGGCGCGACTGATGCGCCAAGCGAAATTATGCGCTGACGAGACTCTGGCGTCGGAAAGTTAAGCCGATCGGAAATGGCCCGTTTTCTGTCGCATCTAGTTTGGTGGGTACGGCCACATAGAAACGACGGCGCATCTTCACAGTTACGCGGCGCATATCGAATTACTCCAGCGCAAGTCTTGCTGAATCTGGCCCTATGAGATTAGGGCATGCAGCACAGACAAACATAAAATAAAATGGGTGGAACTCCACTTTAAGGTAAGCTGCCATATATCAAATTCTTGTTTATTTTTATTTTTTTGTGATGTAGAAATAAGGTGCAGTAACATTCAATCCTTCTGCCAGCCATCACTACCAAAAAATGATTACATACAATTCTGTGCAAGGAATGAGACTTTGATGAGTTTTCTCAATCAGCTCTCAGCAAAGCCATTATCCTAAGACTTGTAAAATACAATAGAATGAAGTGCAGTGAAAAGCCAATGAGAATAGGCTGTACAGCAAGCAATGTGGGTAAATGATGTGGAGCCAATAGGGGCATGCTTTACAGAAAGGAAGGAGGGCCTGTTAGGCTAGCACTTCTGGCAGAAGGAACCATTCCTGAAGTGTGACACATCTGTGGGCTCTTCCTTAGTGCTCGGGCACAGCGTACTGGAGCTGTCCAGCAAGGCAGACCTCCTGAATAGAGCACAATGTGACAGGCCATGACATCCGTCCGGGCATCTCTAATACACACACACCAGACATGGAGGATGATCTATTCCAGTTAAGACATCTTCCGTGAGTAGCACAATGGTGATCCTTGTTTGGGCACAACGGCTCCCCTCCCCTTCCCCAATCCCCTGTCTATAGGATCTTCTGCTAACCATTCTTTCTAGGTTCCTTATTAAACTGCAAGCTTTTGTTTGTTAGTAAATGTCATGCAGAGCACATCTACACCCAGCTCCTAGAATGGCCGACCCCTGTGCTATTTTCTGTAATTAGTAATTCAGGATACTATGCTGAAAGGAAGCAGATCCTTTCACTTAACCCCTTCTCTGCCAAAGCATTGCATGCATGCCAGCCTGAATTATAGGCTTCTGCAGTAAGAACCCTACCCTGGAAGCTGATGAATATTTAAAGCAGTATTAAAGCTGAAAACAAAAATGTAACACATTGCAGCTTACCAGTGCTTAGATGTGGTGGCTGCATTAGTTTCCTTTTTTAGGCTTATTTTCACTTTGTTTTCAGCTTGTGATCCAGTCAGTAACACCTCCTGTGTTAGGGTCTCTGCATTGTGTAGTAAAGCTTTGGACAGCAGCTTTGTCAGTCTGGGGAGAGGGTGGTGTTAGATGTACTTATACATTTAGATGAACTTCACTAATAAGGATGAGCTCCGGCGTGTTCGCATGGTACACGTTCAGAGCCCGCCAGGAAGACAGCGCGGCACTGCGCTAATCACAGCCAGGGAGACATTTCCCGATGCTCGGCTGCAGAGATCGGGAAATGTCTCCCTGGCTGTGATTAGCGCAGCGCCGTCCACACTTCCTGGCGGGCTCTGCACGTGTACCATGCGAACACGCCGGAGCTCATCCTTATTCACAAACACACATAGGGGGTTATTTACGAAAGGCAAATCCACTTTGCACTACAAGTGCAAACTACAAGTGTAAAGTGCACTTGAAATTGCACTCAAAGTGCACTTGGAAGTGCAGTCGCTGTAGATCCGAGGGGGACATGCAAGGAAAATAAAAAAACAGCATTTTAGCTTGCACATGATTGGATAATAAAATCAGCAGAGCTTCCCCTTATTTCAGATCTACCCCTCAGATTTACAGCGACGGCACTTCCAGTGCAATTTCAAGTGCATTTTGCTCTTGTAGTGCAAAGAGGATTTGCCTTTTCGTAAATAACCCTCTAAGTCAAGCTTTAGCTAACACTTTTTAGGCAGTTACAGTGACAACTTTTTTTAGGTTTAGGTTTTATTTTTTTAAAGGTTTGTCAGAAATGGATAAAAGCTGACCTTTGTAAAATGGCAGCCTCTGTAGCTTACACATGTATTTGCAAATGTGTGCAAACTGAACCCCTGTTTTTAACACAAACTGTTAGACAGGATAATTAGGTTGGTTGCAGGCTGGCCGGTAAGTTGAGCTGGGAATTTCCTTTGGTTTTGTTTTGACATGTGTCGCCCTTTCATGTTCTCTTTGCTACTAAGGCCAGTTATAGATACGGGCAGGGGCCATTTGTTTGTACTGTTGGAATACTGGTATGGGGGTGCACTGGACACCTTTGCTGCCACTGTGCTATATGATGGGTGTCCAGTGTGGCTCTGTGCCTTTAAGCAGAGGTGGGCTCCATTCAGGCTCCCCTGCCCACTGTTTATTCATTATAATGCATATGCTTCTGCTTTGGAGGCTCTCAAAAATGTATGGAGTTAGGACTGCAGATAAAACTGGGGTGCGATATTGGCTCTGCAGCTTAGACATGTATTTGCAAATGTGTGCAAACAAAACCCGTTTTTAAAGCATATTGTTAGACAGGATAACTCAGTTGTGTGCAGGCTGGTTGGTAAGTTGAGCTGGGAGTTTTCTTTGGTTTTCAGGTTGTGTCATAAATGAATAAATCTGACTAATATAAAATGGCAGCCTCTGTAGCTTACGCATGTATTTGCAAATGTGTGCAAACTGAACCCCTGTTTTTAACACAAACTGTTAGACAGGATAATTTGGTTGTCTACAGGCTGGCCGGTAAGTTAAGCTGGGAATTTTCTTTGGTTTTGTTTGACTTGCGTGGTCCTTGGATGTGCTCCTTGCTACGAAAGCCAGTCATAGCTGGAGCAGGGGCCATTTTTGTGTACTAAGAAGGGGGTAGGTAGAACCCGCGCTACGGACCTGATATTTTTAAGTGTGCCAGTGGTGTTAATGGAGATGTATATGTTATTAAGTGGCTGCCCCTACATGTAATTCCACCGAAGTGGAAAGTGGAAAGTGAATGGGGATGAGATAGTAGGTAATGGCGCCTCTCAATTGATGAATTACAATGTGTAAATAAAATACAATTAAAAAATAAAAATACATAAAGTGCTTATCCAATATATCCTTACAGTGAGGTCCACATAGGACTTGATAATGGTGTGTGAATCAAACCATGTATTGAACCAAAAAACTTGTAAACAAAGTAACCATAGTGGTGGTTCAGGAAAAAAAATTAATTAATAATAAAAATAATAAATATAATAAATAAATAATAAATAAATGAACAGTTAAAGTGCTCTGTGCCGTGAAAATTAACTGCTACTATTTTTTACAGTCCATGCAAAAAAAGGTGCTTTGTGCTTCACATGGTATATTGCAGATGACAGTGTTCACTCTGTGATCCCTCTTTTCATGCTCTATTGGGTCCCTCACTCACCAGATCCAGGTACCCAGTTAAGGGTAAGAAGCCTTCACAGTATTAGCCCTGTGTTGCTCTCTGGCAAGTATCCACTTGTTTGGACCCCTTCAGTCTGACATATAGCTCAGAAGAGAGAGAATGCCCACATAGTGTAGTATCTTTGATACAAATGTATTTTACATAAAAGGTCAGGTACTCACATTAAAAATATTAAAATCAAGCGTATGTGATATCTCAGGAGTGTTTTGCGTCTCGATGCTGTGCTGCTCGACCGGTATCGTCTAATGACATCATCTGGAGCGTCCAAACAAAAAAAAAAAGTCCAGATGAGCGTCATCTGGAGCATCCAGATGACGCTCCAGGTGATGTCATTAGACAAAACCGGTCGAGCAGCACAGCATCCAGACGCAAAACACTCGTGAGATATCACATACGCTTGATTTTAATCTTTTTAATGTGAGTACCTGACCTTTTATGTAAAATACATTTGTATCAACGATACTACACTATGTAGGCATTCTCTCTCTTCTGAGCTATATGTTAGACTGAAGGGGTCCAAACAAGTGGATACTTGCCAGAGAGCAACACAGGGCTAATACTGTGAAGGCTTCTTACCCTTAATTGGGTACCTGGATCTGGTGAGTGAGGGACCCAATAGAATAGAGCATGAAAAGAGGGATCACAGAGTGAACACTGTCATCTGCAATATACCATATGAAGCACAAAGCACCTTTTTTTGCATGGACTGTAAAAAAATTGTAGCAGTTGATTTTCACGGCACAGAGCACTTTAACTGTTCATTTATTTATTATTTATTTATTATATTTATTATTTTTATTATTAATTAATTTTTTTTCCTGAACCACCACTATGGTTACTTTGTTTACAAGTTTTTTGGTTCAATACATGGTTTGATTCACACACCATTATCAAGTCCTATGTGGACCTCACTATAAGGATATATTGGATAAGCACTTTATGTATTTTTATTTTTTAATTGTATTTTATTTACACATTGTAATTCATCAATTGAGAGGCGCCATTACCTACTATCTCATCCCCATTCATTTTTGTGTACTGTTGGAATACTGGTGAGGGGACGCACTGGACACCTTTGCTGCCATTGTGCTTTATGCTGGGTGTCTAATGTGCCTTTAAGAAGGGGTGGGCTCCCTCCAGGCCTACGTATTTGTAATTGTGTGCAAACTAAACACCTGTTTTTTAACGCAAATGTAAGAGGACAATTTGTTTTTTTGCAGGCTGGTTAGTGAGTTGAGCTGGGAATTTTATTTGGCTTTGTTTGACATGCATTGTCCTTCCATGTGCTTCTTGCTGCCAAGGCCAGTTATAGTTGGGGACAGTGGTCATGTGTTTGTACCCCTTTAAAACACCCCTTTCCCAGTGGCAAATGACTTGTCATGACCCTCTAACTGACATTTTTGTTGAACAACGTGGTTCATTGGAAGTTGGAAAATAATAGACACCTGGATAGCTGGGTAAAAATAAAGCAAAAAATAAATAAAAAAACAGATGCAGCCACCACATCTAGGAACTGGAAATCTGCAATATATGATTTTTTTTTAGGTTTAATACCACTTTAAGTCTTCATATTGGTCAAAGATTAAAAATAATGTGACTACCACTTTGGTTATATTGTATATATTAATGCATTTGTGTAACTTTTTTCATTTTATTGTGATTAAAGCTGAAATTCAAGAATAATCTGTATTGCATACCTAAAAAAATCAGGTACATCTGCGCATTATTGGACCGGCGTGGCGCACCGCCTTTACGTTAGACTTGCACAATTTTGCCGCGTAATCACCCTATTCTCGTAGCTTTTGCGCAGGAAATTGCGCATGCGTAACGTTTTTTCAGAAGCGTAAGGCGGAGTAATACAAATTGGGAAGGACGTGGGCGGGTTACATTAAAAAGAGCCGTGACCCCATGCAAATGAAGGGCCGGCCGGCTCGCGCATGCGCGCTTGAAGTAGACCATGGTCAGCTCCGCTGTGCGCATGCTCACAACTCGGGAGCGGCGCAATCAGTGAAATTGGAAATGGACTAGGGCAACGTTGTGAACTACGCAAACACAAACACACACAAACGCACTTGCATTGCAAAAGTACATCCCTTTGTCCCTTCCCATTTAACCAAGTGCTTTTGTCCTGTTGTTCGTTGCGGTGTGTTTTGTAGTTGTCAGATTAGTGTTCTGTGTGATCAAGTGTTTGTTAGTAGATCTTTGAAAGTGTTTTTTGATAAGTGTTTGAGAGACTGTTTGTTGGATTGATATATTTCTGTTCGTTTGTTTTCCTGCTGTTTTTTTGCTGTTTGTTTTTGTGACTGTTTCTTGCTGAGTAGCTTTCTCTTTGTGTGTGTTCTTGCTTGATTGGTTGTGCTTGTTTTTGTGAGTGATTTTTGTTGACTGGGAGTGATTTTTTTTGGAAGTATGACAGAGAGAAAGCGAAAGCTCAATTTTTCTTTGGGGGAAAAAAGAATTCTCCACGGCCCGGACAGTGCCAACACCAACCCGGCCAGGAGGAGGGAGATTTTGGATATGATCACTGAGCAGGTCAATTCAGCGAGGGAGGGGGAGACACGGACCCGGTCTGGGATTGACAAAAAAATCAATGACCTCCGGCGTCTGGTCAAACAGAAGCTGGCCAGAATGCATGCCCATGCCAGGGGCACAGGAGGGGGCCCACCATGCCGTATTAGGCTGACAGCGGAGGAGCGTGCGGTGGCCCTGACCTTTCATCGGCATGAAGTTGAGGGCCTGCCCGGCTTTGACTCAAGTCCGGAGCCCGTGGTGCCAGGTAAGTATTTTTTTTAATATCAGGTGTGTAGCATGTGTGGGGGAGGGGGTGAAAGGGAATATGTGGCAAGTGTGTGGATCCTCCAACCTGTGAATGTTTTGTGTCATCCACAGATGTGCAGGAGGGTGCAGGGCCATCTGGCCTGACCGCACCATCCCCAGGACAGCAGCCTAATGAGGCCCCCCCAACAAGGCCGGAGTCCGCGGAGGAGGTTCAAGAGGAGGAGGAGAATCATGAGGAGGAGGAGTCCATGTCAGGCACTGGACGTTTGGTTTTTGAGGACTCTTCCCCTCTGGCTGGCAGCAGGCAGCCCTCCCTAAGGGGGAGCCCCCCCCCTCCTCCCCCAACATGGCTCCCCTCCCAAGGGCCTCCCCTTCTCCCCGGCCACAAGCATCAGCTGGAGGCAGGATTTCATCCCAGAACACCAGGGGGTTGGCCGATCTCCTGCCCGCCACTCTGAGAAGGGACCAGGCCCTTCAGACCCGCCATCTGGGACAGGTCAGCCAGACATTGGTGCGGATGGAGGAGAGCCTGTCCTCCATCAAGGATACGCTGGGGAACCTGGACTCCCACTCCCGGGCTTTCACAACCTGCCTAAACGAACTGCAGACGACATCAGCAGGCGTTGGGCAGGATGTGAGGGCCCTTACCCAGGCTATCCAGGCCAACACGGCAACACTTGGTGCTGCCCTGGACAGAATAGCCGTGGCCTTGGAGGGCAGGCCGCCAGGTGGGCAGAGATCAGGGGCTGCTCCTCCTTCCCCGGTTTTACCCCTCCCCATGAGTCTCCCCTGAGAAGCCGGGGCCGTGGCCGGGGGCGCCCCAGGCGTGGCTCACGTAAAGGGCAATAATTATTTTTTTCGGCTTTTTTTTTTTTTTGCTGGAAATTTGTTGCTTTTGCAGGTAATTTTTTTTTTTTTTGGGTTGTGAATGCTGTTTGAATGTGGGGGTGACATTCCTGCCGGAAAAGGGGTGTCACCCTCAATTTTGGTGGAGAAGGGTTCCCCAGGACCAGGGAGAAGTGATCCCCAGGTCCGTGTGAATGGTGTATGAATGTACAGTGACATAATTGGAGCCTTGGCGTGGCGTTGCTGCTCACAAGTCCTGCATGGTGGACTGGTGCCAATCCAATTTGATGTGGATGTGGGGTGTGTGTGCTAGGGACCACAGTGGTGTGCATGCATGCATTCTCATTGTGCCATGATTAATGTGTGTGTTTAACGTGCAAAGATGCCCAATGTGAGTTGTCTCCTGGCTGCTCTTCCCTCAGAAGACGGGGTAGCCTCGGTTAGGGGGGGATTGTCTGGTTCAGGGGTCAGGTCATCACGTAGGCCAATCTGCAGGCCCTTTCTTTCTGCAAAGTTGTGCAGCATGCAACATGCACCGATGATCTGGCACACGAAGTTTGGGGAATACAAGAGGGTACCCCCAGACTTATCCAGGCATCGGAAACGTGACTTTAGGACGCCAAAGGTGCGCTCCACCACTGCTCGTGTTTGGGCGTGTGCTTGATTGTATCTTTCCTCTCCTGGGGTTTGGGGGTTCCGGATAGGAGTCATGAGATGGGGTCCCAGTGGATATGCAGAGTCACCTGTAAGGGAAAAGACAGGAGGATGTTAGTCATGCATGTGCCCCTTGTGATGTGTGCATCATGGGAGGGGATAGTCATGCCTGACTCCCATGTCACTCACCAACCAGCCAGGTGTCCCCATACACGTTCTGATCGAATTCCATTCGGATGTGGCATTGATTGTATATGTAGCTGTCATGGCTGGACCCTGGGTGTTTGGCACGGACGTGCCATATGAGGCCTTGGGCATCGACTATCACCTGTACGTTGATGGAATGCCAATGCTTCCGATTGCGGTACATGTGCTCTGTCTCCTGGGGGGGCTGGAGTGCCACATGTGTGCAATCAATGGCCCCCACAGTGCGTGGGAATCTGGCAATTCTGTAGAAATCTGTCATTGCCTTCAGCCGCAGGTCCTCAGTGGTGGGTTTGATGATTTGGTTGGCCATGCGTCTGAGAATTGCAGGGACAACCTGGTGCACACATCTGCTCATGGAGGATTGTGACATCCCAGCCACCACTCCACTTGTACGCTGAAAAGAGCCACTGGCAAGGACATGGAGTGTTGCCAGGACCTTGACCAGTGGCTGCACTGCATGTGAGTGTTGTGTTGGGCTGGTGATGTCCTCCTGCAGGGTTGTGGTTAATTCCAGGATGACATGAGGGGTGAATCTGAAGATGCGATACACCTCAGAATCACTCATGCCAAACAGGTCTATGCGTGTGCAGTATATCCTCTCCCGTGCCCTCCTCTGTGCCCTCCTCCGTGCCCTCATCCTTCTTTGTTCATCTAAAGTCAGTAGTATAGCTATGTGCGACAATGCCCCTGGCATGTTGGCATACAGATTGTTGTGCAAAACGTGTGACTGCTGAGCTCCTCACTAACAGTGTTGCTTTATCTAACAAGTAGACTTTTTTTCTCTTTTTAGACCAGCTTTTATATGGTCTAATTTTAGACAGGACATTTTGCTGTTGCGCACACTGCGTAGCCTGCGCTGCCCCAACGTTCTTTTGTGGATCCCCGTAAGTCCCTCATTAGCATATTTGACTAGCAAATCAATGGTCTGTCTAGCGCACTTTTGCGCGGACGGATGCGCCAGTCTAACGAAATTACGCGGGACAAAAAAAAGTAGATTTTTTGCCTATCTCGTTCTGGGGATGCCGTGCATCGAAACGTACGCGCACATTTCGACTTACGCGCGCGCATCTCCTGTTGCGCAGGCGTAATCGCTCTGTGAATCTGGGCCAAGGTGTTGTATGAATGCTGCTGATGATAAGCAAGCAGCCCCCTGTGTTCTGTGTGCAGAGGGGAAGCTGAACACAGAACCCAAAAGATCTCAACACTGTCTCTTTCGCTGTATTATGCCGCGTACACACGATCACTTTTTGTGATGAAAAAAGAACGACGGTTTAAAAAACATCATTTAAAATGATCGTGTGTGGGCAAAACGTAGTTTTATGTCTTCTAAAAAGCGACAAAAAAAAAATTCGAACATGCTTGAATTTTTTGTGTCGTTTTTCAAAATGTTGTTTTTTGTGTCATAAAAAGTGATGGTGTGTGGGCAAAATGACGCTTAAAACGAAGTTTTTTAACCCGCGCATGCTCAGAAGCAAGTTATGAGACGGAGCTTCAATGGAGTGCCGTCGAACGTGGTGTACGTAACAGCGCTTTGCTAGAGCTTTTTGGAAAAACGATGGTGTGTATGCAACGTCGTTTTTTTAAAATAAAGTTTGAAAAACGTTGTTTTGTTTCGTGAGATAAAATGACGTTTTTTTTCATCACAAAAAGTGATCGTGTGTACGCGGCATTAGGCTCCATGCACACTCACTTAACAAATGCTGCTTCTATAGGAGGTTTGTGTTCTGCCTATAGAAGCAGCTCAATGTTATCCTATGTGTCAATGCACATTAGGACAATAAGAGGCATATTTTAAGCTCAACGTTTAGAAACAGGAAAAATTTCCTGATTGGAGCTTTCTGGTAGAAAAAAGCACAAAACGCTCCTAAACTATATACGAAAAACACTCTATATGAGCATTTTCCTGCCAAGGAAACTGGCATTTTTTTTAAGCCTGGTGCACATGGAGCCTTAGGCTGTGTACACACGATTGAACATGTCCGCTGAAACTGGTCCGCAGACCAGTTTCAGCGGACATGTTCGATCGCGTGTACGGCCTAACGGCTTGTTTTCCCGCGGACAAAAGTTTCAAAACATGCTTTGAAACCTGTCCGTTGGAAACCTGTCCGTCGGACAGGTTCGATGGTTAGTACACAAAATCATCGGACCAAAATCCCGCGCATGCTCAGAATCAAGTCGACGCATGCTTGGAAGCATTGAACTTTGTTTTTTCATCACGTCGTTGTGTTCTACGTCAGCGGGTTCTGGTCCGAGGGGATTTTGGTCCGATGGTGTGTACGCACATCAGTCCAACAGACCACTTCAGCCTGGTCCGATGAAAACGGTCCGTCGGACATGTTTCATCAGACATGTCTGATCGTGTGTACGTGGCCTGAGTGTCAATTTCTACAGTTATTATCAGCTTCCCTACTGGCCCATCTAGTAAGTGATATGCATATTTACATTGTGCCAAGCAGGTGTGATGATTTGGGGACTCTTTGCGGATACCTCCTCAAAGATATACGATATTGCCATAGGGGTTAAACCTTCAACATGTACTAAAAACTGAAATATGTAGACAAGCTTTGCACTCCTTTCTTTCTGAAAATGCTAGTTTACTGGCTCTTTGGGTTCAATACTTTGAAAGGAACTAACCTACAGCAGGGCCGTCTTAATAGCATCATGGGCCCCTGGTCAACGTAATGCTCTGGGGCCCCTACAATCATGACAGTGCAGGTAATTAGACATCAAGTAGGTAGGAGGCAAACTGCCTCCCCTGTGTATTTATCACTCTCAGTGCCATCATGGGGCCCCCTATTTCGGGGCAGTGTGGGCTCTCTTTGGGGAGAGTGCAGGGAACCCCCATGCAGCTGGGGCCCATGGGCAGTGCCCAGGTGTGCCCTCTCATTAGGACAGCCCTGACCTACAGGTATAGACATAAGAAATTCTAGCTTTTAATTTTGCTGCATACTTATTGAAAAATTGGCTCACGTGAAGACACCACTAGTTTTCGTGGACAGGTAAGTGTCCTAATATTAAGCTATAGTATTTGTAGCTGTTGACTGGAGCTCCGCTTTAACCTCATGCACTTCATTTCAGACATGTTCAGTATGAAATTACATTAATTTGCTGGGGGGGAGCGTCTCCCTGCAAAGGATTTTTTTTTTGCCTAACAAATGCTGTAGTATGATGCATGTGTGAGGCCCCGTACACACGTCCGAGATCCTCGTCGGGCTAAACTCATCGTTCCGCCCGTCGAGGTTCCCGATGAGCGGTCGAAAAGGTCGTCGAGCTAAAATTTCCTCATTGAACAACGAGGAAATAGAGAACATGCTCTCTATTTTGGCTCGACGAGCTTCCCGACGGGACGCTCGTCGAAAGTGTACACACAACCGATTTTCTCGGCAGAATATGTCTCCCAGCGAGCTTCTCGCTGGATTCTGCCGAGAAGCTCGGTCGTGTGTACGGGGCCTAAGATGAAGCGCAAGCCACCAGGAGCTTCAGCTCGTGCATACGCATTATCTCGGACAGTTTCAAAAGGGCAGACTGGGAATGGGGACAGCACAGAGGCAGGACAAAAATAGGTAAGTATGAAGAAGTCATAAGGAAATAGGTAAGAATGATTGTAGATTTCCTCCCTATTTAAGTATACAAGTTATAGAATTAGGATGGGAGTAGGGGGTCCTCTTTAAGGGCTGAATTACGGTATGTGGGTGCTTTTTTCCTGACGGTACTGGGCAATTATTAATGGCATCTACCTCATTTGCTTCACATTAGTATAACTTTTTTGCAAGTGTATCTCGAGCACACATTTTTAGATAGATAAATAGAAAAATGTTAGAACCTCTATCATGTTTCTATTGCTATTTGTTTCCCTGATGGGGAGATTTTCCCATGCAGATAATTATTCAAAATGGCTACCTAAAATGAATTTTCAAATAACATTTAAAGGTTAAGGTTTAGGTCCAGTTTAAAGATTTTTTGTTTTGTTTTGGACAGAGTGGGGAAAAATTAGAAGCGTTTTGGATGTTTTACAGAATAACAATGTAAATATTCAAATTTAGGATTTAAAAATGTCAATAGATATTTTAGATATGTTGATGGTGTAATTTAAGGGACTACCAGCTTCAGAACATACAGCATCTACTAAAAAATGGAAATCTTATATATAAACTCTGCATACAGAGATTGACAGTTCCCTATCCTAATTGATGTAATTTCTCCCTAAAGTCTATGCTCCACATGTGATTTTTAAATACTGAGAGATTTAACCACTTGTTGCCAATCACATTCTGGAGGAGAGAACACAAGCGCCTTCTAAGTGTAGCATCACAGGTATTTTAATTGCAGATAGAAACAAGTATTACTCACAAAGGTGTCAGGTAAACGAGCATGTGGCGCTATAGCTGGGGTCTTCAGCATCACTTGTCCTGGGGCTGACCGATGGTGGTGAAAGCTGTGTCCACATGATCAGGGAGTACCAGTGGACTCTGCCACTTCCTGGGTCTGTGGAACACACAGACAGGCTCTCCAGATGTCACTTCCGGGATTTGATTATTGGAAAATGGCGACACGTTTGCGGAGCATTGGCTCCTTCTTCAGGCCATAAAGATGCACCATATTGGAAAAGGGCTTTGATGGGGAAAGGTGGTGGCCGCAGTCTACAGAGACCTACAGCAGCCAATATAGTCCTCAAATAGCTATTGCGGACATGGATCAAACTGGTGGTCACAACTGATGCAAGAGAACTACATGCACCAATAGAACACAAATAAAAACCTATATTGAAAAGCTATATATAAAAACAATACACAAATACGTTTTATGTATAAAAAAAATTAAGAGCAATGCAAGCTAATAAAAACATATACGGTATACAAACATTCAGGGGCAGCCCATCCATTAAGGACATACCACCCCCCACTATCCATGGTCACTGTAACCACCCCCATTCAGGCGTCTGGCCTCTTTTTGATTTCCAGCAGCAGAGTGCTTTTCTGAAGCATCTGATTAGAGCCATAGCCGGTAATAGGCTTCAAAAAAGGTTTACTTAAAGCGCAGAGAATCACAATCCACCCAGGTGTGTTAGAAAAGCAAATTAATATTTGGTTTTCTAATACTAAACCGCCTATCCACCAATCAGGAGGCACAAGTCTAATACCCGTCACCTGAGTGGCTGAAGGCACAGACGATCCCATTGGTCACCTATCAGAAGGCAAGAAGAGACGCATTGAGAACACAGGAGCTATCACCTGACCTGTACTTCCCGTCCCACAGCTCGCCGGCGTCACCCACTGCCTGACCAACCACCACAATGGGGTCAGACAGCGGGTGGGCAGGCGGGCGCATGGTGTCACAGTGGCTGTATTTGCTGGACACAGTTGGCTGCATATGCTGGACACAGTTGGCTGCATCGGCTGGGCACAGTTGGCTGCATCTGCTGGGCGCAGTTGGCTGCATCTGCTGGGTGCAGTTGGCTGCATCTGCTGGGCGCAGTTGGCTGTGTCTGCTGGGAACATTTGGCTGCATATGATGGGCACATTTGGCTGCATATGATGGTTACAGTGGCTTCATATGAGGGCCACAGTTGGCTGAATATTATGGCCACAGTTGGCTGCATATGATGGGCACAGTGGCTGCATATGATGGCCACAGTTGGCTGCATATGACGGGCACAGTGGCTGCATATGATGGCCACAGTTGGCTGCATATGATGGCCACAGTTGGCTGCATATGATGGGCACAGTGGCTACATATGATGGCCACAGTTGGCTGCATATGATGGGCACAGTGGCTGCATATGATGGCCACAGTTGGCTGCATATGATGGCCACAGTTGGCTGTATTTGCTGGGCACAGTTGGCTGCATTTCCTGGGCACAGTTGGCTTCATTTCCTGGGCACAATTGGCTGCATCTGCTGGGCGCAGTTGGCTGCGTCTGCTGGGAACATTTGGCTGCATATGATGGGCACATTTGGCTGCATATGATGGTTACAGTGGCTTCATATGAGGGCCACAGTTGGCTGAATATTATGGCCACAGTTGGCTGCATATGATGGGCACAGTGGCTGCATATGATGGCCACAGTTGGCTGCATATGATGGGCACAGTGGCTGCATATGATGGCCACAGTTGGCTGCATATGATGGGCACAGTAGCTACATATGATGGCCACAGTTGGCTGCATATGATGGGCACAGTGGCTGCATATGATGGCCACAGTTGGCTGCATATGATGGCCACAGTTGGCTGTATTTGCTGGGCACAGTTGGCTGCATTTCCTGGGCACAGTTGGCTTCATTTCCTGGGCACAATTGGCTGCATATGATAAGCACAGTGGCTGCAAATGATGGGCACAGTTGGCTGCATTTGCATGGCATAGTTGGCTGCAATTGATGGGCACAGTGGCTGCATTTAATGGCACAGTGAGGCTGCATTTGATGTATTATTTCAGTGTTTTTCAGAATTTTTAAGTTCGTTTGCACCCCCCAAATATTTTGAGCACCAGCCACCACTGCAAACAATCCTAAATGATGATTATATTTCACTATATATCTTCCACGGATCCACTTAGAAGGCGCTTGTGTTCTCTCCTCCATTTGTCTTCTAGAGTTGCATCTAATGCCGCGTACACACGGTCGTTTTTTGTGATGAAATAAAACAACGTTTTAAAAAACGTCATTTAAATTGATCGTGTGTGGGCAAAACGTCGTTTTATGTCTTCAAAAAAACGACCAAAAAAAAATTCCAACATGCTTGAATTTTTTGTGTCGTTTTTCAAAACGCATGCCCAGAAGCTAGTTATGAAGCGAGCTTCAATGGAAAAGAGTGGTGAACGTAACCTCGCTTTTTGTGAAAAAAACGATGGTGTGTATGCAACATCGTCTTTGAAAAGTGACGTTTCAAAAACGTCGTTTTTTACTTCGTTTTTTTTCATCACAAAAAATGATCGTGTGTACGCGGCATAACTCTCACACTGAGCTGCTACTACAGTGAGCATCTTAATCTCTACGGAATCTCTAAGATATTCCCATATGGACTGTTATTTCTCCACTTAGCATTCCAGTTTCCCATGAAGTACCTACATTTTTGCGCCAATTATTGTTTGTTTTTGCCAAACACATTCTGCAACACATTTTTTTTTCCCCTCTAAAATGTTTATTGGAAAGAAAAAAGCAAACAGAACAAACAATGCAGGTTCCAGATAAAACATTGGCATAGCCATAATGACAAACAATCACAGTCTACCATTGAGAATTGAAATAGTTTACCCTCAAAGCATGCCCACCGTACTACAAATTAGGGCCAATTTAGTAGTACATAAAACAAGTAGTTATACATTCCTAACCATATTGACAATTGTATTAAAGAAGTAGTCTGTCCAATAGCAAAACCACTGGCCTTTTTATTTATTACATTCAGATACATTTTTTCAGTCATGGTATACTCTGGTTTCTCTTCAGATGGAATAAATCTTTCGCCTTTTTTTACTTTCAGTCCCGGTGACAGTGATAACTAGGAGGCATATTAAGGGTGGATCTCCTCAGACAGCAATGACATCCTACATCTTCTAATGCTTTTAAAATGCTATTCAAAACTAAAACAAGTTTTGGCTTTAGATACACATACAATTTATTGTGCAGTGAAGACATAATCCCAAATTTACATAGCAAATATGGCAAGCAGGTGTTCTTGCTAAGTGAAGCAAAGATGAATGTAATTGTAACAGCAGCAATTGAGGTTAGTACGCTTTGCCACCATGCATAGCTCCCAACTGTCCCTGATTTCGAGGGACTGTCTCTGATTTGTCCCTCTGTCCCTCATTCCTCCTCATTTGTCCCTCATTTTGGTCTGATCCATTTAGTTGTATATAAAATGCACGTTTTATCTTTCAAAAAGTGTTTCCCAGTGCTAAACCTTTCACCTGAGTTCTAAATTGCTACATTTGTAAATTTCAAAAGCCAATATAAAGGAATAGTAGTGGTAAGAAAGCACTTGTGTGTTTAACCAATCTTGTTTTTTTTGTACAATTCTCCTTTATGGGGGTGTGGCAAGGGGGTGTGTCCTATGCCTGCATACTTTTGCTGATAGGTGTCCCTTATTCCCATCTCAAAAAGTTGAGAGGTATGCACCATGGTCACATGTCCTCCGGTTCAGAGATGTCCTGCCCTTTCCCGTTACACAGGAGTCCCTGTGCAGCTGCAGGTTATGTTCCCTGTCATTACGCAGGGACCCCCACATAGCAGAAAAGTACCCTGCTACCCGTCATACTGGAGCTCAGAGAGGCAGTGCAGAACAAAGGGATTTCCAAGGCTCCTCCTTAGCTCTGACATATCTGAAACAACCAAGAGAGAAATGATCTCCTCACTCTACTCAGAAACTGCTCTGCATGAGGTCTGGCGAGTGCTTGGCGGGGATGCTAGAGAGATAGGGATCTTTGAGCTAGGGGGTGATTTCTGAGATAGGGAATTTGGGGGGGGGGGGGGGGGGTTCTGTTCTGGGGTCAGGGGATTTAAATGCCAGTGAGTGGAGATATTTGTTTGGGGGAGGGGATTTTTTTTTACTGCTGGGGGAATTTTTTTTTTTTTTACTGGTAGGATTAAGGAAGGTATAAATCTCACGGAAACTAAATGTATATAGATTAAATTAAATAAATTAAAAATAATAACGTGAATATTAATTGATAATTTAAATAGTAATGTTAGTGAGCTGCTCCCCAAAAATCAGTAAACTCAAACAATAGTGGGTAAAATGTGAAAGCTAGGGGGCGCTACAAATATTATAAATATTGCTAAACAAACATATAAATAGTGCAAGATAATTACAAACGAAGCCAACAATAAATTGAAAAAAAAATAATTAAACAATGTGAATAATAATCTATGTCACCAGTAATAGATGTGGTTTTAATAGTGATTGGTAAATAAATAATTAATGAATGTGCAAAAGTCCATTAATAAAGTGCTTGTGCTCAATGTCGCTTGTGCTCAGAGGATGCTTCAAATCCACTATATAGGGTCTCCACCTTCACCAAACGAAAGATCACCCCAAATGTGCTCAATGGATGGCACCTTACCAAATGATGTTGACCTGTTTACTTAAAAAGAGGTAAAAAATAGCATATGTCACAAGCCCTGGACTTCATGCGCGGCTCTTAATCCCTTGATTCAACCAGACTCCAATATCATGAAGCGAAACAGAGAAGAGAAAGGACCGCCATCGTATAATAATGTTTTTAATGAAAAAGTATAAAATCATACAGCGCCAAATGGCCCCTTACTCTTGTTGGTGCCTGTGCCCCGTCAATGACACACTGTTCAGCGTTGCAATAGTGGAGAGACGGCTCCCCGCTGGAGAAGCTGGCATGCGTTCCACCTCTTGGATCCAGAGAGCCAGCGGGACCGGAAGTGCGTGATTGTGCGTGACCAGGCGCCTCGACGTACGTTTTGTGTTACCACATCATCAGGAAACGTATTATACTATGGCGGTCCTTTCTCTTCTCTGTCTCTGTTCGGTTGACATATCCACGTTAAGGGAAACGTCAGCTTGAGCTATTGAGCTCTGTAAACAAAAGCTCCCTTTCATCTAAGTAGCAAAAACAGAGCATGTAAACTATGCAAGAGAGCATAAAGCCCCCCCTGCTTGTTTAATGAAAAATTCTAAATATTATTTAATTAGGTTTTAAAATTAAACTACCACTAACACTGAATATGTGTATAGCATTTTGCTATCATGCATGTTTGGAAAAAGACTACAACCCTTAACCACAAAACATCCTAGTTAAAGAAGAGGTGATTAGCTTGTCTGCCAACCTTCACTCCATCTCTAGATGTTATCTTTTAACAAGACTGCAATATGGTCCGTGTTGAGCTCTACATGTTAAGTTAAGTTCACATACCTGTAATTGCAACCTGTGTTCTGCACGTAGGCAGCCTATCCATTTCAATAGGCTGTCCTAACAGAAACACAGGGAAACAAGTCCCCAACCCTTTTTATTTAAATTGCGCCTCACCGAACCGCATGGTGCCAAAAATGTGCCACTGTTGCCAATGTGTGGGGGTACTATTAGGAATTAATGGCACCCCAGCATCTCTGCTGAAGTGCATTACAATTCTCTGTGGGTCAGAAACACACATGGTTTTGCAAGCGTTTCCCACTTGCAGATATGTGAGCCTAGCCATATTTAGGTGAGATTGTTTGTAGTAGGTGCCTGCTGAGCTGAAAATTATCAGATTGTTTGGAGGTAACAGAAATGCCCCTTCAGTAGCCATAGCCATAATAGAGCAGGGTTCATAGCTTCTTCAGAAATCAAAAAGCAAGGGATTTACTCCACAGTTAAAGGGGTTGTAAAGGTTTGTTTTTTATTTTCTAAATAGGTTCCTTTAACCCCCTTAGCGGTAAACCCGAGCGTGACTCGGGGTGAATTTTCTATGCAAAAATCGGTAACCCCGAGTCACGCTCAGGGTAGATGTGCAGAGTGTGCAGCGCGTGCTGGCTTACCTTTTTCCAGGCAGGTTACTGTACTTACCTTGTCCCTGGATCCAGCGATGCATCCGCGCTGTGTGAGCGAGCGGCATCCTCCATTCGATTTACACAGTGCCTGCGTGCCGCCGATCTCCGTTCCCTGCGACGTTACGACGCACGGGGGCGGAGACCGGCGCCAAATTCAAAAAAGTAAACAAACACATTACATACAGTATACTGTAATCTTATAGATTACAGTACTGTATGTAAAAAATACACACCCCCCCCCCCCTTGTCCCTAGTGGTCTGCCCAGTGTCCTACATGTACTTTTACATAATAAAAACATTTTTTTGTGCCTGCAAACTGTAGATTGTCCATCGCAACCAAAAGTATCCCTTTATGTCAAAAATGGTTTTAGAGCAGCTAGAAAACAGCGATAATAAATTATAATCACTTGCAGAATTGAGCGATAGCGATTTGTGGGGAAATTCATCATAAAAAAATAAAAGTAATGACAGCGACAATTCTGCAACTAAGCAAATTTCAGTGATTTTGATTTGATTACATTATTGAATAATTTTTTATTATAATTACATTATCATTTGTTATAATTATTTATAGTTAATTATTATATTATAATTTTATGATTTTGTGTTTCAAACTTTATCATACCCGGGATGTCTACTAGACTCTTGTTTGGACAGCTTTAAGTGAGTTATTCCTAAGAATTACAAGCCTACAGTATAAAATGCCAAATTTTCATGCAAAATAATTGTACCGCTTTTGGTACGTAATTCCAGACCGAATCATACCGCCAGGGAGGTTAAGCTAGTGCATGTTGGTTCACTTACCTTTTCCTTCGATTTCCCTTTTAAATGTTTTTTTTCTTTGTCTGAATTTCTCACTTCCTGTTCCTCCTCAGTAAGCTTGCCCCCATCGTCCAAGACGTTCTGGCTGGGGGTTAGTCAGCATGCTCGCCCCCTCCCTTGGGACTACTTCGCTGCGGTGAGACATTAAATGAACCAACAATGCACTAGCTTTAGAGCCGGTTCACACTGCAGAGACTCGTCAGGTGACTCAGCAACCCTGACAAGTCACGCTTCGTTCTGTTCAATCAAACCAATTCTAATAGGAGCGACTCACACTCACTATTAGAGCGACTCAAGTCGCTCCGACTTAGGAAAAGGTTCTTGTACGACTTTGGGGGCGACTTGCATTGACTTCAATACAGAAGTCATTTTGCAAGTCGCCTCTAAAGTCTTCTTGAGATCGCCTTGCCGAGTCGCCCCCCAAAGTCGTGCCGTCCCTGTGTAAATCGGGTCTAAAGAAACCTATTTAGAAAAATTAAATAACAAACCTTTACAACCCCTTTAAAGAGGAAGTAAACCCTGATGGGTTTGCTTCCTCTGTTTCCCTGCAAAGGTAAAGCATAATGGGCTACTATGCATCTCATAGTAGCCCATTATGTGTCACTTACCTGCAGGAGAAGCTTGCGATGTCCCCGTTTTTCTCGCTTGTAGTGAGCGTCCATCTTCACCCCTCTTCTTCCAGGGGATGCGAACTCTGGCTTTGTGACTGCCCGGAGTCGCGTGACGGCATGACCCCATTCACAAACCAACACGCTCAGTGCACCTGCGCTGTTATCTACGGTGCGCATGCGCCGTAGACATCGGTGCTGTCATTTTTGCAAATATCTCCTAAACCGTGTAGGTTTAGGAGATATTTGTTGCACCTACAGGTAAGCCTTAGGCTTCTTTCACACGGGACAGATCCATTGTGATCTGACCCGTGAACCTCCGCTTGCTCAGCGGGGACCACCCTGTCAGATCCCTGCTCTCCCCTATAAGGGGATCGGATGAACACGGACCGTTTGTCCTTGTTCACCCGATCCGATCCGCAGACGGATGGAAAAATAAGGTTTTCCTCCGTCTAAAGAATCCGGAGGATTGCGGACCTCGATGAGATCGGGTATCAACGGATGTTTATCCGCTGACACCCGCAATCTCATAGGGATCAATGTATGTCTCCTTTTCATCCGTACACAGATGGATGAAAAAGTGGACATATAGTCCGCCCGTGTGAAAGAGCCCTTAATCTAGATTTACAACCACTTTAAAGACAGTGGCCAGAGTTGTTTTGATTATTGATTTATGACCATGTGACAAGTTTCATGTCTGGAATTATGCTTTAGCACAGACCGATATTATAGAATCACTTACCGGTAATTCTAATTACATACAGCTGTTTCAGGCTTGTTAGCCATCATTATTGCAAAAGTAAAAACCAGTCAGGTTAGGGTAGAACAGATGAAATGGAAGCAAAAAGACCTTTTATAACATATTTGCATACACTAACTTAGTTAAAAACAAGTCACTATCTGCTAGGGTTCCATTAACCTGAAAACAAACGTTAAAAAAAGCAAAAACTGATGTATGCAACCACCATATCTCTTACATTGTTCAAATAATGGCAAATCCATGGCTGGTCCACTAATCCTTTTACATTAATGACTTCCTTTACTCTGCAGGCATCCAGAAGCTGCTAATATCGCTTTGGCATATTGTATGCTTCTTCTATAAATTACATTTGCTTACATAAGAGCTGATAATAACATAGCTATCAATGTTTTGTGAAGCTGTTGGGACTATGTATATATGTGAGACAAAGCGCTCATCTAATGTATATTTTTTGCACAAGCTTTTCAGCCACAAAACCAATTTAGATAAAATGTAGTTGCCCTTTTTGCAGCTTTTTTAAGCCTATAATGGCTGATGGGAAAACATTATTGTAACCAAGCTGAACAAAATGTGTCATTGTTGTGAGCGTTGCTGGAGAACATCAGGTTATGCAGATCGTGTGATTATTAAAGGGGTTGTAAAGGTTCACTTTTTATTTTCTAAATAGGTTCCTTTAAGCTAGTGCATTGTTGGTTCACTAACCCTTTGTTTCGATTTCCCTTCTAAAAAAAATTTTTCTTTGAATTTCTCACTTCCTGTTCCTCCTCAGTAGGCTTGCCCCCATCTTCCGAGCTGTTCTGGTTGGGGGTTAGTCAGCGTGCTCGTTCCCTCCCTTCGGACTTATCCCAGCCGTTCTGGCTGGGGGTTAGTCAGCATGCTCGCCCCCTCCTTTGGGACTTATCCGAGTCGTTCTGGCTGGGGGTTAGTCAGCATGCTCGTCCCCTCCCTTGGGACTACAGGGATGTAGTCCCAAGGGAGGGGTGAGCACTCTAACTAACCCCCATCCGGCTCGGATGATGGGGACAAGCTTACTGAGGAGAAACAGGAATTGAGAAATTCAGACAAAGAAAAAAACATTTAGAAGGGAAATCAAAGGAAAAGGTAAGTGAACCAACAATGCACTAGCTTAAAAGAACCTATTTAGAAAATAAAAAACAAACCTTTACAACCCCTTTAAGACCATTCACTGCACTGTTTGGACACTACAGCTGAAAAGTTACCTAAGCCAGAGATCTAAAATGTGATTGTATGGTTGTACAATGTGTTGCATACTTTGCTGTAAGATTTTGAATGCTCTTTGTGTTTTTTTTGCCTTCCTCTGGATCAACTGTGGGTATAGAATTGGGTATATGTGATTGTATGATATTATTATTATTATATTTCTTATGGTTGAACTTGATGGACTTGTGTCTTTTTTCAACCTGACTAAGGGCTCTTTCACACAGGGCGGATCAGTAAATGATCCGCCCCGTGAACCTCCGTAATGCTCAGCGGGGAGCGCTACGTTGATCCCCGCTGAGCCTGGCGGGTGACAGGGCGGTCCCCCGCACACTTTGCAGGGACCGCCCTGTCTTTTCTCTGCTCTCCCCTATGGGGGGATCGGAATGAACACGGACCATATGTCCATGTTCATCCGATCCGATCCGCAGATGGAAGGAAAAATAGGGTTTTCTTCCGTCTGCAGAATCGGATCATTGCGGAGGTGGACGAGATCGGGTGTCAGCAGATGTTTATCCTCTGACACCCGCAATCTCATAGGGACCAATGTATGTCCCTTTTTCATCCACAAATGGATGGATGAAAAAGCAGACATACGGGGGTAGATTCACATAGATCAGCGGATCTTTTGATCCGCGTGATCTATCTTTTTTACGATCCGCCTGCGCCAGTTTTTGAGGCAAGTGCTGTATTCAGAAACACTTGCCTCGTAAGTGCCCTGGCGGATCGTAAATCCCACCGCGGAATGCAAATCCGCGGCTAGGGGAAATTTAAATCACGTCGTCCCCGCGCCGATCGTACTGCGTGCATTGCTTCAAATGACGTCGCAAGGACGTATTGTTTTCGACGTTAACCAATTAACGATGGCCGTATTCCCGAACGACTTACTAAACGACGTAAAAAAATTTCAAATTGTGCGCCTATCCGTCGCATCTTTCCTCATGCATATTCGTCGCGTATAGTAAGAGATTGCAGCCTTAATCCGACAGTGTAACTCACTTACACCAGTCGGCTCTAAGGAGATCTATGCGGAACCGATTAAGGAATCAGCCGCATGATCCGAGCTCGATTACAGATACGACGGTGTATCAGTAGATACACCGTCGTATCTCTATGTGAATCTACCCCACGGTCCGCAGGTGTGAATGGGGGCCTAACTATGAAACTATGGGCCAGATTCAGAAAGATTGTACGCCAGATACGCCGCTGTAATTTCAAAAGTGCGCATCTTTATGCCGATTCAGAAAGCAAGATAGCCGAAAAACATGGCTTCAGCCGTCCGACGTAACTTGCCTACGCCGGCGTATCGTGGGCGCATAGTTACGCTGGACGCATTCGGCGTTCCCATAAGAATATGCAAATGAGCTAGATACGCCGATTCAGAAACGTAGTTGCGCCCGGCGTATTGATATACGTCGTTTACGTAAGGCGTTCGACTGGCGTAAAGTTACCCCTGCTATATGAGGCGCAGGCAATGTTAAGTATGGACGTCGGAACAGCGTTGAATTGCACACCGTTTACGTAGTTTGCGTAAGTCGTACACGAATAGGGCTGTGCGTAAGTTACGTTCACGTCGAAAGCATTGAGTATTTGCGACGTGATTTTGGAGCATGCGCACTGGGATACGTCCATGGACGGCGCATGCGCCGTTCGTTCGGACCCTCATTTGCATGGGGTCACAGCTCATTTTACTACAACATGCCCACTGCCTGGCTACTTTGAATTACGTGTGCTTACGCCGGCCCATTTACACTACGCCACCGTAACTTACAGAGCAAATCTTTCTGAATCTGGCCCTATGTATTTACTTATTGGTGTAAGGTTAGGTAGAAGCTAAATAGACGTGGAACATCTGTACACAGTAGTCATTTAGGAAACTTGTTTCAGCAACAGCCAAGGCTCCAAGCAGCATAAAATATCTGCAACATTATGTAACAATCTGTCTAATGTCAACAAATGTCGGCCTCCAATGATGTGACTGCTTCCCTTTTGAAGTGCACAGTGTTAATGGCCTTGTGCTGGTCTCTCTGAATGAGCTGCGTTGCTTGTTGTTGCTTTAATCATGCATGAATCATCTAGATGTAAATCAAGGTTTTCTGACTACTCTGATGGGTTTACTTGTGTTAAGGCATAGTGAAAACAACAACCTGCTTCCAATATATCTTTGGGTCCGTGCTTGCTAAGTATTGACAAATTGGCCTCAGACCTAAAAAAATGTCCTCCTATTGTATTTGAGATCAGGGGTCTCCAAACTAAGGCCCACATCCAAGATTTTACTAGGCCCGCAGCAACTCAGATGTGATTGGAGGATTCTGATTTGAAATAGGGACTCTAACGCAAAGGGAGGGAGCTCTCATGTGATGGGGGTTTCTAGTGGGAAAGGGTGACTCTGATGTGAAGGGGGCTTCTGATGCAACTTTTATTTTTATACATTTCTGTTTAAATATAACATGATAGTATCATTGATTAGTCCTGTCAGTGTTAACCGGTAGTAAGTGGATCAATATAAGAACAGAAAACTATTGGGACAGTAATTATACAGACAGAGACAGTTAAAGAGTAGTTGATCGGCTATGTTATTATAGGTTGAAAGGCCAAATTTTGTGTGTTGATTTGTGTGATGGCAATTGATCAGCAATAAAGCACCTGCACTAATTATATTACTGATTAACAAAAACTAGACGGCTAGCATCAGATACTGTATATTTTTCCACATTAAAAGCATGCATTTTAAAGCGGATGGCCCATTAAAACAATTTTTTAAAAGCCAGCAGCTACAAATACTGCAGCTGCTGACTTTTAATAATAGGACACTTACCTGTCCTGGAGTCCAGCGGCGTCCGCAGCAGAGGACGAGCGTTCGCTCGTCTCTCTGCTGCTCCCCCCTCCATCCATGGTGAGGGAACCAGGAAGTGAAGCGCTCCGGCTTCACTGCCCGGTTCCCTACGGCGCATGCACGAGTCGCGCTGCGCCCGCCGATTGGCTCCCGCTGTGTGCTGGGAGCCGAGAGTTCCCAGCACACACCGACTGCGGGCCGGAAGTGGGTGAAGATACCTGTCTTTAGACAGGTATCTGCACCCCCCTCCCCCCTGAAAGGTGTCAAATGTGACACCGGAGGGGGGGAGGGTTTCGATCAGCGGATCTTCACTTTAGGGTGGAGATCCGCTTTAAGTAATGGATAAGTGTAAATCCTCATTTACACTGAGCATACTAAAGCTTACATCTGCGGAGGGCCATGCTTACCCGCATGAGGATGCACAGGTGGTCTGTGCATCCCTGTGTAGACAGTCCCATGTGTCCCAACTGATGTCCCATCATGTCAGTTGGGACACAGTGGCTGTATAGACTAGATGTTGCTCCCGATCTGACATACAGTGCCTTGAAAAAATATTCATACCCCTTGAAATGTTCCACATTTTGTTATGTTACAACCAAAACCGTAAATGTATTTTATTGGGATTTTAAGTAATAGACCAAAACAAAATGCGAAGTGGAAGGAAAATGATAAATGGCTTTCAACATGTGTTACAAAGAAATATCTGAAAAGTGTGGTGGGCATTTGTATTCAACCCCTCTGAGTCAATACTTTGTAATAGCATTTCAGCTGCACGTCTTTTTTGGGTATGTCTCTCTCAGCTTTGCACATCTAGGGAGTGAAATGTTTGCCCATTCGTAAAGGTAAAACAATTTTTCCCTAAATAGCTTCCTTTACCTTAGTGTAGTCCTCCTTCACTTACCTCATCCTTCCATTTTGCTTTTAAATGTCCTTGTTTTTTCTGAGAAATGCTCACTTTCTGTTCTTCTGTCTGTAACTCACCACCGTAATGCAAGGCTTTCTCCCTGGTGTGGAGATAGCCTCTTGAGGGGGGGAGGGGGCGAGCAGGAGCCCACTAACACACAGCTCCTTTCTCTGCAAAGTAGAGAGTGTCCTGACCCTCCTGCTCGCCCCTTCCCCCCTCAAAAGGCTTTCTCCACACCAGTGAGAAAGCCTTGCATTACTGTGTGTAGGTACGGACAGAAGAACAGAAAGTGAGCATTTCTTAGAAGAAATAAGGACATTTAAAAGCAAAATCGAAGGATGAGGTAAGTGAAGGAGAACTGCACTAGGTAAAGGAAGCTATTTAGGAAAAACATTTTTTACCTTTACAACCCCTTTAAGCTCTGTCAGATTGCATGGAAAGCATCTTTGAACAGCAATTTTCAAATCTTGCCACAGATTCTCAATTGGATTTAGGTCTGGACTTTGGTTCTAACACATGAATATGCTTTGATCTAAACCATTCTATTGTAGCTCTGGCTGTATGTTTAGGGTTGTTGTCCTGCTGGAAGGCCCAGTTTCAAGTCTTTTGCAGACTCTAACAGGTTTTCTTCTACGATTGTCCTGTATTTTGGTCCATTAATATTCCCATCAAAGCTGACCAGCTTCCTGCCTCTGATGGAAATGCATCCCTACAACATGATGCTGCCACCACCATGTTTCGTGGTGGGGATGGTGTGTTCAGGGTGATGTGCAGTGTTAGTTTTCTGTCACATATAGCGTTTTGCTTTCAGGCAAAAAAGTTCAATTTTGGTCTCATCTGACCAGAGCACCTTCAACCACATGTTTGCTGTGTCCCCCACATGTTTGCTGTGCCCCCCAAACTGCAAACAGAACTTCTTATGGGTTTCTTTCAACAATGGCTTTCTTGCCACTCTTGCATAAAGGCCAGATTTGTGAAGTACACAACTAATAGTTATCCTGGCAACAGATTCTCCCATCTTAGATGCAGCTCCTCCAGAGTTACCATGAGCCTCTTGGCTGCTTCTCTGATTAATGCTCTCCTTGTCCGGCCTGTCAGTTGGGCGGCCATGTCTTGGTAGGTTTGTAGTTGTGCCATATTCTTTCCATTTTCGGATGATGGATTGAACAGTGCTCTGTGAGATGTTTAAAGCTTTGTATTTTTTTTTATAACCTAACCCTGCTTTAAACTTCTCCACAACTTTATCCCTGACCTGTCTGGTGTGTTTCTTGGCCTTTATAATGCTGTTTGTTCACTAGGGTTCTCTAACAAACCTCTGAGGGCTTCACAGGACAGCTGCATTTATACTGAGATTAAATTACACACAGGTGGACTCTATTTACTAATTAGGTGACTTCTGAATGCAATTGATTCCACTAGATTTTAGTTATGGGTATCAGAGTAAAGAGGGCTGAATACAAATGCACCCCACACTTTTCACATATTTATTTGTAAAAAAAAATTAAAATCATTTATTATTTTCCTTCCACTTCACAATTATGTGTGCTAAAATTCAAAATGGAGATCTTTATTTGTCCAATCCATTTGTAGGTATGATAGATAAACTGTATATTATGTAAGCGTACAATGAATTTTTTTTAGGATTTAATCTCTAAAAGAATAATCTCCTTTATCAGTGTCGTCAAATTCCGTCGGACTGGGGAAAGTGCCAGATCAGAAGAGGATAATCTATCAGGTGAACATGAGATACAGATTGGACCTGTCCATACAGATTTGGAAGCAGTGGAGCTTGAAGATGGAACAATTGTGCCAAAGGAGTTTGCAAACCCAACTGATGGTAAGAATTCTTTCATGGCAGATAGCAATACTAAAGATTTTCCGAAATGTACAGTAAGTTTTCGTTTGCAGACAAATCAGATCATTTGAAAGTCATGTCCCTATAAGTATTGATAGACACTGTAGATCAGACCTCAAATTTTCCACTCGCCTATTTGCATTTTGCGAGTGGAAAATGAGGTCTGGCGAGGAGCTGGCTGCCTGGGAGTAGGGGGGAGAGCACTGCTGGCGATCGGGGTTAATCGCGAGCCGTTCTCGCAGTGATGACCCCGATGGCATAAAGGAAGAGGAGAGCTGTAGGATTGCATAGCGGTAAAGCCCGCTGTTACAACTTGCATTGAAATTTCCTCCGCTCTGCCGACAGCCCCGCCTCCTCCTGACCCCGCGCCTGTGATAAACAGAATGCGAGTCCAATGCTGAGATGTGTTTATCACAGGCACAGGGTCAGGAGGAGGCGGAGCTGTCGGCAGAGCGGAGGAAATTTCAATGCAAGTTGTAACAGCAGGCTTTACCGCTCTGCGATCCTACATCTCTCCTCTTATTTTATGCTCTCTGCCGTCAGGGCAATCAGAATATCAGAGAAATACAATAGAAGTGCAGCCACCAATCAGCAGCCCCCCTGGTACTTGTAGTCCCCCGTGTGTATAGCTGTATGTCTCCTCCCTGCAGAGCGGTGTCACCCTCCTCTCCCAGTGTCACCGTCCTCTCCCAGTGTCACCCTCCTCTCCCAGTGTCACCCTCCTCTCCCAGTGTCACTCTTCTCTCCCTCTAATCTCCTCCTCTAAGAAGG
Organism: Rana kukunoris; assembly: GCA_029574335.1. Classification (NCBI taxonomy): domain Eukaryota; kingdom Metazoa; phylum Chordata; class Amphibia; order Anura; family Ranidae; genus Rana; species Rana kukunoris. The sequence continues at coordinate 249,602,133 of CM056049.1, forward strand.
ATCAGTCGGCATGAATGGTCAGACTGTCAGATGCAGAGCAGGTTGTGTCTCTGACACTCAGGACTCAGAGAGAAGCGCCCCCCGGAGTCTGCCCCCATACATGGGATGTGGAGGGTGAGTTCTGCAGGAAAGCTGCACTTTGTTCAGTCTGGGAAGGATTTGTCTAATCTCCTTAGGCTTGGCCTCCTCATTCCCCACCATAAACACACACAAGGGTCCCATTCATCAGGAAATCCACTCAGGGGATCCTCACTGACCTGGGATAACAGGGGAGTCCACAATGAGGGCACGGTGAGTCCGCAATGGGGGCATAGTGAGTCCACAATGGGGGCACGGTGAGTCGGCAATGGAGGCACGGTGAGTGAGGGCACGCTGAGTCGGCAATAGGGCACGCTGAGTCGGCAATGGGGGCACGGTGAATCGTCAATAGGGGCACGTTGAGTCCGCAATGGTGGGCAAAGTGAGTCCGCAATGGTGGGGACGGTGAGGCTGCAATTGTGGGGACGGTGAGGCTGCAATTGTGGGGACGGTGAGGCTGCAATTGTGGGGACGGTGAGGCTGCAATGGTGGGGACGGTGAGGCTGCAATGGTGGGGACGGTGAGGCTGCAATGGTGGGCACAGTGAGGCTGCAATGGTGGGCACAGTGAGGATGCAATGGTGGGCACAGGTGAGGCTGTGCTGAGGGGAACTGATAAAGTTGCTGTTAATATTTATTTTTGCAACTTAATTGTGCATAAAACATTTTACAAGATAATTTATGAGGGCATGATTAGCGGGAGAATTAGGGGCAGGGTAGGGGTTGGGTGGGACGACTAGTGGCTAGTAACCCTTGAGGCCTGGCTAGTGGCTCAAGACTTGAAATTTTGAGCCCTGCTGTAGATGTTAGTGTTTGTACAATGGCAACCAATAGATTTCATATTCTTTCCTTGATATTGGAGATCGCTTTTTCATAATGTAAAATGTAACTAAACTCCATGTCATACTAAAACACAGGTGTCAACACAAGGCCCGCAGGCTGAATCCGGCCCTCGCACCTCTCCTACAGCTGCAGGAGAGCTCCAGCCCTCCTCTGGTCCTCCTCCAGACCCCTACTTTCTGCTTTCAAGCAATGCATCCAGCTTCTTCCCAGCAGCAGCATAAGAAAAGGGGGGTGCACTGTGATGTAAGGGAGAGTGGAGGACTCAACTTCTGATGGTGGGGTGGCTCTTGACATCTAATGTAAGGGGAGGGGATGCGCTGGACATCTAATCTTACAGATACAACCGGCCCTTTTAAGGACAATCATAATGCTGATTCGGCCCACAATGAAAGTGAGTTTGACATCCCTGCTGCAGCTGGTGTACTGTCACCAAAACGCAAATGCCACTTCCCTGTGGATGACATTTTCTCTCTGGGTGAAACACTGCAGAACCATAAATGCTAGTGACGGAATGAGAAGGTGAGCTGACTCTTTTATGCAGCGTACACATGACCATTTTTCAGGTTGTAAAAAACTAAGTTTTTTTTAAAATGTCATTTAAAACGATCGTGTGTGGGCTTCAGAGCATTTTTCGGGTTCTGAAAAACGACAAAAAATGTTTTTGAAACATGCTCTATTTTTTCACGACGTTTTAAACTATGTCGTTTCCGGGTTGTAAAAAATGATCGTGTGTGGGCTTTAATGATGTGAAAAACCTGCGCATGCTCAGAAGCAAGTTATGAGACAGGAGCGCTCGTTCTGGTAAAACTAGTGTTCGTAATGGAGATAGCACATTCATCACGCTGTAACAGACAGAAAAGCACGAATCAGCAAAAGCTGCCCCAAGGGTGGTGCCATCTGAATGGAACTTTATAGTGCCGTTGTGCGTGTTGTACGTCACCGCGCTTTGCAAGAGCATTTTTTTTCACGATTGTGTGTGGGCAACGTTGTTTTAATGATGAAGTTGGAAAAAAAATGTTTTTTTCTAGAGGCTGAAAAACGTTGTTTTTTACAACCCGAAAAATTATCGTGTGTACGCGGCATTAGTGATTTTGTTGCTGGTGACTTGCTAATGTGACATGGCCAGTGCTAGACTCCTCACAGTCATAGTAGTAAGATATAGAGATTATGATAGCTCTGGGAATTGGCCAATAAGAAAAACTATTCCCCAGCTACCATACAAAGACTGACTATATGGATGTAGTGCAATGTACCGATAATAATTAAAGTGATAAATGAAACACAACATTATAGCCAAAGTAATGGGTTTGAACAAACAAGCATTGCTATTGAGTTGTGGTATCTGAATTCATTGTCATTTTCTTGAAGATACCTTTATGGTGGAAGACGCTGTGGAAGCTATTGGCTTTGGAAAATTCCAATGGAAGCTCTCAATCCTTACTGGTCTGGCCTGGGCAAGTAACAATAAATAACAGCTTATAATGTTGGTCTGTGCAACCTTCATGCTACATTTTTGTTTTATATTTCTGTTGTGTTAAGTGTTGAAGGTTTTTGTACCAATTTTTTGGGGCTGATTCAGTAGGGGAATGCAAAGAGCAAAGACCGAAATGATGTTTGAAGGCCAGTAAGCTATGTCAATCAATCACATCGTATCTTTTATCTGGGTAACATTACCTAGTAATTGACAGCTATAGTTAATTAATTTAATTGACAGAAAATTGAAAACTCCTACATCTGCTCTGACCCCTTCCACTACATATTGTTGTTCTGAGCCCCAGCCAATCAGCTATTATAACTGTCTGGCAACACACCGGGGCTGTGGCGCATAGACAAAATCTAGCCAAACCAAGTCATGTTTTTAATGTCAGGGTCTCATGAGGGAGATTAAGATTTTCATGTCACCGGGATAGAAAGTGAGAAAAATCCAAATGTTTAGCTGTCACCAGAACAGGGAAATATATATATATATATATATATATATATATATATATATATATATATATATATATACACATACAGTACAACCCCTGTAGGAGCCTAGACTGTCTGGGTATGCACTGTCCAAAAGTAAAGGAGGATGGGAGAGGAGGGGGGAGCAGGGAAATAAAAGTGACTTCTGCTGGCTATCATTGGGGCCCTTCAAGAGATTTGGTGCACTTAACGACAGTCCCAGTTAACTTGCATGCAGTATAGGTACAGTATAGTCTTGACACAGGTGCAAGGTAGATGTGATCCAGATGCAGTAAAGGTTTGGTGTAATGCGGTATAGGGTTGATATTCGTGCAGTCTAGGTTTAGAATAAGTACAGTATGAAGTGTTTTCCACAGTCTTTATGGGCAAATATAGATACAATAAGATAAACCTATTATTTAGTGATGTGACAGGATTTTTTCATCTCCGTTAGTTAATAGCAGTCTAAGTAAAAAGGCAACATTGAGGAAAAGAGAAATCTATTTTAAATTCACATTGTTGTGATTCATTAATTACTTAATTAGTTAACAGGTTTTGTTAACAGCCTGTTAATTTTGAATAGGATGCTAATGAACCACTAAGGTTTTAATTCACCTCCACCAAATGTTTTAACACCACAATGAACAGGTGGTTCACACACAATAAACACATGCTTAAATGCACATGCCACAAGTGGTGCGCTGTTCAGGTGCATTGGTGTGCCATTCAAAATGTATGTTAACATACATTATGGTAATTCTAGCACATTGCCACAATGCAATAGTGTGAATTTGTCCTCTGTCCTAATTCTTTCTTTATAAAATTTTTATGATTCTTTTTTTAACAACTGGCATGGTATCTATTAATTTAGACAGCTGGGTCTCTGTCAAATGTTAACAGTTTTGAAAGCCTAACTGAACGTTCAGTTTAAAGGGAACCTGTGTCCAGAATATGTATAATAAAGTATTTTCATTGTCTTACAAAGCATTAAAAGCTATTTATACAAACCCTCATTTAGCTATTAAGGGATCACAACAGAGGCATTGAAATTACAGATTATTTCCCCTTTTTATTCTATGGAACCTGAATTTTCACAACCTGCCAGCCCTTTAATGTAAACACACAGCAGTTGCGTGTAAACTGTTAGAAACATACTAAAACCTGACTTTACAGTCGTTGTTGTGATCTTTGAGTGTCCTAAAGGATCAATAACTCTACAGTACAATCATCTACAGAGGTCAGTGATGACCTATTTTTCCGTTCGTTAAGTATATTGAAAAACTTTACTGGGCACAGGTGCACTTTATATCAGATAACTACATTCTAGGTTCATCCGTTTTGTTTTCTGTAGAAAGCAGCCATAGCCAGATTAGAAAAGAGTCAAAGCTAGAGCTCTCCAACCAGCAGGGAGCATGCTTGTTATACTCGATATGGAGCCTAAGGGGTTAATCCTGTCTCCTCTGATCATCTCCTATATTCACTGACTCCAAAAAAATTATGATATGATATTTACAGAGCCAAGAGACAGGCTGCACATGCTCAGTTTGGGGTGTATTGCTAGAAAGTTTTGTTTTTTTCTTGAGAGAGTGCATGTGATCAGTACGGGCCAGTCAGCACTGTCCAGACAGAGAGTGAGTGGTCCTGCATTTTCAAAAGACAATCGTATGAAAAGCTTTAACCAGACACTAATAGAAGTCACAAGGCTGCTCTAACTGCTGATGAAAAAAGGTATTAAGCAGCTTATGTTTACTAAAATATTTGCCTTTCCATGTTTTGTGTACTGTGGGAGACCAGATATAGTGAATACGGGGTCATGGGCTTAGTAACACTTTAAGACTTATTTAAAGAAAATAGGGCTTTAAATAAAGAGTTGCCTTTTTTTCCCTTCAGTTGTTTTTTGAATGATGATCTATATTCTTCTACATCTTTCCTTCCCTGCATTTATTATCATGGTATTTACTTTTCTAATTCACGCACTGATCCTTTGCCTTGATGTATATATGCAGATGGCAGATGCCATGGAAATGATGATACTTAGCATCCTGGCTCCACAGCTCCACTGTGAATGGAGATTACCCAGCTGGCAGGTGGCTTTGCTCACATCGGTAAGCAGATGCGCTGACTAGGCCTTGATCATATTCCAGGTGCTGAACTGACGTCATAGCTGCCCAAAGACTCACATTCATCTTTTTTTAATTACAAAGCTTTGTTGGCACAGTAATTCTTGGTTATTAAACTGTTAGCTGAAACAGCATTGGTTTAACTTATGCCACAATTCCCTTAGTAACTGAATGACTTTGCAGGTAATGTTAATCAAATTTTTTTAAATGTCATCAGAACTAACACTTATGCCGCATACACACGGTCGGAATTTCTGATGAAAAAAGTCAGAAGGAATTTTTTCATTGGATATTCTGACCGTGTATATGCCCCATTCGGACTTTTTCAGTCGGAAATTCCGACGGGCTTAGAAAGAGAACATGTTCTTTTTTTTTCAACGGAAATTACATTCGTCTTTATGGAATTCTGACGGAGAAAAAACAGGGATGCACGGAAACAACTTGACGCATGCTCAGAAGCATTGAACTTCAATTTTCTAGGCTCGTTGTAGTGTTGTAAGTAAACGTGTTTTTGATAGTCGGAATTTGGTGTGTTCGTGTGTATGCAAGACAGCTTGAGTGGAATTCCATCGGAAAAACTGATCGTGTGTATGCGGCATTAAAGTACAAATAAAGGGTCCTGTATGATAGTCTAAACAAGTACAAAATCCAGTTACTATGTAATGCACAAGCTTCATAAAGTAAGCAGAAAACTTATTTTTAGCTTCCCTGACTGAGCCAAGTCTCTTTCAGCCGGTTCACACTGCCACGACTTGACATGCAACTTGAGAATTCGCACCCTATTAACGGCAATGGAACTATTCTAAACGGTGCGACTCAAGTCACTGCAACTTAGAAAAAAGTTCCTGTACTACTTTTGAGTGACTTCATCAGGACTTGCAATGACTTCTGTTAATGAGGTCGCAAGGAAGCCGAAATGAAGTCGGATGTCAGCTGTCAAAGTCATATGGCTAGATGTGAACCAACACTCAGTTGTGTCTCACATGCCCCCCCATTCCAGACACAGCTCAGTAGGTGGGCTTTAACAACAGAGCAGTGTAAAAGACTAGTTGTGGCCAGGTGCCCATTGTGACTTGTGAAACAGCGGTGATAATGCTTATAGCACGTCTTGCAACATTTTTTAAAACCAATGTAGTGCAAGCAAACACAACCAAATGAGTGTGGCAACTCTACTGTGAATACAGATGCAGTGCAGCATTGTTGCTAGGAAGCTGCATTATATAGCCTACTAGCAGGCTCAACAGGTCTTTTGCAGATTTTGCAGTGGTACGTAGAGAAAACTGATGGTGTAGATGCACTTATAGTTAAAGTGTTTGTTAACCCAAAAAATAGATATGGGTTCACAAACACTTTAAGTGCTATAGTTCTACTTTAACCACTTGAATACCAGCCTGTATATACCTCTTCTTTACCAGACCATTTTTTAGATTTCAAGGCTGTGAAAGCTTGACCAAAAAATCTAAGGCCGTGCAACATGGTACCCAAAATCTTTTAATTTCATTTTTTGAGACAGCTAGCTTTCTTTAAGTGGTGTTTAATAGTCACTGTTTTTTTTTTTTTATCTTTTACTATAAAAGAAAAAAGGGCAAAAATAAGTTTTTCTTACTTTTCCTTACTTTCTGTTATAAAAATATCAAATTAAAAACAAAACCCAGGGCACTACAAAAAAAACCCCAAGATGAAAACTTTTTGGAAAGTAGACATTTGTACCTACAGGTAAGCCTATAATAAGCTGTTATAATGTGCTTTTTTTTTTTTAAGGAGAGTTTACTACCACTTTATAGACAAACTCCACTTTGCTATGTTTGCAGCTATTTTCTCCCCTGCTCTTAAAGCAATTTGAAACACAACTTTTGTACTTTCCAACGTATTAAGACTTGATATATGTCTTCCTTTAAAGTACATTTTAAATCTTCCTATGCCGCGTACACACGGTCGTTTTTTGTCTTGTAAATTTTTTTTGTTTTTTCTCGTGAAAAAAACAACGTTTTTCAAACTTCATTTTAAAAAACGACGTTGCCTACACACCATAGTTTTCTGAAAATGCTCTTGCAAAGCGCAGTTACGTACAACACGTACGACGGCACTCTGTTCCATTCAAGCTCGCGTCATAACTTGCTTCTGAGCATGCGCGGATTTAAAAACGTCATTTTAAACGTCATTTTAGCGTACACACGATCATTTTTTATGACACAAAAAACAACATTCTGAAAAACGACATTAAAAATTGAAGCATGTTCGATTTTTTTTTTTTTTTTGTAGTTTTTCAGAAGACATAAAACAACGTTTTGCCCACACACGATCATTTTATGCAAAATTGTATGGAGAAAAACCAGGACGGCCACACTCCAAAAAATGTTCCTTTATAATAAAACAGATCACAACATCAACATGTCACAGCAAAAAACAGAAAAGAGCTGACGCGTTTCACACCAAAATACAGTGCTTATTCATAGCTAGGTTTTTCCCCATACAATTTTGCATACTATTGCAGTGCCTGCACCCAGGGGTTGGATCCTACCTTTCAGCTTTAGCTCCTTGGGACCTCTGAGCGGTTAACTTTTTCTCTCAAACGATCATTTTAAATGACGTTTTTTAAAAAGTCGTTTTATTTCATCACAAAAAACGACCGTGTGTACGTGGCATTAGGCTGGGCTCTTTACTGGATTTAAATGTTGGCTCCGGTCAAGGATATCACCCTTGCATGCGCAGTTACCTCTACATTCACGGAACACTGCTGTGCTGTGATTGCATAAAGTGCCGGGCTGTGATGGTATCTCCCATGCGCACGGACAGTAGTGACATCATAGCGGCCCATCCACTCAGGCGTCCGAAGAGCGTGAACCAAGAAGGAAGATCGAGTGAAGATGGAAGCGCCGGGTGACAGTGACAGCTCAGCGCTGGGTGGCTTTGTTTCACAGATGAGTCTGTCATAAAGTGCTAATATGCGGTGCATACTAGGACATTATGGCATCAACCACCTGGGGACGCCAAAAGTGGAGTTTAATACTGCTTTAAATAGATGTATATAAGCACAGTTTAATTTCATCTTACATTTCAGTAAATCACTCTCATAGTTTATTGAGTCCCCTTTTGTGTGTTTATTCAGATAGGTTTTCAGATACTGAACCAGTATGTAATCACTTCTGTTCAATATATATGAGCTGAGCTGTGTGAAGTGAGCTACAGATTACTACCCTTTTATGATGTGTGTACTAGTATGGCATTCAACATAAACTAGTTAAAAGGGTTGTAAAGGTACAATTTTTTTTTCCTAAATAGCTTCCTTTACCTTAGTGCAGTCCACCTTCACTTACCTCATCCTTCCATTTTGCTTTTAAATGTCCTTATTTCTTCTGAGAAATCCTCACTTCCTGTTCTGTTGTCTGTAACTCCACACAGTAATGCGAGGCTTTCTCCCTGGTGTGGAATGTCGTGCTTGCCCCCTCACTTGGACTACGGGAGAGCCAGGACGCTCTCTACGTTGCAGATAGAGAAATGAGCTGTGTGTTACTACTCTCCTGTAGTCCAAGGGAGGGGCGAGCACGACACTCGACACCAGGGAGAAAGTCTTGCATTACTGTGTGGAGTTACAGACATAAGAACAGGAAGTGAGGATTTCTCAAAAGAAGTAAAGACATTTAAAATCAAAATGGAAGGATGAGGTAAGTGAAAGAGGACTGCACTAAGGTAAAGGAAGCTATTTAGGGGAACTTTTTTTTTTACCTTTACAACCCCTTTGAGTGGGTAAGACAGACCGATAACAGTTCTAGTAAGGAAATAGATCATCACGTAATGTTGATAAATATTAGCTATTCTATATTTTTTTTAATTCATTTTTAACAATATTCCACATTAATTTCAACTAGAATTCTGCCTTTTTTTTAGGGTAAGAAAAAAACAAAACTCTTATTTTACTGCAAGAGCCTTTACCCCTAATTCTACAGCCTATCTGCGCAAACTTGTTGGTCCTATAGATCAATTTTTGGCATGTTTTTGTGCCTTACAGTCTCATTTCCATACACTGAAGGACACTGCAGCGCCAAGAATGCTTATGTTGTTTTTTTTTGTTTTATTCCCAGGTTGTTTTTATAGGAATGATGTCAAGCTCTTCCCTCTGGGGGAATGTCTCTGACCAGTATGGCAGAAAGACAGTAAGTGTTGGTGACAGAATGATTTAATAATTATATAAGCTCACTGAAGATATTAATATTATGATTTCCCGATTGACATTTCTAGGCATTAAGCTCTGCATTGTGTTTAATTATGTTTTGTTTCTACATTTTCTCTCTTGCATAGGGTCTAAAGATTAGCGTATTCTGGACTTTGTATTACGGGATCCTCAGTGCATTTGCACCAGTCTATAGTTGGATTCTTGTGCTTAGAGGATTGGTTGGTTTTGGGATTGGAGGAGTTCCTCAATCGTAAGTTGCCTAAATCCAGGACTTTTTAAAAAAAATGTATATTTACACTGTGTTTGACTGCATTTCATTTAAACTTAATTTAAAACCAAAAATGTCATGTCCCTTCTGCAATAAACAGCCTGCTGGCTCACAGTTTTTGACAGCGGGACTTTACTTCTGCTTTAATTGCGATGCACATAGTGAAACATGGTAAAATGTAGGGCTAACAGTGCTGTGGTTTAATAGTGGCAGATCTGCAGGGGATTCAATTATAGTATATGGTATATAGTATATGGTCAGATGACTTGACAATATGCAGAACAAATGGCAGAATGACAGTACATAACCAACAAACGAGCAAATATTACCACACATGGGTAACAAACTGGCAATCCTGACAATGTGTAAACAACAAATTGGCAATTTTGACAATATGGGGCAACAGTATGTAGGCAATAGGGCCTGGGTTCAAGTCACAACTATACAAACAAATGGCCGCTGACCGCACCTATAACAGGCTTTCGCAGCCAGGAGCAAATGGAAAGACAACACATGTAAACCAAAACCAACGTAAACTCCCAGCTCAACTTACCAGCCAAGTGGTAATCAGTAGCCTTATGCACACTGAAATATTTTGTTTTGTAATTTTTTTTTGTCCGGAAAATACATTTATTTAGTTGCTCCCGAAATTCGTTTTTATTTATTTTGTTTTTCGTTAAAAAAATGCATTCGTCCGAATTTTGACTCTTCATGTCTCTCTATGTCGAATCTTCATGTCCTTCTATGTCGAATCTTCATGTCTCTCTATGTCAAATCTTTTCTCTCTATATCGAATCTTTTCTCTCTGTCGACTCTTCTTCATGTCTCTATAATGTCGAATCTTTTCTCTCTATGTCAAATCTTTTCTCTTTATGTAGAATAATATTGGACTAATAGAGTTAAGGTTAGGCACATTCGACCGCAACGAAAACGAAAATAAAGCATTTGTTTATGTCGGATCTTTAAGTTTTCGTTTTCTGTGCTTTCGTTATTGTTTGTTAAAACGATAACGAAAATACCTGAAATTCGGACGAAAATGCATTCAGACGAAAACGAATGCACATGTCTAGTAATCAGGAGTGAAGGGGGCTAATGATCCGATCATGTGAACACAATAAATACAACAATGATATATTGCACAATTGTCAATTTCATATACTAAAATAAAGTGCCACATGCTCAATATACTGTATGTTGTGGGTAAAATTATAAGATAATCCAGTCCTTTGTGAAGTCCATTAATTGTTTAGTGATCATTTTCCAAAGTGACATAAAATAATGATGACACCTTCACCATATGGTAGTGAATCTGCAAAATACACCCAATGTTCTGGATAAAGATTGCCTTACTCACCAGACGGATATGACCTTTTTAATTAAAAATTAGGTCAAACAGTGCTTGAGTAAGTAGTGTCTCTAGACTTGCTTGAACATTAATACAGATATATAAGGATTCTTTTTTTTTTGTTTACAAACTTTTATTGAAAAAAAAATTAGACGATGGTACAAAACTATAAGAACAATGCTTATACAAAGTGAGAGTTAGCTCATAAAGAAATAAAAGTAGTGGATACAACAGAATATCGTACAAAGATTACAAACATGGTCCAAATTGGCAAAGATGTTACAAGACTCTGGGCCATGTAGTATATGGCTTCTATGGAGGAGAGGTGGATTTAATCATAAAGAATCCTTATACAGATTGAGACTGATCCATACAATCTGTATAAGGATTCTTTATGATTAAATCCACCTCTCCTCCATAGAAGCCATCAAATATAGGAAAAAAAATGAACCATAGCGTAAAATTGTTTAAGTTTAAAAGCAAATAACGAAATGCCTGCTTACATTCTTAAGTGCCTTCTCCCGGCACGGAGGATAATCGGCATAAACCTTTGCTGCCATTGTGGTATATGCAGTGTCCAGTGCGCCTCTGTGCCTTTAAGGAGGGGTGGGCTCCCTCGAGGCTCACCTGCTCTTTGCCTATCCATTAGAATGCATGTGCTTCTACTATGGAGGCTCTCAAAAATGTACTTAAGCACTGACTTTAAATACTCAGGTGCACAGAAGTGGCTCTGCAGCTTACGTATTTGCAAATGTGTGCTAACTAAGCCCCTGTTTTTAGTTGCAGACTGGCCGGTAAGTTGAGCTGGGAATTTTCTTTGGCTTTGGTTTTCATGTCACAACTATGGCTGGCAGAGGTTTGATCATTAAACTACTGCAAAATGTGGGCATAGCATCAAAAAAGTGGACATGGTTAAAAAGTTTTAGTTATCAGCTCAATTATTACTATTATTATCTCCAGCTCTGAACTTCAGCTGTGTTGTTTTGTAGAACTACACGTTCCAGCAATGTATGTCTTGACTCTGGCCTGTAAAAAATGCTGGGACACAGCCAGGACTACAGTGTAGGGCATATACAGGTAAATGACACATTGCTAGCTGGGTTAAAGCAAGCTAAAGTATCAGATCCACACACCATTAGGGAGAAGATTGGCCTGGACCCTGCAGAACTTTCACAGGCAGCTCATTATAGGAATGTGTATAGATCTGTCCTGTATCTTCATTTATTTAGATTTCCCACTGTGCCTACTGACTATGCTCTGTAGTTGGAGGGGGGCCGGAGGCGGTATAATCAGCCCACTGCTCCTCCCTGCTTCCTCCTACTTCAGCAGACCTATCTTTGCTATTGTCACTGCTGCTGTTATTCCTGTTCTAACTGATAGCAGTGATACCGATGTCTTTTCTCTCAGTAAACTAATGGAAAGCCAAGGATTATGCCGCGTACACACGATCACTTTTTGTGATGAAAAAAAATGAAATTTTTAAAAATGTCATTTAAAATGATCGTGTGTGGGCAAAATGTCATTTTATGTCTTCTGAAAAACGACCAAAAAAAAAATTCGAACATGCTCGAATTTTTTATGTAGTTTTTAAAAATGTAATTTTTTGTGTCATAAAAAATGATCGTGTGTGGGCAAAACGACATAAAAAATGACGTTTTAAACCCGCACATGCCCAGAAGCAAGTTAGGAGACGGGAGGTAAAACTACCATTCATAATGGAGTAAGCACATTCATCACGCTGTAACAGACAAAAAAGCAGGAATCGTCTTTTACTAACAAGTAACCAGCTAAAAGCAGCCTCAAGGCAAATAGAACTTCCCCTTTAGAGTGCCGTCGTTTTGTTCATCATTTTCCAAAAATTATGGTGTGTACGCAACGTCATTTTTGAAAATGAAGTTTGAAAAATTTCGTTTTTTTTCATGAAGAAAAATGAAATTTTTTTTCATCACAAAAAGTGATCGTGTGTACGAGGCATTAGAGCTGGGGACTCAGGGATCCAGTTAACTGACCATCTATCCGGAATCTCTCGGCCAGACCTGGCAAGTTCCCAGCTATGGTGATAAGCATGGTGTAGCTTGGCATGCGGCCCACATGGAAGCACAGCTCCCAGGGACATCTCATTATATTTTATAATACATTACTATATATTCCCTGAACAGTAAAATATCTAATATTGTGCAGTTTCTGCCACCAGAGTATTCCTTTTTCTAAATCTAGCTCCAACAGTTACAAAACCAGCATAGCAGTGGAACTACCTATAAAGATCTTGATTCTTGAACAGCAGCTTTAGGTCAGTGGCTACCTTAAAAATGGCAGTAGACGATGAGCAATGTATATTATGAGTACAGCCTGTATTCCATGGTTATTTTCAGTGTTTCAGACAGTCCAACACTCTAGGCACACACCATGGAGATAATTTAGCAGAAAAGATAAAACCAATAACTGCTTTCTGCACTAGAAAGTATACATAGAGAGAAATGGTGTTTTGAGACAGTTCATATAACCTTGATATGTGCAGTGATTTTATTTTTTTCCTCGTATGATGGCAGAGTAACCCTGTATGCAGAGTTTCTTCCAATGAAAGCCCGTGCAAAGTGTATCCTGTTAATTGAGGTGAGCTGATTCTAATGTTCGCTTTATAATGCCAATAAAAGTTTTTTTATGAAAAAAAAAAAAAAAATATATATATATATATATATATATATACATACAGTATCTCACATTTTTGTAAATATTTTATTATATCTTTTCATGTGGTAACACTGAATAAATGACACTTTGCTACAATGTTGTGTAGTGAGTGTACAGCTTGTATAACGGTGTACATTTGCTGTCCCCTCTAAATAACTCAACACACAGCCATTAATGTCTCAACTGCTGGCAAAAAAAGTGAGTACACCCCTAAGTGAAAATGTCTAAATTGGACCCAAAGTGTCAATATGTTGTGTGGCCACCATTATTCTCCAACACTGCCTTAACCCTCTTGGGCAAGGAGTTCACCAGAGCTTCACAGGTTGTCACTGGAGTCCTCTTCCACTCCTCCATGACGACATCACAGAGCTGGTGGATGTTAGAGACCTTGCGCTTCTCCATCTTCTTTTAGGGGCATTACTCTGATCTTAGTTCTACCATTGACAGAGAATTGTGGTTATTCATTTTTTCAATATTTTTTATTCACTGTAACCATATCAAATTGTATATGTTTTAATTCTGCACCAATACTTAATGTTTTCCAAATAATACATTTTGAACTTTTTATATTATCAACTTTACTTCCTTGGAGTTTATGCCCTTTAAAGTCCTTAAAAACCTTAAAGGTTTTCTATGTCCAATTCACTAACGAGTCACATGACACCGGGGATGGAAAATGGCTTATTGGGCCCAATCTGGATTTTTTTTAGCTAGGGGTGTACAAAGACAAGCGTGTCTTGCCTACAGTCAAGCATGGTGGTGGGAGTGTCATGGTCTGGGGCTGCATGAAGCTGCCGGCACTGGGAGCTACAGTTCATTGAGGGAACCATGAATGCCAACATGTACTGTGACATACTGAAGCAGAGCATGATCCTCTCCCTTTGGAGACTGGGCCGCAGGGCACTATTGCAACATAACGACCCCAAACACACTTCCAAGATGACCACTGCCTTGCTAAAGAAGCTAAGGGTAAAGGTGATGGACTGGCCAAGCATGTCTCCAGACCTAAACCCCATTGAGCATATGTGGGGCATCTCCAAATGGAAGGTGGAGGAGCGCAAGGTCTCTAACATCCACCAGCTCTGTGATGTCGTCATGTAGGAGTGAAAGAGGACTCCAGTGGCAACCTGTGAAACTCTGGTGAACTCCATGCCCAAGAGAGTTAAGGCAGTGCTGGAAAATAATGGTGCCCACACAAAATATTTACACTTTGGGCCCAATTTAGACATTTTCACTTAGGAGTGTACTCACGTTTGTTGTCAGCAGTTTAGACATTAATGGCAGTGTGGGTTATTTTGAGGGAACAGCAAATTTACACGGTTATACAAGCTGTACACTAACTAATTTATATTGTAGCAAAGTGTCATTTCTTTAGTGCTATCACATGAAAAGATATAATAAAATATTTTAAAAAATGTGAGGGGTGTACTCACTCACTCAGGGGTATTTACTGTGTATATATATATATATATATATATATATATATATATATATACACACACACACACATGTGGGTTTAGTCATTTTTGCACATTACTTATGCATGTTCTACTTTTGCAGTACTATACATTAGTTGTGGTTTACTAATCCTTCTCACAATGCAAATATATGAATTAGCTGACTAAATCTGCCCATTAATTTGTTTTTGTTTAAAAAAAATAAAAATAAATGAACAGGTTCCCCCATCCATACATTTGAAGTGGATGCAGGATTCCTCCCCGCTGCTCTATTCCATCCTGACAGCAAGACTTCAGTGCCAGAATACACAGATCAGTGCTGCAGCCAATTGGCACAATCTATATATATATATACATCACTTTATGTTAAAATTATAAAATATAAAAATATTATAATCAAAATTTATGACTCAAAATGGGCACTCTAAAAAACACAAAATGTTGCCTTTGAACCTGTACATACTTCTTCCATACAATGTTCATCATTTTGTATTTTCCTTACCAAAGAAGATAATGTTTACCTATTAAGGCATTTTTTTGAACTATATGAGTGTCTACATATTTGGTGACGTACTTGGGTAGTTACTTCTATTAAAAATTACCAGACAGCAAACTACAGCTAGTAGAAATCACTGCCAACCAGCTCAAACAAGGCTTCTTAAATTGGACAGGTTACCAATGTTTTAGCTAAACAGGGATATTAAAAGAATTTGATAAATGTGTGTTTGCTTTGTAGTGCTACAATGACAAACTTGGATTCAGCTTATTAACATTTTTATTGCAGATTTTCTGGGCTATTGGCACCGTGTTTGAGGTTCTACTAGCTATTTTCGTGATGCCCACATTGGGATGGCGCTGGCTTCTTATACTGTCTGCCCTCCCCCTCATGATTTTTTCCATTATGTGCTTTGTAAGTATTTAATAATTCAAATCACATTTATTTAACCTTCAGGTTACTTTTATATATTTCATACCTTTGCAGAATAGATAATGAACGTTTAATGGTTTTCTACATGTGTTTCCCTAATGGAGTGCATATCAAAATGAACTAGTTCTGCAGTTTTCTGTCCAGGTGAGAGTGGTGGGGCAGGTCCATCAATACCCATGCATACTTATATGCCCTCATTCTTCCCAGACATAAACTCACTGGAGTAATTAAACATTTCCAGTAGTGATTTTAACCCTACTGATGTCAGTTGAAATAGTCAATCCATCCAAAAGAAATATATTAGCTATAGCTGGATCCTGGTGATCTAGACCTTGGCCTCATATGTCAGGGATATTGCAACATTAAGATCTCTCTGTTATTAATCTTGATTATCTGCCCACCTGAAAATTGTTAGTGTTGCTGCCCACCGTTGTGTGTTTTTGTACTTTATGCTGAATTCTACATAACCTAAAACAAACTGAAGGTCCAATAGAGAGAGTGGAAACCCCTCATAATGACCACAATAGGTCTGCAGACCCAGTGATTTAAAGTAGAAGTATGGCTACTTAGTGCTGCACTCCTGTGACCCAGTTTCAGCTAAAGCCCGCTGTCAGCTGATGCCACAGAGCCGGTCCAGGCTCTGCAGGGATCTCGACAATAATGTTGAAATCCACCAGATGCCCAACTGGCAGTTGGCTCAGGCTCTCAGCGCACCTCTACCCCCGCCTGTGAGCGATGGAGCGGCAGAGAAGAGAGCCAGTGACTGACAGTCACAACTGACAAGGAACTGAGCAATCAGCTGTCATGTGATTGCTCAGTCTCCGGTCATAGAGGCAGTATCGGATCGATGCTGATGCTGCAGCCACATAGGCGAGTATGAATGTTTGTTCACTTAGAATTGTTCTGTAGAGCATGTGTATATAATTCTATTGTCTGCTGTTTTCTAGTGGTTGCCAGAGAGTGCAAGGTATGATGTTCTGTCTGGGAATCAAGAGAAAGCTCTTGCTACTTTGAAGCGTATTGCAACTGAGAATGGTGCTCCAATGCCTCTAGGGAAACTAATCTTATCTAGACAGGTATGTATTTGTTATGTAAATTTGGTTGACAATATAGTGGCAGTTGATTGGTGTGTGGTTTCAGAAATGATTGTCTTGTGGCCTTCAGCAGAAACATTCTCCAAACATGTTGGTTAAGCTATTGAGACCATTCTTAGGCATTTCTTTTTCACATGAGTAGAGAACGACCCTTTAAGTTTAAAGTGGAACTTAAGTCAGAAAATTAAGTCCTGCTAGATGACTTCAGGCTGTCCCCTTTTGCAGGTATAGCAATGTAAAACATTAAACATTAGTGCCTAGACTGTTTAAAATCCAGTAAAACAGCGCCTCACCCTGCTCTGCACATGCTCATTTGCTTTCTATTTTTCGGAACTGTGTCAAAAATCTAGAGGCGGATCTGCTGACAGCCTAAAGATTTACTGCTGCTCAGGGGCTCTGGGCTTCAGCAAAATGGCAGCCTCAGGCAAGAAGAAATAGG
This sequence comes from Rana kukunoris, assembly GCA_029574335.1. Taxonomy (NCBI): domain Eukaryota; kingdom Metazoa; phylum Chordata; class Amphibia; order Anura; family Ranidae; genus Rana; species Rana kukunoris. The sequence goes on from CM056049.1 coordinate 249,619,519, forward strand.
CAATTTAAGGCACGCACTCATTTTGGTAGCTAAATTATTAGTATGAAATGTTTGTTCCTTGCTAAAAAAAAAACCATAATTTTTTATCAAGTTTGTAACACATGGTTGAACATTTAAATGAAGAAATATTATTGTATGGGACAGTGGCGGTGTGCCGGGCGCCGCCCCCTCTCCCCAGCCACCCCCTCTATGACCAATGGATAGATTCATGCATAGCATGAATGTATCAATGGCTACCGCTGCCACCCCCAGGCGCCTGAACTACAGCGGGGGGTGTTTTTGAAGCACCTGATTAGAGCCATAGGCTATGATTGGCTTCAAAATAGGTGAACTGCGAGTGCCATGCTTGGCGCTTGCAGTTCACCCAGGTGTGTTAGGAAAGCGAAAATTCATTTCTAACACTGAACCGCCTCTCCACCAATCAGGTACTCGGGTCTGTTCCCCAGCACCTGATTGGCTCAAACGACCATTGGGCACCTATCAGAGGAGAGGACGTGAGGAGAGGATGGCAGAAGAGTAATGGAGTACCCCGCTAGTCGCCGTCACCCGATGCTCCACCGAGACAGGGTAAGTGCCAGGCAGATGGCGAGCAGGCAGAGGGGGTCACAGTGGTGGCATTTGACGGCACAGTGGCAGGATTTGAATACAGTGGCAGTATTTGATGGGCACAGTGGCATTTAATGGCACAGTCATGGGCGTCCGCTCATAGGAGTAAGGGGGGGCCAGTGACCTCCCCTGGAATCGGCAAGGGTCTGCCATGCTTGCATCTCTAGCTGTGCTGACTCTCTGTGTTTGTGCAAGTTGGCTTCACAGCTGTTGCAAGATCAGTGTCACTGAGTTACAGAGCTCTTTACTGCCACCTCTGGCTGCTTCCTGTATGTGCACCCTCGTGTTTGCTTTGCTGCCTGTAATGTATTTTCAAAGGGACATGTGGAAACAGGACTTGGGAGAAGGAAGACAACTGTGACCTTACAAGTGGGGACTGTGAGTACAAGTTAAGGGAGAAGGCTTTATGGGATAATGACTAAGCCCCTGCCCTTCATGACATTGTCAAAGAAACGGAGCATAGGTGACCGTAAAATTATGCCCCCCCCTGGAAAAAGTTCAGCGGACGCCCATGGGCACAGTGACAGCATTTGAATGGCACAGTGGCCAAATTTGATGGGCACAGTGGCCGAATTTGATAGGCACAGTGGCCGCGTTTGATGGGCACAGTGGCTGCGTTTGATGGGCACAGTGGCCACGTTTGATGGGCACATTGGCTGCTTTTGATGGGCACAGTGAGGCTGCAATTGATGTTTTTTGGGGGTGTGGGTTGTGTTTAATGAAACAAATATGACAAATATGACACTTGTATGAATGTACAAGCCATGTTTGTACTTTTTGTATGATAATTTTTTTAATCATATTTTTGTATCAAATTAAAATGAGTGAATATTTTTATTTATTTTGTTTTGTATCTTTGCATGCACTTAAAGGTTACCCAAAAAGTCCCCAAATAAGGCTTCTTGAGGTTTATTTAAATTTACCAGTATAGCATGATACCTTTATAGCATACTGCCTTTTTGTTGGCAATTGATTTTGTTGTTGATTTTATTTTTTAAGTTTTATCAAAACTTTCATCATCAGGAGCTAAATTGCACTAGCAAGTAAATGTAGTATCATCTATTTTACAGGAAGATCGTGGTAAAATACGAGATCTTTTCTCACCTCAGTTTCGATGTACAACACTGTTGCTTTGGTTTATATGGTAAGTGGTAAAGCTCATATGTCTTAAAGACAGATTTGAATATGTTAGGCCGCGTACACACGATCAAATCTGTCTGCTGGAAACGGTCTGCCAGACCGTTTCAGCAGACAGATTCGATCGTGTGTACGGGCAAACAGACGGATTTGGCCACCCGACAGATTTGAAAGCATGCTTTCAAATCTGTCGGCTGGGAACCCGTCCGCCCGACATGTCTGCTGGTTAGTATGCTAACCAGCAGACATATCTGCTCGCACACGCGTCGGATGGTTTTGACGCATGCGCGGAAGTGTTTAACTTCCTGGTGCAGTGACGTGGCCGTGTCAACGTCACCGACAAGTCAGCGCGCTGTCTGCCTGCGGGGATTTTGGTTTGATCGTGTGTACACGATCAAGCCAATACATCCCAGCAGACAGATTTGTTCAAATCAGTCTGTCCGACCGATTTGAACAAATCTATTTGCTCGTGTGTACGGGGCCTTAGAGGGTGCAGAGTTAGAGCTTCCCGTTAAATTTGTACATTTAGGACGATTTAGGGATAGTGATACCTAAATAGTGCTGTACTGGTTAGCATTTTGTGTAAATGGGACAAAAAGGTGGATGTGCATGTGTAAAGAATATCTGAGAGTAGGGTGTGGCAGTTTCCAGCCAGCCATCTTGGTTTCCTTTGCAGATCATGTTTCTGTCTTGTGGTGGGCTGTTGTATGGAGTAGTTTAAACTGTCATCTGTGGAACAGTGAACATGTTAAACAATGTTGTGACCTTTAACCAGAAGAGTTAAAATTAATCTTTAGGTAAAACCTTTTTGTTTTAGTTTAGGATGGCGTTGGCCCTTGGCCAAGTTTATTGCTGTATGTGATCCAATTGGGAATAGCCATTCCTGATGACTGAAAGAAAAAATTATGGGACATGTTAAATTTTAGAGTTGTTCCCAAAATTTAAAACTTGGAATAGGTACACTTGTTCCTAGGTCAACTGTCTAAAAAGGGAATTACGCTCAATTTGGGAGATTTCCTGTTTCTTTTTTGTAGTGTCTCTGCAGCAGGAAGTGAATGGAAGTTGCCTCAGTGAAACACAAACAGAAAACAAATGAACTAGTAGTGGTTTTAACTCTTCCCTACTATATACTAAACTAAAAAATGTTTTGGCTATACATACATTTTAATGTCTTGATATTTAGTTCAGATGGATTAAACCACTGTGGTAAAGCCCAATTGTGTTACCAACATCCCTTAAATTTGGAACAGAAGAATAAAGGGTACCCCGAAGTACATTGGGACTTTATGGGCAAACTCAAATTATTGAATCAATTTACTATAAAAGTATAAAGTTTATTCATACACAATTAAAAACATTGGTGCATTAGGGGGAGCTCAGAGCCTAAATTATAGAGTGTGGCATAGTATTCTAGGGAAACCCCCGAAGCGATCTTAGAAGAGTGCACTGTCAAATCTCCCAAGGAGGAGCGCAGTTTTTGTATGTACGCCAGGGCATGTTTTTTCCTGAGGGCCCGCGCTAGCATCTGCCCGCATTTGTTTCCATGCGCATAGTATTTGTGGGCCATATAACGAAACTGTTTAAAGGTTTGGCGGTTGAAGTTGGTACAAGGTGCCACACCTCTTGCATAAAATCTGCCCGACGGCAACATATCATTGTTGGTACTGCCTTGCGGATGAGAGTACATTTCTCCATATCTGGCGGACATGACCTAATTTGGTCCCTTTCTGGACCAAGGTTTATGATATTGCGGCTCAGGTTACAGGGATGAACGGGGTGTTCTATGTTCACGACAAGGTGTACCAGCATTATAGTAAAGATGTGTTTTTTATTTTACAAAAGTTATATCACACTTCAGTTGCAGTATGGCAGCAACCAGCAGAATTCCTTGACAACATAGACTGCAGGTCTCCTGAGGGTGGCAAAGGATATTTTAAAAGCTGCCATTAGGATCTATCCTAACTGATACGTCAGGAGCTCTATATCAGCAATGTCATGTGGTAAATTAAACAAGAAATAGGCTGACTTTGGCATTCTTCAGCTTGAAACTAATACGTTAAATGTATGCTGTGTAAAACTGTGATACAATGAAGAAAACAATCAGGCACATACAGTATCTGTTTGTGTGTATACAATATGCCAAGGACATTGACCATATGATATATTTGGTATTATGCAGGTATGCATTACATATTGTAAAGCTTATCTGTAAAAAAAATCTCATACTGACTGACTAGACAAATAACATAACTTTTTTATACTTCAGGTTTTCCAATGCCTTTTCATACTACGGACTGGTTCTCTTAACTACAGAACTCTTTCAGGCTGGAGATGCATGCAGTAGTAAGTAACAGTAATTTTCACTTTTCATACATCATTTACTAATATCCTATAAACCTTTTCTATCCTAGATCCATTTCTATGCTTTTTTTAAAGTCTAAAGAGGCATATGAAGAGACAAGCTCCCAGATAAACGAATAGCAAAAAAACAGGATGCGCTAACAAATAAACAGGATTAGTGTCCATGGATGGTAATCATAGTAAAATAAACCAGAATAGTGTCCATAAGTGATAAACAGAGGATTGATGTCCAACTGATCCTATTCGGACCAGAGTAAATTAATTAGCTTATTCTTGAAAAACACCAGTGGGAAAATTGTGATGATGACAATAAACGTGGTGACATTCAATAGAAAAGTGCTGATAGTAGATCCTCCACCTTGCAGAAAACAATAACTGCTTACCGGAAAGCCGGTGGTCTCTTAGTGAAAAGAAGACCCCAGAATGCATATGTGTAACCACTGGAGGAAGATAGTAGGCCAGATAAGTTGTCAATCCCCTTCAGGCTGGGAGCTCGGAACCAATTTCCAGGGAAAAGCAAAAAAGGCCACAATAGTGTAATAACGTCTTAAAAAATTTATTTAAAAAAGCCAAAAACACACTTACATAAAATCAAAGCAAACAGGCATGACAGTGATATGCTGGGATCCCGGCCGGAAGCGATCCATGCAAACACTTGACCCGTCCAAATGAGGAATGGGAAGAGGTATACAGCGGGGGGATGAACCGATGAAACACACTATCCCGGATACCATGTAACTCAGTCCTTGGCAACTACAATTTATACAAATCGATACCACTTTATGAATTATGGTGCAGGAGTTCGCACACATAAAGTCTTCTTATTTATAAGTATTAAGTCTAACAGACGAGTCCCGAGGCTCTAATGTCCCTCACTGGATTTATCTACAAATCTGTCAATACCTTAATGGCCTTGGAAGTCAAGAGAGCTTTTCCAGAGACTGCACACCTTTTGAGTCCATTTGCCCGCAGTCACCCCCTCAAGTTCATCTCATATCAGAGATTTATGCATTGTTTTTGGCCTCCTGACAGTGGGGCTGCATGTAAGACTTGGGAGAAGGACTTAGATTGTCATCTGGATGCAGAGGACTGGGAGCAATTCAATACACAAGGGTTCCCTTAATGTCCATATGCAAGGAAATGCTTCTAAAATTCGTACTCGCTGGCACAAGGTGCCACACCTCTTGCATAAAATCTGCCCGACGGCAACAGACTGTTGTTGGTGCTGCCTTGGGATGAGGGTACATTTCTCCACATCTGGCAGACATGTCCTAATTTTGTCCCTTTCTGGGCCAAGGTTTATGATATTGTGGATCAGGTGACAGGGATGACTGTTGACTGCACGTCAAGCAAATATCTGCTTCACCACTCTTCCCTTTCTGAATGCACTTTGCTGATCCACATGTTCAACATTGCACAGTTGTGTGTCTCGGTACGTTGAATGGGCACCTCACTCCCGAGCCTGAAGAAATTTTACATTTGTGTGAACAGGCTGGAGGAGATGGAGCTGATCTTGACAGCCCAGGATAGAATCCAACATTTTACTTCAACTTGGACACATGTTGGATTCACTATAAAAATTATAAAACAAATTATTCTGGGCACCGTTGGTAGGTCGGAGTGCTATCGGTGGATGGGCCTGGACAATGGAGTTGTTTTCATCTGTGATGCTTGCCTGTTTGATCGGGTTGCGGCAGACCCCACAATTTTTTCTCCTATCTACTCTTCCTTCTTTTTCCCACCCCCCCTTTTTTTTTTTTTTTCTTCTCACTCCCTTCTGCTTTAAGATTGCAGAAGTTTCCTCAAGCTTTTTAGCACATGTACTGTTGCTGACATCAGGTTCTTGGTGTACAATTGTGAATAATAATATTACCGCCACCCAGTCCGTGCACTGAGAACTTATCTTCAATTGCTTGTTTTTTCCATGATTCCAAGTTGGCCTGTGCTATTACCTTGTACTTTTGGTAATTTTGGTTCTGTACTGTATTACTAGGTATATATAATGGTTTGGACCCCTCGATATTGCCTTGGTTGGCCTGTGATGGCCCGTTGACAGCCTTGTGGAATTATTTACCTATAAGGGTATCTGGGAAGGGTTCAATTTTGTTTTTTGTTTTTTAAGGTTTGTATTTTTCATTTTTGTACTAATTCTTTAATAAAAATCTTATGGAACAAAAAATATTTAGAGTCAAGCCCTGTAGACACAGCCAGGATTCTCGTCAGGAAAAAAACATTGTTTTTCCTGACGAGATTCCTGGCAAGATTTTCTTGCCGGCCGAGTGTACAGACGTATGATTCAAAAGAATCGCCGTTCTTTTGAATGGCACGAACGTGACGTCATCGACTAGGACGAGCATGCGCTTGTCACATTCGATGCCATCGCCGCCATCTTGCTTCACCCTACCTATGCCTTGGAAGCTACCGCACATGCATCAAAGTCATTTCGAGCATGTGCAGGTTTCCATGGAGGCAGGTAAGTATACAGACGCTCGGGTTGCTCAGCAGGAAAACACTGATGAGAACCACAACGAGAAAATAGAGAGCAGGTTCTCTATTTTTCTCGTCTAGATTCTGGTAGTTTTCTCAACGAGAAACCTCAAAGCCTCATTCATGTGAAGGTTTACTCGGCAAAAAAGCTATGCTAGAAGTTTTCTTGCCGAGAAAGCCGTGCGTGTGTACGAGGCTTCAAATTTAAAAAATGTTGACAGGATATGGCAGCATGGCCAGAATGGGCAGCACCAAATTGGTATTATTGTTTAGTTTCTGTTTTCTTTTATTTATTTATTTTGTTATATGGCAATGTCACCTCTCGAACCATAACATTATTGGCAATAATAATTGGGGGAATACAGACACTGCTGATATGATTCACAATACTCTATAACTCATGCAACTACTATCTTATTATCTAAAGCAGGGGTCTCAAACTGGCGGCCCTCTATGTTTTGCGAAACTAGCTTGAAGTGCTCAGAAACAAGCGTGTTGGAGAGTTAGAAAAAAACTCATAGCGCATTATCGTTTTAAACAAATAAGAATTTAATAAAAAGTTGCACTTACAAAACGTGAAAAATTTTGTGGAGACACACGTATATAGATCCTGTTAGGATCTTATGATCTGGTGGTGAAGCATTTTTGGATATGTTTGCATTGAACTTTCACTTATGCACTGTTTTGGATGGACACTTTCATTTGATATAGCAGATGATTCATAGATGGACTAATTTATTTCATGTTACCAAAGTTGCCATCGTTTTTTATTATATTGTATAAATTGTTTATACACACATGGTACTTCCATATAAGCTTATGAGCTTATGCACTTAATTTTGACAGTACACTTTATATGTATTACCACAAATAACATTGCAAGTGTTGTAATTGTAATTTCTCCCAGAGTTTGCAGTTCTCGGGACATAATCTGGTTTTATTTTAAATGATTATTCTTATCGGTATTATTTTTTACTCTCTTCTAGTTGCCAGCCGCAGGAAAACAGCAAAGCCAAAGTGCAGCCTGTCCTGTGAATATTTAACTGTGGAAGATTATACTGATTTATTATGGACCACACTATCAGAATTCCCCGGTTAGTACACAGATAAGGGGCGAACAAAGAGCTTTTACCTTCATTTCCACAAGAAATTAAGTTGATCAATCAAAAAATGATCTGTAATTCACAGTAATATGAAATGTTTATTCATTTAATAGGACATATTGTCATGAAAATCTGCCATTTCACTGCCCTTGTGATTTAACAGGTTGTTAAAGTAGAACTAAAAAGGTAAACGTTCTTCTTTTTACATTTTGGATCGAGCAAGGGAAGGATTTTTTGCCACCTTTCATCCATTGGGGAGATTAAACATACAGTGGAACCTTGGATTACGAGCATACTCCTGGAACGGAATATGCTTGTAATCCGAAGTACTTGCATATCAAAGCGAGTTTTCCCATTGAAGTCAATGGAAACTAAAATAATTTGTTCTGCCTTGACATCAATGGAATGCAGCCAGAGGTGGGGGGGGGGGGGGTGGCAGGGAGCGCCGAAAAGGCCAGAGGACACTTTGGCTCGTTTCCGGCCAAATAAGGTACTGCAGGCCAATGTTCGGCTTTTCTTGGCTCCTGCGCCCCCGTACCTGAGGCCAAATGAGGTACTGCAGGCCTATTTAGCTTGAATTCTGCTTGTCTTGGGAGTCAACACTCCCAAACCGTGTCAGAATAAAAAAAAAAGTTGCTCGCAAATAAAAACGCTCTCAAAGAAAGTTACTCTTAAACCGAGGTTTCACTGTAATAGGAAGTGAGAAGAAATCCTTCCAAATGTAGGAAATCTTTGTCACCAGGGTGACCAAAACGAATGTCTCTACTGGAAGATTTGGGGGTTTTCCTTCATTTTCACTTTCAGTGATAATAGTTAACGAGACACATTGGGCCAGATTCACATACATCGGCGCATTTTTTTACTGGCGTAGCGCACCTCCTTTATGTTAGACTGCCGCAATGTAGCGGCGCAATCACCGTATTCTCGATTGATTTGCGTAGAAATTAGTGCCTGTGCAACGTAATTTCAGAGGCGTAAGACGGAGTAATTCAAATTGGGAAGTACGTGGGCGTGTTACATTGAAATGAGCCGTGACCCCATGCAAATGAAGGGCCGGTCGGCTCGCGCATGCACACATGAAGCAGACCATGGTCAGCACCTCTGTGCGCATGCTCACAACTCGGGAACGGCGCAATCAGTGAAATTGGAAGTGGACCCGGGCAACTTTGTGAACTATGCAGACAGCATAAATAGACAGACACAAACGCACTTCCTTTGCAAAAGTACATCCCTTTGTATCCCTCCCTATACAGCAAGGTGCTTTTGTTCTGTTGTTTGTTGCGTTGTGATTTGTCTTTGTTATATTTGTGGACTGTTTGATCTAGTGTTTGGTAGAATATATTTGAAAGTGTTTTTTGGTGACTGCTTGTGAGACTTTTTGGTTGATAGATTTTTGTTTGTTTGTTTTGTTGCTTGATTTTTCCTGCTTGTTTTTCTGAGTGATTTTTGCTGATTGTTTGGGAGAGAGTTTTTGTATGAGTATGACTGAGAGGAAGAGGAAGTTAAATTTTACTTTGGGGGAGAAACAAATTCTTGCCCGGGCCATTACCCAATATGGGCGTTTCCTCCACGGCCCGGAGAGTGCCAACACCCCCCCGGCCAGGAGGCGTGAGATCTTGCAGCACATTACTGACCAGGTGAATGCATCGGGGGGGGGGGGGAGACCCGGACACGGCCGGGGATTGAAAAGAAGATCAATGACCTCCGGCGTCTGGTCAGAAAGAAGCTGGCCAAAATGGCAGCCCATGCCAGGGGCACAGGAGGGGGCCCACCATGCCCTGTTAGGCTGACAGCGGAGGAGCATGCAGTGGCCCACACCTTTCATAGACAACAGGTGGAGGGCCTGCCTGGCCAGGGCCGGCCTTTGGGGTGTGCGAGCTGTGCGGCCGCACAGGGCGCCATGGGCAACAGGGGCGCCGTGCAGCCATCACAGCTCGCAGAATGTGAGTCGCAGCAGGGCCGGGTGGTCGGCGCTACCACTAGGTGGATTAGGAACGCAGCCTCCTAGGGCGCACTGCCACCTAGGGGCTCCGCTGACTCTTGCCTCACCTCTGTCTCCTCATTGTCACTCCCCAGGCTCCTGGCAGAGGATAGAGGGGCCCCGGACAGCCTCTTTGCGTTTGTTTAGGTGACCAGGGGGCAAGGGGTGAAGATGAGGGGGGCGCCACAGGATTAGCTTGCACAGGGCGCCTGAACACCTAAGGCCGGCCCTGTGCCTGGCTATGACTCCAGTCATGAAGGCGTGATGCCAGGTAAGGTTTTTTTGCCCTATCAGGTGTGTAGCATGTGGGGGGGGTGAAAGGGAATATGTGGCAAGTGTGTGGATCCTCCAACCTGTGAATGTTTTGTGTCATCCACAGATGTGCAGGAGGGTGCTGGGCCATCTGGGCTGACCGCACCATCCCAGGGACAATAGCCTGATGAGGACCCCGCGACAAGGCCGGAGTCCTCGGAGGAGGTTGAAGAGGAGGAGTTGGAGGAGGAGGATGTCTTGTCAGCCAGTGGATTGCTGTTTTTGGAGGAGTCTTCCTCTCTGGCTGGCAGCAGCCAGCCCTCCATAAGGGCTAGCCCCTCCCACTCCTCCCCCAACAGGGCTCCTCTCCCAAGGGCCTCCCCTTCTCCCCGGCCACAAGCCTCAGCTGGAGGCAGGAAGTTGTCCCAGAAGACCAGGGGCGTGGCCGAGGTTCTGTGAAGTGACCAGGCCCTTCAGACCCGCCATCTGGGACAGGTCAGCCAGACTTTGGGGCGGATGGAGGAGAGCCTGTCCTCCATAAAGGATACGCTTGGGGACCTGGACTACCACTCCCGGGCTCTTACAAACTGCCTAAACGTACTGCAGACTACAACAGCAGACGTTGGGCAGGATGTCAGGGCCCTCACCCAGGCTATCCAGGCCAACACGGCAACACTAGGTGCTGGCCTGAACAGAATTGCCGTGGCCTTGGAGGGCAGGCCGCCAGGTGGGCAGAGACCAGGGGCTGCTCCTCCTTCCCCGGAATACCCCCCCTCCCCATGACTCTCCCCTGAGGAGCCGTGGCCGTGGGCGCCCCAGGCGTGGCTCACGCCAGCGGCATTAATTTGTTTTCCCCCTTTTTTTTTCTTTTCTTTTTTTCCTGGAATTTTTTTTTTTTGCTAGACATTTTTTTTTTTTTGTGTTGTGAATGTTTTTGGAATGTGGGGGTGATATTCCTGCCGGAAAAGGTGTGTCACCCTCAGTTTTGGTGGAGAAGGGTTCCCCAGGACCAGGGAGAAGTGATTCCCAGGTCCGTGTGAATGGTGTATGAATGTACAGTGACATAATTGGAGCCGTGGCATGGCGTTGCTGCTCACAAGTCCAGCATGGTGGGCTTGTGCTAATCCAATTAGATGAGGATGTGATGTGTCTGTGCTAGGGACCACAGTGGTGTGCATGCATGCATTCTCATTGTGCCATGATTAATGTGTGTGTTTAACGTGCAAAGATGCCTAATGTGAGCTGTCTCCTGGCTGCTCTTCCCTCAGAAGACGGGGTAGCCTCGGTTAGGGGGGGATTGTCTGGTTCAGGGGTCAGGTCATCACTTATGTCAATCTGCAGGCCCTTTCTCACTGCAAAGTTGTGCAGAATGCAACATGCACCGATGATCTGGCACACAAAGTTTGGGGAATACAACAGGGTCCCCCCTGACTTATCCAGGCATCGGAAACATGACTTCAGGAGGCCAAAGGTGCGCTCCACCACTGCACGTGTTTGGGCGTGGGCTTCATTGTATCTTTCCTATCCTGGTGTTTGGGGGTTCCGGATAGGAGTCATGAGATGGGGTCCCAGTGCATATGCAGAGTCACCTGTATAGGAAAAGACAGGAGGATGTTAGTCATGCATGTGCCCCTTGTGATGTGTGCATCATGGGGGGGGGACAGTCATGCCTGCCACCCATGTCACTCACCAACCAGCCAGGTGTCCCCATACACGTTCTGTTCGAATTCCATTCGGATGGGGCTCTGATTGTAGATGTAGCTGTCATGGCTGGATCCGGGGTGTTTGGCACGGACGTGCCATATGAGGCCTTGGGCATCGACTATCACCTGTACGTTGATGGAATGCCAATGCTTCCGATTGCGGTATATGTGCTCTGTCTCATGGGGGGGCTGGAGTTCCACATGTGTGCAATCAATGGCCCCCACGGTGCATGGGAATCTGGCAATTCTGTAGAAATCTGTCATTGCCTTCAGCCGCAGGTCCTCAGTGGTGGGTTTGATGATTTGGTTGGACATGCGTCTGAGAATTGCAGGGACAACCTGGTGCACACATCTGCTCATGAAGGATTGTGACATCCCAGCCACCACTCCACTTGTTCTTTGAAAAGAACCACTGGCAAGGAAATGGAGTGTTGCCATGACCTTGACCAGTGGCTGCACTGCATGTGAGCGGTGTGTTGGGCTGGTGATGTCCTCCTGCAAGGTTGTGGTTAATTCCAGGATGGCACGAGGGCTGAATCTGAAGATGCGATACACCTTAGAATCACTCATGCCAAAGAGGTCTATGCGGGTGCGGTATATCCTCTCCCGTGCCCTCCTCCGTGCCCTCCTCCTTCTTTGCTCCTCTAAAGTCAGTAGTATAGCTATGAGCAAGGATGTCCCTGGCATGTTGGCATACAGTTTGTTGTGCAGCAAGTGTGACTGCTCAGCTCGTCCCTAACAGTGTTGCTTTCTCTATCATGTAGACAAATTGTCTAATTTTATACCACCTTTTATATGGTCTAATTTTAGACAGGCCGTGCAGCTGTTGCGCACAGAGCGTAGCCTGCGCTGCAACAACGTTCTTTTGTGGATCCCCGTAACTCCCTCATTAGCATATTTGAATAGCAAATTAATGGTGTGTCTAGCGCAGTTTTGCGCGGACGGATGCAACTGTATATCGAAATTACGCCGGACAAAAAAAAGTAGATTTCTTGCGTATCTCGTTTTGGGGATGCGGAGCATCGAAACGCATGCGCAAATTTAGACTTACGCCGCGCATCTCCTGTAACGCCGGTGTAATCGCTCTGTGAATCTGGCCCATAGTGATTATTTATAACTGGGTCACAGATAGTGTTGCTCACGAATATTCGCATTGCGAATATTCGCTACGAATATTGCATATTCGAGTATTCGCGAATAACGCGAATATCGCGGCGAATATTCGCTATTTCGAATATTCGAATGTTTTAAATTTTTTTTTAGAACAGATCACATCCTAGAGATCCCCATCGACGTCTAAAAGCATTGCTGGTATGATTAGAGACCTTGGGCCGAGTAGCTGCAGCGATCAATTTATATTGCCGAAAAATCGCAATGCGATTATTCGGCAATAGCGATATCGCGCGATTATTTTCGAGAAATTCGCAATATTGTTTTTAGCTAAAATAACACATATATTCGATTTCAGAGTGTTACTGTCGAAATTCCGCAATAAATTTCTCATTCGCATTTTTGCGAAATTACGATAAACTATCAAGAATATTCTGAGCCAATCAGAGTGCTCCATTCCGCATTTCTCGAATATTCGCAATTATTTTATATTGTAATATATCACGAATATTCTGAGCCAATCAGAGTGCTCCATTCCGCATTTCTCGAATATTCGCAATTATTTTATATTGTAATATATCACGAATATTCTGAGCCAATCAGAGTGCTCCTTCCGCATTTGCCGAATATTCGCAATTATTGTGTATTGTAATATATCACGAATATTCTGAGCCAATCAGAGTGCTCCTTCCGCATTTCTCGAATATTCGCAATTATTTTGTATTGTAATATATCACGAATATTCTGAGCCAATCAGAGTGCTCCATTCCGCATTTCTCGAATATTCGCAATTATTTTATATTGTAATATATCACGAATATTCTGAGCCAATCAGAGTGCTCCATTCCGCATTTCTTGAATATTCGCATTCGCAATTCGCAATTCGCATTCGCAAAAATTCGCGAAAATTCGCAATCATTTAATTTCCAAAAAATATCACGAATATTCGTATTTAGCGAATATATGTCGAATATTCGACTATATATTCGAGATATATCGCGAATTCGAATATGGCATATTCTGCTCAACACTAGTCACAGACACCAATACAAATCTGACAGGGGTTCCTAATCCCCTCTCCACTCTATCCAAAAAAAAAAAAGCTTTGCCTTTAGTTATACTTTAAATGCCTAAAACATATGGTAGTCTGAAACATCATTTGGATATAATATATCAATGAACATTATTTAGCATTTTATTATCAAATCAAGGAAAACTTGCATTTGCGGTCCATTTGCTGTTGGTTTAAATGTAAACAGATGTAAATTGAGATCATTTTAAGCATCTAAAGTCACTGCCAGAAGACATGTATCCAAATACAAACAAACCTGACACCAGTGTGCATTAAGCTTAGTACACATTATGAGAAAATCAGACAACCGATCATTCGATTTTCGACGAATGTCCATGTGATGATATAGTCAAAATAGCACTGACTTGTGCAAAAAATCTCAGCCAACAAAGACAAACCTAGGCAAATGTAGCTACTTACTAGCGTAGTAGAAGAGGATAGTGTAGGGTTGCTCTATGCTTCTAAGCATGCATATTTTTTTTCTATTTGATTATTTCTCTACAATTACTATAAACATGAAATAAAAACTGGACGTTGTGTTCACTTACGATAAAAAAAGTTCCAGCCTTCACCTTCAGTTTATGTTGTCAGATAATTCGGAATCATGCTGTCTAAAGCACCATATTAACAATTTTGTTCGCCGTACAACATTTTTCTTCCAATTTTAGTATCTTGTGTATGGATGGGCTTTGAGACCCTAAAGTGATTGTAAACCCTTACATATACCCAGTAAATTGACTGGCCACAGGTGATACACAGAGATGAAACAAATCCTTCTATGTAAATTGTACCTGTTTATCTGCAGCCTTATCTTCTCTACATCCGTTCAAAGTGCTGAATTTTTAAAGCTTGTCTGAGAGTTCAGAATAAAAGGGGTGGAGAGCTGAAGTTACACTCTGCAAAGCTCAATAAGGGTTCTGAGAGCACATTGCAGGGAAGAGACAAACCCCCCTCCACACAGCTCACAGGAACAGAGCTGAGGCTGTCGAGTGTCCATAATTCTGGTTGATGTTCTTGACAAAATTCTATGTATATTTATCTATATGATAGCTACGTATCCTGTGTTTCATCTTAGGTGTGTTGGTGACTTTATGGATCATTGACCGACTGGGGCGGAAGAAGACAATGGCCATCTGCTTTTTTGTTTTCTCTTTTTGTGCACTTCTTCTGTTTCTTTGTGTTGGAAGGTAATGTAATATAATTGACACATATTCCATTTTTTTTAGTAATACTTTGCTAAAATACCATTAGCCATA
Source organism: Rana kukunoris (assembly GCA_029574335.1). Classification (NCBI taxonomy): domain Eukaryota; kingdom Metazoa; phylum Chordata; class Amphibia; order Anura; family Ranidae; genus Rana; species Rana kukunoris. The sequence goes on from CM056049.1 coordinate 249,634,587, forward strand.
CACTGAAACTTAGATAGTCAAAAACCAGCATGATTAACTGCATGATTTGTAAACTGGCTGGGACAGTGCATTCCCCACCACATAATAGGGTAAGCAGAGTGTTGAAAGTGCACTTAAAACCCAGTTTACGAAATCTTGATACTCTGGATAAAGTCAGAATCAACGTTTTCATCTTGTGTTTTTCAAGCTGGAGAACAATTGAAAACTGCTTTTCATTTTATCTGATATCAATAAAATAAACACGTGTTATATGTTTAAGGGTGCTTTCATTTTTCTGCTTACCATATTAGTAACTCGTAAAGCAGGACATTTTGGAACTGACTTTGCTGAACTTTGACATATAGCCAGCAATAACTTTATATAATATTTCACTCTTGAGGGGTTGTTTTTAAAGTACAACTAAACCCATATCAGATTACGCATTTTTTCATTTAGTGAGAAACAGTGGCGTCACTATGGGGGTGCGAAGGTCGTGGACACTGACCAGAGGGGTGACGCCATCAAGTAGGAAGTGATATCCGACCGTGATGGTGTCACCCCCCCATGCATGACAACAAACGGATCAGTGCATCGGCACCGACCGCATCATTTACAAGGGCCTTTTTGGGGTGCACGCTGTGACCATGCACTGCCGGCCCAAAACTTGCCTGACTAGCACCCTGTAGTGCACTGTGGCAGGCTAGACAGAAGAGAGCCTGATGGAAGGGGATGGGGTGAAACCATTTTTTACTGCACCAGGTGACACCAACCCTAGTAAAGCCACTGGTGGGAAAGGTCTGTTGTTATGTAGAATGATCACATTACAATCTTCCCACCCTTTTGTGGTGGCCATAATTTTATTTTTGGGGTCATAAACTTGTTCCTATGATTGGTGACTAGTTGCTATGTGTTACTGCAGGTTACATGTTATTCTTAACCTTTCTGAGTAGGCATGAACATTGCTAAGCCATCAGTTTTGTGACAGTGTTGTTGCTGTGCCATGCATAGACCCATTCAGATGCTCAGCGTAGTGTGACCCCCATCCTCAACAGGACTATGCCCACTGTAAATGTTATTAGCCATAACTCAATGTAGGGTGAAAAACATTAAAAGATTGAAACATTAAACTCTATATTGAAACACATTTACAAATATACATACAACTCAGGAGACAATCACCCCTCCCTTTGGAATTCAGGGCGGGGTAAACTGTCCAATCAGCAAGGAGAGTTGTTGAAGGAATTCGTCCCTCCCCTCTCCACCCTGCCCCCAGTCCACATGTCAGTAACACAAATACAAAACATCCATCCCATAATACATTTCTCCTAAGGCAGACAGACACAACAGAACAATAGGACACAGCCACACCCCAAACGATCTTAGTAAACAGTCCACAAGAGCATGAGACAACACACAATATATACATATATACAATATTCCAGTGTGGCTGTATAGTGAGTCTGACTGGCTCAGATCACCCTGGGGTTCTCAGTCAACTTGTGCCCCTAATGGACACAGGGTAATTTAAACATAGAAGGGGCCGGGGGAGCTGGAAGTGGGCGTGATAGTGGGCTGGAAGTGGGCGTGATATATTAAAATGAAGCATGACCCCATGCAAATGATGGGCTGAGCTTCAAAAAACAAACTGTGCATGCGTCGTCTCTTGGACGCATCCCAGTGTGCATGCTCACAGTCACTGCCTAAGATACGTCGAAACACTGCCTACGACGTGAACGTAACCTACGCCCAGCCCTATTCATGTACTACGTAAACGCCGTACACAACGTAAAATTTGACGGCGTCCGTTCCCTGGTCCATACCTTTGCATGGGTTGCGCCTCCTATATGAGGAATAACTTTACGCCGGACGTAACCCTTACGCATATCGCTTAAAACATATATCTGAAACTTCCAAATACATCCAGCGTAAATATGCGCCCACGATACGCCGGCGTAGGAAAGTTAAGTCGGTCGGAAGAAGCCTATTTTTCGACGTAACTTAGTTTGTGGATCCGGTGCATAGATACGACGGCGCACATTTGTACTTACTCAGCGTATCTGTAGATAAGGCGTAAGGGCTACGTGAATCCGGGCCCATATTGGTAAAATCATTGACTTCTATTTATAACATTACAAAACATAAAAATGTATAGTGGCTTGTACATCATATGTATACATAAAAATGTAATATACTGTATTTATGGCACTACCCAAAAGTCTGTAATCCGGGATTTATTACAAACTTCTCATAGTGCTTCACTTCTCTGCACCAATCCCCAAATCAAGACAGATCCAATACATTTAGAAGGGTGTGACATATAGTATCTACAATAAAATTAACCATTTAAATTACAATAGCAGAATAGAAATATATAACATGCTGCAACAAACATAGTGCACTTACAATGTAAATTGTTTACTGAAGCAAACTAGCCAACCATTAAAACCTTCTGGAGCAGAGGTGCTCAACCAATGTCCCACTGAGCCCTCTAATGTGGCCTGCAACTGCAAACCAGGGAAGTGCATGTCCATGCTCTGGGATAGCGGGTCAGCAAGCAATGGGTTGCCGACCCACCATCCCAGAGTTTTCGACAACAGCAGAAAGAGCATGGAGGGAGCAGGAGCTGCATAAGCTGATGCTGCCTCTGTAGAGCTCCTGTCCCAGATGAAGTGATACTAAGCGCACTTCGCCTGTGTCCTTTCTGGCTGCCTGGAGGGAGATGCCAGTAGATTCTCAGTGTATTAAACATCCCATACACTACACTTTTGCCATCATCATATAAACACCTAGGCTGCTTTCACACTGATCTATCCGCAGGTGAAGCGCAGTGCACCCGAGGGTTTTCTGCAGCAAATGATCGTGTGTGGGCTAAAACGATGTGAAAAACTCACGCATGCTTAGAAGCAATTTATGAGACGGGAGCGCTCGTTCTGGTAAAACTAGGTTTCGTAATGGAGTAAGCACATTCATCACGCTGTAACAGACAGAACATCGCGAATCGTCTTTTACTAACACAAAATCAGCTAAAGCAGCCCAAAGGGTGGCATCATCCGAATGGTGCCGTCGTACGTGTTCTACGTCACCGTGCTTTGCTAGAGCATTTTTTTTTTTTTAACGATCGTGTGTGGGCAACATCGTTTTAATAATGAAGTTGGAAAAAACATAGTTTTTTCTAGAGGCTGAAAAACGTTGTTTTTTACAAGCCGAAAAATGATCGTGTGTACGCGGCATAAGGCAATTTCAACCAGTTTTAACCATCTTTCGAAAATGAGTAACTAAATCAAGGCAATCTACCACCACCAAATCTGGTCATTTCACAGTCTTGGTAGAAATTATTGGTTATATTGCATTAATCCTTTGGCCCTTTTTTATTTTCAAACAATGGTTATAAATGGTTGAATTTGCCTTCACATTTCCAGTATTACACTGGTTTTACTACGACTTCAACCTCAAGCCACAATTTAAAGGACAACTAAAGTGCATCGAAAACATAAATCATTTTCGGGATTTTTCACCATAGTATGTCCTCCTTACCAATATTGTATGTACACTATGTCCACAATATAGTACATATCTCCAGCAAGAAGTATTCCTTTCTGTTCAGACATGATCTGCATCCTGAATAATAAAACTACAGATATAATGATTCCTTGCATCCATTGTTTGAAATATACTTTTTCTGCTAAAACTATTTTTCTATTTCTGGCTGCAGCTGACAGCTGTGTTGGCTCTGGTGGATAACCAGCACAGGAGATAGGTGGGTGGTATTAACATGTCAGCAATGGGAGGTGGAATATCTCATCCTACAAGCTAAACTGCTTGTAGGAATTTGCATCCTTCCCACGCATGTCTAACTGTATACTGAAAATACACGTAACAATAAGGATTTAACTATAGATCTGATTGTTTCAAATAACCTTTTCCTTCCAAATTATCTTTCATTCCAGCAAAGAAAATATTTGGTTGAACTCTCAGATCGAGACTCATTAAATGCAGTAATTTTTTTTGAAAAGATCAATAAGATCTTTTTTTCATTCAACTCCAAAGGTTGATAAAAAATAAAAAAAAGCTCAGCTGTACTAACCATGCAAGGTAAGTTCTACCCTGCTGAGCTGTTGTGTTCTGACAGGGGGTGCCCCCCCCCCCGCTGCTAGGACACTTTGATCAGTGCTCTTTGCCAATGGCTGAAAGCGCTGAACAGGAGTCATTCGGATTCTGGTTTTCCAGCATGCCTGCCCGACAGAAGCTGGCCAAACGGTTGGCTTCTGTCGAACAGACCAACATACACACAGGCCAAATGTCCGGATATTTTTGTTTTTCACTATCTATTGTCTCCCGACATTCAGCCTGTGTGTACCCAGCTTAAGGGCCTGCGATAACGGGCTTTTGCTCACGTTAAAACTTGCTTCTCTCTCTATGCAAGTCAATGGAAATGGAAAGCAGCTTTTGAAGTAAGAGGAGGCATTTTCTAAGGCAAGTCAACTGAGGGTTAAATATGCCTGAACTGTGAATGATCTCAGAAAGATCTCAAACTGATCCTAAATGCCCTGCATTTTGCCCATCAACACAAGGTCAAGAATCATCAACACTTGCCCTATCATATAAACATGATATTTCAAAAAGGCCTTTGAAAAACAGACCATATTCTAGATAAGTATTAGCCTGACATGTCATGGTGGCTTTTTGTTAAAATATTAATAGTTTACATTGCGACTATTCTCCATTGACGCTTTTTTTTTTTTTTTTTCAGGAATGTGCTCACTGTTTTACTATTCATAGCAAGAGCCTTTATTTCAGGTGGATTCCAAGCTGCCTATGTTTACACTCCAGAGGTAAGACCATAGCTCCCATCTGTCCCTGATTTCAAGGTATTGTCCCTGATTTGGAACAAAGCCCCTCTGTACCTCTTTTCTCCTCATTTGTCCCTCATTTTGGTCTGATCTGAAAGTCCTAAACCATTCACCCAGTTTCCAAATTTTAGCATTGGTAAATTTCAAATGCCAGTATAAGGGAATAGTAATGGTTCAAAAACATATAATTTTTTTTTGTAAAATTCTTCTGTAACCACTTGCCATTCGCATCAATTCTGGCACGACGCTCCTATATGTAAAAATATATATTTATTTTGCTACAAAATTACTCAGAATCCCCAAACTGTATATATATGTTTTTTTAGCAGGGACCCTAGGGAATAAAATGGCGGCTGTTGAGGCCGCGTACACACGTCCGAGAACCTCGTCGGGCTAAACCCATCGTTCCGCCCGATGAGGTTCTCGGCTGGTCGTCGAGTTCGTCGACCAGGCTGTCGAAAAAGGCGTCGAGCCATTAGTCCCGATGGCCCGTCGAGCAAATAGAGAACCTGCTCTCTATTTTGGCTCGACGAGCTTCCCGACGGGACGCTCGACGAAAGTGTACACACGATCGAGCTTCTCCACAGAATATGGATCCCAGCGAGCTTCTCGCTGGATTCTGCCGAGAAACTCGGACGTGTGTACGCGGCCTCAAACTTTTGTCACATGCGCAGCAATTTTTTTTCATGAATTAAAAAAAACACTAATGTTAGCCCAATTTTTTCTATAATCTGAAAGATAATGTTACGCCAAGTAAATAGATACCTAACATGTCAAGCTTTAAAATTGTGCACATTTGTGGAATGGCCCCAAACTTCGGTACTTAAAAATCTCCATAGGCAAAGTTTTAAAAATATTTACAGGTTACCTATTTAGATTCACATGTGAGGTCTTGGGATAAAATTGTTGCTCTCGCTTTAACATTCACGGTGATACCTCACATGTGTGGATTGAACGCCGTTTACATATGTGGGCGCAACGTACATATGCACTCACCTCTGCGTTCGAGCACGCGGGGACGGGGGCACTGTAATATATTTTATATTATTTTAATTTGTTTATTTTTACACTTTCTCTTTATATTTTTCTTTTGACCACTCTACATTTATTGTAATAGGGCGTGACAGGTCATCTTTATGGATAGATGGATATCCTTTTATTACTAATCCTAAATCCTAAATTACTTGCCTTGCCCCGGGTGCTGACAACCCACGCTACGCCACTGCCTGGGTGTAAAAAGATATCCGCTGCTGCCTTAGGCCACGTACACACGATCGGTCAAAACCGATGAAAATGGACTGAAGGTCCGTTTCAACGGTCCAAACGGATCGTGTGTGGGCCCCATCGGTCAGTTATCCTTCGGTCAAAAAAAGGAGAACTTGCTTTAAAATGTAACCGATGGACGCCTAACCGATAGGTCAAAACCAATCATTAGCACGCACGACCATCGGTTAAAAATCCACGCATGCTCAGAATCAAGTCGACGCATGCTTGGAAGCATTGAACTTCAGTTTTACGTCACAGCGTTTTGACACGATCGGTTAATTAACCGATGGTGTGTAGGCACATCAGACCATCAGTCAGCTTCCTTCGGACCGTTGTCATCGATTGGACTGATCGTGTGTACGCGGCCTAAGTGTTCTGTCAGATTAGGAAACCTATTGAAATGCATAGGGGCCATGTTGGAACCCATAGCACATGTGCAATAAGCAATTTTGTTCTTAACGTCACTTCCATTGCATTTTTTGATGGGTAGCAGTATTCTGATAGAACACCAGTTTTCTCTATGGTGAACTTCCACTGCCGGCGGATTCCTTCTCGCCCATGCAGTGGGGGGTGGCAGGAGGGTGGACGTCCCCTCCCGCCGCCTGTAAGAACAATCAAGGTGCTGAACAGCCGCTATGATTGTTCTTACGGTGCAGGGAAACCCTGGATAAAAAAATTGATATCTGAATGATATCTGCAGCTACAGGCATCATTCAGATATCCCCACTCAAAGCCCAGGACGTCATATGTTGTACCTTGGATGAAAAGTAGTTAAGGGGGCGTGTCCTATGCCTACATACTTTTGCTAATAGGTGTCCCTTGTTCCGATTGCAAAAAGTTGGGAGGTATGGGTAAGACATGTAATATGCTAAGCAAAGCATCATATACCTAAGCCCTTGGTGCCCAACATGCAGTCCACCACCACTCAGTGTCCAGCCCACTGTGCCCTAGACCTCAAATCAGGTCTGGAGCACAATAAGCTACACAGTGAGTGCCTGCAGCTTGTCCCCTCGCATTGAACAGCTATTGGCATTTGATGGGGTGCCACAGGTCCCAGAATGATTATAAAGACCAGTCTCATACAACGGTTATAAAGACCAGTTGGCTTGTGTGTATTATCAGTGTCAGTCTGATCTGTGCTGTCAACATAACTCTCCAACAATGCTGTAGCTGTTTTATCCAAACATGTAAAAATATAAATAACTGTTTGGGTATATTGTTTTCATACTTTAAAGAAAGTCTAAATCTTTTCCAGGAAAAAAAATGCTGCAGATATAATGTTGTCCCATTCTTATGAATGTCAGATGCTCGGACTACATGAGCATTAAAAACGTACAAAAGGCAGCACGATGTCATTCAGGACTTTAAAGATCACATTTTCTTTGATGTCATGCTAATTTATATCCATGCAAAATCAACTTGATTGTATTTTAATGTTACATTAAGGCCGCGTACACACGATCAGACCGGTCCGATGAAACTGGCCTTTCAGACCATCAGACCACTTCAGCGGTTGGACCATTCTCAACGGGTTGGTCCGATCGTGTGTACGTGGCCTAACAGTTTACTTTACACAAACCATCACGACATAGTATACTAATAGAAAATTCACAATAATCAAACTCTTGTACGGCCACTCTTGAGGTCCCCTATTTTTTCTAACTTGACCGCCTGAAGCTCACAAAGGAACAGGCACATGACTGCAAACACAGCTACCATAGCAGACTTACCATTCTAAATTGTAAAGCCCAACTCCATGAAAAAAGCATGTTATTTGTTTTACTTAAAAGAAGTATAGCTAAAGCGTTTTTGGCCAGACTTATCTTTTGGGTCACAGGAGCTGTGTGGTTGACAGTTGGCTCCAGCTCTCAACTCACAACTGAGAGCCAACGCCAGCTGCATCCTTCCCCTCTTCAGCCCATTGCTCCAGTGGGGGCTGGAGGGGCAGAGCAGAGGGCACTGACTTGACAGCAGGTTCTCTGCTCTGCTTTTTTTATTATTTTTTAAATCCCAAACTTCTCTTTAAAGATTGATCCAGCATATTTATGTCACTCTAAAGCTGTATATACTACATTTTAAGGGTTTCTGGGAATGGTAAAAAAATCTTTGTTGTCTTCGTGACAGATTTACTGTCAGTTTTGCCATTTCATAAAGAGTGGGAGTATTGGTGGCACGCTCTTCCCTTCCTCCCCCATCACCTAGTGTTAGAAGAAGAGGGGAAGATAAACAATGGGACTACCTCTTGTCCAGTCACAGAACACCTTGTATTCTGTGAATAGAATAAAAGATGATTTATCAATGGGTGATGGGAAAAGAAGGGGAAGAAGCACGAGAATGTGTGACTGCTACTTGAGCACCTTACAAGATGGCTAGTCGCAGCAGAAGAGCCTGGAAATTCATAGTCAACAGTAAATATGTCATGAAGACAATTAAGATTGAAAGAATTCCTCTGGATGTAGTTGAGTTTGGCCTTAAGGCTAACAATAGATTGAATGTTTCAAATGTGGATATATATTTTGGAGCAAGGAATGGTAATTTAAATTAGAACTTCACCCAAAAGTCCACTTTTCCGCCTCTCCCCCCTCTTCTTCTACTTTTGGGCCTTTTTTATTGGGGGGAGAGCTAGTACCTGGTTGGAATCCCAGTGGAAGTGGGAGCAGGTACCTGGTTTTGATAGGTAAGGAACCCGCTCCCACTTCCACTCAGATTGACTAGGCTAAGGGGGTTTGCCCCCCCTCTCTTTGCCCGCAGCCTTCTGAGACACGTTACAGGTCCTAGGAGGCTGCAGGAACATTCAGAGTGCAGTGCGGCTCGTATATGAGCAGTGGGAAGCCGGCTATAAGGCTGGATTCCTGGACGGGTAAGTGTAATTTTATTAAAAGTCAGCAGCTACAGTATTTGTAGCTGGTGATTTTTTTTTTGGGGGGGGGGGGGGCTTTGACTTTGGCTGCTGCTTTCGTTTTGATTATGATTATTGATTATGCTTTAGCTATCTCTAATGTCTTTCCCATATATAAGAATTTTAATATATTCATGTTTTGTTTTATTCCCTCAGGTCTATCCAACAGCTACACGAGCACTAGGTCTAGGAACTTGCAGTGGGATGGCTCGTGTAGGGGCATTAATCACACCTTTTATTGCACAGGTAACAATGAAGACTGTTCACTATGTATGATACACTATAAATATTGCAGACACAACTTTACTCTTGTAGCCAGGCATTTTACTGCAGACACTTCCATTTTTCTCTTCTCAGCAAAATATTTATTAAGTCTTTGCCCCCAGTGCCCCTGCTCACCTCAGTACAGTTTTAAAAGCACTGGTGGCAACTGCAAGCCCAACTATGTGAAGCCCGCTGACCCTTTCTAGCTCTGAAATAGATGTGTTTGCTTCTTTTATTTTGGCTACAACCCTATTGTGCCTTCTGAATTCCTAACCACTGGTAATGTTTCAGCCTTACCTGCAGGCTACCTGTCAGTTGTATAGGCTATGTTTTTGCCTGCTGCCAAAAATGGCAGAAAAAGAAAAAATAGTTAATTGAGTTTTTTGTCAGAAAATAGAACAATGTTTCTCCCAATTATTTTTAAATTCACTTTCTGTTAATTTAATCACTGCCCCTGCTGGAAGTATGTCCCAAGTATCAGCTACTCTTTTAGTAAAATAATAATTTTGGGCATTATTGTGAACTTTTAGTTTGCTAGTTTGAAGCCCCTTGTGTTCTTGAGTTCAGCCTTACATTGAATATACTTTCCTCGTGAATCTTATTCACACCCTTCATGTATCTGAAGCATCCCCCCCACCTTTCTTTTCTGTCTTTGAGGCTGTACATATTAAGCTTTGCAAGTCTCTCCTGATATATGTTATACCTTAACCACTTCCATACCACAGTACATTATATGACATCCTGGACTTCAGTGGGGGATATCTGAATGATGCCTGCAGCTACAGGCATCATTCAGATATCACTGTTTTCAGAGGGCGATACTGCGCACCATGAGAACGATCATCGGCGCTTGATTGTTCTTAGAGGCGGCGGGGGGGGGGACATCCCCCTCCCCCTGCCGCCATCAATTATAAAGTGCTTCTAAGATGGTACTTGGTACCAGCTAGGTTGGCAAATGATATACCGATAGCCTCTCCCTTGTGTTTCCGCGGATGCGGGCATGAAGAGACGATGTACCACATTTGGTGGCAGTGCCTTATGTAAGGCATTACTGGATTAGGTTGTACAACTTCATCTACACTCTCACCCAAGTAAACCTGATTTTTAGGGACACTGTGATGGTAACACCTGATGCATGGGACACTGTGATGGGGGAACCTGATGTATGCAGGCACTGTAATGGGGGACCTGATGTAAGAAGACACCTGATGTTAATGGGCACTGTGATGGGGGAAACTGATGTAAGGGGGCACTGTAATAAGGACACCTGATGGAAATGGGCACTGTGATAGGGACAGCTGATGCAGGCTGGTAGGGGCCCCAGTGCATTACTTTGCACAGGGCTCCTTGAGGCTATTAAGATGGCACTGCATCTATGGGGCAGAAAGTGAGGACAAAAACTAAATTGACAAGGGTTTTAGCCTTTATATGTTCTATCCAAAACAAAAATAAATGTTTTGGCTCACATACTTATGATGACTTGGGCACAAAAAAAAAGATATGATCTCCACAAGCCTCTCATGAAGTTTCAAATTATCTCTTTTGGTTTCCACTCTCATTTATTTCAACAAAGCATTTACAGATCTATTCTCCTTTCTTCCAGGTGATGCTCGAGTCTTCTATATATCTCACAGTGTTGGTGTACAGTGGTTGTTGTCTTTTAGCAGCACTCGCTTCTTGCTTCCTTCCCATTGAAACCAAAGGTCGTGGGCTACAGGAGTCCAGCCACAGAGAATGGGGTCAAGAGATGGTGGGAAGAGGAGTGCACAACGATGGAGTCACTCTATCAAACTCTGGCTCACAGGAGTGACCCCCTCACCTCACCCACTATTACTGACACTCACACATGGATAGCCTTTCAGTCTCACATCTATCATTAGGACATGGACAGTAATGGCCAAAGTATTGCTAAACAAAAGTAGCACAGTTGTAATGGGATAATGGTGTGCATAGGTCCTTAAAGAAAAGATTGAGACATTAGCTATTCTTATGCTATAGGGAGAGAATTTTACACTGTTAAATAACATCCATAGAGTAAATTCAACAGTTAAAAACTTATGTAACACTGACAAGAAAAACAAGATACAGTGTCCATACTTGAAATGAAATCTGACCCCGACACTAGATATGTTTGGATGCTGTTAATGTGTTTGAGACCTTGAGAAAACCAGAGAAAGTCATGGATTAAGGTATTCTATATAGTTCCTTACATTCTGTAGTTCCTTATGAATCATTTTCTATATCGAGAGATTGGAGAACTGCAGCTAACTAATAATGGTGATCTTAATATTTGTTTAAACCTTGGTTTAAGCCTTCAGTTCTGCAAACCGTATGGTCTATTCAACTAGTTTGTTTACTATTGTTCTTTAACTCCTTTTTAGCATACAGTAGTAATGATCATGAGTTGTAAATGATGAGTGGTTTCAAACATGAGGCAAGAAGAGATGAGCAATACTAGGCCATCTTTGCCCATCTGGCTTAGAGCAGGGATCCTCAAACTACGGCCCTCCAGATGTTGTAGAACTACACATCCCATGAGGCATTGTAACACACTGACATTCACAGACATGACTAGGCATTATGGGAATTGTAGTTCCTGAACAACTGGAGGGCCGTAGTTTGAAGACCCATGGCTTAGAGCAATGTCTGGTGTTAAGAGGTTAACAGATTGTAATTTAGAATTTAAAATTTCTAAGGAAAATATACACGGGAAAAACGGAAATAATATTTGGGGTTGAGCAACTTACTTTAGTCTGCTTTGAACTTCAAAATAAATCTGTGACTTACAAAATAGCACTTGTGTATGCAACAATTCACTAATTAGATAAAACTGATTTTTTCTGGGTATATCCTTGTCTATATCAATGTACATTACACTGTAAGAAGAAATTCAGCTGCTGTCTGAAAAAGCATTGGGGATTTAACGTGTATGTAAACCCTAACTATGAACATCTTTACTTGGTCCCTTTTGGACCATTATACCTATTTTATCTTCACAAGTTCGAAAAATACCTGTTAATCTTGCCAGAAATCTATTCAACTGAAAGCTTCCTATGCTCTCTTTCTGTGCTGACATTGTTCTCAGCTATTTCTCAGAACTACAAAACCACACTTCTTGATGCTATCAATAATAGGTTGGGGTTCTGTAGTCCTATCTAGTTTCTGTTGTCCTGAAGGTTGTGTGAGCTTTGTCATCTTAAGAATGAAAGTGTGTTACTGACTCAATCACCAGGTGAAAATAAAGGTAAAACATAAAAAAATAAAACATAAATAAGCACCACCACATCTGCAAAATGCAAGATTGTGCGTTTAGCTGGTGCACACATTTTGTGTTTGGGTTCAATTATACTTTGAACAAAGGGCACCAAAATAACTGATAGTCCATATCTGACTATCAGTCAGTGACATCATTATTTTAAAAAGCTGTAATCATCTATAACAAAACAACTTTCTTTAAAAAAATGTAATGCTGAAATTGGCAATTTGTTGGTTCTCAAGCCTCTGTAGTACTCGGATGCTCAGGTTAAAAGAAGAATTTGAATGCATAGACAACCCTGTTTTTTTCCAATGAAAATAAACCGTACTAACGGGGCTGGTTTTATGAGAGTAACAGAAAGTGTACCATATCATTTCAAGTTCAGCTTCACACTAGGTAATCGGGATGCTGAGTCCTGGGTGTGAATCATTGCTCGTCTCTGCTTGGCACTGTATGTATGACGTCAGCAGATGCAACAGCGCAGAAGAATAGTGAATGTTTGTGTGTCCGAATGTACAGACTTTTAATGAATGCATTTCAATGTTTGAACGTCTCCGTGTCAGAAGCTTGTTGTATGATCTAGAGAAAGGAGTCACCGCTCCAGGTGGGATCACTAAATGGTTACAGGTGGTGCAGGATACCGAGGGTGCTGGCGGTGCACTAAGCAAAATGAAGACAAAGAAAAATGGATAGCCGCACTCCAAAACCTGATGGGTGGTCTTTTATTCAATAGACAGCATGTACAAAAATAGGGTCACAGCAGTAGAAACAAGGAACAGCCGACGCGTTTCGCACTGGATCAGTGCTTATTCATGGCTAATGAAGCATTAAAACTGTTAGGTATATATAGAACATAGGGTGAACATGTGACCAATCTCAATTAATTGCCCGGGAGGAGCCTATGATATTAGGACAACCCCTGATGCCAATGAGATAGTCACATTACACCTGTGCACACCAAAGCAAGAAAAAACAAACAAATACACACAAATGTGAAACCAATAATCAAAATGTATAAATAATAGCACATTATAAACATAATGCACATATAAAATACTGTACATGTGGTACATACATAGTACTACAGTGACACAAAATGGTAAAACATGAGGCAATGATGAATGAAATAAAATAAAAGCTTAAAGACGATGCAATTCAAACCACAATAGGCTGTAAAAAGAGCATAAGATAAACTATGCAAATGAAATGTATAATGGTGATGGAACAAATAAATATGAATAAAAGTGAAAAATGAATGTGAATATGTGTGTCGATATGAATGAAAACATATGTAATGAAATGAAGCACTAGATCTATCCAACAACTTGGTAAATGGCAGAAAGAATAGATCTATGTGTGTATTGGAGATGGATTCATCCATTATGGTGACGTGCATATAAACATAATTGAGAATGTGGATGTAAAGGGTTACCCGAGATTAAATGACAACAATCGGGAAAAATGCACCCATAAATACATCCAATCATAAAAAATATATTCATACATAAAAGAAAAGAGTGGCAAATTGTGTCAAAGCATGTAGACACATCGTAGCCAAATATGAAAAGTGTGAAAAAGGTGAATGAAAGTGAAATGGAAATAATTAATAATGGGCGTCACCGAAGTGAGAGACCAAAACATAATGTGATCAAAGGTGTCAGCAAATGTGAAAAACTTCCGTGTAGGGAGGCTGGTATATGTATTCTAAAACATTTGGGTCAAGGCAAAAGAGAAAGGTAAAAAGGTTCTCAATATGAGAATGTAATGTAAACAAAGTCCAAAGCTGGCCCAATGAAATAGTGAATTTTTAATTTTATATATAGAATGATAATAATGTCTGCTGAAAGTAAAAGGACCCATTGGCTATAACAGCAGAATGATGTATATAAAAAAAGTATATATAATATATATATAAAATACACCTATATAGAAAATGAAGGAAGTTAATTAAAAAGTTGTCTTCTATGGGTGGAATGAAAATTAACCTATGACAAACACATGTATAGGGATCTAGAGCGTGCATCCGAAAGAACTTAATTAGGCTGAAAATAGAGCTGGTTAACTAAAAGCCAGTATATTGTGTTCCATTAGTGCGGAAGGATGCTCCCAAAAATTATATAAATATATACATATGTAGGCGTGTATACATATATATGTTATGTTGGAGGTAGAAAAATGTACATGGCTACATATGATCCCTAACATTGTTTGAAGAGGTGTATAATGCACAGGAATTAATTGTAAACCAACGCACACAAAACTAGGTGTTTGTGGAGATAGTACATATAGAACATCGATGTGCATGCATATGGATACAACTAATACTAAGTAAAAAAGAAACAGTAAAAAATGCAAAATAAGGTCCGAGATATCCGTGTGATCGGGTTGCATTGTGTGCATAACCATAGATATACCCGAGTATAGGACATGAAAAGTTCTAAAAAAGAGAAGATAAACAGTAGAGTAAATCGTATGTCTATAACTGCAATATTCATAATTACGAGGTGTACATCGTTTATTAACCCACCAATATGCCTGGGGTCCTGTCGATTAATTAATTATTGGGGAAATGAATCCCATATGAATGGGAAAAATACTCCCCTGTTCATATATGTATTGTGTCAGCCTCATGTGGCTTCACATTCGGCTGTACACACATTTTACTCTATGGGAGGTCCTGCGTTATTCGGTCCTAATGTTATATACCAACTTATCCGTGTTTACATTTACTTTTGCATCAAGTGTCCAGTACCTGCTTCTATCTACCCACTTTTTTGCCGTCAGCCCTGTGTCTTTTTTTTTTACAAAGTAATTTTCTATAGAATTTTTCCCATTCATATGGGATTCATTTCCCCAATAATTAATTAATCGACAGGACCCCAGGCATATTGGTGGGTTAATAAACGATGTACACCTCGTAATTATGAATATTGCAGTTATAGACATACGATTTACTCTACTGTTTATCTTCTCTTTTTTAGAACTTTTCATGTCCTATACTCGGGTATATCTATGGTTATGCACACAATGCAACCCGATCACACGGATATCTCGGACCTTATTTTGCATTTTTTACTGTTTCTTTTTTACTTAGTATTAGTTGTATCCATATGCATGCACATCGATGTTCTATATGTACTATCTCCACAAACACCTAGTTTTGTGTGCGTTGGTTTACAATTAATTCCTGTGCATTATACACCTCTTCAAACAATGTTAGGGATCATATGTAGCCATGTACATTTTTCTACCTCCAACATAACATATATATGTATACACGCCTACATATGTATATATTTATATAATTTTTGGGAGCATCCTTCCGCACTAATGGAACACAATATACTGGCTTTTAGTTAACCAGCTCTATTTTCAGCCTAATTAAGTTCTTTCGGATGCACGCTCTAGATCCCTATACATGTGTTTGTCATAGGTTAATTTTCATTCCACCCATAGAAGACAACTTTTTAATTAACTTCCTTCATTTTCTATATAGGTGTATTTTATATATATATTATATATACTTTTTTTATATACATCATTCTGCTGTTATAGCCAATGGGTCCTTTTACTTTCAGCAGACATTATTATCATTCTATATATAAAATTAAAAATTCACTATTTCATTGGGCCAGCTTTGGACTTTGTTTACATTACATTCTCATATTGAGAACCTTTTTACCTTTCTCTTTTGCCTTGACCCAAATGTTTTAGAATACATATACCAGCCTCCCTACACGGAAGTTTTTCACATTTGCTGACACCTTTGATCACATTATGTTTTGGTCTCTCACTTCGGTGACGCCCATTATTAATTATTTCCATTTCACTTTCATTCACCTTTTTCACACTTTTCATATTTGGCTACGATGTGTCTACATGCTTTGACACAATTTGCCACTCTTTTCTTTTATGTATGAATATATTTTTTATGATTGGATGTATTTATGGGTGCATTTTTCCCGATTGTTGTCATTTAATCTCGGGTAACCCTTTACATCCACATTCTCAATTATGTTTATATGCACGTCACCATAATGGATGAATCCATCTCCAATACACACATAGATCTATTCTTTCTGCCATTTACCAAGTTGTTGGATAGATCTAGTGCTTCATTTCATTACATATGTTTTCATTCATATCGACACACATATTCACATTCATTTTTCACTTTTATTCATATTTATTTGTTCCATCACCATTATACATTTCATTTGCATAGTTTATCTTATGCTCTTTTTACAGCCTATTGTGGTTTGAATTGCATCGTCTTTAAGCTTTTATTTTATTTCATTCATCATTGCCTCATGTTTTACCATTTTGTGTCACTGTAGTACTATGTATGTACCACATGTACAGTATTTTATATGTGCATTATGTTTATAATGTGCTATTATTTATACATTTTGATTATTGGTTTCACATTTGTGTGTATTTGTTTGTTTTTTCTTGCTTTGGTGTGCACAGGTGTAATGTGACTATCTCATTGGCATCAGGGGTTGTCCTAATATCATAGGCTCCTCCCGGGCAATTAATTGAGATTGGTCACATGTTCACCCTATGTTCTATATATACCTAACAGTTTTAATGCTTCATTAGCCATGAATAAGCACTGATCCAGTGCGAAACGCGTCGGCTGTTCCTTGTTTCTACTGCTGTGACCCTATTTTTGTACATGCTGTCTATTGAATAAAAGACCACCCATCAGGTTTTGGAGTGCGGCTATCCATTTTTCTTTGTCTTCATTTTGTTGTATGATCTCTTCCTATGTCCACAATGCCTTGTTGACTTGGATTTTATTGTAAGTTGAATATTTTATGTTCAATAAAATTTTTACATTAAAAAAAATAGTGTATTTAGTGACTGGTTTATTGTACAAGCATCTGTATATGTTTAGTTTGTGACTATGGTAATACTAGTCCCTTTTGAAAGTACGTGGATTTTTCCACCTATTGCAAAATTCATTCTTGTTCATTAGGGGACACAGACTTTACAGACAATTGAGTTATACTGCTGCCTAAAGGAGGATTTGGACACTGTCAAACAAAACAGTGACCTGTTTAGCATAACCCTTCCCACTCCCAGTATGCCTCAGTTTTGTAGAAAAGCAACAATAAGAGCCACATTGTAGGCACAGAGGCATGGAACCTGCCTCTCTTAAGAAACTTCAGAAAATGGACCTTACAGTAAGCACAAAAGTCATATTTTCTTTTGGAGATTTAGGTGGTGTCCCATCACTATATGTGGGCACCAAAGACAAAAGCTGGATACACACTATAACCAGTGGCGGCTGGTGCTCAAAATTTTTGGGGGGGCGCAAATGACAAAAAAAATATTGTAGCCTCACTGTGCCCATCACATGCAGCCACTGTGCCATGCCACCAAATGCAGCCACTATGCCATCAATTGTCACCACTGTGCCATGCAACACAGCAACTGTGCCATCAATTGTCACCACTGTGCCATGCCACCAAATGGAGCCACTGTGCCATCAATTGTCACCACTGTGCTATGCAACACAGCAACTGTGCCATCAATTGTCACCACTGTGCCATGCCATCAAATGCAGCCACTGTGCCATCAATTGTCACCACTGTGCCATGCCACCAAATGCAGCCACTGTGCCATCAATTGTCACCACTGTGCCATGCAACACAGCAACTGTGCCATCAATTGTCACCACTGTGCCATGCCACCAAATGCAGCCACTGTGCCATGCCATCAAATGCAGCCACTGTGCCATCAATTGTCACCACTGTGCCATGCAACACAGCAACTGTGCCATCAATTGTCACCACTGTGCCATGCCATCAAACGCCACCACTGTGCCAATAATTGTCACCACTGTGCCATGCCATCAAATGCAGCCACTGTGCCATCAATTGTCACCACTGTGCCATGCCATCAAACACAGAAACTGTGCCATCAATTGTCACCACTGTGCCATGCCACCAAATGCAGCCACTGTGCCATCAATTGTCACCACTGTGCCATGCAACACAGCAACTGTGCCACCAATTGTCACCACTGTGCCATGCCACCAAATGCAGCCACTGTGCCATGCCATCAAATGCAGCCACTGTGCCATCAATTGTCACCAATGTGCCATGCAACACAGCAACTGTGCCATCAATTGTCACCACTGTGCCATGCCATCAAATGCATTCACTGTGCCATCAATTGTCACCACTGTGCCATGCCATCAAACGCCACCACTGTGCCATCAATTGTCACCAATGTGCCATGCCATCAAACGCCACCACTGTGCCATCAATTGTCACCACTGTGCCATGCCATCAAATGCAGTCACTGTGCCATCAATTGTCACCACTGTGCCATGCCATCAAACGCCACCACTGTGCCATCAATTGTCACCACTGTGCCATGCCATCAAATGCAGTCACTGTGCCATCAATTGTCACCACTGTGCCATGCCATCAAATGCAGTCACTGTGCCATCAATTGTCACCACTGTGCCATGCCATCAAACGCCACTGTGCCATCAATTGTCACCACTGTGCCATGCCATCATATGCAGTCACTGTGCCATCAATTGTCACCACTGTGCCATGCCATCAAACGCCACCACTGTGCCATCAATTGTCACCAATGTGCCATGCCATCAAATGCAGCTACTGTGCCCATCAATTGTCACCACTGTGCCATGCCATCAAATGCAGTCACTGTGCCATCAATTGTCACCACTGTGCCATGCCATCATATGCAGTCACTGTGCCATCAATTGTCACCACTGTGCCATGCCATCAAACGCCACCACTGTGCCATCAATTGTCACCATTGTGCCATGCCATCAAATGCAGCGCCCTCTATAGACGGCCGCCAGAACTTCGGCTAAAATGTCAAAATGACATTTTAGCCGAATAAAAGTTCTTAAAGGGCCACTGATGTTGTTCGATTTCCTTTAGATTCACCTTCAACTATGTAGTGCAAGGGCCTGTCTGTACACAATTTGAAAGTGCTTAGGTTTGTCCCCATATTACATGGTTTTGGTAAATCTAAAGGATAATTGTACAAGAAAATTGTATAGTTTATAGCCAGCTCAACAGATGAGGATTCCATGTCACTATTGAAAAGGAACAATGGTGAGAAAGTGTTATCTCACAATGAATAGCGTGAAGAAGAGTGTGTGCTCGCAACACTTCACCTAAGGGATAATGTCAGCACTCAATTCCTCTGTGTTAGCCCTTTTTGCGGTAAACCAATGAAGAAAGATATGAATAATAGTGTCCAATGGTCTTATTCATGAAGTAGCCTCCGT
The DNA here is from genome assembly GCA_029574335.1 of Rana kukunoris. Classification (NCBI taxonomy): domain Eukaryota; kingdom Metazoa; phylum Chordata; class Amphibia; order Anura; family Ranidae; genus Rana; species Rana kukunoris. The sequence continues at coordinate 249,654,383 of CM056049.1, forward strand.
TACACAGCCTACCTTAGAGAAAGAATCACACCAGAGACTGGACCACAGCTCTGGACCAGGAAAGTGGTCCACAGTTAACTAACTCAGTATACCTAATGCCATAATGCAGATCCTAGTGCCCACACATTCCAGGATAGACCCACAATCGTCCAGTCCAGTGGGGTCTGGTTATGGCCTACAAAGCAAACGCTAAGAATACCATAAGTAAAATTTCATCCGACCAACGATCTGCCGATTTTCGGATCATTAGTATGGTGCTTTCGACAGCCGATTAGTTTTTTTTTCCGTCAGACAAAAGATGGATGTGCAAACTTGAAAAATGTTGGCGGATGTGAATTCAACGTTCAAAGAGCAAGACTACACATTCTCAGAAACTAAAGAATACATACAAAACTACTCAACACATAATGTCACTTCTGAAGTTGAATTCTGTCGTACAAAAATTTTCGTATGGTGAGTAACCTCTTCACTTTCGACATGAGACTAGCATGCCACAAAAAACGAACAAGCGGTCGTCCGAAAATCTGATCGTGTGTACGAGGCTTAACGGATAAAAATACTTCTCTACCAATGATATATACTATATAAAATGTATTTAACCAAAGTGTATTTACACTATAAATGTGAATCCCCGAGAACACGTTTTGAAGGTGTTATACCCAATAAAGAATTGATTAACTTGGGTTTATTTGGTTTTGACTGAGATCACACTATCAAAAGTAACCTGCGCAGTCCTGAATCAAACAGAATTTGTATCACAAGTAGGCCTCTGCAGTTATACTATGTTGAAATGGGGCAGCATACAGTAAGAATGAGCAATTCAATGTACATCTTACAGTTGTTTATCAATCATCATTCGCATCGAAAATAAGAACAGAAAAATTTACAAGGAACATGGGGAAAAATATCGTAGCACTGCCAGTCCTAGTATTTAGTATTATCATTTCAAGGTAAGAACCCCTTAAATGGAAAGGTAATATATTCAAAAAAGGGGATATAAAAAGGAGAAGAATAAAGAATGGAAAGAAGAAACAAGATATATAGAAGAAATCTAGGATGCTCGGGGGATGTCATGAATAACCCTTGAGAAGTATATATTTTTACAAAATGCTTAGCTTGGAAGTGGTGTAAAGCCTTGTACACACGATCAGTCCATCCAATGAGAACGGTAAGGTTAACCGATGGAGCTGACTGATGGTCTGATGTGCCTACACACCATCAGTTAAAAATCTGATTGTATCAGAACGGGGTGACGTAAAACACATCGACGTTCTGAAAAAAATGAAGTTCAATGCTTCCAAGCATGCGTCGACTTGATTCTAAGCATGCGTGGATTTTTAACCGATGGTCATGCCTACTAACGATCGGTTATGACCTACGGGTTAGGAACCCATAGGTTAATTTTAAAGGAAGTTGGCTTTTTTTTTAACCTAAGGTTAAATAACCTATGGGGCCCACACACGATCGGTTTTGACCGATGAGAACGGTCCATCAGACCGTTGTCCTCTGGCTAACCTATCGTGTGTACGAGGCCTTAGTATTTGTAATACTTAGACAAATGCCTAAAGTTAAGAGGTAAACTCTGGACATGAGATGTTGACATGTTTTCCAGTGTTCAAACACAGATATTAGATATTTAATGGCATTTTCCTTTTTATTATTTATTCTAAAGACTGCCAACATATAATGAAATGATTATCAGCACATTGTTACGATGGCATATGTGTTGTATGCAAACTCTGAAAGCTGTGCCCAAAAAAAGGCGGATGGAGGGCAAGGACTAGTCACTGGCATTGACTCTGGTCTCCGTGCAGCTGATCTTGCTTCATTAGTGACTTACCATGCCTTGTTCTGCACTGTGCTTCCACGTGGAGGCAGAACTATCTATCTTGGTAAAGGCAGAACTTTGCTTCACATTAGAGCCAGCGTTGCCTACCTACTATATTGAATTTTACTGACAAGACACCCAAAATTTACTGGCATAGCCACGTTTTTACTTTCCAAAAGTTACAAAATGACAGTTTTAATTGCAAAACTCAGTATTTAGGCTACAAACAAGTACAATATGTAATTATGTAATTTAAGGTAGATATTAAAGCAAAAAACATATTTCCTATTTTATTTTCAATGTAGTAAGTAGGTAGGAAAAAATGGGGGAGTCTCGCGCCAAAATTGGTTGGGGGGGGATGATATAATACAGTGCAATTAGTAAGAGCTGCTCCCTAAATAATACAGAGTGCTGGATTATACGTTTAAACAAGTGAAATAAGGGGCGTTAACTAGTAATATATTTGGCATAAATTGCTATGCGACAATAATGTGAATAGAATATATGTGAAAATCGTGCCACAACAATATAACTACAAAGCATTAAATACAGCAAATGTGCAAATAGCGGTGGACAATGAATTGTCTACCCAGAGTCCATATATAATAAGATGTGCAGTAATATGCTAAATAGCAATTGTGATCTTATAGGTGCTCCGTGCTAAATCTTCAAAATAATTGATTCCACCTTCACCAAAGGACCACTTCAAGTGGGGATAAGTAAGTAGGTAGCACAGGGACAGGAGAGCAAGAAACTAGAATAGGAGGCACACACACATGAAATTGACTCTCACAGTGACACTGACAGCAGTGTGTAACAGCACATATAATGACACCTCACCGACACAAGATGTCACCTCTTGAGTCAGTGACAGTCTTTTTCCACACCAGGTGGTCCTTTCAGTCCAAACAACATTGACAGTCCCACTCCTGGTTTGCCTTTCTCCCGTCCCACAGATGAGGCTCTGGCTGCTCCGCTTGGATCCCTTGCACCATGACATCACGTGACTCACCTCTGCCAGACCCGCTCTTACCAAACTCACTGTAGAAGGCACTCAGATGGTCTCATCTGGCTCTGAACCCGAACTGCACATGAGCAGTTTTGAGACAAGCATCACAGACATATTTTTTACTGGCAACCTTTTCCTGACATTTACTGACAGGAGAAAGGTACATATTTTTTACTGGCTGCTAGTAAAAATACTGACAATTGGCAACACTGGTCAGAGTCTACAGCTATAAAAACAGTGAGAAGCACAGTAGTGACATCACTAACTCTCACTTCAAATTTCTTAGCAAGGCAGTCAGAGGCAGCAGTGCCTTAGATCTCACAATTCATATACACAGCTATTAGGTTGTAGACATAGAAGTGTCTAGGCTCCTGACACACCAGGAAGTGTAAACGTTTCAGAATTTTGCGCAAGCACAATAAAAATTTCTAGATGTTCCCTATACCATAGCAAATGTTCACTTTTTAAGTTCAGCTTCACTCTAATAAGGTTGTTTTTGCCTTGCGACAAAATAATTTGTGTGTATGTAGTGAAAGTGCAATTGAACAGCGGGGACCGAATTTGCATTATCTCTACAATGACCCACATAAAACAAGATCAGATGGAAACATGTTACAAATGCAATTCAAATACCATTCTGTAGCTCTGCTTCTAAAAAGGTTATCCCAAATGTCTGCTAGAATTTAGTGCTTGGCTTAAAAAAAAAAAAAAACACACACAACTGCTTTTCCTTCAATGCAAAAATAGGGTACGTGATTTCTTTATTGCCAACATTTGCTCACAAAAAAAATAGTATGGAAACCGTAAGAGAAAATAAATTTTCCAGAATAATTTGTAATTTAAATTTGGTTAAGGCTTGGGTAATCTATGGAACGCTGTTGTGTGTTAACTGTTATGTCTAGGCTGAGCTAGTGAATTAGCCAATTCGCTATATATAACAATCTAGTATTAATGATGTATTGATCATCTTAACAGAGTCTCTTTTCAAAATCTGTAAGGTTAGAGGAACAATCCTTTCATTTCAGTCAATGCAATGCTTTTCACTTTCATAGCGAAGACTTGGGAAATCTGGATTTCTTTTCATCTACAATTTTTCCAAATAATCGGGCCGCCTCCAGTGCGCATCCCCAGTGGATGGTGAGACCATATCCACCATGGCCATAATTATGTATGAGCTGTGAACGGAAGACAATGTTTCAGTAAATGTTACTAGATATGTTTTTCAGATATTCCAAGCTACCATTTTTTCTTTTTATATTAAAAGAAACACTTTCTATTAAATAGATCATGTGACAATAGATAACAATTAACTGCCATTACTAAGAACAATATTATAATAATTATTCAAGAATAATGGGCTGGAAATTTACACAGAACTTCTCAAATTCTAAGCACACTTCATTGTGCAAGTACATTCTAAAAGATAACATACTATATACATTTTCTGTACGGAGGGTACGCTGGTATATCATGAGAAAAGAGAAACATTATCGCTCTAAAGCAGGAGTCTCCAAACTTTCTAAACAAAGGGCCAGTTTAATGTCCTCCAGACTTTACGGAGGCTGGACTGTGGCCATTGGGAGTAGAAATGATCCTGTGTTGGTGGGATTAAACAATGCATCTTTGGTATTAGGGGGAGGAATAGTGCCCCATCGCTGGTGTCAGTGGGAGGAATAGTGCCCCATCGCTGGTGTCAGTGGGAGAAATAGTGCCCCATCATTGGCGTCAGTGGGAGAAAGAGTACTGGATTGTTGTTGTCAGTGGGAGAATTAGTGCTCCATCGTTGGTGTCAGTTTGAAGAATAGTGACCCATTGTTGATGTTAGTAGCAGGAATTTTGCCCCTTTGTTGGTGTCAGTGGAAGGAATAGGGTCTTATATCAGTGGAAGGAACAGTGTCCTGTATCAGTGGAAGGAACAGTGTCCTGTATCAGTGGAAGGAACAGTGTCCTGTATCAGTGGAAGGAACAGTGTCCTGTATCAGTAAAAGGAATAGTGTTTTGTATCAGTGAAGGGAATAATGTCTTGTAGGAATAATGTCTTGTATCAGTGGAAGGAACAGTGTCTTGTATCAGTGGAAGGAATAGTGTCTTGTACGAGTGGAAGGAATAATGTCTTATATCAGTGGAAGGAACAGTGTCTTGTATCAGTGGAAGGAATAGTGTTTTGTATGAGTGGAAGGAATAATGTCTTGTATCAGTGGAAGAAACAGTGTCTTGTATCAGTGGAAGAAACAGTGTCTTGTATCAGTGGAAGAAACAGTGTCTTGTATCAGTGGAAGAAACAGTGTCTTGTATCAGTGGAAGAAACAGTGTCTTGTATCAGTGGAAGAAACAGTGTCTTGTATCAGTGGAAGAAACAGTGTCTTGTATCAGAGGAAGGAAGAGTGTCTTGTGTCAGTGGTGTCAGTACTAGGATCCCTTTAGGACCTAGCACAACTCACCTGACACAGCCTTTGCCTGGGAAACAGTGACTGGCCAGCTTACCTTTAAATCACCTGTATCATCATCCAATCAGTGCTTGTGATAGAGTTACTTTTGTTTGCGATTGTGTGATCTAGCCTGACTTTCTGCTCTGTGTATTTTGGTGTATGACCCGGCTCGTTTGACCCTGTTTGTTCGATTCTGATTCGGTACCGTTTGAACTCTGAACTACCTGTGTATGACCCAGCTTGCCTAGACTACACTTTGCCTTGCAGAGGTGCACTACAAACACCAGCAACACCTTCATCTGCAGCGGTGACTACAAATACCAGCAACACCTTCATCTGCAGTGAACTACAATTCCCAGCTGACCTGCTCATCTCAGACCTGCTCATGGTATGTGCTCTTGTTCTCCTTTAACCACTTGACCACTGGGCACTTAAACCCCCTTAATAACCAGACCAATTTTCAGCTTTCGGTGCTCTCACAGTTTGAATGGCAATAACTCGGTCATACAACACTCTAACCAAATGAAATTTTTGTCCTTTTTTTCCCACAAAAAGAGCTTTCTTTTGGTGGTATTTGATCACCTCTGCGGTTTTTATTTTTTTCGCTATAAATGAAAAAAGAACGTAAATTTTGTAAAAAAAATAATTTTTCTTCATTTCTATTATAAAATTTTGCAAAAAAGTAATTTTTCTTCATAAATTTGGCCTAAAATGTATACTGCTACATATCTTTGGTAACAAAAAAAAAAAATTGGATAATATTTAGTCTGGGTGAAAGTTATAGGGTCTACAAGCTATGGTACCAATTACTGAAAATTGATCAATTTGATCACATCTGATGTACTGACAGCCTCTCTCATTTCTTGAGACCCTAACTTGCCAGAAAAGTACAAATACCCCCCAAATGACCCCTTTTTGGAAAGAAGACATTCCAAGGTATTTAGAAAGAGGCATCGTGAGTTTTTTGAAGTTGTCATTTTTTCCCCACAATTCTTTGCAAAATCAAGATTTTTTTATTTTAATTTTTTTTCCACAAATTTTTCATATTATTAGGTTATTTCTCACACACAGCATATGCATACCACAAATTACACCCCAAAACACATTCTGCTATTCCTCCCGAGTATGGCGATACCCCATGTGTGAGACTTTTACACAGCGTGGCCACATACAGAGGCCCAACATGCAGGGAGCGCCATCAGGCGTTCTGGAACACCCAGACCAATTCTGACATTTCTCTCCTACATGGAAAAATCATCATTTATTTGCTAGAAAATTACATAGAACCCCAAAACATTATATATGCTTTTTTAGCAAAGACCCTAGAGAATACAATACAACTTTTTATCTCGCATTGTATTTGCACAGCAATTTTTCGAACGCGTTTTGGAAACAAAACAGTTTTGTGCTTAAAAAAAAAAAAAAACAGTAAAGTTAGCCCAATGTTTTTGCATAATATGAAAGATGAAGTTACGCCGAGTAAATAGATACCCAACATGTCACCCTTCAATATTGCACACGCTTGTGGAATGGCGCCAAACTACGCGACTTAAAAATCCCCATAGGCGACGCTTTAAATGTTTTTCCTGGTTACATCTTTTTAGTTGGAGAGGAGGTCTAGGGCCAAAATTATTGCTCTCGCTCTAACGTTCGCAGCGATACCTCACATGTGTGGTTTGAACACCGTTTTCATATGTGGGCGGGACTTACGTGTGCGGTCGCGTCTGTATACGAGCACACGGGTACAGGGGCGCTGTAATTTTTTTTTTTTTTTTTTTATTGTTGTTCATTTTACTTTATTTATTTTAGTTTGACACCTTTTTCCCCAAAAATAAATGTTTTGGTTACTTTTATTCCTATTACAAGGAATGTAAACATCCCTTGTAATAGGAATATAGCATGACAGGTCCTCTTTACAGTGAGATATGGGGTCAGCCTGAAAAAAAAACGATTGCAGAGTATTGCGCAGGGAGTATTGCGCAGGGAGTATTGCGCGGGGAGTATTGCGCGGGGAGTATTGCGCGGGGAGTATTGCGCGGGGAGTATTGCGCAGGGAGTATTGCGCAGGGAGTATTGCGTGGGGAGTATTGTGCGGGGGTACTGCAGAGTATTGTGCGGGAGTATTGTGCGGGAGTATTGTGCGGGAGTATTGTGCGGGAGTATTGCAGATTATTGCAGAGTACTGCGGAGTATTGGGGGGTACTGCAGACTATTGGGGGGTACTGCGGAGTATTGCGGGGTATGCAGAGTATTGCGGGGTATGCAGAGTATTGCGGGGTATGCAGAGTATTGCGGGGTATGCAGAGTATTGCGGGGTATGTAGAGTACTGCGGGGTATTGCGGGGTACTGCGGGGTACTGCGGGGTACTGCGGGGTATTGCGGGGTACTGCGGGGTATTGCGGGGTACTGCGGGGTACTGCGGGGTACTGCGGGGTATTGCGGGGTACTGCGGGGTACTGCGGGGTATTGCGGGGTACTGCTGGGTATTGCGGGGTACTGCGGGGTATTGCAGAGTACTGCGGGGTACTGCGGAGTACTGCGGGGTACTGCGGAGTACTGCGGGGTACTGCGGGGTATTGCGGGGTACTGCGGGGTATTGCGGAGTATTGAGGGGTATTGCAGAGTATTGAGGGGTATTGCAGAGTATTGAGGGGTATTGCAGAGTATTGCGGGCTATGCAGAGTATGCAGAGTATTGGGGGGTATGCAGAGTATTGAGGGGTATTGCAGAGTATTGGGGGGTATGCAGAGTATTGGGGGGTATGCAGAGTATTGGGGGGTATGCAGAGTATTGGGGGGTATGCAGAGTATTGTGGGGGGTATGCAGAGTATTGTGGGGGGTATGCAGAGTTTTGCGCAGGGAAGGAAGGAGTTAATGCAGGGATGGCTGAGCAGGGATGGATGGATCTGTGACTGCAATAGTCACAGATCCATCCCACACTGCTGCAGCCATCCGCGCTCTCCTCTCACGCTGTACCGATCGGTACAGCGAGAGGAGGGAAGAACCGGCGTCAGCAAGTGACGCGGTTTGTTTACATGTGATCGCGCCGTCATTGGACGGCGCGATCACGTGGTAAGGAGCCGCCACCATTGGCTCCTTACCGAGATCACTGACGCTGCGGGTCCCGTGGACCCGCCGAGCGCCGTGACCGCGTGTGCGCGCCCGCTCGGGCGCGCGGATCTGACGCACGTCAGATTTGTTTACACACGTGGTCGCGCCGTCATTGGACGGCGCGATCACGTGGTAAGGAGCCGCCGCCATTGGCTCCTTACCGCGATCATCGGTGCTGCGGGTCCCGTGGACCCGGTGAGCACCGGTGATCGCGTGTGCGCGCCCGGTTGGGCGCGCACACCTGACTCTAACGGAGGACGTCCATGGACGTCCTGTTAGAGTACAGGAACCACCCTATAGACGTATTTCGTCTATAGGGCGGTGATTAAGTGGTTAAAGGAACACTAAAGGTTCGTTTTTTATTAGATCAATTGATTGCTGTAAGCTAGAGTATTTAAATATCACTTACAGTGCAGAAAATAAGTATTTGAACACCCTGCTATTTTGCAAGTTCTCCCACTTGGAAATCATGGAGGGGTCTGAAATTGTCATCGTAGGTGCATGTCCACTGTGAGAGACATAATAAAAAAAAAAATTCCAGAAATCACAATGTATGATTTTTTTAACTATTTATTTGTATGATACAGCTGCAAATAAGTATTTGAACACCTGAGAAAATCAATGTTAATATTTGGTACAGTAGCCTGTGTTTGCAATTACAGAGGTCAAACGTTTCTTGTAGTTTTTCACCAGGTTTGCACACACTGGAGGAGGGATTTTGGCCCACTCCTCCACACAGATCTTCAGTCAGGTTTCTGGGCTGTCGCTGAGAAACACAGAGTTTGAGCTCCCTCCAAAGATTCTCTATTGGGTTTAGGTCTGGAGACTGGCTAGGCCACGCCAGAACCTTGATATGCTTCTTACAGAGCCACTCCTTGGTTATCCTGGCTGTGTGCTTCGGGTCATTGTCATGTTGGAAGACCCAGCCTCGACCCATCTTCAAAGCTCTAACTGAGGGAAGGAGGTTGTTGCCCAAAATCTCGCAATACATGGCACCAGTCATCATCTCCTTAATACAGTGCAGTCGCCCTGTCCCATGTGCAGAAAAACACCCCCAAAGCATGATGCTACCACCCCCATGCTTCACAGTTGGGATGGTGTTCTTGGGATGGTACTCATCATTCGTCTTCCTCCAAACACGGTTAGTGGAATTATGACCAAAAAGTTCTATTTTGGTCTCATCTGACCACATGACTTTCTCCCATGACTCCTCTGGATCATCCAAATGGTCATTGGCAAACTTAAGACGGGCCTTGACATGTGCTGGTTTAAGCAGGGGAACCTTCCGTGCCATGCATGATTTCAAACCATGACGTCTTAGTGTATTACCAACAGTAACCTTGGAAACGGTGGTCCCAGCTCTTTTCAGGTCATTGACCAGCTCCTCCCGTGTAGTCCTGGGCTGATTTCTCACCTTTCTTAGGATCATTGAGACCCCACGAGGTGAGATTTTGCATGGAGTCCCAGTCCGAGGGAGATTGACAGTCATGTTTAGCTTCTTCCATTTTCTAATGATTGCTCCAACAGTGGACCTTTTTTCACCAAGATGCTTGGCAATTTCCCCGTAGCCCTTTCCAGCATTGTGGAGGTGTACAATTTTGTCTCTAGTGTCATTGGACAGCTCTTTGGTCTTGGCCATGTTAGTAGTTGGATTCTTACTGATTGTATGGGGTGGACAGGTGTCTTTATGCAGCTAATGACCTCAAACAGGTGCATCTAATTTAGGATAATAAATGGAGTGGAGGTGGACATTTTAAAGGCAGACTAACAGGTCTTTGAGGGTCAGAATTCTAGCTGATAGACAGGTGTTCAAATACTTCTTTGCAGCTGTATCATACAAATAAATAGTTAAAAAAATCATACAGTGTGATTTCTGGATTATTTTTTTTGATTATGTCTCTCACAGAGGACATGCACCTACGATAACAATTTCAGACCCCTCCATGATTTCCAAGTGGGAGAACTTGCAAAATAGCAGGGTGTTCAAATACTTATTTTCTGCACTGTACCTCGTTTTTCCTTTTGACTTCCAAAATACAGAAATACAGGTTTGAAAATGCCATTTCCTGTCTCTCCTCTTCTTGCTTTCCACCAGCACCTGCATGGTGGAAAGTAGAATGTGCTCACCCCCTCCCTATGACTACAGCCCTGCGTGAAGATGCTCTCTTAACCCTCACAGGCCCGGAGGCTAAGCCTAATAGGAACTGTAGTTCCCATCAGGCCGTGATGTAGCAAGAATGAATGCGCACCGCAAACCAGGAAGTCAGTGAGAATAACGATTCAGGAGTGACAGAGGTGAATAAAACAGCTCGATTCAACAGGTATCAAACTAGTTATAATGCAAAACATTACTTTTTACTTTATCAGCTACTGTCAGACTTTAATTTAAGAGGAAAATATTTTTGTCTTTACAACCCCTTTAAGCCTGACATTAAGCCTGACAAGTGGAAGGAAGAGTGCCTCGTATCAGTGGAAGGAAGAGTGCCTCGTATCAGTGGAAGGAAGAGTGTCTCGTATCAGTGGAAGGAAGAGTGTCTCGTATCAGTGGAAGGAAGAGTGTCTCGTATCAGTGGAAGGAAGAGTGTCTCGTATCAGTGGAAGGAAGAGTGCCTCGTATCAGTGGAAGGAAGAGTGCCTCGTATCAGTGGAAGGAAGAGTGTCTCGTATCAGTGGAAGGAAGAGTGTCTCGTATCAGTGGAAGGAAGAGTGTCTCGTATCAGTGGAAGGAATAGTGTCTCGTATCAGTGGAAGGAAAAGTGCCCCAAGATCTGGATAAAGACAAGCAAAGGGCAGCATCTGGCCCCTGGGTTGCAGTTTGGAGACCCCTTGCTTTAAAGGCAACTACTGTGCGCTACACTACTACCACCACCACTATCTTAGGTTCTGCCAGATATGACTGCATAGTTTGGACCAGGTACTTATTGAAAAATCTCATACCACTTCCTACCTTCCTAAGAATTTTTTTTCTCTGCATCCCTTTAATTTCCATTCCAACACTCTGCCTGCATATCCGATTACAGTCTGACATATATGGGTAACTTTACCTGCACATAAATCCAAGGTTCTCGATAAGTACTGTATTTATTGGCGTATAACACTCACTTTTTTACCCTGAAAATAGAGGGTAAACTGTGCCTGCGTGTTATACGCAGGGGGCTGCGGAAAGTTTTTTCCTGAAACTTCCCTCTTTAAGTTAGGATGCTTGTTATACGCCAATAAATACGGTGGGCCAGATTCTCAGAGGCGCTACGCCTGCGTAAATGTATATGCGCGGCGTAATAGTAAATGTTCGCCTGCGTATCGATACGCGGTAAACACAGAACCACATACGCGCGAAAAAAATTTTCGTCTGTGCGGCGAAAATGCATTAAGCTAGCGCGGCGTAGGCGCATAGTTACGCATGAAAAATATTCATTTCCCATTGAATTAGCATGCAAATATGCAAATGAGGGAGATGCGCGTATTCCCGAAACTACGCGCGTCCGGCGTTGGCTACTCGTGGTGCGCGTAACTCGAAAGCCTTGAGTAAACATACCCCTCATAAAAGCACGGGTAACTTTGCTCAAGGCCGTGTGCAAGTCAGCTGGAGAGCAACTACAGCAGCACCGTAACGGACTAGCTGAGCAATCACACTTACTGGACAAGACATTCGTATGCCAATGATGCCAGGGCCAGCCATGGTCTTATCACTACTAAGGTATGCAGAGGAAGAGGCACATAGAAGGAGGAGTAGGAGGAGGGGGGCACGTGAGAGGATCTACCGAGCGCGCATGAGGCTCTTTGGCATGGGTGATGAGGAGGTGTATCGCATCTTCAGATTCAGCCCTGCTGCCATCCTGGAAATAACCACAGCCCTGCAGGATGACATCACCAGCCAGACATACCGCTCACGTGCACTGCAGCCACTGGTGAAGGTACTGGCAACACTGCATTTCCTGGCCAGTGGATCATTCCAGCGTACAAGTGGAGTGGTGGCTGGGATGTCACAAACCAGCATAAGCAGATGTCTGCACCAGGTTGTCCCCGCAATCCTCAGACGCATGTCCAACCAGTTCATCAGACCCACCACTGTGCACCTGCGGCAGAAGGCAATGACAGATTTCTACAGAATTGACGGATTCCCACGCACCATCGGGGCCATTGATTGCACACATGTGGCCCTACAGCCCCCAGTGCCACAGAGCACATATACCGCAATAGGAAGCATTGGCATTCCATCAACGTACAGGTGATAGCCGATGCCAAATACCTCATATGGCACGTCCGTGCCAAAGACCCCGGGTCCAGCCATGACAGCTACATCTACCGTCAAAGCAACATCCCCGAAGATTTTGAGCAGGACATGTATGGGGACAGCTGGCTGGTTGGTGAGTGACATGGGTGGCAGCCATGACTATCCCCTCCCATGATGCACAACAGAAGTGGCACATGCATGACTACCATCCTCCTGTCTTTTCCCTTACAGGTGACTCTGCATATACACTGGGACCCCATCTCATGACTCCTTTCCGGAACCCCCAAACCAGAGGAGAGAGAAGATACAATGAAGCACACATCAAAACCCGTGCAGTGGTGGAGCGCACATTTGGCCTCCTGAAGTCCCGTTTCCGATGCCTGGATAAGTCTGGGGGGGCCCTATTGTATTCCCCCAACTTTGTGGGTCAGATCATTGGTGCATGTTGTATTCTGCACAACTTTGCCATGCGAAAGGGCCTGCACATTGCCCTACGTGATGACCTGACCCCCCAACCACACAGCCCCCCCCGCCAGAGGAGACCCCGTCAGCTGATGGAAGAGCAGTCAGGAGTGTCCTCGTGTTACGAATCTTTGACCGTTAAACACACACATTCATCATGGCACACAGACACTGCACGCGTGTACACCACTGATGTCACTAGATCACACACACCACATGCACATCGCATTGGATTAGCCCAAGTCCAGCATGTAGGAGTTGGGAGCAGCAACGCCACGTCAAGGCCCCAATGATGTTGCTGTCCATTCATACACCTTTCACACATCATTCATACAGCCGTGGGGTTAACTTCACCTCCACGGCCGAGGGTGACACCCCTTACTGTCAGGAGTGCCACCCTCTCACATTCACACACCATTCACACTGCACCGTGTGCAGTATTAAAAAATAAACAAAATAAGCTCTTATCCAGAGCATAACAAATAACAAAATAAGCTCTTATCCAGAGCATAACAAATAACAAAAAAAGCTCTTATCCAGAGCATAACAAATAACAAAAAAAGCTCTTATCCAGAGCATAACAAATAACAAAAAAAGCTCTTATCCAGAGCATAATAATAAAGAAAAATAAAATTAATGGGCCTGGCGGGGGCTCTGCCTGGTGCCACGGGTCCTGCCCCTCACTTGCCTGGGGGCAGCCACAGATGGGGGGGGGCAGCAGGTTGAGGAAGAGCATCCCCACGTCCCTCCCTGGCTGCCTGCATGCCCTCCAGGGCAACCGCTATGCGGGTCTGCACAGCAGTCTGCGCCTCGACAGCAAGGCGCAGGGCACGAACCTCCCCCACAAGTTCCGAGGTGTTTTCCTGCAGCTCCCCCAAGCTGGTCAGCGTTGCTGCGCTGTTAACAGCAACATCCTGGATGGCATCAGTAATATTGTCCGAGGATGCCAGGCTGTCGGCCAGGCGCCTCATCTCCTCCACGACCTCGGCCAGGTGCTGATTCTGCTGGTCCTGCTGTCTGACCAGCTCTTCCGGCAGGACCTTATGAACACCCCTGGTCTTGCACGTCGCCTTGCGGGGAGTGGCAGGGGTCCGGGCATAAGGGGAGGATGTTGAGGGGCCGGAGATGAGGGGGGGGGAAAGAGAGGGACTGGAGAGGTTGGAGGGGGACGCTACAGGTAGAGGAATAGCCTGGGCTGGTCCGGCCAACCCACCATCCTCCTCCACAACAACATAGAGGGCCTGGTCATGGACTACCACACCCTCCTCAACCACCTCCTCCGTTGAGGTGTGCCCACTTCCCTCCAAGTCCTGTTCCAGGGGGGCAGCCAGAGGGACTGAATCTTCAGGGGATGGATCCTGATGGGCCCTGGCATCAACAGATGGCCCCGCTCCCTCCTGCACATCTGTGGATGACACAAAAGATGCCCATGTTGGTGGAGCCACACACTTGGCACATGTTCCCTTCCACCCCCATACATGTACACAACAGATAGAATATAAAACACACTTACCTGTCCTCACGGCTGGCTTCTGGGACTCATAGCCCCCAACTCCCTCTACCTGCTCCGTCTGTAGGCAGCGGGCAACCACCTTCTCCTCCTCAGTCAGGCGGACAGGGCAGGGTGGGCCCCCTCCAGTGCCCTTGGCATGCCGAGCTATGGCAGCCAGCTTGCCCTTCACATGACGCCGCAGGTCATTCATTTTCTTCTGAATGTCCTGCGGTGTCCGGACCTCATGAGAGAGGGCATTGACCTGGCACGCGACCCTCATTAAAATCTGATCCCTCTGGGACTTGCTGGTCCGGGCACTGTCAGCACCATGGAGCCGCGAATCAAACTTCTCCATGGCCCTGACGACAAGGGCCCTCTCCTCTGGGGAGAAATTCTTCTTCCTCCTCTCCTTAACCACGGTTGTCATCCTGTCCAGCACAAACTTTGGCCGTCACTATTCAAAAAATGGGAGACGTTTGCGCTGCACGGGCGCATGTGTGGGCGCATTATATACCCTGCGCCGGCGCATCGTAGGGAGGCTTTGCGTATGCGCAGAAGGCATCCACGTCACGGCGCGGGTCAACCACGTCATGGCGCGGGTCATCCATGTCACGGCGCATGCTCCGTTCGTCCCGGCCTGCATTTGCATGGGGTCACGCTTCATTATAATGCAACACGCCCACTTCCCTCCTACTTTGGAGTTGCGCCGGATTACGCCCATGATTTTACGCGACGCAGGCGCATCTTGGAGCGCATTTACTTAGGGAATACGGTACTTGCCACTCCGTGTTACGTCGGCGTAGTGCATCTGAGATGCGCAACGCCTGCATAATTAGGCGCGCACCTACGAGAATCTGGCCCGGTATGTGTAAATGGGATGGGAAAAAAATACATAAACATACTGGTAGGTCAGAACGTAAGAAATAGCAGAATGAATACTAGTGCCAAAAACAGAGCAAAAGGGGAATTGTTGCCAGATTAGAATCACTGTTTTATTTGAAAGATGTTTGTTGCTGTAGACAAGAACTTCACTTTTGCTTGTTTGCTTTGCTCCAACTTTCAGCAAAATGGTGTATGGGGTTTGTGTAACTTTTTAGAGTACAGAAGGCTTAGATCCTCTGATCCTTTTTTTTTTACTACTGTCTGTGTCTCTGTTCTGATAACTTCCCCTTGCTTCCTGTTATGTTTACTGTGCCACCTGTGACGGAACATGATGGGAAATTTCCCCAACAGTGACAAAGAGGGGGTTAATTATGAAAGGCAAATCCACTTTGCACTACAAGTGCAAACTACAAGTGCAAAGTGCACTTGAAATTGCACTGAAAGTGCACTTGGAAGTGCAGTTGCTGTAAATCTAAGGGGTAGATCTGAAACGAGAGGAAACTCTGCTGATTTTATTATTCAATCATGTGCAAGCTAAAATGATTTTTACTTTCCTTGCATGTCCCCCTCGGATCTACAGCGATTGCACTTTCACGTACACTTTGCACTTGTAGTTTGCACTTGTAGTACAAAGTGGATTTGCCTTTCGTAAATAACCACCAGCGAACCATAAAATACCAATCAAGAATGGTTAGGTTAATAAAAATATGTAATAATAGTAGGGATTTTTTCTTTTCACCGGGACCAGCACCGACATCGCAACGGTTCTGAGGAGCTGTGGGCAGGAGTTTTTAGGCGAGGCCACGGCTTTGGCCTAGTCTGCGTAGCCGGACGCCGTGGACTATGCCGAAGCTGCGGCCTCCCTTAAAACTCCTGCCCCCAGCTCCTCAGGAACGACACGGTGTCCATAAAAAAAAAACAACTCGATTTGAATCGTAAATCGAGTGTCAGTGTCCTGAGGAGCTGCGGGCAGCAGTTTTGAGGCGAGGCTGCGGCTTCGGCCTAGTCCGCGCGAGGGGGTTAGTTTTGGGGGGAGAAAATTGCTCAGCCCTAAATAATAGTCATTTTTAGTAATTTTTTACATCGGTGTGTGTGTGTCCCTTAGTAAAATATCCCTTCACTTACTTTACCAGTGAATGGTACACTTTAAACAGGAACTTTGGAAATATTTTCAAAATGACATCACAGACAGAATTAAAAAAACTGCCAGGAGATCAGATGGCATAAGGCTGCATTCACACCTAGGCGTTTTTACGCCCTACGCCCGTGCCGCTGTAGGGGTGAATTTACATTGTTGTCTATGGAAAAGGTTCACATCTCCACGCCGAAACGCCGTACGCCTGAAGCTCAAAACAAGTCCCGGACCCTTTTTTCAGGCGGCTTTCGGCATAGACAAGGTTATGTAAAAAAAAAAATAAAAAATGGTTAAAACGTCCCGTTTTGTCGCGGCAAATTGCGGTACAATACACCGCAATTTGTTGCGGCACAATACGCGCGTTATAGTGTGAATGCAGCCTTAGTGTATAAAGCAGCCATTCCCAACCTTTTACTCATCATGAAATAGTTCTCAGGTCTCTGGGAACCCATGGAAAAAACAATTCATTGACGGTCAGTGAGAAAAACTTCTATTATATTAGTAGGCAGTTGAAAGAATGCCCCCTTAGAGTAGTAGTCAGAATATCACCTTTACAGTTAGCAAAAAAGGATCAATGATGTAATTTGGATGACTGCCAAGTTGTGTTCACCCTGGAACTATGCAGACACGATCAAATGGGAGGTCAATCAGCCACAACTCTAGAAACGCCTTGTAATTTCTAGAAACACCTTGGTTGAGAATGGCTGGTATAACATACAGTAGAAGCTTTTCATGTTGATAACTTGTGTTTGTCGAAATGTGTAGAAGCTGAAAACTAACATAATATTAGATGCACTTACTTCACTCTTAACTGGTCCTGAGACAAAGGGCTCTCTCTCCAGCCTGACTTTACTTCGTGATGGTCTCAGTCCTGTCCAATCATGCACAATCTTGGCATTCTGTATGTTGTAAAAAAAAAAAGCAACTTAAAGTGGAGCTTTAGTCAGAGAATTAAGTCCTGCTAGGTCACTTCAGTCTGACTCCTCAGTCTGCAGAGGCGCATTGCTGGCGTATTACCGCGGTGTCCCATTGTTTTCAATGGGAAGGAGCGGTATACACACCACTCCTCTCACCGCTCCAAAGATGCTGCTTGCTGGAGATTTTTTTTTTCTCCCACCAGTTTTTTCTCGCCTCAGTGTGAAAGCCATCGGGCTTTCACACTGAGAATGCTGGGGCAGAAGTATTTCAGGCATTATTTATGCGCTATTTTAGTGCTAAAGCGCCTGAAATATGCCTCAGTGTGAAAGGGGCCTTAAAGCAGAACCCTCCTATCCTTTACAGCCTTTGAAGATGCTTGATTTACAACTATCATGGTGCTGCACATGTGATCAGCTATGACAATAGCCATTTAATGCTTTAACAGTTTGGTTGAGGACACAGTTGGCAATCCTCGCATTCCAGGAACAGTTAAATCGATGGGCTTAGTTTTGCTTTATGATTTAATGCTGTTCAGGGGCTCTGGGCTTCAGCAAAATGATAGCCTACAGCAAGAAGAAACCGGAGCAATGATGGAGGAAATTTACAACACACAATAATTTAGCATAATTATTAATGTGTTCCTTGCTAAAGAACATTATTTTCAAGTTGTTATGGGTAAAGTTCCACTTTAATAGAAATAATAATAATAAAAAAAAAATAAAAAAAAAATCAGATCAAAGGGTATGCTTAAAAACCTTCTTGATGCAATCTACCCCAAACAAAAAAAAGTTTTGTCTGGAGTTCCTCTCCCGTATTAAAACAGTTTTTTCTTAATGTGCTTTTCTTTGAGTATTTTTACTCAGGCCCCACCCCTTGCCTGGGATTCTCACATCACATAAGGCTGCAAGATTAAGCACACAAAGAGGGACCCGGCTATGTCACCTAAACAGTGGATCACAGCAGGACAACTCTGTGTGAGAGAGTATCTGTTTTAAGGATAAGAGTTAAGGGGGGGGGGGAATCACATGGAGGAAGGGTGAATTTCTGCCTTGTTATATACCTGCAGTGCCTCCTATGGTTGATATCTCAGGTTTAGTGAATCGTTTTCAGATTTTGGAGACTCTCCGATTGCACTTGGACCTTTCTACTTTTTTGGTATATCTATACACCCTTTTTGGAATGCTTTGAGACAATTAAACATATTCTTACATTGTTAAATTTCTTCTGCTCGTCCTGAGGAAGGCCAACGGCAAAATGCGTAGACGAGGCTCAGAGGATATTGTCAATATATATATTATATATTCTATATGGTTTTACTATCTTTATTGTTTATGTCAAATTTCTAATTTTGTAATAAAAATTTATAATTTTTATATATTGCCGTCTTGCCTCCAAAATCCGACCATCAATTACTGTTTTTTCGAGTAACTGTTCTTCTTTGTATACATGTACTTAAAGCGACAGTAAACTCTGAAATAAAAAAAAGTTTCCACCTGCACTGAATACTAGCACATTATGAAAGGCGTAACTTAAAATTAAGCCTTCCAGCGGCACGCTGTCACTGCTGCAGATGCTTCCATCGTAACCCGGTCTTCCTTCCGTGTTCGGGGACTTCAGCCATGAAGTTTTGGCCATGGTACACAGCTCTGAAGGAACAGCACAGATATGCTATTCCTTCAGTGCATGCGCCGGTGACGTCAGTTTATTACCACTTTAACTTTTATTGCCTAACTGTGTGAATATTAGGCACTGTTGTTAAATTACAGACTTTAGAGAACTGAATTATTATCATTCTCACCTTAAGACTAGGAACCAGCTCACAGCAACTTTCCCAAATCCATTTATGATCATCGGACACATCCTCCTCATTCCAGTTCCCTAGCTGGTAAATTCCTCCCAGAGTGACCAGCTGAGACCTGTACATACAGTATACTAAATATTGTGAATTATGTAACTATTGCATGACTTCCACCATAAGACATACAGTATTTGATTAAAAGCACATTCATTTTAAAGCATAGACAGTTTTAGCCGCCTATACTCACCCAGGAATAATGTATGGTGTGGTATATACCCCCGTCCTTAGATCATGAGTTACAATAAAGTGTTTCATCCAAGGAGCAATAACCTAAAACATAACAGATATGTCACACAATATATTTCTGGTACAATAATTATGTATTGAAAAAATGCACAGGTGCAGATCAACTGTTTAACCACTTGGGGGGGAGGGGGGTCAGATGAGAGACATAAAATTACACAGAACATCAATGAATGAACTAAGAACAGGTCAATTTTATAGAGCAGGTGCTCAAAGTACGACCCCGGGAACGAGAATGGGCAGAAGCCCCAAAAGGAAAGCCAGAGAAAAAAAAAAAGGAGGGGGGGAGCACATGGAGGAGACAAGGGGGAGGGAAGGAGAGGGTAAAATACCTGCAGGCTAGGATCTAAAGATGCACCCAGACTGATCGGGGGTATTGTGGGGTGGGCATAAGACCACCAAGGGCATCAAAAAATGTAAAATTTTGCATTGGAGTCATGGAGAAAACGCAACATTTTATCATTAATCATAAGATCAGTCATTATGCTCCCCACCACAGCGATCCATACAGAGTGTTTCTTCCAGGCTCTGGCAATGGGTCTCTTTGCGGCGATAAACAGGTAAGTTGACAGTTTTTGTTGGTACAAATATAAAGCCTAATTTAGACAAAGCAGCAAAGCCAACTTGCCATCCTTATGCATGGATATATGTAATAAGGTTTGAAGGAGCCTGAAGACCCTGGACTAGAACCCCGTCAACCAAGACAAGACCAACAGGTGTGGATAATGTTTCCCTGAGATTTCCACAGCCCCTGTCTGGTGCTATAGGATGGCTTTGCACTGGCTATACAGGCAGTAACCCAATACCACCTCAGGTGAACATTGTAAGCAGCCTCCAATGTAGTTGTGTTAAAGGAGCACTTTGCAACTTGAGACCAGGCCTTACTCCACTCCTCAGAGTCAATGGATGCCGCCAAATTATGTTCCCACCGAGACTTATTGGAGGCGGCAGTAGAACGATCAAAAGCATTGAGAGAGGAATATGCTTTTGTGATGGTGCCGGGGGCAATTGTGGAGCAAACGCTGGTAAGTTTTGAATGCTGTTTTTTTAAAGGGGAAATTAGAATTACATTGCAGGGAGGACACCCAGTGTCGGAGTTGAGCGTACTGAAAAAATTCAGCGCGTGGAGCTCAGTGGGTTTTCTGGAGTTAAGGCCATGAGAGAAAGTCACACTATATATTTGTAACCATCATAATTTATGTGCCCACTGATGAGCCATGTCTCCTTTAAACAAAAAGCCTCCATGTCAACCTCATATATTGCATGTAGTTTGTAGCAAACATTATTAAAGTTGAAGACCTCTACCTCATTCTGTTTCTATAGACTACTGACATTGTTTAAAAAGAGAATCAATCACTGTGTACCCACACCCAGCGGGTCTGTATCAATGTAAAAAAAAAAAAGGCGAACCAAATAGAATCATCTGTGGGGAGTATGAGGTCATCACACCACTCATACCAATAAAAATAGCTAAATAACTCTTATGATTTTCCATTTGTTTTTAAAGTCAGCCTGTACTCAAAGAGTGAAGATTTGCTCTATTATATGGTAAGTCTAGAAGTTTCTAATGTGCCAGTACACTGAAAAATGTAACTCTTGTCAAAGCCAAAACCTTTTTCTTTAGTTTTGGATAGATCGGAGAAGGGTATGAACATTTTAGGTTTACCTACTCAAGAATACGTTACTTTCCTGGTCTCCCCTTGATGGTTGATGTATGGCATCCTTTCCCAACCAGGGTTCTGTTGTACCCTAGAGTACCCTCAGAGGTTGCTAGAGGGTCCTTATCAAGTCAGCACTGGTGGACCGATTTCCGGTCTACACTTATTACCAATGTAACAGGGACCAATTTTCCACTGACCATCAATGTAAGGGGACAATACACCGACTACTAGTGTATGATAACACTTTAATTTTTACTGTCTGTGGGTTTGTTGCCCATTATTATTATATTTTTTAGGATCACTGCTAGAACAAATATTTGTCATGTAGTACAAAAGGGTGTTGAAAATGATCAGCCCTGGATGTCAAATACTTTGGGTATACCATCAAATTTCTTCTTTTATATAAACATTTCTAAAACTTTCTGATAATGTAATATACTGTGGGAAGTAGATATAATACATTTATCAGGGGTTCCTCTGAGATCTGAAAACTATTTAAAGAGCCCCCCCCCCCCCCCGTGCTAAAAAGGTTGAGAAAAGCCGGTCTATGGTGTCCTTATTTAAAATTACCATTTTAATTGACTGTGTAATCTCAACTGAAAGGACCTCAGCATCCTGCGTGCACATTAGAAGCACAGGTTCTTAAACAGTGAAAGCGCAGGCATGTGCGCCAGGTTATTATTGAATTTCTATATCTTTCTTCTAACATGGACTGGACATTAGAGCAGCACCTGAGGAAGAAAGCACAGATGCGGGCCAAGAACAATGGGGTGCTTAGGCCGGCCATAGGTTTAAATCTCGGCCGGTTAGAGATTAGAACCATGTATGGCCAAACTGAATGTACCAGCCTGTCGGAAACAACCAGCCTACCACATTTTACTTGTGATTATCATTAATGGTTGGTAAAGCCACTAGCAAAAAGTTACTTCCTCATTTGTGGTCATTGGAAATAATTCCATATTACAGACAGCTAAAAAGATCATTGTTTGTGGATATTTATCTGAGGCCCCGTACACACGGCCGAGATTCTCGGCAGAAACCACCGAGAAGCTCACCGGGATCCTCATTCTGCCGAGAACCTCGGCCGCGTGTACGGATTTGGCAAGCCCAGCCCGTCGGGAAACCCGTCGAGCAAATAGAGAGCAGGTTCTCCATTTGCTCGACGGCCCGTCGGGATTAATGGCTCGTCGCCTTTCCCGACGGGCTGGTCGCCGAATCTGACGGCCGGCCGAGAACCTCGACGGGCGGAACGATGTGTTCCGCCCGTCGAGGTTCTCGTACGTGTGTACGGGGCCTGAGAGGCAGAAATTGCTCATTGATCAAGGAACCTATAGCAACCTCTGGAGGAACCCTAGTTGAGGAAGGCTGTGCTACATTTTTCAAGCTGATAGAAAAAGAGGCTGCAAAACAGAGTGACTGCATGTGAGAGCTGATTATTATTTTCCTGATGAGAGGCAAGAGATCCCCATATACAGTACTGATGTCATAGAAAGGCTGCTGGCTGTCCTGGGTCCAGCCAGTGTGCCCTGCTAAGCCCTCACCTCCATCTTTACGAAATGGAAGGATGTCACATATCCCAGGAGACAAAGAGGGGACAGTGCATGTTGTTTGCCTAGGTGAATGATGTGCAGGGGGGACTGACCTTTTTTTTTTGTAAAAAAAAAAAAGAAGGTAAATAAACAAAACAAAAAAAACATATATATAAAAAATGCTGAAGCATGATAAATATTATCTATAAACACATTAAAAGCACTGGCAAAAAAATAAAGAATACGCTATACAGAATTGCCTCATGCAGCAAACATACAAATACATGTATCATACATAAAAGTATATATATATATATATATATATATATATAAAAAAAAAAAAAAATCAGTTTTCTGGTTGCAGATTTCTACTGCGCTGACATCACTCAAGAGTTCCATCTACAATGCAGCCTGCAGAGTAGTGGCACTAGAAGCATAATTACTGCAATTATTTTCAAAGTGTCTGCAGCTTGAATAACCTAGTATGACGTCCATGTTCTTGCCATTTTTTTGCCATATCTATATGGAACAATAATCTTATAGATCGAAAATAGATTTAGACTTTAAAATCTACATAGCATTTTTCATAGTAATACCAGTTGTATTGCCTTGAGCAATTATGTTTAATTTCTTAGACAAAGAGCACATGGATCATAATGTTGCTTGCTCAAAGATGACAGGAAAAACAGCAGGATATATACAGTAAAGGCTTTAACCATCTCTCTTACACACATACCTTCAAAATCTGCCCTCTGCCTGGTTTTAAATCTGGATCAGGCTGCAGCTGTCCAGAACGCATTCCTGTGCAGTTAATGATGACATCTGCTCCTTGAGCAGCAAGCTATAGATTCATTAAAAAAAAAACTATATGAGATAAAACATACAGTAAAACCTTGGTTTGAGAGTAACTTGGTTTGAGAGCCTTTTGCAAGACAAGCAACATTTGTTAATACATTTTGCCTTGATATACAAGCGATGTCTTTATATACAAGTAGCGTCATGTCACAACTGAGTATAAAAGAGAAGAGAGGCGCCTCTAAGACCCGGTTCACACAGGGACGGCACGACTTTGTGGGCGACTCTGCAAGGAGATCTCAAGACGACTTTAGAGGCGACTTGCAAAATGACTTCTGTATTGAAGTCAATGCAAGTCGCCCCCAAAGTCGTGCAAGAACCTTTTTCTAAGTCGGAGCAACTTGAGTCGCCCAAATTAGAACGGTTCTATTGAACAGAGCGGAGCGTGACTTGTCAGGCAGCTGAGTTGCCCGACGAGTTGCCCCTGTGTGAACCGGCTCTAAGTGTAGCAATATGTGTACATTTAATGAAGGTACAACATATTGCTACACATAGAGCAGCCTCTCTTGTCTTTTAGACTCGGTATCTCCTGCTGGATTTTGCTTCTTCTAATCCCCTGGCTCTCTCCTTCCAGTTACATAGTTATTCAGGTTGAAAAAAGACACAAGTCCATCCAGTTCAACCATAAAAATAAATAAAATAATAACAATAATAATAATATTATACAATATCATATACCCAATTATATACCCACAGTTGATCCAGAGGAAGGCGAAAAACCCCCAGCAAAGCATGATCCAATTTGCTACAGCAGGGGAAAAAATTCCTTCCTGATCCCCCGAGAGGCAATCGGATTTTTCCTGGATTAACTTTACCTATAAGTGTCAGTACCCAGTTATATTATGTACATTTAAGAAAGAATCCAGGCTTTTCTTAAAGCAATCTACTGAGCTGACCAGAACCACCTCTGGAGGGAGTCTGTTTCACAGCTCTTACTGTGAAGAAACCTTTTCGTATTTGGAGGTGAAATCTTTTCCTCTAGACAAAAAGCGTGCCCCCTTGTCCTCTGTGTTGATCGTAAAGTGAATAACTGAACACCGAGTTCACAATATGGACCTCATATATTTGTACATGTTGATCATATCCCCCCTTATTCTCCTCTTCTCAAGAGTGAATAAATTCAGTTCCTCTAATCTTTCCTCATAGCTGAGCTCCTCCATGCCTCTTATCAGTTTGGTTGCCCTTCTCTGCACTTTCTCCAGTTCCCCAATATCCTTTTTGAGAACTGGGGCCCAAAACTGAACTGCATGTTCCAGATGAGGTCTTACTAATGATTTGTACAGGGGCAAAATTATATATCTCTCTCTGGAGTCCATACCTCTCTTAATACAAGAAAGGGCTCTCTTTGGAAACCACAGCTTGGCATTGCATGCTATTATTGAGCTTATGATCTACCAAAACTCCCAGGTCCTTAACTACGGATCCCCCCAGTTGTACTCCTCCTAGTATGTATACTGCATGCATATTCTTAGCCCCCACGTGCATAACTTTACATTTATCAACATTAAATCTCCTCTGACGCATAGTCGCCCAATTAGACAGAGCATTGAGGACGGCTTGTAAATTGGAGACATCTTGTAACAACGTTCTTGCAGCTTTTCACACTGACAATTGTTGGCGTGCCTCTCTGAACCTGTCAGCTTCCTTAATGAGGGGGTAACAGGCTTAGGGAGGCATGCTGACAGTGGCAGCCTGATGTGGCCCACAAATTGCCCAGGTCTGGGATAAATGCTAATTTATTCTAAGGGTGCATGGAAAAGGTATAATACTTTTTATTTGCTCCTAAAGGCTTCCTCTATCCAGTACACACTTTTCCTAAATAAGGCTTCGGTCTAAATCTTACCTCTGCGAAACTTTCAATCTTCTTGTGAATAAACGTGACTCCTGCCTCCTGTAGTCTGCAAGGATAAATTCAGAATAAAATTACTTAAAACACATGTTATAATATGAATGGAGAGGGCCGATTTTATTTCAAGCATCTATTTCCTACAGTATGCAGTGTTTGTCAGAGGATTTTCTCTTTGACTTGAATGAGAAAGCAGAAAGCCTTCTACTCTGTATGAATGAGATCTGGACTGGTCACAAAGTGATATGACAGCACTAATAACTACAGAGTGTAGGAGTTTCTAATTAGGGGGGTTCCTGTATATGAAGACATTTATTCTTTTTTTCCCTCATTCACCTTCATAATATTACTTTGGGCTCAGGTCATCCTCCCCCCCTCTGTCCCCTACCACCCTTTGTGTACCCCAAAGCTAAATATATATATATATATATATATATATATATATATATATTTTTTTTTTTTTTTTTCTGCAGCATCCTCCTGTGAGCTCCAGGTGAAGGGATGGGTGAACCTGAATTCTCGGAGGCTCTCAGGAAGTGAGATATAAAATGCTGGTCTTCAGGGGACAGCACCAGATTTTAGGGAAATTTAGCAGACAGGGCTGCTTTTTTATTTTTAGAAGAAGGAAGTGACTCCCCCCCCCCCCCAAGCTGGAGTTTTGCTTTAACATGCCTTAACACACAATCACAGTTGAATGTTATGTTTACTGTGGAATCTTTTCAGACAAGAATATATTTTAAATATAGAACATACTTTTTGGTGAGCCAAGGTAAGTAGTTTTTCCCCTCGATCATCAATGCTGTGTTAAACCAACCATAACTACAATATAACAAGAAAGAAAAGTGGTTAAAGAGGTAACATCATTAGAATAGACAGTATATATTTCTTTTTTTTCCTAAACTGTATATATTACAAACATAATATTCAAATCATTTCCCAAATTTTTCCTCTCTACTGTCCAAACAAATCATCTATAAATCGTCTGTTTTTATTTAACTTTTTTGTTGTGCTTTAATTATTTTCCACTAAAGAGTTACTGAGAAAAAAAATACAATAATTTTAAAGGAATTTAAGGCTCCATGCACACTGAACAGCCCATAAACTCCCCTATGTTATCTTATGTGTCCATGCACACATGGACCTTTTTGGACGTTTATCAGCAGTGGAGTTTATGGGCTGTTTTCTGAACACTTCAGAAGTGTTTTTTCTGACCACAAAAAAAGCCAAACGCACATAAACACTGATAAACGTTGATAAATGCTCAAAAACGTGAATCGCCAGCGTTTAATGTTTTTGATCCAGATGTATACAGTATCTCTTTTGTGGCCCCCAACTAGTACCCGAGCGCCACTCAGGACTAAGGATGAGCTCAGGCGTGTTATTTGGATATACCGTATTTATCTGCGTATAACACGCACAGGCGTACATATAAGTCACACCTTTACTTTAAGAGGGAAGTTTCAGGGAAAAAAAATGAAATTTTAAACAAGGAGCTGTGAAGCAAAATAAGGGTCAGTGCAGCCTAATCAGTGCCCATCTGCAGCCTCTCCATTGCCATGAATGCAGCCTTTACCATTGCCATGATTGCAGCCTTTACCATTGCCATGAATGCAGCCTCACCATTGCCATGAATGCAGCCTCACCATTGCCATGAATGCAGCCTCACCATTGCCATGAATGCAGCCTCACCATTGCCATGAATGCAGCCTCACCATTGCCATGAATGCAGCCTCACCAGTGCAATCAGTGCAGCCTGATCCATGCCCATCTGCAGCCTCAGGTGGGGACAGGGAGAGAGCGGGACGAGCGCTGGCAGATTACATACAGGAGAATCTCCTGTTTACTAGACGGCCTCTTTAATACAAAGTCCTGCCTCCTTTGATAGACAGAACAGTCGTCCAATGCCAGCCCAGAAGACAGAACTTCCTATTACAGATGCTGCAGAGAAAACAGGAGATTCTCCTGTTTATAATCTGACGGCACTTGTTCCACCCCCTCCCTGTCCCCTCCGAGGCAGCGCTAATATGGTATATATCTTTTGTGGCACTATATATATATATATATATATACACACACACAAATTACCAGGTGGGCTTTATGAAACCATAACACAGACTGCAATTGGTCCGCAGGCCGGACTTTGGACATGCCTGCTTTACAGCCAAAGAAGTTGCCATCTTAGCCTCTGTTTGATTTGCAGTTGCCATGATGCAGCACATGAGATCAGTTTTATTACCAGCCATTTGATGGCTTGTTTGATTTGGTTTCAAGATAAACAACTGTGACAATTATGGCATGACGGCATGCCTTGAATGTAACTGTTTTGGGAAACCGTTAATGTGTTGGGTTTAGACTGGTGCGTCATGCGCTTCGACTTTAAGAGCACATATCGCATGACAAGTAATGGCCCATTAATTGCAATGGAACCATTCTAAATGGAGTGACTTGAGTCGTTTCGACTTAGAAAAATGTTTCTGCACAACTTTTGGTGTGACTTTGGCATGACTTGCATTGACTTCTGTTAAAGAAGTCATATGCAAGTCGTGTGGCAGTCACACTGGGATGTCGGCTTCAAAGTCGCGCGGAAGTCGCGGCAGTGTGAACCGGGCCTTAGTTCTGCTTTAAGTGATCTGCATTCGGCTGAATGGGATACCTGGTCACTTGTCAATCAAGGCTGCATAATGCCATTTGTATTGACTAGTCTAAAATAGGCCAAACAAGGTGTTATGTAAACTACATACAATGCTAATTATATGGTCACTCTAGACTGAGCGCAAAACTGACTATGTAGAAAAGGAAAATAGATTAGGTAATGATCCAAAAAAGCAAGTTTCAGTCAAATGTATTTCCAGATGTATTCCACTAGATGTCTAGCACTAACTTTGGCAGCACTCAACAAAGCAAAAAAATAAAAAAAATAAGTAGAGCACAACTCTGTTTATGGGACAAAATGGCAAAAAGTGCACACTACATAAAAGTTATCTCGGACCCCGTAAGAAGAAGGCTCAGAATTTTACAAAATAGTACTATTCCATTATCAAAATAATATATTATTTTACAATAAAAATAATAAAATGATATGCAGATGCAGCCTTACAATTACAAACTGAGGGCTGCTGGCAGCCACACGTGCTGCATTATGACACGTCAATTACATTTAAGTAGAAACTTGGCCAAAAAAGTAGACATTGTATATGTAGACAAATTGTATATGTGAATGTGTCATTCTTGGTTTTTCAACTTTCACTTACACACCTGTATCCAGGAAATAATTCAAGCTCTCTTGGTGTTAGATGACGAAATCCTAGGACATCATCTTTCCATGAAGGCTCCTGGAAAAACGATAATATTGGTAAAATGTTATGTGAGGAAAATTCTGTGAGTTTATTTAACCACTACAATTACATTAAAATACTATAGGAAATTACTCGCAGGTTCCAGAGTTCAACAAAAGTAAATAATGAAAATAATTGAATTTTGTACTCACTGTAAAAATCCTTTTCTAGGAAATTCATTGAGGGACATTTTAAAGACAATTAGGTTATACTGCCACCTACAGTTTTATAACAAGCAATGGCAAAAGCAAAACCATAAAACACAGAGTGGTTGGGACTGTGTATAAAGAACGTCCAAAATAAATAAATATATATACCGTATTTATCAGCGTATACCGCGCACTTTTTTGCCCTGAAAATCAGGGCAAAATCGTGGGTGCGCGATATATGCCGATACCCGCTTTCCCGCGCCGAGTTTGAATACTGCGCCGGCATATACCGAGCGCAGTACACTCGTGTATAGTCGGGCAGGCTCGGCTCCTCTCGCGCTCACGTCCTGGACGTACAGGATGTGATCGCGAGAGTAGCCGAGCCTGCACGACTATACACGAGTGTACTGCCCCTTTATATACCGAGCGCAGTACACTCATGTATAGATTAGAGATCTTTCCATGGAAGGCCAGACAGACAGAGAAAATTTCACTCTTGCAACTCGATTTCCTGATCAACACAGACAGTGTTGACAGGGGAATCCCTCCCATGGAGCCACTTTGTTTTCCCACTGGCGGGAGGGGGGCGAGGAATGCAGTCCATGGCAGGAGAACACAGTGACTAATGCTAGCGACTATAACAGCCGCTAGCAATAATCACAGGTAAAATCGAGCAGGCTGGTTGTACCCAAGTTGATCGATTGATCAACCTGGGAATGCCCAGCCTACCCATACTTGTACAAATCTCAGCCGGTTTAGCAGGAATGGTCTAAAACCGGCTCAAAGTGATTGTAAAAGTTCCTTTAGAACAAACAAAGCCACACAACAAACATATCATACTTACCTCCTCTGTGCAAGGGTTTTGCACAGAGTGGCCAATTCTCCTTTTCTGGGGTGACCGGGCAGCGCTCCTGGCTCCTCCTCGAGTGCCCCCACAGAAAGCTGTATTTCTTGGGGACATACGTGTGGGCACAATCCCGAGTCCTGCTGCTTCGTCCATTGACACAGACAGCAGGACTCGGCCCGGCCCTTTGGCTCCTGTGTCACTGGATTTGACTGGCAGCAGTGAACGCCAATGCCTCCTGCTGCTATCAATCTATCCAATCAGGAACCGAGACATCGGCTGGAGCTGCTGGGCTCGTCCTTGACGCTGGAACAAACAGGCGCAGGAAAGTAAAAAGGGGGCTCTTGGGGGGCTGTTAAAAAGCACAGAAGGCTTTTCACTTTAATGCATTAAGGTGAAAAACCAAGACTTTGCAACTTCTTTAAGATGAACATAAAAATCACATTCCTGGTATTGATGGGGTTAAACTAAGCAGTAGAACAGACAAAAAGAGATGCAAGTACAATGATAGGGAAAGAGCATTTAACAACTACATACAGTATATAGTAAAACCTTGGTTTGAGAGTAACTTGATTTGAAAGCGTTTTGAAAGACAAGCAAAAAGTTTTAATAAATTTTGCCTTGATATACAAACGATGTCTTGATATAAGAGTAGCATTATGTCACAACTGAGTATAAAAAAGAAGAGAGGCGCCTCTAAGTGTAGAAATATGGTTACATTTAATAAAGGTACAACATTTAGCAACTTATTGCTACACGTAGAGGCGCCTCTCTTCTCTTTTATACCCTGTAAAAAAAATGATTTGATATACAAGTGCTTTGGATTACAAGCATGTTTGCAAACCAAGATTTTACTGTATACATGTTAATTTAAAGTGACACTAAACGCTGGTTAAATAATAAATAAAAAAATCCATTCAACTATGGGCCAGATTCAGGTAGAGTTACGCTGGAGTATCAGTGATTCGCCAGCATAACTCACACTTTGAGCTGGCTTATCTGTTTTCTGTAGTCAAAAAACAAGATACGCCGGGAATGAGTTCAGACACGAGCGGCGTAATTGTATTTCGCCGTCGTATCGGAACTGCAATTTTAAAATGGGCGCTCGGGACGTTCCCGCTGATTTACGCCGAGAATATGTAAATCAGCGAGAGCCGGCAATTCACGATCGTACGCGGGCCCGACGCAGTGACTTTCCGAGGTTTCCGTAAGTGATACGCGGCGTAAAGAAAAACATGCCCCCTAGGTGGTGTATCCTATGTTAAGTATGGCCGTCGTCATCGCGTCCAATTTAAAAAGTTTAGCGTCGTTTGCGTAAAACGTCCGTGAATGGGGATTGACGTTCACTGACAGAATTTGGAGCATGCGCACTGACAGTCGCAGTACGTTCGCCGCGGGATCGCACCTAGTTTAAATAATACACGCCCCCTACCCACCCAATTCGAATTCCGCCGGCTCATTTTCGCTACGCCGCCGCAACTTTAGGAGCAAGTGCTATGTGAATAACAGTACTTGCTCCGAAAGTTTTGGCGGAGTAACGTAAATGAGAAACGTTACTCCATAATAAAGATCCGCACTCCTACCTAAATCTGGCCCTATGTATAGATTGTAAGCTCTTACGAAGAGGGCACTCTGATCCCTCCTGTATTGATTTTTATTGAGAATGTACTGTCTTCCCTGATGTAAAGTGCTGCGCAAACTGTTGGCACTATATAAATCCTGCATAATAATAATAATCTCCCTAATAAAAAAGTCCCTTCTATTGCTCTCAGCCTTCCCCAAATCTCCAATCTCCTTTATTTTGCGGTCGTGATCTGACTGCCTACCGTATTAGAGGTAGGATTTGTAGTATGCATACAGCAACTAATGTACAAAATCTAGTTCCTGTTTAGTAGTCAATAATCCAATCAGAGGTTTGTCAGAATTTGTTTCAATTGGAAACAACAAAAGTTGTAATATTACTGAATTTATTACGTGCAACACCACGCATGTTGTGTATGTCCTGTAATGTCCGTGTAATCTCATGTACGTAGGCCGGACTAAGAAAATTAAGAATAGGGATAGCAGAACATATACACAACATAGAACTTGGATTTAAATACCATAGTGTTTCCTTACACTTCAAAAAATTACATAACAAAGACCCTTCAGGTTTGAAGTTTTGGGGAATTGACTGTATCCACCCTAATTGGAGAGGATCCAATCTAGTAAGAGAAATATCCTAGAGAGAAACACGATGGATATATTTTATGGACACTCTGACTCCTAAGGGTATGAACGTGGAGTTGGATGTGAATTGTTTTATTAGTGATTATTAGTTTTAGTATTATGTTGGGATCAGCCATCTATTTTTTGCACCAGCCATCTAATTTTTATTCTTAATTTTTAATTACCCTTTAATTTTATGCTGATTTAATTGTATTATATTTATATAATATTTTAATAGGGAGACTATTCGAGATTCAGGAAACTATTAAGGGGTTGACTATAATTTGTGATTTACTCATTATTTTGATATTGGATGCAATATTCTCCTGGCCCAGTAGGGAGCAGAGAATGAGTGTCCGTACTGCCGCCTATGTGGTATGCTAAACAGAGATGAGCGATCAGGGCGGGTGCCAAACAAAATCCGCATCTCATTACATCAATTAGCAGCGGGCAGGACGGTATATAAATACCAAGTATTCAGTCGCACAGCCATACCCACAGATGAAGTCAATCTTATGACGAAACGCGTCTGGGTTGGTAGAGACGACTGTCAGAGTGACGTCATCACGCCGATCGGCGCCGGCGTGTGTTAGCACAGCGGGAAAAAAAACAGAACCAAGCGGTGAACGCCGTCCTGAACACCTGTGCCTGTGACCAGTTGCGGTGATGAGCTGTCCAGTTGTATGATATATGCTTAACCTTTACTACTAAATTATAAGTGCATTTCTTACTTTTTATTCTTTTAAAATAAACCAAAAGGAATTATGCAATGTGCCACCATTTGTTTTCTTCTACCCATGGGAGTTGATATTTAAAAAGAGGAGTGGATTTGAATTATCTCAGGCTGTGATGTGTGTTACAATACAACGCTTAATATCCAGCGCTGTCTGGTAAGAGTTTCACCTGACAATTGCACGAGTGGTGGTGTTGGCTAAAAGGTATTCATTAGTGCTGATCCATAGGAGACATTTCTTCTCTTCACGGATTACTTTGGGACTACCTTTTGACCATCTTCTTTTTATATGAACTTTGGACTTTCATATTATAGCATGTTTTAATTCTAATTTAGGAGCGCTGCTTCATATTGTCTTTATATGTGTTTTGTTAATGTACAAACTTACAGAAGTGAAGGGCAAAAGATGAGGTTCGGGAGCTCACAGAGGACGTTGGTGTCCCTTTAAAACTGTAAATGCTAATATATATTTAGCATATTCTACAATAAAATAACTGTCTAGTCTATGTACTTACAGGTGCAGGTTCCTTTAGAAGATTGTATCCCGACTGTAGAAATAGCCCCATGTTTTGGGCTTCTTCAGAATGTACGAATTTTAGCAGATAATCAAAGGTTTCCTTGTTCCATCGGCTGACAAAAAAGAGGAAAAATTAGTGAACATAAGAAAAAACAAAACCTTTATATTTACTAGAAGTGTATATGCAGTAAACTCAAAAAACTCAACAAATGTGAATCATATTTAAAGGGTAAAAAAATTAATAAAAATAAAGCATATACAATTGCGACACAAGTCATTGAATGTAATTAAAAATTACCTTTTCATTTTAATCTGCAGCTCTCTAATTTTCTGTAAATTACAATGCAATATGGCTACCTGGAGGTATTCTGTACAGAACCACCCCCCCCCCCCCCCACAGAAACATATATTCCTGCTTGTGTGATTGGCTCCACTGATTTTCTCAGAAGTCTGCGCTAAGATACAAGTCAGATTTATGCCATCCCCTGCAACAAAAATGTCCTTTTTGCCCGAGATACTCCCAATAAAAAAAAATCATGTCTAACGTGCAATTTTCCTCATTAGAGCCCTGCAGGTGCAGCAGCTGATTAATAACTATGAAACCACTGCCATTAGGCCGCGTACACACGATCGAATTTGTCCGCTGAAACTGGTCCGACGGACCAGTTCAGCGGACAAATCCGATCGTGTGTATTGCCTAGCGGACATGTCTGACCAGCGGACAAATTTTAAAGCATGCTTTAAAATTTGTCTGCCGGCGACATGTCAGTCGGATATGTCCGCTGGTTAGTACACTAACCAGCGGACATATCTGCCCGCACAAGCGACGTATGGATGCGACGCATGCGTGGAAGTTTTTTTACGTCACTGCGCTGTCTGCCGGCGGGGATTTTGATCCGATGGTGTGTACACACCGCCGGACGAAAATCCTGAGGAGACATGTCTGATGAAAACGGTCCATCGGACATGTCCCTCCGTGTGTACGCGGACTTAGACTTACTTAGCACATGGGTACAGAGAATCAAACAGGGATTTCTTCAGAATAACAAAAGGTAGGACTCTGCAACAAAGTTTCTTAACCACTTGCATGCTGGGCACTTAAACCCCCTTCCTGAGTACTGATGGATGGCAGTGAAGGGCACTGGTAGGTGAAACTGATAGGCAGCACTGCTAGCTAGCACTGACGAGGCAATGATTGGCACCTCTGGGGGCATTGATAGGTGTCACTGGTGAGCATTGATAGGTGGCACTGATTGATGGTGCAGATATGCACTGGCAGGTGGCACTAATATGCACTGGTGGGCACAGGCACTGGTCCTCTTCTGGACCGATGTCCCTTTCACAGAAGCCGGTGATCGGCTTTTTCTCTCCTCAGGCTTTCAGCGTAAGGAGAAAAAATAAAGGATTACCGATCTTCTGTTTACATCACGTGATCAGCTGTCATTGGCTGACAGCTGATCACGTGGTAAGGGGCTGGGATCAGCCTCTTACTCCAATTTGTGATCACCGAGTCTCATTGACTCGGTGATCACAGAGCACGCTGCGTGCGCATCACAGGGGGCACGTGGGGAGCGTGCAAAGTGAGGACATCTAATGACGTCTGCGCTGTAGCCGTCATTCAGGTATATCGCGGACGGGAAAGGGTTACAATTCTTGCAATGTACATAGATCACCCAGAGGGGAATGTTT
Source organism: Rana kukunoris (assembly GCA_029574335.1). Taxonomy (NCBI): domain Eukaryota; kingdom Metazoa; phylum Chordata; class Amphibia; order Anura; family Ranidae; genus Rana; species Rana kukunoris. Next base: position 249,689,351 of record CM056049.1, read on the forward strand.
TTATTTCAACAAAAGTGGAGTTATTCTTTAAGTAAAATGTTACACCATTATTACTCTGGTGACTTAAGTTTCTTGCTTGTTTCCCTGGTCATATAGATACGGCTGCCATAGCCCGGCTGCTCCATCACTTGTGGTGAGCGGGGTAAACTTGTCTGCATAGATCTCAATCTTCAGAGGGTGCACTGTGCTGTGGTACTGATCATGAATGCACAGTGCTGTGGAGAGGCCAGTCACTCCAGCTCCTATTACAGCGACACGCATTTTCCTGACCGCCAATACCCTGCAGGACAAAACAAGTGTAAAGTTATGCATGGCGCTAATCCATTATTTTATAGCATTAAATAGTGTACCTAAAACTGATACTTTAGCTTCTGGTTGATTCTAAAGTTCAACATCTACCTGTTTCTATATCCTGCAAGAATTCTGTCATTGAGCTCCTAAGTAAGCACACCTGTTGATATTAGAAGGGCGCCCTTCTTCCTCCCAGATTTGTAATTAATGTATAACTAAAGGAAAAACATTTTCTTAGTTTTGGATAGAGTGGAGAGGGATGTGAATGCTTGTCCGTTTTTATTGCCGACTGTGTCCCGTTAAAGAGATACGCCCTCTCAATTTGTCTTGTTTACCATGATTATTAACATTATCAAAAAGTAAAAGAAAAATCCCCAATTTTTGGGATGTCCGCAGAAAAGTATAAGGGCCTCGTACACACGACCGAGGAACTCGTCGGAAAAGACACATAGTTTTCCTCGACGAGTTCCTTGTTAGGCTTGTCGAGAAACTTGACAAGCTGTCTTTGCATACACACTGTCAAGACCAAATCTCCTTGTTCTCAAACGCGGTGACTTCAACACATACAACGGCAGGGGAAGTTCGATTCCACTGGCACAACCCTTGGGGCTGCTTTTTCTAATCTCATGTTACTGCGTGTTAGGTAAAAGATTGGTGAGAGACATTTGCACTTTTCAGTCTGTTACAGCGTGATGAATGTGCTATTTCCATTACAAACGCTACTTTTACCGAAGGTGCGCGGGATTCTAAGCATACACTCGTCAAAAACCAGCCCGACGAGGAACACGCCGAGGAAATTGAGACTCCCGTCGAGGAAAAAGAGAACTTGCTCTCTTTTTTCCTCGTCGAGTTCCTTGACAGTTTTCTTGATGGATTCTGTCGAGGAAACCGGTCGCGTGTACGCGGCCTAAGAGGGGAAATCTTCAAATGGGGACACTAGTTCTGGTGACCTGGGTAGTAAACATTGCATACTAGCACAATATGATAAGACTTAACTAAAAATTATACTCTCCAGTGGTGTGCTGTCAGCGCTGAAAGTGCTGCCATCTTCACATGGTCTTTCTTCCAGCTTCACAGGTTTTGGCAATATGAATGGCCGAGCCCGGCAAAGACGTCACTCCTGCACCCGGGAGTTACTGTTTATGGCACAGCTCTGGACGAACGGCATGGGTATGCCGTTCCTGCAGAGTGCCTGCAGAGCGCATGCATCGGTGACATCACTGGGTGCATCTAAAGTAAATATCTCCTAAACAGTGCACGTTTAAGGCCGCGTACACACGATCGGTCTAAAGCGATGAAAATGGACTGAAGTTCAGTTTCAATCGGTCCAAACCGACCGTATGTACGGCCCATCGATCTGTTGTCCTTCGGACCAAAGTTTTAAAACTTCCTTTAAAAAAATCGGACTGATGGACGCCTGACAATCGGTCCAAACCGATCGTTAGTACGCAAAAGCATTGGTTCAAAAACCAGCGCATGCTCAGAATCAAGTCGGCGCATGCTTGGAAGCATTGAACTTCAATCTTTTCAGCATGTCGTTGTGTTTTACATCACCGCGTTCTGACACAATCGGTTTTTGAACTGATGGTTTGTACGCACATCAGACCACTTCAGCGGTGACCCGATGAAAACGGTCCGTCGGCCCATTCTCATCGGATGGACCGATCATGTGTACGCGTCCTTAGAGATTACTGTACCTATAGGTAAGCTGCCTTATAGGTTTCCACATAAGTAAAATCATACAAGGAAATTTACTCCCACTTTAACTTGCAGGGATTTCCACTCACTTCCTGTTTGGCTATGGGACAGGAAGTGAAGGGAAATTTCTGCAAGGGGACACAAAAAAGAAAAAATTATCTGACAGGGGTTATAACCCTCCTTTACTCTATCCAAAATGAAAAAAAAAGTTTTGCCCATTGATATACTTTAAATGTTACTTTAGGTAGAAAATTTGAAGTGTTACAATATAAATCTGACTCAATGCAAACCTTATATATAAAACTTTGATGATCTAACCAGATGTGGGCCAGGGTGCTATAATATACCTTGACAGCCTTTGTTTTTTACAAGCCACCATGTAGGAACAACACCATTGACTGTCCACAAGCTTTGAGGAAAATCTCCATCACCAAGACCCCTTTCACACTGAGGAGTTTTTCAGGCGGTACAGCGCTAAAAATAGCGCTGCTATACCGCCTGAAAAACTCCTGTACTGCATACTCAATGTGAAAGCCCGAGGGCTTTCACACTGAGGCGATGCGCTGGCGGGAGAGAAAAAAAATCTCCTGTCAGCAGCATCTTTGGAGCGATGAGAGGATTGGCGAAAACAATGGGAAACCGCGGCAATACCGCCCGCAATGCGCCTCTGCCCTTTATCGGCCGCTAGCAGGGATTAATACCGCACCGCTAGTGGCCGAATCCCGCAACGAATCCGAAGGTAAAGCGCTGCTATTTTTAGCGGCGCTATACAGCCACTGCGGCTCCTTCCCCAGTCTGAAAGGGGCCTTAGTTTTTTTTTTAGTTTTCAAAAAAATGTATTAATGGGGCCTTAGTTTTTAATTGTATCTTCAAATACAAAGCAATTAACTTAAAGGGGTTGTAAAGGTTTATTTATTTAAAAATTAAATTAAATAACAAACATTTCATACTTACCTCCACTGTGCAGTTCGTTTTGCACAGAGTGGCCCCGATCCTGTTGTTCTGGGGTCCCTCTGCGGCTGTTTAGGCTCCTCCCTGCAAAAGCTAACACCTTCTTGGAAGCTCTCTCCCAAGGGGGGTTAGCTTGCGGGAGCGCTCCCGTGTGATAGAGTCGGCGTCCATAGACGCCGTTTGTATGACTCGGTCCTGCCTCCCGGAGGCTGCGTCAATGGATTTGATTGACAGCAGCGGGAGCCAATGGCTTCACTGCTATCAATCTATCCAATCAACGCCAAGAATCCGTGGAGAAGAGGACGCCGGGGGACCCTCAGAGCAGGTGAATGGCCTCAGGTAAGTAATACGGGGGGGCTGGGGGGGCACGTAAAAAGCGTGGTGTTTTCACCTTAATGCAAAGGATGCATTAAGGCAGGAGTCTCCAAACTATGGCCCTCCAGGTGTTCAGGAACTACAATTCCCATCATGCCTAGTCATGTCTATGAATGTCAGAGTTTTACAATGCCTCATGGGAAGTGTAGTTCCACAGCAGCTGGAGGGCCGTAGTTTGGAGATCCCTGCATTAAGGTAAAAAAACACAAACCTTTACAACCCCTTTAACCGCACATTAACACCATCAACCTCCTCTATGTTTAAGAGAAGACTTGCTGCTGCAAACCACTGGTATGTTCTAACTTCAGTATATTCCCAAATGTCAATAGTAAAAAATAGTGCCAACAATACCACATACAAATTGTAAAGAAATTGTTGTTTTCAGATTAACACATTTACTGGAGCTCCTGTATGCACATTTTATAGAAAAATCTGGAGTTATTGTATGAACTTTTCAAAGATATATCTAAACTCTGTGCGAGTCTTTACAAAGATATAAATACAAATATATATAGGTTTTCCTGCACCTATGTCACCAGACATATCAATTACCAATGACCTACCTAAATATCAGGAGTGGGGAAACTCATTGAGAATATTCAGACTGGATTGTGCTACTTGCTTTAAGGTGCAAGGATAATCTTTCGCCAATTCAACTTGGCAGGGCAGGGAATCAAGTCAGTCAAGTCTGTCAACTAATAAAGCATGCAGAGATGCACTCTGACACCTGTGTCTCCACTTATTTACCAGGGGCCATGTTAGTCATCTGTGACTCAGTGTAAACGATACTTTGGTATAAAATGAATACATCAACTTCCTATGACAACTGCATGAGAATACCCTCTAAGATTCTGTAAACATAAATCAATGTATGGGTCTTTACTACTTGTCCACCGCCCACCGTCAAATGACGGCGGGCGGAGGACCCCATTATCCTGACATCACGTCATATGACGTGATGTCTTTTTAAAGCCGCGGGCGGGTGCGCGCGCCGCTCTGCTGGGATCCCGGCGCGAGTGCCCGGCGGCAACGATCGCCGCCGGGCACACGCGATTGCTCAGTAACTGAGCTGGGACGTGCAGCTCTGTATGTAAACACAGAGCTGCATGTCCCTGTCAGGGAGAGAGGAGACAGATTGTGTTCCTTGTACATAGGGACACAATCGGTCACCTCCCCCAGTCACCCCCCCTCCCCCCACAGTTAGAACACTCATAGGACACACATTTAACCCCTTCCCCACCCCCTAGTGGTTAACCCCTTCACTGCCAGTCACATTTATACAGTAATCAATGCATATTTATAGCATTGTTCACTGTATAAATGTAAATGGTCCCAAAAATGTCAGAAAAGTGTCCGAAGTGTCCGCCATAACGTCGCAGTCCCAATAAAAAAAAAAATCGCAGATCGCCGCCATTAATAGTAAAAAAATAAAATAAAAAAAATGCCATAAACTATCCCCTATTTTGTAAACACTATGGGCCAGATTCACGTATTCCAGAGCATCTTTGCTCTGGAGTAACGCTTCTGATTTGCGTTGCGCTGCCGAAATTTTAGGAGCAAGTGCTGTCATTCACGAAGCACTTGCTCCTAAAGTTGCGGCAGCGCATCACAAATGAGCCGGCGGAATTCAAATGTCGCGGGTACGGGGCGTGTAGTATGCTAACTACGCGCGATCCCGCCGCCAACGTACTGCACATGCATCGAGTGTCAAAACATCCCCGTGCGCATGCTCCAAAATCTGTGAATGAACGTCAATGACGTCACATTCCCATTCATGACCGTTTTACGCAAGCGACGTTTTTTTTTTTTTTTTCGACGCGATGACGACGCCTATACCTAACATAGGATACTCCAGCCCCATGTAGGTATATGTATGCGCCGCGTATCCCGTCCGGAAACGACGTATCGTCATTGCGTCGCGCCGGATTTCGATCGTGAATTGCCGATTTCCGCTCATTAACATATTTTTTGAGCGTAAATCGGCGGGAACGCCCCCGGCGCCATTTTTAAGTTGAAGTAACGATGCGATGGCGAAACTCAGTTACGCTGCTCGCATCGGAACTTCAACCCGGCGTTTCTTGTTTTCTGGTTACAGAAAACAGAAACGCCGGCTCAAAGCCACAGTTAGGCTGGCGGATCACTCGATCCGCCAGCGTAACCTTTGCTGAATCTGGCCCTATAAATTTTGCGCAAACCAATCGATAAACGCTTATTGCATTTTTTTTTTACCAAAAATATGTAGAAGAATACGTATCGGCCTAAACTGAGGAAAAAAAAAATTTTTTTTTATATATTTTTGGGGTTATTTATTACAACAAAAAGTAAAAAATATTGAATTTTTTTCAAAATTGACGCTCTATTTTTGTTTATAGCGCAAAAAATAAAAACCGCAGAGGTGATCAAATACCACCAAAAGAAAGCTCTATTTGTGGGAAAAAAAGGACGCCAATTTTGTTTGGGAGCCACGTCGCACGACCGCGCAATTGTCAGTTAAAGCGACTCAGTACCGGAAGCTTAAATTTTGTCTGGGCAGGAAGGGGGTGTAGGTGCACAGTAGGCAAGTGGTTAAAATGTTTTTCTTATGTTTTACCTATATAAACTCCTGTTTGGTATGGAGCAGTGGTCTCTAATCTGTGGCCTGGGGCCAGATGCAGCCCTTTGCTTGCTTTTATCCGGCTCTTGGGGCACTATTTCATCCACTGATGTGGCACAAGTCCTCCCACTGACACCAACGATGAGGCACAATATCTCCCACAACATCAAAGAAGGCATTCCTTTTAATAACGCCAACGATTAGGTCCAATGACAGCAATAATGGGGCACAATTCCTCCCAATGACACCAACGATGGGGCACAATTCTTCCCACTGACACCAAGGATGGGGCTTTGTTTTTCCCCACCAACGTCTGGACCTTGTCTACCCCCAATGGCCACATTCCAGTCCCCCTAAAGTCTGAGTGACAGTAAACTGGCCTCCTGTTTAGAAAGTCTGGAGACCCCTGGCAGAGAGGAAAATAGCAGTTTCTAAATAAAATATATAAACTGATTGGCTTCTAATTAAACTGGTACTAGAGTAATGGCGCGTACACACGGTCGTTTTTTGTGATGAAAAAAAACGACGTTTTCTGTGAAGTAAAAAACAACGTTTTTGAAACGTCACTTTCAAAGACAATGTTGCCTACACACCATCGGTTTTTTCACAAAAAGCGAGGTTACGTTCACCACTCTTTTCCATTGAAGCTCGCTTCATAACTAGCTTCTGGGCATGCGCGGGTTGAAAAACGTCCTTTTAAACAACGTTTTTGCTACACACGGTGACTTTTTGTGAAACAAAAAAACGACGTTTTGAAAAACGACACAAAAAATTCAAGCATGTTGGAATTTTTTTTTGGTCGTTTTTTGGAAGACAAAAAACGACGTTTTGCCCACACACGATCAATGTAAATGACATTTTAAAAAACTACGTTTTTTTCCATCGCAAAAAACGACCGTGTGTACGCGGCATTAGGCCTTGTGCACACTGGGCATAAAAAAAAACTGCTTATACAGGCATTCTTTCTTTCAGCCTGTAGAACGCCATGTTAACATGAACATTTGGGTGTTTACAGGCATATTTGTAAAGGAGCTTTTACAGGATGACTATTGCATTTTTAAGAGGAGCTTTCGGGCAGAAAAAAAAAAAAAAAAAGATTGATATGTCGAAATGCAGGATTTAGACGTGTCAAGCATTTTTCTAGTGTCTTGGGAAAAAACGCTCATGAATAAAAACGCAAAATTAATCTAAACGTTTATAGGTGCGTTTTTTACACTGCTTTTTTCAGCCAACAGTTGTAGCTTTTATTCTGCTGTCTAATGTACTCAGATCCTTAATGTGCATGTGCTTATATAACTGTGGTAAGAGCCTTAACCTCCCTGGCGTTTTTCCCGTGTCTGACACGGGGTAAAAATTTCCTGCTACTATCGTTGATCCCGTGTCAGACACGGGCTCGCCTCGCAGCATCTACAGAGACAGTTTACTTACCTTCTCCGTGGATCCAGCGATGCATCCCCGCTGTGTGAGCGAGCGGGTGCTCGCTCGATTCACACAGCGTCCCCGTGTGCCGCCGAGCTCCGTTCCCTGCGACGTTACGACGCACGGGGACGGAGAACGGCGCCAAATTCAAAAATGTAAACAAACACATTACATACAGTACACTGTAATCTTATAGATTACAGTACTGTATGTAAAAAATACACACCCCCCATGTCCCTAGTGGTCTGCCCTGTACACTACATGTCCTTTTATATAATAAAAACTGTTCTTTCTCCCTGCAAACTGTAGATTGCCCATAGCAACCAAAAGTGTCCCTTTATGGCAAAAATTGTTTTAGACCAGCTAAAAAACAGCGATAATAAATTATAATCACTTGCAGAATTTAGCGATAGCGATTTGTGGGGAAATTCGTCATAAAAAAAAAAATAATGACAGCAAAAATTCTGCAACTGAGCAAATTTTAGTGATTTTGATTTGATTACATTATTGAATAATTTTTACTATAATTATATTATTATTTGTTATAATTTTTTATAATTATTTATTATATTATAATTTTTAATAATAAAAAAAAAAAAAAAAAAAAAAATCATACCCGGGATGCCTATTAGACTCTTGTTTAGATAGATTTAAGTAAGCACTTACTAAGAATTGCAGGCCTATAATACATAACACCACATTTCCTTGCAAAACAATTGCAACGCTTTTGGTACAAAATTCCAGACAGAATCATAACGCCAGGGAGGTTAAAGTGTTTCTAAAGGCTAAAGTGGGGCTCAGGAGCGAGCACACAGAAGTGCCCCCAGAGCATGGCTTACCTGTAGGTAAAACATGTTAGAGAGGGTTTTCTTGTCAGAATTTCCCATCATGTGTACGCGGCATTAGAGGGACTTTCTGCCAATAAAAGATTCCCCCCCCCCCCCCACTGTAAATACCTGGTACTTTCAGGCATGCAGGAATTTATGATCTTCTGCCAGGACTGGCAAATTTTAATTTACCAATGGAATGAACAGAGGAACTACATGCACCCTCTGCTGCATTAATTTATTACTATAAATGAGAATTAATAACCTGAAACATTCACAATATCCATGCCCCATAGGCTCATTTTTAAAATAGCATGAATCTGTATGGTGAATATTGATAAATCTGGACAGAAAAATGTTGTTTGATTCAAATTTTTCACATCACATGATACTCAGCGAATCCTTTTTTAGTTTTAGATTTGGTGGGGAAGACTTTCAATTGTGCAGTGTGATCCTCCCAGTAAGCATAGGTGTGCGCACAGGGTGTGCCTGGGCAAACCTTAAACCCCCACTGTGGTCAATATTTTCTCTGCTGCCTGGGCCCCTATGTCATTTACTGGCCCCTTCCTTTTGTCAATGGGCAGTACCAATCACTCACTGTTTTCATACATAACTGAAGCATAGTAAACTGTGTTTTATATATATATATCTTGTGATAAAGTCGCAAAATTAGCGATAAATGTAGAGTTGCCCAGTCACTGGTCTTCAAGCAGAAATAGCAAAAAAACACGGTTTTATTGCATCCAACAGAAAAATATACAGGGGTTTTCACAGTCCATACAAAATGGTACCTTCAGCCTCCTGGCTTACACGTATAACAGAAAATACAGAGCCACCTGGCTATCTTTAGCAGTAGCACCACACTGCTCAGGCTCCCTCGTGAAGCCTTCCTGACTCCTGTCAGCCACCTCAGACTCACTCCTGTCAGCCACCTCAGACTCACTCCTGTCAGCCACCTCAGACTCACTCCTGTCAGCCACCTCAGACTCACTCCTGTCAGCCACCTCAGACTCACTCCTGTCAGCCACCTCAGACTCACTCCTGTCAGCCACCTCAGACTCACTCCTGTCAGCCACCTCAGACTCAGGCCTCTGGGTATTATAGTGCAGCCTGCATTCTCCAGCTTCACTAGCTAATTTAGTGCACACCTGCACTCTCAGGGTTCTCCCTTCCAGACCTGGACTCCTTTGGGAGGGTGGAGCCCAGAACCATGGTCAGGTGTCTATACATAGGCCAACACACACCTGACCAGTCAGTGTGCTGGACAACCTGAAAATCTGGAGCCAGGACTGGGGATTTCATCCCACCCAGATCTCTGTGAAATCCCCAGGCTCCAGGTCCCAAAGCGGACTTTATTAGAAATCGAGGGAACTGAAATGCCAGTTTCCTCTGTAAACGGCAAGCTCCCTGGAGCCCCTCAACCCATCCGGTTGAGAACCCTGGGTCACCACACCCCTGGGGTACCACACTACTACAATATATATATATATATATATATATATATATATATATATATATATATACATATACATACACACACACACATACATGTGTTTGAACTTTAGGGTGCACACCCTAATGCAATGGGCTGCTCACATCTATGCCAGGAAGATTAGCCTTTATTTTATCAATTACATACAGTATACTGTACATATCTAAATACATCACTAAATACGTATACCAAAAATCCCTTTGAACCTTTTTAACATTTCGGACAGTACACTAATTGTTGTATCACCATGTTATACGTCTAGGGCGGCGTACACACGACCGAGCTTCTCCTCAGAATCCAGCGAGAAGCTCGCTGGGAGACATATTCTGCCGAGGTTTTCGGCCGTGTGTACACTTCCGACGAGCGTCCCGTCGGGAAGCTCGTCGAGCCAAAAAAGAGAGCACGCTCTCTTATTCCTCGTTGTTCAATGAGGAAATTTGGCTCGACAAGCTTTTCCGACCGCTCATCGGGAACCTCGTCGGGCGGAACGATGAGTTTAGCCCGACGAGGTTCTCGTACGTGTGTACGCGGCCTAAGTTAACATTCACAAATCCATGCAGACAGCTGTATACTCTGACATAATCAGGTTAAAAAATGACATTCCTGCTCACCCCCTCCCCCCTCAAGAGGCTTTCTCCACACCAGGGAGAAAGCCTACCATTACTGTGTGCAGTTACAGACAAAAGAACAGGAAGTGAGGATTTCTCAGAAGAAATAAGGACATTTAAAAAACAAAATGGAAGGATGAGGTAAGTGAAGGAGGACTGCACTAAGGTAAAGGAAGATATTTAGGGAAAAAAAAATATTTACCTTTACAATCCCTTTAATTAGGTAGTGAAAATAAAAGTAACTACTGTATGTACAAAGTGTTGAAATGTAATCCTATTTTTTTTTCTCTGGACTATAGTAAATTTAAACCAACATTCTTTGGCCACTTTCCCTCACTGCAATTTTTTATTTTTATAAATCTTTTTGTTTTGTTTCTTAAAGCGGGGGTTCACCCTTAAAACTACTCTGTGTGATCCCAACCAGCATACTGGCGTCAGCGGCAGTATGCTGTTTTTTTTTTTTTTTTTTTTAATCTTCGTACTTACGGTTTAATTGATCATTTTATATTGTGCCTACCGCGGGTGAATGGCGCGTCTATGGAGCGTCACGGCTTCTGAAAATAGCCGACTAGCACTCGGGTATTCCCGGCGCTATACGGCGGCCGCGCACAGACCTAGGAGCTGACTGTGCAGGCGCCGTATATATATCCGAGTCCTATTTTGGCTTTTTTCGGAGGGCGTGAAGCGCCATAGCCATTGGACTCGGATATATACGGCGCCTGTGCAGTCAGCTCCTAGGTCTGTGCGCAGGCGCCGGGAATACCCGAGTGCTAGTCGGCTATTTTTGCAATCCGTGACGCTGAATAGACGCGCCATTCACCTGTGGTAGGCACAATATAAAATGATCAATTAAACCGTAAGTACGAAAATTAAAAAAAAAAAAAAAACAGCATACTGGCACTGACGCCAGTATGCTGGATGGGATCACACAGAGTAGTTTTAAGGGTGAACCCCCGCTTTAAATAAAAAAACACAACAGCACAAATTGAAAATCCACTTTGCATTACAAGTGCAAAATACAAGTGCAAAGTACACTTGAAATTGCACTGAAAGTGCACTTGGCAGTACAGTCGCTGTAAATCTGAGGGGTAGATCTGAAATGAGGGGAAGCTCTGCTGATTTTATCATCCAATCATGTGCAAGCTAAAATGCTATTTTTAATTTTCCTTGCATGTCCCCCTGGGATCTACAGCGACTGCACTTCCAAGTGCACTTTCAGTGCAATTTCAAGTGCACTTGTAACGCAAAGTGGATCTGCCTTTAGTAAATAACCCCCATTGAATTTGAAATATATTAGTATAACACGATCCCATTACATTGCATAGCGCAGCAACTTTTTGGTTTGTTTGAAAAGTGTACTCTGCGTATAACTACCCACAAGCACATAATACACACAGCTGTGAGCTTTTGTAGCGATCAGAAAATATATCCATGAACAGAAATAAAAGTTTAAAGCTGCAGTACCTGATATTGTGAATCAAACAAAAAGAGACACATTTCCTAAACATAATACAGGGGACATATCAGCTCAGAGTACAGCAGCAGACGACATGCATGCAGCATTTGAACTAGGAAGTAAACCAGTTTAGTTTCAATTTCTAACACTCTATGGTATGCATACAATATATCAGCTCAGTTCAGGAAGCACTGCAGTGGCCAGGAAAAAAACGACAGCTTCAATTTGGGCGTCTTGTTAGTACGCTTCAATGCTGTCCTTGTTTAACCCAAAAGACTTAGCTGATCTGCCATAGATGACCTGGTTAAAAGCGAATTCCAGCCAATACCATGCATGAAAAGTGCAAATATTTTAATGTGTATTTAGGCTGAAATGAGAAGTAGGATTAGTAAAAGCTCATTTGGATGCAGAGAGAGCTGAACACCATAAAAAACAAGAAGATCTCTGTGTAGGAGTGACAGGCCTGTACAAATAATAGACAAACTGCGGCTGTAGGCTGGTAACCAGTCACATCCGAGCATTACTTGTATACAAATACAGTGGAACCTTGGTAACGAGTAACGCGGTTAACGAGTGTTTTGAAAGACAAGCAACTTTTTTTTCTCCTGGAACGGATTATGCTAGTAATCGAAGGATCCACTGAATAGAGGTGGGCCTCTGAAGGCAGACAATTTTCATCCTAGGATACACATTCGACCCTGTACATAAGTGCTTGGATCCGCAGTTGCGATTATGTTTCGATGCCCCTCCTGTGCAAGTCAGGTCGATAAAGATATGGGGGGGGGGGAGCCTTCTTAGAAGACAGGAGGCAGTAATAGCCACAAAAGGGAGCCAACTCCATATTATTAAAAAGCTTGTTCTAGATACATATATATTTTTAAGAAATGTAATATTATTGTAAGGCCTGTCCAACATCTCCGCTCACGAATAACCAACACGGATAGCAAAAGGGAAAAGTAACCCATAATAAAAATGGCGGTATAGGAATTTCCGGGAATAGCAAAGACATAATTGGCTTAGGTAACGATATAAATACCAACACAAAAATGGCGCCCATAGCTTCCTGATGACGCATTCACGTATGCGAAAAGCATAGAGCAGGGATCCTCAAACTACTGCCATCCAGCTATTATAGAACTACACATCCCATAAGGCATTGTAACACACTGACATTCACTGTAATGACTAGGCTTGATGGGAATTGTAGTCCCTGAACAACTGGAGGGCCATAGTTTGAAGACTCATGGCATAGAGGCTTCTGGGTGATCCAAAACAAGCGGAACTACGTCACGCGACACCTCCGAGCGGTGAATAGCCTAAACACCAAGGCGTGGAATGCACGCCGACGGGACACCACAGTGAGCGGGTACGCTGGATAGACTAGTGCCGGTCAGAGCAGGCACAGACACATGTGAGTGAAAATTTTATATGGCTTTCGTATGAATAAATTTGATACTGTTTGAATATACTACACTATATCAAGCCTTTTACTTCAAGCACCTCATTGGGGGAAAAAAAAGCAGCAGGAGGGCTGCGGAAAGAGGAGAGACATCCCTGGCAAATATTCCTGGTTGATATTGCTATAGGCACTAATTACAGTTTGGTCAGGTGAGCGCATAATTTATAAAGAGGCGTTGGTGACACAACGGGTGGAAAAGTCACGAATATTTGATTGATTCATTGTATGAAATTTCTAATGGTATCCACATTAATCTGAAGAGAAATGGACCGTTTCTTGGCACTTTTCAATTCTTGATTTTTTAGGGGTTGGATCGCTTGTTGTTTTTGGTGCACATTAACAATTTATTTTATTTATTTTGTTATTTAGTTAATTCAGCTGGCGAATTAGATTTATAATAATATATATATACATTTTGGTGAATACAGGTGTACTATGTACACGTTTTGTATAGGATCAGCGCAGTAATATTTTTATTTTTATAACACTTCTTTTTAGAAATGTTTACTAATACTGCAGCAGACCACTAAATAAAAATAATATAATATTGATGAGCGCCGGTGACACTATGGGCCAGATCCACAAAGAATTACGGCGGCGTATCTCCAGATACGCCGCCATAATTTAAAATTCCCGCGGGCGTATCTTTGTTTTGTATCCACAAAACAAGATACGCCGGAATTACGCTAAGATACGACTGGCGTAATGTTATTACACCATCGTATCTTAGTTGCATACTTAGGCTGGACGCTAGGGGCGCTTCCGTCGTTTTTTCCGCGTTGAATATGCAAATGCGCGAAGTTAAGCCAATCCACGAACGTACGAGCGGCCGGCGCATTCCTTTTACTTTGTTTGCGTAAGCATATGTCCGGCGCAAAGTTACCCCTGCTATATAGAGGCGTACACCATGTTAAGTATGGACGTCAGGCCAGCGTTGAATTTTCCGTCGTTCACGTCGTTTGCGTTAACCATTCGCGAATAGGGATTTGCGTAAGTTACGTTCACGTCGTTTTCATTGACTATTTGCGAACTTGATTTCACGCATGCGCACTGGGATACGTCCATGGCCGGCGCATGCGCAGTTAAAAAAAAAATGTCATTTACGTCGGGTCATTCACAATTTAAATAAAACACGCCCACCTCTTCCCCATTTGAATTAGACCCGCGAACGCCGGCCCATTTACGCTACGCCGCCGTAAGTTACAGCGGAAATTCTTTGTGGATAAGAATACGCCGCTGTAACTTACAGCGGCGTAGTGTAAATTAGATAGGCTATGCCAGCGGCAATCCTTTGTGGATCTGGCCCTATAAATTTAAACTCCATATTATCACCCATCATTTTGGAATGGGATGTAAAACAAGGTCATATACGGTAGGTGGGATGTATCCACATATTTTGGGTTTATCTCAAAATGTGTTTGACAAGTTTATTATGTATACATTTTTAAGGGTTAAGGCTTCATTTCCATGGACGTTTTTACAGCCACTTTTTTTAGCCTTTTTTACAGCTTAAAAACTCCTGTCCATGGAGCTCCAAAACGCTGCGGTAGCGTTTTTGCGCGTTTTTGATAGTTTTTTAACGTCTGGCGTTTTTACAGCTCTATTGCTGGAGCTTCAGAACGCACTGGTCCTGGGTTTTTTTTGCAGCTTAAAAACGGCTCAGCCATCTACAGCTCAAAAACGTCATGGTGGGCATGAGGCCATAGACTAACATGGAGAGCCGTTTTTAAGCTGCAAAAAACACTCAGAAAAGTGGCTGTAAAAACGTCCATGGAAATTAAGCCTTATCCTGCAACCACTCGACCCCCAGACCAATCCGGGCATTTCTCACTTACAGTATTTCACAAAAGTGAGCACAACCCTCCAGTGGTCAAGTGCTGGGAAAAAAAGTGTGGAAACTCACCCAAGATTCCCCCCCCACCTCAAAAATAAATGTATCCCCATCCCCGCCCAGTTATCCGCATCCCTTTCCACAATGTATCCCCATCCTGCCCAGCATCATCCATCCCTCTCTACAGTGTATCCCCATCCCCGCCCAACATCATCCATCCCTCTCCACAATGTATCCCCATCCTGCCCAGCATCATCCATCCCTCTCTACAATGTATCCCCATCCCCGCCTAGCATCATCCATCCCTCGCCACAATGTATCCCCATTCCCGCCCAGCATCATCCATCCCTCTCCACAATGTATGCCCATCCCCGCCCAGAATTATCCACATCCCTTTCCACAATGTATCCCCAGCCGCACTCCTTTCTCAAGCATCAGATGCTTGAGAAAGGAGTGCGGCAGCCTTGTCATTCGCTGCATGTTCACTCGGAAACGCGTTGCATACCCGGTGACGCCATCATCCCTTGCCTGTTGTTCATCTGCGCTCCACATCTCGGTTTGAGGATACTCCATCGCAGCCGGCTACCCTCCTTCAGCGGTGGAAGTGTAAACGTCCCCATACAGCGCTCCAGCAGAACACGGATGAAAGTGACGGCCAGATGACATCCCTCCATCCTTGAGAATTTTTGTTACACGCTTACCAGTCACCTCAAAAATGTGAGTGACCATTACCTATGTTCTGTCATTAAATTGTTTTAAACTATTACACCTAGAGGCGCCTCTTCGTTTGTTGTTTGTCTATAGAATTGGAACATGTTTCTGTTCCCCTCTCATGGCTGCCCTGAAAGTGTATACCCTCATCAAAAAACTTACAGACTACTACCTTTCTTGTCAGTTTTTGTAAACCATCACATGCTGACTTTTTTTACATATTTATGGTGCTGATTTGATACCTGAGGCATTGTTTTATTGCGCATTTTTTACTTGTGTTATCCATCCCTCTCTACAATGTATTCCCATCCCCGCCCGGAATTATCTCCATCCCTCTCCACAATGTATCCTTGCCCAGCATCATCCATCCGTCTCTACAATGTATCCCCATGAGATACAATGTGGAGAGGGATAGATGATGCTGGGCAGTGATGGGGATACATTGTGGAGAGGGATAGATGATGCTGGGCAGTGATGGGGATACATTGTGGAGAGGGATAGATGATGTTGGGCAGGGATGTGGATACATTGTGGAGAGGGATTGAGGATTCTGGATTGGGATGGGGATACATTGTGGAGCGGGATGGATGATGCTGGGTGGGGAGGAGGATACATTGTGGCGAGGGATTGAGGATTCTGGATTGGGATGGGGATACATTGTGGAGCGGGGTGGATGATTCTGGGTGGAGATGAGTATAATGGAGTTGCATTGTGAAAATGGATGAGGATGATGGAGTTGCACTGTGAAAATTTATGGGGATGACTATGGGTGGGGATGAGAGTTACATAGTGAAGAGGCTCTCCACAATTTAACTCTCCACAATTTACCCCTGCATCCTTCACATTTTTGTAAATATTTTGTGTCTTTTCATGTGACAACACTGAAGAAATGACACTTTGCTACAATGTAAAGTAGTTAGTGTACAGCTTGTATAACGGTGTAAATTTGCTGTCCCCTCAAAATAACTCAAAACACAGCCATTAATGTCTAAACTGCTGGCAACAAAAGTGAGTACACCCCTAAGTGTTAATGTCCAAATTGGGCCCAATTAGCCATTTTCCCTCCTCTGTGTCATGTGACCCATTAGTGTTACAAGGTCTCAGGTGTGAATGGAGAGCAGGTGTGTTAAATTTGACGTTATCGCTTTCACTCTCTCATACTGGTCACTGGAAGTTCAGCATGGCACCTCATGGCAAAGAACTCTGAGGATCTGAAAAACATAATTGTTGCTCTACATAAAGATGGCATATAAGAAGATTGCCAATACCCTAAAACTGAGCTGTAGCTCGATGGCCAAGATCATACATCAGTTTAACAGGACAGGTTCCACTAAGAACAGGCCAGGTCAGCCTCAGACCATACACCGCACAGTGCACCAAATTGCTGTACATTGCTGTCATCCCAGAAGGAAGCCTCTTCTAAAGATGATTCACAAGAAAGCCTACAAACAGTTTGCTGAAGACAAGCAGACTAAGGACATGGATTACTGGAACCATCTTTAGTGGTCTGATGAGACCAAGATAAACTTATTTGGTTCAGATGGTGTGAAGCATGTGTCGCGGCAACCAGGTGAGAAATACAAAGACAAGTGTGTCTTGCCTACAGTCAAGCATGGTGGTGGGAGTGTCCTGGTCTGGGGCTGTATGAGTTCTGCTGGCACTGGGGAGCTACAGTTCATTAAGGGAACCATGAATGCCAACATGTACTGTGACATACTGAAGCAGAGCATGATCCCCTCCCTTCAGAAACTGGGCCCCACGGCAATATTCCAACATGATAACAACCCAAACCCCCAAGACGACCACTGCCTTGCTAAAGAAGCTGAGGGTAAAGGTGATGGACTGGCCAAACATGACTCCAGACTTAAACCCTATTGAGCATCTGTGGGGCATCCTCAAATGGAAGGAAGGTGGAGGAGTACAAGGTCTCTAACATCCACCAGCTCTGTGATGTCTTCATGGAGGAGGGTAAGGGGACTCCACTGGCAACCTTTGAAGCTCTGGTGACCTCCATGCCTAAGAGGGTTAAGGCAGTGCTGGAAAATAATGGTGGCCACACAACATATTGACACTTTGGGCCCAATTTAAACATTTTCAATTAGAGGTGTACTCACTTTTGTTGCCAGTAGTTTAAACATTATTATCGGCTGTGTGTTTTTTTGAGGGGACAGCAACACTGTTATACAAGCTGTACACTCACTACTTTACATTGTAGCAAAGTGTTATTTCTTCAGAGTTGTCACATGAAAAGATATAATAAAATATTTACAAAAATGTGAGAGGTGTACTCTGCTGATCCCTGCTGAGCAGGCAGATGACAGGTCCTGTCCATTCCTGCAGATCAGACACAGACACAGTCCCGCTATCTCCTCTATGGGACAATCGGATGAAAACGGACCTTCTGTCCGCTTTCTTCTGATCCTATTCGCAAGACGGATGGAAAATAGGACAACTATCCATCTGGATTTTGCGGACAATTTGGATTGGGGGCCTCACCAAGGAGAGGCTCAGTCAGCAAGCGCCGAAAATGCTCCAGCAGCTGATGGTTTGGTACTCTACTCCCCTTCCTGATTATGAAGCTGATCATTGAGTCTTGGCTTAGCTTGCTCATAACTGATCATAAGGGTTACAGATGTCAAGGATCACAATGTTCTGTCCTCCCTGGAGGCTGGGGTCAGTGAAGTCTGGGTTGCCATTAACTGAGCCAGTTGCCTAGCAACTGCCGATGCTCTCCCAGCTCCACCCCATGGTCAGTCCACCACTGGAGCTGAAATGAGGAGACTCTGATCTATTGGGGTGCATGTAGGAAAGAGGGTGCTGCTGCTGCTAACTGCTGATCTAATGGTTGGTCACCAATCATTAGATCAGCAATCAGTCCCTCTCCCAAGAGGCCCCCTATAGCTTACATTCCCCTTATATTAGTGCCCCCCTTCCTTGGCGACCTCCAGCCTTCTTTAAGACCTCCATGTGGATTGTCTTACCCAGGAGCCTCTCAAGGAGCCCCCTACTGGCCCTGGGGCCTCGGACAGTGCCTAAGTGCCCGATGGGTCAGTCTGCCTTGGTCAGCAAACATGTGTCCGCTGACATCTGCCACTCCATAGGGAAGACTGAAAGGTTTGATTAGGTCTGCCTGAAAAACTGACAGGTGGACCTGATCTGACTGCGCTGGCCGACTCAGGGGAGTGAGATCACGTGACTGGACCAGAGTGAACTGAAAATAAGTAAGCATCTTTCCTTTACCCTAGGTTCACACTTCCGCGCGTGGCTGCGGGTAACCACCCCCAGTGAAAACGCACTGCTCTGCAGAAAAGGGTGGGCTGCCATTCATTCTGATTGCAGTTCGGGTTCGGCATAGAAATCGCTTTGAAAAGACCATGTGATTTCCCTGTGACCATGTATTGGAAAAGGTGCATGCACCTTCTCTTTTTTGTGTGTGTGTGTGGAAATGCAGGCACGGCAACCCATTTAAATGAATAGGCTGGAGTGCCTGTGCAAATGCAACCCGCAAACAAGCAGAGATGTTAACCTAGTATAACAGGTTAGTGAGTACAGGTTTTAATAGGGGGAGGTCAGTTTTCAGAGTAGTTAGGGTTAAGCTGCCCTTCCACTTTAAATGTATTTAGATCATGTGTCACCGGTTAGTATTTTTTAAATACAAATACAAAGCAAATTACTGTCGTGGCACTGGCACGATACTCTAATGTCGCGTACAAGCGTACAAGCGACCGTTTTTCACAATGTGAAAAATTACATTTTTTTTTATGTCATTGAAAACGATCGTGTGTGGGCTCCAGAGCATTTTTCGCGACGTTAAAAGTGGGCATTAAAAATGTAAAACATGCTCTAAGTGTTTGCATCGTTTTTCACGTCGTAAAAAATGGTAGTGTGTACACTTTAACGACGTAAAAAAAAACGTGCATGCTCAGAAGCAAGTTATGAGACGGGAGCGCTCGTTCTGGTAAAACTAGGGTTCGTAATGGAGATAGCACATTCATCACGCTGTAACAGACTGAAAAACACAAAGACTGAAAAGCGCGAATCGTCTCTCACCAAACTTTTACTAACACGAAATCAGCAAAAGCAGCCCAAAGAGTGGCCCATCTGAATGGTACTTCCCCTTTATAGTGGCGTTGTACGCGTTGTACGTCACCGCGCTTTGCTCGAGCATTTTTTTTTCCTACGATCGTGTGTAGGCAAGGCAGGCTTAACAATAATCGGGTTGAAAAAAAAAAGTGTTTTTTCTAGACCACTAAAAATGGTTGTGTGTACGCAGCATAAGACTAATCATAATACATATGAGATAAATGCAACATAAAAAAAAAAAACAGTAAAAACATTATGAAGAAGGGGTAACCAGTGGTCACTTTTAAATAGCTAACTACTCTTACCAACCAATTCCCGTCTCCTTTAAGCAGTGTCAATAGGACTAAGCCAGACAGCCGTCCCTTTAACAGTGTGTAGACAGCTGGGAAAGTAGTTGTCAGTCACTTCCTTATCCATACATGAGGGTAGAGAGAGAATTCACACTGCAAAACTGAGAATATAAAGAAAGCTGTGGAAAAGCAGAACTAAAGTGTTGCTCAGTCCCCTTTATCCATGCCTTCTCCAGTCAAAAGGGGATGTGTCCAGACACCCTTTCCAGTTGGGACATCCCTTCCCAAAGCATATGATTGGCTTCAGAAATAAGACTGACAGGTGAACAGACCAATTGGAAATCTGCTTTACAGCAAGCTGTGTGTTAACTCCACACTGCCAACAGGGCTTCACTGCAGGGAACTGTTTGTTCTTTCATTACAAAGTAGCTAGTCAGTGATCAAAGTAAGAGGATTGTAAAATTCTGCAATGCCAAGTTATCAGTATTAAAAACATTCCAACACAGTTGAATACTATCCCTGAGGCTCTTTTTATTTGCATAAATCCTTGTTAACACAAGCAGTGAGTTTCCCACGCCTTTTTAAAAGTGCGTTGAATCACTTTTCAGAGGCGGTTGAGCGGTGGTTTGCAGGTATTCTGGAAGTGATATTGCCACCCCCTCTCTTTTTTATTTCTCTCCTTTCGATCCCAAGGGGGATTTTGCATTGCACTACTTACTGTACTACATCTACATGCCTATTAATCGCATTGGGAACTATTTACTAAACCTAGAGCACTCAGAATCTGGTGCAGCTGTGAATAGTAACCAATCAGCTTCCAACTTCAGATTTTAAAAGGTAAGCTGTGAGGCCGCGTACAGACGATCAAATCTATCTGCTGGAAACGGTCTGACAGACCGTCTCAGCAGACAGATTTGATCGTGTGTACGGGCGAGCCGACGGATTTGTCCAGCAGACAGATTTTAAAGCCTGTTTTAAAATCTGTCTGCTGGGAACCCGTCGGACCGATATGTCTGCTGGTTAGTACGCTAACCAGCAGACATATCTGCCCGCACATGCGCCGAATGGATTTGACGCATGCGCGGAAGTGTTTTACTTCCTGGTGCGGTGACGTGGCGGCATCAACGTCACCGCCACATCACCGCGCTGTCTGCCGGCGGGGATTTTGGTTTGATCGTGTGTACAGCAATCAAACCAAAACAGCCAGCAGACAAATCTGATCAAATCGGTCTGTCCGACCGATTTGAGCAGATTTATTTGGTCGTGTGTACGCGGCCTGACAATAAGAGCTCTTTCACACAGCCAGTTTTTTAGGCGGACCTCAACGGGCGCTCCGGAGGAAAAACCTACTTTTCCATCCGTCTGGCAGATCAGATCGGGTGAACACGGACAGACGGTCCGTGTTCATCCGATCCCCCCATAGGGGAGGGCGGAGAAAAGACAGGGCGGTCCCTGCACAGTGTGCGGGGACTGCCCTGTCATCCGCCATCTCAGCGAGGATCAACGGAGCGATCCCCGCTGAGCATTACTGATCCGCCAAGTGTGAAAGGGGCCTAAGGCCCCATGCACACGGGACGCCGGTGCAAACTCTGCTGAACACACGTTTTTAAAGGCTAAAACCAGTGGTTAAAAATGCCTGTTTTACCGTGTTTGCGTTTATAAGCGTTTAGTTAAGAAACATAAGACCCTCCCTAAGCTCAAAAAACAGTATTATTTAACCATTTCAGCCATTTTTTGAGACCAGAGTGAGTAGCAGCTGAGAGAGCAGCAGTGTACTTGTATTTAGCGTGTCACTTGCCACATCACCTGCCACAAGCTGCGGATTGTCCACTTGCCACATTACCTGCCACAAGTTGTGAATTGTCCACTTGCCACATTACCTGGCCACGTCACCTGCCACAAGTTGTGAATTGTCCACTTGCCACATTACCTGGCCACGTCACCTGCTACAAGTTGTGAATTGTCCACTTGCCACATCACCTGGCCATGCCACCTGCCGCAAGTTGTGGATTGTCCGCTAGCCACATCACCTGGCCACGTCACCTGCCACAAGTTGTGAATTGTCCACTGGCCACATCAACTGACCACGTCACCTGCCACAAGTTGTGGATTATCCACTTGCCAAATCACCTGGCCACGTCACCTGCCACAAGTTGTGGATTGTCCACTGGCCACATCACCTGGCCACGTCACCTGCCACAAGTTGTGAATTGTCCACTTGCCACATCACCTGGCCATGCCACCTGCCGCAAGTTGTGGATTGTCCACTGGTCACGTCACCTGCCACAAGTTGTGGATTGTCCACTGGCCACGTCACCTGGCCACATCACCAGGCCACATCACCTGCCACGTCACCTGGCCATGTCACCTGCCACAAGTTGTGGATTGTCCACTGGTCACGTCACCTGACCACAAGTTGTGGATTGTCCACTGGTCACGTCACCTGTCCACGTCGCCTGCCACAAGTTGTGGATTGTCCACTTGCCACGCCACCTTGAAAATAGAGAGAGAAAATACCGCTCAATAGCAATCAGAAAACTCCTTCACTGGATCCAAACCTTGGGTGCCGGAAATGCAAAAATACAAAAGGAACTTGGACAGCAGCACTCCAAAAAACGTTCCTTTAATTAAAATGACTCACAAAAATAGACATGCCACAGCAAAACTGGAACAAAAAGCTAACGTTTCGCACTGCAGCTTCAGTACTAGCTATGACTAAGCACTGAAGCTACAGTGCGAAAAGTTTGCTTTTTGTTCCAGTTTTGCTGTGGCATATCTATTGATTTGTGATTCATTTTAATTAAAGGAACGTTTTTTTGGATTGTGGCTGTCCAAGTTCCTTTTGTATTTTTGCTTTGCCACGCCACCTGGCCATGTCACCTCGCCACGTCACCTGTTCACATCACCTGGCACGTCAACCGGCCACAAGTTGTGGAGTGTCCACTTGCCACGTCACCTGGCCACATCACCTGCCACAAGTTGTGGATTGTCCACTTGCCACATCACCTAGTCACGTCACCTGGCCACGTCACCTGCCACAAGTTGTGGATTGTCCACTGGCCATGTCACCTGACCTCGTCCCCTGGCCACAAGTTGTGGAATGTCCACTTGCCACAGCACCTGGTCACATCACCTGCCACGTCACCTTGCCACATCACCTGCCACAAGTTGTAGGGTGTCCACTTGCCACAAAACCTGCCACAAGTTGTGGATTGTCCACTTGCCACAAGTTATGAATTGTCCACTTGTCACATCACCTGCCACATCACCTTGTGGGTTGTGGGTTGTCCACAATGCAATGCAAGCATTACAGTGTTTTCTTTTTATGTTTTTTTAATGGTTTTTCATCATTTGCCATCATTTTTGAGATTTCTAATGTAAAAAAATAGGTCATCTTTAAAAACGCCTATAAACGCGCTTTGCCACGTAAACGCAACTGCCGAAAAACGCTGAAAAACGTGACTGTGTGCATGGACACATAGGATAACATTGAATGTGTTCAGGGGCAGTTGAAAAAGCTGTCCAACTGCCTCTGAACTCGCGTTTACCAGCATTTTCCAACGTCTCGTGTGCATGGGGCCTAAGGCCCAGTTCACACTGGTACGACATACTTTAAAACCGAACACATATTAAAGTTGAGTTCCACCCGAAAATGGAACTTCAGCTTTAAAGCGGAGGTCCACACAAAAAGTGAATCTCCGCTTTTCGGAACCCTTCCCCCTCTCTGGAGTCACATTTGGCACCTTTCAGGGGGAGGGGGGTACAGATACCTGTATAATACAGGTATTTTCATCCACTTCTGGGCATAGACCCCTGGAGAATCTCCGGGGGTCTACGTTACTCCCCCCCCCCGTTGTCTTCTGGGAAACACATAGGTCCAAGAAGAGAGAGAGGACCAGTGAGAAGGCGCAGAGACCCTTATCCCCATCAACAAGGGGGCAAGGTGCTTTGGGGTGGGAGGCATATAGCCCTCCTACCCAAAGCACCCAATCCCCCATGTTGAGGGCATGCGACCTGGTATGGTCCAGGGGGGGGCACTCACTCGCCCCCCTTTCCTGACCTGCCATGCTGCGTGCTCAGATAGGAGTCTGGTATGGATTTTGGACGGGACCCATATATTTTTTAAGATTAATTATTGGTAGTGTAAAGGACAAATGTTCGCTTGCTCTTTTTAACCTGTGACCTGATTTTTAATGACATGCTCCCATTAAAGCGCCCCCAGGCAATTTCAAAGGATTGCCCAGATCTTTTTATTCACTCAGCTGTGCACAACAACATACTTTCCATGTATGGATTTTTGAGGTTGCAGAATCCCGCAGAAATTAGGAGATAAGTTAAAGCTAAATTCTGGTTTACAGCTAATCAGTTGCCATTTATAAACTGTGTGTGAACTGATTTGTCTGTGATCCAGAAACCCCTGTCATACACCATACAGGTACTGGGCCACTCTGTACGCTACACTGCAGGCAAGCAAAACACAGCCAACTCCAGCCTGCAACAGGGCATTGAAAGAGCAGAAACATACTATTGAGGTCATCCCTGTAAACTTTTAGACCTGCAGGGGTACTTTACTGTAAAAGGTTGAGAAACACTGGCCTAGACTATATGAAGATTGGCAAGTTCCTGAAAATGTGCTACAACATGGTGGCCAAGATCGTACAGCAGGACAGATTCCATTCAGAACAGAACGTGCCCCTGGATGACATCATCTGTGAAAAAACGGTGTAAGGGAGGAGCGGTGTGCTGACGTCACTGCAACAACAATGCAAGGTCCCGGAAGGAACGGGCTGTGGGAACCGGCCGGCTTTACAATTTGACACGCTATTATTTTATCTACACATTGTGAGTGTACATTCGTTTTTATTTGTTTTAATAAATTGTTTATTAACTTGTCTGTTTGAAGACACAGATATCATGTTTGAAGAGGACTCTCAAATTGAAATTAACCCTTGGACTTTCAGAGCATATAGACTTTTCTATTTGTTTATTTTTTCACAACATCAGCACTGATGTTAGCAAGTGGAGTTCAATTCTACTATATGTGATTGTGCTTTAGTTGGATTGTCACTAGTGTGAACGGTCGGACAGTCTAGCTATCATTTCAATTTGTTTGTTAACATTGGTCACTCTATTACACTTACTTCATTCACCAAGTATGCCTATTGGAGGATATATGTTCACAGATATCACGTTATATTGCACAGTATATTAGTTCATTTGTTTATATTGCACCACTCAGAACAGGCCTCGCCATGTTCGACCAAAGAAGTTGGGTGCATGTTCTCAGCATCATATGCAGAGGTTGCCTTTGGGAAATATATAAATCTAAATAAATAAATAAATAAATATACATATGAGTGCTACCAGCATTGTTTCAGAGGTTGAAGGGGTGGGGGGTCAGCCTGTTAGTCCTCAGACCATACGCCACACACTGCATCAAATTGGTCTGCATGGCTGTCGTCCCACAAGGAAACCTCTTCTTAAGATGATGCAAAAGAAATCCCTCAAACACTTTGCTGAACACAAGCAGACTAAGGACATGGATTACTGGAACCATGTTCTGTGGTCTGATGAGACCAAGATAAATGTATTTGGTTCAGATGGTGTCAAGCCTGTTTGGGGGCAACCAGGTGAGGGGTATAAAGACAAGTGTGTGTTGCCTACAGTCAAGCATGGTAGTGGGTATGTCTTGGTCTGGGGCTGTATAAGTTCTGCCGGCACTTGGGAGCTACAGTTCATTGAGGGAACCATGAATGCCAACATGTACTGTGGCATACTGAAGCAGATCATGATCCCCTCCCTTCAGAGACTGGGCCGCAGGGCAGTATTCGATCATGATAACAACCTCAAACAATTCCAAGGTGACCACTGCCTTGATAAAGAAGCTGAGGGCAAAGGTTAGGGTTGTCCAGATACCGATACCAGTATTGGTATCGGGACCGATACCGAGTATTTGCGGGAGTACTTGCAAATGCTCCCGATACCTAAATAGAATACCTTTTTTGTATTTATCAACATGTTCTGTGAAAATTCTTTGAGTTTTTTACTACTGCGTGACAAGAAAATAATTGTTTTTTATTCATTTTTACTCATTTTTATTCTTTTATAATGTCTTGAGTAAGAATTCTTCATAATTCTAAAGAAAATATCCTTAGTCTGTATTGTGGTTTGAAAACTGTCACATGATATTTTAAAAAAGTATCGGTATTCGGTATCGGCAAGTACATGAAAAAAAGTATCGATAATTGTACTCGGTCCTAAAAAAGTGGTATCGGGACAACCCTAGTAAAGGTGATGGACTGGCCATGCATGTCTCCAGACCTAAACCCTATTGAGCATCTGTGGGCCATCCTCAAATGGAAGGCGGAATAGCTTGAGGTCTCTAACATCCACCAGCTCTGTGATGTCATCATGGAGGAGGGTAAGGGGACTCCAGTGGCAACCTGTGAAGCTCTGGTGAACTCCATGCCCAAGAGGGTTAAAGCAGTGCTGGAAAATAATGTTGGCCACACAAAATATTGACACTTTGGGACCAATTTGGATATTTTCACTTAGGGGTGTACTCACTTTTGTTGCCAGCGGTCTAGACATTAATGGCTGTGTGTTGAGTTATTTTGAGGGCACAGCAAATTTACACTGTTACACAAGATGTACACTTACTACTTTACATTGTAGCAAACCATAACTTCTTCAGTGTTGTCACATGAAAAGATATAATAAAATATTTACAAATATGTCTGACTTTTGTGAGATACTGTACCTGAATAATAAAGGGTTATGTTCTCTGCAACGTTCTCCATTATACACCAAAGATCCAAATGAAAACTATTGATTTAAACAATTGCCATGCCATCATGCTCAAGAAAATAGCATGACGTATCCCTCCTAGGATTCTCATACTTTTCCTGAATATGGTCTTATAATGTAAAAAAAAGGATCACACTTGTATTACTACCATAAAATGTACTCTACTCTCCATCTGTTTCCAGAGAAAGAAGCTATTATTGGCCAATAACTTCCTAACTGTGGGCACAGCACAGTCTCTTCTGTGAAGGAATGCTTTTGTTTGTGAAGACAGTTGCTAAACGCCTACTTTTCATAAACATCACTCCTACAGGACCTGGACATTGAACACTCCACTATTTGTTGCCTCCCTACACAAAGCTAAGGCTTTATTTTCACTGGATCAAGAAGACATGAGAATTGAAACAATGTATGTTTGTTTCTTTCTAAACATCACAGGCTACAGAAATATGAACAAGGAAGGCATAAGTATTCAGAAGCAGCGAGAGCAGGAGTTATCTTTTTTATGGCAAATTAAAGCAGTAGGGTCCAACAAAGACACAGCATTGTAAAAGAGAAGAATTTCCTTATTTAACCACTTAAGACCTGAACCATTATGCAGGTTAAGGACCTTGCCCCTTTTTGCGATTCGGCATTGCGTCGCTTTAACTGACAATTGCGAGGTCGTGCGACGTGCCTCCCAAACAAAATTGATATCCTTTTTCCTCTACAAATAGAGCTTTCTTTTGGTGGTATTTGATCACCTCTGCAGTTTTTATTTTTTGCGCTATAAACAAAAATATAGCAAAAACATTTTGAAAAAAATTCAATATTTTTTGCTATAATAAATATCCACATAAAAGATACAAAAGAAAATCGCAATAAGCATTTATCGATTGGTTTGCACAAAATTTATAGCGTTTACAAAATAGGGGATAGTTTTATGGAATTTTTATTAATAATAATTTGTTTTACTAGTAATGGCAGCGATCATCGTTTTTTTTCATGACTGCGACATTATATCGGACACATCGGAAACTTTTGATACATTTTCGGGACCATTGTCATTTTCACAGCGAAAAGTGCTATAAAAATGCACTGTTACTGTGAAAATGACAATGGCAGTGAAGGGGTTAACCACTAGGGGGCGCTAAGGCGTTAAGTGTGCCCTAAGGGAGTGGTTCTTACTGTAGGGGGGCGTGGCTGTAGGTGTGACATCACTGATCGTCATTCCCTATAACAGGGAACAGACGATCAGTGACACTGCCACAGAGAAAAACAGGGAAGGTGTGTTTACACTCACCTCTCCCCGTTTTTCAGCTCCTTGGTCACAGAGCTTTGGACTGTGTCGCAATCGCGCTGCCGGTGGCGTGCTCTCAACCCACAGCTGGGCTCTTATAGAGGACATATATATACGTCCATCTGCCCAGCCGTGCCATTCTGCCGATGTATATCGGCGTTAGGCGGTCTTTATGTGGTTAATAAAGGAAGATTGCATACTATAAAAAGTCATGCCAGCACAACTGTGCACATGAACCAGGTAAATTCTGGAAATATGTTCACCTATCCTGAATGGCAGAATGGGGAAATCGTTTGTAAATTAGGATCAGTAATGTTTAAAGTGACACTAAACTATTAGTATCCTTTTTTTTCTCCAAAAAAAATAACTCATACATTTCTCCTGCTTAATGCCTCTGTAATCTATTTCTCATAAAAATTTGTTCTAAAGCACGGGTCTCTAACCCAGCTGTTGCGGAACTACAAGCCCCATCATGCCTCTGCCTGAGGTAGTCATGCTTGTAACTGTTAGCCTTGCAATGCCTAATGGGACTCCAGTTTGAGACCCCAGCAAAAAATATAAAGGTTTCTTTTATCTCAATGCATACTATGCATTAAAGAGGAACTGTACTCTGCTCCCATAATTTGTAATAAAAACATCTTTGCCACTCTGAAGCTTCCCTCCGACCACTTTGCATATTATTTTATATATACTGTGATTCTGTACTTGCCAAATATGCTGCAGGAATCTCCCCCCACTAAGTCTGGCTGTATCCCTTTTTAGCTGTGGGCAGCTGAAGCTGCTGCCTGTTCACTTCCTAGATTTACACAGACATACACCTCCAGCTCTGCGGGTCTCGTTGGCCCTCTTATGATTCACCCCCCCCCCCCCCAGGCAAACTGTCATGAGAGTGAAAGAAAGGGAGCTGTGTATGATGCCATAAGCCTAGGCCAGGGGTAGGGAACCTTGGCTCTCCAGCTGTTTTGCAACTACAAGTCCCATGAGACATTGCAAGACCCTGACAATCACAGGCATGACTCCTAGAGGCAGAGGCATGATGGGATTTGTAGTTTCACCACAGCTGGAGAGCCGAGGTTGCCTACCCCTGGCCTAGACTAATGACCAGACAAGAAACAGGAAGTGAGCTGTATAAGGTATGTACTGGCAGAAAAAATAAATGTTTTACTATCCAAAGTTAAAACAACAAGGGCATAGTATTTAATAGATGGGAAAGATGAAAAAATGACTGAAGATCCACTTTAAGGTAAAAAAAAAAAACCTTCTGTGTAACAAATTATACCAACACGGGGGGGGGGGGGGCGTTGGTATAATACTTACCTCATACTTACCTGGCCCCGTTCACGATCCAGTGCTGTGCATGAGAGCCGAGGCTCTCCCGGACCTGTCCCCTGTCGCTCTTCTGGGCAGATTGATCAATCAGATACTGCAATGAGGAGCAGGGGCAAGCCACTCAGTCTGTGTCAATGGATGCAGACAATATGGCTGAGGAGCTAGCCCGCATGTGTGTCCCCATTGGTAGAGGCTTCCTATGGGGGGCACTCGCCGAGGAGGAGCTTGCTTTGTGCACTGGTCTAATCTCTGGTAGAGGGAGAGTATGGTGTGGGGTTGTTTTTCAGGGGTTAGGCTTGGCCCCTTAGTTCCAGTGAAGGGAACTCCTAGGGCATCAGCCATACCAAAACATTTTGGACACTTTCCTATTCCAACATGACTGTGTACCAGAGCACAAAGCAAGGTCCATAAAGACACAGATGAGCAAGTTTGGGGTGGAGGAACTTGACTGGCTACACAAAGTCCTGATCTCAACCCGATAGAACACCTTTGGGATAAATTAGAGCGGATACTGTGATCAAGGCCTTCTCGTCTAACATCAGTGACTGACCTCACAAAGGGGCTTCTGGGAGAATGGTCAAACATTCCCATAGACACCCTCTTAAACCTTGTGGACAACCTTCTCAGAAGAGCTGAAGCTGTTATAGCTGCAAAGGGTGGGCCAACTCAATATTGATACATAATATATATATATATATATATATATATATATATATATATATATATATATATATAGTAAGACTGGGATGCCATTAATTTCATGTGTGCGCAAAGGCAGGTGTCCCAATACTTTTGGTAATATAGTGTATATCGCACGCTGTCCCACACCCACAATCAACCACACACACACAAAACGCGCTGCTTTTAGGAATGCACTGTAAAATGCGTTGTGGTTCCCTGCACACAGAAACGTATAGTGCCAAAGCACCATGAAGTTTCTGTGAGGCTGCATTTTATAGCAGGTGCGGGATATCTTTTCCTGCAGGAAATGCTGCTGTGCCCATGCAAATGCGGAATCGCGTATAAACCTAGCATTATCCTGTACTGTATGTAATCCATCACTGCAGAGGGTAACAAATTGGTAGCATAAAATAACAGCTTATTTTTTTCTCATACTTACTGTATTTGTTCATGTTTGCAAGTAAACACACATTCTATTTGTAGTTAATATACTGGTTAAACACGATGGCAATAAGTTAACTATTTTTTATTTTTTTTTATTAAAACCTTGCCTCGTTATTTAAAATGTTTTGCATCGATACGAAAGCTAATACATTCAAATTTAAATGGCTATAATATTTTATGGTAAATGGCAATAACCATATAAATGAAGGTTAATTTAACCTTGAATGATTTAAGTGCACACTCAGCACTTTTACGTCTCCAAGAAAGTTGATTATTAAACTCATGGGAATTGATTTACTAAAAAACAAACATAGAATTATGAAGATTTAGAGGCAACCTCCAGCCAGAAGACACAGGAACAATGTTGGAGGCAACTTACAGCACACAGTATTTTTGCTAACATAATTATTAATTCCATGAAAATAAGCTCCAGCTCTTTTATGACTACACACAGGCTGTAGACGCGCTCACTCCTACACTTGCATCACTCAACCAGTGGCTGCCACTGGTATATATATATTTTTTTTTTTGGGGGGGGGGGGGCAAACAATCCAATTTAACAAAATTAAAGTGTGATTAGTTACTTCATGTATGTTCCACCCTCTTGTCTACGTACTATAATGACTCCCTATGGACATGTTTTACCATAGATCATCTAACATCACTTTTTCCGCACTGGTAGATTCCATCTGTAACCACAGGTATAACATTTGATATTGATGATTTATGCACGACAAATATTATATGCATACCAGATGTATTGGATTGTCATCATATTAAATTGCCCACTCGATTACAATAAAATAAAAAGTCTCAGGCCGCGTACACACGACCGAGAAACTCGACGGGCGAAACACATTGTTTTCCCCGTCGAGTTCCTTGTTCGGCTGTCAAAAAACTTGTCGAGCCAAATTTTTCCATTGCCCATCGAGGAAATAGAGAACATGCTCTCTTTTTGGCTCGACGAGTTCCTCGACAGTTTTCTCGGTGAAAAGTGTACACACGACCGGTTTCCTCGGCAAAATACGTCTCTAATCGAGTTTCTTGCTGAATTTTGCAGAGGAAACCAGTCGTGTGTACGCGTCCTCAGTGTTGCTAGTATACAAAATCAATAGCAGATGCCTCTTGAATAAAATAAGTGGTATACCTATTAGTCCGGTGGGCATCAAGTGTATACTTCAATCTCTTGCAAACAACCCCATGCGCTGATGCCATCTGACTCTTCTGGGTGTGTCAAATGGCATGATTCGTTCTGTAAAGCCTCGTACACACGATCAGATTTGCCGCCGTGCACCTCCTAAGCAGTGGGTCTAACTATGGTTGGTAGGTGATGGGCAGCGCTGTGGTGCAGCAGTTGAAATACTAGTGTCAGCAATTGGTCCTATTGTTTTTTGTTGTTTCCCCTCGACTAAAGATCAGTCCAAAAAGAACACAACATATACAATATATTGTACTGGATAATCTCCAGCATCTAACACAGTTTAAATGTAGCATTAGTTGGTCATCAAGTTTCTTACTATTTTTTATTTTATTTTTTATAAACTATTTATTACAAGCTAAAATGTCTAGAGCAGGGGTAGGCAACCTGGGTCCCTTCAGCTGTTGCAGAACTACAAGTCCCATCATGCCTCTGGGAGTAACTGTAACTGCCAGCCTTGCAATGCCACATGGGAAATGTAGTTCCACAACAGCTAGAGGGCCCCAGGTTGCCCACCCCTGGTTTAGAGCAGTGTTTCTCAACTCCAGTCCTCAAGGAGCCCCAACAGGTCATGTTTTCAGGCTTTCCCTTTATTTTGCACAGTTGATTTGATCAGTTTCACTGCCTTAGTAAATACCACAGCCATTTTATCTGGGGGAAACCCTAAAACATGACCTGTTGGGGTGCACTGAGGACTGGAGTTGGGAAACACTGGTATAGATTAGAGGACACACTCTGATCATTTAGCCCTGGTTCACACTATGAACTACAAGTGAATCGCACAGGAATCACACACCACATTTCTGTTTAATTTACATGCAATTCAGTGCAATGCAATTTTCAGCCCAATTATTTTGAATGTGCTCAAATCCTGCATCACACCAAAGACGTGCACGCAGCAATTTTGGAACTGCACTGCCACCGGATCACAAGGTACTTTTGTACCATGCAATCCAGCCTGATCCAGTGCCAGCAAACGTACTGGCTTTGCGACCTGCGTTTGGACAGTCGTTAAGATTGCACTGACACCTGCAGAAGATCATAAGGGCAGTGCGATTTGAATGCGTAGCAGGAAATGTGCATGGATTACGGCGTTTCGCGCACCTCATTTGTGTGAACCTAGGCTTACTGATGTCATTAGTTTGGTTAACAGTCGAATGGTCATTGACTTATTTCCCAAATGTGTAACAGAAAATCTAGTCTAGCTCATTGAAAATTGATGATTTACACAATTTCTACTGATTCCATTTAAATATGGTTAAGACAGGACACTTACAGCTAAAGAATTAAAATAAAAAAGACTAGAGTCACAACCTCATTAAGCTATAGCATCAGAGATCACCAAATAAACCTACAATTTTTTTTCGAAGACACCAATTGTGACATGATCTACAGCAACATCTCACCCCGATAAAACTGCCTCATAACCAGAGTTTTAGGGACAAGAAAGAACTCACCTGGGAGACCTGTTAGGAGAACACAGGAGAAGGTTGTCTGTAAGTGGCACTGTGCTCTATATATACACAGAACTAATTAAAACTACCAAAGGTTAAACTATAAAAATGGGCAAAGGTTCTTCTAGTCACATGTCATGATCTGTTACTTATAAGAGTGGCACAGAGGAAAATGAAAATCAGCAAATGTATCACTAAACCACTAGATGGGAAGATGTTTTCTAATCAATCTTTTAGGTGATGACCCTTAAGCCTCGTACACACGATCGGACTTCCAACCAACTTTTCCGTGGATTTTGAACCGAAGGGCATTGGCCGTGAACTTATTCTGCATACACACGGCACAACATTTTCAGCCAACATTCACCAAACAATGTGGTTTTTCAGGTATTTGCCCCAACCCTTTGGGCCACTTCTGCTATTGTTGGCTGATGTTGAACCCCCTTAGCGGTACCCCCGAGCGTGACTCGGGGTGCATTTTAAATGCTAAAATCGGTAACCCTGAGTCACGCTCGGGGTGGATGTGCAGAGTTTGCAGCGCATGCTGGCTTACCTTTTTCCAGACAGGGTACTGTACTTACCTTGTCCCTGGATCCAGCAATGCATCCGCGCTGTGTGAGCGAGTGGCGTCCTCCATTCGATTCACACAGTGCCCGCGCGCCGCCGATCTCCGTTCCCTTCGGCGTTACGGAGACCGGCGGCAAATTCAAAAATGCTAATTCAAAAATGTAAACAAACACATTACATACAGTATACTGTAATCTTATAGATTACATTATATAATTACATTCATTTTATAGATTACAGTATTGTATGTAAAAAATACACCCCCCCCCCCCCCTTGTCCCTAGTGGTCTGCCCAGTGCCCTACATGTTCTTTTGTATAATAAAAACATTTTTTTTGTGCGTGCAAACTGGAGATTGTCCATAGCAACCAAAAGTGCCCCTGTATGTCAAAAATTATTAGATCAGCTAGAAAACAGCGATAATAAATTATAATCACTTGCAGAATTGAGCGATAGCGATTTGTGGGGAAATCCGTCATAAAAAAATAAAAGTAATGACAGTGACAATTCTGCAACTGAGCAAATTTCAGTGATTTGGAGTTGATTACATTATTGAATAATTTTTATTATAATTACATTATACAGTTATTTATTATATTATAATTTTATGATTTTGTGTTTCAAGCTTTATCAGAGTCTACTAGACTGTGGTTTGGACAGATTTAAGTGAGTTATTCCTAAGGATTACAGGCCTACAGTATATCATGCCAAATTACATGCAAAATAATTGTACCGCTTTTGGTACATAATTCCAGACAGAATCATACCGCCAGGGAGGTTAAAGGGATTGTAAAGGTAAAAAAAAATGTTTCCCTAAATAGCTTCCTTTACCTTAGTGCAGTCCTCCTTCACTTACCTCATCCTTCCATTTTGCTTTTAAATGTCCTTATTTCTTCTGAGAAATACTCACTTTCTGTTCTTCTGTCTGTAACTACACACCGTAATGGGAGGCTTTCTTCCTGGTGTGGAGAAAGCCTCTTGAGGGGGGAGGGGGTGAGCAGGAGTGTCAGGACGCCCACTAACACACAGCTCCTTTTTCTATCTGCAAAGTAGATAGCGTCCGGACCCTCTTGCTTGCCCCTCCCCCCTCAAGAGGCTTTCTCCACACCAGGGAGAAAGCCTTGCATTACTGTGTAGAGTTACAGACAGAAAAACAGGAAGTGAGGATTTCTCAGAAGAAAAAAGGACATTTAAAAGAAAAATCGAAGGATGAGGTAAGTGAAGGAGGACTGCATTAAGGTAAAGGAAGCTATTTAGGAAAAAAATGTTTTACCTTTACAACCCCTTTAACCTCCCTGGCGGTATGATTGTTTCAGATTTTAGGTGCTGAAAGCGGTACAATTGTTTTGCATGGAAATTTGGAGTTTTATATTGTATGCCTGTAATTATTAGAAATAACTCACTTAAATCTGTCCAAACAAGAGTCTAGTAGACATCCCGGGTATGATAAAGTTTGAAACACAAAATCATAAATTATAATATAATAAATAACTATAAATAATTATAACAAATAATAATAAAAATTATTACTTTCAGTGTTTGATGACGAATTTCCCCACAAATCGCTTTCGCTAAATTCTGCAAGTGATTCTAATTTATTATCGCTGTTTTCTAGCTGGTCTAAAACCACTTTTAACATACAGGGCCACTTTTTGGTTGTTATGGACAATCTACAGTTTCCAGGCAGAAAGAACAGTCTTTATTATATAAAAGTGCATGCAGGTCACTGGGTAGACCACTAGGGACAAAGGGGGCGTGTATTTATTTTATACAGCACTGTAAGCTGTAAGATTACAGTATACTGTATGTGTACTGTGTTTTTATTTTTATTTGGCGCCGATCTCCGCCTCAATGCGTCGTAACGTCGCAGGGAGTGGGGCACACAGGCACTGCGTGAATCGAGTGAGGAGACAGCTCGATCACACATCGGGGAGACGTTGCAGGATCCAGGGGACAAGTAAGTAAACTCTGCCTGGATACTGCAATGCAATCCGAGTCTGGCTCTGGGATACCGCTAATGGTACTAAAATTTCACCCCGAGCCTGACTCGGGATTACCGCCAGGGAGGTTAACATTGGTTCTGATTATGGGTGTTTGTACTTTGGATTTTAATTGGACCAACCTGCGTACACACGATCAGATAAACCAACATAACAGATTTATTGCCCAACAATTGGGAAGCATGAAGAACCAACTTTTGTTGTCGTTAATTCAGCCAATAATTGTCTGATTAAGAATACACACGGTCGGATTATCCAACCCAACACGTTCGTCAGACCATTATGGCCATAAAGTTGGATCGTGTGTACGAGCCTTTATATAGAGTCGAATGCCAGAGGTCTCTACATGCAACGATATACCTTAGTAGGAGTGCTATTGTCAGAGGTGTTTTATTGCTAGAAAAATGTACCCTGCAACACCAAATATATATATATATTAGCAGAGATCCTAGAGAATAAAATAACAAACATGTTATACTTACCTGCTCTGTGTGGTTTTGCACAGATCCTCTTCTTTTCTGGTCCCTCGCTGGCGCTCCTGGCCCCTCCCCCTTGAGCAGTGCTTCCAGAGAAAGTCACTTACCCTGGGGGCACCACTGCATGCTCACTTCTTCATAAGGACGCATAGAGCCACGGCTTGAACATTGCCCCCCTATCCCTCGCTTTCTCCTCATTGGCACACTGGCTGTAATTGAGAGCAGTGGGAGTCATTGGGATTCCGCTGCTGTCTCCTCCTGTGAGGAGAAGGAGTCCTGGGACAGCCGAATCTCTTGTGCACATCACTGGTTTGAGAGGCAGTTGTGGGGGCAGCAGCACACAGAAGGTTTTTTACCTTCACGCATGAAATGCATAAAGGTAAAAACCTTTAGCCTTTACAACCACTTTAAGCACAAGAGACTCAATCTTCAGGAACACAATATGTACAGTCTGGAGGAAAGAAGGGAAAGGGGAGACATGAGTAAAACCTTTAAATAAATCAAGCAGGTAGTTTTTTCAATATGAAACCAAAATCAAGAACACACGAACATGAGGAAAGTTCAAAAACAATCTTAGAAAGTATTATTTTACTAAAAGGGTAGTTGATGCTTGGAATAAACTACCAGCACAGGTAGTGAGACAGTCAACAGTAAATGGCTTTAAACATGCTTGGGACAAGCACATATCTATAGTGAAGCCCCGTACACACGGCAGAGAACCTCGACGGGCGGAACACATCGTTCCGCCCATCGAGGTTCTCGGCCGGCCGTCAGATTCGGCGACCAGCCCGTCGGGAAAGGCGACCAGCCATTCATCTCGACGAGCCTTCGAGCAAATAGAGAACCTGCTCTCTATTTGCTCGACAGGTTTCCCGACGGGCTGTGCTCGGCGAATCCGTACACACGGCCGAGGTTCTTGGCAGAATGAGGATCCCAGCGAGGTTCTCGCTGGTTTCTGCCGAGAACCTCGGCCGTGTGTACGGGGCTTCAGACAATAAAGTTAACAGGAAAAAAAAAAAGTGGACTAATCACTTTTCTATGTTTCTACGTTAATCTTGCTTGCAATGTTGTAATGTTTCAGTGTCATACGCACCAAAACTAAACTGAATGTTCTCTCAATCTCTCTCTGTGCCTTCCTTCTCATGGTTTTAGTTTTGCCAATGATTGGCATCAACTGATGTGAAATTATTCTGTTTGCTAAATTGTAATAGCACCTTACACCACCCCTTTCTTATACCCTGTAAAGAATGGAATGCAGTGGCAACTGGTGGTATATTTTTTTGGGGGTGGGAGCAAACAATGCACCCACGGCCATCCCTCTCCTTCCTGGTCGGTCACCAGCACCACACTTACCCCATCTATGTCGTGGACAGCACTTCCTTCGGGCGGCGGGTGGCGGCTTCCCCTGCATCTCCAGCTTGGCATCACGGTGGCTTCCATGGTGCGTCTCCTACCTCCTGCTCCTAGGCCAATAGGCATATCACCCAACTTTTTGAGATGGGCATGAGGGACACCGATCAGCATAAGCATGCAGGCACAGGACACACCCCTCATGTCACGCCCCCTTAAAGGAGAATTGTACAAAAAAACAAGATTAGTTAAACCCACAAGTGCTTTTTATACCACTACTATTGTTTTATATTGATTTTTCGTATTTACAAATGCAGCAATTTAGAGATCAGATAAAAGGTTTAGAGCTGGAAAACACTTTGTGATTGGAAAAAAGTGCATTTTATATACATCTATGTAGATCAGACCAAAATGAGGGACAAACGAGGAGGAATGAGGGACAGAGGGACATTGTTCCAAATCAGGGACAGTCCCTTGAAATCAGGGATAGTTGGGAGCTATGCAATAGGTTTGCTTCTTCTTTCGGCCAATTAGGAAACATGTCTAAGGACCCACTTCCTGGTTGTCTGGGAGAAGAATCAAAAAAAAAAAAATAGGGAATATTTATTCGCTATTGTCACACAACTGGGTGCTCTGCCCCCCGAGCCCACCCTTTTTTGAAGCCTTTTAAGCAGCGTACACACGATCGAATCTGTCCGCTGAAACTGGTCCGACGGACCAGCTCAGCGGACAAATCATATCGTGTGTATGGGCTAGCGGACATGTCTGACCGGCGGACAAATTTTAAAGCATGCTTTAAAATTTGTCCGCCGGCGACATGTCCTTCAGATATGTCCGATGGTTAGTACACTAACCAGCGGACATATCTGCCCGCACAAGCGTCGTATGGATGCGACGCATGCGTGGAAGTTTTTTACTTCCTGGTGCGGTGATGTGGCGGCGTCAACATCACCGCCACGTCACCGCGCTGTCTGCCGTGTGTACAGACCACCGGACGAAAATCCCGAGGAGACATGTCCGATGAAAACGGTCCGCGGACCGTTTCCATCGGACATGTCCCTCTGTGTGTACGCGGCCTTAGAGGCTCTGGCTCTAATCACGTGCTGCAAAAAAAAAAAACTATTGGAATCTATGCGTCCACATTTAAATTAGGGGGCTGGACACATGAATAGGGGGGCTGTGCCCCTGCGTTACGGGCTACCACTGATGAAATGTAATAATACATTTTGGCAGAAATCCAAGGCAGATCTTTTAAATATAGAGAACATGTCCTCTGAATCTGTTCCTGCATATGCAGAGTTGAATTATTTTTTCAGTGTCTCAACCAGAAATATCCATAACACTATATTCTGTACAATCTCCCTTTGATCTGCTATCAACTATATAGTGCAAGCACCTCTCTGTTTTCATACAAATTTAATGGCTTGTTTAATTCTGTCCCCCTACTACACAACTTTCTTAAATCTACATAAGATTGTACAACAGATTTTATTGGATATGACCAGCGTAGGGACTGGCCGAGATTCGAACCATGTATGGGCAGGCTGATTGTTCCCCAGAAGATCCATCGATCAACTTGGGTACAACCATCCTGTTGGATTTTTTTATACAATTATTGCCACTGGCTATAGCCACTAGCAATATTCACTGTGTGTTCTACCGGCCACACCTGGGCATTTTGAGATTGTACTGCGATTCTGGCTGTCATCTCAAAACACAATACAATCACAAAAGTCAGGTTCAGTTGCCATTATTTTCAACGATTTCAAACTGGCATTTCAGTCCTACTTCGGGGTCAATTTGACAGAAATTTGTGTGGGTTCCTGCCCAGATTTCTGCCCAGGAATCGTCAAAAGTAGTGCAGGAATTACTTCTGGGAATAGGTGTGATGCCGCAAAGTCGGTTTCGCTCCCATTCGGACAGTGCCATTGCCAGTAATAGGCTCCGATTTGGCATGTGATTTGACATCTCAAATCACATGTCAAATTGGCCCAATATGAACGTGGGTTAAGGCTCGGTTCAAATGCAGTTTGCTTTTGATCCGTTTCTGCAGTCCTTTTTGCATTTTTGCCACACGTTTTTGGTGCGTTCCAAGGGGGGGCAATTTGTTGTTGGGTAGATTGGGTAGATCCCGACCAGCCGCCGCAGTTATACTGTGGCACGTTTGCTCCCCTGGGTGAACCAGCTGTATGTTGTTTCGTTTTTAGACCACTTGGGGGCATGGCACGTGCAGACGCCCGCAACGAGACGCCGGAGCCGATGACCACCGGCTCCCGCGATCGCTCCATACAGAGAATGAATGGAGATCTGTCAATGTAAACAGACAGATCTCAGTGCTGTCAGGGGTGAGGAGAGCGATCTGTTGTTCATACTAAGTATGAACAACGATCGCTCTCCCCACCCAGGCAGTCCCATCCCCCCACAGTTAGAATCACTCACTAGGTAACTGTCAAGGCTGGGCTCAGCCCTTCCTTCTCTGAGCTGGCCGCTCAGCTGTCGGCCAATTGCCAGCTTCTATCTCTCCACAGTGACTCACCTGTTGATGATCTGGATTGTCAGTCCTGCCTACTTAAGCCTTCCAGTTCACTTGCTCTCTGCCTTTGCCTTGGTCAACATCACAGAGACTTTCACCTGTATTCCTGTTGAAGACTATGCTCGGCTAGGGTTGCCACCTTTTCTTCAAGATAAACCTGAACACTTTAGCGGTGCCCGGCATAGCAACCCGACCGCGGCATGATTTTGCCGTGATTGTCAAAACACAGCAATATCATGTAAACAGAATTGTGGGATGCCTGTCACCCAAAAGAAGTTTTGCTTTGCGATTGGGGTGCTATTGTCCCCACCCCCTCCTATTACAAA
Source organism: Rana kukunoris (assembly GCA_029574335.1). Classification (NCBI taxonomy): domain Eukaryota; kingdom Metazoa; phylum Chordata; class Amphibia; order Anura; family Ranidae; genus Rana; species Rana kukunoris. The sequence continues at coordinate 249,729,875 of CM056049.1, forward strand.
TCTTCTTCCCCTACCAGCACATATCCTCCTCTCTCCTATACCCCTATGGCAGCCGACGGGGGGTACCACGGGCCCCATCACACGGGGGAGCCCGGACAGCAGGGGGATCGGAGCAGTGGGCATGGGGAGCAATTACAGAGGAGGGAGCAATTATAGAGGGGGGACAATTACAGAGGAGAGGGGCAAATACAGAGGAGTCAAAACATAAGGGAGGGAGAGAGGCGACAGGCAGCTGCTGGTGCCTCTCTCTCTCCTTTAAGTTTTGTCCTCTGTATTTGCCCATACCTCCTCCCCCTCCCTGTGCTCCAATCGCCCTGCTGTCCGGGTCCCCCTGTGTGCTGGGCCACTACAGGATTCCCCATGGTACCCCCTGTCAGTGGCACTGGTGTATGGGTTGCAGGCAGAGGGAAACCTGGGCACAGCATGCTAAACCCATACAGTCAAAACCAGACAGATAACAACCCTAGGCTTACTCCAGCATTGGATCTACCTATTCTGACATATTTTGATGAATTAAAGGTACTGTTGGTACAGGTGAGAGGGCCAGTCAAATGAAACTGGGATTTAAGGAGTGTCTCTAGTTGCCGTTCGGTGGAACCATAAAAGGTGGGTGCACCCTGAACCAGTCTAGTGGTATTCCTGTTAAGGCGGGTCATTGGTGTATCTATGGTGTCCACCAGGACATTTTAAGGAATTTACCATTCACCCAATGTATAGGCACACTTTCACTAATCTTTCTCCTCCACACCGATAGCCCGAGAGTAGCTTAGTGCTGCTCCGAGTTCATTAGAAGGGCATTCTCTTTATTCCTTTTTTTTTTATTACACAAATACCATCCAAGAAATCACTGACATAGACAGCATGTTTCAAGACTAGTAACAGATTTCCTATCTAGAAGTAAAGTAGTCAGATGTGTGTTGGATCACCAAAAGCGGAGGTTGGAGGCTGGTACTTTTTTAAGTATGTGCTGGACTGGCTATAAGGGGAGGTCGGAGGCCAGTATTTTATTCAGATGTGTGTTGGATCACCTAAAGCGGAGGTTGGAGGCTGTTACTTTTTTAGGTGTGTGTTGGACTGGCTATAAGGGGAGGTCAGAGGCCAGTATTTTTTTTTTTCTTTTTGTCATTTGGCACTGGCTGTGTGCAAACCAGCAATAATATATTGACTGGAATAATATGACTTTACTCTCACAATAAATGGTAAAAATAATCAAGTGCTAGTGACTTTCCAACTTTATAAACACCATCCGTCGAGCACCAAAGATTCAGAATAGATTATGCGATGTGTCTGTGTGATCAAGTGCAAGCCATAAAGTAGATCCACGTGCTCTGCTGTGGGAGTGCTGTGTAACTTCACATATGTTTGCAAATATATGCAAAACCTCTGTTTTATCAACATTTTTGCACTAGTTTAGCTGCTGAAGGGGCCTTGATGTGGCAGTGCGGCTTCACATATATTTGCAAATATACATACAATGTAAACCTAATACAAATTGTTGAAACAGTTTAGACTTGTTTTATTTTGCTGTTTAGCTGGTAAGTGTGCTAGGGAATTTTCTATTGTATTGTATTGTTCTGTGAACTGCCATACTTAAAGTGGTTGTTAAACCCTTACAGACCACTTTCACCTACGGGTAAGCCTAGATTAAAGGGGTTAGTAAACAGCATCTCCCCGCAGGGATGTAGTCCCAAGGGAGGGGGCGAGCACGCTGACTAACCCACAGCCAGAACGGCTGGGATGATGGGGCAAGCTTACTGAAGAAGAACAGGAAGTGAGAAATTCAGACAAAGAAAAACATTTTTAGAATGGAATTTGAAGGAAAAGGTAAGTGAACCATCAATGCACTAGCTTAACCACTTAAGGACCGCCTCCTGCACATTTACGTCGGCAGAATGGCACGGCTGGGCACAGGCACGTACCTGTACGTCCCCTTTAAGTGCCCAGCCTTGGGTCGCACGAACGCCCGCGACCCGGTCCGAAGCTCCGTGACCACGTCCGTGGGACTCGCGGACCTGATCACCACCGGTGTCCCGCGATCGGTCACAGGAGCTGAAGAACGGGGAGAGGTGTGTGTAAAGCTGGGGTCATGCCGTGACGCGGCTGCCGCGTGCATGCGTGAGAGTGACGTCACGCGACTCTAGCCAGTCACATAGCCGGAGTTCGCTACCCCGGAAGGGAGAGGGGTGAAGAATGGACGCTTCCAGCCAGCGAGGAAAATCGGGAACATTGCAGGCGTCGGTTTCAGGTAAGTGACACATAATGGGCTACTATGCGATGTATGCTTTACCTTTGCAGGGAAACAAAGAGGAAGTAAAATCCATTAGGGTTTACTTCCTCTTTAAAGTGTAAGTTCACCTTTATAGAAAAATTGGAAAGGTGAACTTACACAGGACCCCTCCTCACCCCCCGTCCCACTGACCTGCAGCGTGGCGATCCCCCATTCTGAGCACCGGTATAGCCGCCTCACCGGATCGGGGCTTAGAAATCCCCTCAGTAATTTCTCTATTTCTTCCCACTGACAGGATAGGCTACACAGGATCTGATTGGTCGGCGCTGCCCATGTGACAGTGCAAACCAATTAGATTGCTCTGAAAATGTCCCTCCTTACAGGGGACATTTTGGAGAGCCGAGGGGATTTCTATGCCCCGGTTCAGTGAGGCAGCAATAGCAGGGCAGGCACTCTTACCCCACCGCACTCTCATGGCAACTGTGGTAACTCCAGTAGCCCTTGTGCCAGGGGCTGTATGAGAGGTCTCCCTCTACACGTCAGACTCTTCCACAAGGTTCATGACAGGGCCATAGATTGGGGTTCTCCCAGCCTGCAAGCTGAGTCCGGGTCCCTGGAAGAGATAGCAGATTGTCGTTCCACAGCAGCTGATAGGAGGATCCCAGGTCCAGGAGATCCAGTCCGAGGTGGTAGATGTGCTAGATCTGGCTATGGGAGCTGAAGAAGCTGCAGGAACCCCCATTAGCAGAGACAACAATTATTTGCCACTTTGTGTTGGTTTATCACATAAAATCCCAATGAAATACATTTAAGTTTTTGGTTATAATATGAAAAAATGTGGAAATGTTTAATACTTTTTTAAGGCACTGTATATAGCAAAAAATAAAAAAAACAGTGGTAATAAAACACCACCAAAAGAAAGATTTATTTGTGTGAAAAAAATGATATGAATTTCATTTGTGTACAGTGTTGAATAACCGCACAATTACCAGTTAAAGTGACACAGTGCTAAATAGCAAATTGGTCATGAAGGGAATAAAACCTTCAAGAGCTCAAGTGGATAAAAGCTTCAATCATGGGCGTGCGCATGGGGTGTGCCAGCTGTACGCGGGCACCCCCTAATCACCCTGTAACTCCTGTACTAGTAAACAAAATGAAATTTAAAAAAGAATGAAACAAAACAAATGTTTACATTCTGCACAGGTCTAATTAGGGCTGGAGAGCTGCTGATTGAGCAGAAATATAGTGTAAAATGCTCACGTCTCATGTTCTCAGGCATTTCTTGGGGCCAAAAGCCTGTAATCTGCCAAAAAGAAACTCATGTACTTTTTTTGAGTGACAGGCGTTTTGCTTCAGGCGACAGAACGCTCAGATGTTTACAGGAGCCATTGAGATCACCCCTTTAGGTGATCCAACACACATCTGAACAAAAATACTGGCCTCCGGCCTCCCCTGCCAGAAAAAAGCCACACGAGCACGGGGCAAAAATCATCAAATAGTCCAGGTGGTAATCCTTGAGCTGCGGTTCAAATACATTCCACCAATGGATACTATAAGTGGCGTCGGGACTGATTAAATTGTCCAAACTGCAATATTAGGCCTTGTACACACGATCAGTCCATCCGATGAGAACGGTCCGAAGGACCGTTTTCATCGGTTCACCGATGAAGCTGACTGATGGACTGATGTGACTACACACCATCAGTTAAATAACCGATCGTGTCAGAAATGAACATAATCTGGACAGAGGAATGTTTGTATAGATCAGTGGTTCTCAACCTTCTATTGCCATTACCCCTTGATAAAATTTCCTGAGTTGCGGGGACCCCTAGCAGTAAAGTTATTTTCGTAGCGTGGGTTGTCAGCACCCAAGGCAAGACAAGTCATTTCCGCCCCTAACCCATGGACACTTAGCGTCCCTGAGCCCTTTCCACTCGTACAGTATAAAAACACCTTATGATACATTTTAGGATGTACCACTCTTTCTCTTTGTTGTTCTTTTATCTACCTCTATCCTAATTCCTTTTCTTTTTTTTTCCCCCTTCCCTCTCTCTAGCCGTTTTTCTCTTATTCCATCTCTGACTTTTTTTTTGTTCCTCCCTCTCTATTCCACTCCCTTTCATGTATTCTCTACTTTGTATTCTCTACTTTTACTCCTTACTCTCTTACTCTCTTTACTCTCTTACTCCTTGGTGGGGGAGTTGGGATCATTGGCAGTGCTGGCGGGGCGTTGGGATGAGTGGCAGTGCTGGGGGGGAGGGTCAGCCAACTTAGGTGCTCTTGATCAAGGTCATCTGCTGATCTGAGAACTGTAGTGGGGACTCTATAAGGGTTACTCACTGTGTTTCTGACTTTGTGGTGCCTCGTAGCTGTGACACCTATGCCGAAATCAGGAGATGTGGTCTCCTCCAGCCCCTCCCCCTTCACATTCATCACTAGCCAGCTGATCTCTAGTCTCTGCCCCCCAGCCATGCTGTGAACTGAGAAGAGGCTGAGTGGGCGGGCGCGGGCTTCAGGGACAGTCCTGCTGGGCGGCCGCGAAAAGGCTGGGAGAGCAGCGCAGGCTTCAGGAGCAGCTCAGGATTCGGTGACCCCTGACAAATTGTCATTCGACACCCAAGTTGAGAACCACTGGTATAGATAGATAAGTGTGCTGCTTGGGATATACAGCTGTGATCGGGCTCCAGACTCCACCATCCTCCCCACACACACACTTGCTCGCTGTCTCTTCCGATTCTGTTTATCTTAAAGGGGTTGTAAACATGTTATACTTACCTCCACTGTGCAGCTTGTTGCACAGAGTGGCCCGAAACCCCGTCTTCTGGGGTCCCTCGGCGGCTGTCTCTGGTCCTCCCCGCAAGAGCTCCACACATTCATGCGAGCTCCCTCATATTGTGTGGAGTCCTTGCAGGTGCGCTCCTTTGATACAGCGAGCAGCCATAGCCGCTCGCTGTATCCCTGAGCCCTGTCCCTCGGCGCACCACGTCATTGGATGTGATTGACAGCAGTGCCAGCCGATGTCTGCGCTGCTGTCAATCTATCCGCTCTAGCCAATCAACGGCCAGACTGAGCGGCGAAGAAGATGTCGGGGCAGAGCGAGGGGTCAGGTAAGTATAACGGGGAGCCGGGGGCAGTATAGTCGAAAGTTTTTTACCTTAATGCATAAAATGCAAAAAAACGTTTTCCTTTACAACCCCTTTAACTTTTCAATGCAATAGAAATCCTCCTGGAACTTTGCACCCATGGAAACTTTCCTTAGTAAAAAAAAAAAGTCAGCTCACCTCCTAGTGAGCAGCGGCCAGCCCGACAGCAGCTACAGTGATCTCCTCAGCTGCGCCCCCCCCCCCTTCTCTCAGAACACGGCACTAGTGATTGGAGAGGGGGGTCATAGATAACAGAGACTGCAGAAACCTGGAGGGGGAGACAGAAAGGAGCTTCAGATTCATAACACACACACCAGCACAGTGTGTGTATTTAGTGAGAAGAAATTACATTGCTGCTGTGACTGTCTGCCTCCACAGTGGCAAGTATGCTAATGAAGTTCTCCCTCTGCCAGAATGGACTGTCTGGGTTTCAGGCAGTCTGAAAAACAAACAGATGATTCAGAACCCGGACTGTCTGGGTGAATCCCGTACAGGTGGCAACCCTAAGCTCGGCTGATATCCCTTCTGGCTCCTGATCCTGCTTGCTGTTCTACTATGTATATCTCTGGCTCTCTGAAATTTGACTTGGCGTATTATCCGATCCGGTTCCTGAACTTTAGCTTTGTTTTGACTGCGCTTACTCTGTTTATCTTTTGATTATTATTAAACAAGTGTGATTTAACTATACTTCTGTCTCAGTCTGATTCATGGTTTCTGACAGTAACACAGTTAACCCCTTGATCGTCCCCTAATGTTAACCCCTTCCCTGCCAGTGACATTTACATAGTAATCAGTTAATTTTTTAGCACTGATCGCTGTATAAATGCCAATAGTCCCAAAAATGCGTCAAAAGTGCCATAATGTTGCAGTCCCGATAAAAATCGCTGATTACCGCCATTACTAGTAAAAAAATTAAAATCCCATAAATCTTTCCCCTTTTTTGTAGACGCAATTACTTTTGCGCAAACCATTGCCAATCAATATAGGCTTATTGCGATTTTTATTACCAAAAATATTAGGGTTGTCCCGATACCGATACCAGTATCGGTATCGGGACCGATACCGAGTATTTGCGGGAGTACATGTACTCCCGCAAATACCCCCGATACCTAAATAGAATACTCCCCCCCCGCCGCCGTCGCCGCATCGAAAGCCGCCGCATCGCAAGCCGCTGCATGGGGTAAACGGCGTGCGGGAACATCACAGCTTTCATTTGAATAGCTGTAGTGTTCCCGCTGCGTATAGACACTCCCCCTTGCTCGGGATTGGATGGGTGATCGTGATCTGTCCAATCCCGAGCAAGGGGGAGTGTCTATACGCGCGGGCAAAACAGCTATTCAAATGAATGCTATGATGTTCTCTGTGCGGCGGTGGCGGTTTTCGGCGGCTAGGTATGGGGGGACATGGCTGGGGGGACATGGCTGGAGGGACATGGCTGGAGGGACATGGCTGGAGGGACATGGCTGCATATGTGGGGGACATGGCTAGAGGGACATAGCTACATATGTGGGGGACATGGCTGGAGGGACATGGCTGCATATGTGGGGGACATGGCTGGAGGGACATGGCTGCATATGTGGGGGACATGGCTGGAGGGACATGGCTGCATATGTGGGGGACATGGCTGGAGGGACATGGCTGCATATGTGGGGGACATGGCTGGAGGGACATGGCTACATATGTGGGGGACATGGCTGGAGGGACATGGCTACATATGTGGGGGACATGGCTGGAGGGACATGGCTGCATATGTGGGGGACATGGCTGGAGGGACATAGCTACATATGTGGGGGACATGGCTGGAGGGACATGGCTGCATATGTGGGGGACATGGCTGGAGGGACATGGCTGCATATGTGGGGGACATGGCTGGAGGGACATGGCTACATATGTGGGGGACATGGCTGGAGGGACATGGCTACATATGTGGGGGACATGGCTGGAGGGACATGGATGCATATGTGGGGGACATGGCTGGAGGGACATGGCTGCATATGTGGGGGACATGGCTGGAGGGACATGGCTGCATATGTGGGGGACATGGCTGGAGGGACATGGCTGCATATGTGGGGGACCTGGCTGCATTTGGGGACACATTTAAAAAAAGTATCGGTACTTGTACTCGGTCCTAAAAAAGTGGTATCGGGACAACCCTAAAAAATATAATAAAAATCGCTGATCACCGCCATTACTACTAAAAAAATTAAAATGCCATAAATCTTTCCCCTTTTTTGTAGACGCTATAACTTTTGTGCAAACCATTGCCTATCAATATAGGCTTATTGCGATTTTTATTACCAAAAATATGTAGAATACATATTGGCCTAAACTGAGGAAAAAATTGCTTTTCTTAAAAAAAAAAAAAACAAATGGGGATATTTATTATAGCAAAATGTACTAAATATTGTGTTTTTTTTTCTAAATTGTCGACTTTTTTTGTTTATATCGCAAAAAATTCAAATTGCATAGATGATCGAATACCACCAAAAGAAAGCTCTAAATTTTGGGGAAGGACGTAAATTTTGTTTTGGTACAACCTAATCTTCCGCGCTGAAGGGGTTTAAAAAGCGCAAATTGCAAATCGCAACAAAGAGAGTGCACTACATGCTTTTCTGCAGCTTTACCATTCTAGTAAACAAAAAAAGCAAAATTTTTTATTTAAAAAAAGTCCCTGATTTATCGACTAAGAAAACGGCACACTGTTAAAAAACAATGCCATGGTCTTTACTCTGTATTGCGAAGACTTCAATAAAAACGATTGAAAAATAGAAAAAGTCCCTGACCCTTTCTATAAATGCAGCGGCTGAAAAAAGCATTAAGGTGAACATGTCCGATAGGAAACCGTGAGCAAATAAGTATAACATGTTTGTTTTTAAAAAAAAATAAAACACAAGCCTTTAGTAATAATTTATCGTATTGCACCAAATGTATGGAGCATCTGCAACACTTTTAGTTCTGACTGCCAATTCAGGTAGTTCTAAAATGTGCCACTTTGACATTGTGCCAAATCTAAAATCAAATACCAACTGCTTGTATCTTACAAAAGTGGAGCTAGCTAGGACCAACTGTCTTTTGGTGTGCAGAGAGAGAGAGAGACTATGGCGTGGACAGCTTCTGGGAAACGTCTTGTGTACATTCTAAAAGTGACGCAGCGTGCGCTGATTCAAGTACGAGTTCTAGAAAGGTTTATAAATTTGGGGCACGCTGCACCACTTTTAGAACACACTTTCTCATAATTTGTCTGTACGCCAGTCTTTATGGATTTTAGAGATAGTTTTTATCTACACTCACCGGCCACTTTATTAGGTACACCTTGCTAGTAATGGGTTGGACCCCCTTTTGCCTTTATTGTTAATGGCATAGATTCAACAAGGCGTTGGAAGTGGAACCATTCTTCAGAGATTTTCATCCATATTGCTATGATGGCATCACACAGTTGCTGCAGATTTGTTGGCTGCACCATCCCACGTTCAATATCACCTAAATCCCCCTTTCTTCCCCATTCTGATGCTCGGATTTGAACTTCAGCAAGTCGTCTTCACCACATCTAGATGCCTAAAAGCATTGAGGTACTGCCATGTGATTGGCTAATTAGCAATTTGTGTTACCAGGCAATTGAACAGGTGTACCTAATAAAGTGGGCGCTGAGTGTAGATTAATTTGCTGAGGGGTCATACCTTGAGAGTCCCCTTTCTTGTTGTTGTGGATTTCCTAGGATGTGCTGTGACTCGGGGTCCCTCCAATAACACCCCTATGTTTTATAGAAGGACAAGCCCTGGTTGGGGGTCCTGACCTCTCATAGATGACCCCAGGAAAGGATGATAACGGAATGTGACTCTGTGTGTGTGGCTTTCCGTATCACCTGTAGGGGGAGCTCGGGATCCGCCAGGATGGGGGATCATAACATAAACCAGGCTGTAGAGGACTGCGCCGTCCAATCACAGAGCGGCGGGCTGTGATACTAGCGGAGGCCTGGCGGGGATAGAAGTAAAGCCCGGTACCGGTATATTGATGGACGGGAGTTCTCTGTGTACCTGAGGTGACAGCACCTGTCCGGGGTATCTTTAGAGCGCACATCGAATTCTCCTTACCCGGTACACGACACATCGCAGCCATGGCCTTGGTGACCCTGCAGAGATCCCCGACCCCCAGTGCTGCCTCCTCGACCAGTACCAGCGAGGTAAGCTGGCCCATTCCTAGGAAACAGAGGGGGAGGTGCAGGCTGTGTAGGCCGCAGTGGGTGGAATGGTTGTGCCTGTCCTCATAGGGGATCAGGATGACAGAGGACATGTAGAATGACCTGTGTATGGATGTGTAGTGTTTATGTGGGTCTGATATCCTATGTGTGAGACTGGGGTTCCTCAGGGGGCTCATTCACACAAGGCAGTCTGTCTACCCACACTCCCAGGATTCCTGTCACCATGCAGGACATAATGTGCACAGAATGTTCCACACACGTCCCCTCATCGCAGCACATAGACGTCTATAGACGCCTTCTCAGGACATAATGTGCACAGAATGTTCCACACACGTCCCCTCATCGCAGCACATAGACGTCTATAGACGCCTTCACAGAGCATAATGTGCACAGAATGTTCCAATGTGCACAGAATGTTCCACACACGTCCCCTCATCGTCTATAGCACATAGACGTCTATAGACGCCTTCACAGAGTGCACAGAATGTTCCACACACGTGTGCACAGAATGTTCCACACACGTCCCCCTCATCGCAGCACATAGACGTCTATAGACGCCTTCGCAGGACATAATGTGCACAGAATGTTCCACACACGTCCCCTCAGCACATAGACGTCTATAGGCGCCTTCAGCACATAGACGTCTATAGGCGCCTTCCACACACGCAGGACATAATGTGCACACAATGTTCCACACACGTCCCCTCATCGTCTATAGGCGCCTTCTCAGAACATAATGTGCACAGAATGTTCCACGCGCATAGACGCCTTCGCAGGACATAATGTGCACAGAATGTTCCACACACGTCCCCTCAGCACATAGACGTCTATAGGCGCCTTCTCAGAACATAATGTGCACAGAATGTTCCACGCGCGTCACCTCATCGCAGCACATAGACGTCTATAGGCGCCTTCTCAGGACATAATGTGCACAGAATGTTCCAACATCGTGACACGCCTTCAGCATGTGCACAGAATGTTCCACACACGTCCCCTCATCGCATAGGCGCCTTCACATCACGAACTATAGGCGCGCTTCTCAGCCACACACGTATCGCAGCACATAGACGTGCACAGACAGAATGTTCCACACACGTCCCCTCTCAGCACATAGACGTCTATAGGCGCCACAGAATGTTCCACACACGTCCCCTCAGCAGCACATAACGTCTATAGTGCATAATGTGCAGAATGTTCCACACACGTCCCCTCATCGTCTAGCACATAATGTGCACAGAATGTTCTATAGGCGTCCTTCTCACAGAATGTTCCACATAGCATAGACGTCTATAGGCGCCTTCTCACAGTGCACAGAATGTTCCACACACGTCGTCTATAGGCGCCTTCTCAGGACATAATGTGCACAGAATGTTCCACACACGTCATAGCAGACGGCTATAGGCGCCTTCTCAGGACACATAGTGTAGCGTCTATAAGCAGAACATAATGTGCACAGAATGTTCCACGTGCGTCACCTCATCTTAGCACATAGACGTCTATAGGCGCCTTCTCAGGACATAATGTGCACAGAATGTTCCACACACGTCACCTCATCGCAGCACATAGACGTCTATAGGCGCCTTCACAGGACATAATGTGCACAGAATGTTCCACACATGTCCCCTCATCGCAGCACATAGACGTCTATAGGCACCTTCATACATACAGCAGCCCTTGCCGCCCCTCTCCCAGGTGGTAAGGAAGCACTCTGCCATATTTAAGGCTAGTTTCATACGTCTGCGTTCGGTGCGGCCCAAGTTCACACCTGAATGAGCTGCTGTACCTGTGGGAAATGCAGGAGAAAAGGTTTCTGCGCCTTTTTAAAGCCGCAGGGAAATCGCATGGTGCTTTTGGACAATGGGATTTCTTATTCCCGCAAATGCGCTGTGTTTTAGATGCTTGGAGGTGCCATCAGGAATGAATGGCAGCACCACACGGCTGTAAAAAAACAGCGCATTTAGGGTGCGAGAATAGTTGCGATTCCCACAACCACACAAGCGTGAACCTAGCCTAAGGACTGGTTCACACCAGATGCAGCACTAATTCTGCACCAAAAATGCATGGACAGTGTTAAGACCCCTTTCACACTAAAGGTAGTTTTCAGGCGTTCTAGCACTAGAAATGGCGCCTGAAGTTTGAAAGCACGAATGTTTTTACACTGGAGCGGTGCGCTTGCGGGACATTAAAAAAAGTCCTGCAAGCAGCATCTTTAGGGCGGTTTGAGAGCACTGAATATAGCGCTTCCAAAATGCCCCTGGGCCTGAAAAGCACCTTTTGAAGCGCCGCAACACGGTTGTTTTTAACCCTCCTTTGGTGTTAAATGCACCCCGTTAGCGGCTGAAAAATGCCGCTAAAACGAGCAGGGCTTTACCGTTTACTGCTAACGCACAGGTGGCCTCGGTGGGAAAGGGGTCTTAATACTTTTTCTGAAGCTGCTCCACTTCAGTACCCTAAACTGTGAATGGTGGTTGCGGGTGCAGAAGAGGTAGCGGACAACAGAAGCCCCCATAGTAATTCTATGGGTGATGTCACTTCCCATTCATTTCACAGCAGTTGTTGGCTGTGTCCTCCGCTGAGCTTCCACCACTGGAGACCTTACTGGAGTGGCTTCAAAAAAGGTATGCATAACGATTTCTTCTTTCCAGGGCTAGATAGGTTAGTCCTAGATCGTAGATGCCCGTAGATTTTGAGATTTTAGTGTTAGGGTGGACGTCTACTTTAAAGAGGAGCTCCAGTCCTGAAAAAAAAAAAAATTTAAGTCAGCAGCTACAAATACTGTAGCTGCTGACTTTTAATATAAGGACACTTACCTGTCCAAGTCCTGCAATGTCGGCAACCCGAACAGATTTGTCAATCGGCTTCGGGTGCAGACATCGGCAGTGAAGCTTCCAGGCTTCACAGCTGGTTACCTACTGCTCATGCACGGGTAATGCTTTGCTTCCTGAATGTCCTCACCTTCTTCTAGGACCTGTTTGTGTCCCAGAAGGCAGCAGGGGGGGAGGGGCTGTAAATGCTCATAGATGCCCATGGTGGTCTTTCCTGGGAGTGTGTATTGGTCAAAACCAAGTCCCCCCCCCCCAAACTCAAAGAAGTGCCAAATAAGTGGAACTTCCCCTTTTGGGTGGAGCTCTGCTTTAACATGGATTCTAGTGGCCCTTAACTGATACTAGTGCAGTGCTGTCAATAAAAGTAGAACGTGCTGTATTTTTTCTGTATGGAACATGGCAAATTTGCACTGGAATATACACTCACCGGCTACTATATTAGGTACCCCTGTTTAATCGTTGGTAACACAAATTACTGATCGGCCAATCACATGGCAGCAACTCAATGCATTTAGGCATCTAGACATGTGAAGACAACTTGCTGAAGTTCAAACTGAGCATTAGAAAAGTATTTAAAATATATGTAAACCTTTACATATACCCAGTAAAGTGAACAGCCTCAGATGATACACAGAGATGAAACAAATCTCCCTACATAAGTTTTACATGTATATCTGCTGTCTTCAGCTTGCTATATTCTTTAGAAAGTGAATATTGTGTTAGAATGTTTACTTCATCTTTCACCACTGGGAGGGGAGTTGTGGCATACATTGTGACAGCTGATTGGAGAAAAGGCACACCCCCTCCACATAGAGAAAGAAAGAAACATGCAGAGCTGTGCTGTGAATAGATCAGCTCTCTGCTAATCTATTTAACGCAACCTCCCTGACACAAATTTTCAGCTTCTTTTATCTCCCGTGTCGGAGAGCTTATCGGATGTTATCATGCTGATAACAGAGGAACAAAGCAGCAGAAAGACATGGGACTTAGGGCTTTAAAGAGAGTTAAGTACATGTTACAGAAAAATGTGCCCAGGTCAAATTTCATAAATTGGTTTTACATCCACTTTAAGTGACTTTGAACATGGCATGGTTGTTGGTGCCAGACGGGCTGGTCCGAGTATTTCAAAAACTGCTGATCTACTGGGATTTTCACTCACAGCCATCTCCAGGGTTTACAGAGAATAGTCTGAAAAAGAGAAAATATCCAGTGAGTGGCAGTTGTGTGGATGAAAATGTCTTGTTGATGTCAGAGGAGAATGGACAGACTGGTTCAAGATGATAGAAAGGCAACAGTAACTCAAATAATCATTTGTTATAACCAAGGTATGCAGAATACCATCTCTTGACACACAACACATCCAATTTTGAAGCAGATGGACTACAGCAGCAGAAGATTACACTGGTCTCAACTCCTGTCGGCTAAGAACAGGAAACTGAGGTTACAATTTGCAGAGGTTCACCAAAATTGGATAATAGAAGATTGGAAAAACATTACCTGGTCTGATGAGTCTGATTTCTGCTGTGACATTCAGATGGTAGGGTCAGAATTTGGTGTAAACAACATGAAAGCATGGATCCATCCTTCCTTGTATCAACAGTTCAGGCTGGTGGTGGTGTAATGGTGTGGGGGATATTTTCTTGGCACACTTTGGGCCTCTTAGTACCAATTGAGCATCATGTAAACACCACAGCCTACCTGAGTATTGTTGCTGACCATGTCCATCCCTTTATGACTACAGTGTCCCCATCTTCTGATGGCTCCTTCCAGCAGGATAATGCACCGTGTCACAAAGATTAAATCATCTCCAACTGGTTTCTTGTACATGACAATGAGGTCACTGTACTCCAATGGCCTCCACAGTCACCAGATCTCATCAAATAGAGCACCTTTGGGATGTGGTGGAACGGGAGATTTGCATCATGGATGTGCAGCAACTGTGTGATGCTATTATGTCAATATGGACCAAAATCTCTGAGGAATGTTTCCAACACCTTGTTGAATCTATGCCATGAAGAATTCAAGTGGATGTAAACCAATGTAGAGTATAAGATTTCCTATCATTTGTGCCCAGTCTTGCCACACAGAGTTAATCCAGCGCTGAGTAATTCTATATTATTGTTCAGTGAAAATTAACAGAATTCCAGATAAAAACCTGCCTAAGGGCCCTTTCACACTGGTGCGTTTTTGCCGCGTTTTTGCGGTAAAAATAGCGCCATTAAAACGCTCATAAAACGCTCCCCATGCCCCTCTCCATTGAAATGAATTAAACGCGGTAAAAATGCTGTAAAAACACTGTAAAATGTGGTAAAATTGTGGTGTTTTGCCGCGATTTCAATTGCGGAAAAAACACAGAGATTTTGCCGCGTTTTACTGTGTTTTTTTTTTTCATTTCAATGGAGAGGGGCATGGGGGGTGTTTTAATAGCGATATTTTTACCGCAAAAACGTGGCAAAAACGCACCAGCATGAAAGGGCCCAAGCTAGATAGGAAGAGCCGTCATCGAAGGATCAAAAAGTGACGTCGCTATTAAAAAGGGGATGTAAACACAAAAAGTCTGTTTCTCTCTCCTTGCTGTGAGTGACAGGTTATTTACATATCTAGCTAGGACATGTTTATCATATGTTATGTTTATCATTTATATGAGGTAATCCAAAGTTCATTGTATATTACCAGGATGTGTTATGTGGGGGAGGGGGTGGATTTCTCACTTTTTATACTTTGGATCACCTCATATTATGATAAACATAACATATGATAAACATGTCCTAGCTAGATATGTAAATAATCTGTCACTCACAGCAAGGAGAGAGAAACGGACTTTTTGTGTTTACATCCCCTTTTAATAGCGACGTCGCTTTTTGATCCTTCGATGACGGCTCTTCCTATCTAGCTTGGACATGTTTATCATATGTTATGTTTATCATAATATGAGGTGATCCAAAGTATAAAAAGTGGGCAGTTCTGAGGGCAAAAGGGGTTCCAACCCGTTATTAGCAAGGTGTACCTAATAAAGTGGCCAGTGAGTGTGTGTCCTGCTATGAGACGAAGGCAAAAAGAGGGGGGGGGGTGCACAGTGTAAAGTTAATCTTCAGGTGCAACCCAGGCTGAAAATCTTCCCACCTGCGCCTTCTGGGTAAGCGTATGGTCCACTTCTGTGGTTTCTTCCAAGGCCCTTATGTCACTACAAAATACAGTAGTGATGTGGGGTGGTCATCAGGTGGAACCAGAGCATGGCGGAACGCACCAGCCAAGTGAAGCCCCGTACACACGGCCGAGGTTCTCGGCAGAAACCAGCGAGAACGATGTGTTCCGCCCGTCGAGTTTCTCTGCCGTGTGTACGCGGCATGACACTCCCAGAAGGGTGTTTGATGCTGAATCCAGTGTAATGTTCTAAAGTTTTCATCTCAAATAATAATGTAACCAGGATTATTTTATCTCCATAAATACAGGGAATGTGGTGCTGTGGTGAACTTTTACATTATTTTTCCTTTTTTGTTCACATTATCCAGATGGTAGGGAGCTTAGTTCCTGAGGAAATGTCTTGGGTTAAACATGAGCAGCTTAGACTAACAGCGTCCTGATCTTCTCTTTCACCTTTTGGTATTATTGTTTTCCACAATTCTCAGAGAACTTCATTCTAATGGCCCGTACACACGATCCGAATATCGGCCGATGGATCGTACGACTTTTTTCGCTTAATAATCGCAGGTAAAATAAAATAGGTTATTAAACTCACGAAAATTCTCGTACGACAGAAAAAAAAAATCGGAAGTGATGTCATGTGTTGTAATGTATTTGTATTGTCGGACGACGGCTGTACTGACTAAACAAAAATCGTACGATCTGACATCGTACGAGGAAAATTTTCGCGCATGTCCGATCGAAAAATATCGGATGAACAGTCGTGATCGGCTCTCGAAAGTAGTGTACACACGATTCGAAAATCGTACGATCGTTTTCGTCCGATATTCGGATCGTTTGTATAGGCCATAAGAGTCGGTTCACACTGGGGCGACTTGAAGTCGTCCCAAGTCGCACTGTCCAGAAAAGCACTGTAAGTGAATGGGAGCGGTGTTAATACACACTACTTAAGTCGCTCCGACTTCAGAAGAGGTTCCTGTACTACTTCAATCCGACTTCTAGGCGATTTGTACCCATTGATTTCAATGAAAGTCGCTTCCAAGTCTGATCACTGTCTTAACTGAAGCTACTTTCCAGGAAGATAACATACATTTTTTAGGCAAACCCCTCCCTCCCCTACCTCTCCCAGAGCTGATTGTTGTTTGATTGGCCACTGGAATGTCTCCTGTCCTGGAGACGACTTC
This sequence comes from Rana kukunoris, assembly GCA_029574335.1. Classification (NCBI taxonomy): domain Eukaryota; kingdom Metazoa; phylum Chordata; class Amphibia; order Anura; family Ranidae; genus Rana; species Rana kukunoris. The sequence goes on from CM056049.1 coordinate 249,746,596, forward strand.
AAGTCGTGTTGTAAATCGCCCCAGATCGCCCTGTGGTTCATGCTCAAGTCGTGTTGGAGTTGCTTCTGAAAGTCGTGCTGGAAGTCATGTCGCCCCAGTGTGAACCGACTCTTAAGCCCCTGTGCAGAAGGATTTACCAGTAAAACCTCATACATGTGGTATCTACTGTGTTTAAGAGCAATGGGTACAGCAAACTTTCACCAAACATTATTAATCCTTACAGCAAGTTTCAAGCAACTTTGTTGACATTCTTAAAGCACCTTCCAGCTCCAGTTTGAATATATTAAAACACAGATGATACTGGAAGTTGTGTCACTTTAAACAAGTTGCTAGCAAGCTTTCAGAAAGTTTTTAAAGCGGAGCTCCAGCCGCAATTTTTTTTTTTTTTAAAGTCGGCAGCTACTAACAGTGTAGCTGCTGACTTTAAATAAGGACACTTACCTTGTCCTACTTGCCCGCGCTGATGGGCCCCCCGATGCCGGTCCCACGATCGCTCCGGGTCCCGCGCCGCCATTCACACTATGGGAAACAGGCAGTGAAGCCGTACGGCTTCACTGCCCATTTCCTACTGCGCCTGCGTGAGTCTCACGCTGGCTTGTGAATGGGCGCGCTGCTCTCTGAGAACACACAGTTCCCAGAAAGCAGCGCGCCCCATTCACAAGGAGAAGGACAAGAAGAAAAGGCACCGCGGAGTGGAAGAGGCAGATTACGGACTTCCGCATAGCAACAGGTATTTCGGGTGAGTATTTATTTATTTTTTTTTTTTTTTTTCAGGTTTTTTTTATTTAATTTTTTTAAACAATTTGGGAAAATGTTGTTTTCCTGGGTGGAGCTCCGCTTTAAGTATTGCTGAAGACTGTTAGGCTGCGTACGCACAATCGAACATGTCTGCTGACCAGTTTCTGCGGACATATCCGATCGTGTGTACGGCCTAGCGGACAGGTTTCCAGCAGACAAAAGTTTTTTAGGGTTGTCCAGATACCGATACTAGTATCGGTATCGGGACCGATACCGAGTATTTGCGGGAGTACTTGTACTCGCGCAAATGCTCCTGATACCAGAATTGAATACTTTTTTTGTATTTATCAACATGTTCTGTGAAAATTCTTTGAGTTTTTTACTACTGCGTGACAAGCAAATACATTTTTTTTTATTCATTTTTACTCATTTTTATTCTTTTATAATGTCTTGAGTTAGAGTTCTTCATAATTCTAAAGAAAATATCCTTAGTCTGTATTGTGGTTTGAAAACTGTCACATGACATTTAAAAAAAGTATCGGTATTCGGTATCGGTGAGTACATGAAAAAAAGTATCGGTACTTGTACTCGGTCCTAAAAAAGTGGTATCGGGACAACCCTAAAAGTTTTAAAACATGCTCTAAAACTTGTCCGCTAGAAACATGTCCATCGTACATTTCCGCTGGTTAGTACGACTAACCAGCAGACAGAAATCCCCACGCATGCGTCGAATGGATGCAACGCATGCCTGGAAGCATTGAGCATGTCGGTGACGTATACGTCACCGCGTTCTCTGTCCGAGGGGATTTTCGTCCGATGGTGTGTACACACCGCCGGACCAAAATCCTGCAGGAGACGTGTCCGATGAGGCTAGTTAAAAAAGGATATATGACTAGAATGTGACAATCTTTGAAGAAGCCCTGGGGGATCCAGTGCACTTTGTTCTGTTAAGAGCTATGCCTTGGTTTAAAAATTAAATTACTGTACGGTGCCTTAAAAAAGTATTCCTACCACGGTTAAAATTTTCCAAATCTTGTCATGTTACAGCTAAAAATGTAAATGTATTTTATTGGGTTTTTATGTGATAGACCAACACAAAGTGGCACATAATTGTGAAGTGGAAGGAAAATGATAAATGGTTTTAATTTTTTATTTTTTTTAACAAATATCTGAAAAGTGTGGTGTGCATTTGTATTCAGCCCCCTTTACTCTGATACCCCTAAGGGCTCTTTCACACGTCCGTTCCGTTCGTCCGTTTTTTGGACGTCCGGTAACGGACCTCAATGCTTCCCTATGTGAGCTGATCCGTTAGCGGATGATGCATCCGCTAACGTCCGCCAGATCCGCATCCGTTTTTTCGGACAGAAGAATGTCCTATTTTTCTTCCGTCCGGCCAAACGGATCGGATGCAAACGGACAGATGCTCCGTTTCCATCCGATTCCCCATAGGGTATAGCGGAGGAGAGACAGGGTGGTCCCTGCAGTGTCCTGTGCGCCCGACAGCTCAGCGGAGACCCCCCCCCCCCCCCCCCCGCTGAGCTGACTGACACACGGAGCGGACCGAAAAACGGAACGCACGTGTGAAAGAGCCCTAACTAAAATCTAGAGAAACCAATTTTTCTCCAGAATCTACCAATTAGTGAATAAAGTCCACCTGTGTGCAATTTAATCTCAGTATAAATACAGCTGTTCTGTGAAGCCCTCAAATCGTAATTTCCGATAAAGTCAGATGTAAATTTTTCATCTGATATTCTGACCGTGTGTGGGCCCCATCGGACTTTTTACCGTCGGAAATTAGAAATTAAACATGTCTTGATTTTTTTCCGATGGAAATTCCGATCGTCCGACGGAGAAAATAATACGTGCATTCTCTGAATCAAGTCGACGCATGCTTGGAAGCATTGTTTTGCGTCACCGTGTTTTGGACAGTTGAAATTTGGTGTGACAGCGTGTATATAAAGACAGCTTGAATAGTATTCTGACGGAAAATTCCATCGGATTTTATCCCTTCGGAAATTCCGATTGTGTGTACAGGGCTAGGGTTGTCCCGATACCACTTTTTTAGGACCGAGTACAAGTACCGATACTTTTTTTCATGTACTCGCCGATACCGAATACCGATACTTTTTTTAAATGTCATGTGACAGTTTTCAAACCACAATACAGACTAAGGATATTTTCTTTAGAATTATGAAGAACTCTAACTCAAGACATTATAAAAGAATAAAAATGAGTAAAAATGAATAAAAATGTTTTATTTTCTTGTCACGCAGTAGTAAAAAACTCAAAGAATTTTAACAGAACATGTTGATAAATACAAAAAAATTATTCTATTCAGGTATCGGCAGCATTTGCGCGAGTACAAGTACTCCCGCAAATACTCGGTATCGGTCCCGATACCGATACTAGTATCGGTATCTGGACAACCCCATACAGGGCATTAGTGAACAAATGGCATCATGAGGGCCAAGAAACACATCAGACAGGTCAGGGATAAAATTGTGGAGAGGTTAGAGGTTTAAAGCTAGGTTAGGTTATAAGAAAATATCCCAATCTTTAACCCCTTATGGACCGCCGCATGTACATTTACATCGGCAGAATGGCACCAACAGGCACATCAACGTATATATACGTTGGTGCTGATCGGACCCCCCCCCCCGTACATACGGCGGTCCGTTTTGCTGGCCGAGCGATCCGGGATGAGGGGGTGGCTATTCGTTTTTGTCCGCCCCCTCCGGATCGCTCCCAGCTAATCCGCGCCCTCCCCCGCCCTGTCACTTCCTCCTCCTGTGTAAACACAGGAAGGAGGAAGCGATGTGATCTCTCCTTCAGCGTTTTTTTTCAACCACCGCTGAGGAGAGATCACATCGCACAGTAAGTCTGCACTAACACTACACTGACACACACTACACATAGGCACATTAACCCCCGCGATCGCCCCCCCCCCTCCCCCCCTGTCACAGTGTCACTGAATGCAGTAATCATACATGTATGATTACTGTATTTAGTGTCAGTGTGACAGGCAGTTAGTGTTAGGTTCAGGGTAGCCCCTGTACCCCCCTAATAAAGTTTTAACCCCTTGATCACCGCCCTAGTTAACCCTTTCACTCCCTATTGCCAGCATCACTAAGCGATCATTTTTCTGATCGCTGTATTAGTGTCGCTGTTCCCGCTAGGTAGCTAATTTTTTTTTATTGCGATTTTTTTTTTTTTTTTTTTTTTTTTTTTTTTTTTTTTTTTTTTACTAAAGACATGTGGCTAAATAAACTTTGGCCTAAATGATTGACTAAAATTTAGTTTATTTGATTTTTCTTATAACAAAAAGTAAATATTTTTTTTTTTTCAAAAATTTCGCTCTATTTTTGTATATAGCGCAAAAAATAAAAACCGCAGAGGCGATCAAATACCACCAAAAGAAAGCTCTATTTGTGAGAAGAAAAGGACGCAAATTTTGTTTGGAAGCAACGTCGCACGACCGCGCAATTGTCAGTTAAAGCGACGCAGTGCCGAATCGCAAAAAGGGGCCAGGTCATTTACCTGCATTTTGGTCCGGGTCTTAAGTGGTTAAACATCTCATGGAGCACTGTTCAATCCATCATCCGAAAATGGAAAAAGTATGGCACAACTGGAAACCTACCAAGACATGGCCGTCCACCTAAACTGACAGGCCAGGCAAGGAGAGAGATAACCACTTCCAGGCCAAGGACGTCATATGATTTATTTGACTTTCAGTGGTTATATGTGAATGATGCAATGGTATCATTCAGATATCAGATTTTTCAGCTGGCGATTCTGTGCACCGTAAGAACAATCATAGCGGCAGTTCAGCCGCCCTCCTGCCACTTTCCAGTGCTTCTCTGGGCTCGACAGTGCCATAGGGGAGAATGAAGCTGCTGCCAGATGAAGAGCTTGTAGATTTGCGGTGACCAGATGGTCACCTCTATGACGGTTGGGGGCCCGGGAGCAACGTTATTGAGTCACTTCCGGGCCGTGGATGTCAACATAGCCAAGATATCAGCTGAAAAGCATCAGATCTGTCCTGTCAGATCCCCCCCCCCCCCAAAAAAAAGCATTTGAAAAATTGTTGTGCAAATACTGCGTGACATAAAATGTTGCAACGACTGCCATTTTATTCCCTAGGATGTCTGCTAAAAAAACATATATAATGTTTGTGGGTTCTTGCAAACAAATTATGATTTTTACAATTAGGAGAGGAGTGCCAGAATAGGCCCGGTATGGAAGTGGTTAATCAGAGACGCGGCCAAGAGGCCCATGGTAACTCTGGGGGAGCTGCAGAGATCCACAGCTCAGATGGGAGAATCTGTCCACAGCACAACTATTAAGCCTGGTACACACGATCCGATTGTTGGCCAACCGAGCATCTGATTTTTGTCCAAAGGGCATGTGCCTGGATCTTGTCTTGCATACTAAGGGTACACAATTGTCCGCCAACAAACACGAATGTAGTGACGTACTATGAGAATTTCAGCTCTTGAGCGCCACCCTTTGGGCCCCTTCTGCTAATTTTGTGTTTGAACATTGATTCCAAGCATGCATTATTGTACTTGCGACTTCTGTGTGACGGACTTGTGTACTGGCGATACGAAAATCGGACAACATACCATTGTCCACCGAAAATTTTCTAGCCTGCCAACCAACATTCGTTGGCCAAAGGTTGGACAGCTGTTGTCAGAAGGAGCGTACTAACGGTCAGATATTAGGACAACATTCTGTCAACAGACAATCCCCTGCCAATAATCGGATCGTGTGTATGAGGCTTTTAGTCATGCACTCCATAAATCTGGCCTTTATGGAAGAGTGGCAAGAAGAAAGAAATTGTTTGAAAAAAAGCCATAAGAAGTCCTGTTTGCAGTTTGTGAGAAGCCATGTGGGGGACACAGCAAACATGTGGAACAACGTGCTCTGGTCAGTTAATACCAACATCTGAAGCCGCGTACACACGGCAGAGAACCTCGACGGGCAGAACACATCGTTCCGCCCGTCGAGGTTCTCTGCCGGCCGTCGAAATCGGCGACCCGCCCGTCGGGAATGGCAACCAGCCATTCATCCAGGCGGGCCGTCGAGCAAAAAGAGAGCGTGCTCTCTTTTCGCTCGACGGGATTCCCGACGGGCGGGGCGAGCCAGAAGCGTACACACGGCCGAGGTTCTCGCTGGAATGCAGCTTCCAGCGAGGTTCTCGCTGGTTTCCAGCGAGAACCTCGGTCATGTGTATGCCGCCTAACTTCTTTGCCTAAAAGCAGAACACTGTCTGGCAGAAAACTAACACTGCACATCACCCTGAACACACCATCCCCACCGTGAAACATGGTGGTGACTTTTCTTCAGCAGGGACAGAGAAGTTGGTCAGAGTTGATGGGAAGATGGATGGGGCCAAATACAGGACAATCTTAGAAGAAAACCTGTTAGAGTCTGCAAAAGACTTGGGACTGGGGCAAAGGTTCAGCTTACCAGCAGGACAACAACCTAAACATACAGCCAGGGCTACAATGGAATGGTTTAGATCAAAGCATATGCATGTGCTAGAATGGCCCAAAGTCCAGACCTGAATTCAATTGAGAATCTGTGGCAAGACTTGAAAATTGCTGTTCAGACTCTCGCCTTCCAATTTGTCAGGGATTGAGCAATTTTGAAAGGAAGAATGGGCAAAAATGTCACTCTCTAGACCTGCAAAGCTGGTAGAGGATACCCAAACAACAGATTTGCTGCTGGAATTGCAGTTAAAGGTGGTTCCACAAAGTATTGACTCGGGGGCTGAATACAAATGCACGCCACACTTTTCAGACATTTTATTTGTAAAACATTTTGAAAACCATTTATCATTTTCCTTCCACTTCACAATTATGTGCCACTTTGTGTTGGTCTATCACACAAAATCCCAACAAAATTTGGAAAATTTCAAGGGGCATGAATACTTTTTTAAGGCACTGTATGCATCTGTTTGTAGCTGCATCCAAGGCTGAAGCCAGGTTTTTGGGGGGATACAGCCGAGCACAAAGTCCCTGTCCTTTCTTTAAAACTGATTCTGTTCACTATTATGAATAAACAGTCATGTTTTCTGCCTGCTGTTGGTAAACATACACAGCATCAGCAGATACATTATACAGCCCTGCAGTGCTGTCTTTATAGTTTACTATCATGAATGAACAGTCAGTACTGGCTAGACTGTGAGATAAAGCTGCTAGTAAAACTACAGAGCACCGGCAGATACATTTCACGGTCTTGACAGTGCTGACTATGCAATCGCAATAGTAAAAGATCAGTCAGTGCCTAAGGGCTGTGTGACATATCTTCCAGCACTGTGTACATTTACTAATGGCTAGCAGCTCTATCACATGGCCTTGCAGCCCTTTCTGTTCTTTTACTATTCGTTAGTCAGTGCTGTGGGGTTGTGTGATAGATCTGCTGGTTAATAATAAACATACTGTACACTGCAATAGCAGATGACTTGCAGATCTATGCAGCGCTGACTGATCTTTTACTTTTGTTAATGGTCAGTACTTGTGTTGTTAATGGAGCAGAATAATGCTATGCAACATTAGTTTTGAGCGCAAAGAGGGATTTTGCAGCACACTTAGTCGTTTTTTTTAATGCAGTCACAATTGGTTGTTTTTATGTGAGTGAAGCTAACCCTGTCTCCTGCATTGCTGAATATAGTGGTGCTCATCTCCCCGTCTGACAGATGGGAATGGAACCAAGTACCCCATGTGCTTGGTCCCCTTGGAAAATTTTAATAAAGAAAGTGAAATGATGGCGACTTATTCAGATGGGCAAATGAGTGCACATAAACTGCATTTAGGTGCAGCTAAGTGAATCCTATAAATGCAGAAGCATTGTGTGTGATGGCCTCATACAAATGATGTGGTATGATCAACAGCTGGATTTTTTTGTATCTTTCTAAACAAGATCCATAGATCTCTTTGTAGATAGTGCTATGTATTTTAATGTATGGGATCGTTCCAATGATGACTTATTAGAAACCAAAATATATGGATGCATGTGCTAAAACCTTTCTGTCCCACATTTTTCATTTCTATAATCTTTGGAGACATTTTCCAAGGTTTGAAGATTTAGCCCAGGTTCACACTGGGTACGATTTGGCGGCAATTGTCGGCAATGACACCGTCCTAATCGGTGCGACGCCGCACCGATTAGCAAACACCGATTGGTGTTTGCATTAGGTGTAGACAGCCTCTTAAAATAGATCTAAACCCAACCTCTAAGACCTAATATGATCTTCCACATATTGATGTTTTAAAACTTCTTTTTAAATTCTTCAGTTTTGTTTAAAATAATACCTGGTGATCCTGCCATTAAGGACCTTGTTAATTTACTTTGCTGTTATGGGTTAACCACGTTCTGCCCTTTTTGCCAGCTGTTCTCCTGCATTGTCACCATGTTGCAGGTACTTGCAGCAGAGACAAAATGATTAGAATTGTTTGGCACACATGGCTTAGGAAACCAAAGGTCACCTGGTAAGGTTTAGATCGGCTTTAATCCAGTCTGCTGAGGCCATGCTGTTCATTCTTCATGAGGGCAGTGCAAAGGATCTTAGTAGGACTTGACATATTAATAGCCAGCTGGTGACTAGGTCCACAGGATGCAAACTTTTCAGTATTCTTTTGGATTGACTGACTTCATAATGTTTTGGCATAAATTATTTAATGTAAAAAGTCAGCTTTTAATACACTTATATTATTGGTTAGTAAGCTGGATGTCTTTTGTTAAAGTTTGGGAACCTTCTCAACCCTTTGTATTTGGTATCCACTTTCAATTGAATTGCTTAACTCAATGCATGCTTTTTCCAAATTTCTTGCAGGAATTTGGGAATGATGATGATCGGAAAACTAATATAAGGTGAGCTGTTTGTTCTCGGCTGTTTGGGTCTGTCCATTCTGTCTTCTGTTGCATTGTAATGGTTACAACATTAAAATGAATAAAATTACACACTCTGAAACAATTTAGTTTTCTAGTTATTCTATGCCGGTGGTGCCCAACCAGTGGCCCAGGGGCTCTGATGTGACCCATGACCTCCTACTCTGGGATGGCTGGTTGGCAAGACCGAATTGTGTGTTCCCAGCCTGCCATCCCAGAGCATCAATGTTATGAATGAAGCCGGCGGTAGAGGAGGCAAGCAGCTGCGGAGCAGAGCCGCATGAGCCAATACTTTCTGTATAGTCCCGCTTACTGTCAGAGGCAAAGTGATATCAAATGTACCCTGCCTGGGACAGCAACAGCCGATGATACCTGAATGGAAGACTGTTATTAAAGGTACATTTTTTAATACTAAAATCACAGTGTATATATGGACATATCTGTTCTTCAATGGTTTCTGGGCTGCTTTCAAACTGGTCCACAAGTGCAGTGCACCTGCAGGTTACCTGCTCTGAGCCATAGACTTCTTTTAGTACCTGTTGGTTTGGTGCACTTTAAGAAAGTGCACTACATCCGCAGGATATAATAGAAGGCTATGACAAAATGCAGCTGACCCGTAGTAAAGCCACAGGTGCACTGCACCCATGGTGTGGGTAAACTGCAGCATTTCAGTGTGAAAGCACCCTCGGGCTCCTTTCATGCGATTGGTCTGACCCAATTGGACCCTCCATTCACCTCTATGGAGCGACACCTGCCTACCTCAAATCAATTAACAAAAAAAAAAAAAAACATGAAAGGGGGTCTGTCCACTGCCATCTTAGCAGATCATATCAGAGGGCCCATAAAGTAGAGCGGACTGCGTCCGTGTCCGCTTTGCACATGCGAAGTGGACACAGACCTGTCATCTGCGCATTGTGGCTCAGGACCAGTTGCCAAGTCCTTTAAGTGGCTCGCGCTCTTTAAAAGGTTGGCCACCACAATGGATGGTTGCTTATATAATAGCAAAACATGGTGAATTGGCATGACATTGAATAAAAGTATTTGAGATAATTCATAAAAACTGTGAATGTAATGTGTCATGTGCTGTTGGTTAAAAGGGTTGTAAAGGTTCGTCCTTTATTTTCTAAATAGGTTCCTTTATGCTGGTGCATTGTTGATTCACTTACCTTTTCCTTCCATTTCCCTTCTAAATGTTTTTTTTCTTTGTCTGAATTTCTCACTTCCTGTTTCTCCTCAGTAAGCTTTCCACCATCATCCAAGCGGTGGAAAGTCATTTAGTACAGCTTACAGAACACCCTACTGAGGAGAAACAGGAATTGAGAAATTCAGACAAAGAAAAAAAACATTTAGAAGGGAAATCGAAGGAAAAGGTAAGTGAACCAACAATGCACTAGCATAAAGGAACCTATTTAGAAAATTTAAAACAAACCTTTACAACCCTTTTAAGGTAACATATTACAGCCAAGCAAAAATTTAATGATAAGACTATTGTGTATTCTGCATTTTGCACTCACGGTCACATTCAGTTGGCAGTACTGGCACCAAATGCAGCCCATTCAAGTAAATGGAGCTGCGTGGCAACCACTGTACAATGCACATGTCCATGGTGCAGGCTTTTAACATTAAAAACCGGCAGTAAGGAAACAACCTATTGCCTTCCAGCTGCCTGTCAACTGCCCTCTGAACAGTTATACACCATGGTTGCCTTTTCAGAGGGGTGGCAAAGGCTGCCAGCAGTGTAAACCAGCCCTTACAATAGGTAGTAAGCTGTTGTCTGCATTGCAGTTACAGTTGGTACCACAAGATGGCGGCAGTGAGTTAAGCCAAAGTCATAAGTTCATAAAAAGGACAAAATCAAATTCGGTACCTGAACAGCAAACTTGTATTTTATTTAGAAAAGCATAGGCGTAATTGCCATATATTTAATCCTATGTTGTGATATGAGAGAAATTGATTTACAAAGATGTAATGCTTGTACGCTCAGTACTTTATTTCATCATTGCTTACAGTCTAAGATTGTCCTGTTGTGCCTTGCAGTACATTTGCAAAATAAATTGTAACAATGTAGTTACTTTTAGGCCCCTTTCACACTATTGCGACTTCAAAGTTGCGCGATTTTTACCGTGATTTCGTGGCACGATTTTAGGGAATGCTTGTGTAAGTGCCATTAAAATCAGACCAAAGTATTGCATGGACTACTTTTGAAGTTGGAATGACTTGAAGTCGTACTAACATGAATAGTTTTAATTGGAAATCATGGGAAATGACTTGTCATGCTAATTTGCAGTCCCAAGTCGTGGGACAAGTCGTAGAAGGGTGAAAGGGGCATTTTATAATTTGTGTATCAGAAGTTTTAAAGCCAAGTTGTCCGTATGCCTCCAGGGTCTCCCAGTCCTTTATTGCCTTGCCAAGAGTCGCAGTTACTTTTTCAAAGATTTTTAGACTTTTTAGAAAACCAGACTGGTTTTGCTATGAAACTTTCTGGGACTGGGCTCTGAACCTGTAACTTTGTCACTCAGGAGAACAAAAGTAAGTTTTTTTTTTTTTTTTTTTTTTTTTTTTTAAAGGGAACCAACCATGTAGACTAAACCTAGAGCAGCTCTGCCCCTTTCTATGTTCCCTACAGCCTAATATTATGGCTCAATGGACTAGTTAGGCTTTACCATAGTTTATATATTGCCGGTATTTATACAGTGCCAACAGTTTATGCAGCCTTTCACCTTTACAGCTCCCTTACTCCCCCTCTGTAACCAACAGAGGTAAAATGTCTTCAGCCCAATTCCAGAGATATTTACCGTCTTTATCGGCATATAACACACTCCTTAATTTTAAGAGAGGGAAGTCCCCGATAAACTTAAAGCGGAGGTCCGTCCTCCGCTGTAAATATTTAAAGCCAGCAGCTACACATACTACAGCTGCTGGCTTTTAACCCCGAAAGGTGCCAAATGTAGCACCGGAGGGGAGGAGCAGGCTTTGTCTCCCTTAACTTGCCTGCCAGGAGACAGTAGTGGGAGCACCTGGTACGATTGCTTTGCTTCTCTAGCTGGGTGCCCAGATGCCATGCTTGTCCACTGCCTGTGTAGCAGCCAGTATCTCTTTGAATTTGGACGTAGGAGAGGGTGGATGAGAGCATACTGTAATGTACTGGGAAGTGCTTTGGGAGGAGAGAGGAAATGTGCTGGGGGGGTTGTCAGATTTCATATCCATCCCCCTTTCTAGCACAAGTCCTCTCTCCTCCCAAAATGCTCCCTAGCACATACAGTATCCTCTTACTCCCCCCACCCCCAAATCACTGCAAGTATTCATCTTTTTCCCTTCTCTGTCCCTGTTTTAACTTCAGTCCTCAATGCGCCCCAACAGGTCATGTTTTCAGGCTTTCCATTATTTTGCACAGGTGACTTGATCAGTTTCACTGCCTTGGTAATTACCACAGCGGTTTCATCTGAGGGAAATCCTGTTGGGGTGCCTTGAGGACTGAAGTTGAGAAACACTTCTTGAGTGTGTGTGTAATAATCACACAGACCTCAAATGAGCATCACACGTACAGCGGTGTCTTTCCTCCTCCTGTCTGTGTGTGTGTATATAGAATATATCGGAGCCAAAAAGGAGGAGGGGTGTGTTCAGTGAGAGCTGAACTGTCTGTATTGCAATGTGCCAGTGAGAAAAGCAACTGGCATCTCTCCCCACTGGCTGCCAGCGTGTGGGACACCAAACACCCCGCACAAGCTGGGTAGAATGCTCAGCCCTGCCTCTTTTTCTATTGGTCTGTTTAGTTTGTTTAACTAAAGGCATGACAAGGCATGTGAAAATCTTCAGAGTGTGGTGCCACTTAACAGCATGACCAGGCTTGCCACATAACAATTTATTTGGCAGTGTCAAGGGACTTTGATTCGAGTGCCAATCAACTATTACTACCTGAGGACCTGCTAGAGTATATTATCTAACTAGCATGATTTTCTTTAGCTGGGCAACTGTTTGAAGTTTTAGGCAGTGTAGGGGTTAATCTGCAAGCACATAGTGATCAATGTATTCTCTATCAGATTTGGAATCATTTTTAGTGTATGGTCATTACCACAAGGTACATATGTAAATGTATCCTTAAAGCCTGTGAGCAATAAAAAGGAACTCTAACTTCTGCTTGCTTTAAATAGCAGGCATAGCTACCTGTAAGTTCTTGCATGTCAGTACAATACTGATGTCTTGCAGATGACACTGGGATGTACAAATCTAGGGAGCTTTGCAAACAATGCCCAGCTTCTATGATTGCTAGGTCTGGCCTGCTTCCTGTGCATGTTTTTTAGGATATAGAAGTTGCTTGTTTCTTCAGCTTTTTCATGTAGCCTCCATGTTGATTCTCAGAGCTCTCCTCACTGAGCTCTGCAGAGTAACTTCTGCTTGCCGCCCCCTTTTCTATGAATTCTCAGACATGCTTTATAAATTCTGAACTTTGAACAGATGTAGAAAAGAGAAGACTGCAGATAAACAGGTAAAACTTGTGAAGAAGAATTTGTTTAATTTTTGTGTATCATCTGAGACCAGTTACACTGGGTTGTATGTAAAGGATTTCCATGTCCCATTGTCCCCAGTGTGCCCAAACTTACACATGCTTCCTTTTTATCACTGCTCCTGGATCCAATTCCCTCTTCCTGAAATTCCAGGTTGTGGAGCGTTCTCCCTCTGTGCTTCAGATGCACAGGGACACTAGGGACAGAACATGCAACCTAGCACTCTCTGGGAGGAGGGGGTAAAGGGAAGTGACTTGTTGCCCAGGCTATGGATGCAAAAAAAAAAACTCATTCATCCTGCCCAGCTGGGAGTGCACACATAGGGCACTTTCACATTGGGCGGGCATTGGCAGTAAGGCGTTATTCCATAGTTTTAGCAGTGCTTTTCGGCCGCTTTTAACCCCCGCTAGCGGTCGATGAAAGGGTTAATAGTGCCTGTGTACCGCCACTGCTTAAGCGCTTTGGCGGTGCTGCCCGTTGATTTCAATGTATACACTGCTCCTAAAGCACCCCAAAAATGCTGCTTGCAAGCGCACCACTCCAGTGTGAAAGCCAGGTGCTTTGCAGGCGATATTTTTAGCGCCAAAACGCCTGTAAAGCGCCTTAGTGTGAAAGTAGCCTTGCAGATATTTTATAGTTCCCTGTAAAGTGACAGAGACAGCTGAATAAGGAAACAAGGGCAGAGGGGAGTTTTGAAGGCGTGAATTTCCAGGCTAACATAGGCTGGCTCCCACTGCACTTTCAGAAGAAACCACTAGAATGTGATTGCTATGGAAAATACAGGCTATTACTTCCTAAACGTAGCTCAATAATCATCTTTTGATTTGCCGTTTTACAGCTGAAGGCTGGATTGGGAGAAAAAACGGTAGCATTTATCCCTCTATCTTGCTCCCAGGCAGTCTTGCCTTAATCCGTTTTCTGGTGATCATCTTCTTGGTAAATATAGGGAAGGTATCCGGTCTTGTTGCTGCCCTTTCACACCAACATAAACGTGCCCTCCTGGCATGTAACCAGTGTACAGCTGTGTGCTTTTCAAGCAATTAGGCAGTGTCCATGTTGTTAGGATGAGATGTGGGCGCTGCTGGAAGTACCCTTGCACTCTGCAGCAATGAAGACTGTTGGACTGAAATGCAAGACCCATCCAGTTTTGTGTCCAATGCAAAAATCTTTCAGGTCGTGTTGTTGTATTGAGTCACTGGTCTCCAAACTGCAGCCCGGGGTCAGATTCAGCCCTTTGCTTGCCTTTTTCACCAGTCTTTGGGGCATTATTCCACAAACTAACATCCACAGCGGGACACCATTTCTCCCACTGGCACCAACAATGGGGCACTCCTCCTTTTCCCTAATACCAAATGTAGCAATGTTTACCAACACTGATGCCAGGAAAATGTCCACTCCCGCTGGCCATAGTTCCAGCCCCTAAAGTCTGAAGGACAATAACCTGGTCTTTTGCTTAGAAACTTTGGAGACCCCTCCATTAAGGAATTCTACTGGGATTCCACCACAATGGACCAAAACAATGCACGTGTCTTTTTTTTTTTTTGGAATGCTGCATGGTGACGCCATGCATTGTGCCAGGCACCACTGTATAGTGTTTAGGTGCCATTCATTGTACCATGTTACACACCATTGTACGCTTTTTGCAGCAATGGACAAGTCTGATTGGGCCCCCAATGTATTTTAGGATAGTACCCTGACCTATTTTTATAAGATCTTGTAATCTTTATTGCAGAAGAACTTAGACTGGGAATATAAAGGGCAGCGCTGAAATGGAGCCCACAAACAATAGGGCTCTATTTCTTCACCCAGGGATGTCAATCTAACACTTGTATGCTTAGATGATAGGGCTGAACATTGTTATACTGTTCCTTCACCATCTGATCTGAGGCTGGGGAATGTCTTTTTTTTGCCGCTGTATTGCTTCAAGTCCAGTGGAGAAAAGTGAGGTCAGGGACCTGGCTGCGCAGTCTGGCAGGCATAAATGAATCTTGAGTGTGATTGAAGAAAAGTACAAATCCTTTGGCATGTACAGCAGTTCACATACCCAAATTCTAAATCTGTGTTTCATTACTAGCTTACATTTCTTCTTGATTTCAGCCAGTGCTAGCTGTTTTTCTAGTTGGAAGCTATCTGTCTTTCTAACGTGGAGATATGCGTACTGGAGCCTAAATCTCGTATTTGTTTTTTCCTGTAGTTTGAGTCTTGGTCTAAGGGGCTGTCTTCTTGTTGTGGATGGACGCCGTTGACCAATGAGGGGTTAAAGTTGCTAGTAACTTTGTGCCTCCTTTTCCCCACACAGCAGGGTCTTTTTTGCTGCTGCTTTTTTCTTTGTGTTTTTCCCCCAAAGGTCAGTCACGACGGCTGAGTCACACAGGACAATGGGCCTCATTTCTTCTTACTAGAAGAGAGCTGTTTCTGTTTGACTTTTGTTAGCATAATCTGCTGACTCATGTCATCAGGCGTGACACGCAAGGAACGTCATCCCCGGAGAAGGCTAAATATAGTTTAATCTTTATTAACTCCATTTCTTACGGTGTTAAACTTTTGTAGGGTTACAAGAGTTTTTTTTTTTTTTTTTTCATGTGTCCTTAACATGGAGATAAGAGAATGATACTTGTAATTTCACAATCGGGACCATAACCTTGTGTACAAGGAAGGCTAATTGCTCATGTCTATATGTTGAATCATGCAGTGATGTCTTCTTGAAGGTGTGGCCATCTTTGTGTCATTTATAACATAGAACTTTAGATTGTAATGTGCAGTTTCTGTAGAAAACTAGCAATAGTGTGCCCCCGCTTATTGAAAAAAGGGCAGCTTATGAATCGTCATCCTAGTGACCCTGTTGCCGATTTGCTAATTGAAATAAAGCAGCTCCCCCTAAAAGGGAGTGTAAATGATGCCTGTGCTCGACACCACAGCATTAGAGGAGTCTGTCGAGCCAACACCCCCCCATTTAGAACTGCTAACCTGGTGGGCTCCTTAAGTTCTAACCTTCTTGTGCCACCTTCTTTTCGTCTCTCTGTAACTTGGCATGTGTGTTGCTGGGAGGACTGTTGTATAGGAAGGGAATGGTCAGCTGTCTCTGTCCCTAGTGCCAGTACATATTCTTGCTAAACACAGAACTGTGCTCTTCTCTAGGCTGTGATGGCATGAGAGGCTTGCTTCCTTGATTCTGTAAGTTTTTATCATTTGTCACAAATGCTTTGGCTAACGACCACTGAACTGAATAGTAAGCGTTTCATGTTGCATTTTTTTTGTGTGTTTTTTAATCCTTTTTAAAAGGCTACTAACCAATCATTCAGCAAAGATAAAAATATTCTAATCCATTTTCTACTTGCCTTCCTAAGTAAGACTGGGGACATGCTTTTTCTTGTGAAAAAAAAAAAAAGACTGGGGACATGCTTGATCTTGTAAACTCATCTTTAACACAGAGTCTGTAATCATTACAATTTTCATAACTTAGACCCCTTTCTGGGGCGTTTTTCAGGAGCTTTAGCATTAAAAAAAAGTGCCTGAAAGAAGCTGCATCTGCAATCCCAATGTGAAAGCCTGAGTGCTTTCACACTGAGGTGCTGCACTGGCAGGGCGTCAAAGTCCTCCAAGCAGCTTATTTGCAGCGCTTTAGGAGCGGTGAAATCACCGCTCCTAAAGCCCCCTTCCCATTGAGGGACCTTTTTTTTTTTTAATGCCAAAGCGCCTGAAAAGCACCCCAGTGTGGAAGGGGTCTTAGTGGCGCTTTACCATCGTTTTTCGGGTGCTGGCAGTGTGAAAGGGCTCTGAAAGCACTCTGGCTTTCACATTAGGATTGAAGATGAGGCTTCTTTCAGGCGCTTTAGAGTCTTTTTTTTTTTTTTTTTTTTTTTACGCCAAATGCGCCTGAAAAACAGGGCAACATTTAAGCCAGTATTCTGCTTTGGATGTGAGGAAGAGCTTTCCATAGCAAAATTACAGTGGTTCTAAAGCCTTTAAGTAGTAGTAAACGTGTGTTTTTTTTTTTTATTATATATAATATATTTACCTTCAGGTAAGCTTATAGTAAAATTAATATCTATCCTTGCAAGCAGCAGCCGCTGCCGTCACCAACACATGCACTCCTGAAAGAACAGCATTCTTGTGCTGTTCCTTCAGAGCTGTATGCCGTGACTGAAACACCTGTGCACATGCACGACAGTGACTTCATCGTGGCTCTGCCAATCAGATGGCAGGACTCCCCGAACCCAGAAGAAAGACCAGGTAAAGATGGAAGTCTCTGCAGTGATGACAGTATGCCGCTGGAGGGCTTCATTTTAAGGTTAGTCTTTTATAATGTGTTAGTATGTAGTGCATACTAGCAGATTATGATATTGCCTTGCAGGTGGAAACTTTATTTTTATTATTCTTACAGAGTTTACTACTGCTTTTAAAGTTATTGTAGAGGTTTGTGTTTAAAAAAAAAAACATGTCATACTTATCTGCTCTGTGCAAGGGTTTTGCACAGAGAAACCCCAATCCTCCTTTTCTGGGGTCCCCCGGCAGCACTCCTGGCCCCTCCTCTTCGAGAGGAGCTTTCCATGGGGGCACTCGTGCGGACGCACTAGTGAGTCCTGCTGCTGCATCCATTGACACAGACAGCAGGACTCGGCCACACCCCCAGCTCCTGCATCACTGGATTTGATTGATCGTATTGTGAGCCAATGGCTCCTGCTGCATCAGTCTATCCAATGAGGAACCGAGACAACAGCTGGAGCTGCTGTCTGCTGTGCTCATGCTCATGCTCATTGCTTAAACAATCTGGGCTTAGTTAGGAAAAATGGGGCTCTAGGGGACATCTGCAGCATAGAATGCATTAAGGTGAAAAACCTCAAGGGTTTACAACTCCTTTTTTCTTTTGTTTTACCTTAATGCTTTTTAGGCATTAAGGTAACAAAAAAAAAACAACTTCTGTGTCTGGTATCGATCTGCCTCTCCTTATACTTGCCTGACCCTTTTTGTGATCCAGCGCTGTGCAGGAGAGCAGCGTTTCTCCAAGCTTTGTCCCTCCTCACAGGGTAGATCCATAGCAGCGGGGAGTAATTGGCTCTGTGACGAGGTAATGGGACAGGGCTTGTCCACCTGACCCACCCTAAGATGTGGCTTCCTATAGGGCCACTGACTGAAGAGAAGGAGCCAAGCGTACTGGTAGGGGACCCAAAAACAGGACCAGGGCTGCTCTGTGCAATCCATTACACAGAGAAGGTAAATGTATAACATGTTGGTTTACTTTTAATTTAAAAAGGAAAAAAAACTGAAGCGTTACAAACACCTTATTGTGTTAAAAAAAGAAAAAAAAAACTTTACATTTTTATTCAGAAATGTTAGGTGCCACTTGTAAGTTATGAAGTACATTAGCAACTTGGCTGCTCTGATTATCCACCCCAGAAAAGCACATTAAAGCCGTAATGGTTAGATTCCTGCATCAAAATACTGGTAAGGTGACATCACTTATCACATTTGGGAATATATAGCTTTTTATCATAATGCACTGCAGTGACAAATGTGGCTAATGTGAACTCAACCACACTGGCTGCAATGATTTAGTTTTTATGTCCTCTCCTTCTCTAGACATTTTGCCTTAAGGAATATCTGATAAGGCTTCACTTGTTAGTACTCTTATTAGTTACTAGATTTTACATACAATAAAATAGTCTGTTGGCGTATATAACAGCTGTAATGTCCATGTTATATAATATTTCCATACATGTTTAATGTCTCTTGGCACATGATATGGACTTTACCATTGACCTCTGATGACACAGCTCTTTGTACTACTCACTGACAGGCTATTCTTCTGCTATATGATACTGATGAGTCTTACCATCCCTCCAGTGACCTAATAATGCTGCCATGTGAATGAATTAGAAAAAAATGAAGTCATCTTTCCCGTGTGAAGGGATGGACTTATCCGAGAAGATGATATTAAACACACCATTATTATTCTTTTTTTTCGTTCCTCTTGGCCTGCAGCAAATTCTATTTACTTTTTTATTTGATGGTTGCTTGGCTAGGAAAGGCAGGGCTGCAGGACTAATTGAAATCCAGAATAGAATATAATAAATCTGTTTGGAGGATTTAATGGCCAGTGCTTCTACAAATGCTTTAGAAGTGCATGTGACTGTACCACCCCATTACGATGCTGCTCACATGGAGAGCAGCAATGCAGGAACGTTTGGAACCAGACTGAACCCAGTGTAGGTAGTGTCGTAATTTACACTGTGCCACAGGTTTATCAACCGAACGCACACATTAAATAACTTTGTCCTTAAATAGTATTTAGATCTTATTTGCTTTTCCAGTTTTTGTTGTGTGTTTATAGTATGTTTGGTCATTTGCATTGATGAAATTTATCATAGAGCTATGCTTTTTGCACCTGTTCATTAGGGCTGTACGTGAAGAATAACGGTTTAGTACTTAATACGAAAATATGTATTTATTTCAAATTTAACCATTATTACCATTGTCTGGACTTGGGCTGGTATCAATTTAATTGTATTAACTCTTACTGTATCTTGTATGTGCTTGTGTTCTTCCTTTCAGTTTGAGCGACAGCTTTTTCATGGTGAAGGGTGCTGCCCTCTTCCTGCAGCAGGGAAACAGCTACCAAGGACAAAGGAGTCTTCTACACTTGCACAAGAATGCTGGTACGGGGTGGCCGTAAGGTCAGAGGCTATCTGAGGGATACAGGATCTTTATTGGCTTTGCAGCTAATTGTGTTACTTTGATTCCTTGGGGCAGATCACATGCATGTCTTTCAGTCTGACAAATGTTTGAGAATTTAGCCCATTTTTCAAGTTCCTCAAACTGACCTGGGGGGAAATGATGTAACAATTGCCTGAACTGTAATGGAAAGTGCTGGTTTCAGAGTTAAAGATTTGTTATTTTCTTTCATTACAGCCCCTTGAGTCCTGTAACTTGTCTGTGTTTCTCTAGTAATCCCAATGTATTTTATCTCCCACGTCTCCTTTTTTTTTTTTTATATATATATTTTCTTTGAAAATTGTGTTGCAGTTCGCAACAACATATATTGTGTGGTGTGTCATTTTTATGTATGTTTTTTTACTGCTTGTTCACACCAACTGTCGTGCCAAAGCGCTGTAAACAGTTCATTACACTGTAACCCTTTCTTATTGTTTTGTTAACTTTACTGAATAGCTCAAAATTACACTTTATGCCATTGCATTCTATGCATTGGATTGTGTTCGACAATGCTGAGCTGAAAAGTACGGCGTGTGTGTGGTGTTTTTTTTTTTTTTTTCCTTCTGTAGAACAGGTAATGCCACACACTAATGGGAGCGCAGATCGGCAACTATAGGCTAAACATTTTTTTCTCTTTTTTGGATAGAGTAAAGTAGGGTTATAACTCCTGTTGGTTTATTTTTTTTACCAACTGTGCCCCATTGGGATATTTACCTTCGCTTCCTGTTACAAAGCAAGAAGAAGAAGTGAGAGGAAATCCCTGCAAATTATGGAAATCGCATGCGGACCGCAGACCATCAGAATTTGTGTCCCCATTGGAGGCCCCTTTTACACGGGGCGAATCCGTTGCAGCGGTCCACCAGCTCAGCGGCAGATCTCTCCGTTGATCTCCGCCTAGCCGGCGGATGATAGGTCCCTCTCTGCTCACTGAGTGGAAAGGAGCTTTTCGAGCGCCGCTGCTTGCTAAGGAGAGATCGGACAAAAACGAACAACGTGTCTATTTTCATCAAATCTCACCTGATCCGATCCGCCAGGATGGATGGCGAATGTGTCGACATACGTCTGATTTTATCGGATCGGATGTCGGCAAACATGGTCACCGCTGACATCCGACGCTCCATAGACTTGCATGGAGCGCCCGTTCAGGTCCGCTGAAAAAACTGACAGGGTAAACCCAAAATTTGGAATTTTCTTTTACTTTCACTTTCAATGATGACAGTTAACAGGATAAATAGAGAGGGTGGATTTCCCTAATAGGGGCAATGTATTCTTTTTAATACGTTTTTATTTTTTTATTTCTTTATTTTATTTTTTTCTAGGAGATTTACCTCAACACCTCCAGGTGATGATAAATCTTCTCCGTTCTGAAGATCGTATTAAACTGGTAAGATTCGCCACATGTACATACATGGTACTTTCTTTGGAATAGGAACTTTGTACAGAACAACAGTATTTTTTCTTTTTTTAACAGAAACATTTTTTTCAATAAAATAGAACAATCGTAATTCTACATACAGTGAAATACAATAGTCGCCATTGAGTAACAGCAAAAGGAGAAACATCTGAGGATATAAGAGCATCAAACAAAGCATTCCATAATACATAATGCAAAAGTGGATTACAAAGTGATCAAACTAGACGATAATGAGGTAGCATTTTAACAAGTCAGCATGAATATAAAAGTTTTTACCCAAGCTCAACCGCTATATTTTATATCCAGGAGCTGGAATCCGGTGCTCTGGCTGGGCCGTCCAACTCCCAAGGTTGCAAATATCCATAAGATTAAATCTATCAACTCGGAGTGCTCTTGCAAAGAAAATTCCTTATTGACTACATTTATAAAAGCATGATTCAAAAGATGCTAACGCATTTTGGCTTTTGCAGCCTTCCTCATGGCATGCCATGAGGAAGGCTGCAAAAATCAAAACATGCTAGCATCTTTTGTATCATGCTTTTTATACATGTAGCCAATAAAGAATTTTCTTTGCAAGAGCACTCCGAGTTGCCGGATTTAATCTTAATGATAACAAGTCCGCATTTCCAGTATAAAATTTAAATGTAAATTGGGTGAAATAAACTCCAACCCAGTAGTGCGACATAGCCACCCAGCTGTCAGTTTTCCAAAAAGAAGGGAAGGAAACGGGAAGAATAATAAAAAGGGGGGAGTGTGAATAGGTAAGTGGAGTAGGAAGGCCAAGACTAATACATGCATAAGGAGGGGATTTCAGAAAAAAGTACTAAGTAGGGGAAACACAATGTGTGGATATCATAGTGGTATCCTCCAGATAGGGAGGTCAGTACTCCAGCCCCTAGAAGCACACCATGGGGGTCAAACTGAAGTTTCAAATCATCAGGGCTCTATCCTCTACCCAGGCATCCCATATTTTCCCAAATTTTTGACGACCCATGTAGATGAGCTTATAAAGAGGTAAGACTGAACCAATTAATGGTCTCCACTGTGTAATTGGGGGTTATTTACGAAAGGCAAATCCACTTTTCACTAGAAGTGCACTTAAAATTGCACTAAAAGTGCAGTCGCTGTAGGTCCGAGAAAATAAAAAACAGCATTTTAGCTTACACATGATTTGGATGATAAAATCAGCAGAGCTTCCCCTCATTTCAGATCTACCCCTCCGATTTACAGCGACTGCACTTCCAAATGCACTTTCAAGTGCACTTTGCCCTTGTAGTGCAAAGGTGGCTAAATAACCCCCATTGCCTCCATTTTAAAAGGATCGTCTTACTGGCGTAAAAGCCAACATAGAACACAGAAAGCTGTTTATACAGTGCGGAAAATAAGTATTTGAACACCCTGCTATTTTGCAAGTTCTCCCACTTGGAAATCATGGAGGGGTCTGAAATTGTCATCGTAGGTGCATGTCCACTGTGAGAGACATAATCAAAAAAAAAAATTCCAGAAATCACAATTTATGAATTTTTAACTATTTATTTGTATGATACAGCTGCAAAGAAGTATTTGAACACCTGTCTATCAGCTAGAATTCTGACCCTCAAAGACCTGTTAGTCTGCCTTTAAAATGTCCACCTCCACTCCATTTATTATCCTAAATTAGATGCACCTGTTTGAGGTCATTTTCTGCATAAAGACACCTGTCCACCCCATACAATCAGTAAGAATACAACTACTAACATGGCCAAGACCAAAGAGCTGTCCAAAGACACTAGAGACAAAATTGTACACCTCCACAAGGCTGGAAAGGGCTACGGGGAAATTGCCAAGCAGCTTGGTGAAAAAAGGTCCACTGTTGGAGCAATCATTAGAAAATGGAAGAAGCTAAACATGACTGTCAATCTCCCTCGGACTGGGGCTCCATGCAAAATCTCACCTCGTGGGGTCTCAATGATCCTAAGAAAGGTGAGAAATCAGCCCAGGACTACACGGGAGGAGCTGGTCAATGACCTGAAAAGAGCTGGGACCACCGTTTCCAAGGTTACTGTTGGTAATACACTAAGACGTCATGGTTTGAAATCATGCATGGCACGGAAGGTTCCCCTGCTTAAACCAGCACATGTCAAGGCCCGTCTTAAGTTTGCCAATGACCATTTGGATGATCCAGAGGAGTCATGGGAGAAAGTCATGTGGTCAGATGAGACCAAAATAGAACTTTTTGGTCATAATTCCACTAACCATGTTTGGAGGAAGAAGAATGATGAGTACCATCCCAAGAACACCATCCCTACTGTGAAGCATGGGGGTGGTAGCATCATGCTTTGGGGGTGTTTTTCTGCACATGGGACAGGGCGACTGCACTGTATTAAGGAGAGGATGACCGGGGCCATGTATTACGAGATTTTGGGCAACAACCTCCTTCCCTTAGTTAGAGCTTTGAAGATGGGTCGAGGCTGGGTCTTCCAACATGACAATGACCCGAAGCACACAGCCAGGATAACCAAGGAGTGGCTCTGTAAGAAGCATATCAAGGTTCTGGCGTGGCCTAGCCAGTCTCCAGACCTAAACCCAATAGAGAATCTTTAGAGGGAGCTCAAACTCCGTGTTTCTCAGCGACAGCCCAGAAACCTGACTGATCTAGAGAAGATCTGTGTGGAGGAGTGGACCAAAATCCCTCCTCCAGTGTGTGCAAACCTGGTGAAAAACTACAAGAAACGTTTGACCTCTGTAATTGCAAACAAAGGCTACTGTACCAAATATTAACATTGATTTTCTCAGGTGTTCAAATACGTCTTTGCAGCTGTATCATACAAATAAATAGTTAAAAAAATCATACATTGTGATTTCTGGAATTTTTTTTTTTGATTATGTCTCTCACAGTGGACATGCACCTACGATGACAATTTCAGACCCCTCCATGATTTCCAAGTGGGAGAACTTGCAAAATAGCAGGGTGTTCAAATACTTATTTTCCGCACTGTAGGTAGTTTACCATTGAGTCTTAGATGCCTAATAGGAGGATTAGAACAACTGTATTAGAATTACAATTTGATAACAAAAGATTCTGAAAGTTTACGTAAAGAAGCGGTTTAGATCTTTTACAAATTGCCATGACAATGTGTGTAAAGTAAGCACACAACTGTTTTCAACTTAATTTTTGTGTGAACGATTAGTAATAGCTGTTGTAGTTGAAGAATACAATGTCATCTGTAGCCTGAGAATTGAAAGATGAGTAAGGAAAAAAAGAAATGTTTAAAGGGAGTGGGGAAAAAAAACAAGATTCAAAGGTTATTTTTTTTAAATGTGCATGTTCAGCTTTTCACAAAAATGAGAGGTGAACCAACTTCCGACATTCCCTCCCCGGCTCGTGACCACTTTGACCATTGGACTTGCTCTTATCTATCCTTGAAGCCCTTAAAGGAGTTGTAAAGGCAGAAGGTTTTTTGATCTTGATGCATTAAGATAAAAAGCCTTCTGTGTGCAGCAGCTGACACAGCACCCCCTAATACTTACCTGAGCCCCATCTCTGTCTAGCGATGTCCACGAAAATCTCGGCCGTCCGAGACTCTCCCTCCTGATTGTCTGAGACACAGCAGTGGCGCCATTGGCTCCCGCTGCTGTCAATTAGTCATCCAATCAGCAGGGAGAGGGGGTGGGACCAGGCTGCATGGACACATGGAGCTGTCACTTGACTTGGGTGCCCCCTTGGCAAGCTGCTTCCTGAGGGAGCACTCGACAGGAGGGAGGGGTCAGGTGCAGCAAAGAGGGTCCTGAGAAGAGGAGGCTTGAGGCTGCTCTGTGCAAAACCAACTGCACAGAGCAGGTAAGTATGACATGTTTGTTATTTTTATTGAAGACTTTACAATCACTTTAAGAAAGAAGGGACAGGGTTTTGAATGCCCCAGACCACTGCATCGGCTGTGGACGGTAATCGTTAATTAATACAAGTGCAGAGCAAACTAGGGGTTTGGGGATGGTGTACTGTGCTGGTTCACCTTTTTATTTTTTAGGGGATGACCCCTCTCCTCTCTCTGTACCATCAGGTTAGGCTTTTGTAGGCTTAGTATGTCAAAATTGCACAAGTTTAAGGCATAGCTGACCTTCCACCCACCCAAAATATCCTTCTACTGCATATACAAGAGGCTGTACTAAAAATGAGGTTGTATGATGACTGCTTCTG
The DNA here is from genome assembly GCA_029574335.1 of Rana kukunoris. Taxonomy (NCBI): domain Eukaryota; kingdom Metazoa; phylum Chordata; class Amphibia; order Anura; family Ranidae; genus Rana; species Rana kukunoris. Next base: position 249,772,034 of record CM056049.1, read on the forward strand.
GTATAAATGAAGTCATCAAGCTCTGCTTGTTTTTGTTCCTTGAAAATTTATAGTTCATCCTAAATTTTTAAAAGTAAATGGTATGTGTTCTCTCATTCCCTGTCGTATCGATGAGACTTTGATTTTCATTTCTCATTTGAAATTCCGGAATGTTTAAATTTTGCTACTCCTGATGTGAGGAGATTTATTCTACTAAAGTTTTTCCTATTTACATTATCTGCCCAAAAGATTGTTTTAAAAATACATGTGACTGCAAATAATTGAAATATTGCTTATAGATACAGGAAGGATGATTGTTCATTGTGTATAATTTGATTATTTAAGGAAAAGCGAAAAACTTGGATATAGACTGTCAGAAAAAAAATCATAATTTTGTTCTGGTGCCATTTAAACGTATTTTTTATTCTATGAATATGCAACTTGAAATTGCAGGTTTCTATGGGCAGCCTTCAAATGCTTACAAAGATTGTTTGTTTTTGTTTAAGGCTGTCCGTCTGGAGAGCAGCTGGTCAGATCGTGTGCGTTACATGGTTGTGGTGTACTGTAGTGGGCGTCAAGACACCGAAGAGAATATACTTCTGGGGGTGGATTTCACCAGTAAAGAGAGGTGAGTTGTACTGCATCACTGTAAAGATGCAATTTTTTTTTTTTTTTTTAGGAAACGTTTCTAAAATCATGCCAAATTTGGTGAGGTTTTTTTTTTAAATCCAAAGCTAAGGATGTATGGTGCAATGAATGTAAAACATACAAGAACTTTTAAAGTAGAACTATAGGCAATACTTTTTTATTTTTTTATTTGGATAGTGTAGGGGAGGGAGGGTTGTTTGTCTCATTGGGTACATTTCCCTTCGCTGCCTGTCCCATAGACAAAACAGGAAGTAAGAGGAAATCGCTGCGTACGCGGCTTATCTTGCCGCCTGTAGAAAAAAAAAAAAAAGTTGAATCTTTCTTTAACATTGCGGTCTATGAGGGAACGCCAATGTCGCCTGAAAAAAAATGTCCGGGACTTTTTTTTCAGGCGACAGGCGTTGAGATGTGAACCATCTCCATAGACCGCAATGTTATTTCACATCTCGAGCGACAAGAGCGACGGGCGACCGGCGTTTTGTCGCTCAGATGTGAATGGAGCCTAAGGGATTCCCTTGGGGACCCCCAGGTCATGAGAACTAGTGTCCCCTTTAGAATATTTCCTCTCTTTTACTCTTCTGAGGACAACCCACAATTTTGGGATTTTCTCTACTTTTCACTGATCATAGTAAACAGGACAAATGGAATGAGTCAATCTCCCTAATGGAGACACAGAAAGCAATACAAACTGACAGGTTTTATAATCCCTCTCCACTCCAGTACTAAAAAAAAAATACTAAAGTTTTGCCTTTAGTTGTACTTTAATGTAGAAGTCAAGGCAACATAATTTTTAAGGGAAGGTTATAACACCTGTAAGGTGTGTGTGTGTGTGTGTGTGTTTTTTGTCTTCGCTTTCTGACCCATAGTGAAAACTGGAAGTGAGGCAATCTCTGGTTGTCACCAGAGGGTCTCCGTAAAGGATAAAGGGGTCAGAGGGAGTATTTGCCTAACCAGAAGATGACAGTAGGGTTTAGTAGTCCTGAGGAGAACTCGGTCCAGTAGAACCACCTTTTAAACTGCTCCTCTTTGTTATTGACTGGCCATCAACATAATTAAGATGAAAAACCTTCTTTAGAATCACTTTAAGTAAGTGTGTAAATGAGCATTTCTATTTCTTTAACCACTTAAGGACCCTGCACTGTATATATACGTCCTCTTTTTAAAGATGGATATCTCGGTAACGGCAGCAGCTGCTGCCACAACCGAGATATCCATCTCTTCAGTGCAGGGTCCTGTGTACAATAACGGCGGTCTCCGCGGCAGATTCGCCGCGAGATCGCCGTTATCGATGACCGGAGAGGTGCCCTCCCGCCGCTTTCCCGTGCTCTCCGCCGCTTACCGTTGCCGTCGGTAGCGGCGGAGGCTATCGGGTCTGTGCGGCTCCTCTGCTGGGATACGAGTGAGGGAAAAATCGCCCCCACCCGTTCCCCATAGCAGCGCTGGGCGGAAGTGACGTCAAAACGTCATTTCCGCCCACTGTCTTAAAGAGATTTTCTTTTTAAGGCTATTTAAAAAATGACATTTTCCTTTTTTTTTTTTTTTTTCTTTTTAAGCCTAAATATGAGATCTGAGGTCTTTTTGACCCCAGATCTCATATTTAAGAGGACCTGTCATGCTTTTTTCTATTACAAGGGATGTTTAAATTTCTTGTAATAGGAATAAAAGTGATCAATTATTATATATTTTTTTTTTCAGTGTAAAAAATGTTAAAATAAATACAAATAAATAGGAAAAAAAAATAAAAAATTTTAAAGCGCCCCGTCCCGACGAGCTCGCGCGCAGAAGCGAACGCATACGCGAGTAGTGCCTGCATATGAAAACGGTGTTCAAACCACACAAGTGAGGTATCGCCGCGATCGTTAGAGCGAGAGCAATAATTCTAGCCCTAGACCTCCTCTGCATCTAAAAAAATGCAACCTATAGAATTTTTTATATGTCGCCTATGGAGATTTTTAAGGGTAAAAGTTTGACGCCATGCTACGAGCGGGCGCAATTTCTAAACGTGACATGTTGGGTGTCATTTTACTCGGCGTAACATTATCTTTCACAATATATAAAAAAATTGGACCAAATTTATTGTTGTCTTATTTTTTAATTCAAAAAAGTGTATTTTTTCCAAAAAAAGTGCGCTTGTAAGACCGCTGCGCAAATACGGTGTGACAAAAAGTATTGCAATGACCATTATTTTATTCTCTAGGGTGTTAGAAAAAAAATATATATAATGTTTGGGGGTTTTAAGTAATTTTCTAGCAGAAAAAACTGTTTCAGTCTTGCAAACACCAAAACTGAAAAACACCCAAGGTCCTTAAGTGGTTAAATATAAGGGAGCCAGATGGAGAAGGAAGGCAGGCAGGCAGGTCTGTGCAATGTTGTGAAGACCCTACCACCTGGAAAATAATTTTATATCCTGTTTCTTGTATAGCGCTAGAGATGGAGGTCCTATGCGTCACCTGTCCTTCTCAGTGAATGTAAGGTTTATGTTTCGTCCCCACTGGAGAGAAGTTTCAGGGTGGACATCTTGGGTGGATCAGATGGGATTCTCTAGGAGTGGGATAAGGCATCTTGTGTCAAGTCAGACTTTACGCACAATGCTTCAAACTGTCTTAGAGGGGACAGGGTGATTTTTACTGCCTAATTTCGAGAGAAGATGGCATAGCCTTCCAAAAAGGGAGTTCCGACAGGTTTTGCATAAACATCTGCTCTGAATTTGAAGATATTTACTGTACATGCAGCCAGTGACATCACTGGTGCATGCGCTCTGATGGAATGGCCACCCATGTCGTTCCTTCAGAGCCCTGTGCCGTAAATGGCGGCACCCACACGCATTTGCTGGAGTGTGTCGTTGTGGCTACGGCCAGTCACAAAGCCAGGGTCCGCGAATCCAGAAGCAAGATGGGTGCGGCCTCCTTCTCTGACATTTTGGCATGGGAGGTCTTAGTTTTAAGGTAAATGTAAACATAATGTTACTAGCACATTATGGCTTTACCTTGCAGGGTTACATTTTTTTTTTAACTATGATACAAGAATATTCCTTCATGAAGCCCTACGGAATGTGAGGTTGTCCAATTGCTGGAGTCTTGCGAGAGGGCATATGGTCCGGGAAGATGGGTTGTCTGTCTTGCTTAAATGGTTTAAGTGTAGAGCCAATCACAGGATGGTTGTACAAAGACTTGGGACATTTTCTTGGTTATCCCACAGCATTCCAAAGAGGAATCTATGAGAAAGCCTGCTCCATCTTGGCCCAGCATTTATAAGACTTGGCAGTACACCACTCCGGGATACAGTTCATACAGGTTGCTTTATGGTACTTGACCACGTCTGGGAGGCCTATCCCACCCCTGGTTTTAGAATCAATTCATCTCTGATGACGCTCCCTATCTGCTTGTCTCACATATATGTATTGCCTATATGTATTGTTGTAAGAATGTCTTGATAAGCGCTGAGGAGGCCAAGGATCTTTGTTTGCTGTTTCCACGCAGTGCATTTGAGACAAAGGGAATGCAATCTGTTTTGAACTTACCTTTTTGATATGAGCACCCTGCAAGATAAAGATGCCCTTTATGCACTTCCCCTACAGACTTTGGTTTCACTTTGGAGCTTTCTTGAGTAGGGACAAAAGCTTTAAATTCAGGGACCACTAACAGCCTGGTGTGGGGGCTTGTTAGGAAAGGCTAAAACCTCTGTCAAATTTTCATTTTGTTCCTGTTGGAAATTTTACCTTACTTCCTGTTTGGTGAGGTTAAGGTGGTTGCACAGCCTCAATGTCTTGAAAGAGTCACTGCAACCCTAAGCAATCAATAACCCTTCCTGATATGCTTGGAAATCCCCACTGGTACCCCTAGCACACCTGAAAACTAGAATTTAACACTATAAATCTCATTGGGGGAAAAAATATCTCACACCTTATATAATACTAATCATTTATATGACAAAAAATGGAATCCATGGTTTAATTATTCCAATCACTTATTCAACTGTTTTTCATGAGAATGCATGTGAGTAGAAGAGGACATAAAAGGTGGGACTAAGTGAGGCAGAGCTGGTTGGCTGAGAGTACTAAGACGCACCACTGCACACAAGCATGTTAAATGCATACTTCATGAAAGGGAAATGAGAGGCGGGACTGAGTGCAGCGGAGCAGAGCGGGCTGGTTGGGAGATCTGGAACCATCGACGGAACAGGGAAGTGTGAGTGCCAGTGGCATTTTTATAGTAATCAATGCATTTTTATAGCACTGATCGCTATAAAAATGCCAATGGTCCCAAAAATGTGTCAAAAGTGTCCAAAGTGTCCGCCATAATGTTGCAGTACCGAAAAAAAATCGATGATCGCCGCCATTACTATAATAAAAATATTAATAAAAATGCCATAAAACTACCCCTATTTTGTAAACGCTATAACTTTTGGCAAACCAATCAATAAACGCTTATTGCGATTTATTTATTTATTTTTTTATTTTTTTAAGAAAAATATGTAGAAGAATACGGATCGGTCTAAACTGAGGAAATGTTTTTTTTTTTTTTTATATATATTTTTTTGGGAGATATTTATTATAACAAAAAGTAAAAAATATGAATATTTTTCAAAATTGTCGCTCTATTTTTGTTTATAGTGCAAAAACTAAAAACCGCAGAGGTGATCGAATACCACCAAAAGAAAGCTCCTATTTGTGGGAAAAAAAGGACGCCAATTTTGTTTAGCAGCCACGTCGCACGACCGCGCAATTGTCAGTTAAAGCGACAGTGCCGAATCGCAAAAAGTGCTCTGGTCTTTGACCAGCAATATGGTCCGGGGGTTAAGTGGTTATAATTTCCAGGCCTAAAACGTGCATTTAAACATGTGTGCAAAACGGGTAAAAAAAATAGGCTGTGGCGGTGAACGAGTTATTGATGTGACTGCCAGGTTACCTTTCTTTAACCCAGTATGAATGGGCATGTGGTTTTAAAAAAAAATTACCGGCACTACCCTTATCTTGGGGGAACAATATGCCAGTAGGCTTTTATATATTTTTTTGTCCTGAGCTCCACAGACATTCCTTTCATCTCCTGGCCTGACCCGGCCTTCATCTGTTTGGTGACATTTCAGTAAAGGAACAAAACTACAGTGCTAATCAAATCCATTCTGTCAAAAATGTACTGTTCTTACAGCCGATTACAACTTGAGTATACTATGACATATCCACTCTAACGGCCTGTTTTCTGCCTCAGTAAAAGTTGCACCATCGGGATGGTTCTGCACTTGTGGAGTGACGCCACCATTCGCCTGGATGGAGATGGGTGAGTTATTAAGATTTTTTTCTGTTTTTACTGTAGTGATTATACAGAATTTATTTAGTGCCAAAGGTTTGCGTGGCGCTTTACAATATAAGGGAGACAGAATAATTACAATACAATTAAGTACAAGAGTTTGGAAGAGCCCTGCTCAAGAGACCATCTATTTTTTTTTCCTTCTCTTTGGAGCTTGTTTTTATTGAAATGCATAGATTATTCATTGTTGTAATGCGCTTAGTGACCACACACCAGGGTTCTGCTCATTTACTGCAGGAAACATTAAAACGTCACTCATCTGTGACATATACAGAGAAACAAAAGACTTATGAGTAAACACAAATTATACACAGTGAAATAAAAAGATGACCTAAATGTCTGCTGACCTCCTTTTTTATAGATTTTTTTTTTTCTGTTGTAATAATACATTTTTACTGATTTTGTTAATTTAGTTAAAAACAAAAAATTCTAGTAACACGTTTGCAAACACATTTTTAATTTGTGTTGTTTGCAGCATTGTAGCCATCTAGTGGCCTAGAGCTAAAGTCTCACTGCTCCTCACCACCACATTTGTGATTGACAGCAGCTCCTGAGTCAGCTTGGTTTTGGCTCTGCGTCTCCCTTGACAATAACTGCATGTAAGGCTGTAGTTCTGAACAGGAGCATACACACAGTCATGACTCAGGTGGTTCTCCATAGTTTCTGGCAGACACATGGGGCACCCACATATCAGCAGTCGAATTGTGACCAGAGGGCAGAATGAGGAGAAAAATAAACGGTGCAAGAGCATATTTTTTTTACTATTGGCAGCTCACTTAAGAAAAAAAAAAGAAATTGACTTTAAGGCGTACACACGATCGGACATGTCCGATGAAACTGGTCTGCAGACCGGTTTCATCGGACCAGTTTGATGGTGTGTACGCCCTATCGGACCATTGTCCGTCGGACCAAAGTTTTAAAACATGCTTTCAAATCTGTCCGCGGACACCTGTCGGTCAGACAGGTTCGATGGTTAGTACACAAAAGCATCGGACCAAAAACCTGCGCATGCTCAGAATCAAGTCGACGCATGCTTGGAAGCATTAAACTTTGTTATTTCATCACGTCGTTGTGTTCTATGTCACCGCGTTCTGGTCTGAGGGGATTTTGGTCCGATGATGTACGCACATCAGACAAGTTCAGAGTTGTCTGATGAAAACGGTCCGTCAGACAAGTCTCATCAGACATGTCTGATTGTGTGTAAAAAATGATGTAATAAGCGTATAGGGCTTCATTGATTGGTGTCTTAGTAATTTTTTAAAAGATAACTTTTACTTACAATTTTTAATAAAAGGAAGTAGAGTGGCCACTAGAGAAGGTCGTCGGGTAGAATTTCTCTTGTCTGAAAGCTGGAGGAAGAGTAATAAAAAGATACAGGCATCCCATCCACTATTGCATTGTTTGTTTACTAGGTCATATATTTTTTTCCAGACACTAAAGCTTGGTACATACTATAAACTTTTTTTTCTTTCCCCCAGTTTAACCCGGGTTAAATGGAAAAAAAAACGTCAGCTCTGGTTGGAGCAGCGGTACAAACAGTCCACTGTTGGTACAGAACCCCCCCCCCCCTGCTGAGCTGTTGTGTTCTGACAGGGGGACAGCCCTCCTGCCAAAACACTCCCATCAGCGATTTGCTGAGAGTGCTGATCGGGGAGCCGGTCAGCTGTTGGTTTTCCAGCATGCTCGGCCGGCTTCTGTCAGAACGGCTGCCATACACATGGACCGAATGTCAGACGGTTTTTATTAAACTGGTCAATGTCGCTCAGCCTATGTATACAGGGCTTAATCTGAGCTACAAATAGCATATCAATTGTGTCTGATATTTAAACAAGTAACCGCAGCTGCTATAGGGCCAGTTCACACAGCATGCAGTCCAGTGCGTTTTTTTTTTTTTTTTTTCTGCATCAGTAACGCATGAATAGTAGGTTATATGGTTTCCAATGGTATATTTCACATTGGTGCTGTAAATTCCAGTGCATTAAAGTTACATAAAAGCAAGTAGATCATGCTGCATTTTTTTCTGCACCGAACTGTACACATCTAAAACGCACTGCAACACACATGTCCCCATTTAATGTGAAGAAGAAGAGAAAAAAAGACATGTAAAAAAAAAGCCCTAGTAGGGATTAAAGCCCCCCGGAAACACTTTTAAAAAACATGCATGCAGGAACGCACACGGACTGCATTTCTGTGGTGTGAACTGGCCCTTAAAGATTTGCAGGGACGTCCAGGAACATGTGTTTTCTATTTGACACTATGAGTAACTGTGTAAAAATAAAGTATGGTATTCTTTTGCAGTATTGAGAGCCCAAATACACTGTGCCTTGTAGTGATCAAAAAAAGGTAGGTGCACATTGTCACACAGGAAAGTTGCTCATTGAAACTGTGGCCCCTTTCATAAGGAAAGGTCAATGTTGCTTTTTTAAATCTGAAACATCATGGGGAAACAGATCATGTCATTTAAGCATAATTTGTTCTCCGCAAATGCTGCTAGGCTTCTGCTTATGTAAAGGTCCACTGGTGAGGAGAGGCATTTTCCTGGGTGGTTTTGTAAACATTTCTTGGATCTCTGCAGAGCAGTGTATGTGCATTTCATTAGGAGATATTTCATACTTCTTTTTTTTTTTTTTCTTAAGTTCTAAACTTTCTGTATTTTCTCCATTTGCTTAGTGGGTTTAGTGTCAACACTGCAGGGAGAACCCATGTGTTCAAACCAGTATCAGTCCAAGCCATGTGGTAAGCAAGTGTTGTATTACTCGTTGTTTTTGTTCGTTATCATTAGGTATGTGCTTAATACGATGTGTTGGATACCACCCATATTACCTCATTTCTGATAGCGAAGGGGTAATCCTAACAGGGTATCATTAACAAGGTAGAGTACCATTGTTTTGTTTTGCTCTTGTGATTTCCCATCCCATCTGCCTTCCCTGCCAGATTTTTCTTCTTCTTCTTTCCAGCTTTGTCTTTTCTTCACATTCCTTCCTAGGTTTCCTTAGGGCAAATGCAAATGATACAGATGGACAGGCATAGCGGCCAAAACAAATTTCTTACTTGGCGACATTTGGTGCTTTTTAGTTGCTGTCTTGTATAGAACAGCTAATATTATTCATGCCTGATCATTTCATCTAAATGTTTACTGAAATATGTGTTCTCAACAATTCATATATTGCTAAAGTGGAAGTAAACTTCCATCTCTGACTTTTACCTATAGGTAGGCCTATAATAAGGCTTACCTATAGGTAGTGTAAATATCTCCTAAACGTGCACCGATTAGGAGATATTTACTGTAAACGCAGCCACTGGCAAAGGTGCTCTGAATAAACGGCCTTCTGTGCCGTTCTTTCAGAGCCCTGTGTCGTAAACTGCGGCGCATGCACGGGAGTGACATCGCCACTCTGACCAGTCACAGAGCCGGAGTCCGCAAACCCCGAAGCAAGACGGGTGAAGATTGGAGCGCCTGCAGCTCTGACATCTTGGCACTGGAATGCTTAGTTTTAAGGTTTAACATAATGTGCTAGTATGCAAGGTCCAAAAACATCCATACCCCCCCCCCCCCCTAACTCCATTGTTTGGCCGTCCTGTCCATCAGCCCCGCACTTGCCCCATCCTGTCCACGGACCGCTTCAATGTCTTCCCCCTGCAGCTCCTCCCCTGCTCCCGGCCCGACGATCGCTTCTCCTCTTGGCCAATAGGGTCTTAAGACCTGCCTCCTAATTGGCTGGGAGGAGAAGCAAGAAGACAATTACAAATATTTATTGGTTATTGTCGCACAACTGGGTGGGCTCAGAGCGCAGTGCTCTCGTATTCTATTGTGTGTTTTTTTTTTTTTTTTAACAGGAATCTGCTTAATTTTAATTACTGCGATCGTATACAGAAACCATTTAAGATTCCCTAAACAATAATTTAAACAGTTGATTAAAACGGAGTGTATATATTATGGATATATATGTAGGTAAGAATTGTGTAAAAGGGAATTACATTTTTTCTGTCCTATTTAAAATTAGTGGTAGTTTGAGATTTTTTTTTTTTAACCAGCCTTAGGATATGTAAATAGTATCTTTCTATACAAAGAACAACCACTGTGGAATCCCACCACACGTGAGGCATTATGTTAATGGAAAATGCATGTTTTTTTTTTTTATCCTAGTCTGCAAAAATTGATTTATGTTTAATTTATTATCTGCTGTTATGCTTTTTGTGACCTCATGCTTGTTTATTCAAGTCTGTTCTTTCTCATAATCTAAAACAGGTCAGCACTTCAAGTCCTACACAAGGTCTGCGAAGTTGCCAGACGATACAACTACTTTCCTGGAGGGCTGGCTCTTGTGTGGGCCTCATACTATGAGAGCTGTATCTGCTCTGAGCAAAGCTGCATAAATGAGTGGAACACCATGCAGGATCTGGAGTCCACTCGACCAGACTCCCCCATCCTCTATATGGAGAAGTGAGTATCTCAGCCCTTCTATTAGTTTTCTGAAGAAATGTACCCTATAAGAAACATTTCTGTTTTATAGCAACCTATTAGTAATATTAATTAAGCTCCAAAAGATTTTACACCTCTTCATGACCAGGTCATTTTTAGCTATATGCAACTGTGCTACTTTAATTGACAATTGTGCGGGCATCCAGCGCTGTACCGAAATGACATTTTTATATATATATATTTTTTTCCCTCAAATAAAGCTTTCCTTTGTTAGTATTTAATCACCACTAGGTTTAGAAAAAAAAAATTAAAAAAAATATTATATACATACAAAAAGGACAACATTTTGAAGGGGAAAAAAAACAAAACAATAAGTGTATATACATTTATTTTATTTAATTTTTTTAAATATACTAGTAATGGCAGTGATCAGCGACTTATAGCAAAAGTGTGATAGTGCACCAGGCGATCTGATACAAACTGACGCTTTGTGGGCACTGACTAACTTACACTGACATCACCAGAGACACAGCTACAGTGATCAGTGTGAATAATGTACACGGTCACTGTACTAATGACACTGGCTGGGAAGGGGTTACCATCTAGGGGCAATAAAGAGGTTACTTGTGTGCCTAGCCAGTGTTAATGTGTTTACTGTGTGCTGCTTTGTACTACAGATTTATAGCAGAGAATAGAAATAAAGCGATTGCTCCCTCTGTATAGAGCAGTGTGCTGCTTGCCAAAAAAGGGCTGTAGGCTGTGATTTGACACAGCTGATCAGCAGGTACCAGGCATGAATCATTGGCTCAGATCTGTTGATAAACTCCCACTATATCAAATTACAGGGGAGTAGGCGGGTAGGGACGCACGCCCAACCCGGAAAAGGGCAGCAATGTACCAGTACATTGCAGTGCATGTTGCTGCCACCTCACCGCAGTAAAAGTACTGTGGCGGGTCAGCAACTGGTTGCCTATTACCAGGGATGGTTTTGAAAAATAGTCATCGGAAATGGTAAGAGTTTAATCCTGGTATGTATTCTCTACTGACCTTGCTGCGCCATGTATCTATTCAAATATTGCCTAGTAAATACTTTCATTATGTTTGCTTCAGGAGGACTCAAAACTTTTTAAAATGAGTATAAAGTCAAAATTTTGTTAGTTTGGGTAGAATATGGAAAAGTTAGAACCTCCTTATTGCTGTATGTATTCCTATTGGAGAAATTCCCTTTATTGTTGCTCTGGTGACAATATCTGTATACAGAGTGATGGGAAATCCAACATCTAATGCCGCGTACACACGATCACTTTATGTGATGAAAAAAAATAAAGTTTTAAAAACGTCAATTTCATTGACCGTGTGTAGGGGAAAACGTCGTTTTATGTCTTGTAAAAAACGACAAAAAAAAATTGAAGCATGCTTAAATTTTTTGTGTCGTTTTTCAAAACGTTGTTTTTTGTTTCACAAAAAGTAGCAAAAAATGTCGTTTAAAACAACGTTTTTCAACCCGCGCATGCCCAGAAGCTAGTTATGAAGAGAGCTTCAATGGAAAAGAGTGGTGAACGTAACCTCGCCTTGCTAGAGCATTGTGAAAAAAACGATGGTGTGTAGGCAACATTGTCTTTGAAAATTGAAGTTTCAAAAACGTTGTTTTTTACTTCACAGAAAACTTTGTTTTTTTTCATCACATAAAGTGATCGTGTGTACGCGGCATTAGAAGACCACAGGGACATGAGGTGAAGAGAAATATTGTAATGGGTAAAAACTGTCCAATAGTGATGGGCGGACAGTTCGGTCCGAGCATAAGTTCGGGCCAAACTTTGGTTGTTCGGATGTTTGGGCGAACAACAAACAATATGTGGAGTTCGGGGGGAAAAAATCGAAAGCCGTGGAACCCTGTTAAAGTCTATGGGACACTAACATGAAAAACCAAAAGTGTTAATTTTAAAGGCTTATATGCAAGTTATTGACATAAAAAGTGTTTGGGGACCCAGGTCCTGCCCCAGGGGACATGTATCCATGCAAAAAAAAGTTTTAAAAACAGCAGTTTTTTTGGGAGCAGTGATTTTAATAATGCGTAACTGCTTAACCCCTTCCATACCGGGCCATAGGGGATTGACGTCTGCAGCAACCCCTCGCCGATGAGTGGACGTCGTATGACGTCCTTTGTTCCCGGCGTTCTAGGGCACCCGCGCCGCCGCGGCACCACTCGCGGTCCCGCGAGCGTGCCTGGCGGCCGCGATTGCCGCCGGGCACCCGCGATTGCCGCCGGGCACCCGCGATTACCTCTGATCATGGCAGGAGTGTGGATCTGTGTGTGTAAACACACAGATCCACCTCCTGTCAGCGGTGAGGAGACAGATGTGCGTTCCCAGTACAGAGGAACACACATCGGTCTCCTGCCCTTGTGAGTGCCCCTCCCACTACAATTAGAACATACTTTAGGGAACATTTTAACCCCTTCAGCGCCCCCTAGTGTTAACCCCTTCCTTGCCAGACACATTTACACAGTAATCAGTGCAGTTTTATAGCACTAATCGCTGTGTAAATGTGAATGGTCCCAAAAACGTGTCAAAATTGTCCGATATGTCCGTTGCTATGTCACGGTCACACAAAAAAAAACGCAGATCGCCGCCATTACTAGCAAAAAAATAAAAATGACATAAATCTATCACCTATTTTGTAGACGCTATAACTTTTGCGCAAACCAATCAATATATACGATTATTGCGTTTTTTTTTTACCAAAAATACGTAGAATACGTATCGGTCTAAACTGAGGGAAAAAAAAAGTTTTTTTTTTTTTTTAAATGTGATATTTATTAAATAAAAAAGTAAAAAATATTGTGTTTTTTTTTTAAATTGTCACTCTTCTTTTGTTTTATAGCGCAAAAAATAAAAACCGCAGAGATGATCAAATACCACCAAAAGAAAGCTCTATTTGTGTGGGGAAAAAAACAATGATTTAATTTGTGTACAGTGTTGCATGACCGCCCAATTGTCATTCAAAATGCAACAGTGCTGAAAACTAAAAATTGGTCTGGGCAGGAAGGGGGTGAAAATGCCCTGTATGGAAGGGGTTAAGGGCCGCCTACCGCCGATATACGTCGGCAGAATGGCACGGCTGGGCACAATCACGTACCTGTACGTGATTGGTTAATGCCCAGCCGTGGGTCGCAGGCGTGCGCCCGCGACCCGGTTCGTGACCGTGGGACCCATGGACCCGATCGCCGACGGAGTCCCACGATCAGTCACCGGAGCTGAAGAACACAGCTTCCCCGTTCTTCACTGTGGCGATGTCATTGATCGTCTGTTTTCTGGTATAGGTAAAGGTGATCAATGACGTCACACGTCCAGCCCCACCCCCTACAGTTAGAAACACATATGAGGTCACACTTAATCCCAAAAATGTGTCAAAATTGTCCGGTGTGTCCGCCATAATGTCGCAGTCATGAAAAAAATCGTTGATTGATAGTAAAAAAAAAAAAAAAAATCTATAAAAATGCAATAAAACTATCCCCTATTTTGTAAACGCTAAACATTTTGCGCAAACCAATCGATAAACGCTTATTGCGATTTTTTTTTTTTTTTCTTTTTATTTTTTTTTTTTAACCAAAAATAGGTAGAATAATACGTATCGGCCTAAACTGAGGAAAATATATATTTTTTTTGTATATTTTTGGGGGATATTTTATTATCGCAAAAAGTTAAAAATATTGCATTTTTATTTCAAAATTGTCGCTCTATTTTTGTTTATAGCGCAAAAAATAAAAACCGCAGAGGTGATCAAAAACCACCAAAAGAAAGTTCTATTTGTGGGGGAAAAAAAGGACGACAATTTTGTTTGGGAGCCACGTCGCACGACTGTGCAATTGTCGGTTAAAGCGACACAGTGCCGAATCGCAAAAAGGGGCCTGGTCCTTTTACCTGCATTTTGGTCCGGGTCTTAAGTGGTTAAAGTGAAACAATAAAAATGAAATATTCCTTTAAATTTCTATAGTATGCCTGTGAAGTGGCAAATTTTTTCCTGTGTTTAGAACATTACCACAGCAAAATTTAATTTCGAAAGGAAAAAAGGAATTTAAAACTGATCGCGGCTATAATGAATTGTCGGGTCTCGGCAATATACATAAAACTCATTGAAAAAAAACGGCATGGGTCCCCCCCCAGTCCATTACCAGGCCCTATCACACACCTGGTACTGGAGGCCAATGGCAAGAGTGGGCTTCCCTTGCGGTTAAGTTCCAGTCCCCCCTGAGGGTAAAAACAGGAGAGGTCAGACCCAAAGAAGCACGGGTCGCCTGCTGGACCGTATGCAGGAGGTTTTAGAATACAGCTGGTGTAGAATCCGCAGACAGGTGACACCCATGAGGTGTTGCAGGATTCAGATAATGCTGCAACTGGAGCGTGGTCAGAAGAAAGCCTAGGTCATGAGCCGGCTTGGTATCAGAGCAGACGTGGTCAGGTCGATAGCTGGAGTCGAACACAGGAAGCAAACAGGAGACGGGTCAAGGACAAGCCTGATCGGTAACAGGTAACACAGGAACAGGAATATCCCGAAGATAACACACTGGAGGAGCTGAAGATCAACCAGCAATTTCAGACACTAGCAGACTTCCTTATATAGGCCCATGTGACCTGCTGGTAGAGATACTTGGTCCTAAAGTCCATCTCCTGCCTGAGATGCTGGGTCCTAAAGCCCTTTTTTTGCTGTTGGTTCCCTGACAGGCCCTTTGGGTCTGGTATGTATATTATGGGGAACCCCGAATCAAAAAGAATAAAAATTGCGTTGGGTCCCCCCAAAAAGTCACTGAGTGGCCCCGCCCTCAGCTATATAACGGCTGCCATGGAGGCGGAACTGTTTTCTTTTTGGGCCCGTCGGGCGCTGTGGATTTACATTGTGGCCCATTTTTATTTGTCCCAAGCTGTCTTTTTTTTTTTTTTTTTTTTTTTACAATTTTTGAAACTTTCTGTAAAATGGTAGGGGGACAATGTACCCCGTTACCAATTCTCATGGGGGGACGGGATCTGGGGGTCCGCTTGTTAAAGGGGGGGCTTCCAGATTCCTATAAGCCCCCGCCCGCAGACCCCCACAACCACCGGGCAAGGGTTTTGGGGATGAGGCCCTTGTCCCCATCAACATAGAGACAAGGTGCCTTGGGGTCAGACCCCAAAGCACCCTCCCCATGTTGATGTGGCCTGGTACGGTTCAGGGGGGTGTGCTCTCTTGTCTGTCCCCCCTCCTTTTCCTGAGGCCTGCTGGGTTGCGTGCTCGCATAAGGGTTTTGTGGGGGAACCCTACGCCATTTTTTCATTTTGGTCCAGGGTTCCCCTTAAAATCCATACCACACCTGAAGGGCCTGGTATGGATTTTGGTGGACCCCCGCGCAATTAATTTTTAATTTTTTTATTTTTGCTTCAGGGTTCTCCTTACTATTCATACCAGACCCAAAGGCCCTGATGATGGACTGGGGGGAACCCATGCCAGTTTTTTTTTCAATGAGATCAGTTTTAAATTACTTTTTTTTGCCTTTTAGAAATACAATTTTGCTGTGGTAGTGTTCTAAACACAGGAAAAATGTGCCACTTTACAGGCATATTATAGACACCCCCCCCAGGCATGAAATTTAAAGGAATATTTAATTTTTATTGTTTCACTTTAAGCATTGTTAAAATCACTGGTCCTTTTTTGCATTGATATATGTCCCCTGGGGCAGGGCCAGATCCCCATACACTTTTTTTATTACAATAACTCCCATTTAAGCCTTTAAAATGGGCACTTTTTCTGTTTGTGTCCCATAGACTTTAGCGGTGTTTGTCCGAATTTTTTGCCTTTTCGTAGGTTCTGGTGCGAACCAAACCAGGGGGTGTTCGGCTCATCCTTACTGCCTAATAGGTGATTATTCCTCTATTCCTTCTTTCTGCGGTGTCTGCAGCAAGTCGAGGAAAATAACCCCAATAGGTTAAAGAAAGGGGGGAAAAACAAGGGCATTAACCATTTCCTACTCTATCCAGAACGAAGAAGAAAAAAATGGTTTAATTTATTAATACTTTGTGTTATGAAGAAATTACTTATTTTGCAGCATCCGATGGCACTTTTTTTTTTTTTATT
This sequence comes from Rana kukunoris, assembly GCA_029574335.1. Taxonomy (NCBI): domain Eukaryota; kingdom Metazoa; phylum Chordata; class Amphibia; order Anura; family Ranidae; genus Rana; species Rana kukunoris. Next base: position 249,788,498 of record CM056049.1, read on the forward strand.
AAAGAAAATGTTATTAAAGGAAATTGTGATTAAATAGTGATTTTTTGACATGGTACTAAAGTTTGAAAAAAATCTTCCAGACTGCTCCATCCATGTTCAAAGTGGAGCACACATCTCTTTGTCTGTTTTTGCCATAACCTAGCATGTCTTCTTGTATAGGCCAAATGAAGGTGAAAGGACTGAATGGGTCATTAAAGCTTCTTTGCGGAGTGTCATGATGAGCAAAGACTTGGAGAATGTGACTTGCAAAGAAGTAAGCAGTTTATAATCTTTCTATCAATTCTACATTCCCCAAAAATTGTAAAAAAAAATTGAACCCTTTTGTCTTCTTCCTAGATTCGAAACGAGCTGGAAAAGAAACTGAGCTGCAATTTAAATGAGTACAAAGAATACATAGACAATGAGATGCTGGTGATTTTGGGACAAATGGATAAAGCCTCTCTAATCTTTGATTACCTTTACTTGGTATGTAAACTTAATACACACCTACATTTTGTAGTTCTTATTTTATTCTAATGAACTGATTCTTAAAGTAAAATTGATTATTTCTGTGACTTGGGGACTGGTTAACAAAATCTGTTACTATCGCCTTTTTTTAATCCTATACTCGAGGCTTTATTTCCCCTGTGTACTAGCACTTGGAATATAGCCTGCACAGCTGACATTTATTGGTTTTCTTGTACTTAGTTAATTGAAATATGCTATGCTGTTTTTTTAAAGCTCCTTGATAAACTGTGGTTCTCACTAAAGGTGCACATTGATTTACTATACATCAAACAGTCACCATAAAGCCTACCCACAGGTTTTCAGTATGTACAGGATGTTATTTGTCACTGCATTACCACACACCTAGAACCAGCTTAACTGCTTTTGAAGTCTGAAATATGAAGCACTGTCAAGAATATTTGATCAGGCAATTCAGTCACGTTGCCAAGGAAATAGGTTAAAGCATTTAGTAGTTTGAAGAAGGACCCTGTTTCGACAACTTTGCTCTTGCCATGGGGCTTGTTGGGTCTATGCTGTTTGCATGTCTGCAGACAAAAACAAATGTTTTCTGTCTGCCCCTCCTGTCCTTTTTAGCCTTTTGTTCACTTGCATGTTCTTTGCAAGCTTATCTGGGAACCGCTTGCCAGGGCCACCTCATATTGTATTGTGTTGGGTGTTGACCTTATCAACACGCAAAGCAAACATACTTATGACCTGAGTGCAGGCATAGGTCCTGTTATATGCCAAAATCATTACAATCGTGCATTTGGAAAAAAAACATGTGTAAGCAAAGTGTATAGAGCTCTTTCTGTTAAGTATACCAAGATGTGTTAAATTTGCATATTTATGATATTATTAAAGCAGACCGCTCTTATCGCCCAAAATGTTTGTAATTCTGTCCACTTGTTAATTCACACACCTCTGCTGTACAGCACAGCCAGGATGGTGACTCCTCTTTTTTAAGCTTTCGTTTTAAAGCCCAACTGTGTACATATTTGGGGCCCTTAGCTCTCTTAACATTATGTGAAATTTTGCACAAAGTACTTGGACATTATGATACTTTCCTTTTAGTGTGCCCTCCTCCAGTGTCCATTCCCCCCAGTCACTCTCTCACTGCCATCTTCTGGTCTTCTACAATGGATCCTCACTGTCTTTTGGGTCCAGGTGCCATTTAGAGACCACCTTCCATTCTTCTCTAAATGGCTCCCATACCAATGCATTCTATGCATTAAGACATGGTTCGACAAATGTGCTTGGAATCTAGGAGCCAGCTAAAAAAGTTAGCAGCCCGTCGAGCTCGTGCGCAGAAGCGAACGCATACGTGAGTAGCGTCGACATATGAAAGCGGTGTTCAAGCCACACATATAAGGTATCGCCACGATCGGTAGAGCGAGAGCAACAATTCTAGCTCTAGACCTCTGTAACTCAAAACACGCAACCTGTATATTTTTTAAATGTCGCCTATGGAGATTTTTAAGGGTAAGAGTTTGTTGCCATTCCGCAAACGGACGCAATTTTGGAGCCTGCCATGTTTGGTATCAATTTACTCGGCGTAACATTATCTTTCACAATATGAAAAAAAAAATTAGGCTAACTTTACTGTTGTCTTATTTTTTTTATTTAAAAAAGTTTATTTTTTCCCAAAAAAGTGCGCTTGTAAGGCCGCTGCGCAAATACGGTGTGACAAAGTATCGACTGCTATTTTATTCTCTAGGGTGTTAGAATAAAAAATATATATAAATGGTTGAGGGAAGGAGATGGCAGTGAAAACACAGGGGAAGCTCCATTAGTCTTGTCATGCCAACAGTCACCACAAGATGGCGCCAGATCACAGAAAGAAGCCACGGCCTGCAGAAGGCCGCAAAGTCGCAGCCTCAATTACCAGCCGAAGTGGCCCGACGTGATCGTGCGGTAGGGGAGGTGGGGGCGCACGGAGACACAGGATGGTCCTGTGTCTCCGTGCACCCCATTCGCGCCGGCCGGTAATTGAAGCCGTGGCTTCCTTTCCCAGGTGCCAGGCCACTAATTGTAGTCACAATTGCGACCTGGCGCCCAGATTTTGTCGAGCCCTGCATTAAGAAAAAAAACATTCTGCCTTTACAACTCCTTTTACTCTACCACTTTACCACTTTACTTTGTGTTCATGTTTTTACCTGTGTTGAGACATATGTAAGCAGTAGCATAAGGGGCACACGGATGCCGCCCCTTCCAAAGCTAGTCACAAAAAAAAAGTCCCTTATAAGTGCACTGTGTTCGGGTGCCAGACACAGTGCCTTAGGGAAGCAAAATGTCTCTGCAATCACGTGATTGCAGGCAAGACTCTTTATTTTCCAGTTTTTTTTTGCTGAGTTGTTTTTTTTTTTTTTTTTATTGACACCACAGTAAGACATAAACGTTTCTTTTACTCTGAGCAACGGCATCACTTACGGTTTCTTTGTGCCAGTGAGAAACCGGAAGTGACACCTCAGCTTCGTGGATGGAACGCACAGCGTGAGCGGTGTACTTTTACAGAATCCGGAATTGGTAGGCGCTTAAAGCGGGGGTTCACCCCCAAAAAAATTTTTAACATTACATTCACCCGAGTTGTGAGAATGACATTAGGCAGTTTTATTTTATTTCATTGTCGTACATACCGTATATTCACCGCGGCTTCCGAGTATGTAATCTGCGGAACTGGGCGTACCTAATTGATTGACAGGCTTCCGACGGGCGCATACAGCGCGTCACGAGTTGCCGAAAGAAGCCAAAATTCGGTGCGCAGGTGCCGTATAGAGCCGACTCGCAGTCCGGCTTTTTTCAGCAACTCGTGGCGCGCTGTATGCGCTGGTCAGAAGCCTGACAATCAGTTAGGAACGCCCAGTTCCGCAGATTACATACCCGGAAGCCGCGGTGAAAATACGGTATGTACGGCAATTAAAAAATAAAATAAAAAATGACTTAAGGTCATTCTCACAACTCGGCTGAATGGAATGTTAAAAAAAATTTTTTGGGTGAACCCCCGCTTTAAGAAAAGTAAAGTTGTTATTGCTGCATTACAATTTGTTTGCAACCAACTGTGGAGTCTGTCCCCCTTCTGTGCTAGAGTGATGAGTCACAAGTTAGGGCTCTTTCACACGGATCCGTGTGCAGGCTCCGCTTTTCTCAGCGGGATAGCTCCGCTGAGCAGGCAGATGACATGTCGGTCTCTGCGCACTGTGCAGGGACTGACCTGTCAGAGCGCCGCTCTCCCCTATGGGGGATCAGATGACGTCGGACCGTAGAGTCCGTTGTCATCTGTTCCGATCCGCCAGAGGGATGGAAAAGTAGGGTTTTCCTCCGTCACACTTTGGCAGGTTGAATGTCAGCGGGCATGTCACCGCTGACATCCGTGGCTCCGTTCAGGTCCGCCTAAAAAACTGACAGGCGGTCCTGAACGGACTGTGTGAAAGGGGCATTAGAGAAAAACGTATGTTTGTTTGCTACCTTTTTATTAGCAAGCTCTGCACTGACTGCATCATTTCTGCAGACCCATACCAAAAGACACCATGGGGCAGTGGATATAGATCAATAATCGTCAGTCAGTGTTGGGGCTGTGGTCTCTGTCCTGTGGTGCTGGGGCTGTGTACTCTGTCCTGGAAGAGTTTGCCCCCTTAATGACCAGGCCATTTTTTGTGGTACGGCACTGTGTCTTTTTAAGTAACAATTGTGCGACGTTGTACCCAAACAAAATTTACGTCCTTTTTTTCCCCCCACAAATAGAGCTTTATTTTGGTATTTGCTCATTGCTGCTGTTTTTATTTTTTTGCTCTATAAACAAAAAAAAAGCGACAATTTTTAAGAAAAATAAAAGTAGTTTTACTTTTTGCTATAATATCCCCCCCAAAAAAAAAAGAAAAAAAAAGGGATTTCTTCATCAGTTTAAGGCCAATATGTATTTTTCTACATAATTTTGGTAAAAAGTTATAGAGTCTATCATAAAATAGGGGATAGATTTATGGCATTTTTAATTGCTTCTTTTTTTTTTTTTTACTAGTAATGACGGCAATCTGTAATATATCTTTTTTTTTTTTTTCACGATTTTGGTGGAGCGATCGAACACTTTTGACACGTTTTAGGACCATTGACATTTATACAGCGATCATAGCTATAAAAATGCACTGATTACTGTGTAAATGTTTTCTTTCACACTGGAGGTATTTTTTTTAGGCGCTTTAGTGCTAAAAATGGTGCCTGTAAAGCGCCTAAAAAAAAAGCCTCACCTGCAAACCCAGTGTGAAAGCCCGAGTGCTTTTACGTTGGGGCGATGCGCTGGCAGGACATCAAAAAAAGTCCTGCAAGCAGCTTCTTTGAGGCGCTTTAGGAGCGGTGTATACAGAAGGTTTTTCATCTTAAAGCCTTTGCATAAAGGCTTTAGAACCACTTTTTATGATTTAAAATTAATAATTTTATTTGAGTTTATTTTTTTTTTACCCAAATATGTTCAAAAACTGTAATTTGTCAACCTGTATGTGAATCCTAACAGTGAACATTTCTTATTTACTCCTTTTTGGTCTGCTAAATATACAATTAAAATTGTTTTGGGATATTGGTTTGATAAGTACAAAAAAATACTGTTGCTTTTGCCTTAAACCCTGTGAGCTAATAACTTCCTGTATGGTATGTGTTAAAGGGGTAGTGGCGCTGTCCCACACCCTATAGGTCAAAAGGGTATAAGTGTCAGTGTATTGACTAGTGAGATAGGTACTGCAAATTATAAATATACAATAGAGTGCAACAATACTAAATAATAAACATTTGGTGATAAAGTGCAAACTTAGTAATAAAAAGTACAGTCCATGAAATTGCAAAAATCCAAACATATATCACGTTGATAGATGTGCAGTAATCTTAGATGTAGATTTCCATCAAAAAAGGTGTAAGTTCGTGGTATCGCTGTGGTCCGGTGCTCCCCCGCCAGGTTCCCCACTCACCAGAACTAATCACCCCTGCAGGGGTATTAGGCGTGTAGTCACAGATGGGTCCCAGCTTCCTCCAGTGGTGCTATCCATCCAGGGAAGATGTGTCCTTTAGATTAGTCAGATCCTCATTCCACCGGAAAGAGCGGCCGCTCTTGAAAAAGTTCATTACGAAACGTACGTCAAGCGTGAGCATAGTGACACACGTCAGCACGCTAGAGACGCACCCGCAGGCTTCCGGTTTGCTGTCTGGGCTGTTTGGAACGCACGCTAGCGCTTCCACTCCCGACGGAGGAAACTGATGCAGCGTGCTGGGAGCTTCTGACAGGACACCTATTTTTGTTTTTTATCTTTCATTTTATCATTTTTTACCTTGCTGATTGTGGTGTTTGTTCCCTTTTATACCACATTGCTAACCTTTTTATCATTGGACATGCATTTTGTACCCATTATCATTTCATTTATGTAATGCACCTGGATTGTGCATAATAAAAAAAAAAAACTCCTTTTTTACTACACTATGGGAGCCTATTTCTTCCTTTTTTCCGGTGGAATGAGGATCTGACTAATCTAAAGGACACATGTTCCCTGGACGGATAGCACCACTGGAGGAAGCTGGGACCCATCTGTGACTACACGCCTAATACCCCTGCAGGGGTGATTAGTTCTGGTGAGTGGGAACCTGGCGGGGGAGCACCGGACCACAGCGTTACCACAAACTTACACCTTTTTTGATGGAAATCTACATCTAAGATTACTGCACATCTATCAACGTGATATATGTTTGGATTTTTGCAATTTCATGGACTGTACTTTTTATTACTAAGTTTGCACTTTGCACTTTATCACCAAATGTTTATTGTTTAGTATTGTTGCACTCTATTGTATATTTATAATTTGCAGTACCTATCTCACTAGTCAATACACTGACACTTATACCCTTTTGACCTATAGGGTGTGGGACAGCGCCACTACCCCTTTCACACATACCATTTATTCAGGTACTTCACTCGTGAGGTATCTTTTTCTGGGGGGCTGCAGTCCCTAATACATTTCTTCCTAAGCGCACTTTCTAACTTGTTCATAATAACTTCCTGTACTCTCTGCCTATGCACAAGGTGAGAAGAAGCCCTTTGTTCTTGGAATGCATCAGAAATCAGAGACAGGGCTTGACTGCACATGCTTTAGAATTTAGAGCCAAAATTATATTGAAAGGAATTTACTAAAACTGTAGCGGACAAAATCTGAAGCAGCTGTGCATAGTAGCCAATCTGCTTTCATCTTCAGCCTGTTCAGTTAAGCTTTTAAATCGATAGAAACTGATTGGTTGCCGTGCACAGCTGTTCCAGGTTGTAGCTGCTCCAGTCTTAGTAAATCCCCCTCACTGTGTTGTCATGACAAAGAGAGGAAGGTAGGAGCACATTATATTGTTGGCACATCAACATTTCTGTACATGCATTGTTTAAAGGAACTAAACATGGGAAAATCTGCTAGTATTGCAGAGATGTATGAAACGTGTGTGTTTTGTTTTGTCCCGACATGCTTTTGGCATCTATGCAGGGCTCTATGGATTACTAGTAATAAAGGACCAGTAATGAGGTTTAACTGATGCTTAGATCAAGATACAGTCAGAATGTTTGCCAAGGTCTCCTCTAGAAGGAAATGCCTTTGCACAAATGAAGGCTTTGTTTGGGAGTGGATACAGTAAGGGTTAATATAGCATGTACAGTCTCAAAAAAAATAGTGGAGGTCTATCCATATGTCTGTTAGATCATTTTGGAGTAGTTCATGTAGGGCAGGGGTGACCCACCTTTTGAAGAGCGAGGGCCACTTAAGCAACTTGGTAACCAGTCGCGGGCCACAATGAGCGGAGCGGGCAGACGACAGGTTACGGCTACTCTATAGACCCTCTGATCCGCCTAGATGGAAGGGGACGGATTCCCTTCTGTTTTTCGGATTGGAAGTAGGTGGGCGTAAATGGACATCTGTTGCTCTATAGAGATAAATCGAGGGTCCCATTTGGCCAGGCTGGTCGTGTGAAAAGGTCCCAAGACTGCTTTCACACTGATGATGACCGCTGGTGCAGCGTAGTGTCTATCCTACGGGTTAGCTGAATTTTGTCATCAACCCCCCCCCCCCCCCCCCTCCTGGAGCCTAAGCCAGCACTGTAGAGGAAGCACATCGGCTTATGGGGCTCTGCTCCACAGCCACTTTCTTCCTCTACCACCAGGTTCATTCACAACACTGATGCTGTGGTATGCCGGGTCGTCAACCTGTGGTCTGGGCTTGCCAACCCGCCATTCCAGAGAAGGAGGTCACGGGCTACATCAGAGGGCTCCGCAGGCCACATGTGGCACCCGGGCCACTGATTGGTCACCCCTGATGTAAGGCCTTAACATCTAAAGAGGATTGAGTTGCCCCCAAAAATGTTTTGCCGCGCTACTAAACAACAATGATAGTCCTAAAAAGAAGCAGCCAGCACAATTTGTTGATAAGCAAGTGTATTTGAAATGTCCACATGCGTCGCTATCTAAATGTAAACAGTCTTTCCAAGAGGATACTGCTTACCAGAAAGCTGTGTAGTGGAGGATGTATAAATCATTAGGAAAAAATCTGCTCCTCTCTTTAGACACTGTTGTGGGTATGTAGTAATTCAATCACAGGACCAAACTTGCATTAGGCACTGTGGAGATACGAGGATCAGACTACTTTTTTGTTTTACCAAAAGAACCTAAAAAGGGGCAGGCAGCTTCCAAAGCCTCCATTGCCAATTGGGTACGTCAATTGGCCATTCAAGCCTATGGTCTCATGGCAGTGTGTCTCCCTCCCCTCAAGGCTACTGCTGTGGGACATCCCAGCAGGTAATGAATATTAGCCCAACTCTGTGTCCCATGATGTATGAAAAAGTAAATAGGATTTTTTTCATCATACTTACCTGTAAAATCCTTTTCTTTGAGTACATCATGTCACACAGAGGTCCCTCCCCTCTTTTTGAGGATTCAGTGCTTGCTACAAAACTGAAGTACTTCCTGTATGGGAGGGGTTATTTAGGGGATCACTTCCTGTCTAAAGACCTTTTGGTCTACCAGTGTCCATTCATCTGCAGATGAAGTATAACCCAGAACAGGGCTTGACAAATCCCAGGCGCCAGGTCGCCATTGTGACTAGAAATTGCACCCTGGCGCCTGGGCTTCTGTCGGGGTCTTGACCAGGAACGTTATTAGCAGTGGCAGTGGGGAATGGAGCAGGAAGAGTGGCACAGCAGCCGCTGACACAGCGGGAGGAACGAGTGGTCCAGCTGGGGATCCCCAGTAGTCTGTCATCCCCTCTGCTGCCGCCCTGCCCCAGGGCGATGGCACAGCTCATGAACATGGGGGATCCAGAGTCAGTGATTCCCGGCACCAGAGCGCCCTGCTCCTCTGGCTGGAGGAGAGGCTGAACACGGCAGAAATGCTGGATAGTTATACTAAACAACATAGCTGCTGTTCCCAGGTGGTGATTAGCGAGGGACTATTTTTTCAATTTTGGGCGCCAGTGTCTAAAGCTGGTGCCGCACTTTTTTTTAAGTTCCTGCCTGCCGCGGCTGATGACGCACGATCTCTGGCGGAGTGATTCTCCTTTCCTCCCACCGCAACTGAGGAGGGCAGAGGATGGGGCTGTAGCCGGGCAGCGGGAGATTAAAGAGAGAAGTGTCCGAGGGGAGCAGGCAGCACAAGGTTTCCTGATGCACGTGCAGACTCACAATTTCTGCTTTCTGGAAGGTACAGAGATGCATCCATACATACAGACAGAAATGCAACCACCTTTTGTACTGTGTGATCATCATTATGATAATGATGATGATCACATAAGCACAGTGAGATGCTGTTGGGTCTTGTTTACTTTTGTATTTGGGTGGGGGGGCAATAAAAAATGTCCAGCTTAGCCACATTTTTACCTTCTTCCAATCACTCCTCCTTATGCTTCCAAGGCACTACTGCCATAGTGGGGCAGTAGTGATGGGATGTTGTATAAAACACCCTGCAGCCATACTACAGAAGCAGTGCTTTTTCAGTCTAAGGCTGGGTTCACACTACGATTTTCCCGTCCGTCAGCCGCATACGATTTATATGAAAAAACATATGCGGCTGAAACGGATTGAACCGTACGTAAACGTATGCCCAAAAGTGAAACGTATGCGTTTATAAAACGTATACGGTTTCAAAAAGTGCGTACGGTTCCATCCGGTGTTGATTAAAAAAACGCATACGTTTTTGGAATTAGTGTCATTTAATAAATAAAGATTAGGAGTAGGAGTGGTTTCACATCTAGACGAAAAACGCATACGGTTTATACGTATGGAACCGCACATATGTGCGTTTTCCATTGACTTTAATGTTAAAAAAAAAAACGTATGCGTTTGCCATACGGTTTCAAAAACGGCCTCAAAACCGTGGTAGAACACGGTTTTGCGTACTGTTAAAAAACGTTTTGCCAGCAAATCGTACGCACCCGGATGCATCTGAGTGCATACGATTTGCAATGCATTGTCTATGTATGCGTTTTCCCGTACGGGCCCGTACGTTTTCAAAACTGAAATCATATGCGGCTGACGGACGGGAAAATCGTAGTGTGAACCCAGCCTAAGGGGGATTGGTTGGGGGATGGTAAAACTGCCTTAGCTGCACATTTTTATTGCCCCGCCCACACCACACACACACTGCCAATCATAAGTTGAGGCATTACCCACAGCCACACATATACATGGATCCTGCCTGTATACATGTGGCAGTGGAGCAGGGAATTTCTTGACCACTTATGATTGGCAGGGCACTACGGCGGCAGGATGGCGGGTGAGGGGGGCCCTGTCAGGTAGGCTGTACGAGGCCCCATGATTTCTAACAGCAGCCCTGTCCGCATGTATGACAGTGTGGCGTACAGCCCTGTACATACATTTTCCAATACGGATTCTGGGCAGGCTTGCCGTCTGCTCTTATGTGCAGTCTTCTCCACAACGACAATAAATGACCTCCAGGAGGTTAAATCGGACAGTTCCCCCTAAGTGGGCTCATCACGGAGTCATAACAAAAAAAAAAAAAAAAAACCCTGGCGCCTAACTTTTTTAGATGGCTCCTAGATTGAAAGCAAATTTATCAAGCCCTGACCCAGCAGGTAATGAATATTAGCCTGACTCTGTGTCCCATGATGTACTAAAAGAAAAGGATTTTACAGGCAAGTATGACGAAAAATCCTATTATTGTTGCCAATAAAATGAATTTGCTTGAAAAAATGTGCAGCACATAAATGAATTCATAACAAAACAGTATATACTGTGCAATCCAAAATATAATTCAAAAGTTCCACCAAACAGCATAGGCATAGACCCGGTGAAGACATTTTATTTTCACTCGCTAGAGCAATTCCAGATATTACCTGCTCAAGTGCACTATATGCATATATTACAACATAAACAAAAAGTGACTTGTGTTTTAAAGGTTCATGAAAAAAGAGAAAAGGGGGAAAAAGTCCCAATTGCTGGTAAATAGAATGGGTGCCTGTTCAGATCTTCTTGATAAAATTTGCAGTAAGTGATATCATTTTTACTTCTGTAAGTGTGTCATCGCAAGTGCTTAATGTGAGTTTTAACAGACAAAAGGGATTGTAAAGGCAGAAGGATTTTATCTTATGGCATTCTATCTGTTAAGATAAAAACAAGCCTTCTGTGTGCATCAGCCCCTCTCAGCTCCCCTAATACTTACCTGAGCCTCATCTCTATCCAGTGATGTTGTAGGCAGGTCTCAGCTGCCTAGAACTCCCCTCCTCATTGGCTGAGACAGCAGTGCGGTGCCATTGGCTCCTGTCAATTAAAGTCAGTTAGCCAATGAGGAGATAAAGGGGTGGGACCAGGCTGCAGCTCTGTGTTTGTCTGTGTATGGACACAGGGAGTTGTAACTGTGGGGATCATCCAACAGGAGGGAGGGGCCAGCAGGGAAACCACTCTCCTTACCACCACCTGTAGTTTTATCTCCATTATTGCTCCGCTGATTGCATTAGCTCTTTCTGAATCAGTGGATGGGTTTATTAACTGGTTGCCGACCAGCCGCCGCAGTTCTACCGAGGCAGGTCGGCTCCCCTCCGCGAGAGCTAGTAGCTCTACGTCGGGCTCTTTAAGCAGCCACTGGGGGCGCTCACCCCCGAGTCCTGTGCCCGGGCACACGCGATCGCTCGGTATAGAGCGAGGACCGGGAGCTGTGTGTGTAAACACACAGCTCCCGGTCCTGTCAGGGGAGAAATGCTGATCTTCCATTCACACAATGTATGAACGGAAGATCAGTGATTTCCCCTAGTGAGTCCACCCCCCATACAGTTAGAACACACCCAGGAACATACTTAACCCCTTCCCCGCCCTCTAGTGTTAACACATTCACTGCCAGTGGCATTTTTATAGTAATCAAATGCATTTTTATAGCACTGATCGCCATAAAAATGCCAATGGTCCCAAAAAATGTGTCCGAAGTGTCAGCCATAATGTCGCAGTACTGAAAAAAAATCGCTGATCGCCGCCATTACTAGTAAAAAAAAAAATATATATTAATAAAAATGCCATAAAACTACCCCCTATGTTGTAAACGCTATAACTTTTGCGCAAACCAATCAATAAACGCTTATTGCGCTTTTTTTTTAATAATTTTTTTTTTTACGAAAATATGTAGAAGAATACGTATCGGCCTAAACTGAGGAAAACATGTTTTTTTTATATATTTTTGGGCGATATTTATTATAGCAAAAAGTAAAAAATATTGATTTTTTTTTCAAAATAGTTGCTCTATTTTTGTTTATAGCACAAAAAATAAAAACCGCAGAGGTGATCAAATACCACCAAAACAACGCTCAATTTGTGGGGAAAAAAGGATGCCAATTTTGGGAGCCACGTCGCACGACCGCGCAATTGTCAGTTAAAGCGACGCAGAGTGCTCTGGTCATTGGGCAGCAATATGGTCGGGGGGTTAAGTGGTAATATTAACTTTTGCATGGTCATCTATGCCAACCACCAGCCTCTTTTGTGCTTCTGTCTGTAGAGCAGTGATACCGCCCCACTGCTCCAATGAGCCTAGCCAGTTGGCTGAAGGCTCAGGACTAATGTAGACTTGCAGCTTGTCCATGTAAAAATGGATGTGACATAGGAAGTGCTGCAGAACCCTACGCCCAGCAGACTGAATTTGAAGCATTGTTGACCAGCAGTGAATCATGTCACTGTCTATGAAATCAATAATAATCCAGCATTGTGGCAAGATACAGAAGAAATTGTGTGTGGATTTCAGTGTACAGGCAAACCATACAGGTGGGGTGCAAAAAGAGATCAAGCCTTATGGCCCATACACACGATCCGAATATTGGCCGATGGATCGTACGACTTTTTTCGCTTAATAAAATAGGTTATTAAACTCACGAAAATTCTCGTACGACAGAAAAAAAAGATCGGAAGTGATGTCACGTGTTGGAATGTATTTGGATTGTATTGTATTGTCGGACGACGGCTGTACTGACTAAACGAAAATCGTACGATCGGACATCGTACGAGAACATTTTTCGCGCATGTCCGATCGAAAAATATCGGATGAACGGTCGTGATCGGCTCTCGAAAGTAGTGTACACACGATCAGAAAATCGTACGATCCATCATCGGACGATCGTTTTCGTCCGATATTCGGATCGTGTGTATGGGCCATAAGGATGAGGTTAGGCTAAAGAGCATCTTTTATAATAGTCGCCTTAAATAAAGCAGGGATCAGACCTGAACTATATTTAGTTTGTAATCTTTATTCAGTACTATCTAATTCTAAATGGACTTTAGGTGCTCTGGATATACCCAGCCACAGCAGAGGATTTTTTTTATATCTGTTGGCCTTGCCTTCTTCATTCAGGCCTGTATAGAGAAAAATTTACTGAATTTAGCAATATTTTATTTGCAATGTTTTTTTTATATTTTTAGGGATCTGAATGGAACGCATCAAACCTAGAGGAACTCAACAAGGCAGGGTAAGTTTCTTACTTTCCTAGACTGTTCACTTACTATGGTGCCTGCGTTTTTGCTGTGTGGAGCACTTGTGAAAACAGAACTCCAGATATATATAGAACTGCAGTAATCTCATTTATGTCCGTACCCACTGCATGATCCATTATATCACTAGTTCACCAATAAATAATTATTTAGTATAAAATAGATGCTGATAAGATAAGTAAATAGGTCTTGGCACAAAAAAACAAAAGCTTCTTTTTTTTTTTTATTGTATTTACATTTTTTGTAGAGCTGAAATTGAGCTGTTTTGTTACCTGCTGTTGTAAGCCAGTCATTTATCTCGCATTGCCCTGTCATCTTCTAGGTGCCCATTCACATGTATATTTTTCTGCAAAGAGGGCTTGTTTATTGACCTGATTTTCCCTCCTAATGCGTACACACGATCACTTTTTGTGCTGAAAAAAAAAAAACGTTTTCAAAAATGTCATTTAAAATCACTGTGTGTGGGCAAAACGTTGTTTTATGTCTTCAAAAAAACGACCAAAAAAAAATTCGAACATGCTTGAATTTTTTGTGTCGTTTTTCAAAACGTCGTTTTTTGTGTCATGAAAAGTGATGGTGTGTGGGCAAAACGATGTTGAAAACAACGTTTTTAAAGCCGCGCATGCTCAGAGGCAAGTTATGAGACGGAGCTTCAATGGAACAGAGTGCCGTCGAACGTGGTGTACGTCACCACGCTTTGCTAGAGCATTTTGGAAAAACGATGGTGTGTATGCAACGTCGTTTTGGAAAATGAAGTTTGAAAAACGTTGTTTTGTTTCATCACAAAAAGTGATTGTGTGTATGCGGCATAATAGTTATCTGCCCAGACATTGTAAGGGCCACAATGATTTTGGTAGAGGACCTGTACGCTTTTCTCAAAGGGAGGCAGCAAGCATTGAATGAGGCAGAATGTAGAATAGGGTTTAATTTGTTTTAGGGCATAGTTTAGAAGTTATGACAGTGTTAAAGTGTTACTAAACCAACAACAGTAAAAGCATTCTGTATATGCAGTAAAGCATGTTGCTTATGCTCGCTATGGAATCTAAGGGGTTAATCCTCTGCATTCTGTAAAAAGGCTGTTTGATCCTGTCTTCTCTGTTCCTTCCCTTCTTCCACAGTCCCCAAACCATCTCCTGATAGAACTAGGGGGCAAGCTTCACATGTTCCGTTTGTTTTTTATTGCTATTTTTAATTTTTTTTTTCCTTGGGAGGGTGAATGTGATCAGCACAGGGCTAATTGGCACTGTCTAGACAGAGGGACAGTCTGAGGCTGCGTACACATGATCGGTTTCCTCGGCAGAATTCAGCAAGAAACTCGATGGGAGACGTATTCTGACGAGGAAACCGGTCGTGTGTATACTTTTTGCCGAGAAAACTGTCGAGGAACTCGTCGAGTCAAAAAGAGAGCATGTTCTCTATTTTCTCGACGGGCAATGGGAAAATTTGGCTCGACAAGTTTTTTGACAGCCGAATAAGGAACTCGACGGTGGAAACGATGTATTTCGCCCGTCGAGTTTCTCGGTCGTGTGTACGCGGCCTGAGCAGAATGAAAACTCCTTCCTTTAAGCTTTAACCAGACACTGATGGAAGTCGCACGAATCCTATCAGCTGATGAGGGGAAAGAGGAGAGGGGCGAACTCAGCCGGAAGTGGGTACCTGTAAAAACCTGCCCCCCCCCCCCCCCCCCAAAAGGTGCCAAATGTGACAGAAAAGGGGGAGAGGCAGCAGATAAGCGGAGCTTCCCCTTTTAGGTAGAATGCCGCTTTGAGATAGTAGTGTAGCACACTAGCATTTTTTAAGCTCCTAGAAGCTGTTAGTCATTGTTTTTCTGCTCCTAGAAGTTAAATTAGTGTTATTCTATGTATCCATGCACACTACATTCAGCTATTAGTATTTTTTGAGCTTCAGCGTCTACTAGAAAAACAATTATAGTTTTTGGGAGCTTTTTTCTTGGCAGAAAAAAACGCGAAATGCTACTAACCGATTTTTTATTTTTTATTTTTTCAGCATTTTTTTTTTTTCTTAATGTACTGTTAAAACTCAATAAAATGCGAACGCTCCTATAAGCCATTAATACTACTAGAAGCCGGCACAAAAACACTATCCTCATCGTTTTTCATCTGGTGTTTTTTTTTAAACTTCTAAAGGTGTGCACTAGTGTGCATGGAGCCTAAACCTTCAGTGTTTCTTAGCTTATCACATTGAGCACAATAAAGTGAACCATTCCCCCCAGTAAGCAATTTTCCACACTTTCTTACTGTAGCACTTACAATTTTCCAACTTTCATTGCTGCTGGCTCCTGCTTTCTCCCTGAACTTTTGGTCTTCACAGAAGAGCATTAAGCCTGGGTTCACACTTGTGCGGACGCTGACCTTGCATGTGATTCGCAGTGCGATCTGTGAACTGATCTGGGGGTGTCATTGTATTGACACCCGCAGAAGTTTGCAGAGGGCAGTGTGAACTGCCTGTGGGAGAGATGTGATGCTGTAATTGGCGCTGATTCCCGCATCGCTTCAGCATGAACTTAGGCTAACGGATAAGTTCACCTTTTTGTAAATCAATAAATGCTCATGATTGTGAACTTAAAAAATTGTGCATTATAAAAAAAAATATGGAAATGGATCCCATGTGCTTTCACTATGCATCTCCATATCAAAAAAGATTTTTTAAAGGAGTTGTAAAGGCTCATTTTTTTTCTTTCTAAATAGGTTCCTTTAAGCTAGTGCATTGTTCACTTACCTTTTCCTTCCATTTCCCTTCTAAATGTTTTTTTTCTTTGTCTGAATTTCCCACTTCCCTTTCCGCCTCAGTAACCTTGCCCCCATCATCCGAGCTGTTCTGGCTGGGGGTTAGTCAGCGTGCTCGCCCCCTCCCTTGGCACTACATATTTGCGCGGAGTTGCTGTGTTCACACTGAATGATGAAAGAAGCTACATAATCAATAAGCAATTAAATCGGCTGCTGAAACAGCTTAAGAAACTGAGGGTTTACTATCACTTTAAGTGTTTGGTGGATGTTTTACTAGTGGCAGTAAAGGAATTCTGACTAGTTCAGAACCTTTGACTAAAACCAGGGCTACAGATTGGGGGGGGGGGGGGTTGAGTTGGCCCTACTGTATCGGGCCCAGGTTCAATGGGGGGGGGGGGGGACCCTTTGAACACCTTTGGGCACACACACCGTTATCCTGCAGGCCACTGTCAGGTAGGGTGTATTAGAACCCATGATTTTTTATTAAAACATTTACAAAATAAAGGGGTAAGCCGTGCACAACTAAATAGAAAAAGTTTCCAGAAGACATAATCAAATCCTAGAAATATTCTATAAGCATTGTGTTCAGTATATATTCAGTAGTGAGCATCCAAACCATTACTGATCAATAAAGAAGTTTCCAGAACAAAAAAGGCCATCCATGCGACCATTTTAATAATGTTTACAAGGCCCAACACGTGCAATATGACACCACAGGAACCCATGATTTTAATGGCAGCCCTGGCTTAAATTGGCAGAGCTGCACACCCAGTGCTAAGGATGATTGTGCTGATACTAGTGGGTGTCCTTTGTATAGCTAGTTTGTATGTCTCCCAGATAGTATTGCTGGATGGCAAATCTGTTGCAGATCAGGCTCCCCTTCACTGAGAAGGAAAAGGTATGGGCAACTTACTGTATAATACAAATGAATAAAACCTGCACTGATCACACCCAAGCACTATTTAATTGTATTCGGAACAATGGCCAAATTTCAGTGGTTTTTAAAAGGATGCCTAGATGTGTTTCACATGCCCACAGATTTGATATTTGGCTATATTGATTGTACAAAATCCTCTAATACTTGGACCAGTGCAATATTTTTCTTATTTAATTTTTTGAATGTACTGAGGCAGCATATAATGAGGTGGATAAGAGCCAGATTTCTACACTTCTTTCTCTTTTCTATGTTGTTAGTAGGAATGCTTTAATAAGCATTCCCAGTATTGTTATTCATTTTTTATTATTAGTGGGAATGCTTTAACCACTTTAGCCCCGGACCATATTGCTGTCCAAAGACCAGAGCACTTTTTGTGATTCGGCACTGCGACGCTTTAACTGACAATTGCGCGGTCGTGCGACGTGGCTCCCAAACAAAATTGGCGTCCTTTTTTTCCCACAAATAGAGCTTTCTTTTGGTGGTATTTGATCATCTCTGCGGTTTTTATTTTTTGCGCTATAAACAAAAATAGAGCGACTATTTTGAAAAAAATGCAATATTTTTTACATTTTGCTATAATAAATATCCCCAAAAAAGATATAAAAAAACATTTTTTTCCCTCAGTTTAGGCCGATACGTATTCTTCTACATATTTTTCGTAAAAAAAAATCGCAATTAGCGTTTATTGATTGGTTTGCGCAAAATTTATAGCGTTTACAAAAAAGTGGGTAGTTTTATGGCATTTTTATTAATATTTTTTTTTTTTACTAGTAATGGCGGCGATCAGCGTTTTTTTTCGGTACTGCGATATTATGGCGGACACATCGGACACTTTTGACACATTTTTGGGACCATTGGCATTTTTATAGCGATCAATGCTATAAAAATGCATTGGATTACTATAAAAATGCCATTGGCAGTGAAGGGGTTAACACTAGGGGGCGGGGAAGGGGTTAAGTGTGTTCCTATTTGTGTTCTTACTGTGTGGGGGGGGGTGAACTCACTAGGGGGAATCATTGATCTTCCGTTCATACATTGTATGAACGGAAGATCAGCGTTTCCCCGCTGACAGGAACGAGTGCTGTGTGTTTACACGCACAGCTCTCGTTCCCCGCTCTGTAACGAACGAGCGCGCGCGCCCGGCGGCGATCGCGCCCGCCGGGCACGCGCGCGGGACTCGTGGGCGAGCGGGGGGCGCGCGCGGCGCGCACGCGCCCCCTAGTGGCCGCGAAAGTCCCGACGTAGGATGACGGGCTCTCGCGCAGGAGAGCCGACCTGCCGCCGTATAACTGCGGCGGCTGGTCGGCTAGTGGTTAATAAGCATTCCCAGTATTGATATTCGTTTTTTAGTGGGAATGCTTTAATAAGCATTCCCAGTATTGTTATTCGTTTTTTATTATTCTTCTTATGTCTTAATTTTATTCCGTACGTTTTTTGGCTCTGCGTAACTTCGCCATACTTTCAGCGATTGAGACCATTCAACTTTTAAAATGTTCATCTCATTTAGCTAAAGATGGGACTTCTTCAAGTTTTTTTGTGCTATTTATACTTTTTAAAATATTAAGCTTTTAGTCGCTTTTTTTTTAACATTGAAGTCAATGAGAACATGCTTTTTCCTGCTTCAAATCTCATGCCGTACAAAATGTATCTCCTCCTTTCACTGACAGACACCAAACAAACTTTACCACGGTCACAAAATATTCAGCTATCCGGCTATGACTTTTCAGATTGAAATCTTTTATAGTTTTTGTGAAAAAGCAATTTACGTTAAGTGATTTTTTCAGAAAATGTTATCGATTAAACAGTCTTCCTATGGAGACCTGTTAGAGTGAGTCATGTGACCTTTAGAGTGTGAGTTTTGAAAAAACTCGGATTATCTATAAAAAAGGGGGAACAAATTGCTCTCACGCCCACAAGATCTACTTGTTATACACAATTTATATATCAAATGGAAGGTATTTTTGTCTGCTTTCAGGCAATGTGATCAGTTTTGTGATGCGCATTTTACTTTTCGTTGCTGGAGCTTCTAAAAGACAAGAGTTCCAAATTTTTCCCCATAGGCCTTCATTATAACCGACTTTTAAAATTTGTTAGTAAGACACACAATTACACTCTTTTCTAAATCGCTGACATGGCCACATTTTTAAGTTTATCAACATAAATTTCATATCGATGCGTTCACAAGGGTCTTGTCTTTTATACGGTGAAGTCGCTGTATCGATCGCATGTACGGTTGTGGATTTATTAAGGTTTGTTTGAAGGGTTATTTCACTTATTTTGTGTGTAGAAAAAAAGCGTTTGTAATGGTAATTCTTTCCCTAAATAGCTTCCTTTACCTCAGTGCAATTATCCCCCTCACTCACCTGGGGAGGGGAGAAAACCTCTTGAGGGGGGAGGGGCGACCAGGAAGTCAGGACGCTCTGTACTTTGCAGATAGAGAAAGGAGCTGTGTGTTAGTGGGCGTCCTGCTCACCCCCTCCCCCCTCAAGAGGCTTTCTCCACACCAGGGAAAAAGCCTTGCACTACTGTGTGGAGTTACAGACAGAAGAACAGGAAGTGAGGATTTCTCAGAAGAAATAAGGACATTTAAAATCAAAATCAAAGGATGAGGTAAGTAAAGGAGGACTACACTAAGGTAAAGGAAGTTATTTAGGGAAAATGATTTTACCTTTACAACACCTTTAATGATTAAAGAGAGGCTTTATAAGTACTGAAGGAACACTGCTTGTATGTCCTAAAGATAGTATAGTGGTTATGGTGAATGGGATTTGTGCGGGCTTAGCAATTCAGCTATTCAGCATTCCCACATATTTTCCTCAGGAAATGCATTTTCTAGTTATTATTCTTTTTATTCCGTATGTTTTTTGGCTCTGCGTAACTTTGGCATACTTTCAGCGATTGAGACCATTCAACTTTTAAAATGTTCATCTCATTCAGCCAACGATGGGACGTCTTCAAGTTTTTTTGTACTATTTATACTTTTTAAAATATTAAGCTTTTAGACACTTTTTTTTTAACATTGAAGTCAATGAGAACAGCCTTTTTACTGCTTAAAATCTCATGTTCTAGCAAAAGTTTCAGCTCCTTCATACTTTCACTGACAGACACCAAACAAACTTTAAAACGGTTACAAAATATTCAGCTATCCGGCTATGACTTTTCAGATTGATATCTTTTATAGTTTTTGTGAAAAAGCAATTTACGTTGACTGATTTTTTCAGAAAATGTTATCGATTACACAGTGTGTCTATGGAGCTGGCTTAGAGTGTGTCATGTGATCATTGGAGTAAGAGAGGATTACAGAAGACCTTATCTTTAAAAAAGGGGGAACAAATTGCTCTCACGCCCACAAGATCTACTTGTCATACATAATTTATATATCAAATCGTAGGTATTTTTGTCTGCTTTCAGGCAATGTGGTCAGTTTTGTGATAGGCATTTTACTTTTAGTTGCTGGAGCTTCTAAAGGACAAGAGTCCCAACATTTCTCCCATTGACTGTCATTATAACCAGCTTTTAAAATTTGCCAGTAAAACATACAAAGACACTTTTTTCTAAATCGCTGACATGGCCACATTTTTAAGTTTATCAACATAAATTTCATATCGATGCATTCACAAGGGCTGTGTCTTTAAAATGGTGAAGTCGATGTATCGATCGCATGTACAGTTGTGGATTTATTAAGGTTTGTTTAAAGGCTTATTTCACTTATTTTGTGTGTAGATAAAAAGCGTTTGTAATGGTAATTCTTTCCCTAAATAGCCTCCTTTACCTCAGTGCAATTATCCCCCTCACACACCTGGGGGGGGGGGGGAGAACCTCTTGAGGGGGAGGGGTGACCAGGAAGTCAGGACACTCTCTACTTTGCAGAAAGAGAATGGAGCTGTGTGTTAGTGGGCGTCCTGCTCACCCCCTCAAGAGGCTTTCTTCACACCAGGGGAAAAGCCTTGCATTACTGTGTGGAGTTACAGACAGAAGAACAGGAAGTGAGTATTTCTCAGAAGAAATAAGGACATTTAAAAGCAAAATCAAAGAATGAGGTAAGTAAAGGAGGACTGCAATAAGGTATATGAAGCTATTTAGGGAAAATTATTTTACCTTTACAACACCTTTTAATGATCAAAGAGAGGCTTAATAAGTACTGAAGGAACACTGCTTGTATGTCCTAAAGATAGTATAGTGATTATGGTGAATGGCATTTGTGCAGGCTTAGCAATTCAGCTATTCAGCATTCCCACGTATTTTCCTCAGGAAATGCATTTTCTAGTTTAAATTGATGTATGTTTACTTTTGTTAAAATGTTAATGTTTTTTTTTTTTTTTTTTTTTTCTAGAATTGGCTATATACTTAATGTGACCAGAGAAATAGACAACTTTTTTCCTGGCCTTTTTGCCTATCACAACATTCGTGTTTATGACGAGGAGAGTACTGACTTGCTGTCCCATTGGAATGATACCTATAATTTTATTAACAAAGCAAAGTTGGTATTGGTTTACTCTCATGGGGTATTGGCACAAGTACTTCTATACTTATGCATGTACTGTAAATATTATTCTAGAAACTATAGCTCTATCAACAATAAATTCTATGCACATACAGTATAAGGCTCCATTCAAATAGCGGCAAATCGCAGGACGCCCGTGCGTTGCCTGTCAATTTTAATAGCACCCCAAATGCGGCACGATTTTCACACTAATCGTCAGGCGACAATCGTGTGAACAGAATCGTGGGACGCCTGTCTCCCAAAAGAAGTACATGAGCTTCTATTGGGCAACAGGTGTCCTGCGATTTCTATTTGCGCAATTATACTGCGATTGTCGCTCCCATACGCAAAGAGGTGAACAGAACCCAAGTGCAAATTTTTTTTCGCTCTGCTATCAACCCAAATAATAAATAGTGAACAGTGTAAGAAAAAAACACTTAGCAGATAGCCAGCACTGACATGTGTTCCCAAATCTAGATTTAAATATTGTAAGGATAAGAGCAGTGGTCTTAATAAAATAATAATAATAATAATAATAAAAACAAATGAATATATACAAATATCCAGCGTGCTGGATATCAAATGAAAACTGTTCCACTAGTTTATGCCACTGAAAAATCTGATATAATATTAAATCGGTCCTAAATGTTTAAGAATTGTTTTTACTTTAATGCATTCTATGCATTAAGGTAAAAAAAAACTTCTGGGTGCACACCCACCCCCCCTCTTATACTTAGCTCAGCCCTATCTGGATCCAGCGATGTGCATGAGAGCAGAAACTCTCCCAGGTCTCGCTCTCTCCTCATTGACTCCCACAGCAGTTTGAGCCATTGGCTCCTGCTGCTGTCATTTGCAGCCAGTGACAGAATATTAAAATTCATTTTAATAGAAAGTCCCAGTGTGAAAGTCCAAGAACATCATATATGCATCAATTAAGCTCTGTGTTCCCAAGGAACAGAGGATCCACTAATGGAAAATGTTGCATTTCATGTGGTTGCATATATTAATTTGTATTTATTTTGTTATTATTATTGCATGAGAAACAGCACTGCACTTATTCTAAAGATATATTTAAATTCTATGCACATGATTCTTAAAAAGAGCCTGGTTATAATCGCAAACAAACCTTTAGACCCATTAATAAATGCTAAAGTTGGTAGGTTTGTTTTCAACAATTTCACCTAATTATAATGCTGCACTTAAAAATGCTACTACTTTTATAGTGGATAAACCATAAATATTTTCCCCCACTAATTTAGCCTATTTAAAAGTATGATTTTGTTTTATTTTTTAGCAAAGAAAATTATATTTATCTTTGGGGGCTGGGGGGGGGGGGGGGGGGGTGGGCGGGGGGAATTACAGGATAATGATTATTTATTTATTTTGGTCTGTGTTCTTCACCTTTTTGTGTGTGTGTGTGTGTGTGTGTGTGTGTGTGTGTGTTTTTTTTTTTTTTTAACCACTTTCTGCATGAACTTGCAGACAGACTGGAAATACTAGGAGAAAGCAACTGCATGTTGATATTTTTATTAACATTTTATTAGCTTGTACATATGCATGGACAAATGATAACTGTCTGGTGTTGCCATAAAAGTCCTGAAAATGATTGATTTTTCTTGGTTTCTTATATCTACAGGAAAAACAATTCCAAATGTCTGGTGCACTGTAAAATGGGTGTTAGCCGCTCAGCTTCTACAGTCATTGCTTATGCCATGAAAGAGTATGGTTGGTCCATGGAGAACGCATATAGTTATGTGAAACAAAGGCGCAGTGTCGCCAGACCAAATGCTGGTTTCATGCGTCAGCTCCACGAGTATGAGGGAATCCTTGATGCCAGGTAACTTACCATCATTTTCTAGAAGAAAGCTTGGAATAGGATATTTTATTTCATATTGCTTGTCATCACTGCTGCTAAAAGATACAACTGTTAATAATATTACCGTTCCCCCTCCACAGCCAGTCTAGGTCGCTGACTTAAAGTGTTAGGCCTCGTATACACGGGCAAGAATCTCGTCAGGAAAAAAAACATTGTTTTTCCCGATGAGATTCTTGGCAAGAATCTCTTGCCACCCGAGTGTACACACAGACCTTTCAAAAGAACTGCGGTCCTCTTGAAAGGCAAGAACACAGTGACGTCATTGCGTACGACGAGCATGCGCTCGTCAAATTCTATGCCGTCGCCGCCATCTTGCTTCACCCTACCTAGTCACTTTGAGCATGTGCAGGTTTCCACGCCGACAGGCAAGTATACACACTCTCTCGAGTTTTTCTCGTCAGGAAACAGGCCGACAAGAATCTCGACGAGGAAATAGAGAGCAGGATCTCTATTTTTCTCATCGAGATTCTGGCCAGATTTCCAGACGAGAAACCTGAAAGCCTCGTACACACGCTCGGTTTACTTTGCCAGCAATTTTCTTGCTGGTTCTTGCCGAGAAAACCGAGCGTGTGTACGAGGCTTAACTCCAAAAAATATATAGCGTGTACAATTGCGACGCAAATTATATTGTAATTTAATGTTATTAAAAATTTGCCTTTCATTTTTAATCTGCAGTGTTGTAATTTTCTGTAAGATCCAATACATTATGGCTACCTGGAGGCGTTCTGTTACCCAGAAATGTAATTTCCTGCTTCTGTGATTGGCACACTGATTTTATCAAAAGTCTGCACAAAGATACTGTACAAGTCAGATTTTTGACACCTCTTCTCATAGTGCAGACTTTTGGGAAAATCAGTGCGCCAATCGCTCAAGCAGGAAATTGCATTTCTGGGAGGCGTTCTGTACATCGTCTGTGTACAGAATGCCTCCAGGTAGCCGTATTGCATTTCATTTTACAGAAAATTATAGTGCTGCAGATTTAAAGGAAAGGTAATTTTTAATAACATTCAATTACAGTATGACTTCAGTCACAATTTTATATGCGCTTTATTTTTAATTTGCTAAAAATAAAAATTCCCATGAAAGTTGGGTTACCCTTTACCTAATTCCTTAACATGTTCCAAAGGTAAATTTATAATCGGATGCAATGCAGAGAAATATAGTCGCAATGCTACTAGTGGAATCTCATCATATATAAAGAATTCTGGCTGGTCACAACCATGGGTTAGAAAACTGAGCACAGACATTTGCAGCAGCTGAATAATTCAGTGATGAAGATTTGATTTGCCCCACAACACCTCAAATGTTTAACAAGTACAAAAACATCTTTGTGTTGCTTATACTATTCATTAAGCAGGTGGGCTGGAAACCGTCTGGAACACTTTCTGCATTTGTATCTTGACAAAAATATGTACATTTATCACCTGTACTTGGGGTGTTATGTGCTTTTAATCACTGTTGGGCTGAGTGTACGTTTCTAGATACCAAACCTGTTGACCAGTGATTACAATCGGTAACCTTTTTTTAAAATGTTATTTTATATTTTTTAGTAAACAGCGACACAACAAATTGTGGAGGCAACAGGTGGAGCAAGAAATTCCTTCAGGTGATTTAGAGGTTCTCTTTCCAACAAAGTTACAGCCCAATAATCTGGAGTCCGAGCAAGAATACAGAATAAATGATGACGTGAATCCAATTCTGTCTGAAAAAATCTGTTTTAGGCACCTTACTCATGAACCAATGGAGTCCCCAAATGAGGTGCTTGAAGTGGATGAGCTGGAGAAAGATGCTCTTCTAGGAGAAGCCTCGTTTCCAGAGCCATACTGCACAATTGATGCCAAAGAGAAAAGTGATTTAGATTTCAGGGGATGGGAAGTTGAAAAGAAGTTGAATTTCGAAGGGACCTTTGTCTCCCTAAGTTTTGAAGATGAACAGAAATCAACAGAATATGTCGGTAAAAAACGGGTTGCTTCCTCAGAGTGCAATGAAGAGGAGCTGCGAGTGAACAAGGATTTTTATAATTGCAGCAGCAAGCGAAGTTGCCCGAAAGACAGTGAGGTAGGAACACCTTTTTAATGGACTATCAATTACTTCATATTCTGTAAGATTTAACCATTGTAGAAACCAGTCAATTGGTTTTATCTCTGTGCATAATATCAATGGCTGGTTCTGACCAAAACTTTTCTTGCTTTTAATGTCTGGTTTAATGGGATGGGTTCAAACTGTTTTCCACAATAGGAGTTCAAATTACTTATGTTGGCCTGATGACACTGGAGGGACCAGACTCTCTTAAAGTGGAAGTAAACCCTCCTATTGTTTTCAGCCAAGGAAGCTGCCACCCTTGCCTCTGTTTATACTTCAACTGCCAGGTAAGTAAAAGGGGGGCTCTGGGGGGCTGCTGCACTACAGAAGGTTTTTCACCCCAATGCGTTAAGGTGAAAAACCTTGAGGGTTTACAAACCCTTTTAGGCTTTAAAATTGAAGGCTAGAAGGGGATGGTTTGCCATGCACAGGTGCTCCAGATTCTGGGTACGATTTGAGATGCGATTTTACATGTGAAATCGCATCTCAAATTGGCGGCAATTGTCGGCAATGACACCGTCCTAATCGGTGCAACGCCGCATCTGCGACGCTGCACCGATTTCAAAAAGTAGTTCCTGTACTACTTTTTGCGATTTCGGGCCGCGATTTACATTGGCATCTGTGCAGAAACCTGCACAGATGTCTCTTAAATTGCGGCCGAAGTCGGGACTGCCAGCGGGAGTCAGCTGAACTCGCGCAGCTTCACTCCCGCAGCCCAGTGTGAACCAGGGCTCAATCTAATAAACTATGTCTGTGTTACCATGTCTTGTTCCACATATAAGCTTGCAATTAAATCTCTTTAATTTTCTTCAAGTCATTTTTGATATGGTGCCTCACAGACTTTATTTAAAGGGGTTGTAATTGTAAAGGTAAATGTTTTTTCACCTTAATGCATCCAATGCATTAAGGTGAAAAAACATCCGACAATACTGCCCCCCAGCCCCCGTTTTACTTACCTGAGCCCTCGAAACTCCCGCACTCTCCCCGTCATACTCTTCGTTTCTGAGCCTGGCCGTTGTTTGGCTACACTGGATGGATTGAAAGCAGCGCAGCTATAGGCTCGCGCTTCTGACAATCACATCCAATGATGCTGCGCTGGGGGTGGGGCCGAGTGATACAGTGAACGGCAATAGTCGCCGGCTGTATTATGGGAGCGCGCCCGCAGGAACTTAACACCATGCGAGCAAGCTCGCATTAAGGTGTTGAGTCCTTGCGGGGGGGGGGGGGGGGCTGAGACAGACTGCCGAAGGAACCCTAGAATACCAGGTTCGGGGCCACTCTGTGCAAAACGAGCTGCACAGTGGAGGTAAGTATAACATGTTTGTTTTAAAAAAAAAAAAAAAAATGTAACTTTACAATCACTTTAATTACTTAATGCCTTCATAATTAGGCGTTTTTTAACCCACTTGTGTTAAACACCATGTTTCAGATCCATATGTTACAGTTGGTCTAATTTAAAGCTTCATAGAGTTGTATTTCTGTAGTTTTGGGTTGTACAGTGTATTTTACTAATGTTGTTCTTGCTTTAGACGTCATTCATCTGATAGTGCTAAACCTGCATTTATATGCATTTAGAGTTTTTAATGCACATAAATGCAGGTAATGATTTTTTAATGGTGTCATGCAAAGTGAATATTTACCTGTGTTAAAGTGATACTAAAGTTGTTTTATTTTTTGTTTCTCTTAAAACAAAAAATAAGTTATACAGTACGTACCTGCTTTTGTGCATTTGTATTGCACAGAGGGGTCTCTTACCTACTCCTTGGTGGTCCCCTTCTCCCTCTTTCTCCAAGTGCACCTTTAGCAAGCCTTGTGCTTTTGGGGCACCCTTGCTGGCGTACTTCTGGCTTGGGGGTGTGTGTGTCCATAGACACCCACAGTTGCGTTAAGGCATCTCCCAGCTCCTTTCTCACAGGCTATGGCTCCTCCTGCTCTCGGTGCCTACAGAGACACCAGGAAAAGAGGAGAGTGGTGCTGCAACCAGGACAGTGTTGGATGAGTGAGAGGGGTCAGATAAGTGTTTAGGGACAGGGCGGGGAGGATCAAACAGGTTGTGGGGTATGTTTTAACCTTAATGCGGGGAATGCATTGGCTAAAAAACATTAAGGGCTCAGGTCACACCAGACGTAGTTTCGTACAGTTTTGTGTGCTTTTTTTCTGCACTAAAAATGCATGCATAATGTTTTCCATGTATTACAATGGCTCTAGTTCACACCATGCAGTCAGTTTCCGGTCAGTTTCTAGTGCATAAACTGACTGCATGGTGTGAACTAGATCCATTGGAATACATGGAAAACATTCTGCATGCATTTTGTGCAAAAAAAAAGCACACGGAACTGCGTCTGGTGTGAGCTGGCCCTTAGCATTTAGAACTACTTTAAAAAGGTTTAAATCAGGAAGGCTGGCAACTCGAATGCTCTTAGCTCTCTGCGTTTTAGCTAGGAAGCCTTCATCAAAGCAGGCTTTTATCCAAGAGTATCAGAGTTGCCAGCCTTCCTAAATTAACCCCTTCCTTACTGGGCCGGGTGGACGTCCTATGACGTCCTTTCTTCCCGGCAGTCTAGGGCGGAAGGCGCACACCCGCGGCACCGCTCATGACCCGGCGGCCGCAATGTCCGCCGGTGCACCCGCAAAGGCCGGCGATCACGGCAGGAGTGTGGATCTGTGTGTGTAAACACACAGATCCACCTCCTGTCAGGGGTGAGGAGACCAATGTGTGTTCCCAGTACAGAGGAACACACATCGGTCTCCTCCCCTTGTGAGTCCCCCTCCCCCTACAATTAGAATCACTCCCAGGTAACATATTAACCCCTTCAGCTCCCCCTAGTGTTAACCCCTTCCCTGCCAGTCACATTTACATAGTAATCAGTGCAGTTTTATAGCACTAGTCACTGTATAAATGTGAATGGTCCCAAAAACTTGTCAAAAGTATCCGATATGTCCGCCGCAATGTCACTGTCATAATAAAAGACGCAGATTGCCGCCATTACTAGTAAAAAATTTAAAAAAATGCCATAAATCTATCCCCTATTTTGTAGACGCTATAACTTTTGCGCAGAAATATGTAGAAGAATACGTATCGGTCTAAACTGAGGGGAAAAAAAATATTTTTATTTTTTAAAATGTTGATATTTATTAAATCAAAAGTAAAATTTTTTTTTTAATTGTTGCTCTTCTGTTTATAGCGCAAAAAATAAAAACGGCAAAGATGATCAAATACCACCAAACAAAAGCTCTATTTGTGTGGGGTAAAAATAAAGATTTCATTTGGGTACAGTGTTGCATGCATTCAAAGTGCAATAGCGCCGAAAACTAAAAATTGGTCTGGGCAGGAAGGGAGTGAAAATGCCCTGTACGGAAGGGGTTAGGTATCGTATCTGTGGTGCCTGAACGTCCTGGCTAGAGCACCGGATCACAGTTCGTGGACTTTTATATTGTCAGTGGAGCTGGGGTAACAATTTTGTTCCTTTTCCTTTAAAGAAGAGCTATACTCGCCTTCTCTCTAGTGCTGTGGAGCTCCCTGCCTGATGCCTTCTGTGTATCAATTCCTGGATGTTTTAATTGACAGGGCCGAGATGACAGTCCTATGCATACACGGGAGTTCGGTCATTTAGGTTCTGCCAAAATTCTACACTGAGCTGCAAATGTGCAGCTCACTGTACAGTGTAGAGAGGCAGGTAAGCATCTTTAATGCTTTTATTAAAGTTCTATTTTAAGGTGCACTTGGTTTATCTGCATTTGGAGAAAACAGAAGTCTGTGTCTAAACGCATCTAAATGTGGTTAAGCCTGCTGTAAATTAGAAACCTATAAATGCAGGAAAAAGTGATCTGGGATTTAAAAAAAAAATTATTTGTACTACCCAAATAAATTGAGTGCTCTTTTAAAATGCAGAAGTGCCAGTGTAAATTAGGACTTGGGTTCTATTTAAGCCTGTGCAGTTTTCAGTAATGCACAGCAAACAGGCATTTTACTATCTGTTAGTCGAACACATAAAGCTGACTGTGATCATTTGATTTAGTTTGCAGTGCCATTCATTTTAAATGGCACCTCAATGCACTTTGCAAACAGGCCACCATACATCTGCAGACTGCAGTATAGCATGCCATAACATACACGTGAGTGAAAATGTGGTGCGTTGCTTTGAAAAGATTGCTGCAAGTCTGTTTAAAACCTGCATTATGGTATGTTGTCAGCATATTCAAAATGAACAGGCTGCCTAACTGCAACGCACATCACGTGCAAGTGGTAAAACACTGCAATACAGCAGCGATGTCTGAAAGGACCCTTAATGTCGCTGCTTATGTTCTCTGTGATTATACATTCCAGTTACCTAAAATGGCTTTCTGAAATGCATTGATTTCTATTTTGGTTTTCTTTTGACTTCGCTGTCCTCCTACGCTACCCAGTGTGATCACATATTTTGTTTGTCCTTAATAATTTCAAGGTCCAGGTTTTTCACTCTTTTGTTTCAAGGAACCCTGTTTAAGCTGGTGTCAAAGTACCACAGTAAAAATATATTTTAGCTGAGAACCCCCAGTCATGTGAATTAAATACTTATAAAAAATTGAAACCGTACCAAAGCATATTTTAACCCTTTCACTGCCAGGCCATTTTTCATACCTATCCAAAAGATTTCAACCTATCTTGTGAAAGAAGAGGACCTATAGAATAAGGAATGGTAGTCTCAATTTTGTATGTTTGTTAAGTTTTTATATTTTAAGTAAAAAAAAAACAACAACAAAACAACGTTTTTATTTTAGTGCACTCATATTCTTATACTTATAGCTAAACGCTGAGTGGGGGTTGTGGACCTTTTTGCTTGCGGGAGTGAGGTATTTTGGTCTTCTTTTTTACCATGCTTCAAACCCCACGTTGAAGCATGTAATGGTTCTTATGGCGTGACGGATACTCTTTATGGAGACCGTAAGATTCCTCCTCGGCTTCATACATATGTGAGACCTAGAGTCCCAATCTGATTCTTACCTGGATGTTGCTGCCTGGATTCTGGTAGCTTTGAACTTTTCTGCAGCCAGTAAACTCCCTAGCTTGTTGTTCTATGCACATGCCATGCACACACAGGCTGTTATCAGTATTTTCTAGCTGTAAAAAAAAAACAGAACTAGTGTTTTTTAGGATGGATTTTTCAGCTATAAAAACACTCTAACTGATAAAAGCTTAAAAAATGAAAAACAAAACACTGAAACAATGAAAAATGTGGCTATTCAGCGTTTATCAGCATTTTTGAGCCATATGCTTTTGTGGGAGTATAGTTTTTGCTATATAAAAAAAAGATAAACACTACAGCTTAAACAATGAAAATGCTACTGAAAAAAATGCTGCAAAACTCATTCTACAGCTACAGCTTTCTACAGCTACAGCTTTCTACAGCTAACACTACTGGCTTTTTTTTTTAGAACGTCCAGTGTGCATGAGGCCTTGGAATTCCTCAAAACTTTTTTGCCCTGGGTTAACTAGGCTAGAGATCACTTTTTTAAACCACATTCTCAGCTCCAATTATTATAGATTGTCTTTGTCAGTCAATGGGTCAAAATCAGATCATCGGATTGTGTGGTCTTGCTGCCCTAATTCTAGGAATGCAGCCTAGGATGGAGTATCACTGCACAGATTCTGGTAGAAGTCACATAACACTGGATGATTTGCTAAAAAATAAAACTAAATGAATATTATACAGGGAGCAAGTCAGGTCGGCCTCAGTGAGTGGTGAGAGAAGCGGAGAGGTTCTGATTTATTCCTAGAGTGTTCAACCTCCAGCTGATATTCAGCCCATATAAACTGTTACCCAGGCAGAACAAATTATATAAATATACGCATATAATATTGCTGGCTGCAATATATGAAATACAGTGCCTTGCAAAAGTATTCGGCCCCCTTGAACTTTGCAACCTTTTGCCACATTTCAGGCTTCAAACATAAAGATATAAAACTATAATTTTTTGTGAAGAATCAACAAGTGGGGCACAATCATGAAGTGGAACGAAATTTATTGGATATTTCAAACTTTTTTAACAAATAAAAAACTGAAAAATTGGGTGTACAAAATTATTCAGCCCCTTTAATTTCAGTGTAGCAAACTCTCTCCAGAACTTTAGTGAGGATCTCTGAATGATCCAATGTTGAGCTAAATGACTAATGATGATAAAATCCACCTGTGTAATATCAAGTCTCCGTATAAATGCACCTGCACTGTGATAGTCTCAGAGGTCCGTTTAAAGCGCAGAGAGCATCATGAAGAACAAGGAACACACCAGGCAGGTCCGAGATACTGTTGTGGAGAAGTTTAAAGCCGGATTTGGATACAAAAAGATTTCCCAAGCTTTAAACATCCCAAGGAGCACTGTGCAAGCGATAATATTGAAATGGAAGGAGTATCAGACCACTGCAAATTCTACGAAGACCTGGTCGTCCCTCTAAACTTTCATCTCATACAAGGAGAAGACTAATCAGAGATGCAGCCAAGTGGCCCATGATCACTCTGGATGAACTGCAGAGATCTACAGCTGAGGTGGGAGACTCTGTCCATAGGACAACAATCAGTCGTATACTGCACAAATCTGGCCTTTATGGAAGAGTGGCAAGAAGAAAGCCATTTCTTAAAGATATCCATAAAAGTGTAATTTAAAGTTTGCCACAAGCCACCTGGGAGACACACCAAACATGTAGAAGAAGGTGCTCTGGTCAGATGAAACCTAAATCGAACTTTTTGGCAACAATGCAAAACGTTATGTTTGGTGTAAAAGCAACACAGCTCATCACCCTGAACACACCATCCCCACTGTCAAACATGGTGGTGGCAGCATCATGGTTTGGGCCTGCTTTTCTTCAGCAGGGACAGGGAAGATGGTTAAAAATGATGGGAAGATGGATGGAGCCAAATACAGGACCATTCTGGAAGAAACCCTGATGGAGTCTGCAAAAGACCTGAGACTTGTCTTCCAACAAGACAATGATCCAAAACATAAAGCAAAATCTACAATGGAATGGTTCACAAATAAACAAACATATCCAGGTGTTAGAATGGCCAAGTCAAAGTCCAGACCTGAATCCAATCGAGAATCTGTGGAAAGAACTGAAAACTGCTGTTCACAAACGCTCTCCATCCAACCTCACTGAGCTCGAGCTGTTTTGCAAGGAGGAATGGGCAAAAATTTCAGTCTCTCGATGTGCAAAACTGATAGAGACATACCCCAAGCGACTTACAGCTGTAATCGCAGCAAAAGGTGGCGCTACAAAGTATTAACTTAAGGGGGCTGAATAATTTTAAACGCCCAATTTTTCAGTTTTTTATTTGTTAAAGTTTGAAATATCCAATAAATTTCGTTCCACTTCATGATTGTGTCCCACTTGTTGTTGATTCTTCACAAAAAATGACAGTTTTATATCTTTATGTCTGAAGCCTGAAATGTGGCAAAAGGTTGCAAAGTTCAAGGGGGCCGAATACGCAAGGCACTGTATGTACAGGGAGTGCAGAATTATTAGGCAAATGAGTATTTTGACCACATCATCCTCTTTATGCATGGTGTCTTACTCCAAGCTGTATAGGCTCGAAAGCCTACTACCAATTAAGCATATTAGGTGATGTGCATCTCTGTAATGAGAAGGGGTGTGGTCTAATGACATCAACACCCTATATCAGGTGTGCATAATTATTGGGCAACTTCCTTTCCTTTGGCAAAATGGGTCAAAAGAAGGACTTGACAGGCTCAGAAAAGTCAAAAATAGTGAGATATCTTGCAGAGGGATGCAGCACTCTTAAAATTGCAAAGCTTCTGAACCGTGATCATCGAACAATCAAGCGTTTCATTCAAAATAGTCAAGTGTCGCAAGAAGCGTGTGGAAAAACCAAGGCGCAAAATAACTGCCCATGAACTGAGAAAAGTGTGCGGCTGCCAAGATGCCACTTGCCACCAGTTTGGCCATATTTCAGAGCTGCAACATCACTGGAGTGCCCAAAAGCACAAGGTGTGCAATACTCAGAGACATGGCCAAGGTAAGAAAGGCTGAAAGACGACCACCACTGAACAAGACACACAAGCTGAAACGTCAAGACTGGGCCAAGAAATATCTCAAGACTGATTTTTCTAAGGTTTTATGGACTGATGAAATGAGAGTGAGTCTTGATGGGCCAGATGGATGGGTCCGTGGCTGGATTGGTAAAGGGCAGAGAGCTCCAGTCCGACTCAGACGCCAGCAAGGTGGAGGTGGAGTACTGGTTTGGGCTGGTATCATCAAAGATGAGCTTGTGGGGCCTTTTCGGGTTGAGGATGGAGTCAAGCTCAACTCCCAGTCCTACTGCCAGTTTCTGGAAGACACCTTCTTCAAGCAGTGGTACAGGAAGAAGTCTGCATCCTTCAAGAAAAACATGATTTTCATGCAGGACAATGCTCCATCACACGCGTCCAAGTACTCCACAGCGTGGCTGGCAAGAAAGTGCATAAAAGAAGAAAAACTAATGACATGGCCTCCTTGTTCACCTGATCTGAACCCCATTGAGAACCTGTGGTCCATCATCAAATGTGAGATTTACAAGGAGGGAAAACAGTACACCTCTCTGAACAGTGTCTGGGAGGCTGTGGTTGCTGCTGCACGCAATGTTGATGGTGAACAGATCAAAACACTGACAGAATCCATGGATGGCAGGCTGCATGAGTGTCCTTGCAAAGAAAGGTGGCTATATTGGTCATTGATTTGTTTTTGTTTTGTTTTTGAATGTCAGAAATGTATGTTTGTGAATGTTGAGATGTTATATTGGTTTCACTGGTAAAAATAAATAATTGAAATGGGTATATATTTGTTTTTTGTTAAGTTGCCTAATAATTATGCACAGTAATAGTCACCTGCACACACAGATATCCCCCTAAAATAGCTAAAACTAAAAACAAACGAAAAACTACTTCCAAAAATATTCAGCTTTGATATTAATGAGTTTTTTGGGTTCATTGAGAACATGGTTGTTGTTCAATAAAATGAATCCTCAAAAATACAACTTGCCTAATAATTCTGCCCTCCCTGTAAAGCACATTGGTAGGTTGTAAGGTTGGGCAGGCTGAAGCACTGGGAGCTACTGCACAGTTTATTCCATTGGGTGTCTATTTTTTATTTATTTTTTATTCCCGGTACTTGCATCCTACAGTGGTAACAGTTAAAGTATAACTAAAGGCAAAATATTTTTAGGAGGTGTATTGGAATACCTGCCAGGTTTTTATTACCCCTGTTGGAGAGATTCACCCTTTCAATTTGTCCTGTTTTACTATCATCAGTGAAGGTAAAAGAGAATCCCAAATTTTCGGTTGTCCCCATAACAGTAATATAGGTGAAATATTCCAAAGGGGACACAGATCTGGTGACCTGGGGGGCCTCAGGAGATTCCCTTAATGTTGCAGGGATTTCCCCTCTCTCTCTTATTTTGGCTATGGGACAGAAAGTGCATGGAAATTTCCCCAATAGGACATGGGTTATAGCCCTACCTTAATCTGTACAAAAGGGGGGGGGGGGGGGTTTGCCTATAGTTCTACTTTGAGGTTGAGGGAACTGTAAACTGACGTCCCTCACTTGGTGAAGTACCATATTTATCGGCGTATAAGACGCACCCTAACTTTAAGAGGGAAGTTTCATGAAAAAAATGTTCCACGTATAACACGCAGGCACAGTTTACCCTCTATTTTCAGGGTAAAAAAGTGAGTGTTATACGCCAATAAGTACAGTATTTCATACATGTGCTGTACAGTCATTCTCCCATCATCCAGCCTAAAGAGGGAACTTCCCCCTGCTGCTCTTGCTTTGAAAGCACTTTTGGATTCACCGTTTTTAGGTCTTGCTCTGCTACCTGCCTTCAGTGATTTGTTCACTTCCGGCCATCTGCGACCCTCTTCCGCATCGGCTGCTTGTGTTTGTGTGTAAGGGGGGGCTTTGCCTTGTTTGTTTTTGCACCTTAATTGTCTGCTGTGTGATGGAACATGTCTTTTGATAGATACACCTAGGACAGCCCCGCTGCAATAGGTGACCTCAGCCCTTACTACTCCATTGTTGGTGAGGATTATTTGTTGGTATTCCCGTTCTGCATGCATAGGTTCTAAGTGACATGACAGAATCCAATTCTGACTGGGGCAGACCTCCACATTTAAGTGTGTCTGAGGTCCCTATTGCCATCTCTGATTCACAGAGACTTAGATTAAGTAACATGCTACCAAAGAGCACCTGCCTGCGCCCCTCCGATCCCCCACTGTGACAACTGGTGGGGGACCTTCTCCCTGCACTTGCTGCTGTCACAATTACAAAGAACACGGTCCATTTGTGAATAAATGATATATTCAACTACTGTCTGCCGCTGCAGCAGGCGGCTCATTGTTCTCAATGGACTGTGAGGGCGCTGGTGAGTGCGTTCTTATGTAGTTTGCTGATCTTCCTGCTCTCCAGTAATCGTCTGCCCCTACAGGAGGTGTGGGCAGACATCTATACTGAGATTCTGCAGGAGCCTGACATTGCACCCATGATCTTCTGATTGCAGTTGCAATGCTCTGCAAGCTCCATTTTCTTTTTTCTTTTTTTTTTTTTAAAGTGAACTAATCCTTTAATAGCCTTCTGCTGAAGAGCCTTTATTCAGCAAGTTCCATATAACTCAGATTTACAAGGAGTTCTTGATAATGTGTTCTGCCCTCCAATTAGATGAGCAGCCTGCTGTTCCAGGCGTAGCATCTTTTGAAGCTATTGTGGCTGTAAAGACCTTCCCAATTCAGTCAGCATTTAAAATATGCCACTATATGGGCTGGAAATAACCTGTGGAATTGTAGATTCCTCCTAACAATGTGAAGCTGATTTGTCCCTTTTTGAATGAGAATTTCTAAATGGTCTCTGCCCATTGTAGATGCAACTGTCCTCCACCTCAACAAACATCCCACCAAACAGATTGATAATGTTCTTTCCTTTGAGGACTTCACTGACTATCAGTTACATTTCTTAAAGTCTTTGTAAAGGCAAACGGTTTTTAGCTTTTTATGTATTTTCTGCAACAAAAAAAAAAGGTAAAAAAAACTGTAAATGTTCAGCCGCAACCCCCCAAACCTTCCTAAATACTGCATTTATGGGCGTATAACACGTTCCGGTGTATAACACACACCCAAATTTAAGAGGAAAGTTTCAGGGGAAAAAAATAACCTTTTTTTTTTTCAAATACACCACTTTGAAGCAAAACAGTCCGTGCCAATCAATGCAGCCTGATTAATGTCCCACTGCAGCCTGATCTGCGCCCATCCAATGCAGCCTCTGTGGCCATCTGCAGCCTGATCTGCGCCCATCCAATGCAGCCTGATGCCTATCTGCAGCTTCAATGCAGCCTCTGTGCCCTTCTGCAGCCTGATCTTCCCCCTTACAATGCAGCCTGATGCCTATCTGCAGCCTGAACATCTCTCATGCAGGGCAGGAAATCAGGAGGGGGACAAGTGCCACCGAAATCACTGAGCTGTCATCTTCTGTTTACAGTACTGTTTACAGTCCTGCCTCCGCCATTGGACCAGCTATTGTGATTGACAGAACACTGGTCCAATGCCGGTAGCGGGACGTGTGTGTGCTGTCAGAGCCCGGTGAACAGACATAACGGCTCGGTGATCGCTCATCCCCCTCCTTCTCCTCCGAGGTACGCTATCGGCGTATGGCACGCAGCCGTAATTTCCCCCCTATTTTCAGGGGGAAAAAGAGTGTGTTTTATGCCGATAAATACGGTACAATCGGTCTCAATCTGGTGCTGTGCCTAAGAGCAACGGCGCTGCTCACTTTGTTCACAGGTCTCAGTGAGAGAAGCGAAGCCATTGGCTCCTGCTGTTGTCAATCAAATCCCGTGACAAGGGAGCAGGGGATCATCGGTGTAAATAGACTCGCACAGATCGAGCCCCCATGTCTGCAGATATAAAAGAGATATAAAAGAGTGTATGTTTGGGGCCACTCTGTGCAAAACCAGAGCAGATAAGTATGGTGTTTTTTATTTACCACTTGGCACTCAGAGGCCGTCATGTGACGGCCTGGGCTTTGTGGTTGTATATCTGAATGATGCCTGCAGCTTGCAGCTACAGGCATCATTCAGATATTGCCGTTTTCAGCTGGCGATTCCCTACACCATGAGAATGATCATAGCAGCTGTTCAGCCGCTTGATCGTTCTTACAGGCGGCGAAACGGGATGCCCCCTCCCGCCGCCCTCTGGTGCTGTGATCGATGAGTCAGTGAACGGATGCACTGGCCGTGGATGCTGATCATAGAGATTTCTGGCCGACCAGATGGTCGCTGGAGTCTCTGATCGTCTGATGACGGGCACGATGTTATGATGTCACACCCGGCCTCTGCATTCAAAAAACGTCACCGCCTTTGCTGGGAATCGGTGATTGTTTTTATTATATTTTAGGCTTCCCAGCCTAGTGTGAGATGTGGGGTCTTATTGACCCCATATATCACTGTAAAGAGGTTCTGTCATGTCATATTCCTATTACAAGAGATGTTTACATTCCTTGTAAAAGGAATAAAAGTGATCAAACTTTTTTTTTATTTTTTAATGTCAAAATAAAAAAAATTAAGTAAAATTAACAATAAAAAATTACCTTTTTAAAGTGCCCCTGTCCCTGTGTGCTCGCTCGCAGAAGCAAACGCATAAGTAAGACCCACATGTGAGGTGTCGCCGCCTATGGGGATTTTTAAGTACCGAAGTTTGGCGCCTTCCCACGAGTGTGTTAAATTTTGAAGTGTGACATGTTGGCTATCTATTTACTTGGCGTAACTTCATCTATCACAATATGCAAAAAAAAAAATTGGGCCAACTTTACTGTTTGTTTGTTTTTTTTTAACCACTTCCATACCAGGCACTTACGCACCTTCCCGCCCAAGCCAATTTTCAGCTTTCAGCACTGTCGCAATTTGAATGACAATTGCGCGGTCATGCTACACTGCACCCAAACAAAATTGGCGTCCTTTTTTCCCCACAAATAGAGCTTTCTTTTGGTGGTATTTGATCACCTCTGCGTTTTTTTTTTTGTGCAACAACTAAAAATAGAGCGAAGATTTTGAAAAAAAAATAAAGTTTTTATTTTTTTTTCTGTTAATTTTTTGTAAATGAGTATGTTTTCTCTTTCAATTATGGGCACTGATATGGTGGCACTGATGGGCACCGATGAGGTGGCACTGATGGGCACCGATGAGGTAGTTCTGATGGGCACCGATTAGGTAGCACTGATGGGCACTGATAGGCGGCGCTGGTATTGGGCACTGATGGGCACTCATGGGCGGCACTGATGGGCACTCATGGGCGGCACTGATGGGCACTCATGGGCAGCACTGGGCACTCATAGGCAGCACAGATGGGCACTCATAGGCGGCACAGGTGGGCACTGATAGGCGGCACAGGTGGGCACTGATAGGCGGCACAGGTGGGCACTGATAGGCGGCACAGGTGGGCACTGATAGGTGGCACAGGTGGGCACTGGTAGGTGGGCACTGGGCATGGATTGGCACTGTGGGGTGGCACTGACAGACACTGGGGTGGCACTGATGATCACTGAGGGGTGGCACTGATGGATCAATGTTGCCAATCAGTGCCCATGTGTGGGCACTGATTGGCATCATTTTTTTTTACTGCCACCCCTTTTTGTTTTTGTCTTTTTTTTTTTGTCTTTTTTTTTTTTTTTTTTTGTCATTTTTTTGTGTCTTTTTTTTTGTATTTTTTTTATTTTCCTGGTGGTCTAGTGTGGCGATCCGAGGGGGGGCTGCGCTGATAAACAATCAGCGCGAACCCCCCCTGTCAGGAGAGCCGCTGATCGGCTCTCCTGTACTCGCGTCTGTCAGACGCGAGTGAGGAAGAGCCGTCGGCGGCTCTTCCTGTTTACATCGTGATCAGCCGTGATTGGACACGGCTGATCACGTGGTAACGAGGCTCCGCCGGAGACTCGTTACCGAGATCGGAGGTGCAGGGTGTCAGACTGACACCCCGCATCACCGATCGCCGCGCTGCGCGCCCGCACGGGCGCGTGCGGCATGAAATCGTGCTAGACGTTTGAGAACGTCTAGTCACGATTTCATAACCACTTCCCTGCCGTAAATCGGCTATTGGCCGGGCGGGAAGTGGTTAAAGCATGAAACGGTTTGCTTCCCCCCCCCCCCCCCAAAAAAACGCATTTGAAAAATTGCTGCGCAAATACCGTGCAAGGTAAAATGTTGCAATGACCAACATTGTATTCTCTAGGGCATGGGTCTTCAAACTACGGCCCTCCAGTTGTTCAGGAACTACAATTCCCATCATGCCTAGTCATGTCTGTGAATGTCAGAGTTTTACAATGCCTCATGGGATGTGTAGTTCCGCAACAGCTGGAGGGCCGTAGTTTGAGGATCCCTGCTCTAGGGTCTCTGCTAAAAAAACATATAGGGCCAGATTCAGGTAGAGTTACTCTGGAGTATCAGTGATACCCGACGCAGTGACTTTCCGACGTTTCCGTAAGAGATACGCGGCGTAAAGATAAAGCAGCCCCCTAGTGGAGTATCCTATGTTAAGTATGGCCGTCGTCATCGCGTCGGAAAAAAAAAAAATTGAGTCGTTTGCGTAAAACGTCCGTGAATGGGGATTGAATTTGGAGCATGCGCACTGACAGTCGACGCATGCGCAGTACGTTCGCCGCGGGATCGCGCCTAGTTATAATAATACCCGCCCAATTTGAATTCTGCCGGCTCATTTTCGCTACGCCGCCGCAACTTTAGGAGCAAGTGCTATGTGAATAACAATACTTGCTCCTAAAGTTTCGGCGGAGTAACGTAAATGAGAAACGTTACTCCAACATAAAGATTCGCCCATCTACCTGAATCTGGCCCATAGTGTCTGGGGGTTCTATGTGATTTTATAGCAAAAAAAATATATGATTTTTACATGTAGGAGCGAAGTGTCAGAAAAAAGTGTTTAAAAAGAAAAAAAAATCTGAAATTTACAACCACTTTAAGTCTCAGTTTTTGTTATCTGATATAACTGTCTGACCCTGAGGCCGCGTACACACGATCAAATTTGTCCGCTGAAACTGGTCCGGCGGACCAGTTCAGAGGACAAATCCGATCGTATGTATGGGCTAGCGAACATGTCTGACGCATGCGCGGAAGTATTTTTCTTCCTGGTGCGGTGACGTGGCGGCATCAACGCCACCACGCTGTCTGCCGGCGGTGATTTTGATCTGATGGTGTGTACATGCCATCGGACCAAAATCCGATGAGACATGTCCGCTCTAAACTGTCCGTCGGACAAGTTTGAGCGGACATATCTCATCGTGTGTACGCGGCCTTACAGTATTGGTGGTGACTCAAATTTGTGGATCCATGTCTGTGTAGATTAAATATCTTTGACCAGTTGTCGACCAGCTAGCGCATTTCTACTGCGGCAGGTTGGCTCGGCTGCAAGAATCGCCATAGCTGAACGTCGCTAATCCCGCCACAATTGGGTTACAAAACCGATTGATCTACAGGCCCAGGCCAAGGATTTCTGACCTGGACCTGGCAAACAAAAAGCTGTCTCCTGTCTGTGTAATGTAAAAACAGGCAGAGGAAATTATGTAATCTTCCCTCGTGGAGACCTTTTTTGTTTCCAGCGAGCGGGGAAAAGACATCCATAGTGAGTACACCAAGCACTTACACGAACTCCAGGACACATAGGCACACTTTTAACCCCATGACCCCCCCCCCCCCAGTTAACCCTTTTACTTCCTGTCAGCGTCACCATGTGCAGTTTTAAGATTTTTCACTGTACTGGGCTAAACAGCGGTAGGGCAGTTGGTGACAGTGGTAAGCCCAGATATGGACTATATTGTGGGTCCCCTAAACTTAATAAAGGTTTAACCCCTTGATCACCCCAGTTAACCCTTTCACTCCCTGTCACTGTGGCATTGGTATATTATTATTCTACAGGATTTATATAGCGCCAACCGTTTGCGCAGAGCTTTATAACATGGGGCAGACAGTACACTTCCAATACAAATCGATACCGAGGGATCAGGGGGCCCTGCTTGTTGGAGCTTACAATCTAGAAAGTGGAACAAAGGGTAATAACTGCGGGGGATGAGCTGATAGAGAAAATGAACATACAGTTGTTGGGTGTGGGTAACCTAGGCTTCTCTGAAGAAAGGGTTTTCAGGGATCGGCTAAAAGCTAAAAATATATTTTTTCTGATTACTGTATTAGTGTCACGGGTTAGCTAATTAGGTGTCGGCTTCAATTGCAGACAGCGTCAGATTTTAACCCTTTGATTATAGTAATGTACACTAAGCCTATGTGATACTGAGCATGACAGATGAGAGCGAAGGGTAAGCCTCACTGTCAGATTTGAGTTTAGTGTATGAACCTGTAGAGAGCAGCGGCACCCTGACAGGTGGCTCTGACGACGGAGCAGTGGTCCCCGTTCTGTTGTTGAGGTGCAACAACCGGATGGTTCTCGTATGGAGCAGAGAGCCAGTACTGGTGCTGCTCAACCTTCTGGTGAACTGGCAAGCACCAGTGGCCTAGTACGTCCTGGTCATAGAAAAACCAGCACTGCAGTATCACTTGATGACGTGGCAAGTGCAGTTCAAGCTGGTGCAGCGCCTAGCACAAGTAGTCCCCCACAGCCAGCAAGAAATTAAAGATCGCCCCATAGTGCCCTTCCTGATGCATTTGCAAATCCTGATTGGCAACCCACAACTTCTGCAGCATCTGTAGTTTCCCCATTTAATGGCCAGCCTGGAATTCA
This sequence comes from Rana kukunoris, assembly GCA_029574335.1. NCBI lineage: Eukaryota > Metazoa > Chordata > Amphibia > Anura > Ranidae > Rana > Rana kukunoris. Next base: position 249,830,836 of record CM056049.1, read on the forward strand.
GGTAAAAAAATATGGAGTTTAGTACCCTTGACTTTTACAAGCTGTTTTTCACAGAAGATCTGTACAGAGCGGTTGTGTGGACCAAAGCAATTTATATGCTGGTCAATTTATCATCGGAAATCCAAATTTGACCCTTGCCAGAGAATTTGGCTGGAAACCTATAATGGATCCCAAATTTAAGACATTTCTGGGTCTATCCCTCCTCATGGGCATTACTAAAAAAGATCGAGTTGCGGTCATATTGGTCCACCAACCCAATTTACCATATGCCTGTGTTCTCTGCTTCGATGACCAGGACTAGATGCCAGGAAATTTTTGCAGGTCATGCACCTCAACCACAATGAACTCTATTATTCTCTGGGTGACCCTGAATATGATCGGCTCCACATAATTTGACTCCTCCATAAACTGCTTCAACCAACAATTTGCAGCCTTGTTTATTCCCGATCAAGTTGTCTGCGTTGATGAGTTCCTGATTTTTCTGGCCATGTGGTGTAATAAATTGCTTGCAGTGAAGTGGAGGAATAAAAGGAATGCTTTCGTTCTGTCCTCTATTCACGCAGATACGACAGTCCAAATTACGAGTGACTGGTGTTGAGAAGCCCCTCTGTGTCCACGAATACAACCTTAACATAGGAGGGGTGGACTTCAATGACCAGATTACGGTTTAATTGCCCATAAGGCCAGATGCTGGTATAAAAGTTTCTGTATACTTATTTCAGTTTGGCTCTGCTGAACGCTTATGTGCTATATAAAGTGTCAGGAAGAACTGGATCCTTCCTAAAATTCCTGCAAGAGATCATCACAGCCTGTTTCCAGACTGTGCTGTGGCCCAACTTGCCAATCCTAATGCAGGGAGCCGGCTGCATGAGAGGCATTTTCTGAATGTCCTCCCTGGTACCCTTGCCAAAAGAACACCCCAGAGATGTCACGTCTGTACAAAATGTGGATATAGGCGCGACACACGCTTTTATTGTCGTGTGTCCCCCTCCCCCTCCTGACCAACCTGGTCTCTGCATCGATGATGGTTTCCGTCGCTACCATTCACACATGGAGTATTAGAATAGGATAGGGTACAGCACAGCACAGTCCTTGGGCACACATTCACACAGGGTCTCAAAGGATGTTAGAAGATGTGAGAAGAAATTCTACTGCGAGTGTTGGAATGTGACCAATGTATGAAGGACTGTGAACTAAAGCCGCTATATCTAAAGGTAACAGGCCGCTAGTGAATATATAAAAAAGTGATAAGCACTAAAGTGTAAGTGAAAAGTGTACAAAAATAAATATAGCGTGAAATATAAATCAAAATCAAACAAAGTGCTAAGCTGATGGGTGGTAAGACAAACTAACACAGTGGATGTTAGTGACTACACCCTAAATGCTTGGTGAGCAATATATAACACAGGTGAAAGTCTATGGTGAGGAGACACGATGGGTTAAAGTTGACTGGTGGGTCTTCTGCAAGGGGTGAACTCATCCAGAAAACTATCTCATTGCCCTTACCTTAAGGTGATGGTGACAGTGCAGTAGGTAGGCAATGATGGTTCCTTCTCTTGTAATCTCTATGGGGCTTCCTGGCGCTGTGTTAAAGGTGGTCGTCCGTGGTATAAGGTCCAGAATCTAGCAGCTCATGATACCAGGTCAGAGCGCGGGATAAAGGATACCAAAAATAGTGAAGCCTGTTTAACAAGAGGGGGGTTTAATAAAAAATAAGCCTCTTACATTAAAATAGTAAAAACACGCCAAACAAACAAATGGATACAGAGCACGGCGAATACAAACGCCGTCTTGCGTCTGTTAGCCTCCGGTTGGCTGTGAGTGTCACGTGGTCGCACTTCCTACATCGTTACGTCACGGTCTCGTGACTTCTTCAGGGACGTAACGACGTAGGAAGTGCGACCACGTGACACTCACAGCCAACCGGAGGCTAACAGACGCAAGACGGCGTTTGTATTCGCCGTGCTCTGTATCCATTTGTTTGTTTGGCGTGTTTTTACTATTTTAATGTAAGAGGCTTATTTTTTATTAAACCCCCCTCTTGTTAAACGGGCTTCACTATTTTTGGTATCCTTTATCCCGCGCTCTGACCTGGTATCATGAGCTGCTAGATTCTGGACCTTATACCACGGACGACCACCTTTAACACAGCGCCAGGAAGCCCCATAGAGATTACAAGAGAAGGAACCATCATTGCCTACCTACTGCACTGTCACCATCACCTTAAGGTAAGGGCAATGAGATAGTTTTCTGGATGAGTTCACCCCTTGCAGAAGACCCACCAGTCAACTTTAACCCATCGTGTCTCCTCACCATAGACTTTCACCTGTGTTATATATTGCTCACCAAGCATTTAGGGTGTAGTCACTAACATCCACTGTGTTAGTTTGTCTTACCACCCATCAGCTTAGCACTTTGTTTTCACTTACACTTTAGCGCTTATCACTTTTTTTATATATTCTCAAAGGATGTTACATAGGATTTTGAGAGCCCATAAGGCCTCATGTACACTGCTGCTGGTAAACTGAGGTTTAGCCCAGGTTCACACTGGGCTGCGGGAGTGAAGCCGTGCGAGTTCAGCTGAACTCGCATGATTTCACTCCCGCTGGCAGTCCCGATTTCGGACGCGATTTAAGAGACATCTGTGCAGGTTTCTGCACAGATGTCAATGTAAATCACGGCCCGAAATCGCAAAAAGTAGTACAGGAACAACATTTTGAAATCGGTGCAGTGCCGCAGATGCAGCGTCGCACCGATTAGGATGGTGTCATTGCCGGCAAATGCCGCCGATTTGACATGTGAAATCGCATCTCAAATCGAACCAAATCGTACCCAGTGTGAACCTGGGCTTAGAACCAGTTGGGCATTTTTTTTTCAGCTGCCCCTGAACTCTCCTCAATGTTATCTTATCAGTACATGTACACAGGGTCGTTTATAGTAGTTTCTAGGCAGTTGAGTTCAGAAGCATTTTTTGGAACGCAAAAAAATGCGTTAAGAACAGATGTTCAGAGGCATTAAAAACGCCAAGAGGCATGTTGAGTCCATGGAATAGTTTGATTTCCACTTGTGTGGAATTGCTGTTGCCCACCCCTCAGTTGGACTGCTTTTGGACATCCCACATGTCTGAAGAATTTACTACGTTCTCGTGTCCCTCAAGAAAAAATTATTATTTTTTTTTTTTTTACTTATCGTAAAATCTTTTTACTGAGGTACATAGTGGTACTCAGATCCCTGGCCCTCTGTGTCATTAGGCCTTATATACTGCTTGATTAGGTGTGTTGGTTGGAGGTTGGGTTATACAGGGGATGGTTCAAGGGTCACCACATATGTTACAATCCGTAAAATCTCCTTTCGATCAACCAGCAATTATGTAGTGAAAGAGCCTACCTGATTGGATACAAATGAATTTGATAGTTTAGGTAGGTCCTCATTCTGCATTGTTTTGGTACATAGATAGAAAGTTGATTGTACAGAAACTGTATGTTAGATTATAACCTGTATGGTGAGCATAATGTTTTTTATTGTTGGCCAGTGTCCCCACCTTCTGAAGTATAACTCGCATATCTAAGAATTGACTACATTCCGTGACCCTCACGAAAAAGATTTTACAGTAAGTAAAATCTTATTTTCTTAATTGCCAGGGTAGTGCAGTTTCCAATTTTCCTTTTTCCTGGCATACATCTATTGTTAGTTCATGTATACCTTCATAAATTCAGTTTGGCTTGCTTGGTCCATTTTGAGCTTACACCATCTTTTTATGGTGATTCGTTCTTTTTACGCTGTTTGATGGCCGTGGTTAATTCGTCATATGGTGCCATTTTCAGTTCTATTTCTGAACTGTAAAATAGGCCTCATTTTATTTCTGTTCTCTGATTTATGTGTGTGTTTAATAGATAAGTATTCAGCATTCTCTTGAAAAAAATTCTACGTCCCAAATTAAGTTTCTATTTTTATCTTGCAGTCTCTTTCTTTGTTTAAAATTGGAGAGATTTTCAGTTCCTTGCTCTTTTATTCTCTGGATCTTTGCCCGTTTTTTTGTTTTTACTCTCTTCCTCCTGCATATTTTTTTTATTAATTGTTTTTTTGTTTTGTTTCTTTATTTATGGCTCGGTTCACACTGCTGCGATGCGAGAACCCTTGCAAATCTAGTGGAGGTTCCCACATTGCATAAAACTTGCAGGCACTTCACACTGCCCTATGCGAACCGGTACGGGTGTCTATACAAAGTTAATTACACCCCCAGATCGGTTTGCACATCACAGTGCGAACTGTCAATTCGGACAGGAATCGAATTGCATGGTTGTGAATGGCCATGCAATCCGATTCTGGTGTGGACCAAAATAAGGGTCCTGCACGACTTTGGTCTGAATGCCATACGAATTCAGCCATACAATCTGTATGGCTGAATTCCCATCAGGGTGGATTTCATTCATTGATTTTTTTGTTTGTTTTTTTTGTTATTTAAATCTGATTTTATTTTAATTTAAATCGATTTTTTTCATTATTATTTTTTAAATCGATTTTTTTTTAATTAAGTTTCTTTTAATAAAATGCTTTTGGATTAAGAATAGTTTTTCTATTTAAGATACATTAATAATTTAGTTTATTTGGCATGAAATGGAGCTTATTTATGTAGCATGAGGCTGTATATTCTTCAATATTTACATTTTTGGTAAACTCATTTAATAATCTAAGCTCTGCAAGCTGATATAACATGTACTGCATTGATGCATTCACACAATGCCACAGTAAACCCCATGAGAAAAAGTTCAGGAATATTCCTTTATCCCATTGTTTTGCAAATCTATGTACACTACAAACTGTATGATTGAATTGGTTCTGCTATCGCTGTTTTACTAACCTGACAGTTTATTATTCGAAATGGGAAACCTTCATTTTGTTTGCAAATATTTAAAGATTTGAACAACTGGCAAGAATAAGTCCTTACTTTTAAAGAGCACCTGTCATTTCGGATCCAACATGGCAGCACCTGTTAGCGGACATCCATGCTGCAGCCACGTCCCTCACCTTGTTGTGCCACTGCCACATCACCAGCCGTCCCATTAAAGTGAATGGGACTGTTAGTGAGTCAACAGCAGCTCAAGCCCTTTTACTAGTGATTTAAATCGACTTGATTTCAAATCCACCCTGATTCCCATCCCAACCTAAGTGTTGCCTTTCCTCAGTACTCATCACTGCAAAATGTTTTTGTTTGTAGAATTTTAAAACCATTAGGTCTTTTAGCATATTCTGTTATTGCTATTTAAAGCTGAACGTCAGTAATTTTTTTTCATCTCTCCATCTATTAAATTCTATGCCCTTGTATTTTTAACTTTTGGATAGTAAAACATTTTTTTTTCTGCCAGTAAATACCTTATACAGCCCACTTCCTGTTTCTTGTCTGGTCATTAGCCGAGGCTTATGACATCATGCACAGCTCTCTCTCTCTCCTGAGAGTTTTCCAGGAAGGGAGAGGGGGTGAGTCATAAGAGGGCCAATGAGAGCTGCAGAGCTGAGGTGTGTGTCTGTGTAAATCCAGTGAGTGAACAGGCAGCAGCTTCAGCTGCCCAGTTGGATTGATTGCAGCCAGACTCAGTGGAGGGAGATTTCTGCAGCATATTTGGCAAGTACAGAATCACAGTATAAATAAAATAAATCAAATAATGCTGGTTGGAGGGAAGCTTCAAAATGGCAAAGATGTTTTTATTGCAAATTATGTGAGCAGACTGCAGTTCCCCTTTAACTTCTGCTGTCCAACTTCTGCTTTTTTTGTTCAGGTATAAGTGAACCCTTACCTTTTGTAAAACAGACCCATTCAGTTTAATATAGAAATGAAAGGCAAAACGTTTTGTGTATGTATGTATGTATCTGTTTGTGTATGTATGTATCTGTGTGTGTGTGTGTGTGTGTGTGTAAAATATATACGGTATATATATTCTCTTATAACCCCCCCCCTTCTTTTTTTTTTCTTTTTTTTTAAAGTGATCACATGGCCTTTGTTCTCAGCAATAATAGGGGCTTGTAGAGGTGGGAGAGGAGAAACAGCAGTACAGTGACCTTCCCAGAGGGGGACATGCTATAAAGTAAAAACGTCTTTATGTAAATGCTTCTTCTATTCTCATTTTAGCATTCGTAATACCTTGGATTTTAACATACGACTTTGGTGTTTTGCATGTTAATCGCTTCAGCCCCCGAAGATTTTACCCCCTTCCTGACCAGAGCACTTTGTACAATTTTTGGCACTGCGTCGCTTTAACTAACAATTGTGCGGTCGTGCGACGCTGTACCCAAACAAAATTTGCACAATTTTTTCCCCAAAAGCTTTCTTTTGGTGGTATTTGATCACCTCCGTGTTTTTTTTTTTTTTTTTTTTTTTTTGCGCTCTAAATAAAAGAACAGTGACAATTTTGAAAAAAAACACTATCTTTTATTTTTTGCTATAATAAATATCCAATAAAAAAAATAATTTTTTTCCTCAGTTTAGGCCCATATGTATTCTTCTACATATTTTTGATAAAAAATATTGCAATAACGTGTATTGATTGGTTTGCGCAAAAGTTATAGCGTCTACAAAATAGATAGATTTATGGCATTTTTATTATTATTATTATAATTTTTTTACTAGTAATGGTGGCAATCTGCGTTTTTTTTATTTTTTATTATTATTTTTTATTTTTTTTATCAGGACTGCGACATTATGGTGGACAGATCGGACATTTTTGACATATTTTTGGGACCATTGACAATTTTACAGCGATCGGTGCTATAAAAATGCACTGATTACTGTAAAAATTTCACTGATAGGTAAGGGATTAACACTTGTGTTCCCCTCTGTGTTCTAACTGTAGGGGGATGGGACTTGCTAGGGGAAGCGAGAGATCGGTGTTCATTAGGGGTGCAACGGATCAAAAAACTCACGGTTCAGATTGTTCCTCGGATCAGGAGTCACGGATCTGAACATTTTTCGGATCGGCAAAAAAAATAAAAATCTCCCCCACTGTAATATCCACATCTCCCTCCCCACTGTAATATCTACATCTCCCACTGCAGTGCCCTCACTAGTTGGGGTCACCTGTTGCAAAAAAAAAATGGCGTCCCCCCCCCCCTCAGTACAGACACCCCAGTAGTAAAGACAGTGACCCCCCCAGTAGTACAGGCACACAGTGACCCCCCCAGTAGTACAGGCACACAGTGACCCCCCCAGTAGTACAGGCACACAGTGACCCCCCCAGTAGTAGTACAGGCACACAGTGACCCCCCCAGTAGTACAGGCACACAGTGACCCCCCCAGTAGTACAGGCACACAGTGACCCCCCCCCCCCCAGTAGTACAGGCACACAGTGACCCCCCCCCCAGTAGTACAGGCAGACAGTGACCCCCCCCCCAGTAGTACAGGCAGACGGTGACCCCCCCAGTAGTACAGGCAGACGGTGACCCCCCCCCCAGTAGTACAGGCAGACGGTGACCCCCCAGTAGTACAGGCAGACGGTGACCCCCCCCCCCAGTAGTACAGGCAGACGGTGACCCCCCCCCCCAGTAGTACAGGCAGGCAGACGGTGACCCCCCCCCCAGTAGTACAGGCAGACGGTGACCCCCCCCCCCCAGTAGTACAGGCAGACGGTGACCCCCCCCCCCCCAGTAGTACAGGCAGACGGTGACCCCCCCCCCCCCCCAGTAGTACAGGCAGACGGTGACCCCCCCCCCCCCCCCAGTAGTACAGGCAGACGGTGACCCCCCCCCCCCAGTAGTACAGGCAGACGGTGACCCCCCCCCAGTAGTACAGGCAGACGGTGACCCCCCCCCCCCCAGTAGTACAGGCAGACGGTGACCCCCCCCCCCAGTAGTACAGGCAGACGGTGACCCCCCCCCCCCCAGTAGTACAGGCAGACGGTGACCCCCCCCCCCCCCCAGTAGTACAGGCAGACGTAGTAGTACAGGCAGGCAGACGGTGACGGTGACCCCCCCCCCAGTAGTACAGGCAGACGGTGACCCCCCCCCCCAGTAGTACAGGCAGACGGTGAACCCCCCCCCCCAGTAGTACAGGCAGACGGTGACCCCCCCCCCCCAGTAGTACAGGCAGACGGTGACCCCCCCCCCCCCAGTAGTACAGGCAGACGGTGACCCCCCCCCCCCCCAGTAGTACAGGCAGACGGTGACCCCCCCCCCCAGTAGTACAGGCAGACGGTGACCCCCCCCCCCAGTAGTACAGGCAGACGGTGACCCCCCCCCCCCAGTAGTACAGGCAGACGGTGACCCCCCCCCCCCCAGTAGTACAGGCAGACGGTGACCCCCCCCCCCTCAGTAGTACAGGCAGACGGTGACCCCCCCCCCCTCAGTAGTACAGGCAGACGGTGACCCTCCCCCCCAGTAGTACAGGCAGACGGTGACCCCCCCCCCCCAGTCCCCTCAGTAGTACAGGCAGACGGTGACCCTCCCCTCAGTAGTACAGGCAGACGGTGACCCTCCCCTCAGTAGTACAGGCAGACGGTGACCCTCCCCTCAGTAGTACAGGCAGACGGTGACCCTCCCCTCAGTAGTACAGGCAGACGGTGACCCTCCCCTCAGTAGTACAGGCAGACGGTGACCCTCCCCTCAGTAGTACAGGCAGACGGTGACCCTCCCCTCAGTAGTACAGGCAGACGGTGACCCTCCCCTCAGTAGTACAGGCAGACGGTGACCCTCCCCTCAGTAGTACAGGCAGACGGTGACCCTCCCCTCAGTAGTACAGGCAGACGGTGACCCTCCCCTCAGTAGTACAGGCAGACGGTGACCCTCCCCTCAGTAGTACAGGCAGACGGTGACCCTCCCCTCAGTAGTACAGGCAGACGGTGACCCTCCCCTCAGTAGTACAGGCAGACGGTGACCCTCCCCTCAGTAGTACAGGCAGACGGTGACCCTCCCCTCAGTAGTACAGGCAGACGGTGACCCTCCCCTCAGTAGTACAGGCAGACGGTGACCCTCCCCTCAGTAGTACAGGCAGACGGTGACCCTCCCCTCAGTAGTACAGGCAGACGGTGACCCTCCCCTCAGTAGTACAGGCAGACGGTGACCCTCCCCCCCCCCAGTAGTACAGGCAGACGGTGACCCTCCCCTCAGTAGTACAGGCAGACGGTGATTCTCCCCCCCCCCCCAGTAGCACAGGCAGACGGTGACCCCCTGCAGTAGTACAGGCAGACAGTGACCCCCCCAGACCTCAGACAGCGGTGTGTGTGTCCCTTGAGCGCGGGTTCCTCCTCCTCTGTGGGTGTAAACAGAGAAGAGGGCCGCCGTCGGGTGTACCAAGATGGCCACGGCTCCGGAGCTAGGCCGAAGCCGCGGCCTTTCCTAATGCTATAGCCGCGGCGGCAATCTGCGGATCGCATAGCGTGCCGATCCAAAGGGGGTGACCCGTTCGGATCACGGATCAACGGTGATCTGTTGCACCCCTAGTGTTCATACTTTGTATGAACATAAGATCAGTCTCTTCTCCCCTCAGAGAACCGGGATCTGTGTGTTTAGCAATCAGGGTTGTCACAAGCAATCGGGGTTGCCTGGCGGTCATCGTGCCCTGGTGGCCATAGGGCGAAACAATGCAACATAACAGTAAAACTGCGGCGGCTGCTTGGCAAGTGGTTATACTCCCACCTCATGCTGTTTATAGGAAAATATATTTCCCAACAACTGGATACATTTATTTCATTGCTTTCGCTGCATGTAACGGCATTTTTGAATAAAGGAGAAAATTCTGTCATACATCCTGCTCTCCTCTATTTTGAGATTGTGTGATATGCAGTAAAAGCAATGAAAGAACTATTCTCAGTAGAGGAGGCGGCGGGTACCTATTGAGAGCCTTTTCCATTGAATTCAGCCAGAAGATTTGAAGATTTAACCTTTGCAGCCCTGGGAAGCTCAGCAGGAAGAGGACTGGGCATCCCTGCAGGAGTTTCTAGGAATCCAGCTGCCTGCAGGACATACTTGATTACAGCTAAATTGGGTCACTAAAGCTGTAGGGCTAATTATCTGTTCTATCTTCTCTGAGGCTTTAAAGGGAATGTATACCATAATACATTATATATGCACACATTTTATTTATTTTATTGAATTATTATTTTGAATAAATTAGGAACTTTTACATGTGCCAACATTTTAAAGTCACACAAAAAGTTACTTTAAAGGAGAAGTATAGCCAAAGCTATTTTGGCTATACTTCTCCTGTGATCTATTTTCAGCTGACAGCGGGCTAAAGTCTGCTGTCGGTTGACTTCATTCAGCTGGTCCAGGCTCTGAAAAGATCCTTACCATATGGTCAGGATCCACCCAGAACCCTGGATCGGCATCTGGGCTCAGCCGCTCAGTGATCTGCCTGAAAGCCTGAGCCAGCCCCCTTCACAGCGCAGCACTCCAGTGAGCACTGGAGGGGCAGAGCAGAGAGCCAGAGACTGACAGTCACTACCCTGCGCATAGCTCTCACTGCAGAGTCAGAAGGGGACAGATGCTCCACGTAGGTGAGTATAATTTTATTTTATTTTTTTAACCGGTTAACGACCGACTTACACCGATAAACGTCAGCAGAATGGCACGGCTGGGCAAAGTGAAGTATGTTTCCTGCCGCCAGCAGCATGCTCTTGTCCGTGCCCGCGGGACCCACATACCCTTCCCGCCCGCGTCCCGCGATTGGCTCACAGAGCTGCAGAATGGGGAGAGGCCAGTGTAAACGAGCATCTCCCCGTTCTGCCTAGTGACACTGACACTGATCGTTGCTCTCCATGAGAGGGAGCAGACAATCAGTGTCACTCGTTGCCATGCTCCCTAACAGTTAGAATCACTCCCTAGGACACACTTAACCCCTTCCTAGCCCCCTGGTGGTTAATCCCTTCACTGCCAGTCACATTCATGCAGTAATCGGTGCATTTTTAGATTGCTTTTTAAATGTGAATGGTCCCAAAATAGCGTCAAAAGTGTCCGATATGTTCGCCATAATGCCGCAGTCACAATAAAAATCGCTGATCGCTGCCATTACTAGTAAAAAAAAAATATTAATAAAAATGCCATGAAACTATCCCCTATTTTGTAAATGCTATAACTTTTGTGAAAACCAATCAATAAACGCTTATTGCGATTTATTTTTTTACCAAAAATATGTAGAATACATATCAGCCTAAACTAAGGAAATTTTATATATATATAATATATATTGTGGGAGATTAGCTTGTGGGGATCACTTTTCTCAAACACAGTCCGTAAGCAGGCACCTTATTTTTTCTCTGGCAGATGCCAGGTTTTTATTTACAAAAAGGTTTGCAAGAAAAAATAAACAAAAACAGTGAAATCAAATCCTTGCCGTCGCTAAACTAAACATTAAGGGTCTCCTATCTATACAGTGTGGGGCTGGTCCCCACCACCCACAAAATAAACAACAACGCAAACCTTTTCCTCGCAATGTCTTTAGAGAGCTCCTCACACTCGGGTTCCCTCCTGAGTGTCCCAAAACCAGAGAGCTTCCTTGTGCTCTCTTCCTGGTTGTTTTAAGGACCAGCTGACATTGAACTCCAGTGGACCCAAAGATCCGGACCGGAACACCAGAGGCCGTAAAACCCGGCCCGGATTCGGTTCAGCCTCTCAAAATAGAACGTATGCGCGGTGAAATATACCTATGGTCAAGTATCTCACCTCGCATACCGTCACATATCCTCCCCCTCTGCGGCTGAGCACTTGCCCCAACCATACAGTGCACCCGGGAGAGAGCATCGGCATTATTTTGGAGTTTTCCTGGCCTGTGCTCCACCGTAAATTTAAAAGGCTGTAAAGCCAGGAACCACCTTGTCACCTGAGCATTTTTCTCCCTGTTATCACACATCCACTTCAGGGGAGCATGGTCTGTGACCAGCTTAAATGACCTCCCCAGTAGGTAATACCTCAGGGAGTCTAAAGCCCACTTAATGGCGAGACACTCCTTTTCTACGATGGCATAATTTTTCTCGTGCTTGTTCAGCTTCCGGCTCAGGTATACCACTGGGTGCTCCTCACCATCCCTTTTCTGTGACAGTACGGCCCCTAGGCCCACCTCAGAGGCGTCCGTCTGTACAACAAACTAAAGTCCGGGGTTACTAGTACGGGTACCATACAAAGAGCCTGTTTCAACTTCTGAAATGCCTCCTTGGCTTCGGGGTTCCACTTGACCATGACCGACCCCCTACCCTTCGTCAAATGGGTCAAGGGGGCAGCAACGGTGGCAAAATTGGGTATGAAACGTCTGTAATACCCCGTAATGCCCAGGAAGGCCCTCACTTGTTTTTTATTGCCTGGTTAGGGCCATTTTTGAATTGCCTCAATCTTATTGGTCTGCGGCTTGACCACCCCCCGGCCAAAATTTGTACCCAAGGTATCTGGCCTCCTCAAGGCCTATGGCACATTTTTTTGGATTGGCTGTGAGACGTGCTTCCCTAAGGGAATCTACCACCGCTTGTACGCGGGGCAGGTGCGATTCCCAATCTGGGCTGTGGATGACCACATCGTCCAAGTACCCCGCTGCATACGAGCGATGTGGTCTCAAAGTTTTGTCCATCATTCGCTGGAATGATGCAGGGGCTCCGTGCAAACCAAACGGCATCCGCTTATACTGAAACAAGCCCTCAGGAGTGGAAAAGGCAGTCTTCTCCTTGGCTGATTCAGTAAGCGGTATTTGCCAATAACCTTTCGTTGGGTCCAGGGTCATTATGTAGCGAGCCTGTCCACAAGTTCGTCAACCCGGGGCATCGGGTAGGCGTCAAACTTGGATACACTGTTAAGTTTTCTAAAGTCATTACAAAACCTGATACTGCCATCAGGTTTTGGAACCAGCACTATGGGACTTGACCACTCACTGTGGGACTCTTCGATCACATCCAACTCTAAAAAAAAAATTTATTTCCTCCGCACCCGCCTCTCGCCGGGCCTCTGGAATTCTATATGGTTTTACATTTACCCGAACCCCTGGTTCCGTCACTATGTCATGTTGGATCGTGTTGGTCAGTCCGGGTAAGGGGGAGAAAAAGTCTCTATTTTTCTGCACAAATGCCCTAACGTCATTTTGTTGTGCTACGGACAGGGAATCCGTGATGGGAACGTCAGGTATCACGGGTATCCGGTCTGTTGGAGGTGGGGACGTGGCCAGTAAAGTCTCTCGGTCCTTCCAGGGCTTTAAGAGATTTACATGGTAAATTTGGTGGGGTTTCCTTTTGCCTGGCTGGTAGACTTTGTAGTTTACCTCTCCCACCCTTTCGACAACCTCGAAGGGAGCCTGCCACTTAGCTAAAAACGTACTTTCTACTGTGGGAACCAGTACCAGCACTCTGTCCCCCGGGCTGAAAGTACGGACCTTGGCACCCCGGTTATAGACCCTCCTTTGGGCCTCCTGGGCTCGCTCCATATGTTCCCGTACTAGGGGCAGGACGGCTGCGATTCGGTCCTGCATCAAGGAGACATGTTCTATGATGCTCCTATATGGGCTGACCTCTCCTTCCCACGTTTCTTTAGCAATATCTAGCAGGCCCCTGGGAGGCCTACCATACAAGAGCTCAAAGGGGGAATAGCCTGTGGAGCCTCTCGTATGGCAAACATGAGATATGGTAGCAAAAAATCCCAGTTTCTCCCATCCTTGTCGACCACCTTTTTCAACATACTCTTCAATGTTTTATTAAACCTTTCGACCAGACCATCTGTCTGAGGGTGGTAGACAGAAGTACGGAGATGGGAGATTTTGTACAATCTACACAATTCCTTGGTAACCCTAGACATGAAAGGGGTGCCCTGATCGGTCAAGATCTCTTTCGGGATCCCGACTCGACTAAACACCTGGACCAATTCCTTGGCAATAGCCTTAGTGGAGGTGTTACGCAAGGGTATGGCCTCAGGATAGCGAGTCGCATAGTCCAGGATCACCAGAATATGCTGGTGACCTCGGGCAGATTTCACCACCGGCCCGACCAGGTCCATGCCAACCCTCTCAAAGGGAACCTCAATTATTGGTAGAGGGACAAGGGGGCTGCGAAAATGGGGCGACGGTGCTGACATTTGGCACTCGGGGCACGATTCGCAATACTCCTTGACCTCTGCATGCAACCCGGGCCAGAAAAATCTTTGGGTGATTCTTTCCTTGGTTTTTTCGACCCCGAGATGTCCCCCCATTACATGACCATGAGCCAGGTCTAGCACCACCCTGCGAAAGGGTTTGGGAACCAGCAGCTGTTCTACCTCTTCCTCTCCGTGTTTTATCACTCGATATAATAAATTGTTTTTAATCGCCATGTAGGGGAAGGACACCACCCAATTAGGATCCACCCGTTCCCCATCCAACACCTTAACATTTTCCCTGTCACTCATGAGGGTGGGCTCTCGCAGCTGCTCGGTACAGAAATCCTCCCTCCTGACCTCCAAGTCGGGTACCACATTTTGGCTACTCTCGATGTCAGATTCAGGCGGGATTTCCTGTTCGTTACCCTCAGGCTGGGTGCTAGCTTCCAAGTCCTCCGGTTCCCCAACCATGGCAGGGAAAGGAAGAGGATCTCCGGCTTCCTCGATCCCACCAACAGCCTTTCCCTTTGGAAAAACGGGTCTGGTGAGAGTTCCCGTGTTTCCCCAGCAGGGGGAACTCTTATCTACGAGCCTTCCTTTATTCTCCCATAACTTGCCAAAAATGGGGAAAGTCTCTCCCCACTAAAGCTTCATGGAGCAGTGAGGGTACCACCCCCACTGAATGTGTTACCCTGCCCCAGGGGGTATCAACCTCAACCACTGCTGTCTGGTAGTCCCGAGTGTCCCCATGGATGCAAATTACCCCAATACTACTGGGGTGTAGTTTTTCGGGGTCTACACAAGCACTCCTAACTAGGGTCACCACGCTACCAGAGTCTAGTAGTGCTGTGAGAGGCTTGCCATCCACTGAAATAACGCACATCTGTTTTTCAAGGCGACTCTGATCTAGCGCAACACATGCGACCTGTGCAAACAGAGAAATGTGTCTTTTGCCCCACCCCCAGTCCTCTTAACGGTCCCAAAGACCTTCCGGGCTTCTGTGGCCAGTCTCCAGGTCTAGGACCCACAGTCTCATCTGCTGTAACAACAGTCTTATCCACTTTCCCCAAGCTCTTGAACCCCGGAACAGTCTTACCCGAACCGCTGGGAGATCTTGCACCTCTAGACACACCGAAGTGGTTTACCAAGTCCTCGGTAGCACTGTACTTCTCCACTAGGTCCACCATTTGGGCTGCAGTGTTGGGGTCCCCCTGTCCGACCCACCTCCTCAGGGCAGCAGGAAGCGCACGTAGGTACCGGTCCATTACCACACGCTCCACAATCTGCGGGCTGGTCAGGGTCTCTGGCTGCAACCACTTCCTGGTGAGGTGGACCAGGTCAAACATTTGTGATCGGGGTGGCTTGTTGCTGGAGTAGGACCACTGATGCACGAGCTGAGCCCGAACTGCCATATGACACCCAAGCGTGCGAGTATCTCTGATTTGAGAGTCTCATAGTCCTGTGCCTTATCTGATTCTAGGTCAAAATAGGCCTTTTGGGGTTCTCCAGTTAGGAATGGGGCCAATAGTCCCGCCCACTGCTCTTTTGGCCATCCTCTCTTGAAAGTCGCCATGTATGCCTCAACATCATCCGCTGGTGTCATCTTTTGCAGGTGGTAGGAGGCCCGTAGTATCTTTGGTTCTGCTGCCACAGGAGGTGCGGACCCCTTTTTCAGTTCCACCAGAGCTTCGGCAAACTGTCGGTTCATCTCCTGTTGTGCAGCCTGCTGTGCTGCAACGGCCTCTGCGACTTGGCGGTTGGTTTCCTGCTGGGCTGCATTGGCCTTTAGCAGGGCAGCCTGCTGCCCTGCAGCAGCTTCTGCGACTTGGCGGTTGGTTTTCCGCTGGGCTGCATTGGCCTGTAGCAGGGCTTTTAACATTTCCTCCATCTTCAGAAAAGTTGCCCGCTGAATCCACCACGTGTGGGAGATTAGCTTGTGGGGATCACTTTTCTCAAACACAGTCCATAAGCAGGCACCTTCTTTTTTCTCTGGCAGATGCCAGGTTTTTATTTACAAAAAGGTTTGCAAGAAAAAATAGACAAAAACAGTGAAGTCAAATCCTTGCCGTCCGGCGCTAAACTAAACATAAGGGTCTCCTATCTATACAGTGTGGGGCTGTTCCTCACCACCCACAAAATAAACAACAACGCAAACCTTTTCGCAATGTCTTTAGAGAGCTCCTCACACTCAGGTTCCCTCCTGAGTGTCCCAAAACCAGAGAGCTTCCTTGTGCTCTCTTCCTGGTTGTTTTAAGGACCAGCTGACATTGAACTCCAGTGGACCCAAAGATCCGGACCGGAACACCAGAGGCCGTAAAACCCGGCCCGGATTCGGTTCAGCCTCTCAAAATAGAACGTATGCGCGGTGAAATATACCTATGGTCAAGTATCTCACCTCGCATACCGTCACTATATATATATATATATATATATAACGACTGCACAATTGTCAGTTAAAGCGAGGCAGTGCAGAATCGCAAAAAGTGGCCCGGTCATATGGCAGCCAAATCGTCCAGGGCTGAAGTGGTTAAAGTCATTACTACTCTTTTAAAGTGAACGTTTCCATATAAAAGGCTAGTTGTAATTGTGACATTTGTATCCTTTTATATAGCAGAGACCTGTGGTTCAGACCTATTGATTCATATTTAGCTACTGATATGCATAATACATCAAGCTGCTAATATCCAGAACCTGAATTTTGTTTAGGGAATGAAGGTGGCATGTCCCCTCTCTCTAAAATACTTTGACGTGCATATCTTTTACTTTATTAATATTTTATGCTCCTTTTTGTGTCATTGTAACTTGTTTTCCTGCTTCTAATCCGCATTCTAATGCATCTCTTTATACTGTAGGAGGATGCCATTTTTGGAATCCTAAGCAAAGTTAAACCTCGATATCCTTCGTGTACAGACTGTATGTACCCATCAACCGCCATGGCTTCTGATGCATATGAAGAACCTCAGCAGCTGGAGTCTACGGAAACCCCAACCGTGTGCAGTCAGCCAGCACTTCTGCAGCATATGACTTCAATGGTATTAAACAGGATGCATGAACACACATTTTCTAAAGGAACGCAGATAGAAACAGACTCGCAAGACTTTCTTGCATCTCCTTCAAAAACTGCTAAGAGCTTTAACAATTCAGTTGAATTAAAGGATGTGTTTGGCCATGTAGGTTCTTTTGAAAACCTTGGTTCTAAAAGGGATTCCAAACATGCTAAGGATTTTAAGTATTTATTTTTTAGCAGAGAATTGGAAAAACCTGCCATGCATAGCTATTTAATGCAGCACCAGGAATCCATTATTCAGCTACAAAAAGCTGGGCTGGTCAGAAAACATACCAAAGAACTGGAACGGCTGAGGAGTGAAAGCTCGGCTGTGATTAAAGAATGTCCCCTAGACAAAACAGATTCAAGTGGCTACAAAGATAGTGAGGGACAATTAGAGTCTGGTAAGCCTAATAAAGAGCAAATAAATAGTTTTGAAAAACTAGAAGTGGCTGATGCATTGGAGGGTTTTGTTTTTAAAACTTCTACTCCTAACTTTTGTAAAATGGATTTATTGAGTAGTTTTACAAAAGACTTTCTAAAGACCATTTGCTATACACCAACGTCCTCTTCTATTAGTTCCAATCTCACCCGGAGTTCAAGCAGTGACAGCATTCACAGTGTACGTGGCAAACCAGGACTTGTCAAACAGAGGACTCAAGAGATTGAAATGAGGATGCGCTTGGCAGGTCTTACTCTTTCTTCCCCTCTGAAGAGATCTCACTCTCTTGCCAAACTAGGAAGTTTAAATTTTTCATGCGATGACCTGTCGTGTGATGCAGATATTTTCCCAAAGATCGACTTTAAGAGCACCAGTTTTAGAGATCACGGTGTCTGCACAGAAACACCATCATCCTCAGGAACAACAGAAACTATATCTGTTCGAAACGGAATCCACAAACTCATCCATGACTGAGACCGATAAAAGATGATGATTTTTTTTTTTAATGTTTACTTTCTATAGCCATTGTTACTTTTATTGTACAAAAGGTGAGGCACAGGTCTGCGGGACACCAGTTACTGTACATGTTGCTTTCACTGCTAACTGTACAAAAAAGATAAATATCACTGAGAAATATTTACTTTTTTGTTTCTTAATTTTGTATTATGCTTTCTATTTTATAGTTGCTGCCAAGAAATGGTACAATTTTTGTATTTAATTTCGGTTTGAGATCCACAAAAACTTGTGGAGAAACACAAGGGCTATGTGTATATTTGAAGATACAAGCACTTCACATTTACTGTACCCTACTTCTGTGGCTCTAGTGTGATATTTTACAATGACACTCCAATATGCAGAGCTCTAAACTTGATGACATAATTCCTTTGGTAAAGACCTTGTTATAAATATGTAGTATTTAACAGAAATGCATTGCTGACTATTATCCAAATATCTGTATTGTATTTAAAGTTACATGAAACTTCACTATTCAATGTGGAGATGTTGACTTTGACTTGTTCACACAAACACCTTGAACTCCCACTTTTTTTTTTTTTTTTTTTTTTAGCACTCTAGTGCTTTATTCATATATTTTGCTTAAAATGTATGTCTGGGTGCAAATACAACAAAATATCTGTTGATCGTGCAAAAAATTCAGGAAGCTTTTAAAGCGGAGCTCCGCCCTAAAGTGGAACTTCTGCTCATCGTAACCCTCCCCCTCTCCGGTGTCACATTTGACACCTTTTGGGGGTGCAGATACCTGTCTAAGACAGGTATTTGCACCCACTTCCAGGAGTCCATTCTGCGGTTATTCTGGGAAACGGACACGGCTCCCAGAACACAGCGGGGACCAGTGAGGATGGCGCTGCGCGATTCGCGCATGCGCCGCAGGGAATTGGGCAGTAAAGCCGGAAGGCTTCACTTTCTGATTCCCTCACCGAGGATGTCGGTGGGGGAAGCGGATAGACGAGCGATTACTCGTCTTCTGCTGCAGACGTCGCTGGACTCCAGGACGGGTAAGTGTCCTTTTTTTTAAAGTCCGCAGCTGCAATATGTGTAGCTGCTGGCTTTTAATATTTTTTTTACGGCGGAGCTCCGCTTTAACTTCTTGTTTGAGCTGACAGCTGTCTCTCTGCTGATATTCCAAGCATGTTCTCACCTGCTTAAGGACAGAAAACGCCCCTTTGTTATGGAGATGAGCAGTGGGGGAGGTGGACTGGAAAGAGCTGACAAAACTGCTTGCTGCAGCAGGGACATTGGGGTTGTTTTACTAAAGGAAAATAGACTGTGCACTGTGGAAGTGCAGTTGCTCCAGAGCTTGGTAAATGAACAGAAGCTCTGCTGACTTCCATAATCCAATGATATACATGATTGGGTATTCTTTGCAAAGTGAAACTTTTTTCCTCATTTACTAAGCTCTGTAGCAACTGCTTTTGCAGAGTTCAGTCTTTTTGCCTTTAGTAAATTGACCCCACTGTGTTGCTACCTGATACAGGAAGTTAGGAGCTCATTTGAATTCTGAAAGATCAGCAGGTATTTTGTACTTTTTCTGTACTTTCAGCATTTTTAAATGGAAATGTGGTGTTGTTAACTTTAGGCTTGGGAGATTCATGGCCAGGCATTCCTGAGCTGTTCTCCTGCATTGATAATATTAGCAGACATTGCCTGAGCTGAGTGAATGCTTGGTCTCCCCTCTTCAGTGAGCACCACTCTAGCCCCATGGCGAATAATGTCTTGTTGCATTATCTGTACAATCCAACCCAGAAGCTCATTCCTATTGCTCCAGCTCTGTGCTCACTTCACAAGTGGCAGCCATATCAATCTTTGCCATGTCTTAAAGTATTTGTATTCTGCCCGCAATTGCAAAACGCGCTGTTAAAATGTCAAATCGCACATCAGCTTGTTCAGCTGCCATTCATTTCAATGGCACCTTGAAACGCAGTGCGACTCTGCAGCAATTGACACAGGTCCCCTAAAAAAGTTTCATAACTTTTTGGGGTGAGACAAGTTGCACGATTTGGTTTGCGCGATTGCAGCGCGACAATCGTGGCAGAATCGTACCGCGTTTTTAGGTGCCATTG
This sequence comes from Rana kukunoris, assembly GCA_029574335.1. NCBI lineage: Eukaryota > Metazoa > Chordata > Amphibia > Anura > Ranidae > Rana > Rana kukunoris. The sequence goes on from CM056049.1 coordinate 249,850,934, forward strand.
AAATGAATTTCACCTGAACATGCTCATGTGCGACATTTTAACAGTTTTGAAATTGCGGGCAGAATTGTGGCGACGCCACATGAACCCACCCGTGATTCAAAGCGCCTATGTGTGAACGGAGCTTAAAGGAAAGGATTTTTTTTCTTAAAGTAGCAAATCTGTTCTACTTGCCTACTCTGTACAATGATTTTGCACGGAGCAGTCGCCTCCTTTGGGTCCCCTGTTGGCGGTCCAAGCTCCAAAACCACAATCATCTGCTGGGCCTCCATTCAGAAGATATGCTATGGCTTCTGTAAATGGACAAGGTGCATGGAAAGGGTGGGCATAGTCAGGCACTCTTGAGTGCTCGTTACAGCTCCCTCTTTTCTATTACCCCCTGCTGCACTGGACATTTGGGGGGTGGTTAGAGGATGAAGATTTCAAGACAAACAGGAGCCAGCAGTATAAAGGACTCATTGGAGTAAGTAATATCCCTTGTGCTGATTTTTTTTTTTTTTTTTTTAAGATTTCTTTGGAAGAGTATAAATGTAATCTTGCTTACTGAGTAGCTGTGGAAAGAGCATGACATCATTGTAGCTAAAAATCTGCAGGTAAATGGGAAAGCCAGTAAGTTAACACACCAAATCTCTAACAATCTTCTTTTTTTTTTTTTTTTTTTATAGAAAATATTGATTATGCAGGCTACAGTTATCGCACCTTAGTACACCCTAGAATGGACTCATTGCGTAGAAAGATCCTTTTTTTTATATTTTTAAAACATCCATGCTTCATATGCTTCATCCCATGCTTCAAGTATCTGGCAGCTGGCCGCTTTCATTTTCTAACCTGCACTGACTGCATTTAATTGTATTGGCTAATATAGACAGCATGACAGTATGAGGGTAAATTCAGTTTTCATATAAGTGTTATTATACATCTCCAATGCTCAAAAAAGTGGGATGCTGTTTAAAGCAGGAGTAAATCCATAGATTTAACACTTTCAAAAAAGTTACATTCCTGGCCTGCCGTCACATTTCTTCCGCTTTAAGTTCTACATAAAACCAATGCAATGATTTGCAAATCTCATAACCCCATCTTTTATTCACAATAGAAAACAAAGCATATTAAATGTTTAAATTGTGAAAATGTAACAAAAAAAATAAGGTCATTTTGAAATTGATGGCAGCAACACGTTTCATAAAGGTTGAGGCTGGGCAACACAAAGCTGGCAAGGAAAAGATGAAAGAATATTTAATGTTTTCTAAAAAATTTTATATGGCCTAAATTAAGGGTTTATGAGACTTGCAAATCATTGTATTCTGTTTTTATGCAGATTTTACACAGCTTGCCATCTTCTTTGGATTTGTGCTTGTACAAACCAGTGCTAAAATAGACATTTAGGGTAAAGTAAAAAGAATATTGCCTGTCTTGGTTTATTGCAGCAAATAACGTGGAAAGCTTTTTTTTGTGTCCCCTCTTTTTCTTTTTTTTTGTAGGAAGGCAGACAATTGTAATTTTTATCGAAATAAGCAGTTAATCTTAAAATGTGTTCAAAGCACAGTACAAGGACCAGAGAAATAGGCATTGAAGGCTTTCATAGCTATTTCTTAGAGAGAAAAAAAGTGGGACAGGCACCACTGGTACTCTTCATCCAAAATGTTTTATTATGTAAGTTGCCCCATATATCTGCTTTGGATTGTTCTATGACAGAAGAGTTGCTTTCCTTCTACTTGTGTAGACTACTTTGAACAGTATTACCTATATGAATAGCCGTGTATCCAGGTTTAGACTGTATCATTTCAAAGAATATAGCAGCCGTTTTGGAATTTGTTTGATGTAACTGGAAGTGATATCTGAGCTATGCAATCCCCCAGTTGTTTACATTCCTTATGTCTTTATCTTTTAGCATATATCTGTTTGTTTTGTTGTAAAAGAGAATAGAGTTTAAAGTGGTTGTGACTAGGGTTGTCCCGATACCACTTTTTTAGGACCGAGTACAAGTACGATACATTTTTTTCAAGTAGTCGCCGATACCAAATACCGATACTTTTTTGAAATGTGTCCCCAAATGCAGCCATGTCCCCCACAAATGCAGCCATGTCCCTCCAGCCATGCCGCTGCCGCACAGAGAACATCACAGCATTCATTGGAATAGCTGTTTTGCCCGCGCGTATAGACACTCCCCCTTGCTCGGGATTGGACAGATCACGATCACCCATCCAATCCCGAGCAAGGGGGTGTGTCTATAAACAGCGGGAACACTACAGCTATTCAAATGAAAGCTGTGATGTTCCCGCACGCTGTTTAACCCATGCAGCGCGGCTTTCAATGCGGGCCCGATACTGGTATCGGGACAACCCTAGTTGTGACCCCTCTTTTATATACCAAGTGACGTAAACAGCCCCAGGTAATGCACAGCGATGAAACAAATCCTCCTACATAGTTTTACTTGTTTTATCTGCAGTCTTTTCTTCCCTACACCCCTTTTTAAAAGGGCAGAATCCAGTTAAAATCCTTCTCCATCCCTCTCCATCACAGAGGAGGGAATGGAGAGCTGCAGCCCCACTGTGTGGGAGCTGATTGGAGGAAAGACACCCTCCCTCTCTCTCCACACAGCAAACCAGACCAAAGGAGGGATACAGAGAGTGTTCTGAATAGAAAAGCTTCCTGCTTAGCTGCCCCCTCCCACAAATGTATCTTGTGTCATGATTACGCAAATGCACAATATAAGTGACCAAATAAAATGTTATCTATTACAACAGGCTGGAGGTCTGCAGGTTACTTGGGATACACAGCTCAAATTTGCTCTTTCCCCTCGATTTTTCTCACATTTTCACCATCCACTCTAACAGCATAGATGGAGGAAATCGCTACTGCTGGCTAATGTATTTAGTCAGCAGTGGCACGTCTGGCTGTCTGAATACAGTGAAACTGCTAAACGGTGACTGTATCTATAAAAGGGTGCCGTTGCTGTCTGGCCAATAATTTTCTACCTGGCTCAAACGATTTTTCAATTGACTGTTGTTGAGCTGGGTGATGCTTGCAGATCCACCCGCAGCTCAAATTTCAGCTAATTCAGCAGGAATGGGATGAGATTCTTGCCAGCTTAAATGAAGTTCTAGAATTAAAATCTTATTATTTGGCCAAAATTCTGTGACTGTCTGTAGCAGTCATTGGATGTATAAATATCTTGTGGGTTGAAGAAAAAAACTATCATTGAAAGTGAACATAAAAGAAATCACAAATTTTTGTGTTGTCCCCAGAAAAGTAAGAGGGTAAATATTGCAATGGTAAAACTAGTTCTGGTGACCTGGGTGTCCCCAAGAGATTACCTCAATTTGCAGGGATTTTTTCTCGCTTCCTGTTAGGCTATAGAACAGGAAGTGAAGGTAAATCCCCCCCAATGAGACACGGGTGGCAAAAAAGAAAAACTGACCTTTCCTTACTCTATCCACAATGGGGGAAAAAAATATGTTTTCCCAATAGTTCTACTTTAAGTGTACTACACTGTGTGTAAATGCAGTTAAATATTAAAGAACAGTTCCACCCAACATTTAAAATTCAACATTGACAGAAACTTTGTGACCACTTCTGGTTTGCTTTTTAGTGCCTCAATGGTTTTTGTGGTGCACCTACCTGCCAGATTGGATTCCATAACAAGTTCTCAATCTCCTTTTTGAAGAATAGGAATCACAGGACTCGCCCATCTTAGACCTTGCTCAAATAGGCTTTTATTTCCATAAAAGCTTTTGTGAAACATTTTGGCAAACTTTTGCAAAGTACTTCAAGCAGATTTGTTGAAACCTCAAATGCCTGTTCACACCAGCAAGCCACATTGAACGCATCGTTGGAGTGTGCTTATGCTTGGATCCTGGCTAGTCACAACTGGTTTACTTTTTTTTCATTGAAAGAAGAATATAGATGTCCCCTAAGCAATAAGCAAAGCAAACCATAGTCTTACCACATCCCTAAATTGAAACTGATTTGTATACCTCAAAGGTGGGGTGTATTTCCTCGGTGGGACTTTTGAGTTGGGAGACTGGTTCATGAGTAAAGATAAAAAACTGAGTGGTCGTCAATTCTAATTGACGACCACTCAGTTTTTTATCTTTACTCATGAACCAGTCTCCCAACTCAAAAGTCCCACCGAGGAAATACACCCCACCTTTGGGGTATACAAATCACTTTTTTTTCATTGATCGCATGCAATGAGCTGGTCTAGGTCGCAACCTGCCGAGCTAAAATGCAGTACTTTTTTAGTGCACACTACAGAAACTCAGTGGTGTGAATAGACACCATTAGAAAGGAATGGAAATAGCTGCTATATACCCCCACAACATCTGGTGTGAACGAGACCTTAACAAATTTTTTCAGTCCTAGTTTAAGAATGTTAATGGTTGGCGCTGACTGTCAATTTAAATTTTTTATAAAAGCTTCATACGCCCACTGAAATGACTAGCCTCTGATACACAGATCCTCCTACATATCTTGTACCTGTTTATCTTGAGCCCTGCCTCCTCTACAGTTATTCAAAGTCCAGAATTTACACAGCATTTCTGAGCAGGGGTCTGATGTGTCATACTGCACAGCGTGGAGTGGAGAACAGAGTGTAATCTGAGACCTGAGTGGAGGAAAAGGACACATCCCCTCTCTACACAGTCTCATAATAAAACATGCACAGTTAAGGCTGCCAATCACCTGCTGTGTGCTGGAGGGGGAGGGCAACTTCAGAGATTCCCTGGTGTGAAGAAAACGGATCAAAAGTGATTTATGCAGATAGCACACGAATGACTACGCAGACAGGAATCGCACTAGGCGCTTTGGATTGAGGCTATATACTATTGCTTATATACACTATAAGAGAATATGCTTTGTTCATTTCGGAGGTTTACAGACACTTTAAATAAATGTGCTGCTAACAGGCTTCAGCAGAGTTTCAACAAGCTTCGGGTAGTGGTGAAGCTGAAGCCTGCTAGCAGCTTTTTTTAAATGACCGTCAGCACTTCCACCTAAGATTTATCTTAAACGTTGCCAAACTAAAGCTAACTGGTGCTTTAAAGGCTTCAACAAAGCTTGCCAATAGCTTTGCCATTGCTTTGTAAAGGTTTGCGGTTTGCGATGCACTTATACAAGGTAGCCTGTGGAAACAAGGTCTTGCTGATACATTTTGCCTAAAAAGTCAGATTTTTACTAAAGTTGATCTGAACATAGATTCACTTTCCCTGCTTTTATTCTTATGCTTCATATAACATCTGGTTACATTCAGGGAAATTTAAAATGTAAGCTTCTCTTGCACGTGATTGGATGTTATGCAAATGCAGGTTCACTTCACATCGCAATTTAAAAATCTGTTCCCAAGATTTGGGGACAAGGTAGTAGGTGGGCGATTGCCCGCCTGCAGGAGACAGCACAGCAGGACTCCTCCAGCACTAACCTTACAGTGCTTGTTTTTTTTTTTTTTCACAAGAATAACCTTACAGTGCTTGTTAAAAAGACTCTTCCTGCCGCCAACCTTTAGTGCATCTAAATCTATATATTTTTTTCTTTTTACCAAACTGCTGTATTTTATATAGACCTGCAAAAAGGATAATGAATCCATGTTTAACAGAAGCATAGTGCACCTAATGCCTTGTATTGTGTATGTGTGCAATATTTATGTCAAAAAGACTTTAAATATTTTTGTGATGTAAAAGCAGTTATTTACAATTTGTTGAATTATTTTGCCAGCAATTAAAAGATTTCAGAAACATGACATTTTGGCTTCTGAGTTCCCTTTTAACAAACACATTTTATTATTTAACTGTATAGTAAATTGGACATTTTGGAAATGCCTATTGAAGGTTAAACACAGATGACTCCTAATATTTTCTGTAATTAGACACATGCAAGCTCCATCATGAACTTAGTACCTCTGTTTTAAATGATCTTTTATCTAGGTATGTGTGAAAAATATAGAAGATTAGATGGTGTAATCCAATGTTCAGATATGTGCAGCTATTTGTTTGTGTTAGGTAACTAAAGTAATGGTTGGAAGCAGTTGAGAATAAAGAGGACCTTTCACTCCATGCAATCCACTACACCCCTCCCTCAATCTACATCTTAATCCACTACACAAAGATGTTTAACCTGAAATGGGGTAGAAAGTTTATGTTGTACTTGCCTTGCCCTCGGCTTCCTACTGCAGTGGGTGACATCGCCATATGACGGACGAGATTCCAGGGAATGGCGAGTATCTCAGAAATTCTTTGGGATGAAATTATAATTCAGTTACAATTCAAGTGCAGCAGTGCCATCTTGCAAAATTTTGGGCTAGCTGACAGTGTTTTTCCTAGGCAATTTGGGGGTAAGATGAGTATATTAGATCGGATCCCCAGTTGTCTGTTTTTAGCGGATAGGGTTGAATGTTGGCAGGTGTAAATAGATATGTGTCCTTTTTACACCTGCCGCTCCATAAAGGAGACTGGGGGGTTCAATCAGGTCTGCCAAAAAAACTGACAGGCAGACCCGATCGGTCCACTAGTGTGAAAGGTGCCTAACACTCTTTCTTTCCCTTGGTGTGGGGCAAGGGACAGCTCCTTACTCCACTGTATCTATGAAGGGACCTCAGGCTGGACTTTAAACACATTTGCCTTTGTCTCATTTATAAGGTGATTACTAAGACCCATTAGCTTCCAACAGAAAGATAACCTTGTTTTTGCTTTTCTCGTTAGCTCAAAGGATTGGAGAAGGATACTGTATTTCTGGTAAGGCCAACAGGTATATTCTGTACTTTTGAAATGTTTTTAGCTTGAAATCGCATGGTAGGCTGCAATATAATATATGTATGTTCTTGGGTTTACTTAAAAAAAAAAAAAAAACCTGTGGCAAAGAATCAGGAGTCAATATGTGGCCTGTTGCATCCAGATTGGTCATTTTATTTTCCAGAGGATAAAACATACATAATACAATTCACAATGTGCTAATAAAAACTTTTCAGTCGTCTGTCAAGGACCTACTCCTCTGTGGAAGTAAGTTTCTATCAGTAAGGTGTGGCTTGCATTATGTGCTTTGTGTTTATCTAGTGACGATCATTTACTGCCTTTTTAATGGAAAATGTAACTGGTAAATCATTCCCTCCATGTTTATTGACTGTGAGCCTGGTATACTTGGAATTATGGTCATTTAGATAGCACTTTACGTTCAGTACGTTAGTAGGTTTATGTTTTATATACAGGTTATGTTAAAGCCTATCTCCAGGAAACTTACAAATTCGCTCTTGTAGTAGGGCTGTGTCTGCACTGCAAAGGTTGAATGCTCGTTTAGTCCAGGCGACAGTAAAGCCAGATGATGTGATTTTCTTCCCTGCAACCCTAAACACTCAAAGAAAATCGCTCAATTTCCCCCATCAACACAGTCCGAATCCCTCTCGTGTAGCTATTGTGTTCTCCTGGCAGGGGGGGGGGGGGAGCAGGGAGTGGATCCCAGCCAGGAAAGCACAGTAATTATTGCTAGTGGCTATAGCTGTTGCCAATAATCCTCATGTAAAAAAGCGGCATGCTGGTTGTACCCAATTCGGACGATGGATTAACTTGAGTACATTCAGCCTGCCCATACGTAGTTAAAATCTCTGCTGGTTCCTGTTGAAGCGGTTGAGATTCGAACTGTCTAGTGCTGGTCTAAAATCAATTTTACCTACCTGATCTCCCACTCCCTTTGGCAAAGGACTGTCCCTAAGTGCCCTCACATCCATTGTAGGTCTATGAACCCTGCATTGGTTTTAATGACATCATAGGACCTTAGACCGCTGGAGCATGATGAACAAGAGGCAGCAAGGACTGGTTTAGCAGAGGGATCGGGTAAAATGAAAGTGCTTTTTTAACCACTTCAATACCCAGCCATAGACAATTGACGGCCTGGGATGGGATTTACCATCCTAAGTGGCCGTCAATTGACGGCCTGGGTATTGCAGGCGAATATCTGGATGATGCCTGCAGCCAGAGGCATCATCCAGATATCCTCTTCTTCAGCCGGCGATTCTGCACAAAGGGGTAAGAACGATGCTCCCATAGCGGCGGTTCCGCAGAAGCGCTTGATCGTTCTTAATGGCAGGCCGCTCCAAAGGAGCTTGGGACTTTTCTTTAATCCCCCCACCTCCCGCCTCAATGTGAAAGCCATCCGGTGCTTCAGACTGAGACTGCAGGGCAGTTACCTGTACCTTCGGGGCTATTTTTAGCCCGGAGAACGTTCCTAATCGTCGGCGGCGGCAGGTGAAGCATAGAGATGACTGGTGACCAGATGGTCACCAGTCATCTCTAAAAAAAAAAATGACCATAAATCGGCTAGGACCTGGGCGCGATCTGATGACGTCACGCCCGGTCCCCGTATGTAAACAAAGCCGCGATTGCGGCTGTAAGTCACCATTCATGAGATCGGTGAATTTTTTTTCAAGGACCGATCTCATGGTTTCCAGCCTGGAGGTGAGATGTGAGGTCTTATTGACCCCACATCTCTCCATAAAGAAAATGGACCTGTCACACACATTTCCTATTACAAGGGATGTTTACATTCCTTGTAATAGGAATAAAAGTGTAAAAAAAAAAAAAAAAGTGTAAAAATAAATAAAATATAAGTAAAAAAAAATAATAAAAGATAAAAAAAAAATGAAAACGCCCCTGTCCCCGATAGCTCGCGTGCAGAAGCGAACGCACACGCAAGTCCCGCCGACATATGTAAACGCCGTTTAAACCACACATGTGAGGTATCGCCGCGTGCGTTAGAGTGCCAGCAACTAATCTAGCACTAAAGATCTCCTCTGTAAATCTAAACTGTAACCTGTAAAAAATAAATAAAGCGTTGCCTATGGAGATTTTTAAGTACCGAAGTTTGGCGCCATTCCATGAGTGTGCGCATAATTAAAGCGTGACATGTTGGGTCTCTATTTACTCGGTGTAACATAATCTTTCACATAATACAAAAAAATTGGGCTAACTTTAGTGTTTTGTTATTTTTTTAATTCATAAAACAATTTTTTTTACAAAAAAAAGCGTTTGAAAAATAATTGCGTAAATACCGTGCAAGATAAAACTTTGGAATGACCGTCATTTTATTCCCTAGGGTGTCTGCTAAAAAAAACATATATAATGTTTGGGGGTACTGCGCAATTTTATAGCAAAAGAATGATGATTATTACATGTAGGAGAGAAGTGTCAGAATGTGCCGGTATGGAGGTGGTATAAAAGCCTAGTATTGAAGCGGTTAAATCCCGTGGACAGAAATGAGCAGCTAACCCTTGTAGTGCAGGTACAAATCCTTTGCAGCGGAGGACTTTAGGTTTCCTAGAGTTCACCTTTAATCGTCTTCCAAAATGAGTGCAACAATGATGTCTACAGCCCCATAGCAATCCAAAGATTCAATTTATAAAGTACAGCTTTCATTTTCCATCATTCTGTGGCCTGAGAACTTTGAGGCCTGTTGGGAAGGGTGTGCTTTGTAGAGTTTTCAGTCCACTGAGCACAAGCAATGACAAAGCCAGAATTAGCTGGCCATTTAAGGAAATGGTTTTATGCCCTGAATCTTACCGTTAACACATTCCCTTTTTTAATAAGAGGGATGGTGGAAAAGTGAAAGCTACTTTGCAGAGCTTCAAAGTCAATATTTATCTGAGCCAAGAGAGGCTGTAAAGAAGAATGTCATACTGCAAAGCAACCGCATTTACAGACACTAGATATAATAAAAATGTAAATGTAAAATTGCTATTTTCATGGCAATTATAAAATTGGCTTCTAGATAACTGTGTTGTAATTGTATGTTCTCTTCTGGTACTGTACTTGTCTGTTGGTCTTAGAGAAGACAAATTATTTCCTACAAGCAAAATTAAAAATAGCAACCACCCCAGTGAATTAATTGCATTACATTTCCCAAGCAAGGGCTTTGCTAGGCTTGTAAAAGAAACTGGGCACCAAAAAAGAGCAACAGTGGGTCTGGCCAAATTGGGATAACTGGTTATAATATGGACATTGTTACTTTAAAACCCAAGTCTCCTTTTGATTCCTGTGCCACATAGTCTAAAAAACTGGTATAAACCTTGGCATAATAATTTAACCGCTAGCAGACTAGCCGCAGCAGTTATACTGCGACAGGTTGGCATGGCTGCGCGAATCACCGTAGGTTTACATCTCTCCTTTAAGATGATCTAGCACGTGCCCGCCGCATGTATCCGGAGCTTAAGCATGTGCCTAGCGGGCGCGATCTCCGCCAGGCACCTGCGATCACACATGACAGAGCAGGAACGTGGATCTGTGTGTGTAAAATTAGACACCGATGTTGCTAGTGACACTAATACAGTGCTAGTACTCTACACCGACACTGTACTAATGACACTGGCTGGGAAGGGGTTAACTGTGCCTAACAAAATAATTTGAAGAAAAAATATGTATTTTCTCTTCCGTTCATGGACGGACACAGCAGCATTGACCTTAGGGTATTATATCCTTCCTTCCAGCAGAAAACAGCACTTTAAGTGTTTAAAGCACTTTCCTCAGTACAGCTCCTCCCAGGGGGCGTGGTCCCCTGGGTATAACCCACTCTCTGACTCGGCAGCTCCAGTTTTTTTTTCTGCCTAGCATCAGGAGTAGACAGCGGCCTTCTGGAGTCCATGTACTTTGGAATTTTTTTTTCGATATTTTTTTTTTTTTTTTTTCACTTTTATTTTGTTTTGTTCCTGCATTTTTGATCCTGAGATCTACTATCAACTGCCGACTGGGTGACAGGCTGGATCTTGATCCTTGTAGTCCCCCCATGCTCAGGCATCGAGCACGTGCCGGCCCTCAGCTTAGCTCTGGGTCGTCCACGACATGCCCCGTTGCTCCAGGGGTGGCCGGGGAACTACATGTTCCAGGGCACACATATGACCGGTCTCTATGGCTTTGTTACAGTGTGTCTGGCCGACAGCCATGCCGTTTAGCGGACGTTGGTTCTGTCCGGAATGCCTCCAGCCAGGGTCGCAGGACGGGTAAGTAGTGGCCCCTTGCCCTGGCAAGGTGGTATGGCTGGTGCTTCTTTGGGGAGGTCGAATGAGGGTCCACCCAGCTTTCCTCTCTCAATATAAGGAAAGAAAAATGGACAGCCGCACTCCAATGGATGAAAAGACTTAAAAATAGTGCCTGTTTATTCCAGTCAAAAAACTAAAACAGCAAAAACAGCAAACAGTGGGGTAACAAAAGCTGACGCGTTTCACATCGACAACCGATGCTTAGTCATAGCTACGCTTTACTCACCACTGAAGAGTGTCGTCTGGAGCGGAGGTTTTCCCTTCTGCTTTCCTCTCTCCCTTCCTCTCCCTCCTTCTACATGCTGGGTGGCGGCTGTAAGGGGGGGCCCGCCTGGGGTTTCTGTCACTACCGGGGACCGTGTACTGTAAGGTGCTGTTGTTTTTTTGTTGGGGGAGTTGCTGTATGTGTTGGGCTGTGTCACTGTGTTTTAAACACGTGTATGGCCTCCATTTTGCCACGAACGTGGTTTGCATAGATCGGTGGCCATTTTCTTGTGGCCCGCATGCTGTTTTTTCCTGCATACGGTGGCCATTTTGGAAAAGTCTTGGCCTTTAGTGCCTGAAATAGCACAGCAAAAGCCTGCGAATCACTTCCTGAGAGACAGCGCAGCCAGCACTTCTCAGCTCTTCAGCCAACACTCCAACTGGGGTCCCCTGCTCTCTGTTTTGCAGCCGGGAGGGTGACCTGTGGGTGTCTGCCTTGCAGTACTAAGGAGGCATAAGCGGTGGCGTCTGAACCAGAGGCTTCTACCCCAACCATGCCTGAGTTAACCCTTAGTGCCCCTGCCGCCTCTGTAGAGGCTATGACGGCAGTCCTTGAGGTGTTTCTCGCCAGGATTGAAGCAACAAGTGGCCAAAAGGGGCGCCGGCTTCTAGGGATGGCTCTGACCGAGGCAGACCCTGCTATTGCGTCTGGCTTTGGTTCTGTCATGTCAGATGATGCAGGCTTAGCCCACACGAACAGTGAGGATGACTCTGCTTCAGGGTCGGCGCATGATAAAGCGTTTATTGGAGCTCTTATCACTGAGGATTTGGCGGAGGCATCGGATGTGCCGGTCCCTTTCGGGTTCCGCAAGCCCCCCTGCACCGCAAAAGTGTTTCCTTGTGTTCCATATCTGGACAAATTGTTGTACAAGGAATGGGATAAGCCGCAGAAAGTTTTTGCTGTTCCAAAATACTTTGCGGTCCGTTATCCTTTTGAGGAGGACTTTTTAAAAAAGTGGGTCTCTCCTCCGTCAGTGGACCCCCGTGTCCAGACTGAGCAAAGCCACCACATTGCCTGTGGAAGGTGCTCCCACCTTTAAGGACCCCATAGATAGGAGAACTGAGGCTGTGGCCAGCTCTATTTTCACAGTAGTGGGTTTGACAGTGAGACCGGTTTTGGCCGGGTTCTGGGTCTGATGGTGGCCTCTTTCGAGGCAGTCCCGTATGTCCAATTACACACCCGGGTGCTACAGAAGGGAATTCTGTCACGATGGGACAAGGTCCCTTCATCTCTGGATTACCAGATTCGGATGAGTCGACTGGTCAAGTCCTCCCTGGTGTGGTGGCTGACATCTCCGTTGCTTCGGACCGGAAAGTCGTTTCTGCTGTGCCATTGGACAGTGGTCACGACGGATGCCAGCCTCTCCAGTTGGGGGGGTGTTTGGGGTACCCAGTCAGCCCAGGGGCGCTGGACTCAGGAGGAGTCCCGCCTTCCAAACAATGTACTGGAGCTCCGAACAATCAAGTTGTGCCTTGCCAGGTGGTCCCTGGGTCTGCAGGACCGACCGGTCAGGATCCTGTCCGACAACGCCACGGCCGTGGCATACGTCAATCATCAGGGAACCACACAGAGCTCAGCTGCAGCGATGGAAGTCGCACACATCCTTCGTTCCGGCTCTGTCGGCCATGTACATTCCGGGAGTACAGAATTGGCAAGCCGACTACCAAGTCGCTAGACCAAGGAGAGTGGTCACTTCCCCCGAAGGTGTTCCAGAGTCTGTGTCGAAAATGGGGCACTCCAGACGTGGACCTCGTGGCCAGGTCAAAGGACCCGTGGGCGGACGCGTCAGATGCGTTGGTGACACCTTGGGGTCACTATCGCCTAATCTACGCCTTCCCTCCTCTGAAGCTTCTTCCCCGCCTGCTGCGCAGAGTGGAAGCCGAGGGGATTCCAATGATCCTGATCGCCCCAGATTGGCCATGCCTCTCCTGGTATGCGGACCTGGTGCGTCTGGTGGCAGACGTCCCTTGACGTCTACCCCTGAGAGAAGATCTTCTGTCGCAGGGTCCGATCTTTCACCCTGCTTTACAGTCGCTGGCTTTAACGGCATGGCTGTTGAGAGCCAGGTACTGAAGGACCGTGCTACATGCACGGAAGTCTACTTCACGAAAGATTTACCATCGTACGTGGAAGGCCTACATCTCTGTGTGTGAAGAGATGAAATGGCATCCCCGTACATACGTGGTGTCCCAGATTCTGCTGTTCTTACAGCATAGAGTGGATCAGGCTCTCGCCTTAAGTACAGTTAAGGACCAGTGCAAGTTTTAGGAGTACATAACAACCCCAAGGAGCTTTCAGGAGTATGTAATGCACAGAGTGTAGAGGTCAGGAATATGTAATTAAGAGTACAGGAGTCAGATGTGCATAACGCATACAGTGTAGGGGACAGGAGGGTGCAACATTCCCCCCACATACAATATTAACTCCCACTCTCTGCACCCCCCCCCCCCCCCCAAAACTATTGATAATCGGCATGTTCCATACCTTTCTAATGTACACTCAGCAGTTGGTAGGAATTACTGAAACCTGACTTTGGAGTCTTTGTTGTGATCTTTAGGAATTAATAATTTACACTGCATGCAGCTAGAGAGGTTAGAAATGGCTTGGTTTAAAGCCATTTGTTGTTTAAGATTATGACAATTATTTATTGTCTGTGACAATAAAAGCAGACTTTTATTCTAGTATGGGAGAACTGTACAGTGCACAATAGCTTAGTGGGTATGTTGGCTGCAGGTTTAGACTCGGTTCACACTGAATGCCAATGCAGCTCCCAGCAGGGGTCCTGTGCGTCCTGGTTCACCGTTTCAGGTCCAATTTGGGACGGAATTTTGGGCTGAATTCGGACCTGAAACGGACCAAAAGACGCCCAGGACTCCTGTGCAAATTCGCACCAGAGCCGCATCAGACATATGTGCTCCATAGAGAGCTGGTCACATTCCCCATCCTATTGCAAATTGGATGAATTTGCAATAATGTGAACCTGGCTTGAATCAAACTTTTAGGTGACTTTTAGTAGGTTTTTACCAATTCCAAGCCTGCTTGGTTAGTAGCAGTGAAGTGGTTAGCGGAAGTGACGTCACCGACTCCACCTGATGTGTCACCTGTCACGAGACGTCTTCAATGGATACTTTGAATTCACGTGATGGGTGTTGCAATGCGTCAGGGGGAGCCAGTGATGTCACTTCTGGTGTCTCATACACTCGGAATCAGCGGCGAGAAAGCAAAGAGCTTTCATTGTGGAGGTTGTAGTTTCAAATATACAAGATGTGGAAAATGTATGTGCGTGGTTTTGAAGTTATTGCGCATTAAAAAAAAATGTTTTATACATCCCAAACATTAGCAAGAAGTGATCTCCACACGTGGTATATACAGTATACGCTCCAGCCTACATGAGGTGGTGGTCCTGACACCTGAAGATCTATATATATTAAAACAAGGCGTGGTTAGAGCTATTGGCCCGGATTCACGTAGCACTTAAGCCGGCGTATCTCGAGATACGCCGGCTTAAGTACAAATGTGCGCCCTCGTATCTTTGCGCCGATTCCCAAAGCTAGATACGTCGAAATATAAGGCTTCAGCCGCCCGACGTAACTTGCCTATGCCGGAGTGTCGTGGGCGCATAGTTACGCTGGACGCATTCGGCGTACCCATGTTAAATATGCAAATGATTAAGATACGCCGATTCACGAACGTACTTGTGCCCGGCGCATGTTTTAAGCAATTTGCGTAAGGGTTACGTCCGGCGTAAACCCATGCAAAGGTATGGACCAGGGAACGAACGCCGTCGATTTTTAAGTCGTTTACATAGTACGTGAATAGGGCTGTGCGTAGGTTACGTTCACGTTGCAGGCAGTGTTTTGACGTATCTTAGCCAGTGACTGTAAGCATGCGCACTGGGTTGCATCCAAGATACGACGCATGCGCAGTTAGTTTTTTGAAGCTCAGCCCATTATTTGCATGGGGTCACGCTTCATTTAAATGTTACACGCCCACTTCCAGCCCACTTCCACCTACTTTGACTTATGCCGGCTTATGCCGACATCTATACGCTACGCCAGCGCAACGTTGAGAGCATTTTCTTTGTGAATACCATGCTCGCCTCTCAACGTTGCGCCGGTGTAGCGTAAAGAAGATACGCTATGCCGGCAGAAAGATGCGCCGAGGTACGTGAATCTAGCTGAAAGAGTCTTCTACTAAGGTGAGCGGCCAATTGACTCATAGGTGGATGGTGGAGGACATCGCAATCACTTTTTATGTTATTTTGGCACAGAGTGAAATTTGAGTGGAGGGTTATCCAATCATTTTTTAAGGTCGTTGTAGATTTGGACTTTTCAAAGCTACCACCACTGCACTTTGTTTTTGTGTGTGGAGACACACTTATGCCGCGTACACACGGTTGTTTTTTTGCGATGAAAAAAAACGACGTTTTCAATCATGAAAAAAAACGAAGTTTTTCAAACTTCATTTTCCAAAACGACGTTGCGTACACACCATCGTTTTTCTACAAAGCTCTAGCAAAGCGTGGTGATGTACACCACGTTCGACGGCACTCTTTTCCATTGAAGCTCCGTCTCATAACTTGCTTCTGAGCATGTGCGGTTTTAAAAAAGTCGTTTTTAACATCGTTTTGCCCACACACCATCACTTTTTATGACACAAGAAAAACAACGTTTTGAAAAACGACACAAAAAATTCAAGCATGTTGGAATTTTTTTTGGGTCGTTTTTTTTAAGACAAAAAACAACGTTTTGCCCACACACAATCAATTTAAATGACGTTTTAAAAAACTTAGTTTTTTTTCATCACAAAAAACGACCGTGTGTACGCGGCATTAGTGTTTTTATATGTATGACCCACTAATGCATGAAATACAGATTAGAACACTGAATATATTTAATTGTTGAATAAGCACACCATTAATTTTTATTTTACAATTGTTTAGGGTGTGAGATCACTAATCAATGGTTGCAGCTGTTCTTATATTTGAATTCAACACGTGGAGGTATCAATATTATTATTATAATTTTCGCATACACTAATTGTGTTTTATACATAGCAGCGCACAAGTATTCTATACACAAACATAGAAAAGAAGATGCACAACTGTTAACTACCATGTTAGGGCCCTTTCACACGGAGCGGTCCGTTTTGCGGTCCGCTCTGTGTGTCCGTCGGCTCAGCGGGGGGTCTCCGCTGAGCTGTTGGGCGGACAGGGCGGTCCCCGCACGCTATGCAGGGACCGCCCTGTCTCTCCTCCGCTCTCCCCTATGGGGAATCGGATGGAAACGGACCGCCTGTCCGTTTGAATCCGATCCGTTCCACCGGACGGAAGAAAAATAGGACATTCTTCCGTCCGAAAAAACTGATGCAGATCTTACAGACGTTAGCGGATGCATCATCCGCTAACGGACCTGCTCCCATAGGGGCCCATTACAAGTCCGTTAACGGACTTGTAATTAGTGGACCATTCGTCCGCTAGTGTGAAAGGGCCCTTACTAGACCAGTCTCCACAGTGTCTTCTCGATCGTATTCCAGCAGTCTTGGGTCTGTAGCACCTTTTTGTGTACAGTTTAGAGTGAGGACATTTTGACTCACAGTAGCCTGTGTAAGCAGTAGTTAATTGGTTGGGGTTACTTTAGGCCAGGCTGGAGGGCTTTACAGGTCAGGCCTCTGGTACCCCCCCTGGTTTTAGAAGCTGCTGGTAATTTCCAGAATAGAGTAGGTGGAGGCAATCCACAGACAGGAGGCCTGGCATGGTGGCTGGGGCAGCCCATAAATATTGGGAAGCTCTGCCAGCAAGGGAGTCAGGTGGGAGATGGAGTGCTGAGGCTGTGTTGTGTAGCCTGGGAGGGGGCCCTAGGGCTGAGGGGGGCTAGGTCTCCAGGCTGAGGAAGGAAAAAGGACAGGGGGGCCTCCATTGCCCTACTGTCTATTCTAGGGGAGACTCTGGCCAGCATGGGAGGACCTGGACAGCAGGAGGCCTGAACAGCAGTCTTCTTCAAAGCAGCAGGATTACCAGGGACAGTGTGAGTACCTCTAGACCCCCAGGGCCAAAAGGGGAGAATGCTTCAAGATGCAATATCCAGCAAGCTTTTCTGGGACTGTGCCAACAAGCTAAACCCAATCCCTTATTCTGGAAACGCTTTTACCAAGCACTGGTATTTTTAAGAGAGGGGATATAGAGCTCCTGCAATTTTTTTTTTTGCTAAATTCCACAAAGGGGACACAGAGCTCCTATAAGGGGAATTCTTCTTTGCCAAAGCAAGAGACCCTGTTAGTGCTCCGGAGGGAATACAGTCCAGAATTTGCTATTTTATCAGTGTCCAGAGTGAAGAAAGTATTCTTCAAGTCGTTCTTTTGAGATCCTATAATCCCTTTTCTCCATCCAAGTTGTGTTTCTCCCCCCCCCCCCCAATAAAACAATAAGCACAACCCCGTGGACTGTTTACTGTTTCCAAAAGAAAGGTGGGAAATGTGCGTTGATTGGTTGTGCAGGAATAGTTGGACCCAAAATCCAGCGGCCCTCTAGGGGGTAGCACTACATGTTTTAAAGTCTTTAAGACAAATACAGGGCACTGGACGTGAGGACACAGAGGGCACAGTCCACTGCCATAATGTGGGGGAGCAGTGGATCGCGTAA
This sequence comes from Rana kukunoris, assembly GCA_029574335.1. Taxonomy (NCBI): domain Eukaryota; kingdom Metazoa; phylum Chordata; class Amphibia; order Anura; family Ranidae; genus Rana; species Rana kukunoris. The sequence continues at coordinate 249,868,847 of CM056049.1, forward strand.
GTAAAAGTGCTTTTAATCTCCCCTAGAATAAATGACCAGTTAACCCTTGCAGCGCATTCACAGATCTACTCCAAGGGAGAATTTTTAGAGTTGGGCTTTAAAGTGGAATCCCAGGCTTAAACCTAACTACTCCTAAAACTGTCCCTTACCCCATCCTAACACCCATGGTTCTTCAAAAAGTTTCTGCACTTTTTTTTTTTTTAAAGCAGTTGTAAACCGCTGCAATAAAAAAAAAAAGTTTAACTACAAGACCCCTGAGAGGGCTTCTATCTTCACCTGGTCTTCTATCCAGGTTTGCAGACTGTGGCTGGAGCTGTGGTGACGTCGCACAGCCAGAGTCTGTGCCCATTTAGGAAATATTAATTTTCCCTTCAGGTAAGCCCTATTATAGGCTCACCGGTAGGTAAAAACCACAAAGTGGACTTAACTACTGCTTTAACAAAGTTATTTTTATATATCTCAAAACTTTTTAAAGACCCCTTGTATTTTCAGACCACTGTGCTCTGGTCACGTGATCCAGCTCCCCTGGATTGTACAATACCCTGAAAAATGGACAGCCGGACCTGATTGGACTTCTTGTGTGAAAGGGGCCTTACACAGGTTAGTGAGTGAGTAATTCTCTCAATTTTTAGAGGCTGATCTGCTGACAGCCTTGAAGCAGAATTAAACACTCCGATCCTTTACAGCCAATGACTCTGCTTCTGTTTGATCTGCAACTGCACATGTGATCAGTTATGACACCAGCCAGGGCAGCAATTTAGAAATTTTACACAGCTTTAGGCCTGGGCCTGACCACCAACATTCCCCAGGGTCTGCCCACTGGCCATCCTACCGAATCCATCCATAATATATACTGATTTGCACAATTTAATAACAGAACCAAACCTTTGGAGTCCGCCTGCTCAGCGGGGAATCTGCCTGCTGCTCTCTGCTGAGCAGGCTAGTCCATGTCCACTTATGTAGAGCGTATACAGCCTTCTCTCCTCCATGGGTGGTTGGATGTAAACGGATCACTTTTCAGTTTTCGCCCAACTGCCATACGATCCCCATCCACCTGTTTTTAGCAGACAGGATCAGATTGGATGTTGATGGGTGTTAATGGGCACATGTCTGTTGACACCTGACGCTCCATACAGGGGATTGGAGGGTCTGAACGGGCCTGTCTCAAAAACTGAAAGGGCTCTTAAAGGGGTTGTAAAGCTTCATGTGTTTTCACCTTAAAAGGGGTGTAAAGGTAAAAAAAAAATCCATAAATACCTTATTTTACCTTAGTGCAGTCCTCCTTCACTTACCTCATCCTTTGATTTTGCTTTTAAATGTCCTTATTTCTTCTGAGAAATCCTCACTTCCTGTTCTTCTGTCTGTAACTCCACACAGTACTGCAAGGCTTTCTCACTGGTGTGGCGTGTCCTGCTCGCCCCCTCCCTTGGACTACAGGAGAGTCAGGATGCCCACTAACACACAGCTCCTTTCTCTATCTGCAACGTAGAGAGCGTCCTGACTCTCTTGCTGGCCCCCTCAAGGGAGGGGGCGAGCACAACACTCCACACCGGGGAGAAAGACTTGCATTACTGTGTGGAGTTAGACAGAAGAACAGGAAGTGAGGATTTCTCAGAAGAAATAAGGACATTTAAAAGCAAAATCGAAGGATGAGGTAAGTGAAGGAGGACTGCACTAAGGTAAAGGAAGCTATTTAGGGAAATAAAATTGTACAACCCCTTTAATGCATCCTATGAATTAAGTTCATGTCCTATTCTGTAAAATATTTCCTGCTAACCTCACAGGGAGCAGGCATACATTTTATATAGAAGAAAAAGATTACAAGTAATTGTATAACCACCAAATCAACCCAACGTGTTTCAACTTATACAAATTCTTCTTCAGGGGATAGGAAGGTTGAAGCAATCACAAAAAACATGGACATGACTGGTTGTCAAGACCAGCAAAGATGGCTAGTGGTGCATACGGGCAGCACAGTGGTTTAGTGGGTAGCACTTTCGCCTACCTAGAGTTTGCATGTTCTCCCTGTGCCTGTTCGGGTTTCTTTCAGGTACTCTGGTTTCCTTCCACACTCCAAAGACACGCTGGTAGGTTAATTGAATGTACAATTGTGACAGATCTCAGATACCCCAGGTGGGCACATCCGCCAGACCTGTGTCTCCTGTCCTCCAAACGCACCCGCAGCCTGCAGATTCACCATAACCAGCCCTTAACCCCTCAATCACGAGACAATCCACACAGGTGTTGAGGGTTAAACATGCAGAGCTTAAACTGTTTATTAAATTCCAAGACATACAGTTTTACACACAGTTAGGGACATTCCCCTTAGCCTTGTCTAAGAGTGGAGAAGGGACAAGGAACAACCAATGGGAACTGAACATTTGTACATTTAACAGTCTACAGATAAACATAATGAGATTATGGTAAGTAGGCAGCCTCTCAATACACACCCCCTGCGGAGAGATGTCTCCAGTCCAGACCATTGTCTATGTGACATGAATCAACACAATTAGACAGAGCTTAAAGGGGGGGGGGGATGGGGGAGAAGAGATGTAGCATTACATTACATTATCTTAGTGGCAGCTTGTCCCGGGTCTCCAGCCTCGTCTGGGCCATAGTCTGTGGGTAGGAGGCACACAGTGACAGTGGGTTCTGTCACATTTCTCCCCTTTTAACAGACTAACCAGGTTCCTGACCCTCAACTGGTCTGGACCTGCGTTAGTCACAGACTTCCACCCCAGGCAAACAGGGAAAGTAAAAGTACAACTCTGGCGCTGGAGAGCAAAATCACACATACGGTCTCCTGTGAATAAAAACAGCCGCTGCAGAGTGGGAAAAACTGTCCGCGCTCCTCTGATTCGGGGCTGGGTTGCAGATATTGGGGGGAGCTGAATAATCCTCTGCCCCAATGCCAGCGCTTCAGCTGGTAGGGAATGTAGGCTGCTAGGGCTATGCATTTGGGGAGGAAAAGTTACTTGCTTGTCTCCTGGTGTAGTCACCAGCCGCTGAGCTGACCATGTCGCGGAGTCTCTATCTCTATCTCTCTATCTCTATTTCTGATGCTGGGCAGAGACCAACAGCGCTCTGTCCTGTAGCCAGCACTTCTGCCGGGGGGACATATACAAAAGTTGGGTACAGTCGCTGGATAGGGGGAAGCGTTTTCTCCCCTGCCTGTTCTGTGACCAGCCACTGGGGTGACTTCTGACAGGGGCTGTCTCCCAAACCTTCCAAAAACATACTGAGGGCTGGTTAGGGGCCAGCGGAACTCTGCCCCATAGTCAGCTCTTCTGATGGGGGGGATAAACACTGGGGTAGTGTCCAAGTGCTGGGGAAACGGCTCACTATGGTCATCCCTCGGCTCTGTCCTGTAGCCAGCACTTCTGCCGGGGGGACATATACAAAAGTTGGGTACAGTCGCTGGATAGGGGGAAGGGTTTTCTCCCCTGCCCGTTCTGTGACCAGCCACTGGGGTGACTTCTGACAGGGGCTGTCTCCCAAACCTTCCAAAAACATACTGAGGGCTGGTTAGGGGCCAGCGGAACTCTGCCCCATAGCCAGCGCTTCTGATGGGGGGGATAAACACTGGGGTAGTGTCCAAGTGCTGGGGAAACAGCTCACTATGGTCATCCCTTGGACTCCCTGGATTTAACTCTGAGGGTGGGCAGAGGCAAGTGGCACTCTGCCCTGTAGCCAGCGCTTCTTCTGGGGGGATGAACGTTGGGGTAGTGTCCAATTGCTGGGGAGGGAGAATTGCTTCCTCTACTCCCGGTGGGGATATCTGCTGTTGGGGAAACAGCTCACACAGATCATCTCTCAGACTCTCCGGAGCCAACTCTTTTTCTGATGCTGGGCAGTTGCCAGTGGCACTCTGCCCTGTAGCCAGCGCTTCTGCTGGGGCACCGGATGCGATACTCTGGACTTGCTGCTGATCACCATTTCCCAGCCTTCCAACGCCTGTCTCAACTCCCCTTTCTGAGACCTTAATGCTATTAGCTTGTCTCGCTGCCTGGGGGACCTCCAGTGCGTTCCGGCATTCTAGCGCTCGCAGTTACCTCTGTATCATCGCCGCTTCTTCCATTGCTGTTAGGATGGGAAAACGTAGGGACATCCCTGGCCCCATTTGCTTCTCATCTTTGTGACTGTCTGTTATTTCTCCCGGACAGTCCCAGGCAACGGAGGCCATGCCAGGCTGCTGAACACCGTCAAACAGCCGCTTGTAGGCAATCTCGAGCTCCCATTCCTGCTTAACCAGGAACTCCAATTCCTCCAGGTCACACGCCTCTTCAGGGAGGTCCAGCACCTCATCTTGGAAGTCTAGGATGTTTTCCATCCGCCACTCCTCATCGCTCCCAAAGTCTGGGTCTCCGTACATTTTTTGATGGAGCAACCCCACGCCGCCGTAGCCAACGCCTTCTGTCGGGCTGCCATCTACTGTACCTGGCCAAAGTTGAGCCACGAACCACCGGAGGGCTCTGTAGATGGCGTCCAGCTTCATCTCCTCCTGGACCAATCTTCCAAGCTCCGCCTTCCACTCATCTGGCGGTCTTTCCCTTAGGAACATCTCTCACGCACAGTACTGTGTCCAGTACATCTCTGTGGAGGAAGGATCTTCCCCTGATGGTGCCACTCGTGGCTTAGCGCCTCATGCCAGAGTTGCCGGCGGATCACATCCTCCCAGCCGAGCATGGTGTGCTCCATCGCTGGTCCCCGATGTTGCTTCCACATGCCTTGCAGCCTCCTCCCGAACTCTACTCTCGTGCTGGCTGGTGCCCGTATCACTCCTCGGCAGCTGCCCAGATCTTGAATCCTGGTGGTGGTTTGGATGTCCTGGACTGCAGGAGACGTCCCACTGCTGCCACCACTGTGACGGATCTCAGATACCCCAGGTGGGCACATCCGCCAGACCTGTGTCTCCTGTCCTCCAAACGCACCTGCAGCCTGCAGATTTGCCATAACCAGCCCTTAACCCCTTAATCACGAGACAATCCACACAGGTGTTGAGGGTTAAACATGCAGAGCTTAAACTGTTTATTAAATTCCAAGACATACAGTTTTACACACAGTTAGGGGCACTCCCCTTAGCCTTGTCTAAGAGGGGAGAGGGAAAAGGAACAACCAATGGGAACTGAACATTTGTACATTAAAACAGTCTACAGATAAACATAATGAGATTATGGTAAGCAGGCAGCCTCTCAATACACACCCCTTGCGGAGAGATATGTCCAGTCCAGACCATTGTCTATGTGACATGAATCAACACAAATAGACACAGCAACAAGGGGGGGATGGGGGAGAAGAGATGTAGCATTACATTACATTATCTTAGTGGCAGCTTGTCCTGGGTCTCCAGCCTCGTCTGGGCCATAGTCTGTAGGTAGGAGGCACGTGCACAGTCCCTTCCAAAACACACAGTGACAGTGGGTTCTGTCACAACAATGTATATGTAAAGCGATACCGTAAATTGACATCGCTATATAAGTACCTGAAATAATAATACTATTCGGATCTCAGCCTGAAACGGGCTTCAATTCCCACAGAGGATTAATGGTCATCAGAGGGAGGCAACTGAGGCAGGCTCAATCATATTGGCTGGTTCAAAAATAGGTCACCATATGAGAATGGACTCATTATTATATAAGTTGAAACACGTTGAATTTTGATTTGGTGGTTATGCCATTCATTTTAATTGTTCTCTTCTATATAAAATGTATCCCTGCTCCCTGTGAGGCTAGCAGGAAATATATTTAACGTGAACTGTATATATCAGCTATTTTTTAATTCATTGTTCAGAAAGATTTCCTATTTTTTTTATATATATATATATTTCTATTGTGTGATTTCTCTTGCTGCAACAAAGTCTCATGGGAGATATTTTTTCTATATATCATGACTTAATTTCTTAATTTTTCTAAATTGAAAACTAACACATAAACAAGAATTTCCATACTTTAGCTTTGCCAAGACCTATTTTATCCATACTTCAGCCATATCCAAAAAACCTTTGCCAAGACCTACATTATATTATCCAAAGTATTGGGACGTCTGCCTTTACATGCTCAGAAATTTTAATGGCATCCCAGTCTTACTCTGTAGGGTTCAATCATTGACGGCTGATGCTCACATTTTTTTTTGGGGGGGGGGGGGGGCTGCAAACAAACTGCAGCCACTGTGCCCATCGAATGCAGCCCCTATGCCCCAGTAATTGCAGCCACTATGCCCCATCAAATGAAGCCACTGTGCCCCATCATTTGGCTCAAATCAGGTGCTTAACTGTAATTCAGGTGCCAGGCATCCGAAAAGGGGGCGGACGCCTGATTGGGTGGTGGCCACAGTGGCCGTGGATAGATTCATACAATGCATAAATCTATCCATTATGCATATAGGGGGGTGGCGTGATAGAGGATTCAATATTGAGTTGGCCCACACTTTGCAGCTACAACTGCTTCAACTCTTCTAGGAAGTCTGTGTACAAGGTTTAGCAGTGTGTCTATGGAAATATTTGACCATTCGTCCAGAAGCACATTTGTGAGGACAGGCACTGATGTTGGACATAAAGGCCTGGCTTGTAGTCTCTGCTATAATTCATCCCAAAGGTGTTCTATCAGGTTGATAGAGCCCAACCTCTGGAAAAACAACCCCACACCATAATCCCCCCCTCTACCAATCTACCAAATGAAAGGGGTGGGCCAATACTTTTGGAAATATAGTGCGGATGAGTGAGTTTGGAGTGGAGGAACTTGACTGGCCTGCAGAGTCCTGACCTCAACCCGGTAGAACACCTTTGGGATGAATTAGGGTGGAGACTGTGAGCCAGGCCTTCCCTTCCACATCAATACCTGACCTCACAAATGTGCTTCTGGAAGAATGGTCGAACATTCCCATAGACACGCTCCTAAACCTTGTGGACAGCCTTCCCATAAGAGTTGAAGCTGTTATAGCTGCAATGGATGGGCCAACTCATTATTGAACCCTACGGACTTAAGCCTCGTTCACACGTTCGGACTGCCATCCAACTTTTCCGTGGATTTTGGTCCGAAAAGGGCATTGGCCGTAGACTTGTTCTGCATTCACACGGCACAACATTTTTAGCTCTTTACCGCCACCCTTTGGGCAACTTATGTTGTCTGATGATTAGCATTGGTTCTGAGAATGCGTGTTTGTACTTTGGATTTTAGTTGGACGGATTGAGTACACATGATCGGATAAACCGACGTAACAGATTTAATGCCCAACAGTCGGTGAGCGTGAACAGCTAACAGTGTTAATTCAGCCAATAATTGTCTGATGGAGCATACACGGGGTTGGAATATCCAAAACAACACGTCCGTCAAACAATTATGGCCATAAAGTTGGATCGTGTGTACGAGGCTTAAGGCTGGATTCACACCTATGCAGTTTTAGTGCTTTTTGCATTTTGCAGATTTGCACTACGGAACATGCTCCATAGGAAACCATGTTAAATGGACTGTAGTGCAAATCTTCAAAAAGTACTCAAACTGCATAGGTGTGAATCCAGCCTAATGCCACGTACACACGATCATTTTTCGGCATGAAAAAAAGCTTTGTTTTTAAAAAAACGTAATTTAAAATGATCGTGTGTGAGCTACACATAATTTTTCAGGTTCTGAAAAACGACAAAAAAAAATTGCTTTTTAACGTCTTTTTAAATGATGTAGTTTTTCGGGATGTAAAAAATGAATGTGTGTGTGGGCTAAAACGACGTTTTAAACCTGTGCATGCTCAGAAGCAAGTTGTGAGACGGGAGCGCTCGTGCTGGTAAAACTACCATTCATAATGGAGTAAGCACATTCATCACGCTGTACCAGGCAGAAAAGCGCGAATCATCTTTTACTAACAAGGAATCGGCTAAAGCAGCCCAAAGGTGAATAGAACTTCCCCTTTAGAGTGCCGTCGTACGTCACCGCGATTTGTTCATCATTTTTTTTTAAAACGATGGTGTGTTTTTAATGATGAAGTTGGAAAACTGTCTTTTTTTGGACATGCTGAAAAACATTTTTTTTTCATGCTGAAAAATGATCGTGTGTACGCGGGATAAGAGTGGCATGCCATTACAGTTCATGTGTGTAAAGGCAGGTGTCCCAATACTTTTGGTAATATAGTGTATTCAACTTGAGATAAAACATTTGCGAAGACCCATTTTGCAAATCCATTGTGCAAAAAAAAGAATGTGGATTATGCAGCCCTCCTAGGCTGTCCCTTCCTTTTTGTTTAGCCTAAGAATATTTTTGTGCTCAGCGATTCTTGACATTCATCTAGAGCTAGAACTCAACCAAAGTCGCAGGAAACCTGAAGATCTTCATTACAGATTCATGTCCCCATATTGGATGGCAGCGCTTCTTCTCATCACATTCTTAAAGCTGTATGCTGACATCATCCTCCTTTTCATTTCCCTTCCTAAAATTCCTTGGAGAAGTTTAGACAAAGTTTATCATCGGTGTAAACAAAGAGGGGCACGATGACAGCACCATTAAAACCCGTTTGAAGATGACAGATCCGCTGGACGGTGCTGCTTTGGAAGGATCAGCTTCTCCTTGGCATGAATAAATAAGTAGGAGCGGAGGGGATGTGACATCTTAATGGAAAAGAAGAGATAGAAGCTCCTTGTAATTAGAGGAGATCGGTGTAGAGTGCAGGTGGAAAGGCGATAGAGCAGACGTCCTGACTGTATATACGGCATGGATCCGATTCATCCGTCCTCCGATCACAATCGCTCACAGATCAGCATGCAAATACTGGGTGACACGGTAGGAGAAGGAAGGGGGTGCACTTCAGACTATGCCAGCCTAGGACACCCAGCTCTTCTCTGCGGTCGGACATCAGATGAAAGCACACTTTTTGGCCATCACAAAACTTTAAGAAGGATTCATCGAGGAGCAGGTGTAAGCTCTTGGGGCGAGGGGGTGCATACCACAGCTGTCACAGGGCACCGATCTGTGGAAATGTCCAGCAAGGAGTTCATTCAGAGAAGAAAATGGAAAGTAGAAGAAAGGAGTGTCAGCTGGGATCTGCTAGACAGCGGGGGCTTCCCTGCAGAGCTGGTGGCTAAACATGGAAGTGAGATGATGGATATGAAGCTGAGCAAGAAAGTGTCAGCCAGCAATCATGGCAGGAACATGAATGTCATTGTGTGCAAGATGGAAGAAGATGAGTCTAGAAGCTGGAGTGAAGGGCATGATCTCTCCAGGTACTCAGAGGAGACAACTAGTGACAAGGCTTCTAAACTTCAGAGGGATATAGAGAGAGATCAGGGATCAGGAGAACACAGGATGAGGAAGGTGAAGCTCTACAGAAGAGCAGAGAGTGACAACCTCATCTCCTATCTACAGGGGGGCATCAGAAGGTTGACCCGCTCAGCTTCAGAGAGCAGTGAAGGACATAGACAGGTCAGCAGGTTGTCTCTACAAGGAGGTCTGGAGAAATCTATCAGTACTGACCACTTGCTGACCAATGAGGACGAATTTCTAAGCACTGATCATCATCGGCATGCTATGGTGTGCACTAGTATTAGGCTGACACCTGGCAGCTGTCAAAGTCACCTGGACTCTACCAAGAGCAGCCTTCATACCTATGAACAAGAAAAGGAGGGCGCTTCCAGGGGCAGAGCCCCTCCAAAACGTATATACCAGCTGGATCCCTTGTTTAGGGACAGTCTAAGCTCTAGCAGCAGTGACATCGCAGATGAACCGCCTATATATAGCCATGAGGATGCTGGAGTGGAGAATGTTAGAGAGGAGGCTACATTGTGGGACACAAGACCTCCTCCTCCCGTCCACTCCATACAGAGCAATAAAGGGGTCTTCTCTGTGGCACCCACCAAACTAGAGCCAGAAGACCAGGAGAAACTGCTGTCTGTGGCAGATGCCAAGAAAGCCTTTGAGGTTTCTAGCTCTTCTAAACGCAAATCCTGGGCAGCTTCCCATTCTAAAAGGGGTGAGTGATTCTTCTTTTAACCATTAAGGTCCTTCTTTTTTGGTGAATAAGAAAAATAGATAGAAAAACAGAATTAACCACCTTCTTTTATACTTGACAGATCCATTAATTGACCATTCTTTCCAAAGAAAATATAACATTTCCGATACAATTAAAAGCATATGTAAAGCCATTTACATTCGTTTTTGAAGGGTTAGACCCCCAGACAGGTTTTTATTGATCTCTGTGTTAGAGAGATTCACCCCCTCTGATGACCATTTGTGGTGTATGTTTAGTTATTGACTTAGAAGAAACTTTGTAATAGTTTCATGTTATCAATTATGTTAGTGTAAAGGAATCACTTCTATCTATATACAACATGTTTAATGTATAATGAGACATGTGATTTCATTATTCTGTGGAAAGTTGGGAACATCTGATCTCTCCATTCTGTGGTGTGGCTCAAACCGGTTTTGACTAGTTTTTGGGCTGCTATATATGACCAGAAGACAAAGGGGCTATGGAAGTTCTTTCAGGCTGTTAAGGTGGTTGTAAACCTTCGGGTTTCTTTTTATAAAAAAAACAAACATGTCTATACTTACCTCCTCTGTACAATAGTTGTACACGGAGCAGCCCCAATCCTCTTCTCCTGGGGTCCCCCGCCGGCGTTTCAAGACCCTCCTTTTCATCGGGTGCCACCACAGAAAGCCACTTTTCCTGGGGGCACCCGTGCATGCTCGCTCCCGAGTCTTGCGGTTGCATCCATTGACACAGACAGCGGGACTCTGCCCCCCCCCCCCTTGCTCTGGTGTCACAGGATTTGATTGACAGGAGCTGGAGCCAAGGTCTCCTGCTGCTATTAATCTGTCTAATGAGGAAAGAGACAGCGACTGGAGCCGCTGGATTGGATAGGACTCGGGTAGAATGCATTAAGTTGAAAAACATTAAAGGGGTTGTAAACCCTCCTGTTTTTTTTCAGCTTAATGCATCTTATGCATTAACCACTTAAGACCCGGACCAAAATGCAGGTAAAGGACCTTGCCCCTTTTTGCGATTCGGCACTGCGTCATTTTAACTGACAATTGCGCGGTCGTGCGACGTGGCTCCCAAACAAAATTGGCGTCCTTTTTTCCCCACAAATAGAGCTTTCTTTTGGTGGTATTTGATCACCTCTGCGGTTTTTATTTTTTGCGCTATAAACAAAAATAGAGCGACAATTTAAAAAAAAATGCAATATTTTTTACTTTTTGCTATAATAAATATCCCCCAAAAATATATAAAAAAACATTTTTTTTCCTCAGTTTAGGCCGATACGTATTCTTCTACCTATTTTTGGTAAAAAAAATCGCAATAAGCGTTTATCGGTTGGTTTTCGCAAAATTTATAGCGTTTACAAAATAAGGGATAGTTTTATTGCATTTTTATTATTTTTTATTTTTTTTTACTACTAATAGTGGCGATCAGCGATTTTTTTCGTGACTGCGACATTATGGCGGACACTTCGGACAATTTTGACACATTTTTGGGACAATTGTCATTTTCACAGCAAAAAAATGCATTTAAATTGCATTGTTTACTGTGGAAATGACAGTTGCAGTTTGGGAGTTAACCACAGGTGGCGCTGTAGGGGATGTGTGACCTATGTGTTTACAACTGTAAGGGGGTGTGGCTGTAGGTGTGACGTCATCGATCGCGTCCCCCTATTACAGGGATGACGCGTTCGATGCTACGGCCACAGAGAAGCACGGGGAAGCCGTGTTTACACACGGCTCTCCCCGTTCTTCCACTCCAGGGACAGATCGCCGCACTGCAGCGGCGATCGGGTCCGCGAATCCCGCGGTCCCGGTCCTGGAGCTTCGGACCGGGTCACGGGCGCGCGCGCGCGACCCACGGCTGGGTAAAAAAATCAACGTATATATACGTTGATGTGCCCAGCCGTGCCATTCTGCCGACGTAAATGTGCAGTAGTCGGTCCTTAAGTGGTTAAGGTGAAAAAACTTCTGTCATTCACCAGCCTCACATCCCCCCGTTTTATTTACCTGGGCCCTGGAACATCCCACGGTAAGGATGCGCAGTCTCTCTGCCCAGGGTTCTCGGCTCTTGGTTGAATAGATTGATAGCAGCGCAGCTATTGACTCCCGCTGCTGTCAATCAAATCCAATGACGTGGGCGCTGAGGGGCGGGGCCGAGTCATGCATTCAGCGGCTATGGACACCAAATGCTGGACATGGGAGCACGCCCGCAAGGTAACCCCCTCTGGGAGAGTTCTTCTCCTAGGGGGTTATCTGATGTGGGGAGGAGCAGCGAGAGCCGCCGGGGGACCCCAGAAGACGGTGTTCGGGGCTACTCTGTGCAAAATGTACTGCACAGTGGAGGTAAGTATGACATGTTTGTCATTAAAAAAAAAAAAAAAAACGTTAGTATCACTTTAAAGCTTTAGGACCACTTTAAAGATCAAGTTATTTTTTTTCCAAATTCCAGCTCCCCAATGTACCATATAACCGTATAGCATTAATGTTCTTCTTTTGCAAAAATGAAACAGCTTTCCATTTATTCTACCCACACTTACCTCACTCCCTTCACAAAATGTTTAAAAACCCTGCTCCATTACTTTTGCCTTACTTCCTTAAAATACTTTAGGTCATGACACAGGAAGGAGTTGACCAGCTGAGGGTAGATGATACAGGGTGTGTGCTAATCAGATCAGCTGATCAACTCCTTCCTGTGTCATGACCTAAAGTCTGTGTTCAGTAAGTAAAGCAAATGTAATGGAGCAGGGTTTTTAAACATTCATGAAGAGAGCGAAGTTAGCGTGGGTAGAATAAATGGATATCCGTTTTATTTTTGCAAAATAAGTACAGTAATGCTATACTGGTACGTAGGGGAGCTGGAATTTTAAAAATAAAAAGTTGAACAAGGGTAAACTTAGTCTTAAACACTATACCTGAAACAAGGACAGATAGAACTGTCACCTCCAGGAACTTCAAATGAAGTGGTGGACTCCCCCTGGATTGTACATGCCGTAATAATCTTTTTTTTTTTTTTATCATTTGTAATACATCTTTGAACCATGCTAACAGTGGTGGCTGGGGTTTTTTTTTTATTTGGGGGGGGGGGGCAAACAATCTGAGGTTATGGGGGCCACCCCCCAGTCGGTCAGTCAGTTAGGGCCCCGCACATACTCCATTTTGCTTGTAGCACTCCGACGGGCGGTGGCTGCTTCTCTCCAGGCTGCCGGAGGCATGTTTCTTGGTTCTCCTGCGTCTCCTCCTGGTGGCCAATCCAATTGGATCTCCTTTCAGCAGATCAGGTGACGGGTCTTATGACCGCTTCCTGATTGGCCGTCTGGAGAATCAGTGTTACAATAGCAAATATTCATACGCTATTGTCACACAACTGGGCAGGCTTCAGGCATAGTAATCTGCGCCCCTAGTCCACCCTTTTTTTTAAGCCCATTAGAGCCTCTGGCTCTATTCACGTGCTTAAAAAAAAAAAACTGATTGGAATCCATGCGTCCGGTTTCCTGGATGTAGATCAGAGGGCCGGACGTATGGATGGGGGGGGGGGCGCGGTGCCCATGCGCCCCTAATGGATAGGCTACCACTGCAAACTAAGTAAATACATTTTACTATACTTTCGAATTGTCTAAAATTATTGTACCATATCCACATATCTGAAAGGTTAAACATAGGAACTTTTATGTCTAACCCTTTTTACACCATTGCCTTCTGTACATCTAATGCTAAGGAATCCAACATGAACATGGGGAAATGTATATATGGGGACACCTGTTCTGGTGATGGCTGTCTAAAAGGGGAAAACCCCTCACTTTGAATTGATCTCCCGTAACTTCCTGCCGTGTCTTTGGGACAAGAACCTCAGAGAAATCTCCCCAATAGGACACATACAGCACACAAGGGGTCTTAAACATTCTTTGTTCTAGCCCAAGTGAAAAAGTTTTGGCTTTGCATACACTTTAATATCATACATTAACTAAATGAGAAACAAAATGTTACACCACACTAAATGACCAGGAGAAACTGCTGTCTGTGCAAATGCTAAGAAAGCCTTTGAGATCTCCAGTTCTCCTAACTGCAAAACGAATGCCGCATACACACGACCGTTTTTAATGTCATGGAAAAAACTAAGTTTTTCTCGACGTTTTTCTTGTCAAGCCTGCCTTGCATACACACGATCGTGAAAAAAAAATGCTCTAGCAAAGTGCGGTGACGTACAACACGTACGACGGCACTATAAAGGGGAAGTTCTATGCGGATGGCGCCACCCTTTGGGCTGCTTTTGCTAATTTCGTGTTAGTAAAAGTTTGGTGAGAGACGATTTGCGCTTTTCAGTTTTTGTGGTTTTCAGTCTGTGCGAGCGTGACAAATGTGCTATCTCCATTACGAATGCTAGTTTTACCCGAACGAGTGCTCCCGTCTCATAAATTGCTTCTGAGCATGCGTGTTTTTTTCCTGTCGTTAAAGCCTACACACGACCGTTTTTCACGACGTGAAAAACGACGAGAAAAATTAGAGCATGTTCTAAATTTTTAATGGTCATTTTTTCACGTCGAGAAAAATGCTCTGGAACCTACACATGATCATTTTTAATGACCAATTTAAAAAAATTAATTTTTCTCGTCATGAAAAACGGTCATGTGTACGCAGCATTAGGCAGTTTTCTTTTCTAAAATGGGGTGAGTGATTCTCCTTTTTAATTATTAAGGTCCTTCTTTTTTGGCCAATAAGAAAAAGGGGTAGAAAAACAGAATTGATCATTTTCTTTTATACTTCACAGATCTTTCAGTTGGCCATTCTATCCAAAGAAAATGTAACATTTTTGATGCAATTAAAAGTGTATGTAAAGCCGTTTTATTAGTTTGTGGGCATACACTTATAGATGTTTTTCGTTCAGCCAAAATAAATCTAACAGATTCCTCCATTCACGCGAAAGAGCACTGATGGACAAGTCTTCCCTGATAATTATTGTATTCTGACATCTGGCTCCAGCAGATGTCGGAATACTCCAATAGTGCATGCAACTGATTGGATGCTGGCTCTGTTTGGCCAATACATTCCACCCTGTTCATGTGACAAATGTCCATTATACAATTGGTGCTGACAGGGGCACCCATGGCTCAAACTTCTGCTAAATCAGCAGCAATTAGAGCCATGTTAGGCTGCGTATATGGCATCATTCAGACCTTTGCGTGGAATTCTGCAGGTAATAGGCATCCTAGGAGAGGTATCACTGGTAGCACAGGAACACACACCCATATTCTAGGCACAGGCACCCTGCAGAATACACTTCAGTACCATTGCTCTATTGGGATCCATTCCATTCCCGAACATGGGCAGGAATTTAAAATGCACTTTTGCCGAGCAGCGGCATAGGTTTAAACAAACTTCAAAGGATTATAATAACAGTAGACGTAACCATGATTACTGTTCTATAAAATAATAAAGTGTAGCTAAACCCAAAAACAAAACAGCAATATATTGCAGCTTACTAGTGCTAAATTGTGGAAGTTGCATTTGTTTTCATTTTTCAGGCTAAGAACATTTCTAGCAAGTATAGAAACTAGTGTTGATCTGGCCAGAAATGTGTCCTTGTCACTTGATGTAAGAAGATGTGCAGTAAAAAGACATCATAAACAATGTTATCTCTCTTTTGTAAAGTACTAATCACATTAATCCACCATGTAATGGAGATGAACAAAGCTTTCAGCCTGTTTGACAAGCATAGCTCCTACCACAGATACAATTTAGAAGTGAGTAAAGACACATAGGGGAAGAATATGTGTTATTTTCAGGATCACCAGGTGAAACTAAATGAAAAAAAAACAAATTGTTTATAAAGGCAAAAGTTTTTTTTACCTTAAAGGTTCATTTTTTATTTTCTAAATAGGTTCCTTTGAGCTAGTGCATTGTTGGTTCACTTACCTTTTCCTTCCATTTACCTTCTAAATGTTTTTTTTTTCTTTGTCTGAATTTCTCACTTCCCGTTCTTCCACAGTAAGGTGTTCTGGCTGACTAACCCCCATGGATGATGGGGGCAAGCTTACTGAGGAGGAACAAGAAGTGAGAAATTCAGACAAAGAAAAAAAACATTTAGTAGGGAAATCAAAAGAAAAGGTAAGTGAACCAACAATGCACTAGCTTAAAGGAACCTATTTAGAAAATATAAAACAAACCTTTACAACCCCTTTAAAAAATGTTTTACTTTAATGCATTCTATGCATTAAGGTGAAAAACCTTCTGTGGTGTAGCTCTCCCCTAGAGCTCCCCTTTACTTACCTGAACTCGATCTTTCCAGCGATGAGAACGAGCCCAGAAACGCCTGCTGCTGTCTCGGGTTCTCATTGGATAGTTTGATAGTAGCAGGAGCCATTGTATTCTGCTGCAGTGAATCAAACCCAGTGACACGTGAGCCGGGACAATGGGGTCAATGGACGCAGCAGCAGAACTTGGGAGCACGCCTGCATGAGTTCCCCCATGGAATTCAGCTCTCCGTGGGGGCACTTGAGAAGAGGAGGAGCCAGGAGCGCTGCTGGGGGAACGCAGAATAGGAGAATCGGGCCGCTCTGTGCAAAACCCTTGCCCAGAGAAGGTAGGTATGACATGTTTATTTTTTTTGTTTTTTTAAAGCAAAGCTTTACAATCACTTTAATGCATCCTCTGCATTAAGAAGAAAAAATTTTTAACAGCAGCTCCCCCCAAGCCCTCTTCTTAAACCCTTACCTGAGTCTGATCTGAGTTCTTGATCCAGCGATTTCCTGTCTGCTGCAGCTCTTCTACCCTCTCCCCTCTCTCACGGGCCCAGCTGAGAGTAGCAGGAGCCATTGGCTCCTGCTGATGTCACGTAAATAGTGTGAGGAGGTAATGGGGATGGACCTGCAAAAGTTTCCTCATAGCAAGCGGGGTACTCCGGGTGTGTTCACACAATCAAACCAAAATCCCTGCGGACAGACAGCGCGGTGACGTGGCGGTGACGTTGACGCCGCGACGTCTGCAAACCAGGAAGTAAAATGCTTCCACGTATGCGTCGAATCCATTCGACGCATGCGGGGGATTTCGGTCCGCTGGTTAGGCGTACTAACCAGCGGACATGTTTACAGCGGACAAGTTTTAAAGCATGTTTTAAAACTTTTGTCCGCTGGAAACCTGTCCGCTAGGCCGTACACACGATACACACGATCGGATATGTCCACTAGGCCGTACACACGATCGGATATGAATGCATGTTCGATCGTGTGTACGCGGCCTTATACAAGCTGTACACTCACTACTTTACATTGTAGTGTCATTTCTTCAGTGTTGTCACATGAAAGATATAATAAAATATTTACACAAATGTGAGGGGTGTACTCACTTTTGTGATATACTTTATATTAGTCTTTATGCTACTATTATATACCATGGAGAATAATTTCGTATTTTTTTAATCATTTGCTGCACTTACAAATACCTAACTAACCCAGGTATGAAATTCCAGTTCTGTATACCGACAGCTATTGCTTAGGGCTGTAAAGATACAAAGCACATTGTGTTACATTACTTACAAGGGAGACAGCACTAGAAGGCATTTCTGTCTGCAGTGTCATATATAGCTAAAATGTCTGATGGAAAGTAGAGGCAAAGGTTCCTTTTCATAAAACATTTATCTACAAAATCAAAAATAGGATTTTTGTACTCACCGTAAAATCAATTTCTCTGAGTTCATGAACGGACACAGCAGCATTGACCTTAGGGTTATATCACCTTCCTTCCAGGAGAGACTAGGCAGAAAAACAGCACTTCAAGTGTTAAAAACACTTCTGCAGTACAGCTCCTCCCAGGGGGCGTGGTTCCCCGGGTATATAATCCCCACTCTGACTAAACAGCTCCAGTTCGTAACAAGCAGTACAAACCAAAAGGAGGGGTGGGTGCTGTGTCCGTCTATGAACTCAGAGAAATGGATTTTACGGTGAGTACAAAAATCCTATTTTCTCTTCTGTTCATGGACGGACACAGCAGCATTGACCTTAGGGACGTCCCCAAGCAGTGTCAAAATTTCGAGGGGCGGGGAAAACACAGCAAACCAGGGTTCACCCCAAACAAAAAAAACAACCAGAGTTTCTCAACAGGGGAAATCCAACCTTAAACTGCCGCCTGTAAAACCTTGCGGCCAAAGGAGGCATCCGAAGATGCACTCACATCCACTTTGTAAAACTTAGAGAAAGTGTGGATGGACGAACAGGTTGCCGCCTTACACACCTGTAAAACAGAGGCTTGATGACGAAAGAGGCACCAATCGCCCTGGTCGAATGCGCCTTAACCTGAAAGGGAGGCGCCCGCCCCTTTAGGGCATAGGCCTGAAGGACGACCTGTCTGATCCACCTAGAAATGGTGGCCGACGAGACCGCCAGACCCTTTTTAGGACCAGTCACCGACACAAACAGTGAATCAGATCTCCGGAACGGAGCCGTAGAAGTCAAGTACACCTTGTGGCCTGAACCACATCCAAGGAATGCAAAGCGGCCTCCTTCTGGTTCTTTGGCCGAGGACATAAGGATGGTAACACTATGTCCTCATTAATGTGAAAAGCCGACACAACCTTTGGAAGAAATGACGGCTGCGTGTGTAGCATAGGGTGACCACGTGTCCCGGATTACCCGGGACAGTCCCTTATTGGGGAGCTATGTCCCGTGTCCTGGGTACATTCATTGCGGGACAATACATTCACCCCGGCCGGCCGATGCAGCCATTCATAATTCTATGTGGCCATGTCTGTCTCCTCTCTTCCTGGTTCTCCCCTCTCCCGCCCCACCAACGATTTCACCCTATCAACAGAGCAAGGGGGCGGGAGAGCTTCACAGTCAGCAGGATTGGAGGAGTCTTTTAACAACAGCTCCTCCCGCTCCTCTGCTCTGCTCTGCTAATAGGAAGGTAAGACTGTAGCTGGTAATTGGTTGGAGGAGCGGGGCAGGCAGTAGGTTAGAATAATGGATGGAGGTGTAGGTTGGGGATTGCGGTAATGGCTCCCTGCTAGACGTGCAGTGTCACTAAGGCTGTGACTTTGATCTGTGTCCTGGCACTGCTCGTATCTTATGACAGAAATGGGGGCGAAGCGCTGCCTGTATCTGTGTCTCCGAGTCCCTCCTGTGCTTCTCAGTCCTCAGGTCCCTCCTAGGGGCTCGTTCACCTCCAGATGCTCTCCCCCCTAGCTCTGATCCAGGTCCTTCTGTGCAATGTCCAGGATCCCCTCTAACACTGCCCTCTGCGCCTCCATTGAACCCTGTGTGGGAACTCTCTCCTTCATGTACCTCCCATCTACCCTGCACCCAGCCACCACCTCTCTACTCTCCAGAACCCTGCCCCAACCAATAGTACACTGCACCCCTCCACAGAACACTGCACCCCAACCCATAGTACCCTGCACTCCTTCAAAGAACCCTGCCCCCAACCCATAGTACCCTGCACCCCTCCACAGAACCCTGCACCCCAACCCATAGTACCCTGCACCCCTTCACAGAACCCTGCCCCCAACCCATAGTACCCTGCACCCCTTCACAGAACCCTGCCCCCAACCCATAGTACCCTGCACCCCTCCACAGAACCCTGCCCAACCCATAGTACCCTGCACCCCTCCACAGAACCCTGCCCCCACCAATGGTACCCTGCACCCCTCCACAGGACCTTGCCCCAACCCAAGGTACCCTCCACCCCTCCACAGGACCCTGCCCCCAACCCATAGTACCCTACACCCCTCCTCAGAACCCTGCCTCCAACCCATAGTACCCTCCACAGAAACCTGCCCCAACCCATAGTACCCTGCACCCCTCCACAGAACCCTGCCCCAACCCATAGTACCCTGCACCCCTCCACAGAACCCTGCCCCAACCCATAGTACCCTGCACCCCTCCACAGAACCCTGCCCCAACCCATAGTACCCTGCACCCCTCCACAGAACCCTGCCCCCAACCCATAGTACCCTACACCCCTCCTCAGAAACCCTGCCTACAACCCATAGTACCCTCCACAGAACCCTGCCCCAGCCCATAGTACCCTGCACCCCTCTCCAGAACCCTGCCCAACCCATAGTACCCTGCACCCCTCCACAGAACCCTGGACCCCAACCCATAGTACCCTGTTCCCCTCCACAGAACCCTGCACCCCATCACAGAACCCTGCACCACAACCCATAGTGCCCTTCACAGAACCCTGCCCCAACCCATAGTACCCTGCACCCCTCCACAAAACCCTGCACCCCAACCCATAGTACCTTGCTCCCCTCCACAGAAACCTGAACCTCAACCCATAGTACCCTACACCCCTCCACAGAACCCTGCCTTCAATATATTGCAGCGCCACCCTCTCTCGCAAATAACTCACATTCAATGCAATGCATTGAATTTGAGTTATCATTGTTGCCAGCTGCCTGGTCTATTCCTATAACCGGACATGGGTCGCCGGTTACCCGAATAGCGGCAGCTGGTTGGCTGAGGGGAACTGCCTATCAAAGCCAGCGGCTCTGATAGGCTTTTCCAGTACCGCCCTCTTGTTCTCAGAAGTCTATGCTCGGAGCGCAGGCAATCTGCGTTCCTTGCATGAGACTGACGGCCGTTTCAGCCAATCAGGTTCCCGGATTCTGGTTATCAGGAACCTGATTGGCTGAAGCTTCTCTACGGCGGCAGAAGACATTGAGGAAGGACATGGAAGCGTCAGGTAAGTGATTTTTACAGGGAAAGGGGCATCATGGGGCACAGTGGCATCATGGGGCACAGTGGTGACAAAGGGCACAGAGGCGACAATGAGCACAGTGGCATGGGGCACAGTGGTGACAATTGATGGCACAGTGACTGCATATGATGGCATGGCACAGTGGTGACAATTGATGGCACAGTGACTGCATTTGATGGCATGGCACAGTGGTGACAATTGATGGCACAGTGGTGGCGTTTGATGGCATGGCACAGTGGTGGCGTTTGATGGCATGGCACAGTGGTGACAATTGATGGCACAGTGGTGGCGTTTGATGGCATGGCACAGTGGTGACAATTGATGGCACAGTGGTGGCGTTTGATGGCATGGCACAGTGGTGACAATTGATGGCACAGTGACTGCATTTGATGGCATGGCACAATGGTGACAATTGATGGCACAGTTGCTGTGTTGCATGGCACACACAGTGGTGACAATTGATGGCACAGTGGCTGCGTTTGATGGCATGGCACAGTGGTGACAATTGATGGCACAGTGACTGCATTTGATGGCATGGCACAGTGGTGACAATTGATGGCGCAGTGGCAGCATTTGGTGGCATGGGGCACAGTGGTGACAATTGATGGCACAGTGGCTGTGTTGCATGGCATACACAGTGGTGACAATTGATGGCACAGCGGCTGCATTTGATGGCATGGCACAGCGGCTGCATTTGATGGCATGGCACAGTGGTGACAATTGATGGCACATTGGTGACGTTTGGCATTGCACAGTGGTGACAATTGGTGGCACAGTGGTGGCGTTTGATGGCATGACACAGTGGTGACAATTGATGGCACAGTGGTGGCGTTTGATGGCATGGCACAGTGGTGACAATTGATGGCACAGTGGTGGCGTTTGATGGCATGGCACAGTGGTGACAATTGATGGCACAGTGGTGGCGTTTGATGGCATGGCACAGTGGTGACAATTGATGGCACAGTGACTGCATTTGATGGCATGGCACAGTGGTGACAATTGATGGCACAGTTGCTGTGTTGCATGGCACACACAGTGGTGACAATTGATGGCACAGTGGCTGCGTTTGATGGCATGGCACAGTGGTGACAATTGATGGCACAGTGACTGCATTTGATGGCATGGCACAGTGGTGACAATTGATGGCACAGTTGCTGTGTTGCATGGCACACACAGTGGTGACAATTGATGGCACAGCGGCTGCATTTGATGGCATGGCACAGTGGTGACAATTGATGGCACAGTGGTGACGTTTGATGGCATTGCACAGTGGTGACAATTGATGGCACAGTGGTGACGTTTGATGGCATTGCACAGCGGTAACAACTGATGGCACAGTTGCTGTGTTGCATGGCACAGTGGTGACAATTGATGGCGCAGTGGCAGCATTTGGTGGCATGGGGCACAGTGGTGACAATTGATGGCACAGTGGCTGCATTTGATGGCATGGCACAATGGTGACAATTGATGGCACAGTTTTTGTGTTTGATGGCATGGCACAGTGGTGACAATTGATGGCACAGTGGCTGCATTTGGTGGCATGGCACAGTGGTGACAATTGATGGCACAGTGGCTGCATTTGGTGGCATGGCACAGTGGCTGCATGTGATGGGCACAGTGAGGCTGCAATATTTTTTTTTCGTTTGCGCCCCCCAAAAATTTTGAGCACCAGCCGCCACTGCCCTGCACCCCTCCACAGAACCTTGCCACACCATAGTACCCTGCACCCCTTTACAGAACCCTGCACCCCTCAATATACATCCTCACTATTGGCTGGCAAGTGACACTGCATCTAGTGGCAGACTTTGGGTGGCAAGTGGCAAACAGCATCTGGTGGAAGGCTACGGGCGGCAAGCGACACACTGTATCTGCTGGCACGTGACAAGCTTAGGTTTCCCACTGATTTGGCATTATGATGAGTTGAACTATTTTATTTTATATATTACAATGTAGTAATAGAAATAATTGGATTTGATCATTCTGACACCATGTCAAGCATGGTGTCGGGATGATTTAAGTGCTGATATCAGCCATTCACCCGACAAATCACCCGCCAATGAATTCCCTGTCAACCCAGAGACTACATTCCTCCCCCCTTCCACAAAATCATTCCCCCATGCAAAAAAGGTTGGGGACCGCTGTTCTAAAGTGACATCACTTCCTCCTAGCACTCTATGAAATGATATTTTTTTGGGAAGGTGGGGGGGGGGGGTGTCCCTGAATGGCAGTTTGAAAATGTGGTAACCCTAGTGTAGCACCACGTTATCTTTGTGGACCAAGTATGGAGCCTTGCAGGAGGGGTGGGTGGAATGGATGGGGTGGGGTGGATGGATGGGATGGGGTGGAATGGATGGGGTGGGGTGGGTGGATGAATGGGGTTTATGGGATGGGTGGATGAATGGCGTGGAATTGATGGAGTGGGGTGGGTGGATGAATGGGGTTTATGGGGTGGAATGGATGGGGTGGGGTGGGTGGATGAATGGGGTTTATGGGATGGGTGGATGAATGGCGTGGAATTGATGGGGTGGGGTGGGTGGATGAATGGGGTTTATGGGATGGGTGGATGAATGGGGTGGAATGGGTGGGGTGGGGTGTGGGGTGGGGTGGGTGGGTGGAATGGATGGGTGGATGAATAGGGTGGGGTGGGTGGATGTGATGGGTGGATGAATGGGGTGGAATGGGTGGGTGGATGAATGCTGTTTATGGGATGGGTGGATGGATGGGGTGGGGTGGGTGAATGAATGTGGTAGAATGGATGGGATGGGGTGGATGAATGCAGCAATGAGGGAGATATTTTATGATCAGGAGAATGTAGATCTGCCTGTCACTGTTCTGATCCAGCACAGATCAGTGTACAGTGAATGAAGCTTGTTTTCCCCTCCTCCTGTCTTCCCAGCACAATGTCGCCATACCATGCAGTATGTATGATATGATCCCCCTGCCAAGGACAAGCTCTAATCTCTGCTCTCAGACTGGGAGTAAATTCAGCTGGATGAGAGGAGAGGACAGCCTGAACAACTACCATAACATCCACTGGGTGCCAGGCTCCCCCTCCCCCTATCTGCCACACATTTAACACTAGCAGACCCATCCAGATGTACTGTCCCCAGGAAATGTGCTAAAAGCTTCTCAGCCCTTCACTGCACTCCCCCCAGATCAACTACACAAAGTACACAGGCAACTGCTGCAAGTTCTGAGAGCACAACACGAGTGTTCTCTGCTTAATTACCTGCTAGCAGCTTCAGTGAGATGTCCCGGTCACCAGCCGAATCCTCTCATGTTCAGACGAGCCAGGATGAGTCACTCAAAAAACCGGAAGTGATTGGCTGGTCCGATAAAAGCACCGCCCTAAGTCCTACGGACCAGCCAATCACTAACCACCAACAGGACACATCCAGCACACAGTGGTAGTGAGAGCGCAGAGATTTGCGCTCCATGGGCAGGATAAAAGCCAGCCGATAGATTTGCTTGCCCAATCGCATGATTTAGATGACGTAATGCTTCCCCAGCACCTCTGTGGCCGGCGCTCCGCCCCCCCCCCCCCCCACACACACATTTAAAGGAACATGTTGTAAAAAAAAAATGTCATTTTATTTTTCATTTTTTTTCCTGATGAGTAGCTTTGGGGGGGCGGCGCCCCTGCGCCCCCTATGGACGGGCCACCACTGGCGAGAGCCTGATCCACTCCCCGCTGTAAGAACAGCAGAATTCGGGACATAACGCATGTACGGGGGTGCCATTTCATTTCTTCACACATAGAGATGTAGGCCTTCCACGTACGATGATAGATCTTACGTGAAGTAGTCTTCCGTGCACGTAGCATGGTAGAGATCACCGGGCCTGATAGACCACGGTCCCTCAGAACCTGGCTTTCAACAGCCAGCGGGCCAATCTGGGGCGATCAGGATTGTTGGTATCCCTTCAGCTTCTACTCTGCGCAGCAGGCGAGGAAGAAGTTTCAGAGGAGGTAAGGCGTAGATTAGGCAATAGTGACCCCACGGAGCCACCAATGCGTCTGAAGCGTCCGCCCACGGGTCTCTTGACCTGACCACGAACCGTGGGACCTTCTGATTGAGACTAGACGCCAGAAGGTCCATGTCTGGAGTGCCCCATTTTTGGCACAGACTCTGAAACACCTCCGGGTGTAGTGACCACTCTCCTTGGTCTAGTGTTTGGTGACTTAGGTAGTCGGCTTGCCAATTCTGTACCCCCGGAATGTACACGGCCGACAGAGCCGGAACGGATCGTTCGGCCCACTGAAGGATGTGCGCGACCTCCTTCGCTGCAGCCAAGCTCCGTGTGCCTCCCCGATGATTGACGTATGCCATGGCCGTGGCGTTGTCGGACTGGATTCTGTCCGGACGGTCCTGCAGACCCCGGGACCACTTGGTGAGGCACAACTTGATTGCACGGAGCTCCAGTACATTGATTGGAAGGCGAGACTTCTCCTGAGTCCAGTGCCCCTGAGCTGACTGGGTACCCCAGACACCCCCCCAGCCGGAGAGGCTGGCATCCGTCGTGACCACAGTCCAATGGCACGGCAAAAACGACTTCCCAGTCCGAAGCACCGGAGACGTCAGCCACCACACCAGGGAGGACTTGACCAGTCGACTCACCGAATCTGGTAATCCAGTGACGAAGGGAGCTTGTCCCAAAGTGACAGAATCTCTTTCTGTAGCACCCTGGTGTGGAATTGGGCATATACGGGACTGCCTCGAAAGAGGCCACCATCAGACCCAGAACCCTCATGCAGAACCACTTCTGGGTCGTCAACCGCTGCACCGCAGACTGTAGTGTCTGAAGTTTCTCCATTGGGAGAAAGACACTAACCTCTGAGGAATCCAGGATTAACCCCAGGTATTCCACTCGCTGAGACAGTACCAACATAGGGCCAGATTCAGGCAGATGGGAGCATCTTTGCTCTGGAGTAACGCTTCTCATTTACGTTACGCTGCCGAAATTTTAGGAGCAAGTGCTGTTATTCATGAAGCACTTGCTCCTAAAGTTGCGGCAGCGCATCGCAAATGAACAGGCGGAATTCAAATTGGGCGGGTACGGGGCGTATATTATTTAAACTAAGCGCGATCCCGCGGCGAACGTACTGCGCATGCGTCGAGTGTCAATGCATCCCAGTGCGCATGCTCCAAATTCTGTCAGTGAACGTCAATGACGTCACATCCCCATTCATGAAAGTTTTACGCAAGCGACGCGATTTTTTTTTTTCCGACGCGATGACGACGCCTATACTTAACATAGGATACTCCACTAGGGGGCTGCTTTATCTTTACGCCGCGTATCGCTTACGGAAACATCGGAAAGTCACTGCGTCGCGACCGAATACGATCGTGAATTGCCGATTCCCGCTGATTAACATATTTTTTCAGCGTAAATCAGCGGGAACGCCCCCGGCGCCATTTTTAAATTAAAGTTGCGATGCGATGGCGACATTCAATTGCGCCGATCGCATCGGAACACCAACCCGGCGTTTCTTGTTTTCTGGTTACAGAAAACAGAAATGCCGTCTTAAAGTGACAGTTAGGCTGGAGTATCACAGATACTCCAGCCTAACTCTACCTGAATCTGGCCCATAGACTTCCGTATGTTCAGAAAACAGACCCTGGCAGTGACAGAAACCCAGGAGAGCCCCCGCTAACAGCCACCACCCAGTATGGGGAAGGAGGGAGAGGAAGGGAGAGAGGAAAGCAGGGCGTACCCTCAGTCGACCTCCAGGAAAGCCCCAGCCATACCACCTTGCCGAGGCAAGGGGCCTACTCACCCGTCCTGTGACCACCGGCTGGAGACATTCCTGACTGAACCAACGTCCGCAAATGGAAAAAAAAGGAAAAAAGAAAAAAGTTGCGCTGCTTGTAAAAAATGTGTATGTAGCTGCCAGCACCAACAGTGGAACAATCTTGCAAACAGAAATAAAAAGAAAAAGTGCAGCACTAGAAAAACATAGTAAGAACTATGCTTATTGGATTATTACTAATCACACCCAAGGAGGGTAATTGCAAAAACTGTTGTCAGTAAGCAATAACAATAACGATATAAACCGATAAATTATAAAGTGTAAGTGATATGTATAAATGTCATGGTGAAACACAAACAAATATAATACAAAACATTGGGCGTCTATTAATAGAACAAAGTTCAATGTATGACAAACAGGGAGTAAAGTCCTTTAGAACAACTATGTTGGAACACATGTGAGATAAGTCATCTTAAGGTGGGAGTCAATCATATAATCCACTGGGTACTCCAGGTGGTAACTGGGATGAGTATGAAAAATCCCTTCAAAACATCATTCCTTCAGGGTCATCTAAGGCAAAAGGCTCATCAACTGGGGCATAAGTTATGTTATGCCCCAGTTGATGAGCCTTTAGCTCGAAACATGTCGGGTACATAGCCTATTTGCATACCCATTTAGCACGCTATTTCCAAACTTTATGTGATCACTCGTACCAGTCTTTTCAACAGGACCTGTACCTTCTTTTGTTCTATTTTTTACTTGTGTTTTTACCATGCCTAATAAAGGCCTTTTTTTATTGGAAGTAACTACACTATGTGAAGTTTTTCTTTCCTTCCTTTCATGTTCCCATGCTTGAACATGCATCCCAGTTGCTCCATATAAAGGTCCCTCCAGCAGCTTACAGCGCCTTGGATTTTGTGACTTCTGGTGTAGATCTTCAGCCATCTCATCACTGTTTCCACCGTGGCCATCAGCCTGAGGAGTTCCTACATGCCTGATTGACACACCGCCGCTGGCGTTTGTGTCCACCATATCTGGTAAGAGTACCCAACTTTTACATCCATCATTTGGATGCCTTAGATGACCCTGAAGGAATGATGTTTTAAAGGGATTTTTCATACTCATCCCAGTTACCACCTGGAGTACCCAGTGGATTATATGATTGACTCCCACTTTAAGATGACTTATCTCACATGTGTTCCAACATAGTTCCAATAAGCATAGTTCTTACTATGTTTTTCTAGCGCTGCACTTTTTCTTTTTTTTTTATTATTTCTTTTTATTAACGTCCGAAAATGGCTTGGCAATCGGCCAGACACACTGTGACAAGGCCATAGAGACCGGTCATATGTGTGCCCTAGAACATGTAGTTCCCCGGCCACCCCTGGAGCAACGGGGCATGTCGTGGATGACCCAGAGCTGAGCTGAGGGCCGGCAAACGCTCGATGACCAAACATGGGGGGACTACAAGGATCGAGGATCCAGCCTGTCACCCAGTCGGCAGTTGATAGTAGAATCCAAGATCCAAAATTAAAAAAGCAAAAAAAAAATCGCAAAAAAATCCAGAGTGGCCAGTCTACTCCTGATGCTAGGCAGAAAAAAACTGGAGCTGTTCAGTCAGAGTGGGGGTTATATACCCAGGGAACCACGACCCATGGGAGGAGCTGTACTGCAGAAGTGTTTTTAACACTTGAAGTGCTGTTTTTCTGCCTAGTCTCTCCTGGAAGGAAGGTGATATAACCCTAAGGTCAATGCTGCTGTGTCCGTCCATGAAGGAAGAGAAAAAGCTGTAGCCATAGCAAATAAACTTGTGCTTTGCATTTATTGCTATGAAATATGTACTGTATATCATCTGTATATAGCAAAAGTTGCATTGTGATTGGTTAGTCAGTCTAATGAACCAACCATTTGTATTTGCTGAGCTTTAGAAAAGCAGCTAAATACAAAACTTAAATGCAAATATGTCAGCTGTTTTGTCTGACAAAGGATTTGTATCTCTGCATAACCAGTTTTGGCATCTACACTTTCGTGCTCCACCGCACAGCACAGCACAGCCAGGTCCAGTACCTCTACAGACTACACTACATTAAACAATATAGTCTGGTCCAGGATGCACTTCAGCCTGTGAATGGAGAGTACACTGATTAGGTCATCCCCTTCCTCTCCTATTCCACTAACATGCTACACATATAGTAATGTGCACAGAATAGAGCTTGATTAGCTCAAAATTCTAACCCTTCTATCCTAGTGTGTGGCTGCGCAGGGTATTACAGGAGGCATTTTTTCATCAGATTCTGATACTGATGCTAGTTCTATGTAAAAATAGAAATTAATATTATATCTGAACTGTAATTATTAATTTATCATTAAAAAATGTTTCAAATTGTGAGCATTATATGTACCTGAAGACCTGGTATCAGCCTATTGCAGTCCTTGTATAGTACAGTCGTCGCCAAAAGTTTTGAGAATGACACAAATATAAATTTTCACAAAGTCCACTGCTTCAGCGTTTATGATGTCAATTTACATATACTCCAGAATATTATGAAGAGTGATCAGATGAATTGCAATTAATTAAGTCCCTCTTTGCCATTAAAATGAACTTAATCCCATAAAAAAACATTTCCACTGCATTTTTGAAGAAGGATTCAGGGCGCCCAAGAAAGTCCAGCAAGTGCCAGGACCATCTCCACTGCGTTTCAGCTGCGGGATCGGGGCACCACCAATGCAGAGCTTGCTCAGGAATGGCAGCAGGCAGGTGTGAGTGCATCTGCTCTCACAGTGAGGCAAAGACTTTTGGAGGATGGCCTAGTTTCAAGAAAAACATCACGGACAGACTGATATTCTGAAAAAGGTTTAGGGATTGGACTGCTGAGGACTGGGGTAAAGTAATTTTCTCTGATGAATCCCCTTTCCAATTGTTTGGAAAAACCCTTGTCCGGAGAAGAAAAGGTGAGCACTACCATCAGTCCTGTGTCATGCCAACAGTAAAGCATCCAGAGACCATTCATGTGTGAGGTTGCTTCTCAGCCAAGGGAGAGCAACTTCTCCCAACTATCCAAGAACAGTCTGGTGAGGAACAATGCCTTTTCCATTATGATGGAGCACCTCACCATAAGGCTAAGTGATAACTAAGTGACTTGGGCAACAAAACATCAAATTTTGTGTCCATGGCCAGGAAACTCTCCAGACTTTGTCATGCCATTGAGAACTTGTGGTCAATCCTTAAGGCCCTGTACACACGATCAGACCAGTTTGATGGTGTGTATGGCCCATCAGACCGTTGTCCATAAGACCATAGTTTTAAAACATGCTTTAAAACCTGTTTGATGGAACCCGTTCGATGGTTAGTACACAAAAGCATCGGACCAAAAACCCGCGCATGCTCAGAATCAAGTCGACGCATGCTTGGAAGCATTGAACTTTGTTTTTTCATCACGTCGTTGTGTTCTACGTCACCGCGTTCTGGTCTGATCGGATTTTGGTCCGATGGTGTGTACGCACATCAGACAAGTTCAGAGTTGTCTGATGAAAACGGTCCGTCAGACAAGTCTCATTGTCAATAAAAACATTAGACACTTCTGGAATGCTTGGAATTATACTTCAGTATATTCTAGTAACATCTAACAAAAATATCCAAAAACACTGAAGGAGCAGACTTTGTGAAAATTTTATATTTGTGCCATTCTCAAAACTTTTGGCCACAGCTGTAGAGCTGGAGTGTGAGAGGAAGAAGAAGTACAAAGGGTGACAAAGTGAAGAGCTCATCACCATGCTGTTTTTCTTTCACTGTCCAGTAACTGGCCGGGGCAGGTCCAGAACAAACTGGGTTTAGAGGAGATACTGTAGGTTAAAAGATGTTGGCCAACAGACTTGGGACATCTCTTGGGAAAAAAAAAAGTTTGCAGGGGAAATCTCTCTGAATATTTATTCAGGAGATGTTTTTTTTTTTTATCTGTTAATGGGCTATGTTTTAATCTTGTTAATTTTTGAGTTCTGCTTTAATGAATAAGTAATTTGAATCGGTTATGTTATTTTACAAATAGGCAATTAATAAGGAAATGTTTTTTTTTTTTTTTTTTTAGGTGCCAGACAACAAAACAAGTTTATTTTACTCCTGCCTGATGTTCAGAGTTAAATAATAAAACTACACTTGGTGAGGGGTCAGTGTAGGCAATAGGGATGAGCTCTACGTTCGATTCGAACGTATGTTCGATTCGAACATCATCTGTTCCTACATTCGTCGAAATTCGAACAAAATGGGTCGTTCGCGCCAAATTTGTGTGGCGCGTCATGGCCCATAATTCACTGTGGCATTGCGCGCTAATGATTGGCCAAGCATGCACTATGACCTGCAGGCTTGGCCAATCACAGCGCGCAAAAAAGCGAGAGCCATAATTGACCAAAGCCTTTGGCCAATTGTGGCTCAGGGGGTTTAGTACACGCTCCCAAACTATAAAAGGCTGCCTGCAAGGCGGCCTCGTGTAGTGTGTTGCGGCGTTGTTAAAGAGATCAGTCCTGTAGAGAGAGAGAGAGACAGTGTCTTGATTACTAGATAGATAGATAGAGCAGGCAGGCTAGTCAGTTTAGTTAAATTTACAGTGTGTAGAGGATATATATACATCCCAGGAGTTGTACATATATTTATACACTGTATAGCTTAGCTAGATCAATTCTTCCTAATTTACTGGCAGGCAGGTGATTGTGCTATTTAAAGACGTTATCACGTGTTTTTTTTATTTAAGCATCATTAAAATCACTGCTCCTGGAGCAGTGATTTTAATGATGCTTAAATAAAAAATAAATTCCTTTAAATCTTGTACATGCTGGGTGTCTATAGTTTGCCTGTGAAAACGTCTTTGAGAACCCGGGTCTTGCCCAGGGGACATGTATCAATGGAAAAAATGTTTTAAAAACGGTAGTTTTTTCAGGAGTCCTGCTCCTGAAAAAACTACAGTTTTTTAATCTTTTTTCCATTGATACATGTTCCTTGGGGCAAGACCCGGGTTCTCAAAGACGTTTTACAACAATGACTTTCATATTAGGCTTTAAAACGAGCACTTTTGAATTTGAACTTTGGAGTCCTATAGACTTCAATGGGGTTCTAAATGTTCGCGCGAACGTTCGGTCCGTTGGACGGTTCTGGTGCGAACCGAACGCGGGGGTGTTCGCCTCATCCCTTGTAGGCAATATCATCCTTGGTGTGCCTGGAAAATTAGCCTAGCAACATACAGTATACATGGAAATTAGTTTCATGCAATATTTATTTCAGCATTAAAAGCTGAAATGCAGGTACATAATAAAACAGGCACTTCTAATTCTGATTTTGAAGTTATTATTTAAAAAAATTCAAAAGTTAAATATCTGTTTTTATTTTGGCAATAATTTGCTCTCATCCTCCCTCTAATGCGGATGCTGGTAAAGGGGATTCTTCTTCTCGCTGATACAAATGCTGGCAGGGGGGATTCATCTTAACATGTATGCAGATTCTGGAACAGGGGATTCTTCCTCCCACTGATGTGGATGCTGGGAGGGGGAATTCATCTTCCCTCTGATGTGGACTCTGGGAGTGGGCATTATTACTCCCACTGATGCAGAAGCTGGGAGAGGGGATTGTTCTTCCCACTGATGCAGAATCTGGGCAGGGGGATTTTTCTCTCCCACAGATGTCAATTCTGGGAAGGGGATTTTTTTTCTCCCACTGATGCAGATTCTGGGAAGGGGGATTTTTTTTCTCCCACTGATGCAGATTCTGGGAAGGGGGATTTTTTTCTCCCACTGATGCAGATTCTGGGAAGGGGGATTTTTTTCTCCCACTGATGCAGATTCTGGGAAGGGGGATTTTTTTCTTCCACTGATGCAGATTCTGGGAAGGGGAATTTTTTTCTTCCACTGGGGGGTTTATTTTTCCCACTTATGCAGATGCTGGGAGAAGGGATTCTTGCTCCCACTGATGCAGATGCTGGGATGGGAGATTCTTCCTCCCACTGACGAGGATGCTAGGAGAGGGGAGGATGCTGGCAGAGGGGATTCTTGCTCCCACAGATGCTGATGCTGGGGTGGGGATTTTTACTCCTATTAGTGTGGATTATTGGAGGGGGGATTCTTCCTCCCACTGATGTAGATTGTGGGAGTTGGATTATTTCTCTCACTGATGCGGATGTTGTTTTCAATGGCTAAAGTTCTAAATATTGTTATGCTTGCTTAACCACTTCCATACAGGGCATTTATACACCTTCCCTCCCAGACCAATTTTTAGCTTTCAGTGCTGTTGCACTTTGAATGACAATTGCGCGGTCATGCTGCACTGTACCCAAACTAAATTTTTATAATTTTGTACCCACAAATAGAGCTTTCTTTTGGTGGTACTTGATCACCTCTGCGATTTTTATCTTCTGCAAAAAATAAATAAAAAAATGACGGAAAATTTAGACAGTTTTTTTTGTTTCTGTTATAAAGCATTGTAAATAAGTACGCTTTCTCCTTCACTGATGGGCACTGATGGTACTGCACTGACGGGCACTGATAAGGCAGCACTGATGGGCACTGATGAGGTGGCACTGATGTGGTGGCATTGATGGGCACTGATGATGGGCACTAATATACGGCATTGATAAGCGGCACGGATGGGCACTGATAGGCGGCATGGATAGGCAGCATGGATGGGCACAGATAGGAGGCACGGATGGGCACAGATAGGCGGCATGGATGGGCATGGATAGGCGGCATGGATGGGCACGGATAGGTGGCACGGATTGGCATAGATGGGCACTGATAGGTGGCACTAATGTATGTGTTGTACTAATAGATGCCAATCAGTGCCAAACAATGCCTGCCAATCAGTGATGCCCATTGTGGGCACTGATTCGCATCCATTATTTCTGTCATTGTCATCCCTGTTGGTCTAGGATAGCATACCTGTGTTTTGCATCCCTGGTGGTCTAGTGGCATCCCTGGTGGTCCAGTGTGGGCATCCTCGGGGGGGCTGTGCTGATAATCGATCAGCACAAACCCCCCCCTGTCAGAGGAGCAGCTGATCGGCTCTCCTCTACTCGCGTCTGACAGATTACCGGCTTTTCCTGTTTACATCGTGATCAGCCCTGATTTGACGCGGCTGATCACGTGGTAAAGAGTCTCCGTCGGACTGACACCCTGCAACAACGATCGCCGCGATGCACGCCCCCGGGGGCGTGCAGCGGCTCAATATCCTGAGGACCTCATATGATGTCCACTAAGGATATTAAAACCACTTTGCCAACATCTTTTTGCATAAGACGGGCGGCAAGTGGTTAAAGTAGAATTCCATGCAAAACCAAAGTACTCCTAAAAATGGTTCCACCTAATGCCTATTCTGACTCGAGTAAATGTCTGAGTTGTAAGCACCGTAATGTTTTTTCATCTGCTACATTCTGTCTGTTTTTTTAGCCCTGCATAAATTGAACCTTGCGGTGCCTATTGCACAAAAATGGTCATGTGCACATTGATTATAAAGAACAGCCTTTCTCAACCAAGGTTCCTTTGAAGGTTGCTAGGGGTTCCTTGAGCAATGAACAATTGTGTGACTCTAAGGCCTTGTACACACGAGTGAATAAATCCGCTGAACATGGTCCGACGGACCATTTCAGCCGCAAAATCCGCTCGTGTGTAGGGGCAAACGGACCGTTCTGGCCGGATTCCTCCGGCGGAAAATTTCCAAAGCATGCTTTGGAATTTTTCCGCCGGAGAGCTGTCCGTCAGATATGTCCGCTGGTTAGTACGGCAAACCAGCGGACATATCTGCCCGCACATGCGTCGTATCCTGTGAATGGATCCGACGCATGCGCGCGGAAGTGTTTACTTCCTGGTGCGGTGACGTGGCGGTCACGTGGCGGCGTCAACGTCACCGCGCTGTCCGCCGGGGGGGGGGAATTTGATCCGATGGTGTGTATAGCCATCGGATCAAAGCAATCCGGCGGACAGATCCGATGGGAACGGTCCGTCGGACCGTTCCCATCGGATCTATTCCCTCGTGTGTACAAGGCCTAAGATAACTAACCAACAATGCTATGTGTAGAGACATTCCTAACACTAGGGAACATTTTTCCTACTGATCACCAATATAGGAAGATTTTTTCTGACTGACCATCAGTGTAACAGGAACCTTCTTCCAATGACTACCTTTGTAAGGAAGCAGTTCAAGGACCACCAATGTAAGGGAGGTACTTTACCAAGTGTAAGGAGACACTTTACTGAGCACCAGTGTAAGAAGGCAAGCCTCCACTTGCAGGTGTTTTTTTCACTGACCACTAATATGAGGAAACACTGCCCCTTTCACTGTTCACTGGCTATATTTATTATTTGTTTAATTTGATTACTGAATAACTTTGTTGTATAGAGTAGCCCTGGGTGTCAAATACACAAGGCTTTTTTTTTTATCTATTCTTTTTTTATATATATTGATTATTTCAATATACATGTAACAACACATACATTCATTCTTTATTCAAGCTCACGCAGGCGCTTCTACATATTCTTTATTGTATCTACATTTACATTACACAAGAGTCTCATTCTCCATAAACCCATACCTTGGTGTGGTTTGTATACCCCCTCGCTTTTTTATCTATTCTTACATTTCAAAATATTTCAATATCTGTATCTGAATTTTATTAGAAGATTTTAAATCTGAAAGTTATTTCAAGGGTTCCTCTGTGTCTAAACAAGCATATTTCCAGTGACGAAAACTATGACGAAAATCAATTTAATTTTCATCAACGAACGACAACAGAACAGAAATGTGAGGAAGGGATGTTTACCCATGTAAACTTATGGTTTCTTCGGGACTCTGTCTGTAAAGCCTGTGAGTGCTTCCCCTCCCAGCAAGTAAGGTGGCGACTATAGTGTGTTTTGTGGTGTGGCATGGCACTGTGCAGCATTAATGGCCTCTTCACATGACCATCCAAAGCACTGTGCATTACAGGCCTCCCGAGAGTCTAACTCACGACTGTCCAGAGTACTGTGCATTACAGGCCTCCTCAGACTGCCCAGAGCACTGTGAAGCAATACAGGCCTACTCTGACCATCGTCCCAGAGTACTATGCATTACAGGCCTCCTCAGACCACCATTTCAGAGCACTGTGTATTACAGGCCTCCTCAGACCACTGTCCAGCACACTGTGCATTACAGGCCTCCTCAGACCACCATCTAGAGCAACGTTTTTCAACCAGTGTGCCGCGAAGAGTCCCCAGGTGTGCTGCGGCAAAATGACCCCAAATATTGGCAGCTATGGCTGGTATCTAATGTAACACTACTGCTGGGCACTTCGTTATCATTTGACTTTACAGCGGTGTCGGTCCGCCGTGTAAAACTCATTTCCCAGCACTCAGAAAGCTGTGCTGGCTGTGCGGGCCTCCCGACCGCGTCTTGCCAACCGAATACATCATCGGTTGCTATGGGAGGGTCGGAGGCATGCACTGCTTCTGTGATGTGAGAGCCGTGGGTACCGTCTTGAACTCTGCCTGGCACGCTTTTTCTTGAGGGGGAAGAAGAAAGAGTAGAGTCACCGTGACCAACACTGCTCCCCTGCCCGCAGACATTGCCACCCGCTCAGAGAGAGAGAAGGCCCTGAAGCTGAATGAGCAGCACCAGGCCATCCTGTCTCTGCGAGGCCAAGGGTAAGGTGGTGAGGGGGGCTCTGCTATGAATAACCAGCTGTCTCGGTCACTGACACCCCACATCCTCCATTCATAGCTACAGCACTCTTGATCTGATTGGTTGTTGTGCAGCTCTGACAGTTCTTCTTTCAGTGTATGTGTACACATGTCTGTTAATGTGTGTGTGACAAAAGTAGTTCTGATGGTACAGGAATAGGGGGGTTAGGATTAAAAGTAACATACATACATACATACAGACAGACAGATGTGCACGCACACAAACAGACACACGTACAAACACACACACTGTGTGTGTTTGTACGTGTGTCTATTTGTGTGCGTGCGCATCTGTCTGTATGTATGTTACTTTTAATCCTGACCCCCCTATTCCTGTACCATCAGAACTACTTTTGTAGGGTTCGAGATAGCAAGGACTGCTGCTCCTCTGAAAAGCAATTTGTGTTCATATCGCTTTTCAGGGGCATTTGTCAGCCAGTAAAGAGGCATATCTTGCCTCCTCACCACCTGTTTTAAGCCCGTAAATGCAATGCACACAGTTGCGGGGTAGTTGCAGTGCTGCCCCATTATCCCTGGGTATACCTCCAGCTGCAGCCACAGCATGTTTAAACTCCCAGCTGTTGCCTCTGCAGCTAAAGGGGCAAAAGTTGGGGGTGGTAGAAACAGCTCAACCATG
This sequence comes from Rana kukunoris, assembly GCA_029574335.1. NCBI lineage: Eukaryota > Metazoa > Chordata > Amphibia > Anura > Ranidae > Rana > Rana kukunoris. The sequence continues at coordinate 249,905,574 of CM056049.1, forward strand.
TGGTTTTACTGCCCCTCCAGCCTGACATGTGAACAAGCTCTGTGTGGATGCGTGCTGCGTGTAGGGCAGCCCATTCATTTCCCTACCCGCAGTAATGCGGGGAAAGAAGTCCCCGACCCTTTTTTTTAAATTGTGCCATAAGAAAAGCAACCCATGTTTGCCAATGGATGGAGCATAATTAACAATTAATGGCACCCCTAAAGAGCAGAGCATTTGTCTGTGTGTCAAGAACGAGCGCGATTTTGCGCGTGTTCCGCAACACACATCGACGTGAACTAAGTCTTGGACAGGGGTGCCTCAAGACTGAAAATACTTTTCAAGGGTCCCCCGACTGGAAAAAGGTTGAGAAACACTGATCTAGAGCACTGTGCAGCATTACAGGCCTCTCAGACTACCATCCCAGAGCACTGTGCATTACAGGACTCCTCAGGTCACTGTCCAGACCACTGTGCAGCATTACAGGCCTGTCCAGAGTGTCTGAGTAGTTTGTATAAACCTTAATACCATAAATATTAACATTTTTTATTTATTTTTTTACTCCAGGAAAATATAATGAGTTTGGGGATTATAGAGAACTGCTTAAAGTGATATTTAAGTCCTGGTTTCGTTTGGTTTAAAAATGACAAGTCTTTCCTTCAACAACATTGGATCGAGACTGGCTCAGGTATGTATTAGGGGGGCTGGGGGTGCCTGCTGCATACAGAAGGCTTTTTATCTAAATGCATACAATGCATTCAGATAAAATACTTTCTGACTTTAGAACCATTTTAAATAATGCATTATAATTTAACTGAACCCATTGTAATTTTGCCTAAAATGTACTGGAAATTGTAACACACTTGTTAGTAAATTACCTAATAAGTAAAAAAAAGAATATCTGAGATGGAGGCAATTATTTTTCTAGCTAAATCTGTTTATTATCTCAAAAATTTAAACCGATTACGCAGATTAATGTACAGTATTAAATCGTAAATATTCTTTATACATTTTAGCCAGGAGTAAACCACACAATGTTTTTTTTTGCAAAGTAAAAAAAAAAAAGTATTAGATACATAATATCATATTTACCCCCTCCAGACAGCAGAAGGTGCTCCAGTGTTTCTTCAGACAGCTGTTTATTGCTATTTGGATATGCACCTGAATAACAACAGTTCAAATTGTAAAAAAAAAAAAAAAAAAACACCAAACAGCTGTATTAAAGAGTTTAAAGGGGTGGTTCCCCTAAAAAGAAACTTTTAACATTGCCTGTCTCTTCTTAATAACATGTAGAATCGGCTGGTAGTTTAAAAAAAAAAAGTCCGTACATACCATTTTCGGCATGTAGTCTCACCGCCGCTTCCGGGTATGATGTGTGGGGACAGGCATCCGATCGACGCATACAGCGCGTCACGAGATGCCGAAAGAAGCCGAACGTTGGTGCGGCTCTATACGGCGCATGCGCACCAACGTTCGGCTTCTTTCGGCATCTCGTGACGCGCTGTATGCGTCGATCGGATGCCTGTCATTTAAGTAGGCACGCCCATCCCCGGCCGCCAGACCCGGAAGCGACGGTGAGACTACATGCCGAAAATGGTATGTACGGACGTTTTTTTTTTAAACTACCAGCCGATTCTACATGTTATTAAGAAGAGACAGGCAATGTTAAAAGTTTCTTTTTAGGGGAACCTCCCCTTTAACAGCCTGTTGCAAAAGAAAAACCATAAATGCACCCACATTGATGGCAATACACCAACTCATCAAGTCAGTAAGTGCACACCTAGTGTTGAGCATTTATTTTAGGCAGCTTGGCATGTTGTGCACACACTAAAAATAAGATAAATATTTTCTACTGTTTATTTGTAAAATAAAACATTTATACAAATAAAACAGTTAGAAAATACATAAATATTAGTTTAATCAACTTAAAAATATTACAAAGATTTTAAATTAATTGACCAAAAGTCACTATAGTTTCCTTTTCAATTTATGTAACCAACCATTTCTGGTATATTTTTAGCCCATTGCCTACTTTTACCTGTGCTTCTGATCTTAGTAACTACATAAATATCAGTTTAACAACTTTAAAATGTAACAAAAATTGTAAAAAAATTGACAAAAATTTACTATCGTTTTTTCTTTTAATTTAAGTAACCAACCATTTCTGGTATATTGTACATTTAATCCATTGAATACTTGTAGTTGTGCTTCTGATCTCATATGTCTATGTTCTTAAATAACATTTTGCAGACAAAAGCACTCTTTAAATATATTTATTCTGCACAATGATCAAGCCTGATAAGATTACCTATTTGCTAAAATATTTATTGCTACAGTCAGGGCTTTTTTTCAGGGGGAACTTGGGGGAACTCAGTTCCACCACCTTTGGCTCAGACCCTTTGGTGCCTGCTCACCACAATCACTTGTAAACACATAAGTCTGGTTTCTGTGTTTACAATTGACAGCTCTGAACACTGTTTTTAGCCATCTGTATAGTAATGCCATGTTGGTATTTAATGCTCCTTTAAGACCCTTCTACAGTTTGTGAAATCTGAACAGGGTCGTGGTTGAGTTCCTGCACCTATTTCTGAGAAAAAAAGCTCTGGCTACAGTACACCTTAGGGCTCAGTGAACCTCATTTCTAAAAACGTAATCACGTGCCACAGCCCATACCAACATTAATTTTCAAAAAATGTTTTTCATGTAATGTGTCTTGTAAAGAATAGACCAACTAGGGTTAGTTGCCATTGTGCTAAGGTGATAAAAGTAGGCCATAGCTCCCAATGCATTGCAGATACTGACCTACAAATTACATCCCATTAATGAAACCCTGAGCTGTACCTGTTTGTGCATTATTTTTTATGATAAAACAAATTGTTACAATTTGTGGAAAGTAGGGCACTTTTATGAGCATGTCCTTTAGTTAAGTTGCTACCTTTGCTATTCACAAAAAGTCATGAATAAATTGAAGAAAGCTAGTCATATATGTTACAATCTGATTCTACAATCTATGTATAGCAGTAGTAGTAGTTCATTGCTCTAAGCAATTATTGGTAACAATAAAGAATGTGCAATTGGGGCCCATTCATACAAATAGCTGCAGTGTTTGCAACACACCAAACTGCAATACACAATGTGCATTGTGGAGACGCATTGGCTGCATTATCGCATGTTTCTGTAACGTGGGCATTTTTAACCACAATGTGCTGATGTGAATGGGCCCTTAGATTGCAATGTGTGGGGAAAGCTTTAGATGTTACCTGTAGTGAAACAATTATCATAGCAGCCAGTGCAGTCACTATGGGGCCCAATGCTGGACAGCCTAGAGCAGATTTTCCTCCCTCTTGTTCAAATTGTTTCTTTAAGGGTTTTTTTTTTTTCCAATTTTTTTATTTAGTCAAAGAACATGGTTCAAGGACAGACACTACATAAAATGTCATATCACAGCATCTAAATTACGGTATGTCTATCTGTAACCTGGACTGTTTGTGTGTTCTTTAGCAGGGGTGCAATAGGTAGTCCCTTGGAACCGGGTCTACTCAAGGTGAATTATTATCGATCAGTTGCACACAAAATAGGATCTCGGACAAGTCCAGCTCAGTTTTTTGTTTCAAATATTAGAAAAATAGTTTGGAGCCAGCAAGCACTGGTTTATATAACAGAGGGAAAAAGGAAGAAATAAAGAATGAGAAGAAACTCGCAAAACGCAGGGGAGGGAGCTCAAGGTTGCCTCTCAGGATGAACCAGTAGGGCCTTTGTTTGACAGGGTGAACTTAGTCGGTCGGGTCACAGTCAAGGAGGGCTCTCCCCTCATCAGAAAATATAAAAATGTTCCAGAGCGACCAGGTCTTGGAGTAACGCTCCTGTTGGTGGTGCGCTGAAAGAACTAATTCTTCCAGTTTGCTTATTTCCCTTACTTTACCAATCCACATCCCTATTGTTGGGGGTTGTGGGGATTTCCACCTAAGAGGAATATATGCTTTTGCGGCGTCAAGGCGTATGATGGATTGTTTGTATACAGTGGAACCTCAGATTACGAGCATAATCCATTCCAGGAGAATGCTCGTAATCCAAAGTACTCGCATATCAAAGCGAGTTTCCCCATTAAAGTCAATGGAAAATAAATAAATTTGTTCCGCATTGACTTTAATGGCATGCAATACCGCATGTGGCCAGAGGTGGGGGGTGCCGAAGAGCCTCTGAAATGGCCAGAAAGGCCCGAGGACACCTCGGCTGACCAGGGCAAACCTCCGAAACACTCCGTTCCCGAGTCTTTCCAAGGTTTGCCAAGGTCAGCCGAGCTGTCCTTGGGCCTTTCAGGCCATTTTTGAACATCACCGCTTGGCTTCGGCGCCCCCCCCCATCTCAGGCCAAACGTGGTACTGCACACTGCTTTAGCCTGAATCCTGCTCGTGTTGCGAGACAACACTCGCAAACCGAGTTAGGTTTTTTTTTAAATACAGTGCTCGTATTGCGAAATGCTTGATAATAGCGTTAATCGCAATCCAAGGTTTCACTGTACTTTCCCAGGGGTATTGAAGGCATGGAGAAGGAAGAAGGCCGGGTCATCTGGTATATGCCGTTCTGTGAATTTTGGGGCAATGAATTTAATCTCCTTCCAAAAGTGTTCTAGTTTGGGGCATGGTGCCCCTGTCCACCTGACATCGCCAGCACTGATCATAAGTTGTCATTTTGCTTAGGTCCCCAGGAAGGTCAGGATTGGCACTGCTGCTAATAATACAATTTTTATTACTAAAATCTTGTATATAGTCCCTTATCATCCCCTCTAAGAGCTTGCAAACTATTGATGTTAGGATAACTGGTCTGTAATTCCCAGGGATGTATTTTGGCCCCTTTTTAAATATTGGTGCTACATTGGCTTTTCTTAATCAGCTGGTACCATTCCAGTCAGTAGACTGTTTATAAAAATTAGGAACAATGGTCTGACAATCACTTGACTGAGTTCCTTAAGCCAACTGGTCCTGGTGACTTATTAATGTTACGTTTTTCAAGTCTATTTCTAATTCTGTCCTCTGTTAGCCATGAAGGTACTTCCTGTGACATGTTATGAGGATAAACATTGCAGTCTTGGTTACTGTTTCCCTACCCAGTTTCCCTCATGAAGACTGAGGAGAGAAATATGTTCAAAACCTTAGCCATCTCTCTGTCTTTTGTAACCAGATTCCTTTCATCATCCTTTATGGGGCCAATATGCTCTGACATCCCTTTCTTACTATTTATATACTTAAAGAATTTTTTTTTTTTTTTTACTCTCCTCCACTATGTGCCTTTTCGTGTTCTATCTTTGCCACCCTGATTGCACCCTTATGCCACGTACACACAACCGTTTTTTATGATGTGAAAAATTTAATTTTTTTAAATGCCATTAAAACAACCGTGTGTGGGCTCCAGAGCATTTTTCATGACGTGAAAAATGGGCATTAAAAACTTAGAATATGCTCTAAATTTTCGTGTCGTTTTTCACGTTGTGAAAAATAATCGTGTGTAGGTTTTAACGAAGGAAAAAAAACATGCATGCTCAGAAGCAAGTTATGAGATGGGAGCTCTCGTTCTGGTAAAACTAGCGTTTGTAATGGAGATGGCACATTTGTCATGCTGTAACAGACTGAAAAGCACAAAGACTGAAAAGCTTGAATAGTCTCTCGCCAAACTTTTACTAACATGAAATCAACAAAAGCAGCCCAAAGGGTGGCGCCATCTGATTGATTGATTGATTTAATGGATTTAATGGATTTATAGTGCGCCAAATACTGACCCGTCAGGGCAGTGTCTAAGCGCAGAAGACATAACAAAAATAGGTAAATTAAATCAGGGAGAGAGAGAGAAAAAGAGAAGAGCAAGAAAAACCAAGAGACAGATCAACAGGGCACAACAGGGAGAACTAACATAACTCAACCTGCTTTTTCGAATAGCCAGGTTTTTAATCTTTTACGAAAGGCCATAATAGAAGGGAGGGACCGAATGCAAGCAGGGAGACAATTCCATAGAGCCGTAGCTCTCACAGAAAAGCGTCTGCCCCCAAAGGTAAGCAAACGGGCAGATGGACAAATGACAAGACCGGCTGTTAGTGATCTGAGTGCTCGTGCAGGGGCATATCGCGTTATGAAGGAATTCAGATATTGCGGGCCCATCCCATGATAAGCACGATAGGCGAGACAAAGAGCCTTAAACTCAACGCGATCTACCACAGTGAGCCAATGCAGTGATCGTAGGGTAGGGGTAATGTGCTCCCGCCTGTTTAGGCCGGAGATTAGTCTGGCGGCCTGGTTCTGGACAAGCTGGATTTTCTTCAGCCATTTTAGAGGCATACCCAGATATACATTGTTGAATGGAACTTCCCCTTTATAGTGCCGTCGTACGTGTTGTACATCACCGCGCTTTTCTACAGCAGTTTTTTTTACGCTCGTGTGTAGGCACGGCGGGCTTGACAAGAATCACGTAGGGAAAAACTTTTTTTTTAAGGACAAGAAAAACGGCCGTGTGTACGTGGCATTACATTTCTTATTGCGTTCTTTGTAAAGTTGGAATGCTGATGATGACCCCTCAGTCTTGTATTTTCTGAAGACCTTCTCCTTTGCTTTTATATGCATTTTTACATTAGAGTTAAAGCGGAGTTCCACCCATTTAAAATTCAGCAGCTCCAAAAAGTGTAGCTGCTGACTTTTAATAATCAGACACTCGCCTGTCCCACGTTCCAGCTATGCTGGCCCACAAAACCCCACTCCACTCCCCCTCCTCTCCACGGCACCGGCATTCTAACTGTGGGCGCAAAGCTGTGACTTTCACAGCCAGGCATGCCCTGCACATGTAAATGGTCAGGCAATCTTTTGGGACCTGTGACGTGTCCCAGAATATTGCAGGGAAGGAGGGGGGAGAGGTAAACTTCCTTTCCGGCGCCGCAGAGCCAGAGGAGGAAGTGGGAGCTGGGTGCCCGTAAAAAATGGTGTACCCGCTCCCCCCTCAAAAAAAATGACACGTCAGGTCACATCACTTAAACCCGAAGTTTCATTTTTGGGTGGAACTCCGCCTTAACCACTTCAGCCCTGGAGGATTTTACCCCCTTCCTGACCAGAGCACTTTTTACAATTTGGCACTGCATCGCATATAAGCGTATATATATAAGCGTATATTGATTGGTTTGCGCAAAAGTTATGGGGCCAGATTCTCAAAAGAATTACATGGTGGATCTACAGATACACCGGTGTAATTCGAATATGTATTCACAAAACAAGATACGCCGGAATTACGCTAGGATCCGACTGGCGTAAGGCACTTACACCGTCGGATCCTAAATGCAATACTACGCTGGCCGCTAGGTGGCGTTCCCGTCGATTTCTGTGTCGAATATGCAAATGAGCGTGATACGCCGATTCCCGAACAAAGTTGCACGTCGTCGACGTAGTTTACATAGTTTGCGTACGTGTAAGGTTACCCCTGCTATAAGGTGGTTTAACTTTATGCACGCCATGTTAAGTATTGATGTCGGGACAGTGTCGGGTTTTTACGTAGTTTACGTAACTCATCGCGAATAGGCCTTTACGTTAATTACATTGCCATTGTAATCGCTGTATTTGCGGCGTACAATGGAGCATGCGCAGTGGCCTACGTTTAAGGCCGGCACATGCGCAGTACGTTCGGCACGGGGCGCACATAATTTAAATACAGCATGCCCCCCTCCTTCCCTATTTGAATTACGCGGCCTTACGCCGTCCCCTTTACGCTACGCCGACGCAAATTACGGAGCAAGTGCTTTGAGAATACAGCACTTGCCCGTAAAAACTGCGTAGGCATAGCGTAAACGGGATACGCTACGCGGGAAATACGCGTTTTTTTAAGAATCTGGCACATAGTGTCTACAAACTATGGGAAAGATTTATTTAATTTTTATGGCATTTTTCTAAAAAATATTTTTTTTTACTAGTAATGGCGGTGATCTGCGATTTTTAGTGGTATTGCATCGGACAGATGGGACACTTTTGACACATTTTTGGGACCATTGACATTTATACAGCGATCAGTGCTATAAATATGCACTGATTACTGTGTAAATGTCACTGGCAGAGAAGGGGTTAACACTAGGGGGCAATCAATGAGTTAACTGTGTGTTCCTTGGGTGTGTTCTAACTGTATGGGGATGAGACTCACTAGGGGAGGAGACCAATCAGTGTTTCTATTTACTAGGAACACACGATCTGTCTCCTTTCCTCTGACAGGACAGGGATTTGCATGTTTATACACACAAATTCCCACACTGCCCCTCGTGCATGCGCACGCGCCCTCTGGCGGCTCTTAAAGGGAAAACTGTATATGTATGGGATTTCACCCACGACAGCAATTGTGCCACAGTAAATCTGCGTGAGCCAGTCAGGACCCAGTTAAACCACCCAGAACTTTTGTTAGCTCTTTTAAATTAATTTCCCATTGGGAAGCACTGGCCAATACCTTTATTTATTATGTTTTTAAAGCAAAGACCCAAGCGTCGCAGCCATATTTTTTACTTGCAACCCTTTCCTGTCAATGGCATTTACTGGCATGAGAAAAGTGCCCATTTTTTACTGGCTGCTAGAAAAAACACTGATGGTTGGCAACACTGCTTTATATCCACCTTAAGACTAGCCATAGATGGATCAAAATTCAGCCAGTTCAGTAGAGACAAATCTTGATCCATCAATGGCCGTTCCCGCTCCATGATCGGCTTCTCTCAAACAGGACTGTTGGGAAATTTTCACATGATCAGCACATGCAGCCAATCAGCTGCAGCAATGATCAGTGTATACTAACAGCGGAGGAGTCCCCTCTGTCGGAAAACATTAGGGCAACGGAGAGGATTCCTCCATTCATCTCAAATGTGTGAATAGAGAAATCCATTTTTTTTTTGTTTTGTTTTGTTTTTATGGCCAGCCAAAAAGTCTCTGTTACCCTAATGACTTATTGACATGTGTGTTAATCATGAAGAACAAAGCAACGCTTATTAACGTGCCTATAGTGTTTATGATGTGTTTTTTGACACATTTTTGAGTGTTTGAAGTGTTGAAAAAGCATCAAGAAAGCCCATGAATGTGTTGTTTTTCTAGGGGGAAGTGCTTAAAGAGGAACTTTTGGCCAAATTTAAAAATAGGCGAACAGACAGGAATTTTAATGCAGAAGAGACACATTCCTTTTTCTGTTATACTCACTATAGGGTAATATATATCCCTCTGGGATTCAACTTTCCTGTATGTCATTTTTGGCTTATCTGATATAAAATTTAGATGGTCTCACAGTATCCTGGATATTTAGTCATGCTTGTTGTTATACAAATCTAGGTCGAAATCAATCTAATTTTTCATCATGGCTTTTTCTACTTCTATAATGTATTGATTCTCTTTTCGCTCTTATATATGCATTTACTGAATTTATTTCCTGATAACTTCCTTCTCTTAACAAAGCCCTTGATTTCTTTGCCTCCTCCTCCAAAATCCTAATCCAAAGTCGGACTTGTTACCAATGAACAGGCATGTACACCTTCCAATATACAGTGCATCCAGGAAAGTATTCACAGTGCTTCACTTTTTCCACATGTTGTTATGTTACAGCCTTATTCCAGAAGGCATTAAATTCATTATTTTCCTCAAAAATTCTACAAGCAAAACCCCAAAATGACGTGAAAACGTTTTTTTTAAATCTTTGCAAATTTATAATAATAATTAAAAAAAACATAAGTGTACATAAGTATTCACAGCCTTTGCTCAATACTTTTTTGAAGCATCTTTGGCACCAATTAGAGCCTCAAGTCTTTTTGGATATAATGCTACACGCTTGGCACACCTATTTTTGGGTAGTTTTTCCCATTCTTCTTTGCAGGACCTCTCAATTTCCATCAGGTTGGATGGGGAGCGTCGGTGCAGAGCCATTTTCACATCTCTCAAGAGATGTTCAATCAGGTTCAAGTCTGGGCTGTGGTTGGGCCACTTAAAGCGGAGTTCCACCCAAAAGTGGAACTTCTGCTTTAAGCACTCCTCATCCCCTTACATGCCACATTTGGCATGTATTTTTTTGGGGGGAGTGGGGGCTTTGGTAAGAGTGGAACTTCCACTTTTTACTTCCACCCAGGGACCGCCTAGGCGACTCCTCCTCTGGCCTTAGGCAGGCCCTCCCTTTAGGCGATCTCCTGGGACATCGCCTAGACGATGGAGGCCACTGTGCTCATTTGGATCTTCAATGTTGCAGAAATGTTTCTGTACCCTTCCCCAGAACTGTGCCTCAATACAATCCTGTCTCAGAGGTCTACATGCAATACCTTGGACTTCATGATTTGGTTTGTGCTCTGAATGCACTGTTAACTGTGGGACCTTATATTGCCACTTCAATAAAGGACATTCCCCCCCCCCCCTTCCTGCCCAGGCCAATTTTCAAGTTTCAGTGCTGTTACATTTTGAACGATAATTGCGCAATCATGCAGCACTGTACCCAAACAACTTTTTTATCATTTTGTTCCCACAAATAGAGCTTTCTTTCGGTGGTATTTTGATCACCACTGTGTTTTTTTTTTTTTTTTTTGCGCTACAAATAGAAAAGACAGAAAAAAATAAAAGTTTTTCTTTGTTACTGTTATAAAACTTTGTAAATAAGTAAGTTTTCTGCTTTACTGGTAAGCAATGATGAGGCTGCACTGACAGGTACCAATGAGGTGGCACTGATGATGAGGCACCTATATGCGGCACTGCTGGACACTGATAGGTGGAAAAACGATAAACGTCACTTTTTGGTTACCATGTGATGAGCTGTGATTGGATACAGCTCATTGCATGGTAAAGAGCCTACGTCACAGGCTCTTTACAGGGATCGGAGATGCGGTGTGTAAGACTGACTTACCACACCACCAATCGCTGCACTGTGCACCCCCCGGCTTATCCTGCTGTACGTCATATGACGCCCAGTCAGGATAATACAACCACTTTCCTTCCTTCAATCTGCTCTATGGCGGACGGGAAGTCGATAAACAGGTGTGTCTTTTCAAATCAGTGGAAACAAGATGCACCTGAGCTTAATTTTGAGTGTCATGGTAAAGACTGTGATTTTTTTTTTCACTTATCAAGGCAAAGTTCATCTGCTTAATCCATTGCTGTTTGGTGGGGGGTATGTTGTGATAACCAAAAATTAGCTATCAATTTACATGAAGCGTAAAGAAGCCTTGCTACTGCCATATGACTTTGGGCTGTAAAGAGTTCCAAAAGACATACCACCGGGTCTTGAGTAATATTGGTAGTAAATGCTGATGCTTTTGTATCTATAATATCCTTCCATTATCTGTTGTGTAAAAATTACCCCTTTGTAATCTTTCAAATTTTGTACTTATTATTTCATCACAAAAGCAATTTACAAAATTCAAGATGTTAGTAATTCCAAATAAGCGAGGAATTGTAGTCAACCCCAGCTTAAATCTTTTTGCCCAGTTTTTCATGCTGGCTTGAGGTTTCCTTATTGGATACATATCCCTCTTGCCATAAATCACATCTGTAATATGGGGTATGTTTAGCTTCGTGGTAGATGCTACTTTTGTACAGCGAGTCCATGTCACACAGGCATTATAGTTAAGGGCCTGGTAGCCCACTTTTATTAAAAGGGGAAAAAAATGTCTTCCAGGATTTCCATGTAGGGGTTTTAACTTCATTTAGCAAACACAAATTAAAAACATACCGAGCCACCTGGCTCTCTGGTGAGTAGTACCTCTGCTTGGGCTGGTCTCCCAGACCACTATTCAGGCTTTCTCTCAGCTCCCTTGCTGTTCAGACCCACATGACCTCTTGACAGGGTTTTCCCAGTATCTCCAGCATGCACCCACCAGAGACTTACGTATACTCTCCAGTCCCCCTGGACTCACTGGACCCTCTTTTGGTCTCTCAGACTCTCGGAACTGGCCATACTTTTTCCTTGGGCCATGAAACCCCCTCACACGTGCTGCAGTCTCCATCAGGTATTCCCAGCTCTTCAAACAACTCCCACTGCCTACTGATCTCATCAGCCCATCTTTATAAGGGCAGTGTGCACCTGGGCACACACTCTGGGGGCTGTCTACAACACCCAGACACAGGGTTGTGTGTGGAGATTCTGTCCTGCCCCCACCCGGAAGTACCAAAATCTGGAGAAAGCTACAAAAGCATTTTTCTCCAGTCAAAATCTATGCTTCGCAGTCAGCAGACATGCAAATTATGTGTCTTTTTCCTGGCCAGACAAGACAGAGCCTCGCCGTGTTACATCTTACTAGAGTATTGATTCCAATCATTGTTCCACTCAGTGGTGAACATTCCTTGTCATGGATCTAATTAATAATAATTTCCTATCAAGAACTAGAAATATGCAGTTTGTATCCTTCCAAGTTTAAAGGGAAGTTCCAGCCAAAAATTGTGTTTATTAAAAGTCAGCAGCTACAAAAAGTGTAGCTGCTGGCTTTTAATAAACAGACACTTACCTGCTCCAGCGTTCCAGCGACGCGCCGACCGGGGCTCCGCTCCTCTCCCCCCCTCCCGGCCGGCGTCCTCATCGCAACTGTGGGCACCCGGCCGTGACAGCCTTCGGCTTCACGGCCGGGCACCCACTGCGCATGCGCGAGCGGCACTGCGCATGCGTGAGCGGCGCAGCCCACCGCTGATTGGACAGGCGATCGCATGGGACCTGTCATGTGTCCCATGCGATCGCCTACAGGGAAGGGCTGCTGTAGGGCTGCTTAATTGCCTAACCAGCCCTTCGGCTGAAGCAGGAAGTGGGACAGGAAGTCCCACTCCTCCTGAAGCCCCCACTCCCCCCCCCAAAAAAATTACATGCCAAATGTGGCATGTAAGGGGGTGAGGAGTGGGATTAGCGGAAGTTCCCATTTTGGGTGGAACTCCGCTTTAAATTCGGATGAATTTTTGGGTATATGGTCATCTGAATATATCCGAATTTCCAAATCACAATAGAAACAAATTTAAACGGATCCAAAATAAATTAAAAGAAATCGAAATTGTGTCTGAATTCAAATTTAATGCACACATATTGCTGACTATTACCGATTTCCTTCAAAAATGGTGTACAATTGTACCTAAAATAATTTATTCTGTTTTGAATCCAAAGGGTATTCAGATATTGATTTGCTTTCGGTCAATCTGCAGTTTTTTGTGAAATATATATTTTTGAAAGCATTCTTTCTTTACATTATTTCTTCACACCCGCCTAAAACTATTGCACAGTACTGTACATAGAAACAGCAAAATGTTGAAGTCAGATATTTATTTTATAATTTATAACATTTCACATATTCTGAATAAACCATATTAATACAAATCCCTCATACTGTGTTGATGGAGGAATTTTGCGATTTTGTTTCCTGCAACCCATAGTTGGAGAAAAGAAAATCATGCCATCTATTGCCGGTTTAAACCTTTAATAAAAGGATTAAAACTTTAAAGGGATGGGGTTATAAAAGGTTGATCTAGACACAAATGATGCTAAAAATATTAATTCACCAGAAATATTGGGAGTTTGATTTTTGACACGTTAATCTTTTTTGTATTAATAACGTTTAATCAGAATATATGAAGTGTTCTAAGTTAGAAAAGAAATGCCCTCCCAGGAAGCTATTGTGTTCTCCTGGTGGGGGGCACGGGGTGCCATCCCTACTGGGAGAACTCACAGTGAATATTTCTAGCGACTATAGCCACTGGCAATAATCGTATGAAAAATCTGATATCTTTGTTGTACCCAAGTCGATCGATGGCAGGGTTACCAACTTTAAGTAAATTTACAAACAGTTTGAAAAATCTGTAATTTTATTCTGCAGTGTGCATGGTTGTAATGTACATTTACAGACAGATGCAAAAAACTATGGATTTTACAAACCGTTAGTAAATGTACTGAAAATTGACAACCCTAATCGATGGATGGACTTGGGTACAATCATTCTGCCCATAGATGGTTTAAATTGTGGCTGGTCCATGCTGATCCGGCCAAGATTCAAACCGTCTATGTCCGACTTTACTTTAAGTACAAATAGAGAACAGTACAGCCATAGAACTTTTATGGCAAATGTCGGTAGAACTTGCAACTCAAGTAAGACACAGTTTGAGAATAGTAAACAACACAACCTAGTTTCTGCTCCATACTGCTCCGTAGGACGACAGAAACAAAATGACTAACCTTGCTGCATGACTCTCATCACAATTAGTAAAAGAACATTGGGGGTGCACTTGGAAGTGCAGTCACTGTAGATCCGAGGGGAACATGCAAGGAAAATAAAAAACAGCATTTTAGCTTTGACATGATTGGATAATAAAATCAGCAGGGCTTCCCCTAATTTCAGATCTACCCCTCAGATTTACTGTGACTGCACTCCCAAGTGCAATTTCAAGTGCATTTTGCACTTGTAGTTTGCACTTGTAGTGCAAAGTGGATTTGCCTTTCGTAAATAGCCCCCACAGTGTCATACATATTGTCATATACATATTTTTACACAGTATTATTATAATGCTTATGATATTTACTTAGTGGTTATGAATTATTTCATGTGATCATACACAATTTTTCTTATTTGATGTTTTATTGTACGTAACCCGTACATATTACACAAAAATCTAAAGTTCTGTTCAGTAACCAGAATAATTTTGCAGTTTGCGCCTTCAGTAATTTTCTTTTGGAAAGGTCTGATTGGCTCTTGAAATTTGTGTACACACTATATGAAAGTATTATTCTCATTGAGAATACTGAATTTTTCCTCCGATTATCATATAATGTGTAGGCCCCATTAGTGGTGGCCACATCCATAGATAAGGTCATACACAGTTAGGCCCTGACAGAACGTGGATCTCTGTGTTCACTCACAGAGATCCACGTCCCTGTCTCTGTAACTGCCGATCGCGGGGACTTTGCGAACATCACTGCCGTCAGGCAAGCAGCGGGCACGCGGCCGTGAAGCTCGCGAACGCCATATGATGTCCACCCAGGATGGCAGAGCCACCTTGTGGACGTCATATCACAAGACGCGGGATGTTAAGTGATTAAATATTGTGCCTGGGGGGTCCCCTTAGTCTGCCTGGCACATCTGAGTGATGTGTATTACAGTGCCGCAGCAAAATTACATTTCAAAAGGAAAAAAAAATATTTAAAAAAGCTTGCGGCTGTAATATATTGCCAGCTCCCGGCAACATAGATGAAAAATTAAGGAAAAAATTGGCGTGGATCCCCCCCATCCATACCAAGTCCTTCAAGTGGGGCATGGACTTAGCCCTCTGAGCCATGATTGGCTAAAAACACCCTGCCTTTGGCCAATCATTGTTCTCACAGCAGAGCGGGCTGTGATTGGCCAAAGCATGCAGGTCAGGTCCATGCTTTGGCCAATCAGCAGCCGTCAATGCACTGCGATCTTGCAGTGCATTATGGGGCTCTCCGCAGCACTCGAATTTGCCACAAACGCCCCATATGTTCTGTTTGTTTGTGAGCAAACGAACACCTGATGTTTTAGTCAAACTTACGTTTGACTCGAACATCGGGACAGTCCCTTGTCACTGCAGCAAAAATTATTAGCTCCTTGCACTGCTTCTGTATATTCCATTCTGAGATGTCATATCAGTGTGGGGGCACATTTATGTTTTTAAATTGTCTCCCCCTCCCCAATTTGTCTTTTTGTATGAGATTTGTAATAAAATATGTTTTATCTCTATATGTGAAGTAATATTCATTCTGGAGAAGGTGTGTTAATAACATTGATCTGCTGTGATTGGTCACAGGGATCACGTGGTACTGGCAATGGGCCGATACACTGATCAGTCATTGGCTGTGTCCGGTGACAAATTGCATTGCAGTGTGTCCCCATGGCCACCAGGAGGTGCGTTCCGAGAGGACGTCATATGATGTCCACCTGGAGCAAAGAATATCCCACCCAGCTGTCATTTGACAGTATGCTGGGTGGGAAGTGACTAAATTCCACCAAAAGAAAGCTGTATTTGTAAGAAAATCTGATAAACATTTCATATGGGTATTGCATGACCGTGCAATTGTCATTCAAAGTGTGACAGCACTGAAAGCTGGAAATTGGCCTGGACAGGAAGGGGGAATTGAAGTGGTTAACAAAATGTTTTGTTCTCAGCATTCAGAGATGTCAGCACCAAGAAAATGTGTGTTGTGTGGGGGATAATCCACTTTAATGCAATGCACATTAAAGTGGTTGTAAAGGCTGAAGGTTTTTTTTTTTTTTTTCAGGGTGCAGCTCCCACCTAATACGTACCTAAGCCCGATCTCGATCCAGTGATGTGCATGAGACCTGTGACTCTCCCTCTCCTGATTGGCTGAGATACGGCAGCAGGAGCCAGGGTCGGGGACAAGGGGTGGGCAGGAGGAACGGCTGCCCCTGGAGCAATGGTTTATTGCAGGGATGTGGGGCACCCTGACCCTAACCCTAAGGGAAAGGTGGGCGCAACTTGGTGTCTTTGCCCTGGGCGCTGGATGACCTTGTCCCGGCACTGGTAGGAGCCATTGGCTTCTGTTACTGTCACTCACAGGCAGTGAGGCGGGAGCTGGGCTGAGCCACGCTCTCTGTGTCTTATGGATGCAGAGAGATGGCTCAGGAGTGAGCACACATGAGTGCCCCCTCAGCAAGCGCCCGCTGGTAATTTGTGTTGGCTAACTGGTATGCAAATATGGTGATTAGGGGTTAATGTCTGTGTATTATTAACACGTGATGGAACGGACAGGTGATACATAAAAGCTGCCATTGCAGATCACCTCCTGAAAAAATAGTTCAGAACCTTGGCATCCCTATGGGGTGGGGCCCCTGGCAGCCGGCCTGTGCTTTTTACAATGTGACCCTGTGTTTGGTGTTCCTGTTCCCTCTTCATATGACGGTTTACAGATAGCACATACCCATACCTCCCAACAATTTGAGATGGGAATGAGGGAGACCTACTAGCAAATGTACAGTGCCTTGCAAAACTATTCGGCCCCCTTGAACTTTGCGACCTTTTGCCACATTTCAGGCTTCAAACATAAAGATATAAAACTGTAATTTTTTTGTGAAGAATCAACAACAAGTGGGACACAATCATGAAGTGGAATGAAATTTATTGGATATTTCAAACTTTTTTAACAAATAAAAAACTGATTTTGGGCGTGCAAAATTATTCAGCCCCTTTACTTTCAGTGCAGCAAACTCTCTCCAGAAGTTCAGTGAGGATCTCTGAATGATCCAATGTTGACCTAAATGACTAATGATGATAAATAGAATCCACCTATGTGTAATGAAGTCTCTGTATAAATGCACCTGCACTGTGATAGTCTCAGAGGTCCATTTAAAGCGCAGAGAGCATCATGAAGAACAAGGAACACACCAGGCAGGTCCGAGATACTGTTGTGGAAAAGTTTAAAGCCGGATTTGGATACAAAAAGATTTCCCAAGCTTTAAACATCCCAAGGAGCACTGTGCAAGCGATAATATTGAAATGGAAGGAGTATCAGACCACTGCAAATCTACGAAGACCTGGCCGTCCCTCTAAACTTTCAGCTCATACAAGGAGAAGACTGATCAGAGATGCAGCCAAGAGGCCTATGATCACTATGGATGAACTGCAGAGATCTACAGCTGAGGTGGGAGACTCTGTCCATAGGACAACAATCAGTCGTATGCACAAATCTGGCCATTATGAAAGAGTGGCAAGAAGAAAGCCATTTCTTAAAGATATCCATAAAAAGTGTGGTTTAAAGTTTGCCACAAGCCACCTGGGAGACACACCAAACATGTGGAAGAAGGTGCTCTGGTCAGATGAAACCAAAATCAAACTTTTTGGCAACAATGCAAAACGTTATGTTTGGCATAAAAGCAACACAGCTCATGACCCTGAACACACCATCCCCACTGTGAAACATGGTGGTGGCAGCATCATGGTTTGGGCCTGCTTTTCTTCATCAGGGACAGGGAAGATGGTTAAAATTGATGGGAAGATGGATGGAGCCAAATACAGGACCATTCTGGAAGAAAACCTGATGGAGTTTGCAAAAGACCTGAGACTGGGATGGATATTTGTCTTCCAACAAGACAATTCCAAAACATAAAGCAAAATCTACAATGGAATGGTTCACAAATAAACATATCCAGGTGTTAGAATGGCCAAGTCAAAGTCCAGACCTGAATCCAATCGAGAATCTGTGGAAAGAACTGAAAACTGCTGTTCACAAACGCTCTCCATCCAACCTCACTGAGCTCGAGCTGTTTTGCAAGGAGGAATGGGCAAAAATTTCAGTCTCTCGATGTGCAAAACTGATAGAGACATACCCCAAGCGACTTACAGCTGTAATCGCAGCAAAAGGTGGCGCTACAAAGTATTAACTTTAGGGGGCTGAATAACCACTTAAAGACCCCCGCACGCACATATACGGCCACAACATGGCTCGTACAGGCACAAGGGCGTAAATTTACGTCCCCGCCTGAGTGCGGTTCGGGGGTCCCATCGGGACCCCCTCCGCGGCGTGCGGGGGTCTCCCTACCTCTGGGAGCGATCCGGGATCTGCGGGCGGATGTCCGTGTTTTCCGCCCCCCCCGCGATCGCTCCCAGCCAATGGGAGCGCGCTCCCAGCCTGTCACTTCCTCCTCCTGTGTTTACACAGGAAGGAGGAAATGATGTAATCTCTCATCGCAGCGCTGTTTCGAGAAGACATGACAAGTAAGTGTGCACCAACACAACACTGACACACACTCACATAGGCATATTAACCCCTTGTGATCGCCCCCCCCACCCCCCTGTCACAGTGTTACTGAATGCAGTGATCTAATCACTGCATTTAGTGTCAGTGTGACAGGCACTGTAAAAAACAGTTAGTGTTAGGTTCAGGATAGCCCCCCCACCCCCCCTAATAAAGTTTTAACCCCCTGATCACCGCCCTAGTTAACCCTTTCACTCCCTATTGCCAGCGTCACTAAGCGATCATTTTTCTGATCGCTGTATTAGTGTCGCTGTTCCCGCTAGGTAGCTATTTTTTTTTATTGCGATTTTTTTTTTTACTAAAGACATGTGGCTAAATAAATTTTGGCCTAAATGTTTGACTAAAATTTAGTTTATTTGATTTTTTTTTAACAAAAAGTAAAAAATAGTGTTTTTTTTTCAAAAATGTCGCTCTATTTTTGTATATAGCGCAAAAAATAAAAATCGCAGAGGTGATCAAATACCACCAAAAGAAAGCTCTATTTGTGGGAAGAAAAGGACGCAAATTTTGTTTGGGAGCCACGTCGCACGACCGCGCAATTGTCTGTTAAAGCGACGCAGTGCCGAATCGCAAAAACACCTTGGGTCATTTACCAGCGTATTGGTCCGGGTCTTAAGTGGATAATTTTACACGCCTAATTTTTCAGTTTTTTATTTGTAAAAAAAGTTTGAAATATCCAATAAATTTCGTTCCACTTCATGATTGTGTCCCACTTGTTGTTGATTCTTCACAAAAAATTACAGTTTTATATCTTTTTATTTGAAGCCTGAAATGTGGCAAAAGGTCGCAAAGTTCAAGGGGGCTGAATACTTTCGCAAGGCACTGTATGTAGGCATAGGACACGCCCCCTGCCACACCCCCTTAAAGGAGAATCAACTCCAAAAAAAGGTTAATTAAATCCACAAGGGCTTTATTTCTACCACTACCATTCCTTTATATTATCTTTTAAAATTTAGAAATGCAGCCATTTAGAATTTGGATGAAATGCTTAGCACTGGGAAAGACTTTTTGAAAGATAAATAATGGAATGTATGTACAGCTATAAAGATCAGACCAAAATGAGGGACACATGAGGAGGAAAGAGGGACATTGCTCGAAATCAGGGACAGTCCCTTGAAATCAGGGACATTTGGGAGCTATGCACGCCTCTGCTTTGTTAATAATGTGAACTGGACAGGATATGCCACGAAAAACGTGTCTTTTCCAAAGCCACTGCCAGCTTTCTCTGTTTATTCTACCGCCCCCTGTCGGATACAGAACACCCACCATAGGAAATCCTAGAAAAACAAGCAATACATATTGCTAAAGCTATGCAGCAGTCAGCCAGCGTCACGTGAGGAGCCCAGTCACTGAGTCAGAGCTGAAGACACGGGGACTATATCGCGTTCCCTCCCTAGTGGGCGCATCACAGCGCGGATTTAGCCGGAAAATTAGGCCCGGCTGTAGGGAGCGCCTGTGCCTAGGTTGTCGGTTCGCCATTGGAGGGCTGATCTGTCCATCAGAAGGGGCGGAGTGCGTGCTGCGCTTCCGGTTGCAAGGCAGAGTCGGTGCGGTTGCAAGAGGGAGGAGTAACAGCGCTTGTACGGGGAGAGGCGAGAGTGAGAGAGCGTGAGCCCCCTACAACCCGGACACACAGGCCGACCAGCTTCCCCCCCATACACATTCCCCAGTACCAGAGAAGCCTCGCAAGAGGAGACTACAGAGGAACCATTGAGCCAGGTGAGGGCACAGCTAGTCCCGGGAATGGTGCCTCATGTCATATTTTCCCAGTGAAGTCATGTGGAGGGAGCTGTGTGAGAATGGAGCGGAGGGGGACCATTGGGGGTGACTGCAGGGAAAGAGCATAGTGCCCGCCGCTCCACATCACCAATAGGACTCCAGCCATTCCCATTCATGTGCCTCACATCTGTACGGTGAGATCATACCCTGCCATGGGCAGCACTGGGGAGACGGGCTGTATCCGGGGACAATGGCTTTTCCATTGGGACTGGACGCCAACAATCCCGGGCTGCACTCATTGGGGGAATGTGGCTCCCTCCAATCACAGTGTGTGTGTGTGTGTGTGTGCAATGGCCATACATCCCTGTGCATGTACAGTAATGTCAATGGAGGGGGAGGGGTTCTGATGATCAAAAATATATATTTAATATATGTCAAATTTTTGCATGTATATCCCGACTATACACTGACATAAATGGAAGAATATATATATATATATATATATATATATATATATATATATATATATATATATATATTCTTGTACGTGTGTGTTCTGAATATACAGTGATGTATTTGTAATCTCTACACCTCCACTGCTATAAAAGGGGAGTAGTTCTTGTCTATGTGCTTGCTGCTGCTGCTGTGTGTTCCTCCCGTCTGCCCCTTCTGTGTGTACGCCTTTTAGATGCAATGTCCTAATTTTCCTTCTTTCTGTTCCTCTGCTTGCCGCTTGTGTCCTACACAGATCCTTCTGAAGGAGGAGCCTTGGTATGTAACATGGTTGCGTGAATATTATTTTGGCATAAATTATTCATTTAATCCCTTCTGTTCTTGCCTTGCGTACACTGCAAGGTGCCTGGGGTGGGGGGGTACAGCCGGCATCATTAAGCGTACAGATTGCGAGCATGGCTCTTAATGGTTTGGGTTCTGCCATGGTATATGCATACTGCTCTTTCTTGGCTGTGGCTCTGATGATTCCTTCCATGTGGTCGCAATAGAATGATAAAAACCAATTATGTGCACGCTTGATGGTTTTGTGGTGTGGAGGGCGTGCTTGAGGGTGTTGCAGAGGCAAGGGCATGTTCGAGGGGGTCATTGATGAAGGGATGCATTTGAGGGCGTCATGTCGCAAAGGCACGGGCGCGATAGAGGGTGTCGCAGAAGTGTGAGAGCGCGTAAGGGTACACAGATGGAGGGATGCATTTGAGGGTGTCAGAAGCGAGGGTGCGATTGAGGGGTCATAGATAGAGGGATGCAATTGAGGGTGTCAGAGGGGAGCGCACGCTTGAGGGAGTCATTGATTTAGGGATGCAATTGAGGCGTCATAGATGGAGGGATGCAATTGAGGGTGTCGCAGAGGCGAGGGCGCACTTGAGGGGTCATGGAGGGACGCAATTAAGGGTACCGCAGAGGCAAGGGCGCACTTGAGGGGTCATGGAGGGATGCAATTAAGGGTGTCGCAGAGGCGAGGGCATGCTTGAGGGGTCATAGATGGAGGGACGCAATTGAGGGTGTCGCAGAGGCGAGGGCGCGATTGAGGGATCATAGATAGAGGGATGCAATTAAGGGTGTCGCAGAGGCGAGGGCGTGATTGAGGGGTCAAAGATGGAGGGACGCAATTGAGGGTGTCGCAGAGGCAAGGGCGTGATTGAGGGGTCATAGATGGAGGGACGCAATTGAGGGTGTCGCAGAGGCGAGGGCGTGATTAAGGGGTCATAGATGGAGGGACGCAATTGAGGGTGTCGCAGAGGTGAGGGCATGATGGAGGGGTCATAGATAGAGGGGTGCAATTGAGGGTGTTGCAGAGGCGAGGGCACGATTGAGGGGTCATAGATGGAGGGACGCTTTTGAGGGTGTCGCAGAGGCGAGGGCATGCTTGAGGGTGGCAAGAAATGAGGGATGCATTTGTGTTGCGGAGGTGAGGGTGTGTTAGGGGGTGTTGCAGGAGCATGCCTGGGGGGGGGGGGGCAACATGGACGAAGGGATGCATTTGTGTTGCACAGATGAGGGCCCATTTAAGGGTTAATGGAGGGCGCACTTTAAGGTGTTGGGGGTGCACTTGACGGTGCTGCAGAGAAGAGTTTTGGCTGCTGTGGATCACTTGAGTCAGATGTGTGGTTGGAATGCTGAGGAAGTGCATACCTGGAGGACTCTGTTGGCGAGTGTATGTTAACACGAACGTCACGTCGGGATGTAATGCATTACAAGTTTTGCCAGGGACTGTTCAGTTCTTGTTCCTTACCTTCTGCAGAGGCAGGGAAGGGTGTGTTTATGTATTCTCGGTATGTTAACTCTGTGTGCTCTACTGATTGGCAGGGTGTGGGTGGGACTATTGATTACCCTGTACTGTTCTCCCTTGTTAACCTTCAGGTATGTGAGCCAAAAGTAATCAGATCTGCATTTGATAAGTAGTTACAGGCAGATAAGCACGTTTACAAATTCCTCTTTTTTTTCCTTTAAGAACCTTGCTAAAAAGGAAAATTTGACAATTTCTACTGGTTAGAGGGCTATTGAATGTTTGGAGATTTAAAGCTGTAATAAACCCCGCAGAAGTAGCAGTGTTGAGACAAACCATTTAAAGTGATTGTAAAAGCACAGTTTATTAAAAAAAAAAAAAAAAAAAATCATGTTTACCTGCTCTGTGTAAAGGTTTTGCACAGAGCAGCCCTGATCCTCCTCTTCTTGAGGCTTCCGCTTGCCAAGTGCCCCCATAGCAAGTTGCTTGCAATGGGGGCACTGGTGCGTGTTCGCTCCTGAGCTGGCTCTCTGTCCATAAGATATAGAGCATGTCTTGGCTCCGCTCCCTCCTTGCTGGCTGTGATTGATGGCAGCAGAAGCCAATGGTGAGGGAGAGCAGAGAGCCTCTGCTTTTTGTGCATATCATTGTATCGAGATGGGGGACCGGGTATGGATTTAGGGGAGGTTGCTGGGAGAGCTGCTTGTGGAAGATTTTTACCTTAAATTGGTTGTAAGGGTTTTTTTTTTTTTTGTTTTTTTTTTAAATATGCATTCTGTGCATTAAGATAAAAAGCCTTTTGTGTGCCGCAGCCCCCCCCCCCCCCCATACTAAAATATTGAGCGATTTTTGCACAAGAGACTCAGCTACCAGAGAATGAGAAGATGCAATGTCTGCATTGCTCCTCTCACCCTCTAGAGCTGTCCTATCTGCTGCACCGCTTCGCTGGCTTCCTGTTTTGGCAGTAGTGGGAGCCCTAAAAGGGAGCGGGGGCATTTAATGCCAGAGCTGTGTCTCTCTATTGCTTGCTGAGGGGGTAGGCTGTAGAGTACCAGTAGGGTCTCCAGAAGAGTCTCCAGAAGAGGAGGTAAGGGACTGCTCTGTGCAATATCATTGCATATAGCAGGTAAGTTTTATTTATATACAGTGGAACCCTGGTTAACAAATGTGTTGAAAGACGAGCAACTTAACAAAATAAAAAAAAAAAAAAAAGAGCATAATTCAAGCTAATATGGTGTGTAGTACTGCCTTTGGCCAGGGGTGTGGGGGCGCCATTGACGCTCGGAAAGGTTCGGAGATATTTAGGGTCCATTTTTCGGTCCGCTCCGTGTGTCTGTCAGCTCAGCGGGGGGTCTCCGCTCAGCTGTCGGCGGACAGGGCGGTCCCCGCACACTGTGCAGGGACCGCCCCGTCTCTCCTCCGCTCTCCCCTATGGGGAGTCGGATGGAAACGGACCGTCTGTCCGTTTGCATCCGATCCGTTTGCCCGGACGGAAGAAAAATAGGACATTCTTCCGTCCGCAAAAACGGATGCGGATCTGGCGGACGTTAGCGGATGCATCATCCGCTAACGGATCCGCTTCCATAGGGGTTCATTACAAGTCCGTAAACGGACTTGTAATGAACGGACGAACGGTCCGCTGGTGTGAAAGGACCCTTAGAAATACTAATTTCCCGAGAGTTTCTGAATTCAGCCAAGCTGTCCGAGTATTTCCAAGGCTCTTTGGTGCCCTTCCACCTCTGGCCACATGCGGTATTGCATGTAATAGAAGTGAATGCGAAATAAATTATCTTTGTTTACGTTGACTTCTATGGGGAAACTCGCTTTGATATGTGAGTGCTTTGGATTGCAAGCATTCTCCTGGAATGGATTATGCTCGTAATCCAAGGTTCCACTGTGTGTGTGTGTATGATATAGTATAAAAAAATCATGTAGCATGTCACTTTAGGCCTTGGCAAGTATTTCACCAAAACTTGGTAAAAGTATAAAGTCCTTATTGATTTTTTTTGTTAAAGCTTACAAAAATGACATACTTTGCACAGAGCAGCCCAGCTTCCTCTTCTCGGGTAACTCTTTGGTGCTTCTGGCCCCTCCCTCCTGTTGAGTGCCCCCACAGCAAGCAGCTTGATATGGGGGCATCTGTGCCAAGCCACAGCTTTCTTTGTCAATTCAGACACGGCCCTGCTCCCTTTCTCTCCTCATTTGGCTGACTGTCTTTGACAGCAGCAGGAGCAGATGGTGCCGCACTGCTGTCTCAGCCAGTGAGTAGGGGAGTCCCGGGCAGCCAAGACACATCTTCACCCGGATTTAGATGGGGCTGCTGCACACAGGCTTTGTATCTTAAAGCGGAGGTTCACCCTCAAAATCAAGTTTTCAGCATTGCTAGCTTTACCAATATTTAGGGATGATAGTGTTTGAATTTTTTTTTTTTTTTTTAAATGCTCCCTTACCTCTTATCTCCTGTACTTCCTGGTTTGCAGCCCTGTGGGGAGTGGGCGTGTCGCTATATTCCCCGACCGCTCTTTGCATTCTGGGAGCTGACCGAGTGTTCTCCTGTGAGTGACGTGCAGCCCAATCACAGCACATCATCTCAAATAGCTAGGCGCCGTAGTATCGCGCTAGCTGGGCTGTCATGTGACGCAGGAAGCGGATCACATGACTTGCAAAGCGCGTCATATGATGAGGGTTGGCGGATGAGGGAGGGCAGTGTCTTACCTTGCTAACGGCTGCTCAGGGCGTTCTGAGCTTTGCTGATAAACAAGGACTATTATAATTATCACAGCGGGGCGTGTCCTTTTCAGGACGCCGCCGGCCGTTGTGATAGTAACCAAGCAGTGTTGACGGCGCCGCTCGCCGCCGACACTGCGCATGCACGGGATTACGCTGTGAATGCTGGGAGATCAGCATTCGCCGCATCCAGGAAGAAAAGACAGGAGGGCTTCAGAGCGCCCACAGATAAGATGGCAATGTCCATCACTATATTTTACTATATTTTATAAAATATTCTTTTATCGGAAAAGAGGATCCTGGCGCCTACTAAAAGGGGACATGTGAGTAAAAAGACTATAGCAAACGCAGCAGATTAGTGTTTAAAAAAACAAACAAAAACGTTTTGCCACAGAACCTACGCTAGATTTCCAGTTCCCCAAAACTGGATATGGTATATACTAAAATCAAAACGTTTTTTAAGATTTCCCCCCACCCCCGGCCGGCGTCTTCATTGTAAGTGTGGGCACCCGGCCGTGACAGCTTTCGGCTTCACGGCCGGGCACCCACTGCGCGAGCGGCGCTGCGCCGTCCGATTGGACAGCCGATCACCTAGGACCTGTGACGTGTCCTAGGCGATCGCCTACAGGGAGGGGCTGAAGATAGGCGATTAAGCTAATTGCCTAACCAGCCCCTCGGCGCAAGGACAGGAAGTCCCACTCCCCATGAAGCCCCCCCCCAAAAAAAAATGACATGCCGAATGTGGCATGTAAGGGGTGAGGAGTGGGTTAAGCGGAAGTTCTATTTTTGGGTGGAACTCCGCTTTATTATACTAACCTCAAGTTTGAGTATACATTCGGGTCTTTACAGTGAATTACTGGCCACCCCTAATCATCCTAAAGAAGACCTAAGGTCTAAAAATAAACAATACACAAACTGGTGGTCCCCCAAAACCACCAGAATGGAGCAGATGGTGCAGAAGGGTGTATATTAAAGTAGAACTATAGGCAAAACCTTTTTCTTATTTTGTATACACATCGTACACATGATCCAATTGTTTGCCAACCGAGCGTCCAATTTTTGTCTGAGCCCTGGTTCACACTGGTGCGTTTTGAGATGCGACTTGGTATGTCAAATCGCATGTCAAAACGGCAGATTTTGCCTCAAATTGCCGGCAATGGCACCGTCCTAATCGGTGCGACGCTGCATCTGCGGCATTGCACCGATTTCAAAAAGTAGTCTCTGTACTACTTTTTGCGATTTCAGCCTGCGATTTACATTGACATCTGTGCAGAAACCTGCACAGATGTCTCTGAAATTGCGGCTGAAATCGGGACTGCCGGGGCGGGAGTGAAATCGTGCGAGTTCAGCTGAACTCGCACTGCTTCACTCCCGCAGCCCAGTGTGAACCTGGGCTGAAGGGCGTGTGTCTTGATCTTGTCTTGCATACTAACGGTACACAATTTTTGTGCAACAAACGTAGTGACGTACTACAAGGCATTTCAGCTTTTCGGCGCCACCCTTTGGGCCCCTTCTGCTAATTTCGTATTTGGTGAGCATTTATTCTGAGCATGTGAGGTTATACTTTCAACTTTTGTGTGCCGCACTTGCTTACTGACGATCAGAAAATCTGGCAACCAACCTTTGTCCGCCGAAAACTTACTAGCATGTCATCCAACATTTTGTTGGCAGAAAGTTGGACAACAATTGTCAAAAGGACCATACTAACTGTCAGATTTTGGGACAATAGACATCCCCTGCCAACAATAACCCCCTGTCAGTTTTAGCTTTCCAAACCCCCTAGACCAAAATGAGCAGTTAACCCATGCACAGCCGCACTGCATGGTAAAAAAAAAGTGTGAACAAAAACGCATGCTGGAGTGTAAGTTCCAGCTATGCAGAGATGTAAATGGGGGCTTGATAGTGTAGTGTGTCAATCCACTCCCTCCTATGTACTTGTATAAAGTTGGCCATACACTATGCAATCGGTACAATCTCGATTAGATCTACCTTTGACTATGTAGTGCAAGGGCCTGCTTAATTGGATATAGAGTGAATAGATAGGTGGGTCCTCTGCTAAATCTAAATGAACTTCTACAGAGATTGTACAGTCAGATTGCATAGAAGCTTTATAGAAGTGCGCAGGAGGGAGTAGGAGACGCTCGGCTATCGAGCACCATTCGCACTTTTTTTTTTTTTTTTTGCATAGGGCAGCCCATTCACACCTAGCGTAGCAGAAGCGCACTTTTTTTGACCCATTTGTTCTGTGACAATCATAGGGCAGCCCGTTGATTTAAGTGGGCTTCGCTACACATGGCAAAGTAGCTCATGGGATATTTTGGTGGGTTGCACATGTTTTTATTTATTTTTTCTGTTTGTTTACATGGCAAAATGTGTCTTGTTTGGTGTGCTGTTAACAAATAATGGCACCAAAAGCGCAATTAGGTAATTTTAGGTGTATATAGGTGGCCAGTTGTATGATCTCCTTTAGGTTTACCAAAACAATATAATAGGTGGACACACTATCTATAGTATCACTCTGTATCTAGTCAGGCAGGCCCTTGCATTACATCGTTGATGGTTGATCTAACAGAGATTTTACAGTCAGATTGTATAAAGGCCCATACACACGGTAGGACATCCAACAAAATTTCCCTTGGATTTTTGTCCTAATTGATTTGTCCGGTCACACCCATAGCATACACACAGTCAGACTTTTCTGCAAACTTTTCTAAAACGTTCCCATCATCACGTGTTTTTTTTTTTGCTCTTTTCTGCTCTTTACCGCCACCCTTTGGTTAACTTCTGCTATTGTTGGTTGATTTTAACATTGGTTCTGAGCATGCGTAATTGCACTTTGTACAAAAGTTGGTTGGATTGCTGTACACACGATCACACAAAGCACCATCAGACTTTTGTTGCTGAAAAGTTGGTCCGTTCGCATACCCAACTTTTTGTTGGATGGAACCTGAAAAAGTTGGTCCGATGGAGCGTACACACGATCAGACAAATTTGAAAAGTTGCAGATTTTGAAGTTGGTTGGCCAAAAGTCTGACCGTGTGTATGGGGCTTTAGGCAGTGTTTCTCAGCTCCAGTCCTCAAGGCACCTCAACAGGTCATGGTTTCAGGATTTCCCTCAGATAAACAGCTGTGCTAATTGCTGAAACAGATCAACTCATCTCATTTTCATCAAAGGAAAGAACTCCAGCGTGTTGATGAGGGATGTTTAACCTTTTAAAGACCAAACCTTTTCATTAATTTGTTGCTTACAAGTAAAAACTACTTGGAACAACCAAACATGATTTTTTTTTTTTTTTTAAGCAGAGACCCTAAAGAATAAAAAGGTGGTTGTTGAAATATTTTGTCGCACCATATTTGCGCACCCTTTTTTTTTTTTTTTTTAAACGCGATTGTTTTTGAAAAAATACTTTAATAAAAAACAAAACGGTAAAGTTAGCCCTTTTTTTTTTTTTTTTCTTGTATAACGTGAAATGTTACACCGTGAGAATCGTGATCTTTAGTCCAAGTAAAAAAACTCATTCTCATTGTAGTCAGAATTGTGCAGCTTCTAGTATATTGGTACATTTTTTTTTTTTATATAAAAAAGGTTAACTTATCCTTTTTTTTTTTTTAATACAAAAGTAAATGCTGGAAGTGGTGTGTACAGGATGAAGGCTGACTGTCGAATACATGTTAATGCACACAGTAATGCCCAATCAAACAACGCAGTTATAGTGGTTGATTCAGAATCCCAGGGCCACCCACTTCAGGGAGCCACAATTTAATTACATCTTCCTTTTGTAGAAGGAGAACTACTGTGGGGAAAGTTACTAGACTGGTGGCTGGGGCAATACAGGGCATAGGGGGTACCGGTTTTATAGAAATCGCACAAAATGAAGCCTGTGATTTGAATAATGCGCCTTCATTTTCTCTTACAATACCAGCTAAGGGTAGAAATGGACAACCTATCTTCTCAAGGTAGGAAAGCAACAGGGGAAGAAGTTTTCTTCCGGAATATAGCTTTAAAGGGTCACTAAAGTCAGGGATTTAAAAAAAAAAACAACAAACATGTGATACTTACCTCCACTGTGCAGTTTGTTTTGCACAGAGTGGCCTGGAAACCTGTCTTCTGGGGTCCCTCGGCAGCTGTCTGGGCTCCTCCTCGCAAAAGCTTTCCTTCTTCATGCGAGGGCGCTCGCATGGAGGAAAGCTTTTGCGAGCGCGCTCCCGTGATACAGCGGCGGCCATAGCCGCCGACTGTATCACTCGGCTCCGCCCCCCAGCGCGCCGCGTCATCCGCCCTGATTGACAGCAGCGCTAGCCAATGGCTGCGCTGCTATCAATCCGCCCAGCCTAGCCAATCAACGGCCAGGCTGGGAACCGAAGAGGACGACGTGGACGCGCCCGGGAGATTCGAACGGTCAGGTAAGTACAACGGGGGCTCGGGGGGGGGGGGGGGGGGCGGTGCTGCTAGATGTTTTTTTACCTTCATGCATAGGATGCATGAAGGTAAAAAAACTTGTACCTTTACAACCCCTTTAAGTCTTTGAGCTCAGCCCCCATTCTTGTTAATGATTTATGTGGCGTAAAAAAAAAAAGCTTGCCGGATGCCCTCTTTGTGTTGGTGCGAAGGACAACACTGTGTGCTGTAATGCACAGTTTCGACAGGTTTTTATGGAGATTCAAAAGCACATGCCTATTTTCGAAGTTGGTTAATATAAGATTTAAACCAGTGTTCCTTTTTGGTAGCACATTTCAATTTAGTTTTAGTCTTAGGACCAAAATGGCATTTTAGGTTTAGTCCCATTTTGGTCTTCTGCAATTTTTAGTTGTATTTAGTCAACTAAATCTCCAGTACATTTTAGTCAACTAAAATCGAATGAGTGTAATTCAATTGTAATGCATTAGTTAAAATTTCTCTACAATGTCGAAACTCATTTATTTACCAATCCACACCAGACGCAGTTCCGTGTGCTTTTTTTTTTTCTGCACAAAATGCATGCACAGTGTTTTCCATGTATTCCAATGGCTCTAGTTGGCACCATGCAGTCAGTTTCTGCACCGAAATCTGACTGCATGGTGTGCACTAGAGCCAGGGCCGGCCTTTGCGGTGTGCGGGATGTGCGGTCGCACAGGGCGCCATGGCAACATGGGCGCCTGGCGATCGGCACAAATTCTCTAAAATCGCCCGTGTACTAAGTAGTGGGCGTGGGGCGTGCCGGCGCCCCGAATCCCCCTCCCCCCCCCGCGCGAACGAAGAGGACTTTGGGCGGCATGGCATGGTGACAGGCGCCTGGCTTTGCGGGGGTGCAAGCAGGAACACGAGCGAGCCGTCGGCACACTCGGGACACGGCCGCAATCATCACCCTTCCCTGTGAAGCGCCGCAGGTCTGAGTCTCGGCTGCCTGTCTCACAGTCACAGGCAGCCGAGCAGTGAAGCCGCCTCCCCCTTGTCTGTACTGTGCTGTGCTGTGTGTGTGCAGCACGCGGCAAGCACATTAGCTGAGCCTGCTATACAGGTCTGAAGGGGGGGGTCGGCTCTGTAGAGTGGGTTCGGTATTGTAGGAGGGGGTTCTGTGTTGTGGGAGGGTTCTGTGTTGTGGGGGGGTTCTGTGTTGTGGGGGGGTTCTGTATTGTAGGGGGGGCAGCAAGGTGGGGGGGTTCGGTATTGTAGGAGGGGGGGTTCGGTATTGTAGGAGGGGGGGTTCGGTATTGTAGGAGGGGGGGTTCGGTATTGTAGGAGGGGGGGTTCGGTATTGTAGGAGGGGGGGTTCGGTATTGTAGGAGGGGGGGTTCGGTATTGTAGGAGGGGGGGTTCGGTATTGTAGGAGGGGGGGTTCGGTATTGTAGGAGGGGGGGTTCGGTATTGTAGGAGGGGGGGTTCGGTATTGTAGGAGGGGGGGTTCGGTATTGTAGGAGGGGGGGTTCGGTTTTGTAGGAGGGGGGGTTCGGTATTGTAGGAGGGGGGGATTGTGTATTGTAGGAGGGGGGGATTGTGTATTGTAGGAGGGGGGGATTGTGTATTGTAAGAGGGGGGGATTGTGTATTGTAAGAGGGGGGGATTGTGTATTGTAAGAGGGGGGGATTGTGTATTGTAAGAGGGGGGGATTGTGTATTGTAAGAGGGGGGGATTGTGTATTGTAAGAGGGGGGGATTGTGTATTGTAAGAGGGGGGGATTGTGTATTGTAAGAGGGGGGGATTGTGTATTGTAAGAGGGGGGGATTGTGTATTGTAAGAGGGGGGGATTGTGTATTGTAAGAGGGGGGGATTGTGTATTGTAGGGGGGGTCTGTATTGTAGGAGGGGGGGTTCTGTATTGTAGGAGGGGGGGCTGTGTATTGTAGGGGGGCTGTGTATTGTAGGGGGGATTGTGTATTGTAGGGGGTTCTGTATTGTAGGGGGTTCTGTATTGTAGGAGGGGGGGTTCTGTATTGTAGGGGGGGGGGCTGTGTTGAAGGAGGGGGGATTGTGTATTGTAGGGGGTCTATATTGTAGGGGGTTCTGTATTGTAGAGGGGGGGTCTGTATTGTAGAGGGGGGGTCTGTATTGTAGAGGGGGGGTCTGTATTGTAGAGGGGGGGTCTGTATTGTAGAGGGGGGGTCTGTATTGTAGAGGGGGGGTCTGTATTGTAGAGGGGGGGTCTGTATTGTAGAGGGGGGGTCTGTATTGTAGGGGGGGGTTCAGTATTGTAGGGAGAGGGGTCTGTATTGTAGGGGGGGGGGTTATGTATTGTAGGTGGGTTTGTATTGTAGGGGGGTCTGCTCTTTAGGAGTGAATCTGTATTGTAGAGGGGGTTCTGTATTATAAGAAGGGGTCTGTGTTGTAAGGGGGGTCTGCACTGTAGGGGGGTGTCTGTGTAACATACAGGTGTCTAGAGCTGTAGGGTGCTGTGTAATGTAAAGGGGTGCTGTGTAATGTAAAGGGGTGCTGTGTAATGTAAAGGGGCCCAGAGGTGCAGGGTGCTGTGTAATGTAAAGGGGCCCAGAGGTGCAGGGTGCTGTGTAATGTAAAGGGGCCCAGAGGTGCAGGGTGCTGTGTAATGTAAAGGGGCCCAGAGGTGCAGGGTGCTGTGTAATGTAAAGGGGCCCAGAGGTGCAGGATGCTGTGTAATGTAAAGGGGCCCAGAGGTGCAGGATGCTGTGTAATGTAAAGGGGCCCAGAGGTGCAGGATGCTGTGTAATGTAAAGGGGCCCAGAGGTGCAGGATGCTGTGTAATGTAAAGGGGCCCAGAGGTGCAGGATGCTGTGTAATGTAAAGGGGCCCAGAGGTGCAGGATGCTGTGTAATGTAAAGGGGCCCAGAGGTGCAGGATGCTGTGTAATGTAAAGGGGCCCAGAGGTGCAGGATGCTGTGTAATGTAAAGGGGCCCAGAGGTGCTGGGTGCTGTGTAATGTAAAGGGGCTAAGAGGTGCAGGGTGCTGTGTAATGTAAAGGGGTCCAGAGGTGCAGGGTGCTGTGTAATGTAAAGGGGTCCAGAGGTGCAGGGTGCTGTTTAATGTAAAGGGGTCCAGAGGTGCAGGGTGATGTGTAATGTAAAGGGGTCCAGAGGTGCAGAGTGCTGTGTAATGTAAAGGGGTCCAGAGGTGCAGAGTGCTGTGTAATCTAAAGGGGTCCAGAGGTGCAGGGTGTTGTGTAATGTAAAGGGGTCCAGGGTTGCAGGGTGCTGTGTAATGTAAAGGGGTCCAGAGGTGCAGGGTGCTGTGTAATGTAAAGGGGTCCAGAGGTGCAGGGTGCTGTGTAATGTAAAGGGGTCCAGAGGTGCAGGGTGATGTGTAATGTAAAGGGGTCCAGAGGTGCAGAGTGCTGTGTAATGTAAAGGGGTCCAGAGCTGTGAGGTGCTGTGTAATGTAAAGGGGCTAAGAGGTGCAGGGTGCTGTTTAATGTAAAGGGGTCCAGAGGTGCAGGGTGCTGTTTAATGTAAAGGGGTCCAGAGGTGCAGGGTGCTGTTTAATGTAAAGGGGTCCAGAGGTGCAGGGTGCTGTTTAATGTAAAGGGGTCCAGAGGTGCAGGGTGATGTGTAATGTAAAGGGGTCCAGAGGTGCAGAGTGCTGTGTAATGTAAAGGGGTCCAGAGGTGCAGAGCGCTGTGTAATCTAAAGGGGTCCAGAGGTGCAGAGCGCTGTGTAATCTAAAGGGGTCCAGAGGTGCAGGGTGTTGTGTAATGTAAAGGGGTCCAGGGTTGCAGGGTGCTGTGTAATGTAAAGGGGCTAAGAGGTGCAGGGTGCTGTGTAATGTAAAGGGGTCCAGAGGTGCAGGGTGCTGTGTAATGTAAAGGGGTCCAGAGGTGCAGAGTGCTGTGTAATGTAAAGGGGTCCAGAGGTGCAGAGCGCTGTGTAATCTAAAGGGGTCCAGAGGTGCAGAGCGCTGTGTAATCTAAAGGGGTCCAGAGGTGCAGGGTGTTGTGTAATGTAAAGGGGTCCAGGGTTGCAGGGTGCTGTGTAATGTAAAGGGGCTAAGAGGTGCAGGGTGCTGTGTAATGTAAAGGGGTCCAGAGGTGCAGGGTGCTGTGTAATGTAAAGGGGTCCAGAGGTGCAGGGTGCTGTTTAATGTAAAGGGGTCCAGAGGTGCAGGGTGATGTGTAATGTAAAGGGGTCCAGAGGTGCAGGGTGATGTGTAATGTAAAGGGGTCCAGAGGTGCAGAGTGCTGTGTAATGTAAAGGGGTCCAGAGGTGCAGAGCGCTGTGTAATCTAAAGGGGTCCAGAGGTGCAGGGTGTTGTGTAATGTAAAGGGGTCCAGGGTTGCAGGGTGCTGTGTAATGTAAAGGGGTCCAGAGGTGCAGGGTGATGTGTAATGTAAAGGGGTCCAGAGGTGCAGGGTGATGTGTAATGTAAAGGGGTCCAGAGGTGCAGAGTGCTGTGTAATGTAAAGGGGTCCAGAGCTGTGAGGTGCTGTGTAATGTAAAGGGGCTAAGAGGTGCAGGGTGCTGTTTAATGTAAAGGGGTCCAGAGGTGCAGGGTGCTGTTTAATGTAAAGGGGTCCAGAGGTGCAGGGTGCTGTTTAATGTAAAGGGGTCCAGAGGTGCAGGGTGATGTGTAATGTAAAGGGGTCCAGAGGTGCAGAGTGCTGTGTAATGTAAAGGGGTCCAGAGGTGCAGAGCGCTGTGTAATCTAAAGGGGTCCAGAGGTGCAGGGTGTTGTGTAATGTAAAGGGGTCCAGGGTTGCAGGGTGCTGTGTAATGTAAAGGGGTCCAGAGGTGCAGGGTGCTGTGTAATGTAAAGGGGTCCAGAGGTGCAGGGTGCTGTGTAATGTAAAGGGGTCCAGAGCTGTGAGGTGCTGTGTAATGTAAAGGGGTCCAGAGGTGCAGTTGTGGAGAGGGGTACATAGTAGTGACAGAGATATTGAAGAATGCAGGGGGCACAGTGGGGTGTTTTTACATTTTACTGTGGGGGGGCAGATATAGGATCCGTTCCGGGTGCCAAATGCTCTAGGTATGCCTAGCAGGCCACAGGTGGATTCTGCCGGAAAGACGGCATGGCGGCTGTCCTTGCTATGAGGAGCTCATATGCCATGCGCACTGAGAAGACAAAGGAGGGCAAGAATCCACAGACGCAGGCAGCAGATGTAAAAACTTTTTTCTGTAAGTACATTTTTTTTTTATAAGTGCAGTGTACTGCTTAATGTTAGTTTTTGTATTTTTTATTATTTAAATAGGGTGTTTCTTAAAGGAACAGTAAATACAAAAGTTAAAAAATACTTTATTGTAATTATGTTTGATATTTGATTGTAAATTTACAGGTAGTGGTATTATAGCGTGTGATTTGCAGTATAGGTGGCGTTATTATAGCGTGTGAATGTATTTTTATCATAGCTTGTAATCAGTTTTTTGGGAACTTAACAGAATGTAAGGCTTTAAATGGAGCCAGTATTGGAGAAATGGGTGTGGACACTGAAAGGGTGTGGTTACTGAGGGGCATGGTTACCGAGGGGCGTGGCCACTAGGGGGTGCTGTAAAGCTTTCTCGCACAGGGCGCCTAAAGGCCTAAGGCCGGCCCTGACTAGAGCCAACTAGAGCCATTGGAATACA
The DNA here is from genome assembly GCA_029574335.1 of Rana kukunoris. Classification (NCBI taxonomy): domain Eukaryota; kingdom Metazoa; phylum Chordata; class Amphibia; order Anura; family Ranidae; genus Rana; species Rana kukunoris. The sequence goes on from CM056049.1 coordinate 249,940,963, forward strand.
TGGAAAACACTGTGCATGCATTTTTACTGCAGAAAAAATGCACACAACTGTACGGAGCTGCGCCTGGTGTGAACTGGCTCTTAGTCCCATTTTAGACTTTTGACTAAAATGCCATTTTCGTTTTAGTTGTATTTTTTAGTCATCTCAATAGTTTTAGTTGACTAAAATAGTATTCACTTAGTTCACTAAACACTACTTTAAACAAATGTTAAGCCTAATCTCATATCTGCCTGGCTAACTTTCTGTGTAAAGTTCTAAGGGTTTCTTTCGATGCACCAGTTTATCTTTCATGATACATATTCATACACTGAGTTAATGCACACAGATTTTATATATTCCTAGAGTAATTTCCTGGTTGTTCAATGTCCAGGGTGCCACATACAGCCTGTCATACAAGTGAATGGCTGGCTGTTTGTGGCCATACGTTTTGTAAATGTTGATGCATTCAACATTCCTCTAATGCCGTGGTCTGTTCACCTAAAACTGATCTTTTAGACCCCTTTCACATGGAGCGGAATCCGCCTGCTTAGTGAGTGACAGGTCTGCATCTTCTCTGCTACCGCGTTTCCCTGAAAATAAGACATACTCCTAAAATAAGCCGTAGCAGGATTTCCAAGCAATTTTGAAATATAAGCCATACCCCCGAAAATTAAGACGTAGTGATGGGCGTGACTATGCGTAGCGGCGCGGTAAACAAGACGTGATAGGCGTTTGTGTCGTAGTGTACTGATGCGGAGCTGTAAAGAACTTGTGTAGCCCTTCTTATCTGCTCCATCGTGACAGCTGCTACGGTATCTCTAGGTGACTGGAGATGTGTCGGCAGCCCCATCAATAAGGTCGGTTCCCCATCAGGTTCCGCCTAAAGTGAAAGTAAAAAAGTCTCCTCAGTGAAGTGAGGAGCAGGACTCTCTGTCCTCAGGGAAAGAAGTAAAGCTGCTCCCCAGCACTGACCAGCAACAGTCTCTCACCCCACATAAACACCAGGGGATAGGGGGGAAAAACTTCAGCAGACTACTGAGCCCAAATAGATCACCCCAGCTCCACTGTGCTCTACATCAGAAGAATTAAAGCGGCTCCCCAGCACTGACCAGCAACAGGCTCTCACCCCACACAAACACCAGGGGATAAGCTTCAATAATATAAGACATCCCCTGAAAATAAGCCATAGTGTGTTTTCTTGAGGAAAAATAAATATAAGACCGTGTCTTTTTTTCCGGGGAAACACGGTATGTAGAGTGAACACACACGGCCCACTCTCTTCTATGGGGTGGTCAGATGAAAACTGAATGCATGTCTGTTTCCATCCAATTGTCATCTGATCTGCTGGACAGATGGCGAACATATCGCCATACATCTGTTTTTAGTGGACTTTATCGGATCTGCTGCCCAGCGTGTCTGCCGACACCCGCCAGCCCATAGAGAACAATGGGTGGTCTGGTTGGGTTTGCCTGAAAAACTGACAGGTGGACCTGATCGACACTGATGTGAAATGGGCCTTAGCCCAGGTTCACACTGGCTACGATTTAGTTTGATTTGAGATGCGATTTCACATGTGAAATCGCATCTCAAATCGGCGGCATTTACTGGCAATGACACCGTCCTAATCGGTGCGGCGCTGCACCGATTTCAAAAAGTAGTTCCTGTACTACTTTTTGCGATTTCAGGCTGCGATTTACATTGACATCTGTGCAGAAACCTGCACAGATGTCTCTTAAATCGCAGCTGAAATCGGGACTGCCAGCGGGAGTGAAATCGTGCAAGTTCAGCTGAAATCGCACAGCTTCACTCCCGCAGCCCAGTGTGAACCAGGGCTTAAGCTGATGTTCCTCCTTCGGAAAGATGTGCTCAAATCTCCAAGCCTTTACACCTGGCAGAATAATCTGGCAGCCCCCACTCTTCTGTTTTCTCCACAGAAATCCTAGGAACAGTCAGGAGGCGCATTTGGTAACAGAATTGGGACTAGGCTGACCAGACTGCAATTTTTTTTTTTTCTACTTGTGTCGCCAAAAGCTACAAAGGCCACTAGACTTGACCTGTAAATGAAATATCCATTTATGTTGGGCAGACTCTGTTAAAGCGGAGTTCCACCCAAAAATGGAACTTCCGCTTAACCCACTCCTCACCCCCTTACATGCCACATTTGGCATGTATTTTTTTGGGGGGGGGGGAGTGGGGGCTTCAGGAGGAGTGGGACTTCCTGTCCCACTTCCTCCTTCCGCCGAGGGGCTGGTTAGGCAATTAAGCTTAATCGCCTAACTTCAGCCTTTCCCTGTAGGCGTTTACCTGGGACACGTCCAGGTCCCAGGCGATCGCCTGTCCAATGGGATGGCGTAGCGCAGTGGGTGCCCGGCCGTGAAGCCGAAGGCTGTCACAGCCAGGTGCCCACAGTTGTAATGAAGGCGCTGGCCAGGGAGGGGGGGGAGAGGAGCGCAGCCCCGGCCGGCACGTTGCTGGAACCATGGACAAGGTAAGTGTCTGTTTATTAAAAGCCAGCAGCTACACTTTTTGTAGCTGCTGACTTTTAATAAACATTAAATAGGGCTGGAACACTCCTTTTAAGAATTTTAGTCCAAAATGCATTCAAATTAGATTTGTTTCAGTGACTGCTTTCCTGGGTTTTCTAAGTGTGTGTGTGTGTGTGTGTGTTATATATATATATATATATATATATATATAACACACACACACTTTGAGGTGGAAAATATGCACAGATCATGTATTTCTAGGCCAAACCAGATGGATTGCCTTATATTTCACAATACACACATCCTCTTTCATGTGCGCGCACATTTTTTTACTGCTCCTTCTTGCAGACAGATGCATTGGGTGTTAATCTGGACACATTGAGTCTGTTTTACAAAAAAATAAAACGAATTGTGCAAGATTTACTTTAGCTATCCAATCATGTGAAAATTCCTGTTTTCACCTTCACAATTGGATAATTGAAGTGAATCTCTTTATCTGAACATTTTCAGATTGGTAAATGATCCACATGGTGTCTGAGAGTTCATGCTGTTGCAATCGCTTAATTGGGGCTGTTTGTGGACATTTCTGTGCCTACTGAGCACCTTCTAAACAGTTGTTGAACGGAGCCCAATGGTTCTTTCATTTTTTTTTTTATTTTTTTTTTTACAAACGGTTTTTATTGTGGAAAAAGGTCAAAGTATATAAAAATTACAATGTAGGTACATGTATGCATACAAAAATCTTTAACTGTGAATATAGTACAGGAAAAAAGAAAAGGAAGGTTATAGTTGGTAAAAATGTATTCTAAACCAGAAAGGTGGTGTCCCAGAGAATCCATTTTTAAAAAAATTTATTTAAGGGGGCATAGAATCGTATAATGTATGGTGAATTCTCTCGGAAAGTTTGATGTTCGTCATGCGCTTGAGAATGTGTAGCCAAGGTACCGACGTGGAGCGCCAATTAAAGGCAATTGCCCAATAAATGGAGCTGAGAAATGTATGGATAAGCCTTGTGCTGGATGTAGGCATATCTTCTATAGAGAAGAACAGAAGACATATCTGGGGTGTGAGAGGAATCTCTTTTCCGGAGATTTTGTCTCTAACAATACTGGCCTTGTGCCAAGTGTTCTTCAGATATGGACAATCCCAAAAAGTATGCAATAGAGTTCCCTGAGTGGGACAGCCCCTGAACCAATGGTTGTTTCATATACCTGTTTAGTAAGGTTTGCCTGAATGTTGCATAAAGCTTTGTCAGGCTTTTTTGCAGTATATTCACAAAGAGCATTTAGTATGGGAGAAAATAGAGGTAACACAGGCAGTGGATGCTTTTCTGTGAGAATGAAAATGGCAGCAGTGCTTTGTCCTATGAATTCGAGGCTATATAAGGTAAATATTTACTGCTGTACCAATAAAGTCATAAGTACAAGTCACTGAGCAGTCCACTATACTTTTCTAGGCATTGAACTTACATGGAGACTTTGTTGTACCATTAAAGTAGTAGTATAGGCTTAAAGCCTCGTTAACACTGGTACGATTTGAGATCGACAATGGCATCGTCCTAATCTGCGGCGCTTCACTGATTTCAAAAAGTAGTTCCTGTTTTACTTTTTGCGGTTTCGGGCCGCGATTTACATTGACGTCTGTTCAAAAACCTACTCAGATGTCTCTGAAATCGTGGCCAAAATCGGGACTGCCAGCAGGAGTGAAATCGTGCAAGTTCAGCTGAAGCTTCACTCCCGCAGCCCACTGTGAACCTGGGCTAAAAGTCTATATTCACCTCTATGCTTCAGTAGTGTTATGATGCAGCAACTGTCCCATGTAATCTTTGCTGATCAGTTTTTGGTCTGCTTTAAATGGAGATCAGTGACTGTCGGTCATCCCTCTCCGCTCTGCTCCTCCAGCGCTCACTGGAGAACTGGGCTGGGGAGGGGATTGGCACAGCTGACTTTGGCTCTGTCACACACTGAAAGGCAGAGCCAGCTGTCAGGCAGCTGGGTGGGTCCAGACTATATTGCTGGGATCTTTCCAGAGCCTGGAGCAGTTCTACTTGGACAGCTCATCATAGTGGGCAATCTGATATGACTGTCACAGGAGTGCAAAAGTAAGTGACTCAAGAGAAGTATGGCCAAAAAAAGCTTTGGTGTATCCTTTTTTAACAGATGCCTACCTAATTCTATGTCAATATTTTTGATATGGCAAATACTTATCTAAATTTGGTTGTTCAGTCTCTACCTTTTCCTTCCAATATTATGATTGGAGAATTCGGACAGCTGGATCTGGATGACTGACTCGATCTGTAGTGTTTTACTGTGTAATGTTCCATACCTAAAACAGCGGAAGCATACAGTTACATACTTTCAGTATCTTGTTTATCCCATAGCTTTACAACATCTTTAGTCATTTCCCTATCTATAGTTCATTTCCTCCACTGTTTCCATGAGGAAGCTTATGAAGAGATTGGTATGACTTTCGTGCATTTTAACACTTTTTCTATTCCATTTCAGTTTCTAAATCATTTAACATTATATTTGAAAAATGAGAACAGAGCAGTAGTTCTAGAGAAGACCCTCTAAAAGCAGGACACATTTACTTCTGCATTATAATGCTTGCCTTGGAGCAGCCTTTCTCAACCTTTTCAATACAGGGGAACCAATAAAATAACTTTCTGGTCTCGGGGGAATCCCTGCTAAAAATTACCATATCTACAACTCATGATACATTGCTGTGATGGTCACTGGGAAGAATAATGCCTTACAGACAGCTAAATGATCAACGGTGTCAGTGGGAACTTGTATGAGGGACAGAATTTGCTCATCGCTCAAGGAACCCCTAGCAACCCATGGAGGAATTCTAGGCTTCCATGAAACCCTGCCTTAAATATAGTGTAATGGCTGTTGGTGTGAATGCACTTAGCCGTTTTTCAATTAATTAGCTGTTTAAAAAAAAAAAAATGATACTTGTCTAGATGGCTCAGCACTGATCCCAGCTGCAGATGTCCCCTGCCGCCACTGAGAACTGAGCGATCAAAGACGACTGAGTGTGCCCAACCCTTGGTTTTCTTCCGGCAGAGAGCCAGTGGTTGTCAAACCCCAGCTCTCTGATCTGCCCCTCCAGCTCTCACTGGAGTGCTGTGGACTGGGCACGAGCAGTTGGTTTAGGCTCTTGGGTCTCAGAGAGGCTGAGCCAGCTGCTGTTCCAGGAATGTGGGTGGATCTTAACTATATGGTCGGCATCTTTATAGAGCCTGGACTGGGTCTGATGTCAACCCACAGCTAGCTGAAATGAGTCACTGGAGTACAGAATTAACTGCACTCTATCGTTGGAAGTATAGTCTAGCTTTGGCCATTTTACAACTAGTACACACATACAAAACAATGGGTGTCCGTGAAGCAGGCAAACACCAACATCCCTTTAACCTCCATACTCTGGTGCCTTGACAATATCCCCTTTTTCATCAAGTCTCGCCCACCATTTGCTTTAACTGGGCTGTCTGTTTCAATTCATCTACAGTAAAGGCCCCTCTCTTCCCAGTATTGGAGAATCTGACCTTCCCTCCAGGACCTGATGACGCACGCTTCCAGGACATGGTTGTGGTTGACAAAACTTTTTGACTAATGTTTGGCTGCAATCGGGTACATTTTGCACTTGCCAGACTATACAAGATGGGCATAGGAGAGGTTCCTGACTGCCCCTGATGCTCTAGAGCAGGGGTCTCCAAACTTTCGAAACAAAGGGCCGATTTACTGTCCTTCAGACGGGCCGGACTTTGGCCATTGACAATAGAAAAGGTCCTGACATCAGTGGGAAAAACAATACCCTTATCTTGGTGTCAGTGAAAGGAATTATACCCTGTCATTGGGCCCCATTGTTGGTTTTGTTGGGAGTAATTGTGCCCCATAATTGGTGTCATTGGGAGAAATTGTACCCCATTGTTGGTGCCATTGGGTGGAATTGTGCCAGTTCATTAGTATCAGTGTGGCTAATTATGCCCCATTATTGGTATCAATGGATGAAATATTGCCTCAAGGGCCAGATAAAAGCAAGCAGCGGGCTGCATCTGGCCCCCGGGCCGCTGTTTGGAGACCACTGCTCTAGAGATCGTGGAGATCTTATTTACTTACTATGGCTTTGCGCAAAACTGCATCTCTATTGGGAGGGAGTTTTTGATACCATTAATAAGGTATTTAAGTCAACGTTCCACTAGACCCCAAACGTTGCATTCTAGGCATACTAGATGACCTCCCAATTGAAGACTATCATGAGGGCTCTTTTCCAAGTCCACAAACTAATACTCGGAGGCTGGAAGTTGACCGAGCCTCCCACTCTGAAAGTGGGTAACCCAAATGGATACAACTACATTAAGACTAGAAAAATAAATTTTCCAGCACCGGGGCCACCCAGGAAAATTTGGTGTGGTCCCCTTGGCTGAATACGCCTGACCCTAGTTGATCATATTCTGGACAGAATTCTCTACCACTGCAGAGAAATATGGGGGGGGGGGGGGAGCAACTGAGTCAGAGAGGATGAATGCGATATATATATTTGGGCTTGGAGTGACGGAGCAGAGAAGAGATAAACTGATGCCATGTGAGGAGATGGCGATTCTGTACAAATGTACATAAGATTTAGACTGTAACCTAAACTGTTTGCATACTTCTATGTCTACTTGCATCAATAAAAACATTTCTGATTTTAAAAACAATGTTGACCTGCAATAGAACAATAGACGGTAGATCCTTGCCTGGGAATTTGGAGAACAGGGAAACTTTATTTTATTTTTATTTTTTAATGATGCTTTCTGCCTGCATACAGTTTTTTGTTAGACCACTCCAGTATTTTAAATTTGAATTTCAAAAATGTGAATCTTAAACCAGAACTTTACCCATTATAAAATAATGTTCTTTAGCATGGAACATAAATTCCACACGTGTAGTTATTCTACTATTAGTGTGTGCTGTAAATTGCCTCCAGCAATGTTCCTGTTTGTTCTTGCCAGAAGCTGCCATTTTGCTGAAGCCCAGAGCTCCGGAGCAACAGTAAATCACAAAGCGGAACTAAAACCATTCATTTAACTTTTTCAAAAAAGTGGTTATGTTCCTGGAGTTCTGGGATTGCCAACTGTCGCATTTGCTTGTGTCCTCAACCAAACTGTCGAACCTCCAAATAGCTGGTGTCGTAGCTGATCACGTGCAGCACCATGGCAGTTGCTGATCAAACAGAAGCAGCTTACTTGGCTGTAAAGGATATGAGGGTTTTTCAGGTTGTCAGCAGATCAGCCTCTACAAACTCGGCAGTGCAAAATGGAGAGCAGATGAGCATGTGTAGAGCATGGTGAGACAGTGTGGTGCTGCATTTTAAACAGACAGCTTTTTTTTATCCTTTGTTTTATACCTGCAAAAGGAGCCAGCCTGAAGTGATCTAGCAGGACTTCATTTTCTGACTAAAGTTACTTTATACTGTCCACCTTCAACTGCCCTGGTTTTTATCCTTGCTTTGTTATTTAATGTCTATCCCTATATCCCTTCTCCTCCCTCCCAAAAAATCCTAAAACCTTTTGTATTAGAAAACACAATCTTCCAGACATGCTACATGAACAACCCTATAAATGGTGGCAAGAATAACTAAGGCATTATCGGATTAATCGAGAGCACTTACATTTTCCTTTAACCAAATATCTGTTGCACTATATTCTTCTCCATTGTCTGGCACTCTGCAAGATTCTTTAATCTGGACAAATGTCATGTATCCAATGTTCTTTTTATTTTTTTTGTAAAAAAAAAAAAATTATCCGCAAACATGGCATGCAGGCATCTACATGTACATGCCTGTATTGTCCAATTATGCCTCAAAACCCACGGCACACAATTATGCCAATATTTTGTTAAAGTGGTTATTCACCTCAGATATGAAATGAGAACAAAGCGTATCCCTCTATAGCACAGGTGTCAAACACAAGGCCCGAGGGCCGAATCCGGCCCTCCAGGCCATTTCATGTGGCCCTCGCACCGCTCCAGCCCTCTTCTGGTCCTCCTCCAGACCCTTACTTTCTGCTTTCAAGTAATGCATCCTTCCCAGCAGCAGCATGAGGAAAGGTGGGTGCACTGTGATGTAAGGGAGGGTGGGGGACTCTACTTCTGATGGAGGGGTGGCTCTTGATATCTAATGTAAAGGGGAGGGGATGTGCTGGACATCTTATCTTACAGATGCAACCCGCCCTTTTGAGGGAAATCATAATGCTCATGCGGCCCACGATAAAATTGAGTTTGACACCCCTGCTCTATAGTGTGTACTGGTCTCAATTGGGAGCATTAAATGCCTTTTTCTGTATGCCTCTTTATTCCTCTATCGGCATGAATCACGCCTGATGAGTTTTCCCTGACAAAGAGAAAAATGGTGACTGGAGGGACCTCCAACTGATTGACAGCCTCGGCTCTGTTCCTGTGAGCTGTGTGGAGGGGGTGTGTCCCTTCCCTCCAATCAGCTCTCAGAGCTCTTCTCACTGAGCTCTGCAGAGTGTAACTTCAGCAAAGGAGGCAGCAAACCAGAGCTTGACTGCTAAATTGATTTTGGGATTTGTGTAGGAGCCTCCTGGGATTCAGCAACACCAGAGCTCGCTAAAAGGTATGTTGCAGCACATGCAGCTATCTGAAAATTCTTTTTTAGTAGTATAAGGCTCTTGTTTTCAACAACTAGTGGAAACCGGAGTTCCCACAGTGAAAACTCGACCATGTACACTAACCTCTTAAACTATATAATCAGAGCCATCCTATGTCATATGTGAGATGTTTGGCACATGACCGAGCAGAAACCCATATATGTAAGGAACATTTTATGATGCCTTTCATTGACTTTAAGGGAATTGTTTGTAAATCAATCTAAAATTAACAGCAAATGATTGGTTCAGTTGTGTAGTACAGTGAATTGTTACTCAAGGTATTGTTTTATTTCTTTTTCAGAAACTATGAGGCGTGTGGTGCGACAAAGCAAATTCCGGCATGTCTTCGGACAGGCGTTGAAGAATGACCAGTGCTATGATGACATCAGAGTTTCCCGTGTTACATGGGATAGCTCTTTCTGTGCTGTAAATCCCAAATTTGTTGCCATAATAATCGAAGCCAGTGGTGGGGGAGCCTTCTTGGTATTACCATTACAGAAGGTAAGTTGACATAAGCTGGTTAAAGTAGACCTGTCATAAAAGAAATGCTTGCTTGCCATTTGAGGAACTTATTCAGAACAGACGAGCAAACGGATGATGTAGGAGAATAGTCAGACATTCTTATCTGAATACTTGGGCCGGAGGCTTCGAGTACTGAAAATATCTACATTAAAACCAGAAAAGTAGCATTTCAGAATAGCTTCCTTGTCTTTTCTTGACGTGTTTTTTTTTTTTTTTTCCATTTGATCTCTGCAATTACTCTTGTTGTGGAAATGTGTTTTATGAGCCCTTTATTCTGTTATCCACCTGAAAGTAGTATAATTATGTGGTACTTTTTTATTTTTTTATTTTACTTGTAAGAATATTATGGTTCATTATCTCACCACTCTATTGGATTACTCATGTTATTAATATCTAACCCTTTAAAGCACCAGTCCTGTGCTTTTTAAGACCTATTTTGTGTCAACTATGTCTTGCCTATGCACGGAAGTAGCCCAACAAGTATTTGAATGTAGTAGGAAATTCCTCTTCTTTTTTTTTTTTGCTCCAGGCTAGCATCGCTGACATTACTTCACAATCCTATGTCTTTATGCTCACTATTTCATTGCACCATACTGGAAACCATTTAATTACTTTAGTCTGAAGAATAACTAAAGCTCTAACATGGCATATTTTTTTATATATATTTGCAAATTTCTCTTTAGTTCATGGATGGACACAGCAGCAATTTTGACAAAGTGGTTATTAGCCTTCAACCAGGAGTGGACTAAGCAGAAAACTTGTTTAGAAAGTGTCAATCACTTGTCCCTCTAGGTGCAACCCCTTACCACTCTCCCTGCATCTCGCAGCCCAGTTTTTTTTCTGCCTAGCATAGGACATGGCTCCCTTCATGTCCATGTTCCTGGAGTTTTTTTCTATTTCTGCATTTTGGTTCCTGTGATCTTCTGTCAACTGCTGACTGGGTGACAAGCTGGATCCCAGATCCTTGTAGTCTCCCCAGTTTCGGCCATCGCTCGTGTCCCGACCTTAGCTATGCACTGGGTGGACCACGACATTTCACTGTAAAGCAGAGGTTTGATTATTTTATTTTTTGTTACCTACAAATACTGTAGCTGCTGACTTTTTCAAAATAAGGACACTTACCCGCCCAGGGAGCCCGTGATGTCGGCACCCAAAGCCGCTCTATCACTCGGGTGCTGCCACCGCCATCTTCGTTAAGGGAATTGGGAAGTGAAGCCTTGCGGCTTCACTTCCTGGTTACCTACTGCGCATGCGCGACTCGCGCTTTGGGATCTCACTGGTCCTTGCTGTCTTCTGGGACCAGTGTGTCTCCCAGAAGACAGCGGGGGGTGGATGGAGAAGGTGGCGGAAGGGGCGTGAAACCACGTGTGGCTCGGGCATCTATGCCTGGACGGGGAGCAGAATACCTTTTATTGGGTATCTGCTCCCCCCTGATAGGTGCCAAATGTGATTCCGGAGGGGGGAGGAACGGGAAATAGCGGAAGCTCCATTTTTTTGGGTGAAACTTTGCTTTAAGTGCTGGGCGTGTCAAGCGTTTGAGTGCTAACTCTTTTTATTGAGCAGAATAGATTGATATTCGGCCCAATAAAATGAACACCAGCGTCTGACACGTGTAAATTGATCTAAATGCGTTTGCAAAAATGTGACGCTTCTCCAGGTGTCCTCTGGACAGTGTGGGATTTGTGATATTATTGTCCACTCTCTCCACCTTATCCAGTCCATAGAATGTTAATTAAAAAAAAAAAAAAAACGTTTTCTGTGAAAGGCAGCAGTGCAAAACGATCAAACCCTTGTAGTTAAAGTGCAGAAGGGAAGCCACTTGGCACAGGACCCAGGAGACGAATACTCGTGATTTGCAGCTTTCACAGCGACTGCTCATTTATGAGATAGATATGCATATGTGCATTAGTCTGTGTTTGAACAGAGTTAAAGGGGTGTTCCACCCAAATATAATGTTTATTAAAAGTCAGCAGCTACAAAGTGTAGCTGCTGGCTTTTAATAAACGGACACTTACCTTCTCCACGTTCCAGCAACGGCCTTCGGCTTCACGGCCGGGCACCCACTGCGCATGCGCGCGCGGCCCGCCGCTGATTGGACAGGGGATCGTCTAGGACCTGTCGGTGTCCTAGACGATCGCCAAAGGGAGGGGCTGCAGTAAGGCGATTAGGCGTAATCGCCTTACCAGCCCCTCGGCGGAAACAGGAAGTGGGACAGGAAGTCCCACTCCTACTGAAGCCCCCACTCCCCCCCCCCCCCCCCCCCCCCAAAAAAAAAATTACATGCCAAATGTGGCATGTAAGGGGGAGGGGAAGGGATTAAGCGGAAGTTCCATTTTTGGGTGGAACTCCGCTTTAAAATCACACTTTGAGTTCACCTTTAAAAGCCTAAAAATATCAAGTGGAACATCACAAAATGATCCTTTTAGCAACTTGTATATCGGTGCGCTGATGGTACTCATTTTTTAATGGTCATTCACACCAGCCGCTGCATTGCAATATAGTGGCTGGTATGCAGTGGGGCTGAGATCAAAGCGTTGATGATGCACTGAACTTGCCTCATCACTTTTCACATTTTTTTTTTCCAATGATCGTTGAGGTGACACACGGATATCTGGGTTCAATTGCCAGCTCTGTGGTGCGAGGTGGTGGATTACCTTGCGTTATGCTGAAAAGTACTGCAATGCAGTAGTGTGTACCGGGCACATAGGAGACGTCGCATTTTGCTATGTCACTGCTGTGGGACTGCGCTGGAATAGCCACTCGATGCAGTCCCTGCCGCATGTGGTATGAACATACCTTAAGGGTAGATTTACTAAAACTGGAGAGTGCAAAATATGATGCAGCTCTGCATGGCAGTTAATCGGCTTCTAACTTCAATTTGTTGAGTCTAGTTTTGACAAAGACTGAAAGCTGATTGGTTTCTTTGCAACCCCTTGTGTTCAGCAACTCCCTCCACCCACTTCAAGGGCAAGAACTGCACTACCTACAGGACATTCCCAGACTAGAGTATGCTTTTCACTCTACACCAGCCCCAACCCCTTGCAGAAATATACAAATTTTGCTTCAGGCCCACATAGACTTTATGTTGCTTGGACAAGGTAACTTTGATTTTTAAAGGGGTGTTCCAGCCAAAAAATGTGTTTATTAAAAGTCAGCAGCTACAAAAAGTGTAGCTGCTGGCTTTTAATAAACACTCGCCGCTGATTGGACAGGCGATTGCCTAGGACCTGTCAGTGTTCTAGGCAATCGCCTACAGGGAGGGGCTGAAATAAGGCGATTACGCCTAATCGCCTTACCAGCCTCTCGGCGGAAGCAGGAAGTGGGACAGGAAGTCCCACTCCTCCTGAAGCCCCCCCCCCAAAAAAAATGACATGCCAAATGTGGCATGTAAGGGGGTGAGGAGTGGAACAAGCGGAAGTTCCAAATTTGGGTGGAACTCCTCTTTAAGTTGATTATTGCTGTGGAAGTACAATTGTGTAATGTGTATACTGCCGCTTTTTCTTGTTGACATGATGGGTGTGTTAACAAATGCCACATCCATGTTTGTCATAAACAGCATGGTGGAATCGCAAAAACTCGTACCAGTTGGCACTTTTTTTTTTTTTTATTGCTTTTATGATATGAAAGTCTTCTATATCTGTGGAGTGTGGATGTAAATCTAAATTTCACAGTGTATTATATTGGCTTTTATACCATGCTTTCATTGTGAGAAACATATACACCTCGTACATTTGTATTCACTGTATTATGTAGAAAGCTAGCATGTAGAAGTAAACGATCATGCCTTTCTTGCCAATAAATATCTTTGTATTCTGAGAGTTTTAAGGTTTTATGGTTCTTTTGGTTTCATGCTTCTGAAGACTTCACCTCCTTGTGTTGCTAAGATCTGTGTGTGAAAGAACTTTGAAGTCTTGTTAACCTTTTGTGCCCTCAGTCTATAGTATGGATTATAGATTTAATTTATGTTCATCATCACCAATAGTCACACATGAGCAAATGTTTTTTATATCCCCTGTGGCCTATAAAATCAGGTTGGGGGAATTAAATTCAGCTTTAGTCTAGTCCAGGATAAGCCCTCCTAGCATGCCTCAGTTTTTCTAGTGTCCTACCAGGTTGGACATCTTTTTTTCAGGTCTGTAAGACCAATCTTAGCAATTTTTTTTTAATTTTTCATACAGCCAAGACAGCTGATTAACCTCCCTGGCGGTATCCCCGGCGTGAAAGAACGGTATCCCCGACGCACATGCAGAGCCTGCAGCCGCGCTGGCTTACCTCTTCCTGGATCCAGCGATATCCCCGGTAGCGAGGCTTCGATCGGATCTCCGTTTCTGCGACTGTAAAAAAGTAAACCTTTACATACAGAATAATCTTATAGTTCAGCTTTGTAAAAAATACTGTCCCTATGGTCTGTCCATGCCCTACATATAAAATAAAAAGCAACTGTAGATTGTCTCAACCAAAAGTTCATGTCAAAAATGGTTTTAGATCAAAACAGCGATAATAAATTTTAATCACTTGGAATTGAGTGATAGCTGTGGGGAAATTCTTTTATCACAATTGAGTTGATTACAGAATATTTTTTATTATAATTACATTATAATTTGAAATTATTTATAGTTTTTTATTATATAAAAAATTATGATTTTGTTTTTCAAACTTTATCATACCCGTCTTGTTTGGAGTTAAGCAAGTTATTCAGGCTGATAACAGAACAACCAGACAGAATGTTAAAGGAAAGGCACGCACACACCCCCTCTCCTCAATAGGTAGAGGCTTTCGGAACTGTACCTTGAATAGTTCAGCTTTCTGATCTATTTATAGCAACCTCTTCAATACAAAACTCGGCTGCTTTTATCACAATTGACAGAGAACTTGGATAAAAAAAAACACTACAGATATAAAAAAAAACACTACAGATATGTGGCCAGCTCAAATTTCATGAATCTGGTTTACATCCACTTTAAAGTAGAACTATAGGCAGAACTTTTTCCTTGTATAGAGTAAGGAAGGGTTATATCTTGTGATGGTTCATTTGTTGCAATCTGTACACCATCATGGAGATTTACCTTCACTTCCCCATAGCCAAAACAGGAAGTGGGAGGAAATCCCTGCAAATTAAGGCAATCTCTTTTGGGACCGCCAGGTCACCAGAACTGGTGTCCCCATTGGAAGATTTCCTCTTACTATTCTGGTGACAACCCAAATTTGGGATCCTTTTACTTTCTATAATGGTAATCGGGACAAATTGAGATTGTGAATCTCCCTAATGGGGACACAGATGGCAATAAACGAAAGGCTTTTGCCTTAAGTTTTACTTTGACCACTTGGCCTATAGCAGAATGCCGGGCGGTGGTTGTGTTATCCTGACTGGACGTCCTATGACGTCCAGCAGGATAACAGCTTCTGCATGCCCGTGGGGCACGCATCATGCTGACTGGTGGTGCTGTGATAGTCTGACACACCTCTGCACCAAACTCGGTAAAGGCCCTTCATCTGAGGCCCTTTACCACATAATCAGCCACGTCCAATCACTGCTGATCATAATGTAAACAGGAAGAACGTTTTGATCGGATTTTCCTTACTCATGTTTAACAGGCGCAAGTAGAGGAGAGCCGATCGGCTGCTCTCCTGACGGGGAGGTCTGTGCTGATTGTTTGTGCAGCCCCCCTCAGATGCCTGCCCAGGACCACCAGGGAAATGCCAATCTGTGCCAGGCAGCTGCCAATCTGTGCCCACCCACAATGCCTGCCAGTGCTGCCTATCAGTGCCACTCATAAATCCCCATCAGTGCTGCGCAATTGTCATTTAAACGGCAACGGTGCTTGGGCAGGAGGGAGGGGTGTGTGTAAGTGTCTTGTATTGAAGTGGTTTAAGCACAGCCCCCCCTTTCAAAAATGTAGTCAGCAGCTACACAGCAGCTGAAATGTGGCATGGGGGGGGGGGGGGGGGGATCTGAGAAGTAGAAGTTCCACTTTTGGGTGGAACACTTTTAAACACTCAAGTTTTCGAACCACTAATGAGTGGGCTGATGGTTAAGAGCACCGGAATGTACTGCATTTTCACTGTTGTGTGGTGACAACCCTTTGTCCACTATCTCCCAATTTGCCCTTTGTGCTGTCAACCTTTCATGTACTTTTAGTAGAGACTAGAAAGCAGCCTTGCAGATGTTCAGTGTGCATGTATATTTCCCTGTTGTCACCTTCAGAAGCACACCCTGAGCAATGATATGCAGCCACCACCACAAATTTAGCCAAAAAAAATCCATTTAGGGTTTACATTTCCTTTAACCTCTGATTTGCCTACGCACAAACTTACTTTCTACCTGCCTGTACCTTACATTGTTTGGAGTTTAAGCAAGCAGCAACATTTTTATGGCAAACCTGAGCTGCATAATGTCACTGGAGTGGGCAGAGTCCATGTACACACCCAGCTGGGTTAATGCAAGTGTGTATGTACAAAGTAAGAAACTATTGGTTATCATACAGGAAAATGTCAGCAGTTCTTTGAAATGTGTTTTTTTTTTTTTTTTTTTTAATGCTGTTCTTGCCCTCCTGAGTTTTTATTATTGCTCGGAAAAGGTTTTCTGGTCTTTTTGGCTGCAGGTTTTTTTTTAATATGGGTTAAGATGTTTCGTTATTTTTTTTTATTTTTTTCAGAGTTAATTTAGTAGGTGATGTATTGGGATGAAGTTATTCTTGTGTTATTTTTATAGAGAGCAGGAAATTTGCTAACACAGGAAAAGTATATATGGATTTGCGTGCACAGCAAACTTTGTGGAGAACGCGGCTTGTTATAGCAGGAAAGCAGAATTGACTTTAGGGTCACTTCCTCATTCCTATATGCTTTTACATTTTTTTGCACATTTGGCTTGGTTTTTTCTTTGTATAGGGATTTGTGCTTATAGGCTTGTCAGGTTGGAGGGATTTTGTGTGTTCATATGTGCTGAAAACCTTCCTTTTCCTAATTTTCATATTGCATCTGTTTATGGTAAAAGTTAGGCATTGAACATGTCCCTGCTTTAATTGTTTTGCTGGCCTTCTGGAGGTGTCAGATTTTCCTAATATGCATTAGTGCTCCTGGTGCACTTCCACAATACATTCAGATTGTGTCTGCAGTATCTATCAGTTAATTGTGATTAGATAGATATTTGGTTTTACAAAGAAATTCCTATAGATGCTGCGATTTTTTTTTTTTTTTGTGTGATGCATGGTTTTTAAACCTCTGAAGTGCTTCATGATCTAAAAATGTGTAACCTGAATTCGTTGAACTAGTAGAAAATGTCCCTGGTTTCTTGTATCCAGAGTAGGAGAGAAATGGTTAACTGAGCACGCTGCTATGTCTGCCTACAAAGCACACACCCAGCTTTGTCATCACAGCACGGAGACCGTACAGCCAATGAGCATTGCAGTGCAGGGAACAGGGATTGTACGCCTGTCAGGGTTCAAATCATCCATGGCCTTATATGGTAAAATTTACTGTCTGGGCTCAGGGAGTGCTGATGTGTGGACCTGAGGGGAGGGAGGCAATAGGAATACTTAGACTGGATCCCTGAATGCTTGCTTGCACAGGGATATGATCACTTCTTCCCTTCTTCCTGTATGTCTCCTGGCTGTGATAGGGTGTAGGAACATTAAACAGATTGTACATTATAGCTTTAGAAAGCTGCGTTGCACAGGAGGAATGCTGGGGCTGATCGTGTCTTGCTAACCTTTTAATATAGTGCTTATGTGTAATTCTAATTACACAGGTCTAAAAAATGTCTTCATATATTTACAATTCTGATTGACTAGCACCTTGTTTTAAAGGAAATTTCATATTGCATTTATACTATTTTTTTATTTTTTTATTGTGTTTAATGGATATGGAATGGCGGCAAACAATACTATAATCAGCTTTTCCTAAATTTCGATACATTTCCAATTGCAAAAAAGTTTGGACGCTGTGTAATATTTACATAACAAAGCAATTCTCCTCTCATTATTATTATTATTATTATTATTATTATTATTTTTTTTTTTTTTAATTCACAATAGGTTTGTAATTTTCTATCAAATGTTTAAACTGAGAAAATGCACCATTTAAGAGAAACAAAAGATCGTTTTGAGATTGGCAGCTACATGTTTTGTAGCAGCTCTTTGAGGCTGCATTCATACCTCAGCATTTTGAACCACAAGCAGATTTGCAGTGATTTCAAAGCGCCCAAGTGTGGATGACAAATCGCAGAAGGCATATTTCAGATGTCCATTTGAATGGCACCCAAAATCCCAGTACAGTTCTGCAGTGCGATAAATTGCAGCAAACCACATCGCAGTAAGCTTATTGTAGTTCCGGAGCTACTTTTCAGTGACACGGTTTGCCATAATTGTAGTGCGATTTATCCTGGCAGAACCGCCCCACGATTTTGGTGCCCTTCAAATGAATTGCTTCTTAAATGTGCCTTTAGCGATTTTGATCATTCACACCTGGGCAGAATGGCATCAAATCTGCCTGCAATTCAAAACACTGTGAATGCAGCCTGAACACCACTCTGTAAATGTCTGGAAATTGATTGTCTTTCCAGATGTGCAAGCTGCCCATTCCATTTGCACGAATGCACCCCCATACCATCAGAGATGCATGCTTTAAAACTGAGTGCCTGGTCCCCTCCTTTTTTAGTCCAGAGGACGCGGCACCCGTAACATTTTGATCTATCTGGCTATAGAATCGTTTTTCACTTTTCTTTACCTTGCATTTGTGGGTGGTATGGCAAACTGTTCAGATAAAGATTTCAAAATGTGGGGTTGTATGTAAAAAAAAAATTGTTGGCAGCAGCCTTGTGGATAATTCTCCTGACCCATTTAACTCTGAGAATTGCATTATTGCCCCCCCACCCCACCAAAAGTATGGAAATGTGCAAGGCTGAACCTGTCTTGTACAGGTGTAGACAGCCTCTGCACTCCAGCTGTTGTGGAACCACAAGTCCCATAAGGCATTGCTACACTGACAGCAATAGGCACGACTCCCAGAAAGATCCTTGCACAAGGTTTTCAAGCATTGAGATAGAAAAATATGTACATCATTGACTATGTCCGTGTGTGGGCATTCCTGAAGTCGGCTCTAAATCCCTGCTCTGCTCCTTCCTTTTCTCTTCTCTACCCCCCCCCCCCCCCCCCCCCCCGAATGGCTTTAAAATATCGGTGCTCCACAGCCGTAGGTCCCCCTGGACAACAAACTTTGCACACTTGTAGAGGAAGAGTGGGGCTTCCAGAGGACCGGCTGGTACCAGGTCCCCGAAGTCCGGGACATCGGGCGCAAAAAGGTGACTCGTGTATAAGCTGAGGGGGGCATTTTCAGCACAAAAATGTGCTGAAAAACTCTGCTTATACTAGAGTATATATGGTACCTCAAAACTAAGGTCTCCAGCGGTGTGCTGTTACCTCTGACAGGGCTCCCATCTTCACCCAGGCTCCGGCCATGAGTGACTGTACCTGCACTGACGTCACGCCCGCGTCAGGAATCTGAAAGAATGGCCGGCCCAACACAGGACTCTGAAGGAATGGCCCGGCTGCCCGTTCCTTCAAAGTGCATGCACCAGTGATGTCACAGGCTACATACAGTAAATATCTCCCAAACGGCGCACGGAATATACAGTACCTAATAGGTAAGCCTTATTATAGGCTTACCTATACATAAAAGTCATGCATGGGAGTTTACCCCCACTTTAAGATAGTATTGCTAAACGCTAAAGTCAGACAATATTTATTTTTGACTGAGTGAGCTGAATGATTGGAGACTTTATTTTTTTATTTATATATAAATAAATCCTGTGTTGAGTATTTAAGGGAGGAAGAGCAAAAGGCCTGAATAGATTGATGTGTGGGGGGAAAAGTGCACTGGAGGACAGGATGTGTGCAGTCACAAGACAATAGTTTTATGTATAGTAAATGCCATTCACATCCTGGCCTGCAAATCAGTCAGTCTTCTATGTTCTGCTCATCTTTATGCCACCACATATTATTGCATCATAGTTCCCTTTTACACATACTTAAAAGATTTTGTTTTTACAGCAGCATGAGCAATGTGTGGTGGTCTGAAATGATAGAAATTTTGATTTGTTAAGATATAACAGCGGCTCATGAATGTTAAAATGATGCAAGTGTCAGACGGAACTGCTAATATTGCGTGTTTTGAGCAGTCTGTACATATCAATTTAAATCCATCTGTACTGTAAAGTGACCAGATGGTATTGCTGCCCTACTATATTGCATGCGGTCTTCTCCCAAATCTGTTTGAGATGTCTTAGTCACCCAGGAACAATGCTACATATACCATGGACATGTCTTTGTCTCGCCGCCTCCTGGTCAACAATTGTTTTTATATTCATTTAGAGTTTGGGTTTTTAGATGAATTGGCTCTCCACGTTGTGCTTTTATCCATTCTAGGCTGTATGCATTTTGCTAAAAGGTCTTTCCTGGTTTTTACTGATGGCTGCAAGGTTGGTCATTCCCAGATGCTCAAAACGCCTCGCTCCTCCCTCCCTATATGCTGGCCATATATGTATAGATTTTCTGATAGGAAGATTAGTAAGAAATATGAATATTTGTATGTAACTTCTTTGTATATTTGATGAACGTCGTTTGAAAACTTTACTTCCTTTTAACGTTCAATTTAAAGCGGAGGTTCACCCTAAATGTTGACTTTATCTCCATAAAACTGCTAGGCAGTGACAGTAAATAATCCTTTTTTTTTTTTTTTTTTCATGATCCTTACCCCTTTTCAGCTGGCCTTTCTGCCCTGTCACTCACAATCCACCGCGGGGAGTGGGCGTGTAGCTGCATTCTCCCTCGACAAGCGCTATGTCTCCTGGGAGTCAGTCCTGACAATCCCAGGAGACACGATGTGCTCTAATCGCGTGACATCTCGCCGGTCATGTGACTCGGCAAGCGTGTCATGTGACTCGGCAAGCGTGTCATGTGACTCGGCAAGCGTGTCATGTGACTCGGCAAGCGTGGGATAGACCGGTGAATGCTGGGAGGCCAGCATTCGCCGCATCCCGGAAGAATACCCTGTCAGCTTCACAGTGCCCACAGGTAACATGGAAACGTCCCTGGGATGATTATCTAAAATATCCTTTGCTCCAATACAGCGATGACGCCGGCTAAAGGAGTGGGACACCCTGGTAGTGCTGTAGTACAGGTAAGACTAGAGAAGGAATGCAAAAAAAAAAAAAAAGATATCCCGCGGAACCCCCGCTTTAAACATTTGTTCAAGAAAATTTTACTTCGTAGTCTCCTGTCACTGTGGTTGAAAATTTAACATAGATTTAATCCCGCTATTAGAAAATCAGACCAACGTTCTTGAATTGAACATTTTATGAAAATCTATACATGTAGGTCACCATTTGTGAATGGGTTGATACAATGCAGTTCCTGAAGAGACTAGAAGAGCTGACCACTACCTTTTTTTTTTTTTTTTTTAAATAAGTAATCTGGATACATATTTGTATGACATTCAGATTTGGGGAACCAGTTACCATTGGCAGTAATTGAACTGACATGCTTACCCAGGAATGATATGCTGCAGTGAGGTCTGAATGGCTTCTTTTATTTTATTTTTTATTTTTTTAAACTGCTCTTTTTATTTTATTTTTAAACTGCTCTTTTTACTTTATTTTTAAACTGCTCTTTTTACTATCTGATTCTTGGGCCCCTTTCACATTGCGGCGGGAGCCGCGCTGGCGATATAGCGTAGCTACAAATAGCGGTGCTATACCGTCGCATTTGCCACATTTTAATAAGAGTTAATATCGCCCACAATGCCCCTCTAGAGGCGTATTGCCGCGGTTTCCCATTGTTTTCAATGGGAAGGAGCGGTATACATGCCGCTCCTCTCACAGCTCCTAAGATGCTGCTGACGGGAGATTTTTTTTCTCTCCCGCCAGCGCATCGCCTCAGTGTGAAAGCCCTCGGGCTTTCACATTGAGGTTGCTTGGCAGGAGTTTTTCAGGCGGTATAACAGTGCTATTTTTAGCGCTGTACTGCCTGAAAAACTCAATGTGAAAGAGGCCTTACTCTGTACCTAGCAGACCTCAGACTCGCTAGATATACTGGACATTTCCACTTATTACCTACATAGTCTAAGTCTCTTAATCGAGTTACCTATTGACATCTGTTAGGGTACACCAAAGCTCCACCCTTGGGGGGGGGGGGCTCCTATTCTCACGCTGTACCTCTTCCCTGGGCCAGTTGATGAGCTCCCATGGCTTCCAATACCACCTCTATGCTGACACCCAGCTCCATCTCTCTACTCAACTCACACCCTCGATCTCCTCACAGATCTCAAACTTACTGAATGACATATCGATATGGATGTCGCACCACTTCCTCAAACTCAATCATTTTAAAACTGAGCTTGTATTACTTCCTCCTGAACGCCCCCCCCCATATGACTTTACCATTTAATAGCGACACAATCATTGGTCCCTCCACACATGCCTGCGTGCTGGGTGTAATCCTTGACTCTGACCTCTCCTTCAGCCTCCCGTTCCGACCACTGCCACCTTAACCTCCAACATCTCCAGAATTCGACCCTTCCTGACTGCCCCCACAAAGCAACTTATTCAATCCTTGGTTTCCCACCTTGACTACTGCAACTCTCCTTAATGGCCGACCCTTAAGCAGGCTACCCCCCCCCCCCCCCCCTTCAGTCTATTATAAATTCTGCTGCTAGACTAATACACCCTACTAACCAATCCGTGACTGCTGCTCCTCTCTGCCAATCCCCTCACTGGCTTCCCCTACTCCGTGTAAAATTCAAAATGCTAACCACAATATACAAGGCCATTCACATCGTCCCCATCTACATCACCAACTTCATCTGCAGGTATCGCGCAAATCGTCCTCTCCGCTCCTCCCAGGACCTCCTGCTCCCTTATTGCCTCCTCCCATGCTCGTGTTCAGGACTTCTCCAGAGACTCTCCAATCCTCTGGGACTCCCTGCCCCGGTATGTCTGATACGCCCCTACCCTGTCCACCTTTAGGAGATCCCTGAAAATTCATTCAGGGAAGCCTATCCCACACCCACCTAACTGTCCCCGAGTCCCCCCATCAAATTCTCTGCAGCCATTACCCTTTGTACCACAGCCCCCTCCCTTTAGCATGTAAGCTCTACGAGCAGGGCTCTCCTGTACCTTCTATTGTGCTGTCCCCCCTATACATTGTAAAGCGATGCGTAAACTTTTGGCACTATATAAATAGTTTATAATACTACAATGCTGTAAAAAGTATTCCCCCACCCCCCTTTAATTTTTTTTGCAAATTTGTCACACTTAAATACTTTTGACCATCAAACTAATTTTATTACACAGATAACCCGAGTAAATTCAAAACGCAGTTTTTAAATGATGGTTTCATTTTTGAAGGCAAAAATGCTGTCCAAACCTGCCTGGCTTTATGTGAAAAAGTAATTGCCCCCTAAACCTAATAACTGCAATCAAGCATTGGCAACTGCCAATGAGTCTTTCACATTGCTGTGGTGCAATTTTGGCCCACGCTTTGCAGCATTTTAATTGAGTCACATTGGAGGGTTTTCCAGCATGAACAGCCTGTGTTTAAAGGTCATGATACAGCATCTCAAGTCCAGACATTGACTAGGCCACTCCAAAACCTAAATTTTGCTTGGTTGAGAACGAGAGTGCGCAAAGGCTACCTAGTGTAACACTGATTTTATTGTAAATTGGCAATTAAAAATATATTTTAAAGTAGTATATGATTATGCCTTTCCTAACTTCTATATATAATTGTAATGTTTAGTGAGGTTAGGACGCCAAGAGTCTGTTCACACTGGGGCAACTTGGGATCCGACTTGAGGTCGCCTCAAGTCGTCCCAAGTCGCGCTGTAGAGAAAAACAATGTTGGTGAATGGGAGCGGTGTTATTACACACTACTCTTGTCACTCCAACTTCAGAAAAGGTTCCTGTATGACTTTAATCCGACTTGTCGCCTCAGAAGTCTGATCACTAGCTACTTTCCAGATAAGATAACATACATTTCTTAGGCAAACCCCTTACTCCCCCTCCTTCCCACAGAGCTGATTGTTGTTTTATTGGCCACTGGAATGTTTCCTGTCTTGGAGATGACTTCAAGTCATGTTGTAAATCTCCCCAGATCGCCCTGTGGTTCATGCTCAAGTCGTGTCTGAGTCTCCTCTGGAAGTCGTGTTGCCCCAGTGTGAACCGACTCTAATGCTTTAAAAAAAAAAAAAGCCTCTGTATTTACAATTCCTGTTGTAAACTCTGTGCTCCTGGTCTATGGCAAATCCCATTGGCTGTTTAGGAGGAGGGGCTTGGAGTGTTAAGTATATAGGACTAGCAGAGATGAGGGCGTTACCTGAAGGAGGCCATGCCTTAAACATGTTGTCATATCAACTGTATATACGTGTATTAGAGGAGGCCACGAGTGATGTCATGTTGAGCCGGCTGGTCTGTGCAGGCATTGAACTGCAGACTCCTAGCTTACACACCAACATCGCTGCCTTGTGAGCAAATTGATCTATATAGACCAGGAGAGGAGGCTTGATCGAGCTGTATATGTGAATACACATCATTTGTTTGAGTGCAATCCTCGTATTTTTAATTGCTAATTTACAATAAAAACAGTGTTGCTCTAGGTAGCCTTTGCGCTTTCTCTCGTTTTTGTATTGTTGTATTAGTTTTATGCTAGATGTAACAAGATGCACACCTTCAAAAAGGTTTTTTTTTTTTTTTTTTTTCTCATCAGTCCACAGAATATTTGCCTAAAAGTCTTTGGGATAATCCTGATGTGTTTTGGTAATTGTGAGATGAGCCTTTTGTGTTTTTTGTTCAGCAGGGGCTTTGGCCTTGGAACTCTCCCATGGATGCCATTTTTGCCCAGTCTTTCTTATATCATGGGCACTGATCTTACTCGAGGCAAATGAGGCCTGCTGTTCTTTAGATGTTCTGGGTTCTTTTATGACCTCCTAGAAAAGTCGTTATGCTCTTGGAGTAATTTTTGTAGGTCTGCCACTCCTGGGAGGTTCCCTGTTCCAAGTTATCTCCATTTGTGGATAATGGCTCTCCCTGTGGTTAACTGGAGTTCCAAAGCCTTAGGCTCCATGCACAATATGTTTACAGGCATGAGAACAACGTTTAGAGGCATGAAAAAAAAAACCTTGTTCACGTTTCTGATTGGAGCTCACTGGCAGAAAAAAAACGTAAAACTCTCCTAGACTCCACTAAACTTTGTACAAAAAAATGATCTATAGACGTTTTTTTACTCCAAAAAGAACAGACGTTTTTTAAAAGCCCAGTGTGCATGGAGCCTTAGAAATGGCTTTGAAACCCTTCCTAGACCGATACATGAACATTACTTTGTTTCTAGTCTGTTCTTGAATTTTTTTAGATTGTGGCGTGTGGATTTTTGTTATCTGTTGGTGTGCTTTGCTTTGTCTGACAGACAGCTTCTATTTATGTGAAATCTAACTCTGCTTTCCAAAATTGGTTAATTACAGTTCATTTGATTCAGCATGGGAGGGGGCAGTAACTTTTTCACATAGGGTCAGGCAGGTTCGAACCGCTGTTTGCCCTTAAATGAAATAATTTTAACTGCATCTTTTCTCGTTACCTTTTGTGTAATATTATATTTTTGTTTGATCTGAATCATTTAAGTGTGAAAAATATGTAACATACTTCTTCACAGCACACTGCATATGTCTTCTTTTTTTTTTTGTACATCTGAAAACCATTTGTATGCTTTGATCTGCTGCATGGCTGTACTTTATACTGTTAAACCTTTTTCAATAAAAATAGAATCTTGGTGTATATCATCTGACTGGATGACATTCAGGTTGTTATAGCATTGTTTATCATAAGTTTTACTATAGTTTTCCATGAATGAAAAGCGATCTATGAATAAAGGATGGGAAGATTATTGAAAGGCTTGCCGCCTCCAAAGATCGCTTTTCAGTCAGTATGGCAAGTAATGGTATGACTTTTATGAATGGAGGGTGGTTGGAAAGTGTGAGCATTATCAGCAGTCTTTAACGCAGAACTCTGTCCTTGTTGCTGATCTCCTAATTTCACCAACTTTGCCATCCATGTTCTTCTGAGCTATGTAGTTCCTCTGCAATAGCCTTCTGGACTTGCTGAAAAACCTGTTATTGCCTGCTGGCCTCTATCCCTCTGTCACACCCAGTTGTACTTCACTCCACAGCGAGCGGGGAGTTTTTTTCCCTGTAGTGGGTGGAGGGGGTGTCGCTGCCCCCGGTCTGTGCCACCCATGGAGGTGGTGTCCTCTCCCTCCCCAGTTTCCGCTTACCACCTGTCCACTATTGGTGCTTGATCGTTATTGGATGACACAGCGTGGATCTCTGGATGTGACAGGTATTGTATACGAGAACACCAATCGCTGTAATCTCCCGCCGACTTTGTGATTGATTGCCACACTGCCAATCCAGCGGGAGATTAGTGATTGGTGTTCTCGCATACAATACCTGTCATAGCCAGAAATCTCTGCTGCGCCATTGGGTGATTTGTGCCAACGATCCCGCTATGCCCTGGGGGGCCACTGATTGTTGTTGGAATGATCTCCAAGCTGCAGCAGGAGCAATATTTTGAATACTGAATTACAGCAGAGTACGGTGTGTATAATGTTTTATGCGATGTGTCTACAGTTCAGTAATGATTACATAACGTAACGACAATATGATTATCTCCTGTTGTGGCGGGAGGGGAGAGAACAGACATGCTTTAAATTTATGAGTTGTAAACTACCATACCGTCTGTTATGTATGGCTTGCTGGCTGCAGAATAAGGGGTGTGATTTATGTTGAAGTGGCAAGTTTCATTTACATGTACAAGCTTAGTGTACCTCCCTTATTCACTCCCATCTCAAGGATTCATGGGAAATGTAGGCTGAATCCAGTTAGAGAGAAAAGGATATGATGCAATCACTGTTCTAAGAGATCCTCCCTGCCAGAGAAGATGATGCATTTTTTTTTTAATCGGAGCTGACGTCCTGAATATTAAATTGGTCCTATCTCTTAAATGGTAAATATCACAAATGTAATAACGGTTTAGTGTTTTGTGTGGGGGATTTGAAAAGCCTGGAGTTCTGCTTTAAGCATTTGTCACAGGTCCAGTGCTGGTATTATCCCCTGCAGCACTGGAAAATCACAGCTGTGGGATTTTTCACTACTACCTGCATAAACTCTCCACTGATACCCACCGAGCAGGCAGATAACAGATCTGTGTCTGCTCTGCTGATGCAAAGTGGACATGGACACAGCCTGCTCTTATCTATGAATAGTCTGCTATAAACAGATTGGATGAAAGTCGGCTGGAAACAAGCAATCTGCTGACTAAATGGGGAACCGATCTCCCATCTCTGTTTTATAGCAGACCGGATCCGCTGACATCTGCCGCTCCATAGAAGGCAATGGATGGTTCGATTCGGTCTGCTTGAAAAACGACAACTGGGTCCGATTAGTCTGTCATTCTGAAAGGGGCCTAATGGATGCTTCAGCTTAACCACTTAAGACCCGGACCAATATGCTGCTAAATGACCCAAGGTGTTTTTACAATACGGCGTTTTAACAGACAATTGCACGGTCGTGCGACGTGGCTCCCAAACAAAATTTGAGTCCTTTTTTTCCCCACAAATAGAGCTTTCTTTTGGTGGTATTAGATCGCCTCTGCGATTTTTTTTATTTTTTTTTTTATTTTTTATTTTTTTTGTGATTTTTTTTTTTTTTTGCGCTATATACAAAAATAGAGTGACATTTTAAAAAAAAATCACTATTTTTTTACTTTTTGTTATAAGAAAAATCAAACAAAATTTTAGTCAAACATTTAGGCCAAAATTGATTCAGCCACATGGTTTTTAGTAAAAAAAAAAAATCGCAATAAAAAAAAAAATAGCTACCTAGCGGCAACAGCGACACTAATACAGCGATCAGAAAAATGATCGCTTAGTGACACTGGCAATAGGGAATGAAAGGGTTAACTAGGGCAGTGATCAGGGGGTTAAAACTTTATTAGGGGGGGTACGGGGCTTCCCTGAACCTAACACTAACTGACTTTTACACTGCCTGTCACACTGACACTAAATGCAGTGATTAGATCACTGCATTCAGTGACACTGTGACTGGGGGGGGGGGGTGATCACAAGGGGTTACTGTGTGTGTCAGTGTCAGTGTGTGTGTGTCAGTGTAGTGTTGGTGCACACTTACTTGTGATGTGATCTCTCCTCAGCAGCGGTTGGAAATACCGCTGCAATGTGAGATTACATCATTTCCCCCTCCTGTGTTTACACAGGAGGAGGAAGTGACACGTAGGGGGAGCTCTCCCATTAGCTGGGAGCGATCGCGGGGGCGGGCGGGCGGAAGAACGCACATCCGCCTACTCGTCCCGGATCGCTCCCAGAGCCAGGGGGACCGCCGCACGCAGCGGAGGGGGTCCCGATCGGACCCCCGACCCGCTACTGGCCAAGGCCGTATATATACGCCCTTGTGCCCAGCCGTTACATTCTGTGGACGTATAAGTGCGTGCGTGCGGCGGTCCTTTTTTTTTTTATGTCGCAATGTAGAGTATAAGATTTCCTATCATCTGTGCCCAGTCTTGCCACACAGTTAATCCAGCGCTGAGTAATCCTCTTTTAAAGTTCAGTGCAAATTAACAGAATTTCAGATAAAAACCTGCCAAATTAGGTTAAGTCCGTTTCTCTGTTATTGCTTTCAGTAACAGGTTATTTACAAATCTAGCGTGGACATGTTTATCATAACAAGAGGTGATCCAAAGTTCATTGTATATTACTAGGATGTGTTATGTTATATCGCCTCCATGTTATTGTAAACAAAACATAACATATGATAAACATGTCCTAGCTAGATATGTAAATAACTTCTCACTCAAAGCAAGAGAGAAAACTGACTTTTTATCTAGGCAGGGTTTTATCTGGAAGGCTGTTAATTTTCACTGAACATAAAAGAGGATTTCTCAGATCTGGATTAACTCTGTGTGTCAAGACTGGGCACAGATGATAGGAAATCGTATACTCTACATTGTGACAACCACTTTAAAGGTAACTTCTTTGTGCTGACTTTGTTTTATGACTGAGTTTTTATTTGGACATATTTTTAATGAGTAAAGTATTGTGGTGCGTCCAGCTCCTTTGTGTTGGTTGTTTGCCCAGCTTATTGTCACCCCTGGGAAAATAAAATGTGTCCCTTCATGTGAGGAACCTGTTATGCTGCATAAGGGCACTTGCGTAATAATTAGGCTTTGATTTTGGGAAAATGTTGCATAGTTTTTAAATCTTTCTGCCTTCATTGGCTTTTCTTTGGTTGGCCATCTGCTGAGTGCAGTTCTGTGGGTCCCATGCAAACCGCCAGCAGTCCATATCCCTACCTGCAGTACATGGAGTTTTTCTGTGCTAAGCATGTGTGGGTGACGTTTGCATAATACAAGCTGCGCAACACATGTTACATGCCAAGCTACAATAACGGGCTCCAGAACAAGTGCTTAAAATGCAGGCACAGATTTTGGAATAAACCGCATTTTTGCCAGGAAAATCCTGTGCTCGGGGGGAACCTTTCAGAATTTGCTATACTTTTTGAAGCGCGGTTATTTGGCTGCTTTAGCAATCGCATAACGAGTGCTTCAAGTGCTAGTTTATTTATGCCGAATGAAAAACAAATAGGTTTGTTGCTATTTCCCCATATTTCTAGCATTGTGTAGCTCGGTGTTCTGTGCTGTCCTGGTTTGTAGTAGTTTTTATCTAAATTTTTTGTTAGATTATTGCAAATATTTTTTTATTTTTTTCTATAGCAGTGGTCTCCAAACTTCAGCTCTTGGCCTTTAATCAGCCCTTGGAGCACCATTTCTCCCACTGATGCCAATGATGAGGCACCATTCCTCGCCAATGACACACTATTCCTATCACTGGTACAAACAATGGGGCACCATTTCCCCACATTTAAACCAGTGATGGGATATTGCTTTCCATTGATGGCATGGTATCTTCTACTCCCACCAGCCACAGTTCAGTCCCTCCTAAAGTTTTGAAAGCGATTAAATTGGCTTTTTGTTTAGAAAGTTGAGACCCCGGTCTCTAGTAACATTGAGGTTTTTTTTTATATTGGATTGTGGTGGATCTTGTTGGCACCTCTTGTACAGTTTGTTCATTGTTTATGGCATATTTTACAAGTACTATAGAACTGGTGTTACTGTAACCTACTCTGCATCAGCAGAATAGATGCATCTTTGTAAAAGTAATTTTAATTTTTTTTATTTAATTCCTTTCAAAACCTGTACTTTAACTAGTGAACACGCCACGTGCCCGCCACGCGCACACGCGCGCCGCACACGCTCGCCCCTGGGTAGCCATCATAGGTTTAAGCAATGTTACTTTATACACAAATCCTCCCAGTGTAACATATGTTAAGGAGAGAAATTGGGCCACATAGTATAATTCCGTTTTTAAAAAGTGGTCATTTATTAAATAAAATATAAAATGGTCACTCATTTGAGATGACAAGTAAAAGCAAATAGGATCGAAATAACGCAGTGGCATCAGCAGAGCCCTTCCCGAGCGCTCTGCTGATGCCACTGCGTTATTTTGATCCTATACGTGTGCAATTTAATTCATTTAACCACTTCCCGACCGCCCACCGCAGGTATACGTCGGCACTTTGAAGATGGATATCTCGGTAACGGCAGCAGCTGCTGCCACAACCGAGATATCCATCTCTTCTGTGGGCGGTCGGGTAAACGATAATGGCGGTCTCCGCGGCGGAATCGCCGCGAGATCGCCGTTATCGGTGGCGGACGAGCGTCCCCCCCCCTCCCGCACTCTCCGCCGCTTACCGGAGCCGTCGGTAGCGGCGGAGGCGATCGGGTGCGCTCGTCTGTTCAGCGGGGATGCGAGTGAGGGAAAACATTTACCTCGTCCATCCCCGTAGCTCTGCTGGGCGGAAGTGACGTCAAACGTCAGTTCCAAACAGCGTCTTAGAGACATTTGTTTTTAAATGTCATTTGAAAAATGACATTTAAAATTTTTTTTTTTTTTTTTTTTTTGCATTTTAGCCTAAATATGAGATCTGAGGTCTTTTTGACCCCAGATCTCATATTTAAGAGGACCTGTCATGCTTTTTTCTATTACAAGGGATGTTTACATTCCTTGTAATAGGAATAAAAGTGATAATTTTTTATTTTAGTGTTAAAAATTGGTAAAAATGAATACAAATAAATACGAAAACAAAAAAAATTTTTTTTTTAAATCGCCCCTTACGACGAGCTCGCGCGCAGAAGCGAACGCATACGCGAGTAGCGCCCGCATATGAAAACGGTGTTCAAACCACACAAGTGAGGTATCGCCGCGATCGTTAGAGCGAGAGCAATAATTCTAGCCCTAGACCTCCTCTGTATCTCAAAAAATGCAACCTGTAGAATTTTTTAAACATCGCCTATCGAGATTTTTAAGGGTAAAAGTTTGACGCCATGCCACAAGCGGGCGCAATTTTTAAGCGTGACATGTTGGGTATCATTTTACTCGGCGTAACATTATCTTTCACAATATGTTAAAAAATTGGGCCAAATTTATTGTTGTCTTATATTTTAATTTAAAAAAGTGAATTTTTTTCCAAAAGTGCGCTTGTAAGATCGCTGCGCAAATACGGTGTAACAAAAAGTATTGCAATGACTGCCATTTCATTCTCTAGAGTGTTAGAAAAAAAAATATATAATGTTTGGGGGTTTTAAGTAATTTTATAGCAAAAAAAAATGTTTTAGTCTCGTAAACACCGAATCTGAAAAACAGGCCCGGGGCTAAAGTGGTTAAGTATAACACAGAGGTTATATGTACACTTTTATGTCTTTTGAGTATACCGAGAGTAATTTTTTGAGCGCCGCACTTTTCCGCTTTATATACAGTATATCTGTTGTGCAGGTAGCTACTTTCATTCATTGACAGCACGGTTTTCCTTTCACCTTTATATCCATTGCAATATCGCCATGCATGCTGGAGTGAGAGAGCAATAATTCTAGCACCAGACCACCTCCGTAACACTAATCCCTCTCCCTTCAAATAAAGCTTGTGAAGAAACTTATCATTCATGTTGATGCCTTTGATGTTAAGAGTGGAATTGCCACTTGTTTTAAATAGGACAAGCCTTTGCAATATGATGCACTAATTACATGACTTCACTTATCTGTCCCTCAATTGCTGCATTTGACTAGACTTGTTCTCTCATGTGCTGCTATGCATAAAATGTATGATCTGTCCCCTACTGCATGTACCAGCATGCTTCCAGAATGGTGATATAGATATACAGTATCTCACAAAAGTGAATACAACCCTCACATTTTTGTAAATATTTTATTATATCTTTTCATGTGACAACACTAAAAAAAAAGACTTTGCTACAATGTAAATCAGTGAGTGTACAGCTTGTATAACGGTGTACATATGCTGTCCCCTCAAAATAACGCAACACACAGCCATTAATGTCTAAACCTTTGACAAAAGTGAGTACACGCCTAAATGAAAAAATGTCAAAATTGGAACCAAAGTGTCAATATTTTGTGTGGCCACTGTTTGCCAGCACTGCCTTAACCCTTTTGCGCATGGAGTTCCCCAGAGCTTCACAGGTTGCCACTGTGGTCCTTTTCCTACATGATTGCATCACGGAGCTGGTGGATATTGGAGACCTTGCGCTCCTCCACCTTCTGTTTGAGGATGCCTCACGAATGCGTAATAGGATTCAAGTCTTGAGACATGCTTGGCCAGTCTATCACCTTTTACCTTCAGCTACTTTAGCAAGGCAGTGGTCATCTTGGGAGTGTGTTTGGGGTCGTTATCATATTGGAATACTGCCCTGCCGCACAGTCTCCGAAGGGAGGGGATCATGTTCTTCTTCACTATGTCCCAGTACATGTTTGCGTTCATGGTTCCATCAATGAACTGTAGCTCCCCCAGTGTCGGCAGCCGCAGACCATGACTCCCGCCACCATGCATCACTGTAGGAAAAACACTTGTCTTTGTACTCCTCACTTGGTTGCCACCACACATGCTTGACACCACAGGATATGGTTCCAGTAATCCATGTCCTTAGTCTGCTTGTCTTTAGCAAACTGATTGTGGGCTTTCTTGTGCATCATCTTTATCTTTATGCAGTGTGCGGCGTATGGTCTGAGCACTGACAGGCTAACCACCCCCCCCCCCCCACTTCAACCTCTGCAGCAATGCTGGCAGCACTCATACGTCTATTTCCCCAAGACAACCTCTGGTTATGACGCTGAGCACATGCACGCAACTTCATTGGTTGACCATGGCGAGGCCCGTTCTGAGTTGAACCTGTCCTGTTAAACCGCTGTATAGTCTTGCCCACCGTGCTGCAGCTCATTTTCAGGGTATTGTCAATTTTCTTATCACATTTAGCACAACCATTCTTTTTTTTTTTTCCCCAGAGCCTCAGTTTTGCCTTGAGGTACCATGTGACCAGTATGATAGAGTGAAAGCGAGAACACCAAATTTAACTCGCTTGCTCCCCATTTACACCTGAGACCTTGTAACACTAACGAGCCACATGACACTGGAGAGGAAAATAGCTAATTGGGAAATTTTCATTTAGGGGTGTACTCGCTTTTGTTGCCAGCGGTTTAGACATTAATGGCTGTGTGTTGGGTTATTTTGAGGGAACAGCAGATTTACACTGTTATACACTCACTACTTTACATTCTAGCAAAGTGTCATTTCTTTAGTGTTGT
Source organism: Rana kukunoris (assembly GCA_029574335.1). Classification (NCBI taxonomy): domain Eukaryota; kingdom Metazoa; phylum Chordata; class Amphibia; order Anura; family Ranidae; genus Rana; species Rana kukunoris. The sequence goes on from CM056049.1 coordinate 249,974,366, forward strand.
CACATGGAAAGATATGATGAAATGGTTACAAAAATGTAAGGTACTGTGAGATACTGTATGTGTGTTTATAGATATTTGCAGTAAATATATTGCTGTCCAAGTATCTAGATAAACACTTAGATTTTTGCATTTAGGTAGCATAGTTTGTGGTGCGTTGCCTGTCGCCTAACTATTTTCAATTTTGAAGTGCTACAGGATTTTGAGAACATTCTCATCTGTTTTGCTGTCAGTGTTGGGTGATTTATTTGGGGGGGGGGGGGCGGGGAAAGCTTTCATAAAAAAAACTATCTTGCCCACATTTATCACATAATACTGGCTACACTAGTGGAAACTTTTAGGTTAAACTATGTCTAAACCCAAGAATAGATCTATATATCTAGACAGTGCAGCACTCTTTGTAATACCAAAACGAAGATTTCCACTTTCCCCCAACGTAAATCTTTACTAATTCTAATATATAACAATTTTTAAATCTGAATCCAACTGTGAAAAAAACAACCTTGTTGTAAAGTACACACAAAGAAAATCGGGCAAATGTTCGTCAGATAATTTTTTTCTTGTTTCACACCAAGTTGCAAGAGGAAGAAAATAAAATGATGTACAAATTTTTTCGTACGATGGAGGCTTTTTTTTTCCAGAATTACAGGAGTAGAATTGGTTAACCTATATCACTATTGCTATGGTAGACTGCTAACTAGTGGTCATTTTAAAGAATTGCGTTTAACATCCCCCAATTTTATATTTGTCTTTCCGTAAATGAGGTTTGTGTGTTTTTCAGAACTACTGTTTGATAAATGATTAAGTACTAATATAAGTGATAAAGTGTAACGTGCCATTTTCATCCTTGAGTATCTGTCTTTTTGGTTGGGCATATATCCTGATCACTTGGTTGCCTTTCTTTTGTTTTTTATTTTAATTTTTTCTTTTTTTTTCAGACTGGAAGGATTGACAAGTCTTACCCAACTGTTTGTGGCCACACAGGACCAGTGCTGGACATTGACTGGTGTCCACATAATGACAACGTTATTGCTAGTGGCTCTGAAGACTGCAGCGTCATGGTAAAAACTTGATATACACTTATGTTTTACAGTCATATTGTGGTATAATTTCTGGTTGTGGTACAGTGTAGGGCCGAAACTAATCGATGAATTAACCGATTACCATTTTCATTATTGATCAGCTTGTAACATAATGGGGCTTAGAAGAAAATATTGTCCCTTTATAGTACAAAAAGAGCAAATCGCTACTGTAAATATTACTTTCACTGTCCTACAGTAAAAAATTAACCCCTTTCAGTAGCAATTTGCTTTTTGTACTAATTTTTGTTTTTTTAACCCCATTATGTTACTAAACATCTCAGAACTGGGTAACACCTTTGTGGGGTTTTTTTGGTGCTTTTTGCAGAAACTCTACAGTTCACTTGCATGTTTTCCTATGGGACATGTTCACATCCATGATTTTTTTCAGCTGCTACCTATTTGGAAATGGCAAGGCCTTTTTTAACGCAAAACGGTGCTATTTTTTTTTTTTGGTTCAATATACTTCAATGGAGAAGCTGCAGAAAAGTATGTAATGTTTTTTTGCAGCAATTTGTGTTTAATCTGCTCAACAACAAATTGGCCAAAAAAAAAATGCAAATCACTGCAAAATTGCATAAAACTATTTTTCAGAGATAAAAAAAATTGACGTGCGTATGTATTCACCCCCTTTGTTATGAAGCCCATAAAGCTCTGATTCAACCAATTGCCTTCAGAAGTCACGTAATTAGTGAAATCATGTCCACCTGTGTGCAATCTAAGTGTCGCATGATCTGTCATTACATGTAAAACACCTTTTTGAAAGGCCCCAGAGGCTGCAACAATTATGCAAGAGGCACCACTAACCAAACACTGCCATAAAGACCAATGAACTCTCCAAACAAGTAAGGGACAATGTTGTTGAAGTACAAATCAGGGTTGGGTTATAAAAAAAAAATCAAAATCTCTGATTCCTAGGAGCTCCATCAAATCATAACCAAATGGAAAGAGACAGCCGCTAACCAAAACTTATGGATCGGGCAAGGAGGGCATTAATCTGAGAGGCAGCACAGAGACCCAAGGTAACCCTGGAGGAGCTGCAGAGTTCCACAGCAGAGACTGGAGTATCTACATAGGACAACAAGCTGTACACTCCATAGAGTTGGGCTTTAATGGCAGAGTGGCCAGAAGAAAGCATTTACTTTGAGCAAAAAAACAAAATGGCACATTTTGAATTTGTGAAAAGGCATGTGGGCGATTCCCAAAATGTATGGCGGAAGGTGCTCTGGTCTGATGAGAAAATTTTACTTTTTGGCCATTAAGGAAAACGCTATGTCCTAGTGCAAACCCAACACATCACCCAAGGGACACCATGAGGATGTTTTTCAGCAGTCGGGACTGGGGAACTGGTCTGAGTTGAGAGAAAGATGGATGGTGCTAAATAAAGGCATATGCTTGAGCAAAACCTGTACCACTCTGGGTGCAATTTGAGGCCAAGACGGAGGTTCACCTTCCAGCAGGGCAATGACCCCAAACACTGCTTGAGTGGTTTAAGGAGAAACATATAAATGTCAAAGCCCAGACCTCAATGCAATAGAAAATCTGTGGTCAGACTTTAAAGTGACTTGGAGCTGTGATAGCCGCAAAAGGTGGCTCTACAAAGTATTGACTTCAGGCAGGTGAATAGTCGTGAACATTGACTTTCTGTTTTGTCCCATTTTGTTTTGCTTCACAAAAAAAAAAAATCTGTAAAGTTGTGTGCATGTTCTGTAAATTAAATGATACAAATCCTCAAACAATCCATATTCCAGGTTGTGATGCAACAAAACACAAATGCCAAGGGGGTAAATACTTTATATATTGGTTAAGTGCCATATTCTTTCTGACAAATTATTATTTTTTTAATTGAAGGATTTTCCTTTAAAGCAACTGTTACTTTCTAAACAAAAGTTTACAAAAAACAATTGTTTGCTGTAATATACCCAATTTAAAAAAAAAAAAAAATTTCATCAGTTTTAGCCAATATATTCTACACATTTTTGGTAAAAAAAATCGCAATAAGCATGTGTGGGCAAAAAGTTATAGCGTCTACAAACTGATTTATGGCTTCTTTTTTTTTTGGAATCGATTTTTAGCGGTACTGCCATATATTGCGGCAGACAGATCAGATACTTTTGACACATTTTTGGGACCACTGACATCTATACGGCGATCGGTGCTATAAAAATGCTCAGATTACTGTATAAATGTCACTGGCAGGGAAGGGGTTAACACCCTTGGGCTAACACCAAAGGACGATAAAGGGGTTAAATGTGTTCCCTTGTTTGTGTTTCTAACTGTGAGGGGATGTGACGGACTAAAGGAGACATATCGCTGTTCCTAGCTAGTAGGAGCAGACGATCTGCCTCTCCCCTCAGAACAGGTGTGTGTGTGTGTGTGTGTGTACACACACCTGTTCTAGCTCTTGTGCCTGCAATTGCACGTGGCCTGTGGCCATTGCCTGCTATAGGCATTTAAGGGGCAGATCTATAGCTATGGTGGTTCGCAGGATCATGCCGACCTGCCGCAGAATGACAGCGGCTGGTAAGCAAGTAGTTAAAGTGGCAATTCACTCAATCAACATTGTCTATTTTCAATCCCTATGCTGCTAGCATTCGTAAATGGGGAAACTTTTTAACATTTTTGCATTTACTTTTGGCTTCTAGGCCTAGGCAAATTATGTCCTACATCCCAGGAGTCTTCGGGAGGGGTTTTCTCAGCTAAGCATACCCTGGGAAGAGTGGGGTAAAGGAGCTGCTGAAAGGGCGTGTCCTTCCTTTCCCATTTAGTATTGCTATGACTAATCACTGAAGCTACAGTGCGAAACGTTGGCTTTTGTCCCAATTTTTGCTGTGGCATGTTTATTTTGTGATCGTTTTTAATTAAAAGAACATTTTTGGAGTGCGGCTGTCCAAGCTTCTTTCGTATTTTTGCAGTGGGTGGCAGTGTTAAGGGTTACTAAATTGGTCACAGCTCATAAATGCAGTAGAGATTGCATAGTGGTTATCTATTTAAATCTTCCATGTAAGAATCATCCTTCCTCGATGTGTTGAGTGATTTCAAATACACATTCCCTAAAAGGAGGCATGAGGACAGACCTCCAGTGTTTTAGTACCAGAGTTGTGGTTGCCAACAGACTAAAAGACCCTTAACCACTTAAGGCCCGGACCTTTAGGCAGGTAAAGGACCTGGCCAGTTTTTGCGATTCGGCACTGCGTCGCTTTAACAGACAATTGCGCGGTTGTGTGACGTGTCTTCCAAACAAAATTGGCGTCCTTTTTTTCCCCACAAATAGCTTTCTTTTGGTGGTATTTGATCACCTCTGCGGTTTTTATTTTTTGCGCTATAAACAAAAATAGTGCAACAATTTTGAAAAAAATATTTTTTGCTATAATATCCCCCAAAAATATGTTTTCCTCAGTTTAGGCAGATACGTATTCTTCTACCTATTTTTGGTAAAAAAAAAATCGCAATAAGCGTTTATCGATTAGTTTGCGCAAAATGTATAGCGTTTACAAAATAGGGGATAGTCTTATTGCATTTTTATTATTTTTTTATTTTTTTTACTACTAATGGCGGCGATCAGCGATTTTATTCTTCTTCCGTAACTCTGACATTATGGTGGACACTTCGGACAATTGACACATTTTTGGTACCATTGTCATTTTAACAGCAAAAAATGCATTAAAAAATGCATTGTTTACTGTGAAAATGACAATTGCAGTTTGGGAGTTAACCACAAGTGGGTGTTGAAGGGGTTAAGTGTGACCTAATCTGTGTTTCTATCTGTAGGGGGTGTGGCTGTAGGTGTGACGTCATTGTTTCCCTATATCGGGGAACACACGATCAATGACGGCGCCACAGTGAAGAATGGGGAAGCTGTGTTTACACACAGCTCTCCCCGTTCTTCAGCTCCGGGGACTGATCGCGGGACTCCAGCGGCGATCAGGTCAGCGGGGCCCGTGGAGCTTCGGACCGCGGCGCGTGCCCGCGACCCACGGCTGTGCACTTGGAGGACATACCTGTACGTGCTTGTGCCCAGCAGTGCCATTCTGCCGACGTATTTGTTCAGGAGGTGGTCCTTAAGTGGTTAACAGTATAGGTATGGGGTCTGGGAATAGGGAAAGGAGGGCGGTTTCAGGTGTGCTTGAAATGCTAAGGCTTTGCATGTCACCCGTTTATATATTAAATTGTAAAGATCAAAGGGCAAGACTGCAAGATGGCCATTATCGTTTTTTAGAAACCTAAAAGTGTACAACTAGCTTGTAGTAATTGAGAAAGCATTGCTTTTAATTTCTTACATTTTTGTTTTTATTTTGCAGTTTATAGTGTGAATTTGTTTGTTTATCCAGACAGAAAATATATACACTTTGTTTTCCCAGGTTTGGCAGATCCCAGAAAATGGATTATCTGCACCACTTACAGAGCCTGCAGCTGTGTTGGAGGGGCATTCCAAGAGGGTTGGCATTGTAACATGGCACCCTACAGCCAGCAATGTGTTACTCAGTGCAGGTATCTTAATATTTATATGTATTTATGCAAATGCTTTGGGTGATCTACCTAAGCCATGGGTACACCTTTTCAGACAGTACACAAGGAGAGACATGCGCAAGATCTGAATACAATGATTCCTTAATATTGTGAACTTGTGTGATCATGAAAATGATGGTGGTTATAAAAAAATACATATATATTAAAAATATATATAAGTAGATAATAATCGATGGGTAATGTGCAAGAGATTTGCAAATCACAGGAGGAGTCCAATGTTCCAAAGGGGGGGGGGGGGGAGTCCAGGGATGGACGGATAAAAGTTTTTTGTAGGGGTCACAACTATAACCTCAAAGCTGCCATCATTGAAGAACAGAAACCATGTTCCGCGACTGTAACAAAAAGCAAGGAAAAAGAGGCGCCTCTAAGTGTAGATGTTTTAAGTAATTTTATATATAAAAGAATACAGGCAACTCACATTTTTTAGGTTAAAAATAGGCATTTGTACATGTTTCTTTAGAGGTGTTCATCAGTTCTGTCACTTGTGGTCCTTCTTCTGCTGGGCACTGTGCTGTGGAGCTGTCCTTGACCGCTGTGAGGTGTTGAGGCCGACGGCGAAGAGAGCTTGTAAGCCAGGCTGGTAGGGTGGAGATGTTGCAGCAGCAAGATGGCACTAATGACGTCACTGGAATATGCGACGCGTTTCCTGAGCGTACGAACTGCGGTGATGCGGCAGTCGCGCTCCTTTATCAAGCTCAGGAAACGGCGTTGCATATTCCAGTGACGTCACCAGTGCCATCTTGCTGCTGCAACATCTCCACCCTACCAGCCTGGCTTACAAGCTCTCTTCGTCACCGCCGCAGGCCTCGACACCTCACAGCGGTGAAGGACAGCTCAGTGCCCAGCAGAAGGACCACAAGTGACACAACTGATGACCACCCCTAAAGAAACATGTACAAATGCCTATTTTTTAACCTCAAAAGTGTGAGTTGCCTGTACTCTTTTATATATTAAATTACTTAAAACATCTACACTTAGAGGCGCCTCTTCTCCCTTGCTTTTTGTTGCACTCCTTTTCAGATAATAATTTCCATTTAAAATGTGTACTATACATCAGAATGTTTTATAAAGCTTTTTTCAAGTTGCCTATACTGCAGTTTAATAAGTAAGGGTTTATCAATTTAATAAGATTAAAAAGCTATTTGTAATGTGTACAAATTAATGGACATTTGTAGTATTTTGATACCTTGGGTTATAAACGGTTACTGTAGGTAACCCCAGGTGTCTAAATCTGTGCCTGCTTTATAAGACTGAATCAACAATACGTTTAAAACTTGATCATGCAAAAAGGGTCAGTGCAATGTGTCACTAATAATTGTTATTGCTTGTAAACGCAGTCAGTATTATGGAATTTGCACAGTCTGCTACACAAAGATAAAATGTGTTTTAAAATGCAGAACTTGGAACTGCTACAGTCTTTAAAAAATTAAACCAAGTCTGCAAATTCCGTTGCTGCACTTTTACAATTGCCACCTAGGTGAGAATTGCACAAGGGGCTGCAAGCAACTTCCAGAACAAGGTATTTGTTCTGGCTTCCCCCCTTTCCAAAAAATGTCAGAGGGGAAGGAGAGGCACATCCGGGTTGCTTTCACTTTTAAGTAAAGGTCTGCTTTAAAGGGGTTCTAAAGGCTTGTGTTTTTCACCTTAATGCATAGGAGGCATTAAGGTGAAGAAACACATCGCTCTCACGCCGTCTTGCTTACCTGAGCCCGTTCACCTGCTGTGCGAATCCCCTGGCGTCCTTCTCCATGCAGTCTCTGCTTTGACTGAATAGATAGCAGAGCAGCCATGGCTCCCGCTGCTGTAAATTAAATCCAATGACGCAGTCACCAGGAGGTGGGACCGAGTCATACACTCTGTGTCTATGGACGCAGAGTGTATGACAGGGAGCGCACTCGCAAGGTAACCCCCTCGGGAGAGAGTTTCCCAGAAGGGGGTTAGCTATTGCATGGAGGAGCAGAGACAGCCGCTGAGGGACCCCAGAAGAGGACAATCGGGGCCACTCTGTGCAAAATGAACTGCACAATGGAGGCAAGTATGACATGTTTGTTATTTAAAAATAAACCTTTAAATCACTTTTAGATCTCATATTGGCTCATAAAATGACCTCAAAAGCTTTATCAAGTGTGTAGAGTAAAAATTTAGTCTGTGAATCATGTCTGTACCCCCGGTTCCATGATCCATTGCTACATGTCTAACGTTTTCTAGAAATGTTGCGTGCACACACAAGCAGAGTCAAGCGAAGATTGCATGGCACTATAAAGAGAAGCACAGAGTTGGGTCATATTTACACTCTTGTAACACAACACTTTAAAATTTTACATTAAAATCATCGGGTGTTTAAGTGTTTTCATAATTCTTCCATACTTTTTCCAATTCCATATCAAGGAGCTTTTAAGAACACGATCTAAACCGCTTTAGTTATTTGGTTGCAATCAATCAGCATGATGAACAGAGGCAATTTAAGAGTGGTAGGTTCTGCCCCAAAAATTGGCCAATAGTACTTTTGTAATTGCAGCAGCTTCAAAATGTTCCGCATTTTAATTGGATGGGATTTATTTTTTGTAACTGTTCTCATGAGCAGGCAGCTATAACTGTGATTTTTGTTTTTTATTAGGGTGTGATAACGTTGTCATTATCTGGAATGTGAGCACATCCGAGGCTGTAATAACGATCGATGAAATGCACAATGATATGATCTTTAGTGCCTGCTGGAACCGAAATGGCAGCCTCATTTGTACTGCCTCCAAAGACAAGAAACTACGTGTAATTGACCCACGCAAAATGGAGCTGGTAGCGGTGCGTAATCAATATGGCTTTCTTGCCTGGAAGTTTTGTACTTGGAATTATCTTAATTTTTTTTAATATGTCATTGTAATAAAAGCAGAATGTGTACAGTGTGTCAACATAGAATAAGGTAAGCCTCTACCTTCAAAAAAACAAAACGGCGGCTCTTTTAAAAAGCCCAGTCAAACAAAAACTAATTTCAGAAATTTATTGTGTTACAGGACTTTAGCATTGAGGCATCACCGTAAATCCAATGCAGCTCAGTTTTTTTTTTCTCCCATGTCAGACTTGATGCTTGGCCTTGCTATACACTCCATATGTGTTCCAAGCAGTAACTGAGAATGTATAAAAATAAATATTTTACCCAGATGGGTAGGTGCAGCAGGTCCAGTGATGTGCATGATGGCCTCAGCTCTCTGAGGGCTCTCCCTCTCTAAGGCCCCTTTCACACTGGGGCAGGAGGTGCGCTGACGGATGCTATAAGGTGCTATACCGTCGGAATTGCTGTGGAATTCTGCCGCTAGCGGTGCGGTTTTAACCCCTACTAGCAGCCAAAAAAGGGTTAATACTGCTGGCAATGCGCCTCTGTAGAGGCGCATTGCCGGCAGTATAGCCGCGGTGTCATATTGTTTTCAAAGATGCGGCTAGCAGCACTCGGGCTTTCACACTGTGGCAGGAATTTTTTAAATATGAGCTGGCACTCTGAAGTCTAAAATCTACCTTTTTTTTTTTTTTTTTTCTTTTAGGAGAAGGATAAAGCTCACGAAGGAGCTCGACCCATGAGAGCGATCTTTTTAGCTGATGGCAGCGTTTTTACGACCGGATTCAGTCGAATGAGTGAGCGCCAGCTTGCACTGTGGAATCCAGTATGTTAGATTCTGTTTTTATGTTGCTCTGGGTGGGTTAAAATGAAAATATATTGTACAGGAGGCGAAAGTCTCCCTTATTTATGCATTTTAGCTGTTGTTGTTCAGCAATTAAATTCTGTTTGACCACCTTTAAGTTATGTTTACAACTGTCCTAATGTTTTAAAAAAAGTTAGAATTTGAAAATGGTAAAGTATGTAGAGCTGGATAATATCTGTATTGAGATTGTACTGTTAATAAATTACCTCTTGTTTACAGAAAAGTATGGATGAGCCTATTGCACTACATGAAATGGACACTAGCAATGGTGTCTTGCTACCTTTCTATGACCCTGATACAAATATCATTTACTTGTGTGGAAAGGTGAGTTTTTATTTAATTTTTTTATCAATTCTGAAAGGGAATTAAATTTATAATTTAGCATTGCCTTGGGGAAATTGGTTTGGCAAAAGCCTATCGCCAAAAAAAAATCACACCTCAAATGCTTCTTGCAGTATTTCTCTTTACTGCCTGACATGACAGTGCTAGGCAGGGGTTTACTTTCTAGTCTGCAGTTTTTCTGTGCTGTGTAGGTGCTCCATAGTGATGAATAGGAGCATTGTTGGGCTCCAACATTTTATCTTTTATAGAATGTATAGTTGCACCTATGCAGTAGAGTATGTGGTGCCAGGAAGCCAACTTGCAGTCAGCCCTGCTTGGCATTGTTAAAAGCCAAGTTAGGGGAAGGGGGTGCCATATAAGAGTGTTCTTTAAAAGGGGTAACGTTTTTTTTTTTTTTTTGTTTAATGTTAGAACCGAGGAGCATTCTTTACAAACCTATTGACCGCTTCATTTTGCTAGGCTTATTGGCAGGCTCGGAGGAAAAATGTGGGAATGCTTGAAAGGCGTTTATCTATGAATATAAGTAGGAGAGCAGGCAGAGTTCCTGTCAATACAAACAACCTCCTATGCACACGTGTGATCAGACCCAGGTTGTCAATCACTCAACTTTTCCAGTCATAAAAAAGGCCACTACGCTTTGCTGCCCTCTTGGGACGCTCAGATCACATAACTGAAATGGCAAAAAACAGGGTGCTCCAGTCTAGCTTCCCATTCTCTGCCCTACCCCACTAGGAGTCTTTTACACATTTCTTCTCTTGTTAATTGTACTCCATGATAGATCTGTGTGTATTGGACATTGGTGGGAGGGTGTCATTTTGTGGCTTTGGGGCCAAGAGTTTCACCATTGGGCTAGATGAGGGATCTAAGAATGCAGCATGTAATTCAAGAAGTTAAAGCCCTTTCACACGGGCAGATCAGTAATGATCTGCCTCCGTGTGTCCGCTCTGCTCGGCGGGGGATCCTCCGTAAAATCCCCGCTGAGCCGCCGGCTGACAGGGCAGTCCCTGCACACTGTGCAGGGACCGCCCTGTCTTTCCTCCGCTCTCCCCTATGGGGACCGTATGTCCGTGTTCATCCTATCCACCAGACAAAAGAAAAATAGGATTTTCTTCCATCCGAAAAATCGGATCTTTGCAGAGGCGGGTGATTACGAGTGTCAGCGGATGGTCATCTGCTGACACCCGCAATCAAATAGGGACCAATGTATGGCCCGTTTTCATCCAACGGATGGATGAAAATGCGGACATACGGCCCGCACATGTTAAAGGAGCCTTAAACTGTGTGGTTATTTTGTATAAGGGTGTTGCGTATGATCCACATTATTGGTGTGTAAGTTCTAAATGCTGTAAGATTTGTAGTTCACTTGGACATATCAGGAATGTAAGCGTAGTAACTGGTGTTTGGCTAATGCAGTCAAGGTTAGAGGTCGACCGATATATCGGCCGATATTTGGTTTTTTTAAATTAATCGACATCGGCTGATATGTGCTGTAAGAAAGCCGATTTAAAAATTCTGCAGCTCGACTTGCAAAAAGCTTCTATAATAGAAGTCAATGCAAGTTGCCTGAAGTTTCCGCTGGAGAAGACTCTGGGCAGCCTGCCAAGTTTTGAGAAAAGTTACAATGTTGCTACTTATCAATTAACTGAACTCTTGAAGGAGAGTTCAGTTTAACCATTTAAAGGCTAAATCTTTTTTGACACTTGGTGCTTACAAGTAAAAAGCCTGTATTTTCTGCTGGAAAATCACTTGGAACCCCCAAACATTATGTATTTTCTTTTAGCAGAGACCCTGGGGAAAAATATGCTTTAACAAGTAAAAAAATTAAACAGTAAAGTTAGCCCATATATTATTTTTTTTGGCCAAAAGTTTCCATTACCTGAGTGTGTGTGTGTGTGTGTGTGTGTGTGTGTGTATATATATATATATATATATATATATATATATATATATATATATATATATATATATATATATATATATATATATATATATATATATACACACACACACATATATACATACAAGTGCACTGATTGGAGGCTTGTTGCGTTTAAATGTAAGACATTTTCTGTATTACTTAGCAGAGCAATAATGGAACTTCCGCTTTTCCAAATCCTCCCCACCTCCGGTGTCACGTTTGGTACCTTTTCAGGGGGGAGGAGATACCTGCGTATTCCTAGATATGTGCTCCCTCTTCCGGGCATAGATCACTGCAGTGACTGTGGTAACTTAATCCGCCCCCAGCTTTCTTCTGGGAGACACACAGTCCCAGAAGACAGCAAGGACCAGTGGGATTGCGCAGCGCGACTCGTGCATGCACAGTAGGGAACCAGGAAGTGAAGCCGAAGATGGTGGCGGCAGCACCTGAGGGAGAGATCGGCTTTGGGTGCCAGCATTGCGGGCACCCAGGACAGGTAAGTGTCCATATATTAAAAGTCAACAGCTGCAGTATTTGTAGCTGCTGACTTTTTAAAAAAAAAATCCTGCAGAACTCGCTGCTTTCACACTGGACCATCATTCTAGCGGCGCTATTTGGCTGCTAGTGGGGTGCTTATATCCCAGTTAGCGGCCGATTAAGGGGTTAAATGCTCCCATGTAGTGCCACTGAAGAAGCGTTTTGCAGGTGTTCATGTCAATGGGCAGGAGTGGTTGAAGGAGCAGTATACACCGCTCCAAAGATGCTGCTCGCAGGACTTTTTTTTTTTTTTTTACGTCCTGCCAGCGCACCACCTCAATGTGAAAGCACTCGGGCTTTCAGACTGAGACTGCAGGGGAGCAGTTTTGCAGGCACTTTACAGGCGCTATTTTTAGCCCAAAAGCGCATGAAAAACGCCTCAGTGTGAAGGGTCTAACTGTTAGATTTTATGAGATGAAAGGGGGGGGGGGGATCGGCCTAACATACCGGCCCAAAAAAAAAAAAAAAATCGGCTATCGGCCGCCGCAATTTCTAAATATCGGCATCGGCCAGAGAAAAACCCATATCGGTCGACCTCTAGTCAAGGTTGTTGGTGAAGGTCTTACACTTTCTTGGACAATGCCTGACCAATGTTCGTATTGGCTTGTCATGAATAAAGGAGCACCCTGCTTATAAAAAGTTATTCTGTATATTCTATATATACCTAGTGCAAAGAGTACGGACGGGAAACACATTAACCTTTTCAATTTATTGTTCGTTCGGCAGAAAACGAAAGTTGTCTCTTTTTTTTCAGCTCAAAAACGTCCCAATGATTATCAATTTTGTGGCCATTAACTGGCCGAAAAACAAACGAACTGGCCAAATGACCGAATTTCACATGATTTTTGGTATAGTGTATGGCCAGCTTTAAACAGGGCCAATTGTCCAGAAAATAAACTGCCGGTTTTATTTTTGAATTGTTTGAGGAAACTGAAGCTTGTGGCACAATCCCATACAAGAACATGAGGCCATTGCACACTCCAGTCAGAATTTCTACAGTAATTTCATTCATAAAGTTGAATGTAAACCAAACAGTTTAACCCTCCAACTACTTTCTGGCATTCATTTTAATTGTATTCAGTCACATGACATTATCCCAGTCCTCCAGTCTTCAGAACTGCACTGTGGGGGGGTACTTCTGGTAGTGCCAATGTTGTATCCTGATGATGCGGACTCTGTTCATTTGCATGGAAAATGCTTACTCAAATACTCTGCACTGTTTGCAATACTGACATGATGACCTTGATATGAGGGATGGCAACAAGACTGAATGAACTATTAAATGGACAGGAAAAGTGGACTTGGGCTTTAATGTACCTGTGCCATACTAGCACATGGAACAAATAGGGTCATTTTCATTTTGTGGTTTCCCCCCTTACACAGGTAAAGATTTGCATATGACAGGGTGCATTTTCTGCCCACCACAGTCCCCTGTACTTCGAGGTTGGTTGAGTTTTTTTGTTTTATAGGATGTGATGATGTTGTCTCTCAACAGGGTGACAGCAGTATTCGATACTTTGAAATCACAGATGAGTCCCCATATGTTCACTACCTCAACACATTCATCAGTAAGGAACCACAGCGGGGGATGGGGTACATGCCAAAGCGGGGACTGGATGTCAACAAGTGCGAGATTGCCAGGTATTAATCTTTACATAGATATTTAATCATATATTCAGACCAAAGAAAACTAGTTGGTATCGGAGAATTAAAAAACGCATGCAATCATTTTGTAACTAGAAGGGATGCATTTAACAATAAAAGCCCAATTTCTTTGCCAAGGTTTTTTGTTATGGTAGTACCTTAAATAGCATTGGCTAATTTCTTAACCCTGAGCTGTATAATAGGTTCTCTTGATTTGTTCACTAGCAAATATTGCACCCTGGAACAATGGATGTGTGACTTGTTGAAGCCAGGAGAACCACACACTGCATAATTCAGCCCTCAGTGAGACTAAAGTCTTCATGTACACGGGACGTTTTTACAACATCTCCTGAATGATTTAACTTGACAGATGGTAACCCACATTTCAAACGTCCGTTTTGCCGCGTTTACATGCTGCGTTTGTGTTTAGAATTTTATATATATATTTTTCTATCTATCTCAGACGCCGACGTTTCCAACTTTTCGAAGGCGTCAAGCTGCATTTTATTCAAAAGCGTTTTTCGCCCTTTTAAAAAAAATATATTAAATATTTATGCATTTCAAATGGGCAAAAACGAAACGCTTTTAAATGAAACACGGCTTGGCGTTGGAAACTTCAGCGCCTGAGCATTTTTTTTTTTGCATTAAAAAATAAGCCTATAAACGCATCGGCCTAAAAATGACAGCAATATAACCTGTGTACATGTACACATAATATGACATTGAATGAGTTGACAATTGTCCAACTGCCTCTGAACGTCCGTTTAGCAGAAGCAGTGTGCATGGGGCCTTAGGGTGCGCTCACACAATTACTTTTAACTGGGCCTGGTTCACCCCCTTGTGACAGTTTGTGCAGTGTGAGTGCTCTGAACCGTTGCGCCCGCTCATGGCTTGGCGTCAAACTTTTACCCTTAATCTCGATAGTTGGCGTTTAAAAAATTCTATAGGTTGCATCTTTTGAGCTACAGAGGAGATCTGGGGCTAGAATTATTGCTCTCGCTCGAACGATCG